>OX291542.1:26325320-27795320 GCA_946406115.1 Apoda limacodes | reverse complement strand
GATATTGTATGGGTTCTGCACACGGGCAACATTTGAGCAGTTGCGTCTTATAAGTTGGTTGAACTGAAACTATTACTGGCGGCAGCTTTGTTGACACAAAAGACACATCGCCCCACTGCGGGGCTACAGAGAGAAAGAGCCATAGAAATAAAAGACACGCGAGTGACTAAATTTGTCATTTAAGCAACCATCACAGAATAGCGCACGGCAGGTGGTTAAGTACGCGTCGACATAGGCTCTTAACTAACTTTAGCCGGAACTTTAAAACTCGTCTCAAGGAATACAATCACTAGCGTAATATAACAGCCGCGAATATCTACTTGCATTACGCAGATTTTTTTGATAATGGTAAGGTACTCGTTTTTTTTTACCCTAAAAATCGGAGTCAAAATATGAATTCTTACCCATGCCTTCCTTTAAACTTGGATCCTCAGAAACCTTCTCCAGTTTACCGAGGAACCCCTTTATCGTCCTGAACGCAGCATCACGAACCTACGGAATATAAAATTATTATCAACAACAATAATTAGGTCAATGAACTCATAAATTGACTGTAATCAACACAATTGCCTAATCGAGACCACACTTCAAGGAAGTTATTTATAAAACTTTTGATAATTTAACTGGATCATTCGGCGGATTATTCGCGTAGTTTTAAGAGTAGAGAAATAGTGACCTTGATATACAGGAATAGCCTACGACACCTAAGTTATGGTATTAATCCGCTAAAAACAATTCAGTAGCACTCACATACAGAAGTACACCATCCACATGTGTAGGAGTGCACCTCCCTCCCTCCCTCCTTATGGGGACGATGCCAACTTTACTATAACATTACACCACTAAATTGCTAACAAAACTCGACACGTGTATCGCCACAATCCAAAAGCCAAAAGCGTCTTTAGGAGACGTAAGTTGTTCGTGCGCTATACCTTCACCAAATAGCGGATTTGCAAGGTAATAACATTTTATCATAATAATGAATTTTCGCAAAGTAACGCCTGATTCTTTCAATAACACCTAAGTTACAAAATAGTGAAATATGACTTTTGATTTTATTGCGGCACAAATATTTACTTATTTTTAACAACCAGCATTATTTTTAACAGTTTCTTATGCTGCATGCGCGACATAAAAAATTAGGATCAATTATAAAAAAAATGCTCTTTTTTGCCATACTACTATTAGATGATATAAACCTTCTGTAAAGAATCTTTTCTAGTAAGGAAATTAATGTTTTTTTTAGTGTATTTAGTTACAAAAACAATGTACAGCCGCATAGGTTTGAGATACATTATTTTAATTTATTAAATAAGGGAACAAAAATAATAATGTAAAAATGTAAAGATAATATAAAAGATTGATTGTTTCTATCAATAAACTTAAAAAACCCAAAAAGTTAATTTTCATCATTTTAAATAGAGTAAGTTCCGACTTCTGCTGCACCACAGCTCTAATTTTTAGCACTGGCCCTTAAGTTCTAATTCAGCAACATGTGTTGTAAGACCTGAGGTATTTTTTAAAACCATTTCTATCTTTATATATAGGTACAAACCTGTTTCTCTGGATCATTAGTAAGAGGACATAGTGCAGGCAGGACCCTGTTAGCGACCTCAGCAAGTAGAAAATACTGCTGAGTAGCCGCAAGCGCCAGAACACCTGCTTGGCGCGCCGGCGGGAAGGCGTCTCGAGTAGCTCTTACGAACGCAGATACTAAAACTTTTTGTCGTATCTGTGGATGCAGGTGAGGTGCTATTTTGCCTAAACATACCGTTGTGTTTGTTCTGCAAGGAATGAAAATAATCCATGTATGACTAAATATTATCCTTAAACCGCATGAAATTTCGCATGGAAATCGTTGGAGTCTCGAGTTGGAGTCTCGAGTCGGCGGGATATAGGCTATTTGAAAACGTTAAGTGTGAGTGGTTTTTTTTTCTTTAATTGACAAGTTGCCATTAAAATACTAGACTGATAACCAAATTTAGGGTGGGTAGAACCGCAGGCGATGGAAAAAAAAATTTCATATATAGTAGCCGGCAGGTAGGGCCTGTGACTTGTTTAGCGTGTCATTCAAATATAGTACATAGCTCCTAGCGAAAATCGGGTCTATAATAAGAAGACATAAAACGGTTAATCTCAGATTTCAAACGCAGATGAGCTATATTCCATAATAGCCGAACGTTGTTACGCTACAGCCCTTTCTAAACTATAGCTAAACTATATGAAGCACACTTATTTTTTGAAACGACTCCACGCCATCTATTGTAAAATTATTGTAGGTACTAATTCAGAAACCTCACCAACCATATGCTCAAAGATTCACCAAAGTTTTATTGCAATCCCATAAATGGTTTAGGAACGCATAGGACACAAACATAGATTCAAAATTACTTACCTAATACCTCCCTGGTCGTCTTTAGACTGCAGCCTTGCAAAATGTTTCAGCACTTCCACATTTAGATTGTTATAATTTAGTTTTGGTGCTAGATGTATTATTGACTTAACAGTTTGCTCTCGGATTGTGAAATTAGTATCCATAAACCCATGAATGACTTGAGGGAAAATTTGGTCATTTATCTGTAAAAAATGTGAGCAGGTGTGGATAAAATCGATTTTCGTGATACTTAATTCACTATTGTCAAGTTTTTTTTATTCTAGTAAATAAAATTGCTAGCTGGCAGGAGTCTGTTTATATAACATAACCTACAAGTATTAAAAATTGGTGAAAAGTCGGATTCGCGCACCGTGGGTTTCGCATGATATAAGTTATAAACACCAACAACAAAAAAATATGCGGTTAGGCGGTCACCCATCCACTTCCAATAAACATTCGTTAGTGGTCCACAAGTTCCTCAAAAGATTGTACTTACGTTTATCTACTACCACCATTGTACAGTATCTCTTAATAATCTAGAATTTTCACCAGATGGCGATTATAGGGTAATTTATAATGGCATTGGCGTTGGACCGTCTAACAGTTGGTCCGGGTTTTTATTATTTTATAGCTCACACTATTATCACTTCAAGTTTGAAGCTTTGTATTACTATTTTTACGATAGAGCAAGATCAACGAAAATGTGTTCTTGTAAGTAGTTTTACAAAGATAACTATTGGATTACGTGCTGGCAATAAATCAGTGTTATAATTAAATCAATTAATTATTTTTTAAGCAAATTTAATTTTTTCTTTTGACGACAAACCCAGTTGAATAAAAGATTTTAAACTTTGATTTATACCTTAAATTTTAATTATTTGTAAGGAAATCTACCATAGTAACAAATATTCTGTGAAATTTTCAGCCATCTACCAGTTACGGTTCGAAAGATAGAACTTTTTTCAGGTCGGACAAACACACAGATGGACAGACAGCGCAAATTCGTTCGTAACCGTAAGTTATTATATATAGTTATTCCTTAAGAGAGTTAAATAGGGGATAAAAGTATGTGTAGAAATTCATTATTTTCGACTTAGAAACATTAATAATTATTTATTTATTTAATTATAAACTCACATTTAACCTAAGGCGTTCACAATCAAGTAAGAATTATAATTATTTAGTGTATATACACTTATAGACAACTAAGACCTATTAAATAATATGTAATCAGATAATCATTAATATTAATTATTATTACGAATAGTCTACATATTCGCAAGGTGGGCACGTACCGCAGATAATATGGCGTTTGTAATAATTAAAAAAAATTACGAAAAAACTTACAGTGGAATTCTGAAGATGCATAATAAACTGATCTAATTGTTGTAAAAGTCGAGATCTTGTTGTTCTGTCATTTGAAGCAAACAGCTTCACCACACACGGCACAATCTGCTTTTGATATTCAGGCTCGTCTAATAGCTTACCCAACTAAAAATAATGAATTAACATTCAAAATTTGTATCAAAACCTTAGAATACTCAAAAACCTACAAGACCTCTGGATATACCAGATTCGACATTAAATTTGACTACCATTGACTGGTTAGACATAACAGCCATAATTTTACTTAAATGTAAGTTGTTGTGCAGCATCATGGTTTATTTTATTAGAAACAAAAGCTTTGCTGTAACTTTTTAAAACTCTGAGATACAAGCAATTACATATCAGTAAAATATGGACTTTAAACATATCAGTACAATTTTTGTTTGCTGCTACTAGACTGTAAATTGAAATTAATGTGAAAATATATAAAAATAGGTATACATTTAATTTTGTGGCACAATGACTGGAGCTAAAAAAACATACCTTAAACATAGGAGCTAACACTGCAGACCCTGCATCACCATAGTGAAAAGCAGTGAGTAATTGTGGAAGGATTTTATGAACACAAACTGACTCTGGAAAATTGTCTAGATGTGAACTAAGAGTAGAGAAAAACTTCCCTTTCTCTATTTTATCTTTAATTTGAATTTCATCTAAGAACAACATTGTGTCTATTAAATCATTTTTAAAATAACCACCAACTTTTCTACACCTGGAATGAAATAAAACACAAGCTATTATCATAGAACAAATGGCTGGTTTTGTTGTATTATTGTAAAATTTAAATAGTAGATTTTATCTTGAAAGAGTTTTGATCTTGAATTAGATATCTGCTCCAGATTGTCAAACTCATTTTGGAATTAAGAAGTTTCAAGTCCATTACCATTGCTGCCTGTGTAGTTATTAACATAAAATAAATTAAATTTTAAAATCATTTATTTAACTTGGTGTGTTGTTAAGAGAGAAAACTAAAATTTGTCGAAAAAATACAATACTGGTTTATTGCCAGCACGTAATCCAATAGTTACTCTTTGTAAAATTACAAATGGAATAATATTTAGTGAATCAAGAAATAAATACACATTTTGTATTGAAACTTGAATGGTTCCTTATAACGTGATGATGGTAATGGACTTGAAACCGATTCACATTGGAGTTATACAATCATGGAGCAGCAGGTCTAAACTTGATAAAAAAACTTTACAACTTTGAAAAACAATTTCACTTTTGCATCACAACTTTGGACATTAAGGTTACAATAATAATAGCACTCACATATATTAGTATAATTTTTCTATTACTTCACAAATAGCTAAACAACACATCATAATTTAACATGCGTTCTAGAAGCGTATAAATAAAGTTTAATTACCTTGTGATGATATCAGCAGGATTAGGTCTTGAAGCTGGATTAGCACTGACTAACTCACAATATAATGTGCATAACTGCTTTGGTATGTTGTCTACCGTTTTCAGTGCTGGTTGATTCTTGAGAGGGCCATTAAATGCTTCCCATATGAGGCAGCCAAGCCCCCACATATCTGATGAACTTACAATAAATAAATGCTTAATTTATATTGTAGCATACAGAAATTACGGTGAATACAATGTAATTTTTTTCATCTCTTAAATATCTATTACCAAAAGATTTTGTTGCTCAAGATGTAATCATCACTATTTACCATAGTTGCAAACCACTCTTTTGTGACTAAAGCAAACAGCAATTTATGATAAACTAACCTGAAACCTGTCACTCAAGCTATTACAACTCAGAAGGAAAACATGTTACATTATCTAGTTGGCATAATAACAGGGCACTGCCTACTAAACAAAACATTTTCTTAATATCAGCGTTACCGACAGCCCCCTATGTAGGGGCTGCACGGAGGCCAATAAGACACCTTCTCACGTGATCTGACACTGCAAAAGCCGGAGAAACCAACATTCTAAACTCTTTTAGAATGCACAAATCATAAGAGAGGTACTAAATAATATCAGATGCCTCCTGGATTTCTGGAAAGAGCTGAAGTAGTATGAGTAACCAATGACATGTATATTGGTTACCTACACACAATGGCCCTATTAGGAAGCTCAGTGCCAAAAACAATAGCCCAACTAACTAACTAACATATTTTGTGGTAGAACTAAAGTTTGTGAAGTCTTGAGGTTTATAAATAAATATTCTGGGCATTTTGAGACATCTTAGATGGTAATCAAAGAAGATTTAGGAACATTAATTTTGTAATTTACCTTAATTTTATTTTCAGGATAATTATTTGGCAAACTAGGAAAAATAGAAAGAATGTTACTGTAATTTTTAAAAAAAACTGCAAACACTGAAATTATTTATTATTTCTTATTTATTATTACTTATTCAGTAAAATATTTATTTGAATTTCGAATTTAGAACTCTTTGGTGACCTTATGATGTACAGTGGACCAAACTTTTTTGACCTTGGGTGTTCTGTTGCTACTGTCATTGAAAGTTCACACTATTTCAATATGGCGATTGTAGTTTTAATTTTTGACTGGCAGGTCAGAAAAGATTGTTACACTATATATTGAATTCATGTATCACTTATTTCTATAAATTGGCAGCAATTTGTAGAAGCAAGTTGTAGAGAAATGTACTTCATTGAGACAAGCTGAATTTCCAGGATGGGACTTCCCAGGGCACAAACTCTACTTAAAGCCTAAATGATAGTTCCCTCACAATATTTAACCTACTGAATACATGATATTCTGCTTTATCTAGTGATTATCAACCATAGTGAAATGAGAAAAGACTGAGAAATGTCTATATTATATATCTATGTAATATTTAATAATGATTGTAACTTACCATTTAGTAACTGTTTTCAATTTGCTAGGATCCTTTTTCTCAGGAGGATCATAAATCTCTAGAGATGGTAATATTTTGATAGGTATGGGGTTTGAGGTATCCTGTCCATGGGTTGTAAGGAACTCATAGCCGCCAAGTTTCCATTCACCAGCGAGGGTGACAAAAATGGAGTAGAGACAAACATTATTATGCTTCATGTTGCCATCATTGTTTAGAAATGATAGTGCTCTCTGAAACAATCACAAATTTTTTGAAATCATCGGTTACCTAATTCTTAAATGCAGAAGTGTGTAAAAACGCCTTGTTAATGGAACAGCAACATGGGACTTAGAGGTTTTTCTTTTCATAAAACGAATAAGTAATGCAAAATATGAAAACAATAAAAGTAAATTTTTCTTTATTTGGCAAAAGTGCGAAAACTTATCACCAAAATTCCCAAATATGTCGCCATAAATGGTTTGCTGTGATGACCCTTGTTCAAGCCAACATAATAGGCACTTTCTTTAAAACTAACCTTTATATTGAATCACAAAATTTGAATGACAATTTTTATTTACTTACAAGATTTTACTAACATTTAAATTTTCCTGCCAACTTTATATGTTGAATAGTTTTTATTATTTTACATGTATTTTTTTTTAATTTTAGGACAGATTTTAATTTAATTACATATTTACTAACCTTTAATATTATTTAGTTATTTTTTTGACAGTGAAATACAATTTATTTATACAAACTATTAATGTATTACATTAATATAACTACTAAGAAAATAAAAAGATAAATATAAAAAAGTATGTACACCTGTGGTAGAGTTCTAAGAATGCTGGCTGCATTTCCCTTCTGTATTTAAATACTTATTCTTTGAGCGAGAAATGAGCCAGCCCTGATTAGTTGATACTATAATATTTAAATTTGACAATAGTTTTTATCTCGCTTAATTAGTGTGTTGAATGGTTATGTGCATTGTTTGGTATATGAAGGGTGGTTTTCTCCCCTCCCCCTCCCATACTTACGTAAACATTTTTATATGCATTTTACTTTTAATGTATTCTGTTTTTCCTTCTTTTAAAGTATTCTCTGTTTTCAGTTTCACATAAAATTAATTTAAACCAACTTTATTGACAGGGTATTTAACATAGAGTAAGGTGCAAATATTTAAACCTTAAGTTATATTACGAATAAAACAAACTTTTTTAAATTTTTGGTATACACATTAATTCTAATTAATAGTCTTCAGTCCATGACACCCGAATCCATGATTCTAAGTTTTCAATGATATTGGATGTTTGCTGCTCAATGTTGTGTGTTTATCAATTTGTGTTGCTTTGCTTACGGTAGATTTACGGAAGAAATTAGGACAAGTGTATAGTGTGTGGTAATTTGCTCACTTGGTTCTAAGGGAGTACCTAAACATATACGTTATTTGTGGGAATCCATTGCACACGCATTGAATGCGCTCAATGCTGTCTATGCGCACATTCCATCATTCTGTTGACCAAAAATGAATGTGCTATGACATCACTTCCAGACAACATTTAATGCATTGGCTGCACATGCTCGGGAGGTAGAGTAGTGGATGCGCTGTCAAATGGTGAATGGACATACTGTTTGTTTACATTTGGTGAACAGAAAGATTTCAATGCCTATGGGATGTCATAGCTCTCTTTGCCGCCAATAGAACACTCCTTTAATAACTGCTGCTGATGTTATTACTATTAAGACCTCCCCACCTCCATGTCATCAAAAATAAGCAAAGCATAGACCCCACCACCCCCTATAGTGCTTATGTAATACTTGAATGGCGTCTAAGAAAAGGGATTAAAAAAAGGGTACTTTATCCTTAAGAATACAAATCAACAATAAAAGCTACAGATCTGAAACTAAGCGTCATGTATTTTAAGGCCTTCTTCTTGACTTTGACAGCTCCATCATTCCTTCAAAATCATTAAAATTGAGATTATTATTATACAGTAAAGGCTATATGCTTTCAAAAAAGCTTAATTATGTTGGTAACAACAATACCTAAATTTCAAAAGCTGGGAATTTTGATATTTCTAACCATTAGTTTTTGATAAATAAATTAGATCAATTTTTTGCTTCAGATATACATTTTTTTGACAACCATATGCACTATGAATTTTCAACTTTGAATCTAAAGCAGTTAAGATGATTATTGCTCTTTACTGTGCAATACTCATCAATGCCTCGACTTAGTTTACTAGATCCATTTAAATGAATAAATAAACATTTTTGGACATAGTACACAGCACTGTCTAGTCCCAAAGTAAGCAAAGCTTGTGTTATGGGTACCAGACAACAGATATAAATACATATATATTCCTTTTTTTTTTGTAAATTCATACGTATTATACATAAATACATATCATACATAAGTACACCCAGACTCAAGAAAAACACAAATGTTTAGTACATAAATGTGCGGGAATCAAACCCACACCCACTGCACGGCAGTCCATCACACTACCAACTAGGCTGCGGGGGGGTTAATTACACATAATTTTAGATTCGGTAAATATTTACTTATTGGGCATGAGCCTTGTGCACAAAAATTTTTTAATCAATATAGAAGTATCTTCTTATACACAAATGAAAAACAAAAATCGGCAGAAAATAATAGTTATAGAACCAAAAAAATTGCAAAATAGATCAGTCTATACTGAAATACTGGTGCTATGCTAGGTTAGGTTTGGTTGTTTATTCCACAAAAGGGTGTGTTTAATAAATGCCAAGCCAAATTTTTTATAAAGGTGATAATTTTTTTTTTTTTAAATCCATTGTTTTCACCAATTTTTCATTTAATTTATGTGTAAAGGGATGCTTATTTATCATTTGAGAATTTTTTTATGCCAAAATAGCTCGTGCCTAATAAGTTAATATTTACCTTAGATTTATGCATATACATAATACTTACTGTTATTTGAAAAATACCCCATGCAAGAAATAAGTCTTTCTGAAGACCTTCAAGGGTCATTTCTTCTATATGAGTAGATAAGGGTTCCACATATTCAGTAGCCACATACAAAAACTTATCAGTTTCACAACTATCTAAATAATGTAGAAGGCTAGGATGTCTCATAGTTTTAAGTCTTTTAAGAGAGGCTTTGGCTATATCAAAAAGCGTCTCCGAATTTTTTTGTACGTCAAATATGAATATAGAAACTTCATCTTGCGTTCCTCTCTTTTTCCCTTTGTGAAGAGCCCAAACAGTTTTATCTTCTACACCACGAACTGGATCCCCAACTTCGTAGGGAAAATCCTTTGTAGGATCTCGAGAGAAAAACGACCACATGATGGGTTTTTTAACTTTTTACTAGTCTCCACGTGAGCGATAATTTAAACATTTTGCAGTCTGATGAAATTAATTAAAAGTTCGATTAGCCGTTGTATGAAATGAAAACGTATAAAATTTCTTTTGTAAACAATGTACTCTGTGGTAGAAAAAATAAACATTCCACGCTATCCACGACACAACTATAGAAAACAGGAGGTGCGTTTTATTTAGCGAACAATGCGTTCAATGTCATAATTCTGCCCAAAGATAAAATGAAAAAAAGATGGATTACAATAAGTTGAACGATGTAGAAACAGTATTCGTCATTCCATTACTATTTTTACGTATATTAAAAAGATATGTGCAACAGCTCACACGGCTTGAAGCAGCGCGCGTCACCAGCTATCTTTGTTTGAAAAATGCTCTGTTCTTAACTTTAAAATATATTAGTAATCAACCTTAATTACATGATTGATTAATAACTATTATCAAAAATGTGATTTTAACAAAATTCCACTGATTTTGACTTATATCCTAAAACTATAACTATCAAAGCTTTTGCCTCGGTTCCACCCGTCCTAAATTCGATTATCAGTGTAGAATTGCAACGGCAACTCCCCAATTATAATAAATAATTTCAAGTAGCTTATGTCCTTTCTCGGGACACAAACTATTTCCATGCCAAATTTTATCTTAATCGGTACAGCGGTTTAAGCGTAAAGAGGTAACAGCCAGTCAGACAGACGGTCTCTTCAAGAAGTTCGGAAATTCACATAACAATTTAGATTAAAATAAAATTATTTTATTATTACTTTGATTATAGTTTAATATATTACAATTTAATTGATTACTTGTTATAAATTACTGAGATCGGTATGCATGAACGATTGGGAGTTCGCGTATCCGTCTTGTACTTTGTTGTGAAATCAGTGAGCTCTGAATGTGAACTGCCGAACGCTGTGGGGTACGTGGTGCGTCATGGTTGCTTATGGAACTTTTCTGTTTCTGTTGGGATGGAGTTTGCGATCCATTACTTTATATCTGAATTTTGTTGTGGTCTTCGACATTCGCAGTATCTGTTAATTACTAATGCTAGGCGCAATTTCCTATACTACTTTGTTTTTTCACCTGTCTAAAGTTTTCTTCTATCTAATTTGGTATATTAGCAAAAGTTTATGTTTTAACATTTTATTTGATTTCCCTCTATATAATAAATATTTCTTCCATTGTGCATATTTGCTTTGCTCTGCGTGCCCCTGCCTCAAAAGGTTATGGGCCCAGAGTTCGTTAAGTGATATATTTATTTTGTAAATGAGTGACTGTGTAGAACTTTTGCTTTGACCTTTTTCGACTTTGTTTGATTGGTAATATCAGTTTTAAGTTTATTTTTGTGTGCTTCCTGACGTGCATGATGTCGTCTATTAAGTTGGATAAGCTTTCAATGGAAAGCTTGGAAGGACGCCACAATTGGGTATCGTGGAGATTCGATATAGATCTGCTACTGACATTACACAAAGTCTCAGGAATAGTCACAGGTGCGTTAGTAAAACCTGATATTTTGAGTAAAGCACCAGATAGTAAAGCGTCTGACATTATGCAACAAGTTAAGGAATTTGAGGAGAAAAATGCCCTTGCTCGTTATATAATTGGTTCAACTGTTGTTACTGAACCGAAGCAGCACATCCTGACATGTAAAAGTGGGAAAGCGATGTGGGACGTGCTACACTCTGTCTATGAGCAGAAGAATGACCAACGTCTTGATTTGCTATACTGCGATCTTTTCACATACAAGAAGGACGCAAGTGACAGTATTGCAATTCATGTTTCCAAGTTACAAAGAATATTTCAGCAACTAAACGAGGAGTTAAAACACGAGCTATCTACTTCTCTGTTGATCAACAGAATTTTGAATACATTGCCCAACGAATATTTAGAGTTCAAAAATGCATGGGAATCTGTACCTGTCAATTAGCGGAATGTTGCAATTCTTACGTAGTGGTTGCGG
The DNA here is from genome assembly GCA_946406115.1 of Apoda limacodes. NCBI lineage: Eukaryota > Metazoa > Arthropoda > Insecta > Lepidoptera > Limacodidae > Apoda > Apoda limacodes. The sequence continues at coordinate 27,783,418 of OX291542.1, read as the reverse complement.
TTACATGAACAAAGATACGCAACCTTTTTCGAATAATGCCACTTTTTCAACAACTAATCCGAGTGCTTCTGAAAAAGTAAACATACAAAGTTCTGTCAAAAACAATTTGATTTGTAATTATTGTAAAAAAAAAACTGGTTGCCTGTAAAGTCGGTATACGGGCGAAAGTTTTACGTGACAATGATTTTATGTCTGTCTCTCTCGCTCTTAGGCGGGCGCGTGCCTCTCACTCGCTCTCATTGTGAGCGCATAACGTGAGCGGAGCGTAACGCAGTTTCTTGAAGTGTCACCCGGCAAACCAATTTATAAGACGTTGTCACGTCAAAACGTGGGCATATTAAGAAAAACTGTTTTAAATTATAAAATAAACAGAAGGCATGTCAGACAAACCAGGCATTTATTTTTGACATAAGTAAAGATAAGATGAATGATTGGATCATTGACTCAGGAGCATCTCATCACGTAACTTTGCATAGAGAGTGGTTTATAGAATACACTACGTTTTTCAGGCCGATTCCTTTGACTATCGGAGTCAAATTCGGTAGAAAAGTTCTGGCACTTGGGTATGGTACTATTAATATACAAATGTGTATGTCAGGTAAGTGGAATACTGGTCATTTGAGAAACGCTTGATATGTTCCTGAATGTAAACAAAATATTTTTTCTTCTGCATCTGCTTTAGAAAATGGGTTGTTTGAGTATGCAGATTGTAATAAAAGAATTTTCTGAAATGAGCAAAAAGAAATAGTAACTTTTAACCTTGTTTATCATGACTGAATGTAAGCCTGTTAACTCACCAATGGTGACAGGGTTGAATTTATGTAAGGGTGAAGAGCCTATAGACCCAAGTATACCGTATCAAAGTTTGATTGGTTGCTTAATGTATTTAGCTATAAGTACTAGGCCAGACATTTTACTTACAGTTTGCGTACTTTCCCAATTCAATACGTGCTACACAAACGAACATTTTATTTATGCTAAAAGAGTACTTAAGTATTTAAAAAGTACTACCAATCTCTGTATGTTTATAAAAAATCAGATAACTTTAATTTGACTGCTCAGGGGTGCTGAACACCCCCGGTGAAATTTTAAGGAAGCCTCCTTTTCAGGCCCCTTTGTGGATGATATATTTTATCGCCTTAGGCGATATGAAAATAGAAATAAAATAAAATCGAGCGTAGGCGCCAAAAAATAAAAACAAAATAAAACGCAGCAAAAGAGCGAAATAAAAATAAAATAAAAACGAAGCAAAAACAAAAACAAAACGAAACAAAATAAAATAAAGCGAAATAAAAAGAAAAAGAAAAATTAAAGGCAGTATAAAAACAAAGTAAAAACGGAATAAAAATGATAAAGGGAAAGATTTTTAAAAAAGAAGTAAGTGAGTAGGTAGGAGGGTAAATAACTAAAGTTATTCACTGAGGTGAATGTGGTGGCTGTTATCCGGACTGTGATCGCGATCGCGCTAACGCATCCGACCCGATCGCTTGCGTACTCTGTGGGAGCGAAGGCCATCCAGCGAATTACCGTGGGTGCCCCAAAGCTCCTAAACAGAGCTCGCGTAAACCCAAACAGGGTAAATCGCGCCCCCCCGCCCCCCGCCAACAGGCTCCGCTCGTGCCTGCCCCCCTCCCTGCTGTCAACGCCTGGAGCCGTCCGCCAGCGCTTATTGACGCAACCAAATCAAAGGAGACAGACAAACTTCTGTCAGCTCTCCCGGAACCCGTCTCAGTCACGGGTATTCCCTACCCCGCCCCTCTCATTTCCCGGGACATCCCGCGTCCAGCACCTATGAGAAGTGCTCCCGCACCTCTCGCGCAAACGCACCTTGCCCCCCCACGCCCCTCTCTCGCGCTGCCCCGCACCGCCACTCAGACGGCCGAGCAGCAGCATTTCGGCATTCTCGCTGAGATTTCTTGGGCCTGTGACCCAGCCTATTTCGAGGTCGTGTACGCCGAATACGTACAGATCCAAATGCTCAGCTTCATGGCTAAGCATCGCGACTTCTTCGCCGCCCTCCGCAGGGTGGCCCCAAAACCTTAAAAACCAAAATGGATTGCACAACCGCGCGCGAAAATCCCCGGTCCGTCTCCTTAGGCTATTTTAACGCCAACGGTCTTCGTAACCAAAGAGAGGAATTATCTCAATTCCTCTCTTCCCAAAAACCGGACGTCTTCCTCATCCAGGAAACGTTCCTAAAGCCCGCTGTCCGCACCCCTTCGATCGCGTACTATCACACCGCCCGTAATGATAGAAATGCCTCCAATCTCGGAGGCACTCTCATCTATTACAGGCGCTCCCTGCATTGCTGCCCTATCGATCCTCCACCTCTTACGAACTTAGAAGCATCCATCTGCCGCTTAGCGATGACCGGCCATCAGCCGATCATCATTGCATCGGTTTATCTCTCTCCCCTAAAAGACTTTCAGTCGCTCTTAAATTTAGGCGACGCCGTCATTCTTGCCGGCGACCTAAATTGCAAGCATCGCCGCTGGAACTCTTCCGTAACTTCACGGAGAGGCAGACTCCGCGACGATTTAGTTGACAGACTAAACTTTGACATCATCGCTCCCATGACGCCCACTTACTCGGAATAACCCTGAAGTACTCGACATAGCACTTCTAAGGAATGTAAGGCTAAGCTTTCGCTTTATAGAGGTGCTTGACGAACTTGACTCGGACCACCGCCCTGTCATCCTCCGATTAGATTCCCCTTCGGACTCTCCTCCCGACACTAGAACCGTGACGGACTGGGATAAATTTGAGCAATTGCTCGAAAATCCCAACTCACCACATCTAGACCGCGTTCCCAGCGTAATCTCATCCGCGACCGACCTAAACGTAGCTATCGACTCACTCACTAGCCACCTGACCGCCACCGTTGGCGAGTGCTCAAGACAGGTGCCGGTTGGTGATTATCACCACCTAATCCTGCCTCAGCACATCAGGTCGCTAATGACTGAGCGTAACGCGGCCCGCCGCGCACGCGATCGCGCTCCCACTACCGAAAATAAAGCTCGCTTCAACGACTTACACCGCCGTGTAAGAACCGCTGTAGCTGAGCTCCGCGCCCAACGTTTCGGTGATCTTATGGAGAACATATCTCCTTCTCACCAAGCTTATTGGCACTTAGCCAGAGCTCTAAAATCCGAAACCGCCAACTCTCTCCCTCCGTTAACTCGTCCCAACAACGTTCCCGCGTTCAATGATGACGAAAAAGCCGATTGCCTAGCGTCTAGCCTCCAAGCCCAATGTGCCTTAAGCACACAGCCGTTCGATCCCGACCACGCACGCGAGGTAGACGGTGAAGTGGAGCGCGGAACTTCTCTGCCTCCACAAGACCCCCTGCCCCCATTCACTGTCGACGAAGTCATACAGGTCATCGAAGACCTACACCCCCGTAAAGCCCCCGGTGCGGACGGTATCTCTAACGATATCCTAAAGCGCCTCACTCTTCCTCTTCTCTGCCTCCTAGTAGCGATCTTTAACGCTGCTATCGAACATTGCATCTTTCCTTCTCAATGGAAGGATGCAATTGTTATAAGCATCCATAAGCCAGGCCAAGCTCGTACCGAGCCGTCCTCCTATCGCCCTATAAGTTTACTAAAGGCCCTTGGTAAACTCTATGAACGCCTTCTCCTCGCTCGCCTACGGAACGCTATAGTCTCCAGAGGCATTTTAATAGACGAGCAGTTCGGCTTCCGTACCAAACACTCATGCGTCCATCAAGTCCTCCGCATAACGGAACATATTCTTACTGGCTTCCAACCAGCGTTAGGTAAGACCCGTCACACGGGCGCTGTCTTCTTCGATGTAGCGAAAGCTTTCGACAAAGTCTGGCACAACGGTTTAATTTTTAAACTGTACAACTTTCAGTTGCCAGATCGTCTCGTGCTCATCATACGAGACTATTTGTCGAATCGTAGCTTTCGCTACAAAGTTGAAGGCACTCTCTCTTCCCCCCGTCCCATAGAAGCAGGATTCTCGCAAGGGTCCGTGCCTAAAACGTTAGGTACCCATCTAGCCCTCTTTGCGGACGATACCGTTCTCTATACCACCGATAGGCAAGTGAATCGAATCACTAAGAGACTCCAACCCGCTTTCACCGCCCTAGGCGAATGGTTTCGGAAATGGAGAATCGAGGTGAATCCCGACAAAAGCTCTGCCGTCCTCTTTACCGTAGGCTGAACTTCGCGGCCACCTCCCCTTTCTCTCTTCGGTCGCGCCATTCCCTGGCAAAATAAGACCAAATATCTCGGTGTGACCATGGATAGCCGTTTGAACTTCCACGCCCACACCAAAATAGTCAGAGTCGCTTTTGTCCTCGGTCGTCTTTATCCCATGATAGGCAAGTACAGTAAGATGTCGTTCAGAAATAAGCTAAATCTTTACACAACTTGCATCCGCCCCATACTAGCTTATGCTAGCGTAGTCTTTGCGTTATCCAAGCGCAATCTCCACAAACTCCAGACCCTCCAAAATCGCTTTCTCAGAGCGGCCTCTGGGGCTTCTTGGTACGTCCGGAATGCGGACCTACACAGAGACTTCGAACTCCCCACGATTCCCCAATATTTCAAAGACTTGGCAGTCCGCTTTTTCGAGCGTACGCAAAATCACCCGAATCGATTAATTGTGCACTCCACGACGTATCATCCCCCCGATCGACCCGGGCACGGTCGTAAAACTATAGTTAGGCGGCCTCGGCACGTACTAACGGCCCCAGATGACGATCTCGCTGTCCGGATAGCGAGATTAGTCTCTACGACCTCCCCAAATAGGGCCTCCCTCCAAACACGACGCCGACGTCCCCGGGTTCGTCGGCGCCCACAAGGATACACGAGGTATCAAAGAGTGCCGGGGCGCTTCTCGCCCCCACTCAATCGCAACCGTACCCGCGTAACGGGGAACTCCCCTCCTGGCGGTGACTCACCTTCGGGTTCGAGACTTACGCCGGTCGAAAGGACGCCCCCGAGAGCGACAACCCAAGCCGAGGCTTCCCCCGCGGGGAGCCCTTGAGCGTTGGGCGCTATATGGGCTGAGGCTTCTTCAGAGTCTCGTCCCAAACAGCCCGGTGAAGCAGTAATGGCTGTAAATAAATTCTTCATAAGAATACTCTGCTTCACTTCGGCTATTTTATTTTGCGCTCAAGAAATCTTCGTGGTCAGCGGTTCACAAGTGCGTCACCCGGCTTCACATATCCGGCTCGCAATACGACGTCACAATATACAGTCCACTATATACACTTCAGTTGCCTAGTCTAGTAGCTAGTTACCGTACGGTTGTCTAATTTCTACAGCGCGGCGCTTTGTTGTTGTAGCTTCGTTTTAGCAACCGAGGAAGCTAGCCTACACCCGTCGCCGCTGTGCGTGTTCGTAACAGTAGCGCTACTTATATCATCAGCCAGAAGCCATTTTATTATTGCTAAATATTGTACTTTTGCTGTCTATGCACTTTTATTTCACATTATTTGCTTTTATTTTACAACACTAGTAACATTGAGTTGAACGATATCAAGAAGGACTATTCGAAAACTATGTGCTCTTATTAGCGCCACCAAGCGGAAAAAAGCTTGCCTAACAAACTCATTACGATGACGATTATCTGTACCTACCTGTACATAATAATGGGCATGATTTTTTAGCTATTACAATTGCATTTGCCTTAGTGCGGTCTCTTACTGTTTTGTTGAAAGATCTATTTGCTGTCCTGCTGTCAGTGTGACACAAATGCTAAATTTGCAAGAAACGGGAAGTTAATAAAACAGGCCCTAACAATTTGTGATCGCATTTGCCTGTGCTAAATTTGCGCACGATTTATAATTAAAAAACAAGCCATAAGTTATTTGTTGTATAACCTAAATATGTTTACAATTTTATGTTACTATTTTTAAATGTTTCTTGGGTTTTAAATTGACTGTAGGGTTGATTAGGATTCAGTTACTTTTAGTATTTCTTTAGTAATTTATTTAATGCTTTTATAATATATTGAAATATCATGTCCAAATCGGTAGCTAGATTAAAATCCATGAAGAAAGTGGCAGAGAAAATTGATCATTCTTCCAAATTGAGAACGAATATACCTGCTGGGATGGCTGCTGCAGGTCCTCCGTTAGGCCCTATGTTAGGTCAGGTAGGCTTTTCCATGTTTGACTAGTGTATTCACCTTTCAGGGTATGAATAAAATTATAATCTTAAACTCTGGAAATAAGCGGATTAGGGATTAGAATATGATAGGTGCCAGCATTTACCGATGGCTTACCACTTCACTCACTCTGCATGTGCCGCTAACGAACTTACAGGTTCTCTGGTTCAAAACTGAGTTGTAATTAAGTAGACCTGGTATATTTGTTAATTAACACTGTAGGGTTGACCCACACACTTTACAAACAGTTTGGCACAGAAGGTTGCAGATATTGTAATTAAAATAGATGAAATTCACCAGATGTCTGGCAGAAATGAATAGGAAAGGAAAAGAACAATTGCAGGCTACCTACGTTTTATGAAACTTATCCATAGTTAATTGTCCAAACTTCTACTCGACTATAACAGAAAATCAGTGACATTGAACATTTAGGCCCACTGAATTAAGGGGTTTCTCCTACATCAATAATCTGCACCTTCAATCTATTCATTTGGTTGCTTTCTAGTGACGCTAAGCAATGACAACAAACAATCACACTTTCACAAATATATATAGTGTGAATTATGTGTCAAATTGCACTCCCTTAAGATGTGGGTAGGCTAAGCTCCAACAATGGTGATGTATGAAGAATGGTAGGAATATAGGGTATATTATAGTTCTTCCATAGTCAGACAGTAAAAGCTAAAAAGTGGTTTTTTTCAGGCAGAACTTAAATATTTTTCACATTAACCCGTCACGCGTCCAAGGTCCCACAGTGGGACCTAAGCGACTTGTGTCGCGGGGGAATTTTTTCAGGACGACTTTTATCAGACAGGCTAATTGTAAGTATTCAGAAGTGAAGCCAATGGCCTGTCCTACGTTCTAGTATTTTTTGGTGGACAATATATTGTGCGTTTAATATTTTTTTATCAGAAATTGTTTTGGTAATTTGATCCCGCCATTTATATTGCGCCATTTTGAGTTGGATTTTGGATTTTATTAACAGTAGCTTAGAGTTCATTTTGACCCCTAGTAATGTTCTATATATAAAAAACTATGTATTTTTTTAGTAAATAAATTTATTATTACTTATTATATTTATCATAAACTTATTCTTATTACTTTTTTTTATACTGTATATATTAGGGAACATACCTAAAAATAAATAAAGAGGAATAAACATAATAAAGTTAGGTGTATGTCCGTTTGTATGCGGCAAGGGCGGATAATTTCCTTAGTATGGGGACGCTTGACGGGTTAAGATGGCAGTGAAGCTGCATGTTTTTATTTTAAATGTTCCCCTCCCTAATATCAAATTGTTGTTTCAGCGTAATATTAATATTGCTGCCTTTTGCAAAGATTTCAATGAGCGAACTTCTAACATAAAGCAAGGAATACCTCTTCCAACTAGAGTAAAAGTAAATGCAGATCGCTCATATCAGTTAATTATCCATCAACCTCCTGCTTCATATTTTCTTAAACAAGCTGCTGGGGTAAGCCGTGGTGCCATGGAACCAGGTATATAATTAAAAACCATAATCAACTGTAACAATTTACTACTAGTTTAGGTGCATTCACATAGAATGCAAACTCTTGTCTATGAAGTTATTGGTGCCAATTGATATTTATGTAGAATCAACTGTTTGCTTACATTGACTACCTGATCAACAAGCTGATCAGTACCGTTAAGCACTGAGGTGCCTTTTTATAATAAAAATGAAGAAAAAGATTGTAGAATATAGCCATTTATATAAACTTTGTATTGGAAAGGGGAATTTTGAAATTTAAGTTAGCATCAAATGATATCCCCATCTGTTACAGTGAGGGAAATCTGTGGAAAAATTACTTTGAAACATTTGTATGAGATAGCTAAAATAAAATCCCAAGACCCACCGCTTGAATGGAAACCTTTACAAGAAATATGCACAATGCTGATAGCAACTGCTAGAACTTGCGGAATAGAAGTAGTTCGGGAGTTAGATGCCAAGGTTAGTATCTACATAATTATATAATGCATAGCCAATAAATACACATAATATAATGTTTAAGTTTTCCACACTAAGCCTCACAATTGGATCATTGCAGGTATAGACTAGGAGACCTTGCCTCTCTGTGTGTGTTCTACTGCTTGTATAATGGGATCTGTTCTTAGGAATTGTTTGTAATGATGCCCAGGGCTACTTTCTACTATCGCATTGCTCGCAATCGCCAGGAAATTAATTCTCACACTTTAGAACCGAGAGGGTTGCATAAAGTGCGGTTTCAGAGAAACTTCCTCCTGTAATTGCTTGGGTTGTCCCAAGGTTTTCTCTAAGGGCTACAGTATTCGGGATTCTTTAAGAAAGAAGTTATTGGATTTCTGAAGGGTCGGCAACGCGCGAGTGATACCCCTGGTGTTACAAGCGTCCATAGGCTACGGTGACCGCTTACTATCAGGCGGACCGTATGCTTGTTTGCCACCTTAGTGGTAATAAAAAAAAATAGTTCAACAAAACTTTCTGATTTGGTAGTCAAACATCTAAACTTAAACTCACTTACGCAACACTAGTTAACAAATTAAAAATATAATTACGAAAAATGCGCACCTCTGGTTAATATCGACCGGACCGTGTGCTTCTATGCCACCTTAGTGTAAAATATTTTATTTTATCGGTCACCAATAAGGTAATTTACGAACACAAAAACAAAAATAGAAAGTTTCCCACTAGGCCATTTCTTACTTTTTTTCAAGTTTGAAGTTTGTATTTACAGTAGACCAAAAACATGAAAACCGTGTTACTTGTTTGGGGACCTTAATCTTTACTTTTTGAACGTTTAAATGTTTGTGAGATAACCCCCATTTTAACACATATTCTGTGACAATTTCAAGCTTCTGCCTAGTTCGGTCTAAAAGATAGAGCACTTGTTGGGCAGACAGACCACACAGGCTTGGTAATAGCCATCCGTGGGACCTACTTACAAACCATTTAGTTTGGAAAGGAAAACATCACCAAGGTCTAATACCTATATAACAAAATGTTTTGATATTAACTACCGACTGACCATTGCGCCCTATGATTGAATCCGGGTTTAATTATTCTAGGAATATGGTGAATTTCTTGAAGAAAGGAAAAAGATTGTTGAGGAACAGAAACAGCAGTTACAAGAGAAGAGAGAAGCCAAAATGTTAAGAACTGCATAGATATTTTTATTGGAAGATAGTTTTGTAGATATAGGTAATAATGTAAGTAGAAAAGATATGAAATAAAACAAAATTAATTAAGAAAATAAGATCATTTTATTATTTAAATTTCTTGGTACTTCACTAAATACAAGAATTCCAATTTTTTTACATAAAGGGGAAAAACATAGTTGCTCTTTTTAATTGTACATGTTAACTAAGAATGAATATTAAATTTTTGGTAAACTTTAACACTTATCAAAGAAAAGATATGGCCATGATAATTGAGATTGAATGATTCATGAATATGAGCACCCTGAGAAAACTTTATGTGCCGTTAAAGAAGTCTTAAAGCACCTTAATACAGTTTAGGCAGTTCTTTGACGGCACGGCCTACATTTTTTAGCACTAGAGGTATCTACATAATTGACCTACTACTGCCAAATTTGTGAAACTCAATAAGTCAGTGTTGAAACTATGCTTGTCTGTTATCCAAAAAGGTAAAGAAATGTAAGTTTCACGTTTCAAGCTTCAAGGATTTGGCAATTTAGTTAACTTTTTATGAAAACATTAAACTAAGTTCTACATAATAACAACTAGACTGCCTTATATCAATATACACAACAAATTATGAATACTGATCACAAAAAAATCACTTGTACTTTTATATGACATAAATTAAAAAAAAAAAAACAATCCACTGCAAGGTTTCTCAGATCATTCATAAAAAGGTCATTATTACACATTCACCTACTTTCTAATAATCGGGTAGTTTTGAGACATTAAAATACAAGTACTACCTAGTATATACAAATCATTATCACAAGGACAGTCTATTGAATGTCATATACAACCAAGATGTATAAATTGATCTCTTCTGTATCATTTATACAGAAGAAACTATTTATAGTAAGTACTTACCTTAAATAGCTTAAGTGATTACATATACATAGCTATAAATTTTTTTAGCTAAGGTCACATTGAAAAAATTACGAAAACTGTAAGCAAACTCACAAGTCAAAATCGATTTAACCAATTTATTTATTATATTTTATTTTGGTTTTTATAATAAATTTCTTTAAAATCAGAAGAACAAAGAGACTTCAGAACAAATTTACTATTGTGGCAAGTTATATATATATCTTTTTAAATATATAAAACTCTAGAAGTTATTATTAACTCATTAATGCAGTATTTGTTCAAAAAGACTATAGATTTAAGGTCAACCTTTTACAACTTATAAAAAAATCGCAAGGAGTTAGGCCTCTACATCCACGCATAAAATGTTGATAGCAATTTTTACACGCGAATATGGACCATATGGCGATAACCTTGTGGATGATACTATCGATAAATTTGCGTAACTTAGTTATTAGGTAGTAAATAAATATTTGCATACTTAAGAATAGTTTTACTGATAAGTATTACATTTTATAGTGAATTTGATTTATGATATTTTTCATACAATTTGGAATGAATGGTAACTGGATGGAAGTTGAGAAAATATGTAAAAAAAACCATTGACGCACTAAATATTATAAATTTGTTTAAAAAAATAAATTTAAATTACTTAGGTATTTAAATAAGAAAATTTAACAAGGATTATAACTATGTAACTATATAACTGCATAGGTAGGTACAGATCACATTTTAAGAGAACTAAGAATCTATCACAGTTCACCTTAACTCTTATTCTAGTATAAAATCGAATATAAAAAAATAAAATTTCCACAACAAATGAATATCCGAATTCTGCTGATTTAAATAACAAATTATAATAAATACGTTTCATTATCCTTATTTTATGATATTAATATTATATAGATTTGTATTGAAATACAGGAAATTGCTTGCGTCTCTAAGTCACTAGATTCTTGCAAACTGCAAAAAATATCATTGGTAAACGTTGTAATTATTGTTTTGCGTTGTAATGTAAGTTTAAAAGCATAAGTGTAATTTGGTGTGCGATATAAGAACTGCTGATATTCTTAAAGTAAGTATATGTATATTACAATAAAATAATAAATCTAACATAATTCGGATTTTGATAGTAATAAAGCATCAACAGGAACGTTAGTTTATAGAAAAATACTAACTATGTATATTAACCTAAAGCCTCGGTATTAGTAACTTAACGTTTCCTCAAACCAAAATAAAACACCTTATATTTACCGAAGCGTCTCTAGCCGAAGTAATGTGTTTACATAACACCATTTCTGTACGTGAATATATTTGGTTGCTAAAATTAGCTATAGTGTGGTAATATTACGTGTACTTTTTCTTACCACAGGCTCCGTCATGTTAGTTAACCCTCAATTAGGCGCATGGGGTCAACACAATTTCAAATTGAAAAAAATATGTGTTATAGTGGTTGAAGTGCACCAGCGGTCCTTCTAGCTTCCTTACTTCCCGCAGGGTTCGCAAAATAATCACGAACAGATTTGAATTTTATTCTTTTTTATTTATTCGTTTTTTTTATTTATTTTTTAGTTATTATAATACACTATCTTGATATATTTCATAATAAATAGTTTTTTTTTATTTATTTCTTATTATATCATTTTTTTATTTTGTTTGGGGTTACTAGAGACCCATGCAACTAATTATGTAATTTTCTTAATGCGCCTAATTAAGGGTTAAGCAATATTCAACAATGATACATATATACACAACTCGCATCATATACGATATAAAGCATTGTTGTATTGACAATGTTTCTCAAAGTCTTAAAAATATCATATATATATTATAACATTATTAATATTTATAAACACCAAAAACTGATCTTACCGATTGACACTTTCACTTTGAAAATATTTGTCAATCTTGTCTATAAATCGGAATAAAAGGCATAGGCTTTGGTGACCGCTTACCATCAGGCGGACCGTTGGCTTGTTTGCCACCTTGGCAGTATAAAAAAAACCATAAACTGTGTAATGGTTTGTGGGCACCAATTTTTTTTATATACAATATATATTTTCATTGTATTTATTATATACAACAAAAACTTGCAGATTGATTTTAAAGAAATTCTAAAATCTACAATATTTTTGCATTATATTAACATAGTTTTTATCTCATAACGATAAAAAAATACTTGACTAAATAACTCTATTGAAAGGATAAAAAAATATTTACTTAAAATTAAAGAAACATTTGGACAGGATACTTTACCCTTTTTTGTCGATATATGTCCTATCTTTAATTTAGGCTTTTATTACAAATACCAGAAATATGTATATCGAGTCGATATAAGAATTATTTAACTTGGAAACTGCAAATAAGTATTAAGTTGTAGTAATGTAGTATTGATGTATAAATACAAACTTGATAAAAAATAGTTGATTTTCTTTGTTGGCTCAAGCTAAAATAGTTGATGAAGAAGTTGATGAAGAGTTGATTTGTTCAACCATTAAATTATCTTCGTAAACTATTTTCTAAAAGAAACTTACTGCAACTTTTGTTTGTAGCAACCATAGTTAATATCGTTTTGATCTACTGTACATGGGATTTTTTTAATAAATCATTGCTCGGCAACCTTTGCCGGAGGTAGTGGAGCAATTATATTTTTGGAATTGCTCTATATCGCGCGGTTAGTGTTGCAGTATTTCTCATATATCGCACGAAATTGCTCGATGTTGTCCTAGGTGTCGTGACGCCATAAAAGACAAATATTACCCAGGATTGAGCAATTTTAATTGGCGTTTCCTAAACCCTAAATCCATATTTTTTTAAAAAGTCTTTAAAAATTTGTTACTGTCCGAAAAAAGTACACAATATTATTAAAATACGGAACTCTTAAATTTAGGGATTTAGATAAATTTTATTTTGTTCAAATTCAATTTTGTTTCTTTTTCATTTCATTTCATTACATAGATTTATGTTTATAATAATAATAGTGAGAACTACTTTCATACTAGAAACGTTCAGCTGAAAATATACTTTTCTTATATTTACATATCTCTTTAGACTATGGTCCGACCATATTATTAAAATAGTTTTTCTTCTTATATCTATCTATATAGCTAACAGTTATTCAAACGCAGTTTATTTCACTTATTAAAATAAAATTACTTTATAGACGACTAAGAACTTAATAGAAAGCAGGTGTGATAATTTTTAAAACAATTAAAAAAAAATTATGTTAAAACCGTAATTATTTTCAAATGGAGTAAAGTACCTATTACACATCACCGTCATACAAGGTACCTAATAATTTAAGACAGAGATGTTTACAATAGTCGTATATAAAGCTATAACACATTTCATAACGATTACAAAACTAAATATAGATTATTATTTAAAATTCCGAAATGGAGCTTGCAACATCTTGGCGTAATCTGTAAGATCGTTCAGATACTTTGAACCAAGTGCCAAAAATACTTTATAAAGCAAGGTATACACGGAAGAAGTTTCAATATTCTAGATAAATCTAGATATTTTGTCAACGATTTTCTATAAATGGACTTCTTATTACACGGTTCTGAACTCATCTTGACAACTCCTGTTTATTGATAGTCTACATTTCATATAGTTTCGGATGATATTCGCGTACATTGCTCGACTACCTATCGTCTCTACCCATGGATGACAAACTATCTCGGAAACCTATGATTGTTTTACTGAACTATACTTATATCCCCCGGTATATATCAACATGCTACTTCGCTATTGTCATTGTATTTATTCGTAGAACGTTTAAACCTAGGTGAATTTGGTAAAACTTCTGGTAGTTCCGTCACCTTGTCGATGGTGAAGTCAGGAAGGTCTGATGACTCCTCGTCTTTTTGCAAAGGGATCCATACTGTTCCCCCAAGTTCAGCTTCTTTGCCACCCTGAAATCAATGAAAATTAAGAATAAAACCTAGTTCGTTAATCGTACATTGCACTTCCGCGCACCGGAGACGAGATCGAGCGTAAGGGTTAGCTCATATCGAGACGCGATGCAACGTAAAGCGGCTTGAAAATCTCGTTGCTCGTAGTGACACGACACGCCGCGCTGCGCCGGCGCATCCCAACGTCGCGGGACGCACCTTCAAGCCGTTTCACGTCACGTCTCGGTACGAGCTGACCCTAAATTGCCTTCCATGGGCGCAAGTATGCAAAATTCAACTGTGTAGCGGCGCAGGCGGCGGACTATTTTCACGCAACCACGCTCTCGTCACGCATACACATCGGAGTGCGATTTTACGAGCTCGTATGTGCCAGTGTCGTCTCTTCTCATGTCTTAAAACATCTATGTTCCTAGATATATTATTCGTAAAAACAGTACATGGCCGCAAAAATAAACTTTGTACAATCACGACACCTATTCTTGAAGGGGTGGTAATATATCGGTTATTTTATTTATTACAAAACTTTCGTGGTAAATGTCAATATTCTAATAGAATTTTATTTATTACCAAGTTTATTGTCATCTGATTGTGATTTTAGTTGTGCTTGTCGTGAAAAGCGATTTATAATAATAATAACGCATTTCGAGTATCCAAAAGTTTATAGTTATATGTATTAAGTTACTGAAGGTGGTATACTTCGGTTTCAGTGAGTAAATTACCCGATTGCTGAATCGAGGGGCGTGGGTTCGATTCCCGCACAAGACAAACATTTATTATTTGTGTTTGTCTTGGGACTAGTTGTTTGCTATGTATAATAAGTATGTTTTTACAAAAATAAGTATATTTGTATCAGTTGCCTAGTATCCATAGCACAAGCTTTGCTTAGTTTACGACCAGACGGCGCAGTGTATAATGTCCAAAAATGTTTATTTATAAAATCAAAAAATTATATAAAATCTTAAATTGGTTTGATTTCACTTACGAATGTTATATAATAACGATTTATTCATTCTAACAAGATAGTTGCAAAAATATATGAATAAGTATGTATAAAACAAAATGTCAGGGCAGAATAGGTTTTTTTTTTTTATTTTTTTTTTATACCACTAAGGTGGCAAACAAGCTTACGGCCCGCCTGATGGTAAGCGGTCACCGTAGCCTATGGACGCTTGCAACACCAGGGGTATCACTTGCGCGTTGCCGACCCTTCAGAAATCTAATAACTTCTTTCTTGAAGAACTCCATACTGTAGTCCTTGCAGAAAACCTTGGCAGGGAGCTCATTCCACAACTTAAGCGTTCGCGGGAGGAAGTTTCTCTGAAACCGCACTGTACGGTACTGTACGTACTATAGGTACTTAAAAATACCTAAATAGGAATTCTGCGTAATATTTCGCATCTATGTATGGTTCCAGTTCCTTTATCTTTTCTGCCTACATTTAGTTTCTAACTGTAACTGTATAATGGAAGGAACAATATAGTTTTTGGTTACCAAACAAGGAAGATATGTGTAATTGCTTAAATATTTACTTTGTCATTACGGTACTGTTATCTACTATTCAAATATTATTCTGCTGTAGACTAATGTGTTTAGAATCGTATGCGCATTTGTTGCATACCTAGCGTACTAGGTACTTACTGTATTTTGACCTTTAAAGTGTGCCAATACATGACTGATGAAGCGAGATAAAAATACAGTTATTAGTGCAGAAAAAAGAGACAAGTATATTTGCTTCCTATTTCCAACTCTACATCACGACTTCGACTAAAGTCAACACTTTGTTTTTCGATGATTTACATATTACTCTAATAGGTTTTGAGTAACCTCTGCTAAAGTAATTTTATCGAGCACTTTTTATTTTTTATTCCATCGAGTAAATTATATGCAATCATGTTTTAGGCTACGTCACAACCTCAAGTAGGTACCTACTATATTTTATTTTTTGTTTTTAAAGGCAAAAACCTTTAATATTTTAGAAAAATGCCTGTTGAAGAAAATTATTTTTTTGCATATACGTGCTCTTAGAATTGAACAACCTCTTCCGCATATGTTGTGTAGGTATTTGACCAGGGGAAAACCCGCCAAAGCGAATGTATGTCCTGAATTGTGGTATTACTTAGAATGTGAGCAGCTTATTTTTTTATAGTTATTACTACACTTAGTATTATTTATGACTGGATATTTTACTGTGTAGGTAGGTACTCCATATAGCACTCGGTACTTAGTTGAAAAAAAATGACAGACATAGCTTTGTTTTGTTTACTGACTTCATTGAATCGTGCACGTAGACTTGTGGGTTTAAACAATCAACACACTATTTATAACATTGTTTTCACAGTGGGTATACGTACTTATTTTATGTAGGTGTGGAATACCTACTTTAGATTTAAATTCCGAGCGAACATTCATAAATTTTGTCAAAGAAATTCTCTAGCACATTCTCTCGCAATGGTCTTACTATAAAGCAAGGCCATAGTCACATACGGAAGGAAATCTATATATAACTGACTGACTGATATATTAACGCAGAGCCCAGACACCTGGGTCTAGACTTGACAGAGGTTCTTGTTATTACCTAGGCGAGCACTAAGATAGGATTTTGCTAAATTCATCCCAGAACGAGGTTAAAATGGGGGTTGGAAGTTTGTATTGAAATACGTCATTTTCGGAGCTAAATGCATAAATATTAGTATTTGGCCTTTAAGTTTTAAATTAAAATTGCCGTAATTCACTTTTTTACTCAAATCATACCCTAGAGGACAAAATAAGTTAAGACTTCTTAAAATATTTTTGTAGGTAAAACCATGAAGGGTAAAAAGCTTTCTTTTAAAGAAAAAACACGTGGACAAAATCGCGGGCATAAGCTAGTTAACTAAATATCTCAAGACTATATCAGTATAAAATACTGTCTGTAACAGTATTTATATATATAGTAGTGAAATTCTGTACTGGACTAATTTCTGTACCGATTTATGTATTCCCTTTCTACGCTTCCTTAACTTTTATTTTATTTCTGTAGTATAATGTTGTGCACAGGGATGCACATGGCATGTAGTCGGGCTACGGCAGGTTGGTGCTAGAGTGCTAGTGGGAAGACAAAGAGGGGCGGACGGACGAGCATCCATTCAAGTCGAATTTTTTATCAGTTCTTTAATGAATAAGGGTATAAATAATATCTGTACCGAAATTAAAATTTTATGTTAAATAAAATAGATGTACCTACACCATATTCATACCGGTAGTCAGTACCTGATTTTAAGGAAAAAAAATAAGTCTCAGAACACGATACACTACTTAGGTACACAGATTCTGAAACCACAAAGCGTATAGTCATTAGATTTGGTCATAGCATAGTCGATATCAATTAACTAGCGTCCAGTAGGTACGTTACTTAAATGTTTATTAGCTACAGTGTTGAAAGTGATTATTGATGCCATGTTTTATTTTACGTAATGTTTAGTATTTTTATTTGAGTCTCATGTGTTACTTTAAGCAACATTCAACAGTGTCCAATTTATATTTTTAACATGTAATAATAGTTTCCCAGCTTTTTGTTAAACACCTTGCTTACTTCAAAAAGCAAATTTTGGCCCCTGGACAGGTCTTCAATGATCGACAATAGTGGAATGGCATACAGTCACATGTGTAGATACTTTGTCTCTAGCCATAATACCTATAGTTTTAAATAAGGATCTTTTGGCCCAGATAATTCCGTAGGCTGCTCTCTAGTCATTGGCAAACAATTAAAATGCCTACCTAGATACATTTTTTATTCGCATATATTACTTTATTTAAGTAATGTTACGTACTTTTATATCAGTCTCCAGTTTATCTCCAACCATTATACAGTTTCGGGGCTCGACGTGAAGCAACTTGCAGGCCTCCAGAAAGATCTGTTGGTCCGGCTTCTCCCACGGCAGGTCTCCAGACACCAGCACCGAGTCGAAGTATTTTCGCAGGCCGAGCCGTTCAATTTTCTGCCACTGGGCGCGCGAGGGCCCGTTCGTGATCAAACCGAGAAGATAATCCTCCCTGTACCACATTCACGGAGCAGAGCCCTTGTTATTTCCTGCTCGCATCATACCATGCTGAAACTCAGCACATATTATCGAAACAAACGTTCTTGCACTTAGCATTACGCAAAAGTGCTTCTCTACTTTGTGCAAGAGCATTTTACTAGCTGTAATGGGTAGACATAATATGATGTAGAGAATTCCACATACAATTTATATTTAAAAGTATAAATTATACATGAAAATGTTCTTAAATACTAGCATAGTACTATGTTGGTATAAATTTGTCCAAACATGTAAATTAAATAAAATAAAAAAAAAAAACTGGTAAGTTTTTAAATTAATTACTCAAGCTCAAAAATCAACGTAGCACTATTTTTTTTAGGAACTAAACTTGGTACACTATGGAGATAGTTACAAGTAAATTATCTCTTCTAAATCATTTAAGAGCAATAATTTGAATTTTATTTTATAACATTGTGCGTAGTTACAAACAAAATTAAAGTGAAACCATCTCCAAAGTTAAGTAAATTGTTGAGGTAATGGCTTTACCTTCTCCTTGATGCTTCCTCATATACTTTACAAATACAATTCAAACCTAAGTGTTGCGCACGCGGCGCCCCGAATTACTCACTCGTTGAGCAATAACCAAACTGTTGAAAAACAAGTCATTCATTAGCAACATATGTTTAAAATCAGCCCAATACAGTTGCGATAGCATCCTTTTTATTCTTTTTTTTATGACTTACGTAAATTACGTCACTGTGCACTGATTTAGATGCAACGTAATGCATTCGCAACTCATTTGGGCTGATTTTATCATGGTATTCGAATAATCATTATTAATTAGGTATGTCCATAGTACTATGTGGCATGCAATAACAATGATGAAAATGTATTGAATGAAAATTTCGCCATTTATTATGATATAATTAAAAATCGAAGCAAAATACTTAGAACACCACATATCACCATGCAATAGCAGATTAATCGAGTTGTTCTTGGAGAATGAACGTAAATAAAGATGAAATGTGTGCTATCGATATTATTCTTTAAGATTTACAAAGGCTGACAGTAAACTGTTTTTGTTGTGTTTCTTATAATCATGTTTTGGTCATCTTTACTTACGTAACTGTACACAAACATTTTAAATACACAAATGATATCACATATCTTGAGAACAATATTCTGCTAAAGGATAAGATAACTTCTATGTTTTTATTGACGAAATAGTATCTGCTAATAGCTCATAACTGAGCGCGTTATCTCTGACTCAAATAACTCAAACTAATTTGATTAACAACAAAGAAATCGTCTTACCGTTAAACAATTTGTAAAATAAGAAATAATGAACATTAATAAATGTGATTGATTATATCATGGAGAAATATTTTTAATATGAGCAGGTTAACGACGATTTGACGTTATTTGTTCACTACCTACCACTTAAATATTTCTACATAACATAAAACTATATTTTTAGTAAATGTAGTAAACTCACCGCAACGTTTCCAGTAGGTGTATCACATCAGGCATTAAAGCCAAATATTGAAACCTTAACTTTAACCATTCAGTTGTTATTGTTTCTGAAATAGAAATAAATCTAAGTATCACTTATTTATATAAGACCAGCCTTTGCCCAAGATTTCGCCCGCGCTTAATTCTGTAATCGGCGTAGGATTTCTACAGCAACTCCCTGATTATAGTAGGTGTTAACTCGGGTTATAAGCTTCCTCCATTCAAAAGTAATCACACTAATTGATACTAATTATAAAGGCGACAGTTTGTGAGTATGTTTGTTACTTCTGCTGAAACGGCTGGACCAATTTTGATTTAATTTGGTATGCAGGTAGCCAACACCCTGGATTAACACATCGGCTACTTTTTATGAAAGAAAATCAAAAGTTTCCGCGAAAATACTAAAACCGAGCTCAATCGAACTATAGCTATAGCTAAAGCTAACTTTATTAGTATAATAAGGAGTTCTACGCCTAGTAATAATAATAAATATTTCGGACATTACACACAGAACCAAAGCTGGGCATTAACTGGTTAATCGTTAATTAATGAAGTTAACGTTTCGACTATCGGATTAACTATTAAGTTAACTTCTAGTTAACTTGCGTTAACCCACAAGTCCGTTAATCCAATACCTACTATTTACCAAAAAGCTACCAGACGCACCGCTGAAAAACAGCTCAAAATCTCGTCAAAATGTGGCTAGACAAGAAATTAAAAGATTCGTTCAACGATGCGGCATTTCTCGGGGAACTACACTACTACTACTCACTAACGCCACGATATAATAAAAAATGCAATTTTTATCACGTGTTAACGGATTAATGATAAACGTTAACTTGCGTTAAATCTTCCGAATCGTAATGCTTTCATGTCGAACGAAGTTAACTTTTTTAGTAACGGATTAGCGATTAACAGACTTAATTATGTATTTAATTAACGGTGCAGAACCATCCGATCCCAAACTAAGCAAAGCTTGTAATATGGATACCAGACAAAGGCCACAAATACATTATAATATGTGTATTTTTTTATACATATTATACATAGAAAACACCCAGTCTCAAAACAATCACAATTGTTCATCACATACAGTTTTGTCTTCTGCGGGAATCGAGCCTACGCCCCTCGATTTAGCAGTCGAGTCATTATCCACTAAGCCACGGAGCCGATACAAAAGTATGGATTTTTGTGGCGTGAACGAGTGACATAATACTCACAAACTTTCGCACTTATTATATTAGTAGTCTTTTTATGAGTATTTTTTACTTGCTTTTTAGGTAGGTAGGTAGCAAAATTTTTATTTAAATATCTTATGTATTTAGGGTTTTTTGGTGGCAATAAATTTTATCCAGGAAGGATTATAGGGCTGTAAAATAAAGATTGACGGACGAACATACAATCAACATTGGTTAGGTGCTAAATCGAGGAGCCTGTGGTCCAGCTAGATACATCTGTGGGAAACGATATGCGAAGTTAGGCAAGACATCGAGCGTGATAAGTGTTTGGAAAGTCATTTGACAACAGGTGTCTTGAAAACTGACAGTCGAGCCAGTAGCTTGACAACGTCCGCCAATCCGTAATGAGCCAGCGTTGTAGACTATGGCCTTCTTTCTAAAAGGAGAGGCTAGAGCTCCTGCGGTAAGGATGTACAACGGCTAAGGTACTAAACAACAAGGTGCCAAATCTACAAAACATCAAAAGATCGAAAAAGATCTTGAAACTATTATATAAAGGTTTCCTTCAAGCTTTAATAATAAATATTTATGTTTTTATAACACATTATAGCTGGCAAGTGTGGAAAATTTCATTTACCTACCTATATTTAAAATATCCTCTGATGTTGCCATGGTTTTACACATTACATCATCTATGTTGACTGTCATCGAGGTCGTACGAAATTTATAATTTTCTACAATGCCAAAAGTTATTTTATTTCAATGCCCTTTAACTATTTTTGGTTTCTCAAACCAGCTGTATATAATTTAAAAAAATGTATCATTTAAATTGGTGGCCTAATTAATTTCATTAACCTATTCACATTTTAATATTCTACTTCAGTGCTGTTTATATTTATAAAACGTACATACATATGTTTATAGGTTTGTACGTTTACTTATGGCTAAAGACTACCTATTCAAATAAATGTCCCCTCTACGGAGCAACAGGGTCACAGGCAGTCACACAATAACATACTAGTTTCTTTTCCCCAACTTATTTTTTTTTTATTTATCAATTAATTTATTGTTACTGACTGCTATATGCTATTCCTAAATGATGCGTGGTAAAGGATCGAAGTAACTTAATATGACGAATAAACACATTGGTAGATCTGAGGGATAGTAAAATTCTATTCAAGCAACGCCAACTTCTTGTTTTTAGGCATTTAAGCCAACGAAGTCACGGACGTCAGATAGTCTTTGTATACCTACCTACCTAAGCAATTGTGAAACACATTTTCTAGATTGTTCTCTTAATCGAATGTCACGGACGTTTAAATGCTAGTCTGAAAGTTTATCGTATAATCCACCATCCTAAAGATACGACAAAGTTGATATAATTAGGTATTGTGCCAATAAATTTTAAATTAATATTTTATTCTTCTTTATATAGATACTGAAACGGTATTTTAATGCCGTAGAATTCGTAGAGACAAAACCGAGCTAAATTATGCATTAATTATGCATTATGCATTAAAACCGAAATGGTCACGTAAAGAAAGGCGTGGAGGAAGTCTCTCTGAAACTGTTTTCAGAGAAACTTCCACCCGCAAACGCCAGGGTTGTGGAGTGATCTTCCTGCCAAGGTTTTCTTTAAGGACTACAGTATGGGGTTCTTTAAGTTATTAGATTTCTTAAGGGTCGGCAACGCGCGCATGTTACTCCTGGTGTTGCAAGCGTCCATAGGCTATACGGTGACCGCTTACCATCAGGCGGACCGTGAGCTTGTTAATTTTTTTACAGTCGGATTTTTTATATATGTTTAACATGTTTGTAGCCCGAAAATTAAAGCGTTTAAAATAGGCCATTTTGACTTTTTTAAATTTTTATGTACCCAGTGTCACTCTAACGAAACCTCTCAACCTAAAATTCATTAAGTTAATTAAAATTTAAAAAAACTTAAAATCCGTCAATTTGAAGTTTTTATTTTATACAGGACTATGGTGCCGAGATCATTCTTTGTATTATTTTAATTTCACATTGATGTAAAAATCTTCCAAACGACATAAAAATATTTATTAAACCAGCTATTGTCAAATTGATAAGAGCACAAAAATATTGGACGTTCCCTTTTTGTGAACGGAGAAATAAAATATCATTAAAAATATTATAATGTATTTTGAATATGGAATTTCCGATGCATGTACGAAGATGCAAGAAAAAGCATATATTTTTTTTAATATTTCCAGAGTAAGAGAATAAATTTTTTTTTTTTTAAGTGAAGACTTCTTTAGCGGCGCGTTTATCTTAAAATTGATAAACTCGCGCAGGCTGATCGAAAATTCGTAAGACGTAAGACGGAAACCATAATGCCACGCCATAAAAATTCGTGAGACGGAAACCATAATGCCACGCCTATTATAATTTTGAAGTGAAAACGTCTTTAGCGGCGTTGTGCACTTTTTTGTGATGGGTAAAAATGTTAAACTCTATAGGACTAAAAAAAAGTAAGAGGAAATTTGGTAGATGAAAAGATGAAAGTGCGGAATACACATGTTAAAATTTTATATCCAGGTTATATGTTTTCACTTCTGCCGGCAACCCGTTTTTTTTATAGAATAATAGACACATCAGAGCCAAGATTAATATATAGGTACATTAACAGATTTATAATTTTCAATCTTAAATTACAGGTGAAACTAACGGTTATATGGGCAACTGATTGTTAAGGCAGCTCAAGATTAGTTATTTATCAGTAAATGAAATTGCAATGTAAGTAGGGTTGGTTTTTATACGAGTCAAGAGCAAGCCCTAGATCCTTCGTTTTGAAAATGGAAGCAGGATGCTTATATTCAGCATTGGATGTGTTACGAATAATGATCAGAGCTGCGCGATTTTTATGGGTACAGCTCTTAATACATTCAAGTGAAAGATGTAATATTTATTTTCCGCGCAAACCATCGTGTGGGCTGGCGTTGGATGGAAAAATGCAATTAAGCTGTCTGATTGTATAACCTCTTTTCTAAGATTTATATTTTTGAGTTATTAGCCTTCAAAGTAGAAAAATTTGAGACAGTAATTTTGCACAATGCTCAAGTATGATGGCTTTTGGAAATCTCCTTAGTAAAAAATAATTAATATCCTTAGCAATAAATGGTTTTGTAATAATGTGTAGGCGATTATGATTTTTGAATGAATCGCGCGCGTCCAAGCGTATCTATGCCAATGTACTCTTGTACGTAGTTATGTAAGAGTATGTTCGATAAACGACGACGACACGTGACGTATGTAAATGTCAATGTCTATTTCAGTCTTTTAAGCGAGCTATACACACAAGGGTTGTACAAGGGTCATCGATAACCATGGGTATGCATAAAAGATTTGCTTTTAGCCCTCGTAGTTAGTAGACCAACGATACACTTAAAGTGTACAAATTAATCGGAACGTGTGTTACAAAACTGTGCAGGTTTTCAAAGCATAAAACGTTGCAATTTACCTGCACAGTTCAGACAAACCTAAGAAAGAGGTAAGTATACCCTTGTGTGAATGGTTGGCTTTGCTACGAGTGTATACGACTTTCCCTGCAACTTAAGGCGCGTTTACACTGTGATCAATGCAAGTACAAGTGATTAGTTAGTAAAGATTAGTAAAATTGTTTAATACATGTAGTATCAACACTGATACTGAGATCTTCAGCAGCGTTATGTTTGTTCCTTCTGGGTTATTTTGCACCGATTTCGTTAACGGTTTTTTAAGATTTATTATCCGATTCTCATCCTTCCTAAGTTTATAAGTATGCACCGTTGTTAACAGAGAGCTCATTAACTTCGTAATAACAACAAAAATATGTCTACTTGAAACCTATCTAAAAATATAAAGCAATGTTCACACACTTCTCTACCAGAAACTATACTAATCATTAACATACATATATTTAATAAAATTACCTGTAGGTACCTACTTAGTACGCAGAAAGCCAACTAATATTGAAAAATATCATTAATTTTACATTATCCAGGTTAACCTGGTAACAAATACATATTTTAAGAACTATAATGAGAGTCATTGTATAAAACCCATATTGTAGAATTTGAATTGTTTAATTTCTACAAAATTGCGTTTGTAACCGACTTCAAAAATAGGGAGTTTCTCAGTTCGACCCGTATGTTTGTATGTATGTTTATCCGCGATTATCTTTTTATTTGCGATTATCAGCGCGTTTGGCTGAACCGATTTTGATGCGGTTTCCAGAAAAGTATTTGTTACATTCTGGAGAAGTTTTTGGTATATAACAAATGGGTACCCCGTGACGTCTTCCGCATTGATCCGTTATTAATTAAGCGATATATTAGTACAACTCGACCGATTTTTGTTGATGCGGTTTATTTTGTCGACAATATTTTAGTACACTTGCGAGCAAAAATAACTAGACACGTACATAAACGACCATATTTCATAAATAAGTAAAGATTGTCTATCTCTCTGAGGCTACGTTCACACGGCGACTATTCGATACGATATTTTCTCGTATACGGTTTTGCCGTATACGAGACAGCCGTTCACACGGTGCGAGGTCCATTCGGTTTTTTCACGTATGCGGACTTCCCGTATACGTGGCCGCCGTTCACACAGAGTCTATTCGATACGCTTTGCCAGCTGCCACACCGCCAGTCGTTGAGAGCACGTGATAAATAACTCGATCGTAATCAGCAATCCACTTCGCCAAAGACATCACAAATACAACTGCCTGCTGCCTATCGCCGCGCAAGTCTCGTATACGAGAAACTAGTTTGTCCGTGTGAACGAATCAACGTAAACATAAGCGCCACTGAGCATCGCATTCGATAAAATCGTTACGAGAATCTCGCGTTCCCAGTGGCAAAACCATACAGTATAAGGGAAAAAATATTTCTCGAATACGAGATTTTTTCGCATAGATGCCGTGTGAAAGATTTTCAGAGTTGCCATACAAATTTTGTTGTCACTACGATATTCGATAAAATCTCGTGTACGGTATACGAGAAAAATTGCGCCGTGTGAACGTAGCCTGACAGTTTATAACACACTTTACTTGCACGACACCAACTTTAACCAACCAACCCTTTTAGTGCATATTTTTGAAGTTGGTTCTTGTTTTTGTTAATAAGTTTTTATAAGACAGCCAGGTTAGTTTTTTTTAAACTACCTATAGGTCTTTCTTGACTTATCCAACGATATCTTAATAATGAAAATCCATTCAACCGTGCGTTTAGTTATACGGAGAGTAAAGAATACCATATAAAATAGAACCTTTTGAGAAATCTAACTGCAATTATTTAGAAGTTTTAGTGTTACAGTAGGCTTTTATGCTGGTTACTGCCAGATGAACTGCGATAGCCGTTAGGTTCACCTAAATCACGTTCGGACGGACTTGTTATTCGTGCCAGTGGCAATAAATAAAATGTTCTATGACATTGCATTCCCTATACTAAGACCTTGATTTTGTTGGCAGAAGTTTATCAACCGTCACTATTTACTATTATGTGTTAATTTTGTACAATAAACTGAGTTTGGCTGCATTAATAACCTGAATTCTTATCTATTTCTATTGTAAACTATTAAGGGTATTTGCATATAATTAATAATTACGAATTTTAATTATTAAAAAGTATGTAGGTAACAAAAATAAAAAAAATCGGCCAAACGAAATATTCTGTAGATATTTTAAGTGTCTGTCTGTGGCCGTTAACAATATCGAGCAAAATCTAGTAAAACAATCACGTTTGTTGTATCGGAGCCCTTTCAATATTTATTTTATTCTATTTTTTATATATTATTTGTTGTTATAGCGGCAACAGAAATACATCTGTGAAAATTTCAACTGTCTATCACGGTTAATGAGATGTATCTCATTGGCCTGGTGACAGACGGACGGCCGGACAGCAGAGTTTTAGTAATAGGGTTCCCTTAGTTAACCTTTGGGTACGGAACCCTAAAAAATGTG
The DNA here is from genome assembly GCA_946406115.1 of Apoda limacodes. Taxonomy (NCBI): domain Eukaryota; kingdom Metazoa; phylum Arthropoda; class Insecta; order Lepidoptera; family Limacodidae; genus Apoda; species Apoda limacodes. The sequence goes on along the minus strand of OX291542.1, from coordinate 27,756,629 downwards.
ACCTAAATTCAAAATATCAAAACGGAGAAGTTTGATTCTGACGTCAAAGCCAGCAAAGTTTTAGTTTGTTAATTAGATCAACAGAAGCATTACAAAGTACTCGACTATTTTAGCATTCTTCTTATTTAAAGCATCTATGATTCTTGTTAATGCGTTCTACGTAGGAATAACACATGTAAAGACTATAAATAAATCCACCCTCTCGTGTTTCATTGCATTGTAGACCAGATTTAACAGACCGCGAGACATTAAATCATGGTTTGATTGTAACATAGTTAGATACTTCTGTCGATTTAGCTTACCTAACAAGCTTTATTAACTTAAAAAAAAAAATAAAGTCTGCACAAGTTACAGGTACCGAATTTCAAAACATTTATTTGGTAATATTTAATTATTGTTAATGCCTTATGTAGGATCTGTGCCATTCTAAGTGGAACAACTGAAACTAGTTTAGTGACATTGATACTTTTTTAGGGTTCTGTACCTCAAAAGGAAAAGATTAACCCTTATAGGATTACTTTGTTATCCCTCTGTCTGTCTGTCTGTTTGTCAAGACTCTTTTTCCTAGGTACGCGTGAAGGTATCAAGTTGAAATTTATATAAAATAATAAGGTCTACGGTCCATTGAAGTTTTTAAAATTAAGCTTCTAAGTAAACGAAATAAAAAAATAAGGTCGAAATACGACCATTTTTGTTAAATACTTTGACATTTACGAAAAAAATCAAAACCTATGGGGTACTTCCCGTTGTCCTAGAATCATTAAATTTCACACAAAGCAATATAGGAAAAAATCTGAAATTCGTTAATATGTAGTTATAACACAGTCGCCATCGGCAGGGAATTCAACTTCACTCCTGAGAACCTAAATTTTCACCCACGAACGGTTTTGCTGTGGAGTGAGGTCCCTGCCAAGGTTTCTGTAAGGACTACATATGAGGCACTTCAAGAAAGAAGTTATTAGATTTTTGAAGGGTCGGCAACGCGCGAGTGATGCCCCAGGTGTTGCAAGCGTCCATAGGTTGTGGGGTCCGCTTACCATCAGGCGGACTGCAACCAGATTTGTTTGCCACCTTAGTGGTTAAAATACATATATATATATATATATATTTTAAAAAGTTGCGCAAAGTAGGGTGCAAGTTCCCAATGCCGTACCGCGAGATGTATAAACTTTCGTCATGAGCAAGCAAAAAACGGGTAATGCCATTCTAATATCTATATCAGATTCTTTAAATAGGCTGGTAAGGAAAATGATAAGACGAGATCTTTGATCCAATATGCGCTACATAGAACCAATCCAATAAGAACAATGGAATGACAAGATCGATTATCCTTGATTTAAAAAATCTGAGAATGGCAGTCAAACTTTCCAACTCAAAGATTCAAAAATCGAAAAATTTTTGGACAACTATAACTACTCATCATGCAATAGGACCAAAATTACGTGTCCACTTCACCGAGAAGATGTATTTCGAAGCACAAGGAGATTAGGCTGGTTCTGGCATTGAAACAATGATGATATATCTTACCAATTATTTCGTCATAATGGAAGTCTAAAAGTATAGGTATGTATAGGAATATAATATTAAAACATAATATTAAAATACTTCATCTATCGGTCCATTTGTATGTTCGTCATATAAGAATTATCTACATGAGTTATTATTTTATTTTTTATGATTAGGTAGGATAGAGTCCAAACTTCCACAATTACTGCTACGTACATAATGTGATTATAATTATTTAAGTTTTGGAGAATGACTCAAACGTGCTAAATTGTCAAGATCGGATGAAAAACTGGCAGAGCTCTGCCGTCTATTAATTTACGTGTTATTTTATAGGAAGGCAAGTGCGCAAAAACAATGTCGCATGTCCGCTCTATTCCGTCACTATTCCGTGGGCGACAAAACTTAAGAATACCTACCTACTACTATTTTCGGTCTATTTCCTGTCTTTCCTATGCATTACGAATCAACTCTATGTACGTACAACTTATAAATAAATCATTAATAATAGGTACATACATTACGACGATTTTTAGGGTTCGGTAGTCAACAAGAAACCCTTATAGTTTCGCCATGTCCGTCCGTCTGTCTGTCCGCGGCTTAGCTCAGAGACCATTAGTATTTGAAAGCTGTAATTTGGCATGGGTATACGTAATAATTTTCAAATTTTGCGAAGGAAGCCAATAGGAGGATCTAGCTAGGGTGGGCAGCATTTGGTAAGCTTCGTCAAGTCTTCACGTCGCCTGTACCGCAGAGTCTGAAGACGAAAATCTTTGACCAGTGCGTCCTACCTGTCATGACTTACGCCGCCGAAACGTGGACACTTACATCAGGGCTGGTCCACAATTTCAAAATCACACAACGCGCAATGGAGTAAGTTATGCTCGGAGTGTCTCTGAGGGATGGAATCCAAAATGAGGACATTTGGAAGAGAACTATAGTCACCTACTTAGCTAGCAGAATTAGCAAGCTGCCACTTTGGCAGTGGGCTGGCCACGTCTGTCGGAGGACCGATGGTCGATTGAGCAGATGTGTCCTAGAGTGGAGACCGCGTATAAGAAGGCGAAGCGTGGGACGCCCTTCAGCTGCGGAAGGCAGAGGACCGGGAGAAATGGCGCATCATAGATGAGGTTTATGTCCAGCAGTGGATTTATTTATTTTTCGATTGATTCAAGTTGAGTATCGTTTAAAAAACTTTTAATTCAATATAGATACTGACCCTTTTTATATCTGGTATATTTTAGGTGCACTTGTTTATTTATTTTTAGTTTTTAAAGTTTTAGTGTAAAGTTAATACTAAACATTAATTTGCCAGGCTACAAGAAACCATGGATAATCATGCAAGTATACTCACCCGCTGAGCTAGCATCCAAAGGCGACATTGAAGACTCTATATCAATCTATCGTATATTGTAAAAAAATACCACAATAACCACCTTATAGTTATGGGAGATTTTAATGCCCAGGTTGGTACCAAAGAAGCCGGTGAAGAAACAATAATGAGTAAACATGGATATGGAAAGAGGAGTAACAACGGACACAAGTTAATTGAATTTTTACTACAAAACAACTTAACACTACTCAATTCAGTTTACAAGAAAAAACCCAAAACCAAATGGACCTTGCTATCACCCGACGGCAAATACAAAAACAAAATTGATTACATAATAACTAACAAGTTAAAGTACTTCAATGATGCACACGTTGTACAAAATCTTAACTTCAATATAAACCACCGCATGGTTCGTTGTTGCCTAAAAAAGTATCCAACAAATAGATCTAGAAATAACATAAAAAACACATGGATGTCATCTGAACAATATGAAAGAAATATTGACTCCACTTCTATCAAGACATTGCAAGGATTAGTAAACTCCGACATAAGCACACTAGAAAAATATAACCACATAGAGAAACATCTATCACAAAAGAAGAAGGAAAATATAGTCAAGACTATGGAGTTTAGCGAAGAGACATTAAAGCTGCTAGAAAAGCACTAATAGCAAACAAAGGTAGCAGTAAGGAAAACCACAACTTAATATCAAGCCTAACCAAACAAATCCGAGAAAACATAAGGAAAGTCAGAAAAACAAAGAGAACGAAGAAACTAGAAGATGAAATTCAAAAAACTGGTGGAACTAAAATAGCTTCCAAGGAACTAAAAGAATATGGTACGGAATGGATTTCCAAACTAAAGAACAACAAATCAAAACAAGTGTCAAAACGTATAGAAGTCCAGAAGCTCGCTACAGACTACTACAAAACCCTCTACTCTAACAAAAACGTAACCGAAGAAGATGATCCCGATAAATACCCAAGCTTTACACATGAGGGTGTCCCGACAATACTAATAAAGGAAGTGCAGTAAGCCATCATGTCACAAAAATTAGATAAAGCTCCAGGACCCGATAATGTACTAAACGAGCTGATGAGAGGCATGGTAGAAGAAATATGTCCAATCCTAACCAAGCTATATAATGACATCCTTACCACCGGCACAATGGGGAGAATCCTACATCATCCTCCTCTACAAGAAAGGAGATAAGGATGAAACTGGCAATTACAGACGAATTAGTCTTATATTAAACGTCTTTAATGTCTTTGCAAAAATCATTTTAGAACGAATAACACTAACCTTGGACGAAAATCAACCAATTGAGCAAGCAGGCTTTGTATATTGCTTTCATTGACTATTCCAAAGCACAGTCTGAACCACAAATACATCTGGTCTAGTCTCAGAGAACAAGGAGTGGAAAATCTCTATATTGAATTAATAAAATCCATATATAGCAAGAGTAAAAGCCGCATCAAATTATAAACTAAAGGGGAACCATTTCTTATAAACAAAGGCGTCAGACAGGGAGACCTGTTATCCCCCAAGCTGTTCAATGCTGTGTTGGAACACATATTTAGACAAATAGACTGGGATGAATTTGGTCTTAACATTAACGGTAGCCTCCTTAACCATTTGAGATCGCGGACGATATTATTCTGCTAGAAGATCCCAAGAAATTAGAACATATGGTAAAAATTCTAGCGGATAAAAGTAGAGAAGTGGGACTAGAAATAAACGTAAGCAAAACAAAGCTGATGACCAACTCTGCAGTGATCAACATGGAAATGTACAGAAACAGTATAGATTGCGTGAGCGAATATGTTAACTTAGGTCAAATTATATCCCTCCATGACTCAATGTCTAAGGAAATTAACAAAAGAATAGCTTGTGGTTGGAAAAAATTCTGATATCTGAAAGAAGTAATGAAGAACAAAGATATATTTATGCATATCAAAAGGAAGACTTTCAACACTTGTATCCTGCCTTGCATAACATATGGATGCGAAATCTGGTCACTTGCTGACAACCATAGAGAGAAACTTGCGAAATGTCAAAGAGCAATGGAAAGAAGCATGTTGGGATTTAAGCTTAAGGACAAAATCAGAAACACAGAGATAAGAAGAAAACCCAAAGTTACTGATATATTGGGTCGTATAGATCGTTTGAAATGGGGCTGGACAGGACACTTCGAAGTAAAGTAAATAAATGGAGTAATCAAGTGACTCTATGGTACCCAAGAGACGGGATTAGAAAACAGGGACGCCCTAAAACCAGGTGGGAAGATGACATTCGCCTTACCCTGGGGCCTCACTGGACTAGAGTTGCAGAGGACAGACCACAATAGAGAGTTGGAGGAGGCCTATGCCAAAAGGCACACTGAACTGAGAGACATCCTATAAATTTATATCGAACCAAACGCTTGCATATTTATATGTATTTATCAAACAATGTGTTACCCGAACTTCGGAATAAATGGCTATTATTATTAAAGTTTTTGCAGTCGGATTTTATTTTTTATTTAATTATATATTTTATTAACTATGGAACCCTACACTGCGAGTGACCCGACACGCACTTGGCCGGTCTTTGTCTCTATGTTTATATCGTACGGCCTCTACAAGCGATGGATGAATTTTGATGAGACTATCACTGATAGCTTTAAGAGCAGATAACAACTATTCTCGGTCACACGATTTTACATTACTAATGTATTCTACAATTAAGTCCAGGTTAAGAGAGGTAGGGCACTGCAAGTACTCGCTCGAATAAGCCACCCGAACAACTAAAGCAGGGCATAGCGAGTACTTGCTCGAATGAGCGGCCCGAACTGGGGAAGTACCTCCACCTTACAGAAAACCGCGGCCACAATAACACTAACATTGAGTAGTGTTGTGTTCCTGGCGGTGAGTAAGGTTGCCAGAGCTCTTTGAGGATTCGCTGCGCGGACAGCGGAGGACCGGCGGTACTTGTTGCTGTCATGCTCGGCGTAGACGCGGCGTGCTGGTTCGGCGGTCAGGGAGACCTGATGAAACGGTTGACCGCTGGCCGCCCGCAGGTTGAACGGGATCCCGAACCCAGGGATCACTTAATCTCCGCCCTGGGAGGCTGATTCGCCAGCCTGTGTAAAGTATCTGAAGTGGTAGTCGTGCCGGAGAAGGAGACCGGAGTGGACCCGGCTACTACAACAGAGGGGGATCAGGGGCCCTTCCGCCCGCCGTGCCAGCAACCGTATCATCTGTGGCGAGCTTTGGCAGTTCTAGTACCGCACCTTTTGTCCTCTAAGCTGTCAGTGCAGTGAATCCTCATCTTTAATCTAAATAACACTTTCAAAAAATAAAAAATATGGCAAGAAATAAAAGAAAAAGAGTTTATTCAGCGGCCGCTCCATCCACATTTAATGTGGACTTTTGCAACATTAGGGGTATTCACGCAAATCTTAACGCAGTCCACCTCCATTTGGAGACTGCGCAGCCGACCATTCTTTTTCTAACGGAGACGCAGATATCCTGCCCGGCCGATACATCATACCTTCATTATCCCGGTTACAAACTTGAGCACAATTTCGTGAGTCGTGCCGGTGTATGTATGTTCGTCCGGGAGGATATCTGCTGTCGCCGCCTTCATAGCCTTGAAGACAGGGACCTGTCGATATTGTGGGTGCGCGTAGATTACGGCGGCCACACTCGTATCTATGCGTGCCTATACAGGTCTCATAGCGGTGACACGGACGTAACTCGACTCTTCACGCACCTGAGTTTGACGACTGACAAAGTTCTAGAGCAATATCCCACAGCAGAACTAGTTATTTTGGGAGACTTTAACGCCCACCATCGCGAGTGGCTCAGTTCTCGAACCAATAACTATGCTGGGATATCTGCTCACGAATTTGCTCTGACCTATGGATTCTCTCAGCTGGTACTTTCTCCAACGAGAATACCAGATATAGAGGAACATACGAGCTCCTTACTGGACCTTCTGCTGACTACTCGTCCGGACGGATACTCCGTCTCAGTGGATGCGCCTCTTGGCTCCTCGGACCACTGTCTCGTTCGGACTCAAGTGTCATGCACACAACCTGATCCTTCTGGGCCAACTAATTGGCGTCGTGTGTGGCACTATAAGTCGGCAGACTGGGATGGATTGCGAGAATTTTACGCATCGTACCCGTGGAGGCAGATCTGCTTTAACTCAGAAGATCCTGACGTCTGCGCAGCCGCAGTCACTGAGACAATCCTTGCTGGTATGGAATGCTATATTCCTAACCCGCGAGTAGCTGCCGGCGTCAAAAAACGACCGTGGTTTAATAGGTCTTGCAGAAAAGCTAAAATTCTTAAGCAAAATGCATATGAGGCTTGGACCACGGCTCGTTTTAATAAGGATCCGAATATTTCTGAGTTAAAACGCAAATTAAATGCTGCCTCGAGGTTCAGTAAGAAAGCAACTGCCAGAGCAAAATTCCAATTCATCGGCAAAATAGGTGGGCGACTTGCGAGCTATCCTTCTGGGAGTCGTGCTTTCTGGTCGCTTGCCAAAGCTGCCGAAGGGAACTTCTGCCAGTCGTCGTTACCACCACTGCGAAAGACCGATGGTGACTTGGCCCATAGTACTAAAGAGAAAGCCGATCTACTGGGCAGTCTCTTTGCCTCGAACTCGAATATGAACGATGAAGGCGCTGTACCACCTACTATACCGTGGTGCGGTAAGACCATGCCGGAAATCTCCATAACGCAGCGGGAGGTCAGGCGGGCGTTGCTCTCTCTAGACGTTCATAAGTCGAGTGGGCCAGACGGTATACCAGCAGTGGTGCTTAAGCAGTGTGCTCCTGAGTTATGTCCTGTACTCACGCGCCTCTTCGCGCTTTCCTACCACACTAGGCAATTTCCGTCTTCATGGAAGACTGCGAATGTGCACCCGGTGCCCAAAAAGGGCGATAGATCAGATCCATCGAATTACAGGCCTATCGCTATTACCTCTCTCCTCTCTAAGGTGATGGAGCGTGTGATCAACACACAGCTTTTGAGATACCTAGAAAAACATGACCTGCTCAGCGACCGCCAATATGGCTTTCGCCACGGTCGCTCGACTGGTGACCTTCTAGTGTATCTCACACACCGATGGGCACTAGCCATTGAGAGTCAGGGGGAGGCACTGGCATGTAGCCTGGACATAGCGAAGGCGTTCGATCGGGTCTGGCACCGCGGTCTTCTATCGAAGTTGCCATCTTACGGAGTGCCCGAGGGTTTGTGCAAATGGGTGGCTAGCTTTTTGTCCGGCAGACGCATACGAGCCGTAGTTGACGGTAGTTGCTCTGATAGCATGGACATTAATGCTGGTGTCCCGCAAGGCTCTGTGCTGTCTCCTACGCTGTTTCTACTGCATATCAATGACATGTTGGACATGAACAACATACATTGCTATGCAGATGACAGTACTGGAGACGCTTTTTACACGGGTCGTGCAAACATCCCTCGTTCCGTTGTGGAGGAAAACCGCGGAGAACTTGTGTCTCAAATCGAGACCACACTGTCCCAGGTCTCTGACTGGGGACGGGTAAACTTGGTCCGATTCAACCCTACAAAGACACAAGTGTGCGCGTTCACCGCTAAGAAAACTCCATTCACTGTAGTCCCACAATTCCAGAACACTCCCCTCTCCATCTCCAAGAGCATTGGGATCCTTGGTGTCGACATCTCCAGCGATGTTCAGTTCCGAGATCATTTATCAGATAAGGTGAAGCTGGCGTCCAAAAAACTTGGTGTACTCAACAGAGCGAAGCAGTGCTTCACGTCGGGGCAAAGGTTGTTACTTTACAAGTCGCAAGTTCGGCCCCATATGGAGTACTGCTGCCATCTCTGGGCAGGTGCACCCGGATACCAGCTTGGCCCTTTTGACTCGGTTCAACGACGGGCTGTGAGAATTGTCGACGATTCCAAACTCACTTGCGGTATCGAGCCCTTAAGTCTAAGGAGAGACTTTGCCTCACTGTGTGTGTTCTACCGCTTGTACAATGGGTTGTGTTCTGAGGAATTGTTCGAAATGATGCCCACGGCTACTTTCTACCATCGCACCGCTCGCCATCGGCAGGGAATCCATTCTCACACTTTAGAACCTAAATGGTCGCGTACAGTGCGGTTTCAGAGAAACTTCCTCCCGCGAACGCTTAAGTTGTGGAATGAGCTCCCTGCCAAGGTATTCTGCAAGGACTACAGTATGGAGTTCTTCAAGAAAGAAGTTATTAGATTTCTGAAGGGTCGGCAACGCGCAAGTGATGCCCCTGGTGTTGCAAGCGTCCATAGGCTACGGTGACCGCTTACCATCAGGCGGGCCGTAAGCTTGTTTGCCACCTTAGTGGTATAAAAAAAAAAAAAAAAAAAAAAAAAAAAGGTTGTAATCTAAAGGTAGGTGTACCAACTCTTGTAGAGCACATTTTTAGTGAGTTACGGCGTTCTTGTCCCTCAGCTCTACGAGTTAGTTTTTAAAGTAGGTACTTACTGGCAAGGTGCCTATAATTTTTCGGCAGAGTGTTGCGCCATAAATGCGCAGGCCATTCGTCGATTGCGTATGAATCATCGTCAGGGCATGCGCGAAAGGCACGAAGGAAAGTTGAGGCGCTCGACACAGCTACGTCTTCTGGTATTCCAAAATCATGTTGCATTATTTCTACCAGCTGTAAAGAAAACGAAAATATAACGATGATATAGTCTACTTCATACACACACTACTAAAATAACGCGTTAATACCACAAAAAAAGTAATAGTACTAACGCTAATACCCCTCTAGCACTGATAGGCCACGTTTGTTGTCTGTCATACTACTTATTATTATAATATAAGGTAGGTATATTTTCTCGCAAACATTCTTCTACCTAAATGATCGAGTTTTGCTCGTGCCTGAATGCACGTCAACTACCACAGCAATGCGTTAAATCTAATTTTTACTAAGATGACACCAATATATTTATAACATCACGGTTTTAATCCCTAGATAGGGACAGCCAGTGGCTGAATACATACCCGTGTGCCTAGTGCGAGTTTTTAACGCAACTATACTATCGCGTTTGCGTCAACGAAATACATGTATGGAAATGAAGGAGCGCCTCTAGCGGACGCGTTTTGAGACGGATTTTTCTCATAGGACTTTTAGTGAATACGCGAACGCGATAGTAGAGTTACGAATACACAAAAACTCACACTAAGCACACCGTATAAAATTGTGGGTGTGTATTCAGCGCTTTTCACCAATCACTTTAGTCCATCGTGACGGATGGTGAGCCGATCACTGCAAAACTGCTTCTAATAAGTACCTACAATTTATATGGACTTTCAAATAGCCGGCTTTGTATATGTCCCATACGTCGTTAATCACCAGATTTAGAGTAATAATAAGTGGTAAAAGGAAAGACCAGGGCGAGAACAATATAACTCCTGCGAATAAAATGAATTTCGAAAATGCGATTATTATCATCAAACATTACTTGTTTCGATGTTTTAAATTGTTAGACTAATATATAGCAGTATACTAATAAAAAAATCATCTTAACATGTAGAACATCCACTGTTGAACGTAAGCCTACCCGAAGTTTTCACAACGGCCGGTATTGACACCTCTGCACGACAGTGGCTTCCTGTGACTCTAACCAGGTCAGTTGTCTGTCTCTAATGGAGACCACTTTTTCTCAACTGTATCCTGATTTGCAAGAACAAAATATAATATTTAAAATGTTAGCATCTAATGCCGTGTTTTTTGCTTTAGTCTCTTCGCCAACAACTTATTCAAGAGATGAGATAATCATTTTTCCACCAATAAAATTTTTAATAGACTTTTGAAATGTTTTACCGCATCTTATGTTAGAAATAGTGAACTAAGTTGTAAGAGTTAACTTTTATAACTAAATTTCTCACTCTCACCCTTTTTTATATTCCACTAAGGTGGCAAACAAGTATTCAGCCCGCTGATGCTGAGATTACCGAAGCCTATGGAACTGATATGATTTCCGTTCAGTATCTATGTTAGTTAGTTCATTTAAGTTGACTGGTTACTATTATGAATACTATATAGATACATGAAAATGGATATCTGAAAATTTTTCTTTACAATGACAGTTAATAGAGGTATTTAATTGTCTGTAGCCAAATAGCAAAAAACGAACCCTTATAGTTTCACCATAGTCTTAGGATTCCGCTGTCTTCATAGATCTAATAAAATTTTGCAGAAAGGTGACTTTAATGAACCGCCAGATATGTAATGTATTTTTTTAAAGTGAAAACTGTAACTGTAAAAAAATGATGGGTAAAAAATGATAAGCGAGTTTATGCGTAAAATTAAAATGCGTACGACGGAAACCATAATGCCACGCCATAAAAATTCATGAGACGGAAACCATAATGCCACGCCTATTATATTTGAAGTGAAAACTTCTTTAGCGGCGCTGTGCACTTTTTTTGTGATGGGTAAAAATGTTAAACTCTAAAGGACGAATAAAAAGTAAGAGAAAAGTGCGGATTACACATGTTAAAATGTTATATCCAGGTTGTATGTTTTCACTACTACCCCCACTCCCGGAGTGCAACCCGTTTTTTTTAATTGCAGCTCTTCTACATATTGAACTGTGGGTGATTTTTCTTGTGCAGCCCATAAAGTTGGTATCATTCATTAGGGCTTAATATATCTTTTGGTTCAGTCATTCTGACTTTTATGGCCAATATTGTAGACAGCTACCTATTGCGTTTTAACATTAGCCCTGCCTGACAGAATAAGTAGGTCAGATACCTTTATCATCCGATTTTGTTTCAAATATAGGAAACAAAAATGGTACAGTTTTGCAAACCCTCAGAAAGTAAAAAAAAAACAGTATTGCTTATTATAAAAATTCAATGTATTAAATATAGTAAAGCTTACTTTACCTTCACACAAAAACTTTAACTTTGGTGGGATTTATTCAGTATCTGCTTTCTCTCTGAACCACAGATTATTGCATAGTGAGATGCTACGCCCAGATGGCATCAATGAGGAAGTACCAACCAACATAACTAAAGTCCAGGAATAGCAGCAGGTCAACGTTCGAGTTGCGTATGCGTTGAAATCAAGTTGTGGCAATGGGGGTCACTAACCTGCTCTTTGGCAAAGCTTCATCTTTGAAAGCTAATACTGTCTGTCCATTACAATATTAGATACACTAGCTTTCAGTTACTTTGTAGGTAATTATCTGTAAGGAGCTGCTGTTTGAATGCCAAGTCATTGTGTCAGAATATATACTAGACTAGGTAGACATACAATAGATTAGGAAGATACCCAGATTGTAAGAGTATGTATGTACGTTATTTGAACCGAAGCAGTTGGAAGTATTTTTTTTTAATTTACTTACAACAGGATTGTGAAATATCAGGATTACTAAGTTATAAAAGTATGTTTCTGAAGGATATCTATCTTCAACAGTAAAAGTAGGTACAAGAATTTTGGGCTTCAACATTTTTAGATATCTTCATTTAATGCAAGTTTTGTAACACTCATAGCTTTAGTCTCTGTATTTGTTCCCTCTTATCTGCAGTTTTTTGTCTCTCTTATCTTTTAAAATTCGTGTCACAAAATTATAAAAATACTTTCAAGTTTCAAAAAAATAAAAAAGTATAAAAAAGGCTTGTAATGGGAGGAATGGAGCATGGTATGCAACTGATATAGATATTTACATCCTCTTTTTTTAAATACACACATAATGTACAAAGAAAAAACCCTGACTCAAGACAAAAGCACAAATTTTCATCATGTAAATGTTTGTCCTGCACAGGGATCAAACCCACACCCTCAAATAAGCAGGAAATTTGTCTTCATAACTAAGTATTTTTAATATTCAGACAGTTTCCAGTAATCAGTGACTATTGTAAACAAATTATGAGATTTTAATGCAACCTTGTAATAATGGATCATCATAGTACATTTAAGTTTAAAGTTGCATGCTATATTTTAAGCAATTGTATAAACTATCACATTACAAGGAGTGTAATGCCAGAATCAAAAGAATAAATCATTTTTTTTTTATAATATAAATTATTATTGATATAGCTTATGTATCTATCGCTAAATCTCGCCAATCGCCATCTGGTTAAATTAGCCAGTTAATTAGCCTCCTAGGCAAATCATTAAGTATGAAAAAGAAATTATCATATAACTGAACAGAAGAGAACTTAAATCTAACCCAACATACATGACTTATACAGTATAATTTCTGTTCCTTTCTTTTCCATACTTGTAGATCTGCCTGGGCATCCAATTAACTGGCTAATTTAACCAGATGGTTTTGACATATCTATGAATAGATTGTTTTACACCAGTTTGGTCGCTTTTATACTATTAAATGGACAAAAACTGTAGTTTAAAGTGTAATATAAAACATGTAAGGAAAAAATAACTGTTAATTAATAATACAAATTATAGCAACATATATCTGTTTATTTAAATAAAGTATTTCAAAACAAAATCCTAATTAAATATTCATAATTTACTGTGTGAATTGAATATTAGATATGATTAAAACAATTTGTAAGTTTTTTCATCTGTTTGGCGTCCATGTTTTATTATTGGTAAGTACTGAGGTATCAAACATAGGTAGGTATTCTGTTATAAAAAGTACAAAAGTTTAAAATATATTAAAGTATTTTATTTAGTCTCCAAACAGTTTTTTACCCAATTCCATAAGTCGATGATTTCTGCACATTTTGAGGGCACCACCTTTCTTTAAAACTGCAATCACACTCTCATTAGAATCTACCAATCTACAGAGGAAGTCTTCAAATGCTGACTTTACATTTGGAGGTAAAGTTCCAATCTTAACTTTGGTTAACATTTCAACTATGCCTTCAGCCCAGCCACTTTCTATAGCAAATTCTGAGATCCATGGCACTATAGTCAATACCCCGCTCATTGTTTGCATGCCCAAGAACCAGAGGTCTGCAATTTCATTCCAGTGTTCTTTATAACTCATAGATACTACTAAAGCAGTTGGATCATTAGACTCGTCAACATTATATGCATCCCAAAGAAATCGAATTGTAGACTGAATGTATCTACATATTGAGAAGTCATTCTTCTTGACTTTACTAGCTTGTTGCTTTAGTAACAGTAATCCCAGTACTGCAAGATGTCCATGAAGTACCAGATTCTCTGGAATATTCTTTAATTCTGGTAAGTTGTTGAAGATGAACTTGAGCAATGTATTGAACAGCATACTGTTTTCAACTACTTTGGGTGCTAGGACTGTCAGATTCATGAATATGTTACAAAGGCTGACCATGGCTGCTCTTGAATCTTTCATATCTTCTAGCACTTTGGGATCTAATTCTGGCTCAGGCTGAGTCCTCACTTTGCCTCTTTCTGACTTTGGTACAGGTGGCTTTTTGTAATGTACTATTGACCAATGGAAGTTCATTGACTCATAAAGAATATCTTCTTGCTTTAAATTTAAAACAATATCTCTAGCTTTATCTTCAACAACTAAATGGCAAAGAGCTGGCAACATCAGGCGTAGCAGGTCTACTTGACCCATCAAGGAAGTATCAGTGTCCATTGATTCTCCTTCAGATTTATTTTTTTCTGCAAGCTTCCTAGCTCGGTATGCATGGAAGGAATCATTAGCTAAGGAAAACATAAAGGGTAGCAAAGTATATATCTGTTCTCTCATAGCAGTTGTCTCCTGTGCAAGCCAAGAAACTAAAACTCTGACCATAGCACAAACATAAACTTTTTCAGCATCAGGAAGTTTATCTTTGTTTTTATCATTAGATACTTTTGTAAGGATCGATACAACAGCATTGAATGCTCCTTTTAAACTTGTGTAGACCGATTGCTTTTCTTTTTGCTCCAAATCTAATTGATCAGTAGCCATGTAATTGACTGACAGTTCTAACACAATAAAACATGCGGTAATTAAGTCAGCATTAGCATAGGCTTGTTTAAAACTTCTGTCTTCAAGCTGCATTCTGACTTCAATAGCACAAAGCTGCAGCAGCAAAAGGAAGAATTTCTTTGGATTCTCTTCATCATTAAAAGTCCATTCAATTCCAAGAAGTTCAACTATATTAGCAGCCAATTTCAGTGCAGGATCTCTTTGGTTTTTACCAATTTTGCTGGTCAGAATATCATGTAAAGCTTTGTAAATACTTTGAGGCCAGGTTTCGTCAGATGATCCTGGTATAACAGTACTCTTATTACAGCTATACAACAGAGCAGATAGTATTGTCGCTAATTCAAACTTCCTCTCTGACTGATCTGTTGCAAAATCTAATGCTATTTTGTTTACCAGAGCATGGAATGGCTTTGCATCATTGCCCCAAGCAGCCGGTCCATATCTACTGACTAGTTGAACAAGAATGTTGAGAGCTTCATCTGTTTGAAAGCTTTGATGAGAATATATTTCAGACATTTTGGTTATAGCACCAACTTCAATAAGAGCCTTTTGTCCAGCTTCTTGCTCAGCTATGCACTGTAGACATGTGTAGGCTTCACTGATAATAATAAGATTATCATCATAATCATCATTATCAGATGTCTGTACAATGTCCAAAAATACAGGTATGTTGGCGAGCATTTCAGGATGAGTTGCAAGTTCGGGTTCATTGCAAAAACATGTAAGGATGGAGAGAGCAACAGACTTGTAAACACTTGGAGGACAGTCATCTTGCACGGTATTGCTTGTTAACAGTTTTTTCAGAAACTTAAATCCGATGGCTTCAAAAAGAGCCTTCTTAGCTTGAGTATTACAATCTTTGCCTTTCACTAGTTTCGTCACCATGAAGAGGGCAGCGAACTTTTCAGTATCACTCTTTGCAGATTTCAGTATTAATATGCATTTTTTTATTGGTTCTGATATGTCTCCCATTGTTATAAAACACTAATACGTAAATGAACACTACACCAGGCGCAACAGTCCGTGCACCACTGAAGAGTTGATTCGACTCCGACACGATCTACATCACGTTTATTATTAGCAAAGTTTCTCTTCCAAAATATCTAAATCTGGATGTCGGGCTCACGTTCTGCAACTATGAAACTCCTATTTATAAAATACACTGGAACGTGAACACATTCGCAAGAAAAACGTGCCGTGTGAAGTTAGCGCACTAAGTTCATTGTAACATATGACCGTGACAATGTCATGAAGGAAGGAAAAAGATAATACTTCAAAAAATCACCAACCTTATTGCAGGCCCTTGTGTCCCCCTTTCTAGTTTGTATTAATGTATTGTCCAAGTCAAAAAATATTGCAGATACGTCACATATTTCACTATATGCCATACTTTGATTTTCAATTAATTTTAATATAATATAAATAAAATACAGTTCTTTATTGAACTTGCTTTACACAACAGCAGCCCGATCGTTATTGGTTTATGACAGCAATTGAGCAATAGGAATAGCACGAGTCACGCACAAGCAGATTTGTTTGTAGTGTGAAAGAGATAGGAGGAACAGCTGTCTTGTTGTACGCAGTATTGCCAAATTTGTTACTAAAAAACTTTCTATGAAAATTACTACTATCTAAACAGCAAATTAGCCATTACAAACGAAATAAAACAGTAAGCTTAAATAAAGGGCAAAGAATATATTTTTTTAAAGGAAATTGCCGTAAAATTGAATAGTGATAGATGAATACTAAGAAAAAATATCGATTTTATATTAATCGATTAATCGTTAAGAAATTGAGATGAAGGAGTTGTGCTGGCATCCCTGTGATGCAAAATATATGGAATAGGCAATGATTTTTTAGCTTTTGCGGTTGCATTTGCTTTCGTGCTGTCTCTTACTGTTTGGTTGAAAAATCTATTTGCTATCCTGCTGTCAGTGTGACAATTGTAAGCTAAAATAACAGGCACAGAAAGTGCGTTCGTTTTGGAATAAAAAGTTTCCACGTGTAATACTTTTCACATTTATGAAAACGCACTTTTTCCACCGACACCTATCGTTCGTGTAGTTTTGAAACGTTACTAACAAAATTTTTGGTTGCAAAACGAATGATTGACGTACACACACTACGACGATAATAACATGCACACTACCTTAAACACAAAAACAAACAATTTGGCTATCGAAATTCGCAAATTTTTTTGACCATTTACATCGGCAACTGAACGCACGCGAATGTAGACCCTTGTCGCGTTCACGCCAAGTTGAGCCCATGCGAATATGGGAGGGAACTTTTTATCCCAAAACGAACACACGCAGAGCCTTTTAACATAAATGCGAAAATTAACTAACTAACAAATAGTGACTTTTGATATATTGTAACTTAAAATTGAGTTTTGGCGCCTTTTTTTTTTAGGAGCGGTGTCTTTTCATATTTAATTTTCGAAATTCATTTAGTGTATTTCGATCATTTCGATGGGTATATTTTAGCAATGTTTTACGAACACGTGTTAAGAATTGTGCACCAAAGGCTCATGAATAGTGAATTATGAAAAAAAAGCAGGACATGATGCGCAACTTCTGAAAGATCCACACCAAAGCTCCCGCCATATCTTGGGTCATGAAAACATCTGGCCAATGCATAAATGGTCTGCTAAGACCGTGCGAGACCATAACAATATTAAAACTTAAAATTTTAAAAAAAAATCGTAACTTTTAAATTTGATGTTTTATTAAAAACCTTTTAATGGTTTTGAATCACAATTACCTGTCTTCTTTATCTGGTGAAATCAGATTTTAGAAAAACCTTTTTAATTTGGAGTAATTTATTCAAATACAAGTTAGTTAGTTTTCGCCCTCATGAAATGTTATAATTTAGAATTTTTAGCTTTTATAAGTTCCTTTAATGAAATATTGTTTAAAATTTGTGTGAATGTAATGGTGATTCAGGCATGTTAATGCCATTTTGCTTGTATTTTTCTGATCAAATCTAATTTTCGTACCTTGAGTTGTCAATCTTTTTTAATAAGTCAAATTTGAACTTTGAAGTTCGCCTGTTTTAATTGATAGTTATACAGAGAAAATTAACTCAAATATCAGCTTTATTAAAAACAATTACAAAATGATATAAAAAAATAAAAAAGAACAGTTTCATCGAAATCATTATCCATTAGTAACAGCTGGTTCACCTATTTCATCTACTGCAGTTTTACTAGTAAGTAGGGAATGGTACCACGGATGCAACTCAAGGGGGCTCAAGGGTTTATTGCCTTCAGTACAAAAACATATAAGGTCTTACTTCTCGGTCTCCGAAATAGGAAACTGTTTTAAGGTAATGGTGTCTCTGTTTCTTTTACTTTCGTCTGTATGATTATCATCTCCTTGGAATGTTTTATAATTTTTTCTTGTTTTTTTACTGTAGTACATAATCCTTAGAGAAAACTTTGGCAGGAAGATTCCATAACCTAAGCGTTCGCGGGAGAAAGTTTTTCTGTAACTGGACTGTACGTGACCATTTCGGTTCTAAGGTGTGAGGATGAATTCCCTGCCGATGGCGAGCGGTGAGATGGTATGAAGTAATCGTGGGCATTTTTTCGAACAATTCGTCAGAACACATCCCATTATAAAAGCGGTAGAACACACACAGGGAGGCAAAGTCTCTTCTCTAACTTAAGGGTTCGATACGGCTTGTGAGTTTAGGTAAGTTGACCATTCTCACAGCCCGTCACTAAACGGAGTCAAAAGGGCTAAGCTGGTATCGGGGTGTACCCGTCCGCAGTGATAGCCGCAATCTTGCAACTTGTAAACCAGAACCTTTGCCCTGAGGTGAAGTACTGCTTCACTCTGTTGAGAACTCCCAAGTTTTTTGGACGCCAGCTTCATCTTGTCTTGCAAATGATCTCGGAACTGAACATAGCTGGAGATCAAGAGAACAAGGATCCCAATGCTCTTGGAGATGGTAATGGGTGCGTTCTGGAATTGTAGGACCTCAGTGAATGAAAACCTTCTTAGCAGTAAACGCGCAGACTTGTTTCGTGGTAGGGTTGAATCAAACCAAGTTTTCTCGTCCCCAGTCAGAGACCTTGGACAGAGTGATCTTAATTTTTAACATAAGTTCTCCGCGCATGTCCTCCACAACAGAGCGAGGTATGGTGGTACAGCCCAGATAATAATCGTCACTTGTTCTGTCATCTGCATAGCAATGTATGTTGTTGATGAACATGTCATTGATATGTCGTAGAAACAGTGTAAGAGAAAGCACAGAGCCTTGTGGGACACCAGCATTAATGTCTATGCTATCATAGCAACTACGGCTTGTATGCGACTGCCGGACAATAAGCTAGCTACCCATGTGCACAAACCCTCGGGCAGTCTGTAGAATGGCTAATTCAATATTAGATCCCGGTGCCAGACCCGATCGAATGCCGTGTGTTTATCACACGCTCCATCACCTTGAAGAGGAAATAGTTAATAGCGCTTGGATTTAATGTATCTGATCTATCGCCCACTTTGGCACCAGTTGTACAATCGCAGTCTTCCATGAAGACAGACATTGCCTAGTGTGGTAGGAAAGCGCGAAGAGCACCTTGGGAGGAAAGAGGTAATTGCGCTTGGATTTGATGAATCTGATCTATCGCCTAGAGAAAGAACCGCCCGCAGACACCCCATTGTGTTGTCTTGCTGTTTCAGAGGCCAAGAAAGAACTGATAAGTTTTTGTACTAGAGGAATTATACCTTTTTGAGTTGCATCCGTGGAACTATTCCCTACATACTAGCAAAACTACAGTAGATGAAATAGGCAAACCCAGATGTTATTAACAGAGAATGTTTCAAACGGGTTCCTTTATAATTATTATCCATTTCAAGCACACAAAGATCACAAATAAAACTTATATCGGCCTAAAAAGACGGTACTAAGACCTTATTGGGAACAGTCTCGAGCTATTTGGATTCTGGGATTCCAGAGAAAAATGTTTGCAATAAATTGAGACTTCCATACATTTTTGTCTTGAATTACAGAGACAGAATAGCTCGAAACTGTTCCCACGAAAAATAGTTAGGTGGCTAACGGTAACGCGCCCATGCTTGCCACGACGTGTTCCAGGAAACATTGTTGCCACATGCCTAAGTAAGAAATCTGTGTTGTAGAGTCTAAAAATCTGTATTACCAGTTTTACCGGTATTACCAGTATTACCAGTTAAAAAAAGAATTTTACACATTTTATTGAAGTAGTGTTATTAAAATAAACTCAAAAAAGGAAACTATGGCTTTAAATTAAATTTTACGTAATATATTACTTTTTATACATATTTTTTCTCATTTTACTTATTCATTCCTTTTCTACATCTAATTTATAGCATGGTTCATTGTTTTGTCAGTACAGTCCCTCTGTGGTTTCAGTACTTAAATGGTTTCTTGTTTTAGTTTTGATTATGTTTACTGACGAAAATATCCTTTCCACTGCAGCACTGGAATGGGGGAGGCATAACAAACCGGTAACTAGCTGATTAAGTGTTGGAAAAAGAAGATTTTCATCACTGTTTTGTGCACAAAAAACTTGTCGCCAGAAAACGTCAGGATTCTCTTCATTGAAAACCAAAAGCATTGTCTATTGTTTGTAAATTTTCTTGTTTTATTATATTTGGAAAAACTTGTGCAATATATAATATGGCGTTTAATTACAATGGGGTCAAGAAAATCTAAGCTTTTTATGATTTGATAGTCAAAATTGTAACTGGACTTTATTTTTTTTGCTTTTTCTATAAAAAAATTGAGACATCGTAGCTTGAAAAATTCCACATCACTAGGCTTTAAGTTAGAATTCGACAAAGACATATCATCTTTTACACCAATCTTCAATAGGTTTAAAGTGTCGCGGATTATTATTTTGTATGTTCTGAATTTCCGTTCGCAACAGGTATATAATGTTCATGTAACAATCTAGTTAAGTTTTGTAGGTATTGCTCACATTTTCATGTAGTTTGTGTTTTTGCGGTTTTTATAATTGCAATGAGAGCCATCTGGTTTGGCAGGGGTGTAACATTTTATGAGCTTCAGTGCTAGGAACTCTTGAAATTCTCTTAATACACCCGATCGTTTTGGACTCGTACTGATGTAGTTGCATATATCTCTAATCAGGCCTTTAGGTTCCCTGGGTAACTTTGTGCAGGCTTATGATGCAGATAGAGCAAATGAATGGCAAATGCATTTCATGACATATAGATTAGGTATATCTATAAGAAATCTGCTTGCTACAGAATTATGCTGAACCATCATTGCATTTGCTCCATCAGCGGAAAATCCGGACTTTATACTTTTATACGGAATATCATCTCCGTAACTAATTTTACAAGATGTTCATATAATTTTTCTCCAGTAGCAACGGGTACCCGTCCAAAAAGCGCATTTTTTATTGTTTTGTTCTTATAGTATCTTACGACGACACATAAAAGCTTAACACATCCTCTATCTGTACTTTCATCAATCAAAAGTGAGAATTTGCTTGATTTCAAGTCAGTTATTAGGTTTTCATTTTCTGTAGCACCGGTCACAGATTTTACAATAGTTGTTTTTGTTCAACTACAGCAAAGTTCTTTTGCTATGCTAGAATCTTTACACACAGTTTTTATTAATTGAGGAAGATGTTCCATAACATTCATAGCAAGGTTGCGTTAGCAACAAAAGCTGTTACTAGAATTTTACCTCTCTTTACATCATCAGCAATAGTTAGGTTAAAAACCAAGAGCGTGAAAGGATTATATTACGTGGTAAGAGACATATTAATGCATGCAAAAGAGTTATAATTTAATTTTTGAATGGAGGATGTAATTTAGTAATAAAGAGTATTTGGGAACAATATGAGGCCTAAAATACCTTCATCAATGCCTCCCTCACAAATAGAGTGGTCACTTACTCTGATTTTAGCTGAAAATACGAGAGTAAATGCATGTACCAGTCTGAGACGGAAGATGGTCGACGTAACTGATTTGTCACAATTTTGAAACCGAAAGAACCATGGATTTGTAGAGATAAACGGTTGTATTGGGCCATAATTACGGCCTTTAACGGATGAAGACTGTTGGCATGACTTCAATCTACTGCCATTTGGTTTTTAGCTAAACTTTGTAAGTCTGAACTTCAGACTCTGAAGAGAAAATATTATTATTGTTTTGTACACCTGACTTAACTGCTTCGTTAGCCTAGTGGTTTCGATTAACCAAATGTATTTTAAATGCTTAATATAATTGGGAAAATAGTTTTTTTTTAATCTGAATCTGAAAGAACTATTAATTTAGTAAAATATATTTTGGTAATAAAAACATTTAAAACGCAATAGTGGCTTGACAGCAACTGACTCCTTATTTTTTAATTTAATAAGTGACGTAGCACCGACTAGATGGCGCTACTAGTATTAAAACATACAAAGAGTATCATGATTTAGTTTGTTATTCCAATTTCATTATTGACGTCCTCCCTAAACAAAATAATGTTGAAAAGCATAATATTACAAAAGTAAATAAAAGTAAAGAATATGCTAATGCTTGCGACAACAAAGGCTTTATGTTAGCTTGTCCGCAGGCATATCAGAAATTGTTACTTACAAACTCAACCTCTACCGTTAACTACATCGTTTGCCACTGCCACAAATGATGACGAATATCATGTGTTTTGTACGTTTGTGGAGCTTTAGTTAAAGGATTAAAAAACAGTTTAATGGAGGTTTGGTTGTCGCTATACAAACATAGGTATCTATCATACCTATTTAATTTAGTTTTTTTATATATTTACTTTCTATCCACAGTACAATAAGCCCAGTTCGTTAGCATCAACAAATCTATGTAAAATACTATTATTTAACCATATTATTTAGTTTTCTGTAAGTAATTTAGCAATCGCTTCAAATGACTCCAATGACTTTGATTATAATATAACACATGTTATATTGACTCAAAAACTAACACTGAAGGAAATATCTGGTCGTGTAAAAACAGCAGGTAGTTAGGTATACGAAACACCCAACTATCTCCTATTATGGGAATTTCTCATCACATTGTTGATTAACATCGATTTGGTTCCATAGGAGTGTCTGAGGTCTTACATTTCTTATAATAAACCTAGCTAATATATTATTTACAAATTGCTCTTGGTCAACAGTAATATAGAGTTTTTCAACTGTAACATTCATACTACGACGTTTTTTTATTTGACCTAAATCTTTATTTTTTGTATTTATTCTACATCTTTTAATTTTTTGTAAGCAGTGTCACAGTTGTAAAGTACAAAAGAAAACCGGCCAAGTGCGAGTCTGGCCAGCGCACCAAGGATTCCGAGCAAACTTATTATCTGGTGTTGTATATAATTAAAAAAAATAATTATTATATGATGTAACTAAAAATTTACGGTTTTCGCAATTTTTTTATCTGTGCTATAAGACGTTGCTTCGTACCAAATTTCAAGATTCTGAGTTTACGGGCAGCACCCTTAAGGTTTTGATTCCCTTGCGAGTTTCGAAAATTTGCGGAAATTTGCGGCATAAACAAAAAGATACAGCCGTATCTTTTGATTGCGTTAGTTTAGAAGTTTATTTGTGTGTTTAATGTCCAAAAATATTTATTATTTATTTATTATTATTACTAATACACACTTTGACATTATCATGACTATTTGTGAAGACACGGTTCATATTTTGATTTTAAATAGCCTAATTTTATCAAACTTTCTTTTACCCTTATGTGTACCAAGATCTGGCAGATTTTTTTAAACCATAAATTGCCATAAAACCTTATTTTTACAATTAATAGTTCATGTAATTCCATTATTGACAGTTAATACTTATTATGAGGAAATATCATACCCAAGCGAATACACACATTGGTATTTGGTTATACCAATACTGTCGCGCTCGTTAAGACCCGGGGCCAAGAAACCGATGTGCGATGTATCCGTTTCGACTGCTCGGCCACATTGTCGTAGAAGAAAAACAACTACGTCAACATTACGAAGGAAGTTGTACAACGCTAACAATGAAAGTCGCAAATTCGTAGATCCAATATTCTTGTAAATGTTTAACCATGGTCGCGCGGTCAAAACATGGAGAACCGCGCGGCCACGCAGTTCTCTTAAAGGGAACTCAGTTTTCTGCTCGTTTTTAAAATCGATTCCACTGTCCTATTGCAAGTTTCAGACTGGAGAAAAATAACATGGCTTTCTATATTCTTTAACTAGTAAATTACTGTAGCTTAGCTACCCCCTGTAAAGAGGTGTGTATATATTTGTAGGTAAAACCGTTAACCGTTAAAAGCTTTTTCAAAAGCCTACGCGGACGAAGTTCCGGGAAAATGCTAGTTGAATATAAAATTGAAATAAATCTTTTTTCAGATCCTTTTCCCATGCCTACATTAAAAGGGGCCGAAAGTTTTGTTTTTTACCCTAGCATGTGGGATTTCACAGAGTTTCTTAAGTAGAGTGCAACCAAACTTTTTTGACCCAGTGGTCAAAAATCAAAACTAGTCGCAATATTGAAATGGTGTGAACTTACGTTTTTTTTAATCTATAAGCGTAAAAATAAACATAGAATGTATATATATATATGTATATATATATATATATATATATAGTAATTTACTATATAATAGGAATTTCAGCAGTTTGTTGCGGTTTCAGCTTACAAATTAAACAATTTATATCATTTTTTAGTATTTGTTATTTATCTCTAGTAAAAAACTCGAAACTTATATTGTTCATATACTGTATACCTACTGTATAGTATATGAACAATATAAGTTTCGAGTTTTTTACTAGTTTAGTTTTCGAGACAGACATCCTAACAAAAATGGCATATAGTATCTACATTAAATTTTGTCGGCCCTACATTGTATTACTTTTGAATATAAAAAAACTATAAAAATGTATTTGTACTATACTGACCTCTTTAAAATGACACTACAAATTTTTTTCCGGCTCTTTTTTCATTTCTGGGACCTACGAAAAAGATTTATCTATTTGAATGTCTTATTCAAAATTCGGTTTTTGTCAAAATTATTATATTATTATTATTATTATTATAAAATATCTAAGTGTTAGATCTGTGGCTCATTTTGTTTACAAGCTAGAGACGCGTGACAAAATCGGAATGACACATAGACAGACAGACAGACATACCATAGAATAACAGCATTAGAGCTCTGTGCTGTTTTTTGAGTACGAAACTCCAAAAATATACAATAATGCAAGAATTGCGGTTTTCTTCCGGGGGTGGACCGTGGCTACATCCCTTAAAATGAAGTTATGTGGTTAAAAACACTGTGCGTGCAAAGCGGCATCGCAGCATAACGAAATGCAAGGTGGTGTTGTCATATCCGCGTCACGTGGTAGTAGGTACCTACTATTCCTTCAGTGGCTGTAGAAAATCAGCCTAAGTAGAGTAGGCAAGACGTTATCAGATCAACACTGAAATATATTTTTATATATATTGGGTATATACAAATCTTTTCTTTTAAAAAATCTAGAAAATTTTAGTATTTTCAGGTAAAAAAATTCAAAACTCCTTCACAAGCAGTCAGTTTATAAATGGCGTTGTTTACTCAAGGCAGAGAGAGCGAGCGACTGACAAGAGGGTGGCAAACAAAAGTGCTCTCGCATTTTTACAATTTACCAGTTAGCTACTTCATTTTTCTCTTTGAATTTCGTTTTTTTTAAGAACTGTTATCTCGGAGCTTCGCTTTTCCTTTGCCTTTCATTACATTCTATTCACTTTTATTTTTCGCTGTTTTTCTAGTCCACGGAATAATGTAGCTACTTATTTTGCGATAAAGGCAGAGAGGCAACATCACTTAAAGTAGGGTTTTCCAAATTTCCTCGATAAACTACACAGCATTTAGAGGACAGAAAAATTACGTTTTGAAGACGGACTAGGTAATTAAGGAAGTTACAGACAGGTTCGAAAGCCTCGGTGCGCGAGTTCGACTCTCAGTTGGCCTGTTTTTTGTCACTGTTATAGACAGTCATATGACCAAATAACCCAGAATTTTAAAAAATACGATTTTATAGCCCCGGTTTGAAGCGCAACAAACTTTTATGAATTTCTGACCTGGATGCTAGTATTGTAAGTTCACACCACTTCAATATGGCGCTTGTAGTTTCGATGTTTTACCACCGCGACAGAAAAGTTTGTTGCGCCTTAGGTGCAAGCAGTTATCATGCCGGAACCTAAGTTTAGCGCTGACCTTGACTGCGCAGAATTCATTGTTTAGATGTGTTTGATGTAGGGACGCGGGGTGCGTGGGGTGCACTTTCTTTCAAATCATCACCACTAGGGGTCATAAAACTGTTTTTAGCGAAATTGAAAAAGTGGGTAAACCTGGTTTACGCACACTTTTCTTTTTATTTCTTTTATTTTGAATCATTTATGTTTTAGATTTGTCAGAATCGTATATTATTCTATCATACATTACATTCCAATTTTTTTTCTATATGTATGTAAAAATGTGTTTTTTTTTTTTGTTTGTTTTTACAATATTTATCTAACTGCCCTGAAACTTTGGTGAGTTTTAGTGTAGGTATATGACAAAATTTCGAAAGAAACTAAATCCTGATTCACTGCATCAAAATAGTGAAACCGATTTTTAACTTACTTCCGGTTTTATGACCTCTAGTAATGACGCGTTATAGACCTCATCATTATGTGTACTGTCGCGGAAACAAATTCTTTCACATAAAATTATCCAGAGAATTGTAGTGTTTAATATTTTATTTAGTATTGTGTTTTGTACATACTGTGTTTTCCAGCTCAGAGAATGCGTTCGTGATCAAATGGTCTATGTAGCCTTAAAATGGGGAAATACTTACGATAAAAATACTTTAAGTTGTTTATATGTACTATAACAATAAATTAAATTAAATACTGTACTATTGTGTTTGTCAAGGTTACGTCTACTAACAATTTTACTAGATATGTGGTAAAAATACTAGGCAATTATTTCATTTACGTTACTGACGCATTTGTATTTGCCTGGTATTTCCGCACCATGCGAAAATGTACATATCCAGAAAAACATCATATTACTTCGAAGTAAATACATAGATTATTAGATTGTATGGTTACTTTCCATTCGTTGTATTATATACGTTTACAACAAATTGAGTATTTAAGTAAAATAGAAAAATATTGACAAGAGGGAAAACCTATTGTATCATATCAGCTTATATTGGTCCACTGCTGGACATAAGCCTCCTCTATGGCGCGCCATTTCTCCCGGTCCTCTGCTTTCCGCATCCAGCCACCACCAGCCACCTTTTTAAGGTCGTCGGTCCACCGGGCTGGAGGGCGTCCCACGCTTCACCTTCCCATACGCGGTCTCCACTCTAGGACACGTCTGCTCCATCGGCCATCGATCCTCCGACAGACGTGGCCAGACCACTGCAACTTCAGCTTGCTAATTCTGCGAGCTATATCGGTAACTTTGGTTCTCTTCCGGATGTCCTCATTTCGGATTCGATCCCTTAGAGACACTCCGAGCATAGTTCGCTGCGTTGCACGCTGGGCGACTTTGAACTTGTGGACCAGCCCTGCAGTAAGTGTCCACGTTTCGGCGGCGTAAGTCATGACTGGTAGGACGTACTAGTCAAAGACTTTCGTCTTAAGACTTTGCGATATAGCGTCTTTGCGACGTATACTTGCATTGGCACGACGTATTGGTTGAACATGACTTTTGTCTTATCCAAATTCATGCCAAGGCCCGTCATCTAGGGAGTGTAACATTTTACTCAGATCTTCCAATGACTCTGCCATAATAACAATGTCGTCGGCAAACCTTAGGTGTGCGATGTATTCGCCGTTTATGTTTATGCCCCGCCCAGCCCAGTCCAAGGTTTTCAAGACATCTTCTAGCGCATTGGTGAACAGTTTCGGGGATATAACGTCCCGCTGTCTAACCTCTACGCAGCTGGATGGCACTTGTCCTATGGTCCTGGAACTGGACGGTCATCGTAGCAGCGTTGTAAAGATACCGCAGCACCTTAATAAATCACCAGTCTATACGACATCGCTGCAGAGAATCTAGCACAGCCCAGGTTTTGATTGCTAATTATACTCTTGAGTTTTTTGTATAATCTGCCGTACAGTTTGAATGTGATATACGGTACTGAAGCCTTTCCCAAACCCAGCCTGTTCTGGTGGCTGAAACTCGTCAAGTCTTCCAGCGAGACGATTCGTGAACAGCTTATATACGTGGCTTAGAAGGGATACCGGTCGGTAGTTCTTAAGTAGAGTTTTATCTCCCTTTTTAAAGAATAATACCACCACGTTTCCGCGCCACGTCTCCGGTTGCTAACTCTATAAGGACTGGAGTGCTACAGATTTTTAGAAGCTCAGTCGTAATGCCGTCATCGCCCGGAGCTTTGTTGTTTCTAAGCTGTTCCAGATCCGCCCTAATCTCACTTTGGTCAACTTCCGGGGTATCTTCGGTGAAGTGACGCGTCAGTTTGGCTCTTGGATCTTCGGTTATGAGGGATGTGGGCCTAACCGCATATGACGTGTAGAGTTGTCCATAAAACAATTCGGCTTTTGCTGAGATCTCTGGTTTGGAGGTGCTTAGGTCGTCTTCAGAAGGTACGTAGCCCTTTTGCAATACAATGTAAATATAAAATGTAAATATATAATGTAAAAATTATCGATTGGTCATAGTTAATTGCGTGGACGCCGGCAGCGCATAAAAGTCGATGATACTCTATCTGACTGGTGCAACACAGCCGCTGGTGTTCCGCAAGGTGCGTTTTGTCTTCTCTCCTGTTAGCTATTTTCATTAATTCTATAACATCTCAATTATCTTCTCTCTACCATCTCTATGCGATCTAGACGATCTTCAGATTTACACACAAACTCCTATTAGTGAACTGACAAACGCTATCTCAATTATTAATCGAGACCTTGATCAAATTGTGAAATGGAGTGAATCCTATGGCCTCATTGTTAATTCTTCGAAAACACAAGCAATCATCGTAGGCAGTTCTAAAATTATATCCAAGATTGACTGGAACGAACTCCCATTAACTGTGAACGGAGTTTCTATCCCTTACAAAGATACAGTTAAAAACCTGGGTATATTTATCGATCGAACACTATCTTGGGGGTTCGCAAATAAAGGAGGTTAGTATGAAAATATTTGCTTCAGCTAAATCTTTAAGCAGATTGCGCAATTTTCTACCAATTCCCACTAAAATTGCTCTTGCGAAAACTCTTCTTCTGCCTATTCTCGATTATGCTGATGCTAGTTATATTGACCTTACCGAGGAGCAGCTTAATAAATTTGAGCGACTTCAAAACTTCTGCATTAGACTCATATTTGGTCTACGTAAGTACGACTATATTTCCGAATTCAGATCAAAGCTCAAGTGGCTCCCAATTCGACTTCGCCGGGATGCTCATGTTCTCTTTCTTCTGTATAACGTCCTGTTTATTCCAAACACACCAGTATACTTAAAGAAACGTTTTAATTTTAGCGGAAATACTTCTCTTCGAGAGACTACTCGCTGGATGCTTAAAATTCCTTTGCATTCCTCACAATTGTATATTGATTCTTTCACTGTAAAGGCTGTTAGATTATGGAAGGCTTTACCTTTAGAAATAAAAAGAGCAAAATCGAAGGCAATATTTAAAAATCTTATTATTGCTCATTACTTGAAGAACTAAAATAACATCACTACCTATATGGATGCTAAAAATTCCTTTGCATTCCTCACAATTTTATAATGATTCTTTTACTGTAAAGGCTGTTAGATTATGGAACGCTTTACCTTTAGAAATAAAAAGAGCAAAATCGAAGGCAATATTTAAAAATCTTATTATTGCTCATTACTTGAAGAACTAAAATAACATCACTACCTATATTTGTTTATATATATTTACTTATACGTAGTACTATTATAATTATAATTATTATACATGTGTATTTATATATGTACTTCTATTTATGTATATTTATACATACATTATTCATATATGTTATTTATGTGTAATTATTTATTTTATATGCATTATTGTATTATATATATACTTCTTAATAACTGTTTCGAAACACACTTACTATACTTTGTTTAACTTTATTATTTCCTCTACCCAAAGGTTGTCTGGAAGAGATCGCTTTAAAGCGATAAGACCGCCTTTTGTTTTTCTCTATTTGTAAATATGTTTTGTTTGTAAATTTTTTTATGTTGATGCAATAAAGTATAATAATAATAATAATAATAATAATATATTTGTTTACATACATTTACTTATACGTAATATATATATATTATAATTATATTTATTATACAAATGTATTTATATATGTACATCTATTTATGTATATTTATATATACATTATTCATATATGATATTTATGTATTATATATAATTTATTTTATATGCATTATTGTATGATATATATATACTTCTTAATAACTGTATCGAAACAAACCTACTATACTTTGTTTAACTTTACTATTTCCTCTACCCAATTTTGTTTTTCTCTGTTTGTAAATATGTTTTTTTTGTAAAATTATTATGTTGATGCAATAAAGTATATTATTATTATTATTAAAATCTACTTTCAAGCATCCCAGTGGTGGTTATGATGTTATTATTATTATTATTATTTTAACAATAAATATCATGTAGTTAATTTATATTCAAACAAATTTAAAATAAATGTCAAAAAAAGTTTAATGAAAAAAACTATTACAACGTTGATGAATACATTAACGATTAATATGCTTGGGAGAATTAGAACTTATAAATTTGTATCGGAATTTGTGTATTTAAAATTTATTTTTTTAATTAAAAAATTGTATATTATATTATATTATAAGGCTTTATTGTATTTTAGTATGAAGTTGAAAAAATATAAAAGAATAACTGCCGAGTTTCTTGCATGTTCTTCTCGGTAGTAAGTCATTCCGAACCGGTGTTTTTTTTAATGCACATATTCTCATTGAGCTGTCGTATGAGGTGATTAACAAAAAGTGAAAGGTCACCTAGAAGTTAAAATCTATAATTAATAAAAAAAAATTCCCGCTCTGGTCTAATTTTTTTATCGCATTTTTCTAATGATTAATATATTTTTACAACTAATACATAAAAGATAATAACAAAAATATTTGTTATCATAAATTTGTTAATATTTCTTGCCCGACAGTACTCATGGGCCAACTTCTCCTCCACGTTTCGCTCACCGCTAGACTTAGGTGCCGCGGCCAATAACTTCTTATTATTATTTTTGTTTAATATATTACCAACTTCTGGTGAGGATTCTAAAAAGTAAACTTCCTGATAACAGTAAGAGAGAGTTCGTAAACAGGGTAAAATATAAATTTGACTGGCAAATATTGATTCAATGGCCTGCGGTGCGGTGCCTAACAGTAATAGAAGGGTCAGCATTTTGGTTACACTAAACTCGCTGAGTTCATTAGCTACTGCAGTTCTGAAAGCTTTCCGAAATTTATTAGGAGCTTAAGTGATTAAAGTAACTTACCCATGTTTTTGATTGGTATACTGAATTAGAATATGTTCGTTAATTAAAATAATATGAGTGTGTTAATCACAAATATTTTTTGAAGTGAAAATTTCTTTAGCGGCGTTGTGCACTTTTTTTGGTATGGGTAAAAAATGATAAACTCGCTTCAGGTCACGTGTCCTAATCGTGGAAATTCGTAAGACGGAAACCGTAATGCCACGCCTATTATAATTTTTATTGAAGTGAAAACTTCTTTAGCGGCGTTGTGCACTTTTTTTGGTATGGGTAAAAAATGATAAACTCGCGTCAGGTAACGTGTCCTAATCGTGGAAATTCGTAAGACGGAAACCGTAATGCCACGCCTATTATAATTTTTATTTTTAGTATTCGCGATTATGAGTAGTACAGGGAGGTTGGATATGGAATTTTAATTCTATGACAGATTGCGATGTCAAATATACTACGTCAAAAAAGTAAATAAACAAACATTATTATTTCTTGACAATGTCAAAGACATGTCTTGTGACATATTTGAGTGTTAAGCGCGAATCGTGTGTAAAGGTTTTCACTTCTGCCGGCACTCCCGGAGTGCAACTCGTTTTTTTTTTGCAGTAGAACCGACCTTATGCGTGTCATACACAGACACACATTAAGTCAGGGTTCCGTAGAATAAGTTTTTTAAAACAGTATTCTTTTAAAGTGTTTATGAAGTTCTCTCTACTATAGTGTTTTTTTTCAGGGTTTAAGAACTCACGGTTTTGAAGTTAAAAGCCTACCTATATTTTTTCAACCTGGAAAGACAATAACTCACAATGTATTAAGAGAAAAAATCTTACATGCAATACCCCACACAATGGTGTAATTAAATTGTTGTATCCCTTAGATCAATGTAGAGACTCTTAAAAACATTCTTTATTTTAAACGGAGTCCGGTTGAAATTTACTATAATTATTTGTATAACTTCGGTGAAATTGTAATAATATGGTACTGGAACTGATCTGATGATGGATCTGGAAAGTGGCCATAGGAACTGCAACGAAACGTCGCAACCCCATCGAGTTTGGGCTTTTTTTAAATTGGTTTTGACAAGTAACTACTATGGTCTTAGATGATTTCCATGGTGTGATTATGATAGACCGGGAGACTGTGACAGAAAATAGTGGAAAATACTGGATGATATATGGCGGTTCTTCGAGGTCTAACTACGTAATGACGAAAAGAAAAATGATGGTCGTAGCGCTGGTTTTTTATGGACTATCGGAAAATACAAGGATTTTTGTGGAACAAATCGTTCGACACTCGTAATTTATCCGACACGTTGCACTCACGCGCACGCCGTTGGGCCGCGCCGGTACTAGCGCTATGACCATCATTTTTCTTTTCATCATTACGTAGTCAGACCCCTGAAGAACCGCCATACTGGTACAAATCACCCAGTATTTTCTGTCGCTGTCTCCCGGTCTATGAAGCTGAAGGTGGCTACAGGAACTTTATAACGAAACGACGCGACGCCAACCCATCGAGTTTGAGCTTGTTGGATTTGTTATGATAAGTCTACACAACACTAGTCTACCATCAATATTTAACGAGATATAGCCCTTTCTACTTTGACATCTGTCACCCGAAATAAAGATCTTGATGAGATCTATCATTCTGTAAGGAGACTGCTAGTCTAAGATCAATAGTTACGGAGATAGTGCCCTTTCTAGTTTGACAGCCCTCTTTCTCTCTCTGTCTCTCTCTCTCTCTCTCTCTCTCTCTCTCTCTCTCTATCTCTGTCTGTCTCTTTCTCTCTGTCTGTCTGTCTTTCCCTCTCTTTATCTAAAAAAATAATAGTATAATATATAAGATAGGTGGTGAAAGAACTGCGAAGGGGCACCGTTACTCTTTCATAAAAGATTAACACTCGATTTCTCTCCCGATATATATTTTTCATACCACGGGCTAAAAACTAAAACTATATTATATTGAATTTCTATTGAATATATTATATTGTATATATATATGTAGGTAATGATAATAGTAATGTAGGTAACATTTTACTTTGCTCTGCACCTGTTCCATGTCATTTGGCAGACGCTCGCAGTTCAGTTAGCACACGCCCCGCCCGTGCTCCAGAGAAGAGAATAATTTGTCATTGGGGAGGTCATTAGAAAGAACATTTTAGCCTCCGAAATTATGCTGACTATAAGTTCTAACACCATCTCTTTCTAGGCTGAAACCAAGATCTAAAAGTGATCACTTTAGTGCAGTCACTGAAGCGTTATTGGTCCGATTTTTTTTACTGTGAACCGATTTGCATGAAATTTTGGAATTACGCTCATCTTACCCTTAACTTCAAAAGTGAAAATGATCTGAACTCCGCACCCACCCTGGGGGTGGTTGCCACCCCTTCTCGGTGGTGTAAATTTTTTTCTTCAAAATAAATAACTAATTTTAAGAAAAAAAAGTTCTATAAAATTTTTCAAAAAACCCAATAATTTTCAAGTTATTGGCAATTGAAAATTCGGAATTATTTCACGTTTTTCAATATTAAGCTAGATATGAAATATCAAAGCCGTTTTTTATTTTGTCTGAAATTTAATCGATGTATTCAATGCCATCTAGCGGCGAGCAAATACATTTTATGCATTCTAATGAAATAGGGTTATGTAGTGCTTGAAATAAGCTTTAAAATGAGCACTCTTAAAAGTCTTTTGCAAATAAAATGAGTGAGCTGTAATGCAAATAAGAGGAACATCTAATGGTTTTTTCTTTTAAATCAATGGGTTTTATAAGTGCCATTTCCACCAAAATTTAAATTAATCGTATTTCGTCTAGAATTAACTTTAATATAAAGAGTTTGATTGATTCTAACAGTATGGCTGCTTTAGGCTTATATTTTTCAAAAAAATCACGATTTAAAGAAAAAAAATTTAGATTTTTTACAAAAACCACCTTCTTTTCATAATATCTCAAAAATGATAAAAGATACGAATAAAAGTATAATATTAAAAAATGTAGGTCTTTGTTGTTTTTTTTTTTCTGTCACACAAAAATTGACGGAGATATGATTGTTTAAAGAGCGCGCGGCAACGCAATCGCAGTCTCTCTCGAGCCCTTTGAACCTTCACCGTTTTTAAATAAAAGGTTTTTCACTATATATTCAAATTGAAAAAAGTTGTAGCTCTTTTAATTACCTTTAAAATGGTTGTTTGTAAGTTGTGATAGCATCAAAATTGAAGGAGTCCAAAAACTAGTCGTATTTTTTTTACTTAGTAATCTGAAAATTTTCGGAGTGTGAATATTTGGAGCAAAGTAAAAGTACACAGTAATAGAGACCCAAAACTATTGTCTTATGTATTTATATATATATTATGGACATATATTTTGGAAACGTAGGCTTGAATACATACCAACGTTCATATATGTATATAAGTATAACACATTTGAATGAAGGTGTATTGCTCGGAGGGGCCAACCATCATATATATTTACTGTTTTAATTTAGGGGTAGTTTTAAGGGTTGAAAAGCTTGACAATATGATAATCATTTTCGAGAATGTGGAATAACATTTAAATCCTTTTCATTTCATCAAAAGAAATTTTTTTAAACAATTTTTTATCAAGGGGTTGTTTGGGTCGAAAGGGGGTTAAAAATTCGATAATTAAAAAAGAGAACATAAAATATTATTTACTCTATAGGTACTTAAATCTTTTTATGTCATACCAAAGTATTTTTTTGTGATTTTTTCAATTTAGGGGTTGTTTGCAAGGGTTGTAAGGTCTTCAAGGGGTTGGAAATGATTTTATTATGAGGTAATTGTGTTATAAAACACTTTACTATTTCACCCCTTAATATTAAACACATTTTCTAGCGATAAAATGGCTCAACGTCAATGTTTCCATTAAGGGTTTGTTACCACCCCTTAAAAATGATAGGCGGAGCTCAGATCATTTTCACTTTTGAAGTTAAGGGTATGATGAGCCTAATTCCAAAATTTCGTGCAAATCGGTTCACAGTAAAAACATTCGGAGGTAAGACCCTATTTTTCGCTCCAATGACTGCACTACTTGGAGTATGTAAGTACTGAATGTAATTATTTGTAAATACATGTTATACACAGAAAACGCCCATTCTCACGACAAATACCAATAATAAATATTTGTCTTGTGCGAGCATCGAACCCACGCCCCTCAATTCAGCAGTCGGGTAATTATCTACTGAGCCGCTGAGTAAGATGTCCTTGACTGATTGACCGACTGTCTGGATCATCATCGCTCAGCTGAAACTAGTACTAAATCCACAGACGTAAACTAAATAACAGACTTTATAATACTCTGTATAAAACCTACAATAAATAAACAAATAAATAAATATTTTTGGACATTACGCACAGTGCGTCTGGCCCCAACGTAAGCAAAGCTTGTTTTATGGATACCAGACAATAGATACAACTACATATAAACTACTTTTTTTTTTGTAAATACATCATACATACTATGGTATTAGGTATGCCTAAAACTAAAATTTAGACCGTTAACTCGACCAATATGGACACCCATCACTTATATTAAAGCGCAACGTAAATCAAAGAAACGTGTTAAATTTTTGCTAATCAAACATTTCTCTTTTTAATGTAGTCATCTCCACGAAAATGGCTCTCGTAACTTGTTTATTTTAGTACATCATCAAAACAACATCCAATTGGAAGGTACTTTATGACGGCAATCTGGATGTTTATTATCACGAAAACAACGAAACATGATTGGGTAATAATATGCCTTAATGTAAAGAGCGTACTAAGCACAGAATTTCTGTAGGGATACATACCTACCTATGTTAAATTTGCAATGAGATGTGCCATAAACAAAGAAAAACTGGTTACAAATATTCTAAAACGTATTTTCACCTATTTACAATACAAAGTAAATGATTTAATTCAAGGATCTTAGTTGAATCTAGAGAAGTAATCCCGAGAAGTGAAGATTAAAAAAATTAAGAATCTAGTTATGATTTTTGCAGTAGGTACAATTATTAGGTAGAATTGTACAATTGCCTTAGCGTCTTGATTTTTCTGATATTGGATAGTTCCTTTGATAACGTCCACTTCGTTTGTTAAAAACGTTCATCAATCTTATCCAGAAGGAGGAGGTGACTTACTTACTTTACTGTAATCTGTATCATACTGTATGTGCTCAAAACTAAAAAAAAACACGGTCTGTCTTAGCATCACGCAAAAACTAGTTAATGGTTTTCAATGACACTTGACTTACTCACAGTTGCTGCTCAAGTACCAGCTAACCTGGCCGACGTTGCTGTGCCCTTTCCGTTGGCACCATTCCCCGTTGCATCGCTTGCTAGCGTTGTTTTGAATTGCCTATAACCTTCCTCAAGAATTCGGATGTCAAATGCAAAAAGGATTTTTAAAGTGAGAAGTATATTGCGCGCGCTTGGTTGGGGACATATTTCATGGAACGTACGTCCGTACGGGCGATCAAGGCGACAGAGTGGCGGGGAAGGGGAAGAGGAGCGGATAGGCGCGCGCGTATAGCCGCTGCCTCTCTCGGTCTCAGTTCTCACTTTTGCGGTGCGCCCCGCGACGTATCCGTTTTTTAAAATCAGACCTATAGTTCAAGAGATAAGTGTGTTCAAACAAAAATTCTCAAAAAAATCATCAAACTATAGGATGACGGAGAGTAAAACGGATAGTGGATAGAGCGATAGTCGTATAGAAGGTCATTGTACATTTTACCTTTTGTTGAAGTAAATACAAAATAACGAAATCCAAATATCAAATGAATAGAAACATAATCAAATGAATAGGAACATAATCAAATGAATGAAACCGGATACAAATAATTTGCAAAATAAAAGAAAATTGAAAGCAACTCTGAACGAGTGAAAGAACTTGCTAACAGTTTATATTCCAGCAAAGAGGATTATATCATTGAAGCATCAATGGAAAACGATTTTATCTAGTCATAAGAAAGGACTGAATGATCTAACGATAAAAATCCGAGACGAAAATTGTTTTAAAAATAATTTTTACCGTTTCCTAGTGAAAGCATTTGAATAGACCTGTTTCGGAACCAAAAACTTAATCCCATCGAATGGGATACATTTCTTTGGAAATTTAAGTATGTATGTATATCTTTACGGAAAGTTAACTATGTAACATTATAGAAAAATAAAACTACAACACTCTGAGTAGTCGAGTGAAGTTAGCCGACCACCCTTTTTTTAAAAAGGGTGCAGCGGCAAATTTTTTGTTATGGCAGCTTAACAACGGATAAAAAACGGCAAATTATGAGCCATATCGCAGGTCCGTATCACCCCTGCAAGTAACATTTTGCATAGATGGTCGGCTAACTTCACTCGAAGTTCACTTTTTTTTTGAAAATAGTTAAACGGCAATTTTTTTAATATAACGGGTAAATATCGGATAAAAAACGGCAAATTTTGGTATACTTTATTTTGCGTTTGGCTAAAAATGGTGTGCTAACTTCAAAGACCTATCTTGTTGCTCCATCGTTAAAACAGTTACACCTACAAGCTTCAATCTTGCAGTGATCGTAGTGTGTGTGAGCCCTAAAGTATAATAATAATAAAAACTGGATAAGCTTGAAACGTGCGAGAGAAATTTACCATCTTAAATCACCGTTACAGCGCCATCTAGCTAATAAGCGAAACAATAACACATTTGTTTGTTGAGAACGACATTCAAAATTAAGCATCGGGCTTGGTCAGTAATTGGTAGCAAATTACGTAAATGGTGGTATGTACGGAATCCTCGGTGCGCAAGTTCGACTCGCACTTGGTCAGTTTTCTATCAAAAAATGGTACTGGCCACCATAACTAACGCGCGAAAAAAGAGCCGAAAAAAAAACACGGTAGGTGTTTTTTTATTTAAAAAAAAAAAAAAAACAATTGCGCTAATACGTTGTTGGAAACATAATCTGACAATAAAAATGTTGGTTAAGTTTAAGCGAAGATATTTTATTTATTTAATATAATTCACGAATCAATAAAAGTTAAAGCAAAGGCAGTCGTAGAAATTCTGTTACCCCTAAAGACTTCGAGTTCTGTAATTTGTAATATAGACTGCGCAATTCATTTGCTAAAAAAAATTTAGAAAGATACAAACCAAACCTGTGGTCTCTTTTCTATTTCTATCACCGTCCGCCATTTTGTTTGTTTATGTCTATTAAAACAAGTTAGAAAGAGACAAGATACTAAAGGTTCGCTTCGTCTCTATCACACTTTTGAGACATTTTTTTCGACAGCTGGCTTAAAGACGCGCTGCTCAGTACTCTATGTTTGTGGTTACCCTTTTTTTAAAAGAATGTTGTATGAAAGCGTATGACGATTTTACTAAGTGGTAGACTAAAAATGAGTTTTTTTGTTTTCTCTGGTTTCCGTACATATAGTTTACATAACTGAGGTGTAGGTGATCAATTCCCCCCTTAAATCCGCTTCGCCTGTGTGCCTTAATATTTCGTGGTTACATCCCATGTTTAAGAATCTACTATTGCTGGAACTAATATTATGTTACGATTAATAAAAAATATTTGTCACTTCAGCTTCATAGAGACGCGACGGCGAATTTTCTAGTCAGCTGTAACGTAAAAACAGTCACATAAGTGTGACAAAGACGAAGCAAACGGGCGGCCATTAGTTGCTTCTTTCTACATTTTTTTTGTAGAAAAAAGCAAAAAGAACGCAGATTATCTTTGTCTTTGTGTGGTCAATTTTAGGAAGCTATTGCGCAGTCCATAGAATACTTTAGCGCTTAATCCAAACGGGTCTTTAAAGAAAAGCTGAAGGTAAAGCATTACCTCAAACAGGTGCAAGAAAGAATGAGTCAAATTCTGTTTCTCTCTTTCTCTCGTTCTTCTATTAATTTTTTTTTGAGTTTCTTTATAATCTATATTCTTCTATAATCTTTATTCTTATGCAATGTATATGTGTGTATATATATTGGTATATAGTTGTAGTTAGTATATATAAAAGCTGTGAAAGATTGATTGCCAGCCTTCATACGTCCCCACTGCTGGGGCACGGCCTACCCTCATAAGCGAGGGTGATTGGGCCATAGTCCACACGCGGGCCTAGTGCGGATTGTGGACTTCACATACGTCATTTTTTTTTCTTGACGTATGCAGGTTTCCTCACGATGTTTTCCTTCACCGAAAAGCCAGCGGTGTGAATAAATTAATCAGTGTACTTGAGAGATTAAGAAAAGACTCATTGGTACACGTACACGCCGACCCCGGGGTTCGAAACTCCGCCACTTGGGACGTAAAGTGAAATTGAAACCCCTCGGCCACCAACGACATTTAATCTGCACATACATATACCATACACATAGTATATAATATAATTGACTACTTAGCAATGATTTAATGCACTGCCAATGAATTTGTCCATGGTTCGCTAACTGAATACATAAATAAATTACAGAACCTGAAGTCTATGCTCTGATCCAAGAAGGCCAAATCGGACGAATAAAACCATGATTATTTGGAAGAATTCAAAGTAAATTAAATAACCTTTAAAGGTTAAAATAGAAAGGTCCATGGGGTCCATGTGCCCAAGTTTTCAAGAGACAATAAATAACACCCAAAAATATCATTGCTGCAGGTGACAAGAGGGCTGACTCTTTTCTTGCCCACAGAATCAGTATCTCAGTTCAGAGAAGAAATGGCAGCCAGCGTTCTTGTCACCTTACCACGCGGGCAACAATTATTTAAATAATATTTATTTTAATAAGACTTATTTTTAAATACAAATTAAAAAACTTATCACCTGTCAATTTAATTACATCAATTAAATTTTTTTTCCATCAAAATAATTATTGCAATGCAAACAAACCAAATCTTAACCAAAAAAAGTACTAAAAATAATCCGAAAGTATGCATCAATACTTATATTTTTTTTTACTAATGCGCGACAAAAAAAGTAGTTCAATGTACAAAAATATTATTTTGATATTAAATATACTGATTGCACACCAAATAAAGCAAAGCGTACATATGTAATACTCACACTTATAAGAAAATAATTATTTTTGCAACATGTTTTCCATCAAGCATCTAAAAATTCGCTCAACATATACGTCGAATGACAGCTTAGCTCGGATGATCCTGATAGTAGTTATATGCTTGTCTTAAAAATTAAGCCATGCATGTATCAGTGCAAGTCGTATACCGCGAATTAATACTAATATTATAAATGCGAAAGTAACTCTGTCTGTTATCTCTTTACGTTTAAACCGCTGTACCGATTAAAAAGAAATTTGGCATTGAGATAGTTTAAGTCCCAAAGAAGGACATACGCTACTTGGAAACGTCTAGTGTGAGTCGGTTTTTTTTCTATAATTGCGAAGTGGCCGTTGACATCCTACACCGTAAACCGAATTGAGGACAGATGGAACCGCGGGCAAATTTGGGCATGGAGACAGTTTGAATCCCGGAGAAGAACATAGGCTACTTGAAATCATGGGTGAGTGGGTTTTTTTTCCATGTTTGAGGAATTGTCGTTGAAATCTTACAATGATAAACAAATTAAGGGCGGCTGAAACCATAGGTAAAAACTAGTGCCTCAATATATCAGTTTTAGTCCTTAGATATTAATCAGTTGTAGCAACTAATTAGATTATTATGGCAAGATAAAATGGTATTTTTCTGTATAATATATAAATATAATATAAAAATAATAACATTTTGAGGTAACTATTTTGCTGTGCAATCAGTATTTTTGGTAAGGATTGAATTTTTTTTGGAAAAAAAAGGTAGATTTTTTTATTTACAGTTAAATATAATAGTTTTTAAATATGTTGTTGAGGTTTTAGATTTATTTGTATAATTAAGGTTAGTTTAAATTTTTATTATTTAAGTTTAATTTTCTGTTAGTTATGTCTATTTTAATTTGATGAAATATTTTTTTAAATTAAAGAAAAAGAACGTGATTTTTATTTAAATGTTAAAGCAGAAAGTCTTTCATCAACAGGTTCTTAATCCGTTGAAATGTTCTGGGTTGGAGTTACAAATAAGCCACAGATTAACAGGTTGTCATCCCGCTCGATTAGGGACGTACTTCACAGCACGTTTTTCTGAGAAAGTGTTTGCTTTCGCCAGGATTTATATTTTATCCTATCAAAAGAGAAAAAGGCTTGAAAACAATGCGTAAGACCAATATGTGTACTTAAAAATAGTTGTGTTTCTACTGTAAAAAAGTATGTAATATTCTGTTTCGTATTTTTGTGAAATATTAAAAAAAAATTGTTCCATAGGACAAATTATGTCTGAAGATTTATTCAGATTGTATGTATGATGAAAATAACTGACGATATACGTTTTAGCATGGAAATAGAGAGGTAACGGTTCTGACACTCTTAGATATTAGCCAACGCTTTTAACTCCGTGGATCTGGACAATCTGCTACTCATTCTTAGTTCTCTTAACATTTCTCCAATCGTTATCGATTGGTTTCGTAGTTACCTGCGTAGACGCCGGCAGCGCATAAAAGACGATGATACTCTATCTGACTGGTGCAGCACGGCCGCTGGTGTTCCACAAGGTGGCGTTTTGCCTCCACTCCTGTTTGCTATTTTCATAAATTCTATAAAATCTCAATCATCTTCTCTGTACCATCTCTATGCAGACGATCTGCAGATTTACACACAAACTCCTATAAGTGGACGGACAAACGCTATCTTAACTATCGAGACCTTGCTCGCAGTGTGGAACGGAGTGAATCCTAAGGCCTCATTGTTAATCCTACGAAAACACAGACAATCATTATAGGCAGTTCTAGATTTATATTTAAGATTGACTGGTACGAACTCCTATAAGTAACTGTGAACGGAGTTTCTATTCCTTGCAAAGACACAGTCAAAAATCTGGGTATCCTAATCGAGCAAACACTATCTTGGGGTCCGCAAATAAAGGAAGATTGTAAGAAAATATTTGCTACAGAAAATCTTTAAGCAGGTTACGCAACTTCCTACCCATTCCCACTAAAATTGCTCTTGCGAAATCTCTTATTCTACCTATTCTCGATAATGCTGAGGCTAGGTATCTTGACCTTACCGAGGAGCAGCTTAAAAGACTTGAGCGACTTCAAAACTTCTGCATTAGATTTATATTTGGTCTACGTAAGTACGACCATATTTTCGAATTCAGATCAAAGCTCAAGTGGCTCCCAATTCGACTTCGCCGGGATGCACATGTCCTTTTATTTTCTGTATAACGTCCTGTTAAATCCAAATGCACCAGTATACTTAATGAAACGTTTTAATTTTATAATACTTCTCATCGAGAGACTACACGCTGGATGCTAAAAATTCCTTTGCATTGCTCACAATTCTGTAATGATTCTTTTACTGTAAAGGCTTTTAGATT
The DNA here is from genome assembly GCA_946406115.1 of Apoda limacodes. NCBI lineage: Eukaryota > Metazoa > Arthropoda > Insecta > Lepidoptera > Limacodidae > Apoda > Apoda limacodes. The sequence goes on along the minus strand of OX291542.1, from coordinate 27,714,015 downwards.
ATGGAACGCTTTACTTTTAGAAATGAAAAGATCAAAATCGAAATCATTATTTAAAAATCTTATTATTACTAATGAGATGACTTGAATAACTAAAATAACATCACTACCTATATTTGTTTATATATTAAATATATATAAACAAATATAGGTAGTGATGTTTTATATACTCATACGTAATATATATTATAATTATATTTATTTTACATGTGTATTTATATATTTGCTTGTATTTATACATTATACATATGTTATTTATGTGTATAATAAAGTATATTATTATTATTATTACATGCAAATCGGAACGAATGAGGTTTGTTTATAGTTTCTTTGTTCGGTATTAAAAATCGGAACAAAAATCTTTTGTTCCGTTTTTTAGAAATTTTTAATCTGTGACTATTAAGATAAATCAATCTCTATTAATAACACTATAATTTTTAACACAGCGTCTTCAGTCAAATATTTATGACCAAAAACCGTTGGGGTTTTTCACAATAAAAAAATATAAACTTTTTAGTTTTCGTTCAATGAACTCATGGTTTGCTTTTGACTGCTATATAATTATAGGTACGGGTCTATTTTTTGATTTTTCTGATCCGGAGGTCAAAAATTTAAAGTCGCCATACTTGGTGATGGTGTGAACCTACAACGACACTAGCGACCAAACAATTAAGGTCAGAAGATCACAAAAGTTTGTTGCGTTGTCTACATATTTAAAAGTCGATCTAATTTACTTACCGAATGGTTTAGTTTGTTTTTATATTCTTTTCGTTGCAACATGAAATATCTTATAATCGGTTTCAAAAGGCCGAAGGTCTAACTTTTTATTACATGTTTTAAGAATAGTGAAATAAAGTTCAAATTAACTTTTATATAAGCATAGACGTTTGCCAGTGCAAACACACTTGTATCTGAAGTTAATACAATTGCGGCGTAATTAAAATTATCTCTTAACTCTATTGTCCTACTGGAAATTATAATATTATCCCTACATTTTTTAAAGTTGAATTTTATTCAAATATACTAAGTCAAAGAACATATTAATACCTGTTTATTACTTGTCGGAGAAAATTCATATTATTATTACCTGTTCCCAGCGGTTCCACCTGCGTTAATTTACTGTTTCGCTTCTTAGGGCTATAGTCTGAAGTTATATACAGCCTATAACGTTCCCCTAAAATTGGGTTATCAAATGCAAAAATAATTTTTCAAATTATAGTTTTAGCAATTAGCGCTTTCAAATGAACAAACTCATTAATTAGCTGTACTATATAAGCAGCAAAGCAGACCCGACGAACGTAGTTTCGCTAAAGTTTCTCTCCTTTTATAGCCTATGTCAATCCGGAAAAAGGAACATTTCAAATAGTGAAAGAATTTTACATATAGGTGCAGTTGGTTTCGGAGATTACCTCCACATATAAACAAACTTATAAAATCAGCTCTTTCTCTCTCTCTTTCTTCATGTAGTAGTACAGAAGTAAAAATGTGCTGCGTATAAAGTTGATAATTTTAAATTTAGTGGGTATCAGTATAAAGGAAGAATTTAATTTAAATAAAAATCCGAACCATAAGCAAAATATGATCCTGGAAATTAAAGCAATATAAGAAAATTGATGGCTAAAATCTCAGCTGTTCTCTTCGCTAACTTATTTCATTAAATTCAAATTTCGTGTTGTACTTATTAATTCAAATGGGAGTTTACTTCTCTGAGGCGGCTGTGTTTTATATTCGAGTCGCTCGCGAGTCAGTGTAGGAAAGTTTAAGAAAGGTTCCTGAAAGGGGTTTTGATATTGACGGCTGGAGTAAAGGCAATATATGAAAGTTTATGAAAAAAGGCAATATATTTAGCTAATATTTTGACAGGAATTTTCTCCGATCTCAGGCTTCAAGAATAATGAAGTTTTGCCACGCAAACGTTTTCTACTTCATTAACAGCAAAAAAAACCCACAGTTTCTAAAATTAACACTTCTATAGTCTTTGCTACTAGTATAGTATTATATAGTCTGTGGTCTATGCTAAAGCTTAAGGTTTCTATGAAGCTTACTAGTATAGCCACTAAATATTCCTTCATCACATTTATTCGTAAACAGTGTCATCATGTGTAGACAAAGCGGGTGCTAAAACCTTAATAACTCCCATTTGCCTTTTTTTACCTTGTAAATTTTGCTTTTTTCAAAGCAAAGCGCGCGTTCATAAAACTCACGGGCGGCAATGACGCGCCTTTTCTATTAAGTAGGCATGTACCTATAAAAACTCACTGTTTAAAATATTAATCGCGCACACTACAAGCGAGCAATTACAAGTATTAACTTAAGCTATGTTGTTTTTAAGCGTTGTTTTCTCTTCTTCTATTTCCGTCACTTCAATTGTGGTTTAGTGAGTTTATTTATTTATATTTTTATTTATTTGCTCGCAAATTTGATGAAAAACATTGTGTGTAACACTGGCGATACGGAAATTACAAACTCGAGTCATTAAGGCCTTTGGCTTTCGACTTATTAATAGCCTCTGGTTGGTAAGAATAAATTGTGCATCGGTACGTACAAATGTCATCATCGCCCGTGGGTTTCATGAACTTCCAGGATAGGAAGGATAGTAGTAACCCGCTGTACTTGCTCGTAATGAGTGTGATGATTTTTTTTTTAAAAAAGCTTGTTATTAAATAAATTGTCAAGGCATTTTAAAACGTTGTGTATTGTTACCAAAATATGTTAGTTTTAGATAGCATTTCTGGTAAAAGCAGAAAATTAAGAATATCCAATGGTACTGGCGTAATTGTTTGTTACTGGTTTAAACACAGGCAGTAACTTAGATATATGTATCAATGACACACAAATATATATATACCGGTGGTCAAAATTACAGTCGCCTTATTAAAAGGATGTGAACTTACAACGACACAAGCGACTCAACACCGGGTCAAAAAAGTTTGTTGCACTGTAATAAAAGTGAAGTAAATCTGTTTAGGATCGGGTAAAATACAAAAGGAATACTAAAATATGTGTTAGTAACTCGGCCACAAGATTAACCACTCTGTTCTTTAAAAGACCCCGTATACGCTGAAATCGAAGATGTTTGATCACAAAAATAGTTTATTTTTTGTGACACTATTTTTTTCGCCAATTGAAGGACAGGTTGTCACATAAGTTATGGAAAATCTATATCAGTAATTTGATAGATTTTTGGTTACTTCACATCTCAAGTAATATATTATATTTCGACTACAAGTAAATAATGAGTAGATACTTATATAGAAATTTAAAAACAAGAGAGCATGGAGTTATTTCTTTAAAACAATGTTAAGTAAAGTAAAGTATCTAAATCAAATACAGTAACATTCTAGTAAAAATGTGTTAAGGTAAACAAGTATATTTTTAACACATAAGTATTAATTTTCGCTTTCTGACGTCTCACTGCTGTTTTCGCCTCCTACATTTATTATAAAGCATTCGTACATAGATACACAAGTAAAATCATTGTTCGTCAAATGTTATTATTGTCCTACAGGTTTACAACGTTGTTTTCTCCTTAGAAAAGCCGGCAAGAAACTCAGCAGCTACTCTTTTCAAATAATAAAAATATTTACAAGTATTTAATAACTGTTTCAAATAAAATATTGTAACTTTAATTTATTATGTATTTTAAATTAAACGCCAAGCCATCCTTGAATTTGAGAAATATTTTTGTCGCAGAAAGATAAACTCTATTTGAGATTAACATCGTCGATTTCAACGTAGGGAGACCTTTTAAAGTAGAGTGGCTTAATCTTGTGGGCAACTTACAATCACATATGTTAATATTTCTTTTGTATTGTATATACCCGATTCTAAGCAGGTTTCTTGAAACCGTTCTTACCTACATCTAAAGAGTTTGACTCTGTTTCTATTCATTTGATATTTGGATTTCTTTATTTTGTATCTGCTTTAACAAAAAAATATCTATCCGTTTATCCACTATCCATCTTGCCTTGTGTTACCTTATCATTTCATGTTTTTTTTTGGTGAAACTTGAACAAGTATGTATTAGTACTTATTCTGGCAACTTCATCCGCGTTAACCTCTGATAAAATAAGAAAGCTTTAACTGTTTTTGGTTTTACGAACATAAATATAACTAAAAAAAGCTGCAAAAATATAAGTCTCATACAATTTTGATTAGGGATGATTGTCCAAGTAAAAGTGAAACACGTCTTAATTTTTAGAATAAAGGCTATATATCATTTTTATTAATCTTCAAGAATAACGGATTATACAAGTTTCCTTCCAAACTTCCGTACAAAAACCTTTGTACAAAATCTCAAGACAAGACAACACAAAAGTATCTGAATTCCTATTCAAATTTTCACCCCCTATTTGTCCATCTAAGGGTGATTTTTTAAAAACAGTATAACGTGAATCTTAATTTTCAACCTTAAAGACAGATAGGTAATGTTTTTGCATACAGCTTCAAAAATGTCGGACTTTCAAATTGCGAAAAAATCCCTTTGGGCATGAAGTTTGCAATATCTTTTCTTGGTACTCGCGTGTTACATAAATAAGACAAAACCAATAGGGAACATGGTTTTATTTAGCTTTGAGAATTTACCATGTTTGATTGACACATGACAGAACGTACATAGAATAGAATACTTTTTATTCTATGACAATCTCCCCCCCTTAAATTATTCCACCAAATAGTCTCGAAGATAAGCAGTGGATCTCCTTATTCTCGGTATCCTGCGAAGACCTTCTTCAGTAGTTTGCGACGACTCAGCATTATCTGTACTATTATCTCCAGCATCATCATCGGAGACATTTTGAATCTCTGTATCGACTTGAAATGATGGACATGGAGCTAAACGGTGAGGGGAACAACCCGGTTTGACACGGTAGTTTCTCGCCCGTCCTGCATTTTAACATAGGAGTAAGAGGGGTTTGATTCTTAGAGCTCCACTTCTTCTACTACGGGGTCATATTTAGAAATTCTTACATTTTTTTTTCATCAATAGCGGTCCTGACGTCATAAGCCAAGAAGGTTAAGATTCGCCATTCACAGAACGTCTAGTATGTCTAAACATTCCCTCGTGAGGAAATTCATTAGTTGTTGTACATAATAGTGAACGTATAGCATGCAGCGACATAGGTAGAACTTGCTCCCAATGACCTACTTGTAAATCTTTGGGACAAAGACACAGCTGAATGGTCTTCCACAGGGTTCCATTTAACCGCTGAACTTGCCCATTTCCTTGTGGATTGAAAGGTGAAGTTCTGCTACATGCTACTCCAACGGATGTTAAAAAATTCTTTAATTCCTCAGACATGAACGAAGAACCTCTGTCAGAATGGATGTACAAGGGAATCCCAAATACTGAAAAAAGATCTCTCAAACATTTTATAACAGTATTTGCTGGCAAATCCTTACAGGGATACGCATAAGGAAATCTAGAATACTCGTCAATAATAGTTAACAAATATTTGTTCTGAGTTGTGATGGGACAGGCCCTTTGAAGTCAATGTTTAATCGTTCGAAAGGCGCCATAGCCTTTATGAGTTGACCAGTGGTTTTGAAGAAGCGACGCTTTATTTCTGTACACACTGGGCAAGAAGCTGTGAGTAATCTAATGTCGTTAATTGAATAAGGCAGATTCTTAGACCGAACTCAATGATACATTCTCGTTATACCTGGACAACAAAGAGAGTTGTATAAAGTGTAAAGTTTATCAGTCTTTATATTAGCACATACAAAGGGAAAGGGCGTTAGCTGCTTTGTTTTCATTTCCACTCCGATAAATAATATCATATTTATAGCAGGAGAGCTCCAAACGCCATCTTTCTATCTTGTAATTTTTTATTTTGCTAGAATGGCTTTGATTTAACATAAACGATACTGGTTGCTGATCAGTTAATAGTACAAAATGTCTCCCTAAAAGATAATGACGCCATTTCCGGATTGACTCAACAATTGCGCTTGCTTTTTTTTCAATCGATGAATGACTACTTTCGGAATTTGATAGAGTTCTTGAAAAAAAAGCTACTGAGCGTTCATTTCGTGAAAGTGTAGCCGCAATAGCGAAATCTGAAGCACCCGTTTCAACGGTGAATATTTCATATTCGTCAATAGCTGTTAGGGCAGATTTGGAAATCTCTAATTTTAAGGAAAGTTCGAAACATTTCTTAATGGGCTTATTTTCTCTGAAAAATTACACAATTCACAACAAACAGCTTTATCTTGTCGGTTTTAAATACGCATTTACTCTCGTTCAAAGTAAGGTAATACTTCTGAACAGCATCCATAAATGAATAGAGATTGTAATCATGATCAAAAATATCTTTTCCGCAGATAGTGAAGTAATCTAAATATGAAAGCGTCCCCTTAAATTTTTCCGTTTTTATGATAAAATTTATTTTCGTTGAAAAGCAGCAACTCCATTTGTAACTCCAAACGGTATTCGAAAAAAATGATAAAGATTACCGCAAGCTTCAAAAGCAGTAAATATTATTTCACATATTAGGTAAAGGGAAAGCATCCAGTTGTGTAAATTTATTGATTGTTAAAGAGTAGTCAATAACTAACCGCTTACGATGTGTTGTACCACCTGTTATCAGCACTTGTGCTCGCCATGGAGATGTGCTAGGTTCGATTACTCCGTCGTCTAACATCTTAGATACTTCTTCTTTAATAAATTGTGTGTCTTCATTACTGTTGCGTCTGGATTTCATAGCTATAGGTTTAATTTTCGGTGATAAATTGGTAAACAAAGATGCTGATGGTGCAGAACCCTTCATAACGTTGCATATACGCAGCGGTTCTTAGTGATCTCAAAATTGAAACTCTAGAGAACTGTGTCTTTAATATATCATGTCCAATTATAACGCCTGCACAAAGATTGCTGACAATCAAAAGCGGACGTTGCTTATAAGTATGTTTAAGGTTAAAGTTGCAAAACAGATTCCTTCAACAAATGAAATATGGCTCAACGATGCCAAAGTAATAGTCTGTCTATATGGCTTCTTTTCCAGATTCATAGTATGAGCAAATCTCTTGTTAATAAAGCTCACAGAACTACCAGTATCAATTAATGCATCGGCTCGTATATTATTAATAAATGCAGGTACAGTAGCCTTATGTAAACAAGATGGTAAAGCAGCTCATATGGCGGATAGTTCAATAGATTCGAAATTTATGGCATTGGCATACATTAGCAAGATGTCCTCTTTTAGAGCACAGTTGACACGTGACATTTAAAGCCGAGCATTTAACTCTGTGATGTACATTGCCACCACAAAAAAAACACCTTTTTTTCTGTGTATTTGCTGTTGATAAATTAGGTAATTTTCCGGAAGTCGATGGAGAGCACTGTTCAACAATTATTTGGTTAGCAGTTGACGCATTGTGATAAGTCGATTGACTACTATTTGCATAAACATTCAAACTATTTGCAGCCATTTTAGAGTATTCGCCGGGTTAATAGCTTCATCTAGATTTAATTCAAAATTTTCCAATTGGCGAATCTTATGTCATAAAATTCTAGCAATGAATGCGTCTCGAATGAATTCGCTCTTGTTGCTCTGCTGTGACACTTTGGAATTCGCAGTCAGGTGCTAGTAGCTCTAGCGCATGGAACAAAATCAATTGACTCCTCTGATTTTTGTTTTCTATTAGACAGAACATGACGTGCATTACGTTTTTGGGTTTAATATGTATTTTATCAAGCAGAGCGATGGCTGAAGTATAATCGTTGCATTCTTTAATGTATGTGAACACTTTAGAGGATAGGTGATTCACTAACAAATAGTGCTTTGTTGAATCAGAAATCGTATCAGTAACTTGTTGAGACAGAAAGTTAGAAAATGTAAATCGCCAATGCACCCACCTTGAATTTGTTTCCGGTAGTGTAGGGTCGATATCAAATCGTTCTGGCCGTAAGTACTGAGATAACACATTACTTATTTTTGGCACCGTAATCTTTTCTTCTGACATAATTTAAAGCTAAATAAATTGTTACATAAATAAGACAAAACCAATAGGAAACTTGGTTTTATTTAGCTTTAAGAATTTTACATGTTTGATTGACGCATGACAGAACAAACATAGAATAGAATACTGTTTAATTCTATGACAATTTATAACAAACCTTTGTGCAAAATTTCAATCCCCCAGACACAAGAATATCTGAATTCTCATACAGATTTTCTTCCTCTATTTTGCCTTCTAGTTAATTTTATAATTTTTTTAAAGACGGTGAAATACGTTTATCCTAAATTTACACCATTAGACATAAGCTTCATAATTAGTGGATTTCCATACAAACTCCCATCCTCCATTCTTCTCCTTCAGGGTATAAATTTTGCAACCTTGGTGGAAAAATTTAAGTTATGAGATTCAGTAGTATACACTGTGCGGTGACAAATCAGTTTGTTTGGTTTTGTATGAACGCGCTAATCTCTGAAACTACCAGTAGGAATTAAAAATGTCTCTTCACACTTGATAGCTCAATCCTTGAGGACGGTTAAAGTCTATTAATCATTTCGCTAGGACCACTTGGAGCCGAGCAATAGGGAAAAAGTCAGAAAAACCCTGAGCGAAAACGGAGTAATAGCGCTGGCAGGCGATGCGACCGGGAATGGCAGTAACGAAAAGGGCAGAACAACATCTGTCAGATCAGCGAGTACCTGTATATAGACATAGACAATCATTTGTTCAACATCTTTTCGCAAACAAAGTCAAAAGTATATATTAAAGCTTATGGAGATTATTCTCTACTGTAAACCGCTTAGAGCAATCATCTACAGCGGACTGAAGGTGGCTAGTAAGCGCTTCGACCGCTAAACTAATATCGTCGGCTGTGACAATATTGTCCGGGATCCTATTGAGGTGGGGCGAATCAATTTTACCTAGGTTTTCACCTAGTCTCCGCCAGTCGACCACGTCCTTAACGGACAGATGACCGTCGGTTGGGGACCCTAGTCGTAAGAGAACCGGCCTATGGTCAGATGTAAGCTCGTGTAACATCTCTATAGAATGCAGCCTTAAGGTTACGTTCTTAAGAAGTGCTATGTCAAGTACGTCAGGTCTATGTGTCACTACTTCGGGAAAGTGGGTCAGAGACATGGGCGCAATAATATCGAAACCTAACGGGTCGACTAGGGCCTCTAGTCGTTTGCCGTTTAGCGATGTTGAATGCGAATTCCATCGCTAATGTTTGCAGTTTAGGTCGCCTGCTAATACAATAGCGTTTCCTAAGTCAAACAGTGTTTTAAGATCACTTTGTAATATCACCTTTTTTGGTGATAAATACACAGATTAACCATTTAGAGGGAAGAACTTTCTATATATAAGCTGACAAAACAATTAAATAGCTTCTTTTTATTTGGTACAGTGCCATCTGTGATTATAAAAGCGAACCAATTTCACTTTTTTTTTTCTGAGCTGACTATGCAGTTGGCTGTTGCAGCCATTACTGCTTCACCGGGCTTTTGGGGCGAGACTCTGAAGGAGGCTCAGCCCATATAGCGCCCAACGCTCAAGGGCTCCCAGCGGGGGAAGCCTCGGCTTGGGTTGTCGCTCTCGGGGGCGTCCCTTCGACCGGCGTAAGTCTCGAACCCGAAGGTGAGTCACCGCCAGGAGGGGAGTTCCCCGTTACGCGGGTACGGTTGCGATTGAGTGGGGGCGAGAAGCGCCCCGGCACTCTTTGATACCTAGTGAATGCTTGTGGGCGCCGACGAACCCGGGGACGTCGGCGTCGTGTTTGGAGGGAGGCCCTATTCGGGGAGGTCGTAGAGACAGGGGAGGCCGCAGAGGCAATTTCACCTTGAAAAATAACTCACTATTTATAAACAACAGAAAACATAACCATAGCTTGTAATTATTCGGTACAGCGCCATCTATGTTTATAAAAGTGAATTAATATTTGTTAAGTAAATTAAAACTTTAATTAATTATATTTTATTATCCTCGCATTTGTAGTGTAAAGCACTATGTATTACTCGGGATGAAAGACGATTCCCACTGTTCGATATTTACAACTATTAAAGTACGCTGGTAAATAAAAAAAATATTTAGTGGACTGTTAATTACCTTTAATTTTATTTTATTATCCTCGCATTTGTAGTGTAAAACTACACCCTCGTCGGTAATCAGTCACTTTCACCCCTTGGTGAACAATGTACTATTTTAGTCTTCGAGCTTTGCATATGAATATTTATAGCATCTGCTAGGTACCACACACGGGGCATATGCGTATGCGACGCATGTGATAGTAAATGAAAACTGAACATTCAGTTATTCAGGACCGCCTCAGCTTGGGGGAGCAAGGGGACAAAAATATTTTACAAAAATAATAAAAGCGATTTCAAATGCAAAAGTTTGTGAGTATTTGTTAAACCTTCACGTCGAAACTACTGGACCGATTAAGTTGGCATTTAAAAAAGAGATACCCCAGTTCTTGAATTAGCATAAAGTTTAACCGTTTGTTCCCCACGGACCAACTGGATGACACAACCATATATCCGTGGGGACAAAAAACGCTCAAGATCTTTATTTCTAATGGCAGGTGTCAAACTATAAAGTACTATATCTCCGTAACTATAGATCGTATATTAGTAGTTAATTTACAGAAATTATAAATATCAAGATTTTTATTTAAAATGACAGCTGTCAACTACACAACAACACACAACGTTTATCAGAGCAGTGGATGTGCTGTGAGTCTTTCTAAAGCCAGATTGTAATGTGGAAAGTGTGTTATTTATTTTAAGGTAGGAAGTAAGCTGTATACACACCACTCTTTCCAGGATCTTAGTGAGGCAAAAAATGCTTACAGGGCGGGGATCGTTAAAGTCCAGAACAGTATTTTTTGGGTATAGGCAGACTAGAGTGTGAGGAATAAACTGTGAGTAAGGAAAGTACCGTTAAATTAAAATTATTTACAAATATATCGCGTTCGGTAGGTATCAAATAAAATGCTTTCAGTCCAAGATTCCGAAAATGTATAATATGTATATTAAAATGTATAGTCCAGCAGTCTATGTAGTTTATTTATATGTCCCTATGTAGATACTAAGCTATTCATTATATTTTGATAAATTTGTCGTTAGCTTCCACTAGTACTAGTCTAAGTTCTGACCTTATATTTAATCCAATATGGCGCATAGAAATAGGTTAAGCAACTCGAAAAAAGTAGTTAAAATGTGTCGTGTTTAGTATCTACTGCAAGGTTTTGCTGAGCAGTATGAGCACGTTATGAATACCTACATATTAGGTCGTCTTTGATATAAATTGGGTAGTAGGGTAAGAGTTTTCAAACTCCCACTTTTTGGTGGAAACAAAAAGATTTGTTTCTATAGGCGACATACCCAGTAATGTCAGCCCAATTCAGTGAAGTAAAGTTCCGAGTGATACGAGGATAGGATAGGATAGATAAAGTACAGTTTTAATTTTTTCTTTTGGCATTTTTATCTGTTACATAAATGGCTCGTATCGATTTTTATGCATTTTTACAATATGAAGTAACTCTTTACTTCATATTGAAGTATTTCGTTTTAAACAATAATTTTCGAATGGAATTAATTTTCTCTATTCAGTCAATAATTTTTTTGTTGTTTTTTTTTATTTTTTGCTATGTGAACTCTTCCTCTTTTACGAGAGTGGTACGAGTTGTTATCCATTTCAATTGCCAAGTTGTTTTCAGTTGTGTCTAACATAGCGCCAAACCAGTTTTCAAATACTTAACATATTGCTTGGTGGCATCACCTTGCTTTTTTGAGTCACATCAAATCAAGTCATTACGTAGCGTATCGATTGATATGGTTACGAGATAATTTGGTCTATTGGTTCTTGAGATATTGAAGGAAAAAAAAAACACACAGACAACACTATAAAAAACAAACTGGATGATTGCAAACGATTTTCCAGGTCTCAAAACGTAAAGAAAACGCAAATTTAGCGATTCCAAGAGAAGTTAATAATCTCGCGAAAGGTTCATTTTAGCTCAACTATGACTCAACAGTTAGTATGAGTATGTCTCAAGTGTGAGTGTGCCGCATAATAGCGAAAAATGCTTGGCAGGTTTCGGTAAAACTTGGCAAAGCAAAAACTTTATAGTCTTAGTCGATTATCTTAATGATATTTAGGATACCCATAATTTAACTATGCCAGCCGTAACCTAAAGTCCACGCGAACGAACTGAATGAAAAATAGACAAATACCGACTGTCATTTTATTCTTTTTATAAGAACCAAAAACACTTTGGCTCAAACGAATTGAAAGATCATAAAAGGATTATGTTAACTAGAATGAAAGATCGAGGATTTACGAGGAAAGCTTTTTGGAATTATTTTACCTCCGACGGTACGGTGACATTTAAATCTGGAGGTGTTACAGGTTTTGAATTTTATTTTGCAAGTTGTCGCAATGAAATCCTACGACGTCCAACGTGATTTGTTTCCATGTGGATTTAAGATATTACTTTTGAATATTATTTTTCTTTTCTTGATCCTTGGTGTTGACATCTCCAGCGATGTTCAGTTCCGAGATCATGTACAACACAAGGTGGATCTGCTGATCGACGAATCTATCAATTTTGACGTAACTGACCTATTTATTGTGGGTAGTTTTTTAGATGAATCTTTCATCTAATGGACGTATCTGTACCTTTAAGCATTACAGAGAAAATGCATTTTGGCAGGTAGATGTAACTAGCAATTTATAAAAAAACTGTTCTTACTAACTGAATTAAGTGTATACAACTTTTAGTCAGAATTTTTTAGTATAAATTTGTTTTAAAAAATCGTCGTAACTGAATAAATACGTTTTTTAGGGTACACCAAAATGCTGAATTAATTCACTTTTGTTTTTACACCTACGCCTTACACTTACTTCGCACTTGCCCGAGTAAGTAGATTTCTGCAGGTCGCTTCAGTAGGTGTATATTGGACATTCTAAATCAAATTGGAGCAGTGAAGGTGCAATGTCCAATATACATGCCAGATTTGGTTAATTTCTGCGTCGGGAAGTCTAAATCAAATCACAAGGCACCTTGTATATTAGTTAAGACTTTCTTACGAAATAAATATTAAATTAAATGCATGTTATAACACAACGAATATAACTCACATAGATGTCAAGAGATGGCGCTCATTAAATTTAAAACAAGCTATGGTCAGGTTTTATATAATTAATGTTATCTTGTGTTATGAAATTGATGACCTCTGGTTCTGTTATAATTTTAGATGATCTAATCAACTTGTTTGCATCAGATGCTGCTTCCACCTGGTGGGACAGTACTGTAGTCTTTTCGTTACCTTTCGCTTCCTCATCTGTTGGGACGTTTGAAAACTATAGTCGTTAATAATACTTGTACGACAACCTGTCGTAATAAAAGTTCAGTCAGGAAATTCAATCTCTCACTTAATATTTGCGGTTCCGGTATTACTCTCATCCCCACTCTACAATGTGTTTTTTACAATTTAACAAACATAGCGCTCAACAGAAAGCAGCTTGTTCTGAAAAATCACCTGTATGTTAGTTACGTCGTTTTGTAAGATCAGCGACGATATACTTTAATAAAAAGCAAACATCTCAAGTTCCAAATACATTTAGTCGTAACCGTTGAGCACAATTTGTGTTGTTGGTTCAGTGTACGTTAGCAACTGATTTATGCTCGAAACATAAATCGAGCTATCGTTGCCTTGCACCTGTCTCGAGCAAACGAGATGTGTCTTAACGAGACGATGCTACTTCGTAATTTTGATTCTGTTCGTATTAGTAAGTAATTGTTCACTTGTTATTTGCTAGTAAGTAATATTTGTCGATTATTTAATGGGACAAAACTTATTTTTTTGCTATAAAATGGCCTCTATCATAATATTTGGTTTCTTTTATTTAGTAACTAGCGGCCCGTCCCGGCTTCGCACGGCTGGACTTTTATTTTTTTAAACCTTTTTGGATAAACGTAGAGTAGGTAAATGAATCTTTGTGTGACAAATGACATAAGTAGTTTTTTTCTAAAAATTTTATCCATACTTTTTATTCTCATAGGTTTTTTCAAAATATTGAATGTCGGTTGCGTCCGCTGCGTAGGGAGGGAGGGAGCCGCCCGCGCGTATGAGCCGATCACGGCGCGGCGCAGCGTCTTTTTTTATTAGTATTTTGTTTAGATTAACATTTTAAATTCGTTATACCTACCTTCTGAATGGAATGTCCGATTTGAATAATTCGAAAAGTAATCTACAGTCTTGAATATGAAATAATTTATTTGGATAAAGATTTATACAAAGGTATCGATGACATGGTCCGATTTTGATCGGAATTTCTAACAACTTTTTAAATGTAAAAAAGTAGTAATAGTGACATAACTACAATAGTTGGACATGGTATCGCGAAGTTTTTTTATAGATACTGATATGTTCTTTAACATTGTACCTAGTCTTTAACATATTTTTGTTCCATCATCAATAGTTTCCGCAGCGCATGCGATGAAAGACATTTTATTGCTTTTTTTTTACACCTTGAGTTACATTATTAAAATTTTAGTAGGGATCCCAAATTTTTCCTGGTAAGAAATATAGCCTGTGTTACTCAGGAATAATGAAGCATTCTAATCGTGAAAGAATTTTTGAAATCAATCTAGTAGTTTTTGTGTTACAAACATACAAAAATACAAATCTTTCCTCTTTATAACATTAGTATATATATGTGTTATATTCGTCGTTTATTTGATGGGAAAAAACTTATATTTTTGTTATAAAATGACCTCTATCATAATAGAAGGTTTCTTTTATAAAGTAACTAGCTTTTGCTAGCCTAAATTTAGTTATCGGCGTGGGATTCCTACGGCAACTTCTTGATTATACCACAGATTATATAATACTATGATTATACTAAAGAAGTTTACTATAGCAAGCTTTAGCTGTAGCTACAGTTCGTTCAAGTGAAATGCGATTATGCGGTTATTTCCACGGGAATCGTTTTTCAGGATAAAAAGCCTACCTATGTCATTCTAAGTCTCTTCAACTATTTCAGTTTAATTGGATGCTCCGTTTCCGTGATTGAGAAACAAACAAACTTAAAGTGCCAAAACAAACAGACACAAGCGGGATCGGGCGCGTGTGTTTTATAAATATACAAGAATGTCTTAAAGAATAAATGTACAATGAAAGTACCTAAGATAACTATTAATATTTTAAATAAAATAGGCAAAAAATTATGATATAAATCCTACGTATTTATTTCAATTTTTGAGGCGTCTAGATAAAAAATGGTTTATCTCACTCGCCAGTAACTAGCGACTAAACACACGCACCGTCCGGTGTGGCCGATATAGGCGGATTATACGGAAGAAACCTAGTCGCGTGAATAAACCCACCCGCCGCGCTCACCCGCGCACGAAATTTTAACTTTCATACTTTAAAATGTAAAGGTTTTAACCAAATTCTACTTTAGGAAGTCATAAAATAAAAATAAGACGGAAATAATAAACACATATGTTTTTGTTTTCTCTTGCAATGTTTTGTAACATGTTAGGTTAATGACTGCCCGTAAAATTAATTCACACCCAGCATATATGTAGCACAATAGCTTTCATTTACTCTTTCTCCGATTCAGTTCCGAGATGATTTGGGAGACAAATTGAAGCAGTACTTCAACTCCGGGCAATGGTTGCTGCTTTACAAGTCGCAAGTCAGGCCCCATATGGAGTACTGCTGCCAACTCTGGGCATGAGCCCTCTGACAAGTTAGCTTGTTTGCCACCACAGGTGGCATAAAAAAATAAAATAAAAAATCGGCCAAGTGCTAGTCGGACTCGCGCACGAAGAATTCCGTACCATTATCTATAAAAATGCCAAAAAAATCACGTTTGTTTAATGGGAGCCCCCCTTAAATATTTGTTTTATTTTAATTAAATTATTTATTTTTAAACTGACTATATAACTAAATATTCTGTGAATATTTTTAGCGTCTACCTGTTGCCGTTATCAATATCGAGCAAAAAAAATGACGTTTGTTGTATGGGAGCCCCCTTAAATATTTACTTTATTTTGTTTTTTAGTATTTGTTATTATAGCGGCTACAGAAATACCGCTTCTTTGAAAATTTGAACTGTCTTACTATCACGGTTCATAAGATACAGCCTGGTGACGGACAGTGAAGTCTTAGTAATAGGCTAATTACCCTTTGGATACGGAACCCTAAAAATAATTGACAAAACATAAACGCAAAAAAAAAAGATTTAAAACGATATATTTCACTTTATGCAAAAATATAATCATTAGAAATTATTATTAGGTATTTTGAAAATCTTTTTTATACCACTAAGGACACAAAATTTTTACGTTCTAAAAACGTTGCTACAAAAGTCTGTGACGTAGATAAATTACTAACAAATCTAAGCAGGCAGGTATCTAATAAGAAAAGTTCACACTTTCCGTGGGTTTGCTGTCAATTAACAGGTCTGTAAGATAAGAGAAACTCTATTTAGAAAAAAGAAAAGTCACTCAAGTCACAGGAAAGACGAGACCTACCAATGAAAAACTTTTGCTACAATTTGCGCTGAAAATAATTAATTGCCTTGTATTATATTATATGTTTGTAAATATGTTGAAATTAACACCTAACTATTTACTTTTTTTTGAATGTTATAATTTATCTACTTAGTTTGCCTAAAAGTACTTTTCTACTATCTTCCAATATTCCCGAGCACTTAATATAAGTTTTAGTGAATATATCAAACCAGCAGTGACCGCGACTTTGCCTCCTTCTTTTTGGACTTGATTACTTACTACTCGACTATAGATGTCGCTACCATTTTTTTTATTTCTTCTCGAAAATAATGGAACGTGTTGTCAAAAAAAGATGCTACTACTGTCCACACATCGCAAACAAATTTAATTACTTATAGCTTATAGTTACCTTAAGCTTCCAGTACACAATGGACAATGACAGACCACGCTCAACTATGCATCACGATAGGCCATCGTGGAGTCGGTGTTTATACGGTGTTAACACAATGATCAATCGATCGATGGAAGATGGACGTTGAGACGGTTGCGGTCACTGTGATTTTAGTTTACAAGTACCTATCACTTTTTTTTATACAATTCGAAAAATTTAACTATTTAATTATTTTTTTGTATGTATACATTTAGTTTACAAGTACTTATCACTTTTTTATACAATCCGAAAATTTTACTATTAAATAAATTTTTACATTAATTTCTCTGTATATTCTCTGTAATAAAGAAATGTATTCACATACAACAATCTGAATGACAAGCCATTGTCTAAACCACAATTCCTTTGAAGTGTGTCGCGGTGGTCGCTGATATAGTATAGGATGTAACTCCATGGCGGTAGCGTCTCATGGGCCAGCATGGTTCATTGTGTGGTATCTTAATGGTTGGTGTTGACCATTTAAAGGGAAGAGGAGGCTACTACTTCGAACTTATACACTTACATAATTGATGTATATAGACTGTAGGTAGTAGTAGGACATCGTTTTCCAGACCAAAAAACTTTAGTAAATTATTTAAAATTAGAGACATTTTAAAGAAGAATTATAAGAATTGAAAATTGAAGAATTTATGAGTTAACAGTAAACATAGTGATGTGTTAATAAACTAAATTAAACAGGCATTTCTACTTAGTTATCCTTGTGCGTGTTTTTAAGAGTTAACTATTCTTTTTACTTGGAAAACTTTAGCACGAAACTTGTCCCTTACGGCAAACCTTGTTTATGCTTAAAACTTAAAGTGAACATTAAATATTAATAAAATGTCAAGTTGAAAGAATACACGAACAAACTGTTTACTATTAGAGAAGGTTTTTAGATTGTCTCAAAGGATTTCGTACTTATATAACTAGGTATATAAAAATTCATATCCGAAATAATGTCATTTTGCGACTTTATAGTATTTTACTTTTTCATTACTGAAACAAAACCGACTTTATAAAAAAAATGCCAACTTTCGTCTGATGTTTAAATGAATGTTAATAAATACCACAAAATGTATGAAAAAAAGCAGAAAGATGTAAATCTTATGATGCTTATAAGCGCTCATCGGCCAAAACTGATTTTTGTGGTTTTATAATTATTATTATATTAGAGTAGTGCTCCAACTTTGTCCGGGTTGAACAATTATTGACCAGGCAAACTCTGAAACGACTGGCGCGTCACCTATTGTCAAAGGATTGTACTAATTCAAAAATCCTTCTCCGGCGTGTGCTATCGGATGAATGGTTTAAAATAGTTTATATTATATCCTTAGTGCGCTAGTCAGAGTTGCGGTCAAGTACCGGTTTTTTTCTTTTGTGCGAATCTTGTCGTGACAATGACGAACACAACGAAAAAGAAATCAGCCAAATCGGTCAAGCCGTTCTCAAGTGTTGCTTAACCATAGGTACATGTAGTAATTGATTTTTATTTCTATAGATACGGTTTTAGCAAAATTTTGTTTTTTTTAACTTTATCGACTGGAACGCCTATCGTTCGTGTAAAACCTTCTTGTGGTGCAAGTCTTCTCAGGCGTCTTTCAGAAGCTGCGTACCGAGAATCACAGTGGAGGCTTTTTAAAATAATTCAAGATACTTTATAACGAGTTTTAGAGCTCAATATAATATTGACAATATTACAATATTGTCGATATATGTCGTGGCTAGACGGTATTGTAGATGACAACTTAGTTGAAACTTCTGAATACATCTCGTGTTCTCTTTAATTTGTTTAACAAAATGGCGCAAAATTAAAAAAAATATAATGAAGATACAATTAGGAATATTTCGCGTAGTATCCGTACTTACCAAAATTACTGCTTACATTTACTTTTATGTGTCTACATACTTACGTTCAATATGGACCGGAAAATAACAACGCATGCCGCGAGAGGAACCCGGTGGCAGTTCTTCGTATTTCTCAAGATATCATTAAATTTACGGGGTCGAAAGCTTTGTGAATCAACAACAAACCGTCCCATAGAGAAATTCAGAAAACGTTTTTCTAATCTTATTTCAGTGTTCAAGTCATGGAAAGAAGAAACGATTTCTGTAAATATTTAAAAAAAAGTGGTGTATTGTTTTATGTCGCTATTATACAGTACCTATCTAGAACCCATTAGATATAATATTGAAAAAAAAAACGAGTTGCACTCCGGGAGTGCCGGCAGAAGTGAAAACCTTTACACACGATTCGCGCTTAACACTCAAATATGTCACAAGACATGTCTTTGACATTGTCAAGAAATAATAATGTTTGTTTATTTACTTTTTTGACGTAGTATATTTGACATCGCAATCTGTCATAGAATTAAAATTCCATATCCAACCTCCCTGTACTACTCATAATCGCGAATACTAAAAATAAAAATATACACAAAATACGGTCATTTTCATCGCATATTGTGACACAAATAAATCAAAACCTTTCACATAGGAGACTCGATCTCATTATGAAAGAGCTATCTACGTATTATAACGTTTTTTATTTGTAAAAAATTTTACGCGGACAAAGCCCCTGGCGGGAGCTAAACGTGTAAATAGATAAATACGAGTATTAAATGTACACACATGTTTGTTTTCAATTTTCTTTACGGACGAACGGACGGACAGACCATTAAATACACATATACATAAAGAAAAGTAAATCACTTACAAACTTACTCAACCACGAAAGAATCATAGGAAAGAAAAAAAAAAAAGGGGGGGGGGACGTTAAGCCATCGAAATATGTAAGCGGTAAGGCACCACGAGAAAAACACATATAATAGAAAAAAAATAAAAATTATAATAGGCGTGGCATTACGGTTTCCGTCTTACGAATTTCCAAGATTAGGACACGTGACCTGACGCGAGTTTATCATTTTTTACCCATACCAAAAAAAGTGCACAACGCCGCTAAAGAAGTTTTCACTTCAAAAAAATTGCGATTTTTTGATTTAGTTTAATTTTCATGATTACATTGGTTAGTGAATCAACGTGTTCAACAAATAAAATAATTATTTGACTCTTTTCAGGTTTTGTTAAGATAAGTTTCCGAGATGCATATTTACAGAATAAGTTGAATAGAATTTCAATTCTATTTACCTCGGATATATTAAAAATAAATTATATCTTCGATAAGAAATATTTCCAAAAAATTAGGTTACGTCAAGTCAATTCAACTAGGTATCTCCGGCAACTATGGTCATTTCATGTGGGAGTACCTATCATGGAGAAACCCGCGAATTACAAAAACCCCTCAGCTACATTGGCTTGGCGGTACAGCCTTATATTACACGTGCGCACACGTATTAAAAAAACCATACTAGTGGATATTTGTAAAAGAAATCATAACGAAAATCCAAGTAAATATTATAAATGCGAAAATAACTCTGTCTGCCTCACCTGGCAAGGAGATAGTTTGGGTCCCGAGGAAGAACATAGGCTACTTGAAAACGTCAAGTGTGATTCAGTTTTTTTCTATAATTAAGGAGTCGCCCGCCGTTGAAATCCTACACTGATAACCGAATTTACGGCGGGTGGAAAAGCGGGAAACACCTAGTATCTTTATAATATTATTATTAGCACCAACAATATAAGAACAATTAAACACTTTTACGGAGCCCGTGATTTGGGACCATGGCCGCATTCAGCGTCTTACTTGAGAATCAATGCCCTGTTCTTGTCACAAACACAAAAGGCCTGACGATATTAATTATTCCATTGTGAAGGAAGCACCGACAGACACTAAACTGAGGGAATAATGGATTTTCGTTCCTTTAAAGAGATGAAACCTTACGCTCGATTAGATCGCAATCTCAGTTGGCATTTTGAAACTACTGTGTAACTCATCGCCCTAAAATTTATCGAAATAATGTTTACGCAGAAAAACCATAGAATTCCTGTTCTGTAATCTATCCTATTGACTGTGCAATAGGCTCACGAAATTGGCCGCACTATAGAGTACACACACTAATAAAAAAAGTAAAAAAAATAAAATATGACGTAGACGTAGGTTGACAAACCATATTGAAAAGACTGGGTACGAAGAGAGGACCTCTACTATTATAAAACTGTTTAAAACCGTAACAGAATTATGCTGCTGCGAATCTTAGTATATACCGGTAATAAAAGTTTCTTCAACAAAGTTTTCACATATTGCCTCTATATTATTATCCTCGACATAAAATCATTTTGTGGAGACTGATCTAAGATATAATTTTTGATCAGATAAATAAATACTCATGTAACTTTAAATTTCGGGTCTAATGTTTTATTTTTCTTTTTAATTTTTTTCATATCTTGCTTTTAAGCATCTCAATCTTTACCTAGTATTTCTACATCTATGATTTATCTCAATATAAAAAAAACGTGTAGATCTATGCATGTTTTGTTAACAATATAGACCACATACCTAGCATTTTTTCGCTACGGGTATAGACAGTAACAAACCTATTTGAAAAGTTAATCTGCTTGTTCAAAAGTACACAGATACTTGACAAAATTGGGTCAAATCCAGTTCGGTTCAATCACATACACACATTGGAAACGAAACTAGTCAAATCCATATTTCTAACGCGTTTTTCTCCGTAAATACAAGGACTATCTTTTTTGTTATTAGTTTTTATTAATCCTAAACTCCCCAATAATAATTGTCACCATTCTAAGAATCAAAGTAGTGTATAGCTGACGGTTGACGGTAGAAAAAAGTTGTCTTTTCGCAATTTGGCACTAAGAAGACTTTTGAAATATTAGTCAGTTAGTCAGTCGGCTTATTATTTTTATATCCATATAAAAAAATCTTAAGTGAATGGTTTTTCTTACACATAATTAATTTATTACATTGGATAGTTAGTTTCTGAGATTAGTGAAGTTTTTGGTTACTGCTCTGCTCCTAGGGATCGTGGCGTGAAATTATAGAGTGATTTTTTTTTTGCTGTTTGGTTTTTTAATGTGACTTTTTTGACAGAACACGCATGATTTCTGCCATGTATCAAATTATAATTTTTTTTCTGCTATTTCAGTATGGGAAGACTTTCAAACGAATAACGCTAACAAATCATTGAATTTTACTATCGAAATTAGTGCTCTGTTAAAAATGTGTTTCGAGCGCTTCGACCATTTTATGGTCGTCATAATCGTCTACTGAGCAGGCTATTCAAGCAGTCGTGTTCAAAGTTTGCAGCAATTTTACACTATTGGATATTAAACCACCCACTCGTGTACGTAGGGTGCGTACAGAAGAAAATATTTATGCTGTAGCCGCCAGTGTTACGCAATGAATTTGGAGAAGAATTTATCTCTCGTTTTGGACCAGTTAGTTTGCCGTCTAGATCGTGCGATTTAAAGCCTTTGAACATTTTTTGTGGGGGTATGTAAAGTCTCTTGTTAATGCAGATAAGCGCTAGAAAACAACATAACACGTGTTCCAGTCAATATGCTTGAAAAAGTAACTCAAAATTGGACTTCGTGTATGGATCATTTAAAACGTAGTTGTGGCCAACATTTGCATGAATTAATCTTTAAGAATTAATTTTTTAATGCCCATAATAAATTTTATATTTGATACAATTCTTTTAAAGAAAAAAACAAACGCTTCGAAAATAAGCCATCATATAACTTTTAACTGAAGCAACGGGCTATCTAACACAAAAATAATATTAAAATAAAATTGGTATTATTGAGATCCATGCAGGCTTTTAAACATACAGACATAAAGAATATAACTAATATAGATAATATATAGATGCCTTTTTTGGTTGTTTGTGTAGAACTAACTTTTCTACATAATTAGGCAGCTAAACTGCATAGAATTATGAAGCTACTTACGAACTATACTACTTACTTGCTACGATGATTTTACTTCTATGATTGATACAGTTTCGCAGTTTAAGTGGTGCTCCAGTTCACAGTTGAGGTAATGAAGGATGTTAAATCGGGTCTGGGGTCGACGGTCAATAGATCCGATATGGCCACCAATATCCGGGCCGCTTCGACAGGAAGTTGCCTGCGCCAATCTCCGGCAGTAGCGGCTCGACACTTAGCCAAAACGCGAAGTTTATAGACTCTTCAACTAATTTAATATTTGTTTCGGCTAATATATTTTTTACTATATAACTTTAGTTTTATTCGTCTAACTTGTTTGAGATTGGTTAAACGGACAATAAAAAAGCGTTTACCAATATCCGAGATTCGTGAATTTATTTCGTAGGGAGATTCCGCGTCCATAATGTGTCCTATGCATTTAATATAACCATGATGTAAATAATAAATGCAGGATAAACGAACACAATTGAATACAAGTCTACAGACGTCCTTTTGCAGTGTTTAGGAACAATCATTTTTTATTTGAAAGCCACGAGAAAACACCTGTGAAAGAATAAAATTGTGAGCCGCAGCGTAACCAGAGTATATATGTAAAAATTTGGAAAATCCAAAAGTGCACGCCTCATAGCGGTCATTCACATTTAAAAAAAAAATCTAAAACAAAAACTCAAGTTTTTTAAAATAAAATAACAAATAAGGTGAGGAAAAAATATACTATAAAATAAAAAAAAAAAATATATATATAGATATACAGTATACAGTGGTATATTAGTTTTTTATAAATTATAATTAAACGACAGTACTTAGAACGCTAATATTAACTAAAAATCAGCACAGTGTAATACTTTAAAAACAAAAGTATTCCGGTAAGATGAATTTTTCGACCAATTTCTCTGCCACATACATGGTCACATAAACACAGACTCACGGACGTCCAAGAATGATTAGTTTTAATGTTATTATTTATTATATTAAACAAATTAATTGTTAATAAAATGTATCATATTTGCTAGACAGATTATTTATCTTCATATTAGTGCACTCATATTATCCTGTAAGTGTTATATTAAAAAGAAAACGTCATTTAAGTTACGAAAGACTGGGTTTTTTGACATGTCGAGAGTAGAGCACTACCTCACCGCTCCGCTTATGAGGCGTGCAATAGCATTTATAATAATATGAGCGGTTGACTGTTGATAGAAATTTCACGCACCCCACCATTTCATTTTTGGTCTGAGCAACGCCCCAGATTGATGAGGCGTGTGGTGTGATGACCAACAAACAGCAAATAGGTTTAAAAATCATAATATTTTCTATGGTTAAGCTTTATTTAAGCATTTGTTTGCATCATGTACGATCGAATACTCGCTATTTGAATATAGTGATTAAAAGGTAGGATGCGATATATAATATAAACGTTTAAATTGTAGTCAGCTTATAACGATAAACGTACTTATTACGATCAAATTAATAATCTATCTATCTATACATAAATGTATCCGCCTTCGCTAAATTCGGTTATCGGCGTGGCATTCCTATACGGTAACTTCATGATTATTGTAGTAACGAAGTTTGCTATGCAAGCTTTGTCTGTAGCTATGGTTCATCTTATTATTTAGTTGCGTTACATAAATTAAAATTTGCCCATACCTTTCTCCATCTCTGTAACTATCGCTGTGCCAAATTTCAGCTCAATGGGATCAGCGTATACTTGGACCCCTGCAACGCTACAAAAAAGTTATTGAAGATACAGGCTTTTACAAATATACATATTATAGATAGGATGAACTGACTAACTGATATATCAACGCACAGTTCCAATTACTGGGTCTTAAAATTTTGCACAGAGGTTTCTGTTATAACGCAGGCGAGGATATTGTAAAATTCGTTCCCTAAAATGTATAAAGTTTGATATTTGGTCTTGTTCTGTTCTGTTGTGTTCATGGTGGTTCTGTTCTACCGTTTTCGGAAAATAAATAAGTCCCGTCCCGTAAGGCAGTCAAATACGAAAAGACAAACTGTCTTTGTAAAAAGTCCACGCAGACGAAGTCGCGACTTAGTGTCTAATCAATCAATAAAATTAAAATAGGTAGGTATATAGCATAATCTGTCACAACAAGAAAACCTTAGAAGAAATGACATTACGATATATATAAGTAATAGCTGACCCAGCGAACTTTGTTTCTTTTTTTAAAATAACTGCCGCACCAACTTTTGTGAAAGAGTTGTAATAATTCAGAAACCTTCCCCAGAATGTACATAACAACTACCAAAATTTTATTAAAATCGGTTTATTTTATTGCGCGAGTCCGACTAGCACTTGACCATTTTTTTCTTTCTCAGAAACATTCTCCGGCGTGTGCATAAGAACTTACCAAAATTTCAGTACAATCGATTTACCCTTATTGCGCGAGTCCGACTCGCACTTGACTTTCGAAAAATCCTTTCTTATCGGATGAAGCATTCAGGACAAAGCATTTTATATGTACTCGTATATAAATTATTTATTTTTTTCCCACTGACTATGCAGTTGGCTGTTGCAGCCATTACTGCTTTACCGGGCTTTTGGGGCGAGACTCTGAAGGATCCTCAGCCCATATAGCGCCCAACGCTCAAGGGCTCCCCGTGGGGGGAGCCTCGGCTTGGGTTGTCGCTCTCGGGGGCGTCCCTTCGACCGGCGTGAGTCTCGAACCCGAAGGTGAGTCACCGCCAGGAGGGGAGTTCCCCGTTATGCGAAAAGCGACCCGGCACTCTTTGATACCTCGTGTATCCTTGCGGGCGCCGACGAACCCGGGGACATCGGCGTTATATTAGAGGGGACACCCTATTAGGGGAGCTCGTAGAGACTAATCTCGCTATCCGTCATCTGGGGCCGTTAGTACGTGCCGAGGCCGCCGGTCGGGGGGATGAATATACATATAGGTAGAAAAAGATAGAGAAAGATAGAGAGAAGTATTATACACAGAAAATCAAACACCTAAAAAGTGCATAACCTCTTTAAGCTTAGAAACCTTAAAATGAGGTTTTAATATACTACGGTAACTTTCGAGACATGCCAATTTTGAAGAGCATTTGCTTTTGTTTTTATTGAGTTCAATCTTTTATGAATTAAATCGGATTGAGTTTTCAAACATGTGTCAAAATAAAATGTAATTTAAATCAAAAGCACTAAGGAGTATTGATATTAACTTTGAAGCAAATCACCGCCAAAATAACTTTTTAACCCACTTAGGGGATGAATTTCAATAAAATACGAAACACATCTTCCATCAATTCTGTTAAAACGGTTTATGCAAAATTTGAAGTAGATTGGACCAAGGAATCACGTTGTCCCATACAAACTTTGCCCCCCTTTTCACCCCCTTAGGGGTAAAATTTCGAAAAATCCTTTCTTATCGGATGCCTACGTTATACAAAGAACACACCCTTCAAGTTTCAGGTCTCTACGATCAGCGGTTTTGGCTGTGCGTTGATCCATCAGTCATTCAGGACAAAGCATTTTATATACCAACTTGGAATCATCCAATTTTTACCCTACTGATCCAGAAGGACGGTAATGTTTTTGGCACGTACGTATGTTTGTATGTATGTGGGTCTGTCCGTTCTACTGTGACCTCCTGTAGCCTAAACAGTTGGACTGATTTATATAAATGAGGGCTCCAATTAATGGTATTCATGTCCCGAGTGTTATAATATACACAAAATTGTCAAGTCGACAAAAAAGTAAAAAACAAAAACTAAAGAGCTGTAAATAAAAATAAATTATCAGAAAGATAAAAGAACTTAACTGCAAAAACATTAAAAACTAAAAAGAAGTAAATAATTGCACCTAAAACATGCCAAATATTTAACTATAATAAACTTATTTAATATAATTGTACAGATTGCTCAAATTGTTCCGACTGCTTTTATATTTTAGGTGCACTTATTTATTTATTTTTTAGTTTTTTATATTTTTGCAGTCGGGTTTTTTTATTCATTTAAGTTTATTAAAACAATAATAGCTACAAAATTTTAAAGTTCATAGATTTTAGGTGAATTTTAAACAAATTTTATCCATACAACCTTGTGCACTATGTAAATATTTTTTCCGCTGTTTTTATTATTTATTACCTACATATCATTGTTCCAACAAGCATATTTAATACTAAAATGCCTGTGAATTATGAAATAACAAAAGTTTTTGTTGATTTCATACATTTAATTAATTCGATAAAAACTTTGTTTACTTCACGGGTATTTATAGATAAATATGCGTTTTGCGACTATGGTAAATAGCACTCTATGATAACAGCACGTTTTGAGTAGCAATATGTCTATAGTTACTGATATGAGGTGTAACACAGTTTGTATGAAAAATGATGTTAGGATACACCTTTAGACGTGACCTACAATAAAATGATTTTTTAGTAGTCTCTGGAGAAATGGCTTCATTCAAAAGATACGTGTAGGCATATTAGGTAACTTATTTGGGAAACCATTAATCTGAAATTCAAACAGACACTTTAACACTGTCTCCGTATTGCGTAACCAACTTGCAAAGCTATTTAATCTGTGGCTCTAGGAACAATGAACAACCCTTTATTTCGGAAGACTCGGTAAGACCTATTGGATTGTTTGGCTTAGGTTTGGCTTCCGGAGGTTGACAGTTGACAACTATTATAGCGTTATTGATATTTAAAATTTTGGTATATTTGTAAATACCTACAAGGGATTTTTGAGAAATTCAACATTTTCAATTTTTAATCAAATAAAGATTCTCGTTATCTACTATTTTCTGCATTTTTGGCCATGAGTCAACTTTGAAATATATCAGAGTAGGATATTAGGATACTTATCATCCTGATCGAGAGTTCCAATGGGAATAGATTTCTTGATAGATGACAACTGCCAACACATTTTTGGCACAGGAATTGTTGGAGGGACGGAAAAGTACAAAGATATATTACACTATTGAAGCATACAAAGAGATACAGTTTCACGTACGATAGGCGCTAGCACGTGACCGCACGTTGGTTTTTATGTCGGCATAAAATTCAAATATTTATTTAGAACTATGAATTTATATATATTAATTTATATTTTATGATATAAGAATGAAGAAAATATCACTATTAGTTTTCCTATTTATTGTTAATTTCAGTGTCAGATTTTTTTCCAACTATTTTGATAGAAAAATTATTATATTATTAGCAAATTCACTTAAGGGGTTAACATAAGTAAAAGTGGCGCCCCCATTAGATTTTTCAATTTGTATTCATCACATAAGGAAAATTTAAAAAGTGCTCAAATTAAAAGTTTAAAGTGCAAGTAAGTTATTTTTAGAAAGCTTATTTCACTATATATTATGCATGTGTAGGCTAGAAAGTTCATTTATGCTAAAAGTGGCCACTTAAATGTAGTGAGTGCGCCACTTTCACTTATGTTAGCCCCTTAACAAAGGTTTGAACAATACCATATATTTTTTGCACGTCAAAAAGTATACAAGTAATAGTATTGCAAACTTAACTCGTTTGGGTATGACATAGCCTTAAGTAATTGAATTCTTATAATCAAGTAGCTAAAACTTAAGTAATTGTGGCACATCAATTGGTCAGCGTGAGATTTTTGGAAAGGCCGATTTTTTTTTTAATTCTATTAAAAGTTTTGGCGTTAAAATGCGTTATTTTACTTTTTCTGTTTTCTAATAGCAATTTTGTTGTTATATTGAAATATTCAAATCGAATTACCCAAAACATATTTTTATAAATTGAATTTTAACGTCAATAGAATAGTAAACAGCACGTGGCCTGCCCGATGCCTACTCAGAATGTCTGCCGTGGCTGCAAATCAAATTAGCAGTTGAAACGGTCCGACGCAGTTCGAATGTTAATTGTTCGTTCAAATAATCATTATGAGGGACATTGTTTACACGAGAGCTTCGAAAATATTTTGTTTGCTACGTTTACAGAAGTCTTTAGTCAAATTCAACGAGTGAATAGGTATAACAAAATCGAAAACTGAAAGCTAGGCATAACAAGATCTTTTGGACACATTGAATACCTATTGATATTTATATACGCACGAAGTCGTGTGTATTGACTCCACATATTGGGTCTTGGGTCAGTATTCTTATGAAACCAGCGGTCACTTCTCATGCGATGTCTTTGGACACCATGATATATAAAAAAATATAGAATCAGAAAACTATCGCAAGACGTTACAGAGCATCCTATTGACCAGATTTTTGTCCGATCGAAAGTTTCCATAGGAATAGGCTTTTCCACTAGTAAAACAGCAGGTCACAGCGTATTTTTATAATTTTTTAGTGCTGATAAAAAACCGGCCAAGTGTGAGTTGGACTTGGGCAGCGAGGTTCCGTACCTATCACCATTTACGTAATTTACAAAAACAAAAAGTGTGCCGCTAAGCGCTCACCCATCCAAGTATTGACCAAGCCCGACGTTGCTTAACTTTGAATATCATTTCCACCAAAAATTTGTGTAACACAATGTGACTTCCAGACAACCTTTTTGTTATTGTTTGTGTTTGTAAATTACGTAAATGGTGGTAGGTACGGAACCCTCGGGGTTACCGATTTTGACGGATCCGCATCTTTGTCCACAATAAGATTTTTGCCGGACGTAGTTACGGCAATGGGTGATTAAAGTGCGGCCTTATTATAACAGTTTTAATTTTGTCGTACAGGCGTGTATTACTTGTGTTTATTTATTATGGCAACTTTGAGGACAAAAAAAATTGTAATTGCATATTATTGGTACTAGAAGATGAAAAGGGAAAAAAGACACCCAATTTTAATGGAAAGAGAAGATTTTGGTCGATTTCTTAGACTTTACAATGCCTTGCGAAAGATGACGAAAAAAACGGGTTGCACTCCGAGAATGCTGGCAGAAGTGAAAACATACTTCTTCCCATCACTTCGTATACATAGTTATTTATTATAAATAATAATGTTTGTTTATTAGGGGTGATCATAAAGTAGTGAGAATGACGTAGTAATGGGAAAAAAAAATATTGTCACGGAAAGATTAGGTCTCTCTTATAATACCCTCAAATAATTAGCTTTCTATCTTGTCTGTGTCAGTTGTATTAATTATTTGTTTGTGACGTGTCGATAGCGCTCGTTAAAAATGGATAAAATTGAAAATTGAATCCGTATCCGATAAAATATTTGACAAATTTTTAAAGATTTACGTGAGACATTGGGGGAGTGTGCTCCTCCATATTCCACAGTGGCTCGGTGGTGTGCAGAGTTTAAACGTGGTAGAACATCGGTTAAAGATGACCCTCGCTCGGGTAGCCCTTCGACGTCAGTCACTCAGGAAATGGTCGAAAAAGTTAAAAAAATTGTTCTGGATGATCCGTTTTATAGCTGAAGAGTTGAAGATTTCGATTGGTACTGTGCATAGCATTTTGCAAGATCACTTAGGAATGAAAAAGGTATCCGCGCGTTGGGTCCCAAAAATGCCAACGGACGCATAAAAGCAAACGCGACTCAACATTTCAAAGAGCTCATTGAAACTGTTTCAACGAGGTCCTGATCTTTTCTTGGCTCGATTCGTAACAATGGATGAAACATGGCTTCATCATTATGATCCAGCAACTAAACAGCAATCAATGTCCTGGAAAAGACCATCATCTCCCACACCAAAGAAATTCAAGACTCGACCATCTGCCGGCAAGATCATAGGCTCAGTTTTTTGGGACAGCCAGGGGATAGTAATTATTGAATAACTTGAACATGGAGCCACTATCACACGAAATGTCTTCGCAGAACAAATAAAAAAATAACGTCAGGAAATCCTTGAAAAGCGACGAGGAAAACTCGCGAAAAAAGTTTTGTTCCATCAAGACAACGCGCTGGCGCACAGGTCTCAAGATGCTGGCTTTGAGATCCTTGATCATCCACCATATTCACCTGACTTGGCCCCTAGTGATGTCTACCTATTTCCGCGTTTGAAAGAACACTTGAGAGGAACAAAATTTGAAGATTACGAAGAAGTGAAGGCCGCCGTAAATTATTTTTTGAGTACTCAAGATGAAGATTTTTTTTAAAAAGGGAATTTTGGCTCTAGAAATAAGATTTGCTAAATGTTTGACCTAAAGGGTGATTACGTCGAAAAATAATGTTATATCAAATAAATTCATTTTCTAACATAGCTATTCTCACTACTTTTTGATCGCCTATTTATTGTTTTGACGTAGTATATTTAACATCTCAATCTGTCATAGCATTAAAATCCATTATCCAACCTCTCTGTACTACTCATAATCGCCATATACTTAAAATAAAAACTGATCTAATGTAAATCGCGAGTTGGGTCTTACGAATTTTCTTTAAATTTTTGATCAGGTCACGTGATCTGACGCGAGTTTAACATTATTTACCCATTACAAAAAGTGCAAAACGACGCTAAAGAAGTTGTCACTTCAAAAAAATCTAAATTACTTCCGGATGAGCATGCAAACATTTGATAAGTTTTTAAGTCTTTTATACCCCAAATTGAAACCTATGTATACTAACATGCGTAAAAACATTGACCCTGGTGAAAGGTTGGCTGCAACTTTTTTTTTGTTATTTATTAATGTATGATTAATTTTGTCAATTTTGAAAAATAATTGTCAATGTCCATTTCGATTGTTGTTTTGACGTAGGAAAGCTGGCATTATTCAGACGCAAATTCGTCGCCGTGACTACACTCTCGCAACTATCATTGATGACCGCGAGTAATCGCGACGGAGTTAGGTTCGCAGTCCGGCGAGCATAAGAATAAATCTTATGTGCTTTGTCGCGGGGACAAGGTTACATTTAAACTAGTACACCACCACTGTTCCAACATAGATCCGGAGAAATTCGCGGGATTTAGACTTGACGCCGTGGACATGGGCCCTTACTGTTACTCTTAATAATAAAATAGATGGCGCTGTACCGGTATTTTAAAAAAGTAATGGCTTGGGCCCGTCTCACATTTGGACGGTTTTATTATTTGTTGTTATACTTTAGAGTTCACACTATTTTTTTACTGCAAGTTTGAAGTTTGAAAACAACAAAAATGCGTTTTATTGTACGAAACCTTAAATTTAATTTTTTTTTAACTTTTTATTTTTTGTTCGATAATCCCGCATTATGACACATATTCTGTAAAAAAAAACGAGTTGCACTCCGGGAGTGCCGGCAGAAGTGAAAACCTTTACACACGATTCGCGCTTAACACTCAAATATGTCACAAGACATGTCTTTGACATTGTCAAGAAATAATAATGTTTGTTTATTTACTTTTTTGACGTAGTATATTTGACATCGCAATATTTCATAGAATTAAAATTCCATATCCAACATCCCTGTACTACTTATAATCGCGAATACTAAAAATAAAAATTATAATAGGCGTGGCATTACGGTTTCCGTCTTACGAATTTCCACGATTAGGACACGTGACTTATCACACTTATGACACCTGACGCGAGTTTATCATTTTTTACCCATACCAAAAAAAGTGCACAACGCCGCTAAAGAAGTTTTTACTTCAAAAATTCAGGCTTCTGCCTATTTCACACGTGTACTTGACAAAATCTACCTTATTTTAAAATAAATCAAAAAGGTAGTAAATATTAGGTAATGGCAGAAAAAAGAGTAGCACAAGAGCAATGAATGACAAGCACAAAGTTTGGTACACATTTAATATGAATGAGGCACTCACAGCGTCTGAGGAACAAAAGAGCAGGTGCTCCTTCGCACAATGGCATAATTAATTATCTAGCTCTTAAATTGTACTAAAGTACTTACTCGTATTTAATTACTTCTACAAAGGACTATTCATAGAGGTCTTATTTCAGGCATAAAAGGCGTAAAATAGTGAGGAGTTGCTATCTAATACATATGCAAACTAGCTTTTGCCAGCAGTTCCACCCGCCCCAAATTCAGTTATCAGTGCAGGATTTCTATCTTAATCGGTACAGCGGCTTAAGCGTGAAGAGATAACAGACAGACAACAACACTTTCGCATTTATAATATTTATGTGGATTAATTCGAATTAGTCACAGACAAAGAGAACTGGGGGCCTACAACTGGTATCAGTTTCAATCGTAATATCCTACGGCGATCGAGAATCCTACTAAATTGGTACTCTTGAACGTTGTTGTAGCGCTCAATCGAGAACGTAATTTGGTGGCCAATGTGCCAGTGACGAAGTGAACCTGTGGTCTCTCATCTCTTTCTAAATTACAAACATAAACAAATAAAATGGCGTTAATAGAAAGAGACCACAGGTTTGGTTTCCTTCCTAACGGTTGTCAATTTTGTAAGACTATTGCGCAGTCTATGGAATTAGTGCAAAATCGGCTTGTCATCAACATATTATCAAAAACAAAACCCTTACCTATAGTTTCATGTCCCTTTGTAATTCACAGCCCTAAAATTCTATAGTGAAATTTATAATGCAGTATTTTAATTTTAAAATATCCATATTCGTAAAAAAAATACACTCACCCTTAACGTTGCAACGATACAATTAGTATGATCTGATTTCTAGAAGGGCAGACAGTAAATTTTTTTGCGGGAAACTATTCCTAACGTGTCCCAACGGTGCTTAAAATTATTTCATGATGATTGTCTAGTTTATCATAAAAAGGTGAAAAATGGCCAATTGCTTACCTAGCCTACCTAAGATATTAATATCAATGATATTTTAGCATAGGTACTCGTAGGCACATGTTGGCAGGGATTATTTAAAAGAGGTGTTGAAGTTAGA
The DNA here is from genome assembly GCA_946406115.1 of Apoda limacodes. Classification (NCBI taxonomy): domain Eukaryota; kingdom Metazoa; phylum Arthropoda; class Insecta; order Lepidoptera; family Limacodidae; genus Apoda; species Apoda limacodes. The sequence continues at coordinate 27,680,494 of OX291542.1, read as the reverse complement.
TGACTACTTCTCAGATAGTAAAGAAGAAAAAACTAAGTCTCGTACGCTTAGTCTAACTTAACTCCTCATACTCTATTCTGTACGATGCATATGTTACGAGAATCTTAGGAGTCATTTAAAATTTTACGCTATCAACTGGAATCCACAAGTCTCATGATGAAAAAAAAAATCAGTAAATATTTCTTCGGTGTGTGTTTAATCTTTTTCTGTTCATTACTGGTATGGGATGGAAATTATTAGGATATAATACTCTACATTATAGACGTTACATAGCGTAGTCATATGCATACATATCTATTTAGGTTGTGAAGAGCGAAAATTGTAGTACCTATATTATTAGAGCAGATAACCTTTTATGAGCCTGTAAACTATGATTCGGATACTACACACACGGTTTCTGAAATCTAGAGCTATTTTCGTTCTTGAGGCACGGGAATTCTCGAGGCCAAATTCTTGAGGCTTCTCGAGTCACGGGACTTTCAAAGAAGACTTATAATTGGTAATAAAATTTAAAGAAAAAACTCAAAATAATCACGAAAGGAACATATTTTTTTACAATATAACATATTAAACCCAACTGCACTTACTTAAAAGAAACGAAACATAAAAATCTTATAACACATAATAAACAAATCTTAATACTTAGAAGAATAAGGAACACTGACAATCTGTGTGCGTCTTAATGATCTAGAAACAAAAAACTTTAGTATCAAGCTATTGCTCTACTAATAATCTAAATAATAATATAATATTGGTATTTATTAGCTCTAACCTTTAAATCATTGAGATCAAATATAAAAATCTACTTACAGAAACATCACAATAATAAAATCCTAAGTAACTAATGGAAACAGATAAGTAAGGGTGGTACGGTACCACAATGACGCTAAAAGTTTCTATTTTAAATTTGCGTCAATCTACGTATATGATAAGTAATCTTTTAGAATTAACTGGAAAAACTTTCTGAAGAAAATGATTAGGCTCTACTTATTTGTAGTAGGTAACAAACAATATTAAGTAACTAACAGTCAGTAATTCTTTAATCAGTCTTTGCTCGCCGTAGTCGCAGTGAGCGCGGACAATTTTCCGAGGAAAAATCTACCTCGAATACTCCCTCGAGAACATTTTTTTGATACCATTAAGGTGGCAAACAAGCCTACGTTCCGCCTGATGGTAAGCGGTCACCGTAGCCTATGAGGCACGGGATTTTTTTTCTCATCTCGAACAAAGATGGATTTCTCGAGTCTTCTCGAGCAGAAACTCTAATCCACAGCCTATAAATCTTTCTTGAAATGCATTTTTTGCCTGCGCCCTTACGTACTGCGCGAAGCTCCGATTTTGCAAGCTCTGCCATCTCAAAACAATATTCTCGGCCCAAACAAAACACGGTATTAAATTTATTATATCGGACGGAATCGGTGTTTGTAGGATACTTCTGTGTTAAAAATAAATTAACAAACATTCTTCGAACGGAAACATAATACCTACCTAATTATAACTAAGGCTGAGATTAATGTAAGCGAAGGTTTCGTCTTCTTAAAGGAACGAGACTATATTATTCGCACAGTTAGCGTCTATTTATCTGTACTAATACTTCATTCACAATAGAATAATTAATATCGCGAGAGCCTTTGTGTTTATGACAAACAAGGCCATTGGTTTCAAGCTAAATGCTAAGTGAGATAGGTCCTAAATCAGAGTGCTATGTAATGAAAGCTCTTCATTCTTCCTAGATTGTTAACTTAAATGTAAAGATAGTTTTGGATGAAATAACCTTGTTCCATATTCTTTAAAAATATGAATTATTCTTTTCCATTTACTCTTTCACTATGCGTTTATTTTATTTTTTACTTATACTTAACTTTACCTGTTTTTTGTTATTTTAAAACACACAAAAGTGCGTTACACCTTCTCTATTTTTCTTGCCGTCAAAATGCTTCCATTTTTCATAAGTAAGTAACTTACTACATTTTACTTTAAATGTTACAAGCTAGTTATTTAGAACTACTTATAAGCTATTTTTAGAAGCTTCTAGAATATATAATTAACATAGCTAAAAGCGGCCGTTTTTAGCAGAAACTATATCTACAACTCACAGATACATTCCGGATATAATACATTAAATTCTAAAAATAGCTTATACCTAGATCTAAATAATTCATTTGTAACATTTTTAAAATGTATTTTGTAAGAGAAAATAAAAAATATCTTTTGGTGGAGCTAGTTAGGTAGGTATTGGGTTATAAGGCAAGACATTAATTCATGTATACGATCAAAGTTTTGGGCTCAAAATGCCTTATTTTTTTGCATCTGGTTGCAACAGAGGCTTAAGTTGTCCTGTTGACAAAAAAATAATCAGGTAATGAAAAATCTTTGTCGAATGTAAAAATTAATGTAAGCATTTTTTTTATAGTTCGTCAATATATCTTGGCATGTTCAATATAAAAAACCACAGTGTGTGTGTCAGTAAGTACAGTCATTTGCTAAAGTGCATGCATAGTGTAAAGGTTAAAATTGCGTGAAGCCATTCTGTGAATCTCGCACTCACACATTAACATTATCAGAACTCTCAATAATATTAACCTTAAATCGACAAAATTAGGTTTTGTTTTCTTAATACTAACCAGTTTATTTAAACCGTTCTTCTATCTTTTGGTTTCTTAACCTAACAAATTAATTAGGTGTAAACGGCAGTGTTGTTCTACATAAGTATTGTTTATTTCGCATTAAATGATATCTGCCCGGTGGTGTAGTGGTAGGCGCTGCGACTTAATCCAGCAAGCCTATGGTTCAAATCACGCTATTTCCGTATTGAGTATTTTTGTTAGGAATAACTTTTTTTTATGTTTTGACATCTAGTTCTCTCTGGAAAGGACCAGTTGGTATGAAAACTTTTTGTTTTGTTTGCAAGAATTAAAACACATGCAATCAAATAAAAATGGTTTTTATTAAAATGTTATAAATCATTAATAATATTTTTGATAAATTTCTCTTTTTTCTATATAAATATTTTCTATGGTTATAGCTTAAGTATTCGTTTTTATAATGAAAAGAAAATTGAAACTTAACCATAAGAATAAAAAAAAATACAAGTCACCATTCATTCGGTAACGCTGCTATACTTTGAAAAACAACAAAGTAAAAAAAATATGTTATGTCTTAAATATATTGAAATTTAAAATAATATCTGTAAGAAAAATAGTACTATATTTTTAGGGTTCCGTACACAAAGGGTAATTAGCGGAACCCTATTACTAAGGCTCCGGCTGTATATCATAAACCGTGATAGTTAGACAGTTGAAATTTTCACAGAAGATATATTTCTGTTGCCGCTATAACAATAAATACTAAAAAATAGAATAAAATAAATATTTGAGGGGGCTCCCATACAACAAACGTGATTTTTTGACGTTTTTATAGATAATGGTACGGAACCCTTCGTGCGCGAGTCCGACTCGCACTTGGCCGTTTTTTAGTATTTAATATAACCTCCATTATTTTCAATCACAGCAAGCAAGCGCCGCCGCATAGATCCGACTATATTAGAACAGATATCTGTTCCTCTAATATTATTCCAAATTTCTAAACAGTGAGCCTCTAATGACTCTGTAGTTCTTTCATTTCGCATGTCCCATCTTTGCACCATCGAAACCCCGTAGGTTTTCTATGAAATTTAAATCTGGTGATTTTGCAGGCCAAGGAATCACATTAATGTCCGGGTGTTGAGTAAACCAATCCTGCACTATATGCTCTCGATGCACAGGACAGTTATCATGCATAAACTGTATTTGTGGCATATCAGCTAATGGATAAACACACCGCGCTGTTGGCAACATGATCTAACACTTTCACATAATGTGAAGCTCTAGCACGCCCTGCTATCGAGATTAATTCACCAGGACCAGCCGCAGTCATCCACCCCCACATATTTAGTGATATCCGTCCAGATTCCATATTTGGGACAACATTTTGTTCTGCATAAAGGGTTCCATTTCTGCGCCACAAATGAAGCCTCCCATTTTCAGATGATACGAACGACTTCTGATCGGTGAATAATGTGTGCTCCCAGTCAAAATCTAAATACTCCCTTGCAAACAACAATCTATTTTGTTTATGGGTATTAGTTAAATATGGTTTTTTAGCTGGCTTTCTATGATGCAATCCTTCAATATGCAGAACTCGACGAACTGTAGTGAAGATGTATGAAACATGTGTCCAAACACAGCAGTCGGTATGAAATCATTGTTCTCGTATTGTTCCACCATGAATCTTCTTTGAGTCGCATCAATGTGCCGCGGGCGTCCACTTCGAGGTCGAGTTGATAAACTCCCCTCCTCTTGGTTGCGCGAGACCCAACGCTTTACGGTAATCCACTAAAAACCAAAAAGCCAGAAAAAAAATTAATTTTTTTTTTTTTTTTTTATACCACTAAGGTGGCAAACAAGCCTACGGTCCGCCTGATGGTAAGCGGTCACCGTAGCCTATGGACGCTTCCAACACTAGGGGCACCGCGCGTTGCCGACCCTTCAGAAATCTAATAACTTCTTTTTTGAAGAACCCCATACTGTAGTCCTTAGAGAAAACCTTGGCAGGGAGCTCATTCCACAACCCAAGGGTTCGCGGGAGGAAGTTTCTCTGAAACCGCACTGTACGCGACCATTTTGGTTCCAAAGTGTGAGAATGAATTCCCTGTCGATGGCGAGCGGTGCGATGGTAGAAAGTAGCCGTGGGCATCATTTCGAACAATTCCTCAGAACACAATCCATTGTACAAACGGTAGAACACACACAGGGAGGCAAAGTCTCTCCTCAGACTTAAGGGCTCGATACCGCAAGTGAGTTTGGGATCGTCGACAATTCTCGCAGCCCGTCGTTGAACCGAGTCAAAAGGGCCAAGCTGGTATCCGGGTGCACCCGCCCAGAGATGGCAGCAGTACTCCATATGGGGCCGGACTTGCGACTTGTAAAGTAGCAACCTTTGCCCCGACGTGAAGTACTGCTTCGCTCTGTTGAGTACACCAAGTTTTTTTGGACGCCAGCTTTACCTTGTCTAGCAAATGATCTCGGAACTGAACATCGCTGGAGATGTCAACGCCAAGGATCCCAATGCTCTTGGAGATGGAGAGGGGAGTATTCTGGAATTGTGGGACTACAGTGAATGGGGTTTTCTTAGCGGTGAACGCGCAGACTTGTGTCTTTGAAGGGTTGAATCGGACCAAGTTTTCCCGCCCCCAGTCAGAGACCTTGGACAGACCGATCTCGATTTGCGACACAAGTTCTTCACGCTTTTCCTCCACAACGGAACGTGGGATGCTTGCACGGCCCGTGTAATAAGCGTCTCCAGTACTGTCATCTGCATAGCAATGTATGTTGTTGATGTCCAACATATCATTGATGTGCAGTAGAAACAGCGTAGGAGATAGCACAGACCCTTGCGGGACACCAGCATTAATGTCCATGCTATCAGAGCAACTACCGTCAACTACGGCTCGTATGCTTCTGCCGGACAAAAAGCTAGCCACCCATTTGCACAAACCCTCGGGCACTCCGTAAGAAGGCAACTTCGATAGAAGACCCCGGTGCCAGACCCGATCGAACGCCTTCGCTATGTCTAGGCTACATGCCAATGCCTCCCCCTGACTCTCAATGGCTAGTGCCCATCGGTGTGTGAGATACACTAGAAGGTCACCAGTTGAGCGACCGTGGCGAAAGCCATATTGACGGTCACTGATCAGGTCGTGTTTTTCTAGGTATCTCAAAAGCTGTGTGTTGATCACACGCTCCATCACCTTGGAGAGGAGAGAGGTTATAGCGATAGGCCTGTAATTCGATGGATCTGATCTGTCGCCCTTTTTGGGCACCGGGTGCACATTTGCAGTCTTCCATGAAGACGGAAATTGCCTAGTGTGGTAGGAAAGCGTGAAGAGGCGCGTGAGTATAGGACATAACTCAGGAGCACACTGCTTAAGCACCACTGCTGGTATGCCGTCTGGCCCACTCGACTTATGAACGTCCAGGGAAAGCAACGCCCGCCGGACCTCGCGCTGTGTTATAGAGATTTCCGGCATGGTCTTACCGCACCACGGTAAAGTAGGTGGTACAGCGCCTTCGTCGTTCACATTCGAGTTAGAGGCAAAGAGACTGCCCAATAGATCGGCTTTCTCTTTTGCACTGTGGGCCAAGTCACCATCGGTCTTTCGCAGTGGTGGTAATGACGACTGGCAGAAGTTCCCCTCGGCAGCTTTAGCAAGCGACCAGAAAGCACGACTCCCAGAAGGATAGCTCGCAAGTCGCCCACCTATTTTGCCGATGAATTGGAATTTTGCTCTGGCAGTTGCTTTCTTACTGAACCTCGAGGCAGCATTTAATTTGCGTTTTAACTCAGAAATATTCGGATCCTTATTATTACGAGCCGTGGTCCAAGCCTCATACGCAGTTTGCTTAAAAATTTTAGCTTCTCTGCAAGGCCTATTAAACCACGGTCGTTTTTTGACGCCGGCAGCTACTCGCAGATTAGGAATGAAACATTCCATACCAGCGAGGATTGTCTTAGTGACTGCGGCTGCGCAGACGTCAGGATCTTCTGAGCTATAGCAGATCTGCCTCCACGGGTACGATGCATAACATTCTCGCAATCCATCCCAGTCTGCCGACTTATAATGCCACACACGACGCCAATTAGTTGGCCCAGAAGGATCAGGTTGTGTGCATGACATTTGAGTCCGGATGAGACAGTGGTCCTAGGAGCCAAGAGGCGCATCCACTGAGACGGAGTATCCATCCGGACGTGTAGTCAGCAGAAGGTCCAGTAAGGAGCTTGTATGGTCCTCTATATCTGGTATTCTCGTTGGAGAAAGTAACAGCTGAGAGAATCCATAGGTCAGAGCAAATTCATGAGCAGATATCCCTACATAGTTATTGGTTCGAGAACTGAGCCACTCACGATGGTGGGCGTTAAAGTCTCCCAAAATAACTAATTCTGCTGTAGGATATTGCTCTAGAACTTTGTCAGTCGTCAAACTCAGGTGCGTGAAGAGTCGAGTTACGTCCGTGTCACCGCTATGAGACCTGTATAGGCACGCATATACGATACGCAGTAGATACGAGTGTGGCCCCCATGATCTACGCGCACCCACAATATCGACAGGTCCCTGTCTTCAAGGCTATGAAGTCGGCGACAGCAGATATCCTCCCGGACGAACATACATACACCGGCACGACTCAAAAAATTGTGCTCGAGTTTGTAGCTGGGATAACGAAGGTATGATGTGTTGGCCGGGCAGGATATCTGCGTCTCCGTTAGAAAAAGAATGGTTGGCTGCGCAGTCTCGAGATGGTGATGGACTGCGTTAAGATTTGCGTGAATACCCCTCATGTTGCAAAAATCCACATTATATGTGGATGGAGTAGCCGCTGTCAAAACTCTTTTCTTTTTTCTGTTCCTGGCCATTTTGTTTTAAGTTACTTAGACTACGGATGAGGATTCACTGCACAGACAGCTTAGAAGACAAAAAGTTGCGGTACTAAGACTGCCGAAGCTCAACACAGATGATACGGTTGCTGGCACGGCGGGCGGAAGGGCCCCTGATCCCCCTCTGTTGTAGTAGCCGGGTCCACTCCGGTCTCCTTCTCCGGCACGACTACTACTTCAGAGACTTTACACAGGTTGGCGGATCAGCCTCCCAAGGCGGAGATTAAGTGATCCCTGGGTTCGGGAACCCCGTTCAACCTGCGGGCGGCCAGCGGTCAGCCGTTTCATCAGGTCTCCCTGACCGCCGAACCAGCACACCGCGTCTACGCCCAGCAATGACAGCAACAAGCACCGTCGGTCCTCCACTGTCCGCGCAGCGAATCCTCAAAGAGAGAGCTCTGGCAACCTTACTCACTTGTTATTGTGGCCGCGGTTTTCTGTAGGGTGGAGGTACTTCCCCAGTTCGGGCCGCTCATTCGAGCAAGTACTGGCTATGCCCCGCTTTATTTGTTCGGGCAGCTTATTCGAGCGAATACTTGCAGTGCCCTACCTCTCTAAAAATAATTTCAGTAGTTTGAAAAAGGTTTATTTTACATTTTTCAAACTACTGAAATTATATTTTAATTTTTTTTTAGAAATTTACTTACAAAAAAGTATGGTATTAAAAAATTATGATATAACATTAACATCAAATAAAATACTTATGGTAAAACCAGTCTCATTGCAAATTTGAGATATATTGTAACCCAAATTATGTAGTTCTGTAATACGCATTCTCTCTTGAATATAATATTGGCCTGCATATTATTTTTAGCAAAGAAATTTAATAAAAACACAAAACAACCTTATCAACACAAGCACCTTCAGTAACAAAAACAAAAAAGTAAAAAAAATACATTCACAAAGACAAAATGGCTACCTAAGTAATTACCGCGTCTAACTTAATAGCTAAATGAAAATACCAAACAAACTTGTCAGCACATACCCCCAGAAACAAATCGGTAACGAACGAAACATTAAATATCTACCTACGTAAAACCTAATAGCTATTAGAAAATTTGGTCTAAGCTGATTAACTAAACAAAATATTCATAATTCGTAAAATGTAACAAAAACAAAAAGAAAGGTATAAGGTGAGATTCGAATCCACAATGTACACGTATTAAGATCTGATACGTCTATCCACTAGGGTACGAATACGATAATTTTCTTAGTGAAATTATTATATACAATATTAAATGAAACTAGTATTACTCAGGTTCTACAAGACATATTACTTTATTTCTTTATGTGTGTGTGACTACGCCTCGCTGCCATTCTATTTTGTTTTGGAACTCTATATGCAGTTCCGCAACTGACCGTACATTAGTAGTAGTAAACAATAAACAATGCGAATATTACAGTTAGGTACATACAAAACAGTTTGTTTATATAGACTACAAAGTTTCATGAAGTACCTACGTGGCGGCGGCGGTGTGCCAAGACTTTGTAGATAGTCTTTACACGTTTTAAAGTACCTATATTATTAATATTATTTTTATAGCTCTAAAAAGAGGATTTTTTAGAAAAGATATATGTTTTCAGATAAATACCTATTTAACCGACTTCGACTTCAAAAAAAGGAGGACGTTCTCAATTCGTCAGAATATTTTTTTCTGCTTTGTTTTTTTCTTGCCTTGACCGATTCGGAAAATTCTTTTTTTGTTTGATGGGGTATATTTTCCAGGTGGTCCCATGGCCATCAGGTCAAGATATAATGAAGAGATCCTAGAGAAATTGAGGGAACTCTTCAAATTTTTATAGGCACATAATTTTTTAAATTTTCGCGTTCCATTACTAGTTTAAAAATAAAACGGGGTTTGCGTACGAGAAAATAAGCCAATAGGTTACATAAAAGTAAAAAATAAAAACGTTTTACAAAAACAACAACCGACTTCAAAAAAATTAACTAAAAGGTAAAAATAATTATTTCAAATTATCTGATCTAAATTACAGTTTAAAGTTGGTGTTGCGCAAGTACAAGTGAAGTGTGTTGTAAACTGTTAGAGAGATAAACACCAACTTGAAACTATAATTTAGATCAGATTTTTTGAAAAAAATATTTGTACCATACCATCTTTTTAAAGTTGGTTGTTGTTTTTTTTAAAGTTTTCCTATTTCACGTTGATAAAGTACATTTGTTTTTACCCTAATGACAAACTGTTCCTCCGCATTTGGCCAAAAAATTGCCGAAATATGCGAAATATGAAAATTCTTAAATAAAAAAAAATACATGAAAATCAATTTTTAGGGCAAAAGAAATTTCGATCGATATGCAAATTTTGATATTTTTATTAATGACTTAAACAAGTCGTTATTAAAAATATAAAAATTTATAAGGATAAACATCCGCTAGAGCGAGCGTTAGCATGTACCTATATGTATAGATATAATTACATATGTTCGGCGTTTTATTCGAAAAATATGCATTTTAGAGAAAATGAAGTACCTCAAATACGTATCTATGTTTAAGCGCGCTTTAGCGGTATTTTTTTTTTATTTATTTTTTATTTAAACACTTTATTGCACTAAAATACAATAGGTGGACTTAATGCCTTAGGCATTATCTACCAGTCGACCTTAGGGTCATGCAGAAAGCTTAAGGTAGTTGTTTAAGTAGGAACTGTTATTATCTACTAACATAAACGTAACATACAGTATAGGATTTGAATACATAAATTAAATAAATACACATATTAATATATACGTAAATATATATTTAAATATACATACATACACATACATAAATACGTATTTAAATATGTACATAGATATTGCTATATAGGTACTGCATATGATTCATTGAAAAGTATTTATAAAGGTGAGCCTAAATAGTATTTGTATAGCGAATGCTTAAATTTATTTCGGGAAGGCTTTTCCTTTATATTTTTAGGAAGCGCATTCCAGAGTAGTGCTGCCTGAATAGTAAAAGAATTGGAAATAAAACCAGTACGATGTGAAGGTAAACGTAGCAGCATGTTAGAGGAAGAACGAAGCTTTCTGTCGTGAGAACAGTGAAGATATTGAAACATTTTCTTTAAATATGGAGGAGATTGAGAATTATTTAAAATGGTATAAAGAAAACACAGAATTCTAGTATATCTGCGTTCCCGGATAGGTAACCAGCCAAGCTGAGTACGGTATTGGGAAATGTGGTCAAATTTTCTTAAGTTGAAAATAAATCTTATACAAGAATTGAGGAGACGATCAAGTTTATTGAGATGATTTTGGGTCAGATCCAAATAACAAACATCAGCATAATCAATTATGGGAATGATTAGAGTTTGTACTAGCAAGATTTTGGTTTTTATTGGTAGAAAATGTTTGAATCGATAAAGCGATCGCAAAGCGTTGAACACTTTTCGACTAACTCCTGCGATTTGATCATGCCAACTAAAAGTATTGTCTATACATAGACCCAGATCTTTTACACTAGAGGTAAAGGGTACTATAGTGTTTTCATAGTATATCTGTGACAAAGTACTTAAGTCAATCCTACTGAGTAACCTTGAGCTACCTACGATAATAGCTTGGCATTTGGACGGATTCACAGTCACCCCAAATCTGCGTGACCAATCGGAAATGTAACCAAGGTTTAAATTAACTTTATCAATGGCTTCTGTAATGTTTCCGATATAAGTGCTTGTGTAAAGTTGCAAGTTATCGGCATAAAGGTGGTAAGTACAGCTGAGAAGGTTAGTTATAAAATTGATAAAAATAGAAAACAAAAGCGGGGAAAGGATTGCTCCTTGAGGAACTCCGGCAGAAAGATTGCGCCATTCAGAGTAATGTTGATCTATGCGAACAGACTGTTGGCGGCCATGAAGATAGGATGAAAACCAGTTTAAAGCATTAGGACAAATATTAAGGTTAGTTAGAATAGATAGAAGTATATCATAATCAACGGTGTTGAACGCGTTTGTGAAGTCAACTAGTACTAATACTTAGTGTCTTCCATTGCCAGTCTAATATCTTCTGTGACCTTAAGAAGAGCTGAGCTAGTGCTATGGCCAGGGCGAAAACCAGATTGATATTGATTCAGAATGTTGTTGTTGTAGATAAAACTGGAAAACTGACGATTCACGCACGCCTCCAACACTTTTGATAAAAATGGCAAGATAGAAATTGGCCGAAAGTGGGAAGGAGAGGTAGGATTGGAGATTTTAGGCAGGGAAATTGCATAAGCTTTTTGCCAAATGGAAGGAAATTTACCAGTAAATAGTGAAAAATTAATAATGTGGGTAATAATAGGCGCAAGAGACTCTAGTATTGTAACAATCATAAAACGAGTTATTTCATCGCATCCTACAGCTTTAGATTTGATGGAATGTATTATTTTGACAACATCTTCTTGATTAACAGGATTGAATTTAAATGATTCAACAGTGGAAGACATCAATGCTAAAATCTCTGCTACAGTTTTGGATTTTGTGTCAGTATCCATGTTTGGAACCGACGTAAAATGATTATTTAGCTCATCAAGCGAAAAAGGAGTTGAATTTTCTAAGCTAACATTTGGTTTTCCAGCTCCAATAGAACGTAGAAACTTCCATAAAGAATTGGGCGTAGAATCAGATATATAACTATGTATGTATAGACGTTTAGCTGTACGTATCATCAAGTTACATCGATTTCTTGCCACTTTGTAATTACTCCATCTTATTTCAGTGCGATCTTTTTTGAACTTACGAAAGGCACGATCTCTTTGGGACATAGCTATGCGAATGTCGTTAGTCATCCAAGGTGCTGAAGGGTGTTTCAGTTTAACTTTGTGCAATGGAGCATGTATGTCATAAAGTGCGGTTACAGAATTATTTAATATCGCAACTTTCTCGTCAATATCATCAGCAACTAACACCGGAGTCCAGTCTATTTCGGCCGCGTCTATCATTAACGTATGTAAGTATGACTAAACATTATTAATGAAATCAAAATGTCCATATCGACCGAAAATATTTTGCTCTACAATTTACTATTTTAATATTTTTGCTCTTTCTGAAATAAGTAGTTTTGGAGTAAAATGCAACAAAAATAAATATTGAGTATGTATATATACTGTACCTCCGCTTTCAAGTAGAAAGTGAAAATTTATGTTCGGCCAAAGGAACTCAAAACCATATACAATGCGATGTATGTTTTATTTCAATAAATAAATAATAATAATTATAAATATTTTCGACATTACACAAAGCGCCGTCTGGCCCCAAAGTAAGCAAAGCTTGTGCTATGGATACCAGACAACGCATACAAATATATACATATTACTTTTTTTTTGTAAATATTTACATACATATCATACAAAAACGTTTATCACACAACTGTTTGTACAGTGCGGGTATCGAACCCTTTGGACAGCAGCCGGCCACACTACCAACTAGGTAAACGTTTTTTCCTAATATGTATGTATGTATATATGTTTATAATTTTGTATCTATTTTTTTAAGTTTTTAAATCTTTGTAAATATCCGTTTTTTACTTATGATATTTTATATTATATATTACAAATCGTAATATGATTCATCAAAATCTGATAACCTTGTCAACTACCCTGTTCCAAGGAGAATAAAGATAAATCAACTGTATTGGTTGACACAATTCGAAATCATACATGTTTGTAGGTACCTACCCAAAGGCATCCTATGATGAATCAAAAACTATACTTATTTTTGAACTCCGTATAGGATGTTAAAACGTGTTGTCGAGAAAGCTAATTATATACTTTGGGTTTGTTTTTTTAAACGCGCAGTGTCACGCAAATTTGGCAATCGTGTGATACTGGCAGCAGGAAAGTAAATGGATTTTTCAACAAACCAGTAACAGAGAACACGAAAGCAAATGCAATACCAATAGCTAAAATATCGTGCCTCACACACCGAACTTCAATAAATTAAAAAAAAAAATTAACAGTCAACCGGAACACTATATTTTTAGCTTTGTTGTTATAAGTACGCAGTATAAAGGAAAACCTAAACACGTATGAGCTTCAGAATTTATTTCTCTCAGTACAATTTTTATGTCAGTTCTGTGCCAGTAATCAGGAACGATTTGTGGTCGCGTTAAACTTAACGATGCTCTCTCACAGCTCCAGCTCAGAGTCATCAAAGTTTAACGTAGATACTATCACGAGCTTCTTACTTTTACGACATTTTTCTACAACTCCTCTTCTATATATTTTTTATAAGGTTTTTTTACAATAACAACCACGTGTTTGTATAATTGAATCGTCCATTCTTAGTTGCGATGTATTTAATATGCAAAATATAAAACTCACAGTTTGCCATTTTGTATGATAAATATATATATATATATATATATATATACTTCTTAATAACTGTATCGACACACACCTACTATACTATGTTTAACTTTTTTATTTCCTCTACCCAAAGGTGGTCTGGAAGAGATCGCTTTAAAGTGATAAGACCGCCATTCGTTTTTCTATTTTTCTATATGTTTTTTTGTAAAATTATTATGTTGATGCAATATAGTATATTATTATTATTATTCTTTCAATGTTTATAGCAGAGGGTGGAAATGTGCTTAATGCAAACTTCCTTGAAAATGAGATGAGACACAGAAATTAGGGAAAAATAACGTTTGTCATTTAATGTAGCCTTTTGAAGCAATTTTTACTCAAGATGATGTGGATAAATTAATGTACAATAATTTTTTTTGATTTCAGTTAAAGTACAAACCTTAAATATACTGAAAAATCTTGATTTCCCCGTAAAAGTGCTATTCTTAATTATAATTATAATCATTTAGAGATATTGAAATTTAGAAAATTAGCAATAGTACCCTATGTTATGTTTTGTATTAGTAATGTAGTAATTTTTAAATTTAGTTTTTTACATTTACTCAATTTTTATATTCTATAAAATAAATTAAAAGAAAAGAGACGAAGAAAGTTTAAAATATTTGAGCCCCTTACTTTCGTCATTAACGTATCACCAATAACACTTACGAGAACATGTCACATTCATGCACCTACGTTCATTAGGGACCAGAAAATTACAACACGCCGGGGAAGGAATTTCAAAGGCAATACGTTGTATTTCCCGAGATATCATTAGATTTACGGGGTCGAAGGCTTTGTAAATCTACAATGAACTGTCCCGAAAAATATATATTATCCTTTTATAATCTTATTTCCTTAAATTAAATTTAAAAAACTAGTGCAAGCAAAATTCTAATCTACGAGTTTTGGATAGACACCGTGTTAACATAAAAGCCTACTACCTACTCCTTCCAATAAATTTAAAATGTATTTCAAAGATAGTTAAATCAAAGTTTTGATGACTACATTCATGATAAAAAAGGCTTGGAAGAATTAGAAATTATTTACTCGTGAGGTAAGTATATGTAGTACTAGACTTTGCCAGCGGCTCCGGCCGCCCTAAATTCGGTTATCGGCGTGGAACTCCTTAATTATCTCCTTAATTCTACTTATGAAGTTTGCTATAGTTATTCCCGCAAGAACTTTTGAAATTTTCAAGATAAAAAGTAGCATATATGCTACTCCAGGACCTAACCTATATGTATGATAAATTTCATCCCGATGCGTCCAGTGGTTGAAGCGTGATTGAGTAACAAACATCCATCCAGACATACAAACTTTCACATTTATAATATTAGTAGGATTTCAGATGAAAATATTTTAAATTATTTAATGACCTAATGTAGGAACTATACTGTATTATTTTTAAAATAAAATTCATAAAATATATATAAATCATAAGCATAATAATGCAGGAACATGTTTTTTTTACACATCTAGGTAAGTATTTATGGCTCCCATTTTCAAAAAAACTTATTTAGTTATTTAGTGTAATTAAATAGGTAGGTAAATAGATACATAAACTAGATTATCAATACGTATCCTGAACTCTCTAGTATGGCACGTTTTATTGTAGATTTACGAAGCTTTCGATCCCGTAAATCTAATGGTATCTCGGGAAATACGACGTGCTGCTACTTCGATTCCTTTCGAGCTGTGTTTTGTTATTTTTCGGTCCATATTGTACTTATGTACCTATTTAAATGTAAACTGTAAGATAAACATTGATATGTAAATAGCGGAAGCAGGTACTAAGTTTTTTGGAAAAAACTTTCGCTACTCTTATAAAAGTTCTTTACTGCTTTTTAAAGTACAAAAAAGAAACAAGTTACTAATCACAACAACCGAATATGTAGTTTTAGAAGAGCTGTTGTATAAAAATGTCGTAAAAGTAAGAGACTCATGATAGTATCAACGTTAAACTTTGATGACTCTGAGCTGGAGCTGTGAGAGAGCGTCATTAAATTCGTGATTACTGGCACAGAACTGACATAAAAATTGTACCTAGAGAAATAATGCCAGTCTTTCATATAGCCCATATAGCCTATAGAGCGGTCCAAGAACATGTTGCGCACAAGGGTAAAATATGTAGGAAATTTATAATTTAGTACCTACTAGTTATATAAATGTAATAAACCGGCAGGCATGACAGGGTTGCGTCATTATTAAATATTGTGCAAAATTTCAAAATACGTGCTCTAACTTCAATTATAAAACGTTACAATTTATGTAATATGTTTAAATGTAAACTAATGCACAATTTATTGGGAGAAATTACGATGACACGTGTCAAAACATGGTAAAGTTGTCATGGAGTAAGCAATTTATAACATGTTTGTACAAGGGTGTAACTTTTATTGTTGAGAGTGCCCACCAGGCAAGTCAGTTTTCCTATAGCCTAGCTCATAACGCGCCTGGAAAGTAGTGGCATGCACCCGGTATTGAAAAAGTTATGTATACGTATTTTATAGTCTTAACAACTCACAAGAATCTTTCAGCAATAAATTTTTCTCTAAAGTAACTTTAGTAAAGTTACTTGAATAGAACACTTGTGTTCTATCAAGACACAAACAGAAAAAAACAGCGAGTAGAATTACTTTGTCATAATAAGATTTATCGAATGTATTGAAATATGAATCCATTTGCGCGTCATAAGTTTTTCGTGTTGTTAGGTTTTAATCAAATTCTACTTCCATATATTATGGGTATACTTCGCAGATGCAGAGCCGCAGGTATAATGTTCGCATCAGTCAAGCAGGGACCTTATTGGGAACAGATTAGAGCTTTACGGACTCCGGAATTAGAGAGAAAAATGTATGCAAGTACTTTTAATGGTTTCAAGAGGTAAGTCAGACTTCTATACATTTTTGTCGCGAATTCCAGAGTCCGAATAGCTCGAGACTATTCCCAATAAGCTCCCAGGTGTGTGGAAAGTTTTATATCATGAAATAAGCTATTGAATTTTACTTTTTTAGCCAATATATGTTACACCCAATGTATGCAATACGGATAAAATATATTTCATATTTTTACGGCAGGGAGTATAAGATATAAAAATGATCTGGGTTGTTGTACCGCCATCTCTCGTTATTTTAGGGATGATATAATTTAGGTTTAGATCAGAGATTCCCAGACTTTTTTTCTCATAGATCACTTTCAAAATTTAGCTGGTTCCGGTGGACCCTCTGCAGCTATATTTCTACCATATTTCCAAAACTTGACAAAAAATGTGAAGATAACTATGGAAATTTGCTCTTTATCTAAATATGGAAAATGCAAGTTTTTACAAGTAACAGTCGCTGAGCTTATTAAAATAGTATCTGCCTACATTGATAGGTGAAGTCAAGTTAACATTTTAGTTCTTCACTATCGAAAGCAGATAATTTTTTGTGGACCCGCGCTTACAAATTGTGAACTCCCATGTTTTTGTTACGCCAACGTAGATCCCCATTAAGTTCCCCGTGGACCTCTGGGGGTCCACCTAGACCTCTTTGGGAACTACTGGTCTAGATAAACTTAGGAAGTATCATTATCTTACAAATTTTTATCCAAATTTTAAAAGCCGTTTCCGAAAAACCAGTTCCATATACATTTATGTATATTTATATATATATATAATTCTACTCTACGTGTGTATGTTACTGCACTCCTCCTAAACGGCTGGACATGGATTAAATGAATTTTTTTGTATGCGTTTGGATGGCGCCCTGGATGGTTTAGATTCACAAATCAGCCCGGCAGATCGGTATCATGCAGGACAACGTCTGCCCGGTCAGCTAGTAATATTATAATAAACTAGATCGTTGGCTATGACTCAGTGGATGATGATGTGCCTGTTGAACCGAGGGGTGTGGGTTTGATTTCCGCACAGGACAAACATTCATGTAAAGAACCTTTGTTTGTCTAGTTTTCTATGTATTAATATGTATTTGCTTGGCTTAGTGTGGTGTCAGATGGCACTCTGTGTAACGTCTATATTTATTCATTTATTACTTTTATTTACCTTTATACAATAATTGCTTGTTAAAAATGAAAATAAAAGAAACATTTTGAAGTAGGATCTTAAGTCCGCATTTATTCTAATTGAACCGGTCTGGAACATGTCTGGGGGAGGGGAAAAGGTCCTGGAAACCTATAAATTGACTACCACCCTATCACAGTGACCTCACTTAACTGCTTAATACAATATAGTAACCTTATTTTAAGTTAATCATTAATAGTTATTAAAAAAATACTGAAGTACTACTGTTACATAGAAACAAATACGCCTTAATTTTTTTTCAATTTGCGTCGGAATATATTCTTAAAGTTAACCAGCTGAAATATGGCTAAAACTTATTCTTTAAAGACGTTAAAATTGGTCTATTGTTTTCACCAAAACCCCATATTCTATGGAATAAATGAGGCTGCTAATGCATATGACACGCAATTTACAGGGTTGTCACGTGTGAAAATCCAATTATGTGTACCAGCCAACCGGGTACGAGCCCTGAATGTCGATTGGTTGTGCTATGATCAAAGGGACAGCTTTCTTGTGAATATTATGAACCTAAAAAATGTTAAATATGCTTGTGTTCTTGTATATTCGAAATAATCAAATAATATATGTAATTTTATTATGAAAGGCTGAAAAGTTGGTTTTTGGCGTAAGTGCCTATGTTGATACCGGGCTAACAAATGATATAAAGAAGGACGGACCAACAAGAGAAGCGAGTTTTAAAAAATTGAATCCTTAGCAAAGCGAGGGATTCTAAGCCACGAAACCCAAAAAAAAATCTAGCAGTGCGAAACACACAATTTTTACACACACACACTACAGCGACGAAAATATATACAAGATACAAGAAAAAAAGGTTAATTAAATACTGATAACATGATAACAACATTATAAGTTTCTGAAATAGGTTGAGCGTCTTTTATATATCTGCATGTAGTCAATAAATCGCACGCTCAGAGGTAGTTACCTATGTTTCGCGGGTAAACTAAGGTATTTTACGTCACTGATGGAGTGACTTATGTTTTTTAAATATTATCTTTAAGTTTATTTAGTAAAAGTATTATGTTTATAGTAAAAAAAAAACCCAAAATGATGTACCTACTACGTAATTACAAATAAATGTTTCTTTTCTTTTACTTTTTTTTTGGTGCGTTCCGAAATGCCAATTTTAAAATTCTTAGAACAAAAATTTTACTTAAAACTTATTTATTCTTGTTGTATTTAACAAACTACAATAAATTATCTATTAAATACTTAAAAGCAAAACATTATCTTTAAAGCAATAGTATCAAAAATTAAACTAATGTGTTATTAACGGATCACTAATGTATAAAGTAGTGAGGACGAACCGCATTTCGGACGGTTATATTATGTTTGTTTTTGTAGAATTTAAAAAAAAAACTTTTGCGCACAAACGGATAAACTAGACTTTTCCACGCAGATTTTAAAAGACAAAGTGAGCCTTTTCGAGCCACCGAGCTGAAAAGTATTTATCTTTCAATAGTTTTTTAACTAATCCATAACATATACGAGAAGCATACATTAAAATTATTAGTTTTATTGTCTGTACCTAAAAATCGGTCAAGTGCGAGTTGGACTCGCGCACCTTGGGTTCCGTACCACCATTTACGTAATTTACGAACACAAACAAAAACAAAAACTGTGCCTCTTAGCGGTCACTTATCCAATGATTGACCACGCTCATCGTTGCTTAACTTTGAATATCGTTTGCAATAAACAAATGTGTAACTTTATCTCTTAATAATCTAGACTATTTTCGCTAAATGGCGCTGTAATGATAATTTAACATTCGAAGGGCTCGAGCTCCTCTCACAATTGGCTGGTTTGTATTATTTGTTGTTATAAGTTTAGGGTTTACACTATAATTACCACAAGTTTAAAGCTTGTATGTTTTACTGTTTTTAGGATAGAGCAACATTAACTCATCAAAATTTTACTTTTTGAACTTTGTTAGGTAATACCGCATACACTCCGAGTTCTGTAATCTGTCTTATAGGCAATAGCTTCACAAAATTGGCCACACTTAAGAAAGAGACAAAGTTAACCTGTGGTATCTTTTCTCTTAGACAGACACCACAGTTTCACTTCGTCTCTGTTACACTTTTCTATATATTCTGTGAATATTGTAGGTTTCTACTTACTGTGTTCTAAAAGATAGAGCCCTTTAATGAAGGGACAGAAAGACAGAAATACATCGTAGGCTTAGTAATAGGGCTTCTTTGGCACCCTAAAAACATAATAATTGTATTCTAGCACATATTACGGTGTAATATGCATATATATATATATATATATATATATGCTGAATATGTTATACCTCGTACATTTTTAATGATTTTATTTACAGAAAATAAAGTTAAATGTATCTAATAGATATTGAAAAAAAATTATATGTAATTAATAAATGTTTAGTTATATTAATCATTCTTTTTTTGAGTAAATACACGAAAGGTGACAGTAGCAGGGACCAGTGAGTTTATCGGGAAACAGTTAGGCAAAAACCTGTTCTCTAGTTAGGTACATGATCTGACACAAGCCCGCATCGCTACCCTAATAGTAAGGGATTGAAGATGGAAAAGACAAATAACGAGTTAAGGAGAAAAAAAATACTTTGCCGAGAGATAGAGACAAAAAGAAAGATTATGTGGGTAAGATCGAATTGCATGGAAACATCAGACTTTCGTTTTCCACTACCATTTGCTTTCGTGAAGGAAAATTTCTATTGATAGAAATATTTAGAATTAGTTAAGAACGGAACAATTACTATATTTTTTTGGTTTGTACTATGTCCTGTCTGTAAGGGATGCTAAAGCATCAGTTTTATTTATCAAAAAAAAATAATAGTACAATTGTGATTGTAAAGCCTTAATATATTGTGTTTTTGTACCTTTGTTGGTTTAAATAACTTTCACCTTACTTTCTTGGTCTATGTTACGTGACTAATAAATAAAGCTTTATCACACTAGGCCAACACGTGGTCTATGGCCTTAGTCTCCAAGTGCAAAGAAAGGTCTGTGTCCCCGCAGTGCGGCGTACAACAAAATAAACGAAATTAAATATATTATTACAAATAATATTAAAGATTCGTTAGATTGTACGTATTACGTTTATTTCTATATTTTACGTTGTTTCAATACAAACAAACTTATTACTTTTTATGTAACAAACTCTTTTTATTGAAACTTGTGCTCGTTGGTCTCGCTTCCCTGCGACTTATAATCACTTTTCTTCTTTCTAAATAGAGTTTTTCGTATCCTACCTGTTAATTGACACCAAGTTTACGGTACGTGTGAAGTTTTCTTATTATCTGTGGCTATTTACTGTTATTCTGTTTGTTCACGAAGTTTTATAAGATATTATGCTTTTACCTTGATCTTGATACTTTATTTACTTCTGTTCTAATTCAAATTGGACTTATTACAATTACCTCTAAGCATTGTTTTCGCTGTATCGATCGAATAATATTTTTTTGGTAATAGTAACTTTTAGCTAAACATTATAAAGTTTTAGCTAGTATTTAAATGTAGCTTTAGATATTCGAAATCCTTAAAAAATATTCAGTAAATCGTCAGTTAAAATTTACCAAATGACAAAAAAATACAGAAACTAGTTGATGTGAAAATGGACAGGTCATAATGTCGCAAAAACTATGTCCATTGGCTTAAAGAATCGGTTTTCTAAAAAAAATACGAAAGTAGATTAATAAATACTTTTAACGAAATATTATACAATATTTAAACTTTATGAAAATTTATGAAATTGAAAATTTATAAGTTTCTCCGGAATTCTTAATAATTCTCATTCTAGGAAACCCTAACTAAATAGTGTACGACACGCTCTTAGCCAGGTTTTTTTTACTTGAACCGATTAAATCATCCACTTGAATTGAAATTAATTACTGATTTTTAATTTATTTTCTGTTTCTTATACCAGATTGTAAGCATATTCCATGTTGTTAACTTAACACCCGTTCTAAAGATTTCGGTTTCCGTAATATTAAATAGATAAAGAACAAAATTCGCAAGACAAAAACAGATTCAACTCAAAAAGCAAGGTCAACAAAATTTTCTTTCCAATAAAGCTGGAGAAGGGTAAATAGTACTAACGACGTCGACATTCACAAGTTGTCTCCCCGGAGCGAGTTCCGCCGCTCGCTCAGCTGTGAGCGTACGTCAAATGATGCGGAACTGATGCGGGTACCTAACGAGCGCGAGTGTTACACATTCTCACACAATATTTTCATGTACTTACAAGCAAGACAGATTGTGCATGTTAAATTACATTTTTGCACGTAAATTTTATAATTAGATATAGAAATTTCATCGTTTTTACAATATAGAAATACGGTAGAAACTCGTGCTAACCTTCTCTGATAAAAATATTAAATCGACATTATTACAAACAATGGTACGTCGATCAGTGTTGTACATTTTTTTTGCAGCTTTATCTTTCACGCCATTAAAACACTACTGATTTTTTATTAATTTGTAATTTCTTCATATCCTAAATTAAACACATCTCTTCTTTGAACATGCGAGACACAAAATTCTCAAGACAAAAACAACAAATTCCAAACGAAAAAGCAAGGTCAACAAAATTTTCTTTCCAATAAAGCTGGAGAAGGGTAAATAGTACTAACGACGTCGACAGTCACAAGTTGTTTCTCCAGACCGAGTTTCGCCGTTCGCTCAGCTGTGAGCGTACTTCAAATGATGCGGAACTGATGCGGATACCTAACGAGCGCGAGTGCTACGAATTTCCACATTATATTTTCATGCGTTATCATAAGACGGTTGTAGGTTTTTTCATGTAGATCACATTTTTACGAGCATATTTTAAGATTACATGTACAGATTTGATCGTTTTTAGGGTTCCGTACTCAAAGTGTGTCGAGGTTACAGCGGGCCCTATTTCTAAGCCTATACAGTCAGTCTGTCTTTCTGTTCAGGATGGACAGTTTCTTTATCTTTCGAATCGTACTTAGAGTTTGAAATTTTCTCAGAATATTTATTTTGTGGATTTACTAACAAATAATGAGAAAATGAAACAATAATTAAAAATGTAAGGGGTCCGGAACAGGTTTTTGTTGTTTTTGCTCTATCGTAAAAACGGTAATACATACAAGCCATAGCGTTATAACTACTAATAGTGAGGTAGCTCGGATGTCTTGTTTATATGAAATAAAGGGCAACAAGGGAGGGCAACGATGAGGTGCGGTGTGGCCCAGGGTGGGGACACTTCACCTCTATTTCGCAGGCGACCGCTCCAACCGACCACCAGTGCGCGAATGTAACTATCTATGTAGTAATGATTAATGAGTAATGACACGCGACACGCTATCGTTGCCCTGTTTAGACAGCCGAGTTACCTCACTATTGGTAGTTATTACGCTATGACTGAAGTGTTAGGGCTTGGAAACTCCTGTGAAACCGCACAGTGCATGCATGTTCCATAAAACATCGAAACCGGCCCCTATAAATCGAAGAATTTTAAAACCACCTGCTTCCGCGATAGTAAAATGATTCACGTTGCTTGTTGAATTCAATTTAATTCAAATTTCAAATTCAAATTTTTTTTACAACATTGGATTTACAAAAATTACTTATTATTATATATTGTCATCAAAAAAACTAAGATATATTTGTGAAGTATTAAAGACAACTTATAAAATATATCATATAGATACAGATATATATCACCTAGGTAAGCTCGTCTTGATAACAGAACAACAATAAAAACAATTTACAAAAAATGTCAAGAAAAAAAAAATAATAATAATACAATTATGTCAGACCGAGAAACAATTAATCATGGTACTTACAAAAATATACTGTGCTACAAATACAATCTATGTAGGGTCAAAAAAAAAATCATGTTCTTAAATATCAGTCAGTCAATGCATTCCTATCATTCAAACATTCCTCCGTGTAGTATCCTTCTTAAAAAAGTTTTCGTTTCACATAAGTTTTTAATCTATTTTCATATTAACTTACAACTCCTAGTGACTCATAAAGTCCTAGTATGTACATTCATCAATCCTAAAAACACACAAATCTTTATAGAATTAAGAAATATTATATAAAATATGCATAGAAATAATCTTTATTCGTTTTCATTACTCCTTTAAGGTATACAAACATACTTCGAATGGTTGCTTTGCAGCGACACGCTAAGGGATTACAAACAAACAAATCGGTTAAAGTCATTCGTGCGAAATTTTTGGAATTTTGTGGGGGAAAAAGTAGTATGTCCTTCTTCGTCCCTTAAAATATCTTTGTACGAAATTATATCTACATTTGTTACTCCGTAGCGAAGTTAAGAGTTAAGCTACTTTCACATTTATATGATGGAATTCATTTATTGAAACATTTCTATAAATTCTTTTTATTGAAATTACTTAGAAATCTTGATCGTTGTTGGGTAGCCATAATTTACCAAAAAAGAAGAAACAAAAATGAATTTTATCTCTACATAAATTAAAATTGGTTTAATAATCTGCAAAATGAAAAATATTACGATTTATAATTTTGATACTTCTTATAGCTAGTGTTTTGGCGCACTGCCGCAGGGACCTAGTTTTATAAGTTTTTTATTATTAATTTTTAAGAGTTATATTTAAGATACTGTATTTTTTTTATTTTTATTTAATTTAGATTACTTTTTAAATTATACTTGTAAAATATCTTGTTTAGGTATATAAAATAAATGCGATGAGGCTGTAAGTTAAAAAAACATCAATTAAAATTCATGTGCCGAGATTTTTGTGAATGTTTTATTCACTAAAAGTGTAACTTTTGTCCTGTATTGCAACCTGGGTATGATATTTTTAGTATATACTAAGTTTTACTAACTAAGTTTAAAGCGATCCGTTTGTTGCTCTCAGATATGACAATCATCGCATTGTTGATATTAGTTGTTAGTTTTACTAACTAATACTGATGGAAATCACAAAGCGGTTTAACCAAAGCCTCCCAGTGCATCGTCTCGTTAGGTTGAATCTCGTTTGCTCGAGACAGGTGCTAGGCGACGATAGCTCGAGTTGTTTGGAGCATAAATCAGTTCCTTACGTACACTGAACAAACTAGGTACACAAATTGCATAGCTCAAAGTGTTTTCTAATATGTTTTGTGTTAAGGTGAACCAAACGTCATTTTTACTAAATATTTTTGACTATAAACATTTGTTATTATCATGTCATATCCCCGAAACGGTTCACCAAAGTGTTAAAAGATAACTTCAAAACCTTGATCTGGACTGGGCGGGGCATAAACGTACATGGCGAATACATCGCAAAACGTTGCTTTGTCGAGGACCTAGTTATTATGGCGGAGTCAATGAATGAACTGAGCAAAATGTTGCAGTCCCCTGATGAATCCTTTTAACAATCTTAGCATGTATTTGGACAATATAAAAATAATGTTCAATGAACACGTCATGCCAATGCCAGCAGTCGAGGTAGTCCAAGATAATGTTTAAATTGGACAGAAAATCCATCTGGGCTGAAACAACTTTGAGATGGAAGCCGACAGGATGATCCAACTAGGAGGTAGGCAGCATTTGGTAAGCTTTACTTTTGTAGTCGAATGGTGGACATTTCACACACTAGAGTGAAGACGATAGGCAAAATGTGCACCGATGACCTTAAAAGGGTGTCCAGCAGTAGACCAATATAAGCTGATACACTAATAAAAGATCACATTAATAAAATGCCATACTAAATTATTAAAGTAAGTACCACAGTTTTCATTGATTTATAATAATGTACTTACATAATTTATTAGTACAGGCAATAAAAAACGTTTACTAGACTGTGAATTCTCAATTTTTTTTATGCTTTGTAAAACTCTTCCTTGCTATCTCTTGAACACAGTTTGTTTCCATAATGTACCTTTCCCCCGACCGATCTCGGCTTGATCGTAAAACTATTGTTAGGCGGCCTCGGCACGTACTAACGGCCCCAGATGACGATCTCGCTGTCCAGATAGCGAGATTAGTCTCTACGACCGCCCCGAATAGGGCCTCCCCACTCACACGACGCCGACGTCCCCGAGTTAGTCGGCGCCCGAATGGATACACGAGGTACCAAAGAGTGCCGGGGCGCCCCCACTAAATCGCAACCGCACCCGCTAACGGGGAACTCCCCTGCTGGCGGTGACTCACCTTCGGGTTCGAGACTCACGCCGGTCGAAGGGACGCCCCTGAGCGCGACAACCCAAGCCGAGGCTCCCCCCGCGGGGAGCCCTTGAGCGTTGGCGTATATGGGCTGAGGCTCCATCAGAGTCTCGCCCCAAAAGGCCCGGTGAAGCAGTAATGGCTGCAACAGCCAACTGCATTGTCAGATCAGAAAAAAAAATAATGTACCTAAAATATAAAAATCATCTGTCAATTCACAATGGGCCAACGCGTTGGTCTACTGCCTTAGTCTCCTACTCCAAAAAAAGCCTGTGCCCTCGCAATAAGGCGTACAAAAACAGAAATTAAAATAAAATAAACTATGTCAAGTTCAAACATTCATTGAATTGTAAGTTTATTCCTGCATTACACGTAGTTCAATACAACCCAACTAATTACTTTTAGAGCAAGTTTAAGCAAACCATTTTATTGAACCTTGTGCTCGCTTTCCTGCGACTTATAATCACTTTTCTTCTTTCTAAATAGAGTTTTTCGTATCCTACCTGTTAATTGACACCAAGTTTACGGTACGTGTGAAGTTTTCTTATTATCTGTGGCTATTTACTGTTATTTTATCTGTTTACAAAGTTCTATAAAATAATACTTACCTTGTACTCTAGAAACTTTTTACATTAATCAGCTTTAGTTGTTACTTAAGTTGGAAGTGATAATTACCTCGAATGCGTCTAAGCTCTGTTATTCACTGAAAGATTCACCGAATCTTGTTTTTGTAATGGTAACTCTGAGCAAAACATTACATAATTTTAGTAGGTAGTATAAAGCTAGCCGTTTTCGTTAATGATCAATTGGTCATGTGTGTCGCAAAACCGATGACCATTGGAGCTGACACGACTTACATTGTAGACCACGGATCGGTAGGCGCAGCGTGTGTAGCCTACCTTTTAACTTGGGTTAAAAGACCAGAAGTAGGTGTATGAATTGTTAACGATCTAAAAACTACAATTTTAGTGGCATTGAAATTTAAATTAAAAGAAAGACTGTGCCTTCCTGTGTTTAATTTACTACAACTATAAAATTTACTACAAAAACGTTAACTAGTCGGCTTCACAGCAGCAAAGTTTCTTGGTTAACATGACATTTTTTAAAGTGTAGAGCGTGTGGGGACAAGGAAAGGGTTTAACGTCGGATCCGATATGGGCATCGTCGTATTTTTGCATAACTACATCAATGTACAAATCACACTTAATCATAAATATATATCTAAACCAAACCAACATAATATGTTATTTAATTGATTGCTTAAAAGTATCGAAAGAAACCTCACATTGCGTGGTCTCGTTTTATGAAAGTCAAAAGAAATACCAATATCCTTAAACATTTCGTTGTATCCTACAACCATTATTATAAGCCAGCATTTTCAAAAAGTACATCCTATTATCCTATAAATATTATAAATGCGAAAGTTTGTTTGTCTGTCTGTCTATTTATTACTTCGTAAGTCACTCATACGTGGACCGAATTAGATAAAATTTAGTATGGAGATAGTTTTATCCCGAAAAACCCGTGGGAATAAATAACTATAACCGAGCTTAAACGAAATATAGTTATAATAAGGATCATTAGTATAATTAAATAGTTGACGTAGGAATCCCTCGCCGATAACCACTGCCGAAATTCATTAATTACCAGTAATCCCATAAATATTATAAATGCAAAAGTTGGGATGTTTGTTTGTTTGTTACTCAATCACGATTTAACCACTGGATGCATTGGGATGAAACTTGGCACTCATATAGGTTAGATTCTGGAATAGTATAAAGGCTATTTTTACTATAACCGAATTCCATGAACGAACTATAGCAGCAGCTCCTTAAGGAGTTGCCGTAAGAATCCCACGCCAATAACCAAATTTAGGGCGGGCGGACCCGCGGGCCAAAGCTAGTTTTTATGAATATTTTATTTCTGTACTTATAAATTTCATTTATGAAATTTAAACATCATTATTGAATTCTTTCTGATTTCATTTTGTTAAAATAACTTAAGGACCTGTAATAGAATAGAATGCTTAAATTTTATACGTTGCCGGAAACATATACATAAAAGAAATTAACTTTTCCTTTTCCTGTTCCTTAGGACTAATTTATCCTAACGATATTTCACATTATCTATAGCAAAAATGTAACTATAGGTATATATATATGCCCCAAAGCCATAAAAATTTAAACAATATTTAGAAACAGATATTACAATAATACTTTTTACACTAAAGTATAAAACTGTAACACAGTAAATAACAAAAACTTGATTTTTTTGTTTAACATTGCCACTTTGACTTGAGTTTTCCATCAAAATTTTATTAGGTACCTTTTCGGGCATAGTAGGTACATCTAAATCGTCACCTTTTACTCAACTCTAACGCAAAAAATTATATAACCGTTTGTAACACTTTATAAAACAGTGGAAACATCACTTCATCTGTAGAAAACAATTCACAAATACCTTTTTATCAAATAAATCGTAAGATCATAAAAGGATTATGTTAATTTAGACAAGAGATCCTGGATTTTCAGGAAATCTTCGTGGAATTATTCCATCTGAGTCTAAGGCGGTATTGCCGTAACATTAAAATCACGGGGTGTTACAGATTCTTAAGTTATTTTAACAAAATGGAATAAGAAAGCATTCAAGAAAATAAAAGTTAATCAGGAAAAAATATTTATAGAAAATTTACTTTATGAAAATGGTTGCTTACTCGTATATAACACAAGGAAATGTTGAGTAATATTGGTACTTCTTTTAATTTTAATAACAATACCACGTTATGTGATGTGACGCTTGTTTTGTCATTTTTCATCAATTTAATAAATTGTGTTGGCCTTTGTATTTAAGGTCAGTAAATAGAAAAGACAAGTAACATTGTATATTGGTTTTGTTTATGTACTAACAGTAAAGTTTGATTTGTTCATTGATGTAGTTATGGAAAAATACGACGATGCCCATAACAGACCCGACGTGAAATCCTTGACCCTTCCTTGTCCTAAACGCTCTGCACTTTAAAAAATGTCAGATTGACAAAGAAACTTTGCTACTGTGGAATAGACCAGACAACTTTTTTGCTGTCGATTATATTGGGTAAAGTTTTTGGCGTGGGCATAGTTTGAAACAATTTTTTTTAGAACATCGGAAGGCGTATCTCTAAAACCTTAAAGTTTTAAAATCACTGGTAAGTTTGGGATCGTCAACTATTGATGCAGCCTCTCTGACTCAAGTTAAAATATTGGTGACTCACGCTGTGACTACCGTCACCACCTACCCGTAGTCCACACTCCAAGTCTCACCTACTCCAATGGCCATCGGTTGTGCGACCCACTTGACCTGCTTATTGTTACTTCAGCTTTCAGCAAATTCAAATAGACCATTAACGCATACATTCTACATATGTTTTATTTTTCATTTTATGAAATTTGTAGCTACATACATCCTACTAAAACTATGTAATGTTTCGCTAAGAGTTGCCATTACAAAAACATGATTCGGTGAATCTTTCGGTGAATAACAGAGCTTAGACGCATTAGAGATTCCAACTTAAGTAACAATTAAAGCTGATTAATGTAAAAAGTTTCTAGAGTACAAGGTAAGCATTATCTTATAAAACAGATAAAATAACGGTACATAGCCACAGATAATAAGAAAACTTCACACGTACCGTAAACTTGTCAATTAACAGGCAGGATACGAAAAACTTTATTTAAAAAGAAGAAAAGTGATTAAGTCGCAGGAAAGCGAGACCAACTAGCACAAGGTTCAATAAAATGGATTTGCTAAAACTTGCTCTAAAAGTAAATAGTTGGTTTGTATTGAAATACGTGAAATGTGAACATTCAATTTAATGAATATTTGAACTTTTGACACAGGTTATTGTATTTTTTTTCTTTTTTGTACGCCCCATTGCGAGAGCACAGGCTTTTCTTTAGAGAAGGGTAGACCACCGCGTTGGCCTGGCGTGAATAGGCATATGATATTTGAGGTACTTTACGAAAACAAACAGTGTTTACAATTTACTATGGCATTTTACGAATGTATATGCTTTTTGCGACTATGGTTAGTAGTGAATCATCATCAACAATTCATCTTTTATTGGTCGACTGCTGGAGCTGAGCTGCTGGGCGCCAATTTACTCCTGATCGTCTGCCTCCCGCATCTAGCCACCACTGGCTGGCACCCCCCTTTTAAGGTCGTCGGTCTGGCTATAGTTTTATACTTTAGTGTAATAGTAGATCTTATTACAAGGGACCAGATTAGTATTTTTATGACGAGGGCGCAATTTTGACTCTGGTATGTAGCGAAGGAATCTAGAGAAGAATCCCGAAAATAGCGAGGGGTTCTAAAGTAGAATCCTAAGTGTACAGAGGGATTCAATATACGTCGCCCTAGGTAAAACTATTTTGTGACCCTGAATACACTCTACTGTTCATAAAAACAACTTATGAAAAAAAGTGTAATTAATGTTTCAAGTAAAAAAATTTAATATAAAAATATATTTACATTTGAAACATTTACTTTTGAAATGTTATATTTAATAAACTATTGTTGAAAAGAGTTGAGAACAAGGACGCAGTTCTTTCGCATTTTTTTTATCAGAAATTAAACAAGATTAATTACTACTCGCTTCGGGGAACCAATCAAAGTTTTTAAAAATATATTTCTTGATGTCGGATGTAAATTAAAAGATGCTCTAAGTATTATCAGGTTTCAATTTTTTGTTTTTCAAAAGCTTTGCATGAGTCGCCAACCAAGATATTAGGTAATTTAGGAACCAGTTACATTTTTTTAGGTTCCAGATTACATTTAATTTGTGGCCGGTTCAAATACAACGCTTGTGAATCACACCTTTACTTCAGCCGTCAATATCAAAACCCCTTTTAGGAACCTTTCTTAAACTTTCCTACGCTGACTCGCGAGCGACTCGAATATAAAACACAGCCGCCTCAGAGAAGTAAACTCCCATTTGAATTAATAAGTACAACACGAAATTTGAATTTAATGAAATAAGTTAGCACAAAGAACAGCTGAGATTGTAGCCATCAATTTTCTTATATTGCATTAATTCCCGAGTTTATATTGCTTTAACTTTATAACCTATTCGTTTAAAAACATGTGTTTTCCTCTTTCTCGTATATTTGAAGGAGTTCATCAAATACATAAAAATGAAAATACGTCACTCAAGGTAAAAAGAATTATGGATTTAAGTGTTTTTGAAGAACTTTATAGTCGCTTTAATGTCTATGTAATGTTTTGTATGAGTTTGCTACGAACATTATTATTTATACGTACATGACCCAAGAATGAAATCATATTTCACATTTACAATTACACTCACAAGGTTGAGGTGGTTACTGACTCTTTAATTATTTTTCGTACAAATTACTCAAAAGAAAGCTGCATATTTCTGAGGATATATAACAGCTGTCTAACCGCTTTCTCATTTTCTAAAAGTATTGCAAACTTTCTTCAAAATGATAAAACTGTAAAAAGTTTAATCTGTTGTAAAGACAACTATTACTACTATAACTAAACCCAAACCACAGACTACAACCAATTCTGCCAACTGCCGCAAGTTGCCGAGCCATTATATAACCTTTATAAAGTTTGATTCCCGTTGTGTGTTCTACCGCTTTTATAATGAAATTTCTTCTGGGGAATTATTTGAAATGATGTCCACGACTAGTTTCTACCAACGAACTGCTCACAATCGGCAACGTATTCATCCTCACACCTTAGAACCTAAATAGTCACGTACAGTGCGATTTAGAGGATCCTCCTCCTGCGAACGCTTAGATTGTCTAAGGACTTCAATATGGGGTTCTTAAAGAAAGAAGTTAT
Source organism: Apoda limacodes (assembly GCA_946406115.1). Taxonomy (NCBI): domain Eukaryota; kingdom Metazoa; phylum Arthropoda; class Insecta; order Lepidoptera; family Limacodidae; genus Apoda; species Apoda limacodes. The sequence continues at coordinate 27,648,614 of OX291542.1, read as the reverse complement.
TAAATTTATAAAGGATTGGTAACGCGCGAGTGATGTTCCTGGTGTTGCAACCGTCCATAGGCTGTGGTCGCAGCTTACGATCTGGCGGAACATCAGCTTATTTGCGACCATAATTGTAATATAGCAAAAAGGAAAAAATAAATAGCAAAATCAAAAAATTTAAATGATACCTTAAAAAAGGTAAAGGAGACGTTTCAGGAATGTATGGAGGCCCAGTCTGGACATTGTACACTACTAATTTAGAAACCTCAGTATATTATAAGTGACTTTTATTTATCAATTTGTCGTATTTCGGTGTGGTTTTCTTGTAAAATAGCATTTATATAAACATATTTAGCAACACCTAACTTTAAAAAAAAATGGCGTCAGTTAATTACATATGACCACAGACTAAGTACGTACGTAGTAATACTATATCTATGCATATTACATAATTGACGTTTTACCTAGCAATGCCATTCATTTGACAACCGGGTTCAAATCCCGCTATGGGCAGATATTTTGTAACGGAACATTTGTTACAGACTCATGTTATTTGTATCGTTGTTGTTCCTGGTCACCATATAACAAGTTTATTAGCCTGTGGCCAGAACTATCTCAGATCTGTTCTGTTAATGTATGAAATTAGTATATATATATATATATATATATAAAAATGATAGGAAGGAATATCGGGCTTGTGAAATAAAAAAAACAGCTTACATACATTTTTGAATGTTTAATTTAATAAAAAAATATTCTTGTATAAACATCATTTATATATATATATATATATATAAAAATGATAGGAAGGAATATCGGGCTTGTGAAATAAAAAAAACAGCTTACATACATTTTTGAATGTTTAATTTAATTAATGTCTAAGGCATCAATATAATCACAGAATCGCTGAATCGAAGACTTCAGCAGAGTTTCCCAACAGGTGGGTCTTAACATTAAAATAATGTTCACTGTCCTTGTCGCATCTAACCCTAATATAGAGTCCGAGATAAACAGATGTAGGACTTCAATAACATATTTTATTAATCACCTCAAATCCTGGATTTAGTTCTAGTGCAGAAGTTATTTCTGGGGCAATATTATCAGCCATGTATATTGAGCATCTTCAATAATTGCAGAGGAACATAGCAAACAATGCGCCATATTTGTTAGTCTGAAAATGATAAATACAACTATTTAGACTGATAATGGTGGGCAGCGTACCAATTGCTCGGATGACAGATATCCATTTGCAAGCTTGGGCATACAAATCTTAGAATGTGCTCAGCCAATATTATTAAGGTAAGCAAGCACAGCTGTTTTAAGTAGCATATGTACAAAAGACCTAGTGGCCGTGTGGTTTCTGGCAGAGTAGTAGAAAGAATTTGCCCCCTCCTTGAGTGACCTACTCTCATCGTAGATGTCAAATAGGCGACAAAGGAAATACCTGTATTTAATTCTCAGCCCGTTTGGCCTGCGTTGGGAGTGTTGGCCATGTTAAAGTAATATGGGCAGCAGAGGAAACGTTAATTAAATAGTTACATTGTTTATACAAGAATATTTTTTTATTATGAGAAACTAGACAAAACATCCTTTTACAGGGATAGATAAACAATAGAATGTTCTCTGTCATAGACCACAGATATAAGATATAAGAGTATTAAACCTATTTGCCTAACACCCCCCCTCAATTTAAAGTTTCCCACAATTTAAATTGCATTAAAGAAAAATCTATTTACGACAAACATTTTTAGAACTCAAACAATCTAAATATCTCATAGAAAAACAAAAGATAACAGAAGTTAGCTTCAAACTGTGAAGTAACATTCAAGAACTTAATTTAAGCAACAAGTTTCGTAATTTAACAAACTTTTCTTTGCATAAAGCTTTAGTAAAAATATCTGCACTGTTGTTTTCGGAACTAATGTATTTTATATCGATAACACCTTTCATCACTAAGTCTTTTATAAAGTGTTCTTTTATGTCAATATGTTTGCTCCTCTTAGAATTTTCGTAGCTACTGCTTAAGCAAATAGCACCACGGTTATCGACATACATTGTTGAATTAACGTTGTATTCAAATCTTTAAGGATACCTTTTAAGCTTATTATTTCTTGAGCACACGCTGCTGCAGCTATGTATTCGGATTCTGCGCTTGACAAAGCTACACAGATTTGCTTTTTTGAATGCTATGAAACAGGATTATCTCCACACAGTATTACAGCTCCTCTTGTACTTTTCCTATCTGAGTAAATGCTATAAGTTGCTATTTTCACTTACCAACGCATTGTTAATGTTATGAACAATATCAAAACTTATCATGTATAAACTTTCATTGCTATTTCCATAAATTTTCGTATTTTCACCAGATATTAATGCACTATGTCTTCTAAATATTACAAAAAATTTCATTTTATTTAGTTTTTGTACTGACAGTAAATTGTGTGACAGATTGTCAACAATCAAACCATCAATGTTTACAATATATCCTTTTTTGGCCCGTACTGTCAGTTTGCCTCTTTTGCATACTGTTATTATTTCCCCATTTGCAATTCTTATATCTATGTTCGGAATATTTTCTACGTTTGTCATATATTTCCGGCCGGTTCACGGACTTCTTCACTAGTTTGTGCACTCGGTTTTCCTCTGTATTATTATTTACCTTTGAATCTATTAGGTCTCGTTCTACCACGATAATTTGTACCTCGCGAATTTTATGGCTGTTTATTTTGTAGACAATCCCTACTTGCCGCACTTAAAACATTTTAGAGCTTCCCCTGTTGCAAATGAGAAATCTGCACTGGTTGAGGGTTGCGGTTCGCTGCAATTTTTGTACTTCAATTCAGCATCCAAAAGTTTTCCTTTTACGTACTCAAGTGTCAATTCCACATTTGTTGTTTCTAAAGCCGTGATAATTGGATCATATACGTCAGGTAAAGTAAGAAGTAGGTGGCAAACCTTGTCTGATTCACTCATTTTGCTGCCATGTTTTCCAATTCCCTTACGATTTTGTCAAAACTATTAAAGTGGTTCATTAACGTGTCCTTTACTTCACATTTTAACTGCATGAGTTTTCTTCTCAAATACAAACTAGACAGTGTACTTTTTCGCTCATGTATTTTTCTGTGTTTTTCTATCATATTTCTCGCAGTGCTTGCCTCGCGCACGTATTCTAGTTGACTGTCAGGTAGAGCTTGCACAATAATATTTCTTGCTCGCGCATCCATTGCTGAAAATTTAACAAATTCGTCTTTTGACATTTTCTGTTTGTCTTCCACATTTTTCAACAAAACTTAATTGAATCCTTTTTCTCCCATGTAACAATCAATGCGAAAAATCCAGTTTGAAAAATTGTCTTCATATACTTGAGGTAACAAGGATGCTTGCTGTGCTGCCATTTCGGTCCTCTAGTACTTCTTGCTTATATTTTCTATTAATCGCGTTACAAACTGCATTACACTATAACTCTGGGCCCATAACCTGTTAAAGTAATATGGGCAGCAGAGGAAACGTGAATTAAATAGTTACATTGTTTATACAAGAATATTTATTTATTATGAGAAACTAGACAAAACATCCTTTTACATAGATAGATAAATAATAGAATGTATGTTTTCTGTCATTGACCACAGATATAAGATATAAGAGTATTAAACCTATTTGCCTAACAGGCCAAATCCTCCGTCTGTCTCCGGCAGATGATAGAGGGTTGTGCTCCTGCAATGCAGACTTAAAATTATATGATTATGAAGTACAAGAGACATTTGTAAGTATGTCTACAGTCATATGGTATCAACACATTTATTTATTCATAAAATAAACGGTTTGTGTGTCTCATACATACCTGATCCCACAGAAAATAAAGATGTGTTGTAAACGACGAAATCCGAATCGCAGTAGAGAAATCAGGTCTAAAGAACAAAAAAACAAAAGAAGAAAAGTCCAAATAACAAAGCAGGGGTCGTTCGTAAGTCACTGATAAATCCAAAAAGCACTTCGTTTACGGTAAACCAAGAAGCTTATGATAAACACAGAATGTCAATTATAATATGTAAATAGTTTGACGTTTAATAGTACCTACGTATAGAAATTACACGTCGGGATGGTCGATGGTCTTTGTCGATGTCGATGGATAATTTGAAAAAATTAAACAAAAATTATTTTATTATATATTTTTATTAATAATTACATATAGTCATTTATTTTTGCATAAAAATTAGACTATATTTTATTATAATTATTACGAACATTTTGAAATATAGTTATATATTTTTAGAATACTTCGTATTAGGTTTCAGAATGAACTCATTATGGCGTACCTAATTGTTGCCTGTTTAGCAATGTGGTTAATAAAATATTGTTTTTGACAAAAAAAATACTGCATTTATCGTAATTTTAGTATTTTCTTACTAACCTCTAAATTTCTCCTCGGTTTTCTAAAATGTGTACAAGGTGCAGACCGGGTATGAAAAGTCTCCTTTATTTTCATGAAACAAATGTTAGAAAGTTTCAAGACGTCATGTGGAACAAATTCATTTCGTAATTAATACGATGTTTTGTGATGTTATTTTATCAATATTACAAAATTGGAGAGCCTATTCTTAAAAGCGTTAGAAACCAGCTACAGGTACTTTTCAGTGTTGTACGTATTAGAAAAAGATTAAATAAGTTTTCAACATCAGCAGCGGTTGGATATTACAAACATTTGAATATAAAATTAGCGCGTAAGGTAAGCTCATCGTTTTTCAGCCCGATGTTCACAAACAAGCTTCCTAAATGGTTTCAAAGTAGCTCTTTACCTCATTACTAACTTTCCAGCATTCTAACTTTTAGGGATCGTGACCAAATACCCTTTCGAGGTCGACTTCTAATTAGATTTTATGGGTGCAACTGTAAGCTGATTTTCATTTAAATAATTTTAACACAAAGCTGGCGTATTTTGAACACTGAATTTTTCAGCCATACGATATGGAGTATAAAGTATATATGTGTTGATGGATGTGTGAACCTACGAGGAAAAGTTATATACAAACTTAAGGTACATTTAAAGACTTATGCAATGACATCGCATAGGGTGCGCAAAATATAAATTTGATCTCTCAGTTCAATGTTTGAAAGCCATCCTTAATATTTTTTGAGAAACTAGATGATCGAACTCTATAAAAATGATGCAACTAGCTAATTTTCGAAGATTCTCGTATCAGATCCTTGGGTTTTCACTTATAGGTTTTTTTATTATTTGTCGTGTCATGTTAACCCGTATTTCGTAAATTTCATCTGGCTACCTCTTGCGGTTATGGAGATACAGCCCTGTGGTAGACCGATGGACAGGCAGACGGACAGCATAAATTGTTTTTTTGGAACCCAGTAAAATAACATTACATATAATAAACAAAAAAAAAAACATGGTAAGGAGTGTTGCCGTCGATACGAAACGAAGTTACAATGTTCAGAAATTAAACAATCAGTAATAAAAATTTCCAATACAGTGAACGGACTATATAATTTCGTAATAACAAATCCTTAAAGCCTTATTTAATAAGGATCTTTCAACAAATCTAATAAACCTTACAAACCCTGTGCTTTATGCAACGATGAAATTCGAGGCTTTATCAGACTCGCTATTGTCCAATACTCCGACTCAGATGTTGCGGTTGACATCTAAATCGAGGGTTGAGGCGGATTTTGAATTCCATTTTATGGTAATGCGACCCGACTTTGTAACAAACTGTCTTGCTATCTGATGATGGGTTTTGATTAGTTAAATCAGATAGGACAAGACTAGTTTAATTTCATCTGATTGTCTGTATTTTCTTTTGATGGATAAAAGTATGAAGTCATTCAGTTGTTATAGGTGAGACCAAATATTTTAGTAAAATTTAGTTTAGTAAAAGTATCGAAATACGGCATATTAAAAATACTGTCCTATTTGTATTCATCATTTGCTGTATAAGTGTCTACCTAATTTTTTTTTGTTGTTTTGTTGTGTGTCACGACACTTATCCCCGAACGTATGTCCTTAACATCCACGTTTCACGGATGGTATGCCGTCCCTCAAACGTGATAGGTGGTGAGCCTATCGCCGTGCTGCGGGCACAAACCTGAGTCGAGGTACATAATAGATTGGATATACCTATTTTATGAAGAAAACGCACGGTTCGGTTGAATACATATCCAAAAACATCCATTTAACAGGCAAAGGCCTTTGACCCTTGGACATTTAGTAAACGGATTCCTGAATCAAAAAATAGTTTTCACACACCCGCAATATTTTTGTACGACCCATCAAAAGACATCATGAGATAGACGAGAATAAAAAAATGAACTCCATTTAACGTATAGGTAACCAACATCAATTTTAAGGGTTCCGAACCTCAAAATGAAAAAAGAAAGTCTGTCAACACAGTTCTCACGAACGCATGAAGATGTAAAGTTATAAAAAAATCAAGATTCTAAGTCAATGCAATATAAAAACCACGGCCGAAATACCCACTAATGTCACACATTTTGGCATGCAAAAATAAATCAAAACCTATGCGGTACTTCCCGCTGTCCTAAAATCATGAAAAATTGTAACGAAGCTTAATAATGATAAATAGGTAATTTGTTGTTATGATACATTAAAAAGATTTTGTCTGTCTGTCAATCAATACCCTTTTACTGAAGAATGCGCGTAGAGGTATCAAGTTGAAATTAATATCAAATACAAAAGTCTACGGTAACTTAAAGTTGTAAAAATATCAAGCTTCTAATGACTTAGAAACTATGCAATAAATAATATGCTCAAAAACGGTCAATTTTGTCGCATATTGTGACACAAATAATGAAATTTGGCAATTTAGCAAGACGTTACATAACAAATATAGAAAGAAATCCAAAAACTGTTTTTTTGAACACAACTACACTTAGAGGAAAGGACAGCTTTGTTCAATCTCCATGATGCCCATTCCTTGCCAACCTGCCTGCACCCGACGCAAACTCCTAATCATATCAGCGATCTAATTATATAAAAGAAAAGATGACACCAGATTTACGCCTCTAAGACAAATAGTTTGGGATTTATTAAGGCAAGACGATATACACAATTTCGGTACGGTTCACATTTCTATTGTGTGTTGTGTTATGTTTCGGTGCAATCTTATAGACATTTTACGTAAAAAAATAGGCAAATACAAGTATTAGGTATAAATATCAAGATTTCATTTTCGATAATATCTGTATTTAGGGAAAACAACTCTTTCATCTCTCGGCAAATTTAGTCAGAACAGATGAATAGAACGCTACTTTTTGTCACACTGATAGTAAAATGACGGGTTTGATATAGAGATTTTTTTAAACTGTAAAGATAAGTTGGTGATTTTCAGTTTAGTTGCGCGATTGATTGAAATGTGTTGTAAATAAATCCAGACGAACAAAACGTAATTTAAAGTTTTTAAGACATGTTTTAGTTTTATGCTGAAAGTTTATTTACATATAAAAGGTAATGTCATCTTTTTGTAATTTAGACTTTTTACAGTAAAATAACGATCTAAGGATAACCTCAAACAGTCCTCATAACTAATATCCTCAGTCCTGATAACCTCAGTCGCGCAAACAAGATTTAGTCTAGTAAAAAATTTTCAAATAGTTTTGTTGCTTGCATATGACCTTCTGGGCTAGTACTTTTACTAAGAGGAACGCCTGCTTATCGCACCCCCCATATATGCCGTGTTGCTCTATGTGAATACCATACCAAATTTGAGCGTTCTAGTACTTCACGACACACGGCGATCTATAAGTGTTTCTTGTTGACTAAGGAACCCTAAAAACAAACAAATTATAGCTATTTAATTTTTTAGCAGAGATGAATACACCTACAGTTCAATTATTTCTGTGAACATAACCATAAAGTTAATAAAAGATAATTTTTTTAATGTATATAATATAATGGTTTGATTCGATCTAATTATTATTGAATAAATAATAAAAATATAAAATTGTTTACTTGGCACAAGGTACTGCATGTTATCTTACTAAAGTTTTTAAAATAAATACAATTTACAAGGTTTCGTAGAAATCTTTTTATTTTTTGCGAACAATAGATTCTTAGCAGACAAAAAGATACGAACAGGCAATATCTACAGACAGAGTTTTTTACTAGTCAGTTAGCAGGACACAAGGACACACGAATCACATATAGATATCGCGTCTTTGTATCACAAAGTCTTTTCAAGATAAAGTGTTTCATTCAAACACAAATATTCACGCAACATTAAATAAACCTTTTTAGGGCTCTTTTCCAGTGCCACATTCGTAGCTACGTAACTATATCTCGTCTTTGCTAATAAAATGAAGATATTAATAAAAATGTACTATAAGAAGGACACTTTTTTCGGATGAGGTATCAAGAGATATAAGGTAGGTAGGTAGGTACTGGGGAAATATAAAGGGTTCCATACGTACATAGGTTTGAATTCAAAGACTAAGTTTTTTTATTATATGTTTTAAAGATTTTTATTAGAGCTTGTTCGTTTCGTTCATTCGTTTCAGCTGGAACACGTCCACTGCTGAACATAAGTTTCCACATACCGAACCCCCTAGGCCACCACCGATTTCGTATGATGTGGTCCTTAGTAGGTACACGGAATAGTTAGGTAGCTTAGTTTGGGATCAGAAAGCGCTGTTGCATTTATTTATTTGTTCTTATTATTTTGCGAGTTATTTGTAGCTCCCAAAGTCGTTAATTTTGGGCCCGTCTATTAACTTTTTTATTTAAGCCTGTTCATTTGTGTTGGTTGCATTGCATTGCACAAACGTTTTATTTGCATATGATTTAATTTGGACATATATAATATGTAGGTACTATAGAGAGCAATACAATAATATTTTTTTTTTACACACTTGTACTTTAACGCGGCCGGAGTCGCAGGTAACATCTAGGCTAGAATAAATGGCAAAAAACAATAATTATATAAATATGATAAAATTGAATCTTTCTGAATAGTCGCGGTCAGAAAATGTTTACCACCTTAAGGATCACAATGTGTGCATGCAGCACACATTTAAGTCACAAGTTCGAAATGTCTATTTCATAATAATTTGATTGACCATAGATTATCTTTTTTCTAATATAACAGTCAATCGCTCTAGGACAGGGATGGCGAACCTTTATTAATGAATGTGCGATTTTCTATGAAAAAAACAATACTGTACCTATGAGGTGCCGTCTGGGTTACTTGTGTCTGTAGTGTAGTCCAACATTGTGCAAAGCTCGTCGGATCGTCCGAGCACTCACACCATATAAAGCAGCAAAATAACAAGTTGGTGTGAAACCATTATCTTCGTAAAGACGAATGATTTCTGTTATTTGCGCGGCGGTTAGTATCAGTCGTCGTCCTGAATTATTTCTATGATCTGTTATTTGCCCTTCTTCGCCGTGACGCCTAATCCAAAACCTCACAGTGAATCGCGATATATTGAGTTCTCGTGATATAGCACTAATACTATGTCCATCTTCGAAGAGAAATATTATTTCAGCCCTTTGCTCCAGGGTTAAACTTGCCATTTTGTTTCGTTATGAAAAAATCTTTTGTAAAATTTTACTCTTGCCAAAAAGACGTTCAAACAATATTTTTTGATAAATGTCATTTCAACAAATAAAGATATTAGTTCCATTATCAAAGAGTGATCAATAATTATTGTTGTTTTTCTCGATGCGTCCTTTTGCATAATAGCTTTTGAAAGGTAATAAGTAACTTGATATGGCATTTTAGACTTAGTGAAAAAAGTTTGATACAGAATCTAATTTCAAAACTAGTAAACATTTTCTGACCGCGACCGTACATCTTCTTCTATATAAATTAAAATTAAAATGACGAAGCTTCACTTGAGAACAGCTTGACCGATTTGGTGTTAGTAATAAAATGGTTAGTAGGTACAGGGTTTGCATGAAAGGAAAAAATAAGAAAAAAAGAATTTCTAAAAACTTTCTTTTCTTAAAACATTAGAATCATATAAAAATCTCGATCCGATGTTGCGCCAAGCGCGCCGGCTAGTCCAATGCGTCTTTTGAACGTAACTATTGTTATAAAATTAAGAAGAATAGCTTTAGAATGTTATGTTTATTTTTCTATAATTATACATTGTTCATTAACTTATATTTTATACCTGTTTTACAGATGTACCTACTTCATAAAAGTAACTTTTAATGGAATTTGTACGAAAATTTCACTTTTCCAAGTACATTTTATAACTTGGTCGATTATTACTCGTTAGCCTGTAAAGTGTACTTACCCGTGATAGTTTTCCTTTTAAATTCATAATATGCGCTACGACCGTAATTTTTATCTAGTGTATGATAATATTGTATTATTTTTAGTATAAAATTGATAAATTATGATACTAACAGTTAAGTTTTGAGTTCGAATAATTTACCAATAAGTAATAAACTAGTTGTCAATACAATTTTATAGTTTGTCAACCACTAGCATACGTAAAATTAAAACATTACTCGCTTTTGCACAACACACGCGCAACTTAATTCACCGTTGGATGAGTGGACTAATCATAGCGCTTTGTTTGACGTTGCATGTGTGTGCGTTACATTATGTTTTTTTTATTATACAACTAAGGTGGCAAACAAGCTTACAGTCCGCCTGATGGTAGGCGGTCACCGTAGCCTATGGACGCTTGCAACACCAGGGGTATCACTTGCGCGTTGCCGACCCTTCAGAAATCTAATAACTTCATTCTTAAAGAACTCTATACTATAGTCCTTGGAGAAAACCTTAGCAGGGAGCTCATTCCACAACTTAAGCGTTCGCGGGAGGAAGTTTCTCTGAAACCGCACTGTACGCAACCATTTAGGTTCTAAAGTGTGAGAATGAATTCCCTGCCGATGGCTAGCGGTGCGATGGTAGAAATTAGCCGTGGGCATTATTTCGAACAATTCCTCAGAACACAACCTATTGTACAAGCGGTAGAACACACACAGGGAGGCAAAGTCTCTCCTCAGACTTAAGGGCTCGATACCGCAAGTGAGTTTGGAATCGTCGACAATTCTCACAGCCCGTCGTTGAACCGAGTCAAAGGGCCAAGCTAGTATCCAGGTGCCAGAGATGGCAGCAGCACTCCATATGGGGCCAAACTTGCGACTTGTAAAGTAACAACCTTTGCCCCGACGTTAAGCACTGCTTCGCTCTGTTGAGTACACCAAGTTTTTTGGATGCCAGCTTCACCTTGTCTTGTAAATGATCTCGGAACTGAACATCGCTGGAGATGTGAACACCAAGGATCCCAATGTTCTTGGAAATGGAGAGGGGATTGTTCTGGAATTGTGGGACTACAGTTAATGGGGTTTTCTTAGCGGTGAACGCGCACACTTGTGTCTTTGTAGGGTTGAATCGGACCAAGTTTACCCGTCCCCAGGCAGAGACCTTGGACAGTGTGGTCTCGATTTGAGTTCTTCGCGGTTTTCCTCCACAACGGAACGAGGGATGTTTGCATGACCCGTGTAATAAGCGTCACCAGTACTGTATTTCTGCATAGCAATGTATGTTGTTGATGTCCAACATGTCATTGATATGCAGTAGGAACAGCGTAGTAGACAGCACAGAGCCTTGCGGGACACCAGCATTAATATCCATGCTATCAGAGCAACTACCGACAAAACAAATGGCAACTTCGATAGAAGACCCCGGTGCCAGACCCGATCGAACGCCTTCGCTATGTCCAGGCTACATGCCAATGCCTCCCCCTGACTCTCAATGGCTAGTGCCCATCGGTGTGTGAGATACACTAGAAGGTCACCAGTCGAGCGACCGTGGCGAAAGCCATATTGACGGTCACTGACCAGGTCGTGTACATCTAGGTATCCTAAAAGCTGTGTGTTGATCACACGCTCCATCACCTTGGAGAGGAGAGAGGTAATAGCGATAGGCCTGTATCTGATCTATCGTCCTTTTTGGGCACCGGGTGCACATTCGCAGTCTTCCATGAAGACGGAAATTGCCTAATGTGGTAGGAAAGCGCGAAGAGGCGCGTGAGTACAGGACATAACTCAGGCGCACACTGCTTAAGCACCACTGCTGGTATGCCGTCTGGCCCACTCGACTTATGAACGTCTAGAGAAAGCAACGCCCGCCGGGCCTCCCGCTGTGTTATGGAGATTTCCGGCATGGTCTTACCGCCCAACGGTATAGTAGGTGGTACAGCGCCTTCATCATTCATGTTCGAGGCAAAGAGACTGCCCAGTAGATCGGCTTTCTCTTTAGCACTATGGGCCAAGTCACCATCGGTCTTTCGCAGTGGTGGTAACGACGACTGGCAAAAGTTCCCTTCGGCAGCTTTGACAAGCGACCATAAAGCACGGCTCCCAGAAGGATAGCTCGCAAGTCGCCCACCTATTTTGCCGATGAATTGGAATTTGCTAGAGTAGTGGTAGACATGGAGGGGCTTCAGTGGCTACACAGGATCCCATAGAAACTGCGCTTACTCCTTTCTAGCCTTCTTTAACTGTTCTGAGGTTTCAACAAAGGACAAACAACGTTCGCCTGGATAGAGAGGGAAAATAGTGATAAACGGTCGCAGTTTCCACAATTGTATTGCTTGAGTTCTAACTTAAAATATGGTGCAAATTTCATCTTGATACGCGTCCTAGAATCTGAGTTATCTTTTACAAAACCGACTGACTGTTTAGCTATAAGTGCAGAACAACGGCTATCGAGCAAGATATATTAAAATGAATTGTTACCACAAACACCTTTATATAACATCTAGTTGTATTATATAAGAGCTTTGTTAGAATATCAAACGCTGTAATTGTAATATTATTCTCCTTTGCCGAAACGGTAACATTTAAATTAAGGGGTGAGGCTGATTTTGAATTTCATTTCTCTGCGTAATCATAATGTTATCTGACGTGCTGACAAGCGACTGGGATTTACGTTCTGATTCCGCTCGAATATTTGTATTTGTAAATCGGTAAATTTACGCAGATATGTTAAAAAGGTACTGTTTAGGTACTTGATAGCATTATCGCAAGCGTGTCGTGTAGTCTCTTCTTTGAAAAAAAAAAACCAAATCCTTGTATTTAAAATGCGAAAATTATTCAGTTTCATCATATCTTTCCGTCAGTCCGTAAGCGGTAGGCATTAATAGTGTGTATGTTGTAGGTATGTATATACTTAAATAGACAATGCTTTTCGTCACGTATTTTCAATCATTTTTTTTTAGGATTCCGTAGATATGTAGCAAAAACTGAACCCTTTTCTAGTTTCCTATCATTTCTTTTTAAGCATTCGTCCTTTTGACAAATTTATGATTTCGAAGGAAAATGAAAGAAATTTCTAATTTTCTTTAATACTGACTTGGTCCTTAAGACCAACTGAAAAAAAAAAATTCGTTTAACGTTTAACTAAAAATTTAAATATAAACTTTTTTTTAGCAAAACCATGTACCGACTTCAGATCCACTAAAAAGTAAAAAACAAGCCCCTAAAGCAGACTTCTCACAGAACATTCACCAACATGTTTTATTCGCCTTGAAGTCGATTGCCACTGCCCCCTAAAGAAGACATACTGACAGAACATTAAGCTACAGTTTCTTTGCCTTAATGGCAGATGCCAACAAAACCTTCTTACCTATCTTTACTTGTCTTTATTTTTAGCAATAGATCTCTAGAGGAGTAAAACATGCAGTTAAATGTTCAGTCAATAAGTCTGCTTTATGGGCTTGTTCTTAATACCCTATATACATAACTACAAAGTTATATTTCAATGAGCAGCCAAATTTTTAGGCGTCGGTCAGATAGGTTTTTGCGAACGGATATAGTTACGAACATACGTGCGACTAAAAAAGAGCCCTTAAAAGGTTTATTTAATGGTGCGTGAATATTTTGTTTGAATGAAACACTTTGTCTTGAATAGACTTTGTGATATAAAAGACCATCGGTTCTCTATTTGATCTATATGTATGTGATTTGTGTGTGTTAATGCTTTGTATTTAATGTACTGTTGATATTATAAAGAGAAAACTCTGCTATTCTTACCTCTATGTCTGAGATCTCTATAGATCAATAGATTGTTCGCAATAAAAAAAGAAAAAATAAAATAAAACTAAATAAATTATTTTGTGTTTTTAAATATTTGTTATTAAATTACAGCATCGAATGGAAACTTTGTATAAATTTTATTATGTGGCTTCCAGAAATAATTGTTAATCCTACAACAAATGTTGGCCTTTTCCCCACAGAATTTAAATTAGTCTGACAGGCCTTTGCCGTCGGGTCGGTAGAGCCTTGATATAGGAATGCAGAGAATATTAGCAGATCCCAAGACTTCAACTTTATCAGGTATCTAGGCAATGTCTCAGCTAATTATGAAAAAATACTTACAACAACAACTACAAGGATAGGTAAAAAATTGAATACCAGCATCAAAAAAATCCAATAAAGACAAATACTTTAATTCAAGAAAATATTTCACCATTCTAGCTAGACTACGGATTGGTCATTGTCTGGTGCCAACACACCACCAACTAAAAAAACTGCTAATAGCAAAATATCCGGAATGCAATGGTGAAAAGGCCGCTTTTGCTGCTTGTTTCCTTAAATGTCTTTCCTTCTCACTACAGAGACTAATTTTTGAGGCCGAAATATTATTATCATAACAGAAGTACATACTGCCACCCGAATATTTAGTGTTATGGTATTTTTTATCGTTAAAACATTAAATTATAAGGTATAAGAAAGGCTTCAGTGTATATAAAAATGTAGCAGAATAGAAATGAATATTGTGAAGAAAATAAAAACTATATTATAGTGTAAAGTGCAACTGATTAAATGAACACGAAATATTGTAAATATAATCTTATTTAATATAATAAAATGAAAAAAATTAGAGAAGAAAAGACAAAGCATAATGTTCGGTAAAGATAAGCGATGAAGTAATGCCCTTTCACTCCGTACGACTGAAGGTGCGACCGCTCGCTGCCTGATGAGCAAAATTAGTTATGGAATAGTTAGGCGGCGCAGGGCGCTTGCGCGAATGGTCGTGTGTGTTTATGTTACAGCGTGCTACGCGCATCCATGGATGGTGACTGCTGATGGCTCGACCGTCTGTGTAGTGGCCATATTGCTGTGTATTCGTAAAATTCGTGTATATAAAGTGTTTAAAATATGGAAATTGAACAAAGTGCATCTTTGTCTTTGTAAAATACGGAAACCGTAATGCCACGCCTATTATAATTTTTATTTTTAGTATTCGCGATTATGAGTAGTACAGGGAGGTTGGATATGGAATTTTAATTCTATGACAGATTGCGATGTCAAATATACTACGTCAAAAAAGTAAATAAACAAACATTATTATTTCTTGACAATGTCAAAGACATGTCTTGTGACATATTTGAGTGTTAAGCGCGAATCGTGTGTAAAGGTTTTCACTTCTGCTGGCACTTCCGGAGTGCAACTCGTTTTTTTTTAAGTGATACATTAGTTATTAGTATGATACATTAGTACATTATTAGTTATACATTGATTTACAATATCCTCTAATTTTATATAAGACTAGCTGACCGGGTAGACGTTTTCCTGCAAAATACCGACTGCAGTACAGGAGTACAGTTACATATAAAGATTTTACTGTACGTAGATGTCACCGTACTACTCTTAAGTCGGATGCAGGAAAACGGCTGCCCGGTCAACGCCACCTGCCGGGCTGATTTGTGAAACGAAACCATCCAGGGCGCCACCCAAACGCAAACAAAAAAAACATTTAAATCGGTCCAGCCGTTTAGCAGGAGTACAGTGACATACACACGAACAGTAGAATTATTTTATAAAAGATGAAACTTGTTCCTCTGAAGTGCTAGGCCCTCCTAACCGACAATAGAACAGACTGACAGTCACCATTCCCGTAGAGACTGCCGGTCACCCATAAGGTTAGTAAAATGAAAAACACATAATGTTATGTCTTCCTGTGATGCTTATTTTTTTATTTTTTTGTGGATTTTCTCAGTCGATTGCAGCTTATATATTTAAAACTTTATATTTAAACAGAAAAAAAAAAGTTTGTGTGTTCATATAAGTACTAAAAGGGTAACTCTTATATTTTTAATTAAGCGTTATAAAAAGCCAGCAGTCCAGTTTTCACCACAAAGCGTTAAACATATTATATCGTACTGAAAAAGTACTGATGTGTTTTATACTCCCCCCGTACTTTAATTTTCAAATTAAGAAATCCAAAGCATAAAAGTTTTTAGAAAATTATAGCTTCTGGGTCATCTCTTCTGTATTAAGTATGTGAATATGCAGTTTATTTTCAATATTATACAATAAGATTCTATTTAGAAACAAAATTACTATTTGTAACGCATCGCTATGTTAAATTGAATGCAGTGTCATTTTAGTAGTCTTTTCAGCAACTCGTTTCATAAAGTAGTTACTTGCAACTATAAAGCACGAGCAACGACTAATCTAACGAACAACGAGAAAAGTGGTGCAATACGCTTCCGCTAGATGGTGATTAATTAAAAAATAGATGGCGTTTCGTGTTTACCGCGTAGTTTGCTTGGGTTGAAATATATACTTACCAAATTGGTTAAACTTATTTAAAATTATTTTTTATAAAAATAGACAATGTCATGTAGCAGCCATTAGCGAAAAATTCTCACACCCCCTCATTTAAGAAAATAACCAATAACGTAAGGTAAGGTACCATACCGTTACTTATATACTTACGTTAAGTCAAAAAAGAGGTACTAATATTTAATATTTTTTTTGTGGTCGCATAAAAAACAGTGCAAGCAATGGCACGAAATTTGTCTTTTTAACACTCGTGCTGTGCTATTGTGAAACTTGGCTACACAATGTCACTCGTGTCAAAATGTACTTACTTTCGCAACAATTGCATATTATACGAGTGAAATAAAATAAAACGTGGCTTTTGGGAGTAATAAAAAATTAAACGTGAACCGACTCTTCGTAAAAACTGCTTACAGTATTTCACACATTTTTTTGGAGTAAACTTCGTCCAGTTTGGTAATATCGTAAGTAGTTTCAAGCTATGGCCGTCAATCACTCCGCGCCGGTGCTAACCCTAGTTAAGCGTTATGTATTGCTTAACTTAACAGACTACCCGCCTTAAAAAGAACTACACTCGGAAGCTCTATGCAAATGGTGGATGTACTCGTAAAGCAAATGCAAATTACCCGTTGAGCCAAATAAATTGCGGCTTTCTCTAACGGGAACTGATACGTCTCGCTGAACTAAAGGTTAAAGGTTTTAAACGTATCTTAAACAATTCGAAGATAAATAAAAGTTTTTATAAAGGCTCCTAATTTATATACAGGTAGGCCAAAAATATCGGTGACAAATGTTTTTACATTTTTTTTTATTTACTACTAGCTTATTCCCGTGACTTCATTTGTATGGACCATCGTGAAGATATCAGGATTCTCAAACAAATTTTCGTTACCTATTTTGCACTCTATGGGACGATTTTCAAAACCGGTGAAACTTATGTTGAAGTCGGTTTTGTCGGATGCTGGATCAGGGAGTTTATTGCCAAACAGTCTGGAAGAGTCGAGTTTCACGTTGTATGTACCTATGGAAATGTATGGAGTTAGGTACATCTTGCCTCTTGAGACTAAACAAGAGAGCTTAATGCGAACGGTCTCTCCGGACTCGGGAATTTGAGAAAGAAACGTATGCGAATAGGTCCAACCTCATGACCCGTGGAAGTACTCGTATACATTTTACTTCCGAATTCACGAGTCTGAGGTCTTCGAGGCTTTTCGCAATAAGCTCTAAGTTCCCGAGAGGTGAGATGTGTGAGGTGCGGCAGACAGGCAGACACGGAAAAAAAACTTGAAAATTTCTTTACAGTAAGATATTATAATTTCTTGGGATATTTGTTACTGTGAAAATAAAATTCATTTGAACTAAATTTGCAATTTTCAGTATAAAAACATGACATCAATCAACAATAATAATTAAATATTCTTTTTTGCCTTAAAATATTTTGCAAATCATCGAAAAGAAAAAGCGATTTCAATAAATTAAAGTAAAACTTTTGTCTCAAATGGTTTTTTTTTCTTTAAAAAAAGACTCTTCATTTCCAAGCAATGATTTTTAATGTTTTAATACGAAAAAACAATTATCTTGTTTGAAAAATATAAAGTTTTGATGTACAATTTTTTTTTTGCGTTAAAATGTAGCAGATTATATCGCACGGCTACAAGCACGGCTGACGTCACGCGTCCTACATCGCGCTATCGAAGTTTCAGTTGCAGTTCATTGATGAGTGGGCGTCTAAAGAGTGCAGTCCTTAACCTTAATAATGCATCTTCAAGCCGCTTCACGTCGCGTCGCATTACGTCTCGGTCTGAGCCGACCCTTAAAGTATATCGCTCAATTGATATCAGTGCGATCAATTGATAATTGGGCGTCACGACGAGTGCAGTCCTTAACCTTAAGGCTAGGGTATAGGCTAGACCGCGAAAATACGCCGTTTTTGTGCAAATTTTGTGGCTCAACTATAGCATCTAAAGCATTGAAAAAAATATATGTTATAAAACTTGCTTTTGTCTAGTGCATTACCTTACTGAATGATTTTCATTTATTGTATTTAATGCAATAAAAATCTGGAAGTGACCATTGTTTCAACACTTGTACAAATTTTTAAAGCGTGTTTTGCATTTGCTTGTAATGAAAGTTGATTAAATAATTAGAATAGCTTGTTATCTAGTGCATTGACTCTAAGTTGTAACGAAAAATCAAAAAATGTGACAACAAAACGGTAATAACGTTAAATTCCATACAAAAAAATTAAAGTTTCAAGGCGTCATTACGGTATAAATTACTTAAGAAGTATATAACATATATATCTCATAGTAATGTATATGACATTATCTAGTGATTTATAGTACATTTACATACACAACGTTAGAATTACAGAAATTAGCTTTCTGGCATATATCGCCCTCTTAATAATGCATCTTCAAGCCGCTTCACGTCGCGTCTCGTCGCGTCACGTCGCTTCTCGTCGCGTCACGTCTCGGTCTGAGCTGACCCTTAAAATATATTGCTCAATTGATATCAGTGCGTGTACTCGTCACACAACCGTTTAGAAGGAAACGGTGCGTAAATCCCAGTCGCTTGTCAGTACGTTGTTGGATTACATTATGATAACGCGGAGAAATTAAATTCAAAATTAGCCTCAGCCACCCCTTAATTTGAATGTTACCGTCGAAGGAGTATATTTATGCTTAACTTATCTTTGCTTTAATGTGGGATTTTGTGTGGAAGGACGTGATTTCTTAATAAACATAAATTTAACTTTTATTAATTCCAAGACGTGTAACAATTAAATATTTACCTCAATTATTTTGAAGTTATCAAAATGGTTAATTTTTTTTTTTAAATTGAAATTTAAAGTTGTATTATTATAATTTAATTAAATTTCTTGCTTGCCTTAGCCATTATACGTCCCACTGTCCCTCAGGCCTGACTTTGGAGAAGGAGGCTTAGGCCCAGTACGTATAATAGGTGGACGTTTTTAGAGCTAGTGCCCTCCCAATTGTCGGAGTTTT
This sequence comes from Apoda limacodes, assembly GCA_946406115.1. NCBI lineage: Eukaryota > Metazoa > Arthropoda > Insecta > Lepidoptera > Limacodidae > Apoda > Apoda limacodes. The sequence goes on along the minus strand of OX291542.1, from coordinate 27,629,066 downwards.
CAAGCACGGAGCTTGAACAACAAGCTTAAATGCTAAGGAACATTATGAAAGTTATTTCGAGCCTGGTTTGTGCCCGGTGAATTGCAAAAACATGCTCACCCTATAATCGGTAAAACGCGTTATTAACTATTTGCCGCAGCAGTTGACGTTTGCATAATCCCTCCTTGAGACTAATTGTCGTAATTAGTTAAGTTTTTCTAAACATCTTAATTTAATGTTATTTGTTTTTGTGTCACATCCTTATAAGTCCGCCTTATTGGGGTGGATTCTTAATGAAATTAAACAGAGGTATATTATTTGTAAACTGCCATACAGATATGTAAGGAAAAAAAAATTGTAATAAAAATTATAAACATAATATACATTGAACCGATGAAAGATAAATAAAAAATTTCGCAGAATCATTGGATAGAAATATAAAAAGGCATCTGAGGTTATTAAGAAACTTTTTGTTTACTCCTTATGAATCGATTTTTATTCAGCATATCACGCAGTATGACAATCTTTTGAAATTTCATATGGAGTAATATACTCGTACGGTGTTGAGTCATATAATTGATTTGATGATCAATTAATTAATGATTTGCGTAATACTTGTTAGGTCACTTTCTAGTGTTCCATTGTGTAAAATTTTGAAATACTTATAAAACTTAAGTGGAAATGCAATAATATGGTACTCTGGAGCTGATCAGATGATGGACCAGGAAGGTGGCCACAGGAACTTTGTCACGAAACGACACAATCCTATCGAGTTTGAGCTTGTTTTACATGTCTTGACAAGCACTCTGGTCTTTGATGAAATCCATAGGGTCTGACAATCGCACTTGAACAGTAAACTCATAGTAGTTTACTAAAACTTATTATGTGGTCGCGCGTCGGAGCTAACACGTACTTTTTTTTCTCGGAGATTAATATTTTGCGAGTTGTAAACTCCCCCTATTCCAAGTTATAAACTAGAAAAAAAACACAGTATTAGAGCATTATAAGAACTACCAATGAAAATGGTTTTGGGCAAAATCGTTTTATATTTTTTTAGATATTTTCATTTTGATTCAATGGGACCCTAATTTAATGCGTATAAGGCCCGGATTAATAGTCGTTTCTAAGTAACGTCCTAAGTAATACTTCTGAAAGTCTTACTTAGAGAATTCTTTACAATACTTACTACTGCTATTACTCATATTTACCAGATTTTCAAAAACAGAATTCATTTATAATAGCCATAGAAGAATATTATTTCGGTGGTTAACATAAATGGCTTTCGTTTTTTTTTGTACCTAAAATCTATTCTTTTTTCATGTCAATTCATTGTAAATTGTGTTTTGTTTATCGACAACGCTATATGGCTTGTACCCTTTACCTGCGTGCCATAAAGAGCAAAAAACCGGTCGAGTGCGAGTTTTAACTTGCGCACCGACGCGACGCGGCGACGCACGGTACCGCAGGTACTTATGTAATAGAATTATTTCCCCACCCTCTCGCACCTCTCTCATCAACAACGAGAAAAGTGGTGCAATACGCTTCCGCTAGATGGTGATTAATTAAAAAATAGATGGCGTTTCGTGTTTACCGCGTAGTTTGCTTGGGTTGAAATATATACTTACCAAATTGGTTAAACTTATTTAAAATTATTTTTTATAAAAATAGACAATGTCATGTAGCAGCCATTAGCGAAAAATTCTCACACCCCCTCATTTAAGAAAATAACCAATAACGTAAGGTAAGGTACCATACCGTTACTTATATACTTACGTTAAGTCAAAAAAGAGGTACTAATATTTAATATTTTTTTTGTGGTCGCATAAAAAACAGTGCAAGCAATGGCACGAAATTTGTCTTTTTAACACTCGTGCTGTGCTATTGTGAAACTTGGCTACACAATGTCACTCGTGTCAAAATGTACTTACTTTCGCAACAATTGCATATTATACGAGTGAAATAAAATAAAACGTGGCTTTTGGGAGTAATAAAAAATTAAACGTGAACCGACTCTTCGTAAAAACTGCTTACAGTATTTCACACATTTTTTTGGAGTAAACTTCGTCCAGTTTGGTAATATCGTAAGTAGTTTCAAGCTATGGCCGTCAATCACTCCGCGCCGGTGCTAACCCTAGTTAAGCGTTATGTATTGCTTAACTTAACAGACTACCCGCCTTAAAAAGAACTACACTCGGAAGCTCTATGCAAATGGTGGATGTACTCGTAAAGCAAATGCAAATTACCCGTTGAGCCAAATAAATTGCGGCTTTCTCTAACGGGAACTGATACGTCTCGCTGAACTAAAGGTTAAAGGTTTTAAACGTATCTTAAACAATTCGAAGATAAATAAAAGTTTTTATAAAGGCTCCTAATTTATATACAGGTAGGCCAAAAATATCGGTGACAAATGTTTTTACATTTTTTTTTATTTACTACTAGCTTATTCCCGTGACTTCATTTGTATGGACCATCGTGAAGATATCAGGATTCTCAAACAAATTTTCGTTACCTATTTTGCACTCTATGGGACGATTTTCAAAACCGGTGAAACTTATGTTGAAGTCGGTTTTGTCGGATGCTGGATCAGGGAGTTTATTGCCAAACAGTCTGGAAGAGTCGAGTTTCACGTTGTATGTACCTATGGAAATGTATGGAGTTAGGTACATCTTGCCTCTTGAGACTAAACAAGAGAGCTTAATGCGAACGGTCTCTCCGGACTCGGGAATTTGAGAAAGAAACGTATGCGAATAGGTCCAACCTCATGACCCGTGGAAGTACTCGTATACATTTTACTTCCGAATTCACGAGTCTGAGGTCTTCGAGGCTTTTCGCAATAAGCTCTAAGTTCCCGAGAGGTGAGATGTGTGAGGTGCGGCAGACAGGCAGACACGGAAAAAAAACTTGAAAATTTCTTTACAGTAAGATATTATAATTTCTTGGGATATTTGTTACTGTGAAAATAAAATTCATTTGAACTAAATTTGCAATTTTCAGTATAAAAACATGACATCAATCAACAATAATAATTAAATATTCTTTTTTGCCTTAAAATATTTTGCAAATCATCGAAAAGAAAAAGCGATTTCAATAAATTAAAGTAAAACTTTTGTCTCAAATGGTTTTTTTTTCTTTAAAAAAAGACTCTTCATTTCCAAGCAATGATTTTTAATGTTTTAATACGAAAAAACAATTATCTTGTTTGAAAAATATAAAGTTTTGATGTACAATTTTTTTTTTGCGTTAAAATGTAGCAGATTATATCGCACGGCTACAAGCACGGCTGACGTCACGCGTCCTACATCGCGCTATCGAAGTTTCAGTTGCAGTTCATTGATGAGTGGGCGTCTAAAGAGTGCAGTCCTTAACCTTAATAATGCATCTTCAAGCCGCTTCACGTCGCGTCGCATTACGTCTCGGTCTGAGCCGACCCTTAAAGTATATCGCTCAATTGATATCAGTGCGATCAATTGATAATTGGGCGTCACGACGAGTGCAGTCCTTAACCTTAAGGCTAGGGTATAGGCTAGACCGCGAAAATACGCCGTTTTTGTGCAAATTTTGTGGCTCAACTATAGCATCTAAAGCATTGAAAAAAATATATGTTATAAAACTTGCTTTTGTCTAGTGCATTACCTTACTGAATGATTTTCATTTATTGTATTTAATGCAATAAAAATCTGGAAGTGACCATTGTTTCAACACTTGTGCAAATTTTTAAAGCGTGTTTTGCATTTGCTTGTAATGAAAGTTGATTAAATAATTAGAATAGCTTGTTATCTAGTGCATTGACTCTAAGTTGTAACGAAAAATCAAAAAATGTGACAACAAAACGGTAATAACGTTAAATTCCATACAAAAAAATTAAAGTTTCAAGGCGTCATTACGGTATAAATTACTTAAGAAGTATATAACATATATATCTCATAGTAATGTATATGACATTATCTAGTGATTTATAGTACATTTACATACACAACGTTAGAATTACAGAAATTAGCTTTCTGGCATATATCGCCCTCTTAATAATGCATCTTCAAGCCGCTTCACGTCGCGTCTCGTCGCGTCACGTCGCTTCTCGTCGCGTCACGTCTCGGTCTGAGCTGACCCTTAAAATATATTGCTCAATTGATATCAGTGCGTGTACTCGTCACACAACCGTTTAGAAGGAAACGGTGCGTAAATCCCAGTCGCTTGTCAGTACGTTGTTGGATTACATTATGATAACGCGGAGAAATTAAATTCAAAATTAGCCTCAGCCACCCCTTAATTTGAATGTTACCGTCGAAGGAGTATATTTATGCTTAACTTATCTTTGCTTTAATGTGGGATTTTGTGTGGAAGGACGTGATTTCTTAATAAACATAAATTTAACTTTTATTAATTCCAAGACGTGTAACAATTAAATATTTACCTCAATTATTTTGAAGTTATCAAAATGGTTAATTTTTTTTTTTAAATTGAAATTTAAAGTTGTATTATTATAATTTAATTAAATTTCTTGCTTGCCTTAGCCATTATACGTCCCACTGTCCCTCAGGCCTGACTTTGGAGAAGGAGGCTTAGGCCCAGTACGTATAATAGGTGGACGTTTTTAGAGCTAGTGCCCTCCCAATTGTCGGAGTTTTCAAGCACGGAGCTTGAACAACAAGCTTAAATGCTAAGGAACATTATGAAAGTTATTTCGAGCCTGGTTTGTGACCGGTGAATTGCAAAAACATGCTCACCCTATAATCGGTAAAACGCGTTATTAACTATTTGCCGCAGCAGTTGACGTTTGCATAATCCCTCCTTGAGACTAATTGTCGTAATTAGTTAAGTTTTTCTAAACATCTTAATTTAATGTTATTTGTTTTTGTGTCACATCCTTATAAGTCCGCCTTATTGGGGTGGATTCTTAATGAAATTAAACAGAGGTATATTATTTGTAAACTGCCATACAGATATGTAAGGAAAAAAAAATTGTAATAAAAATCATAAACATAATATACATTGAACCGATGAAAGATAAATAAAAAATTTCGCAGAATCATTGGATAGAAATATAAAAAGGCATCTGAGGTTATTAAGAAACTTTTTGTTTACTCCTTATGAATCGATTTTTATTCAGCATATCACGCAGTATGACAATCTTTTGAAATTTCATATGGAGTAATATACTCGTACGGTGTTGAGTCATATAATTGATTTGATGATCAATTAATTAATGATTTGCGTAATACTTGTTAGGTCACTTTCTAGTGTTCCATTGTGTAAAATTTTGAAATACTTATAAAACTTAAGTGGAAATGCAATAATATGGTACTCTGGAGCTGATCAGATGATGGACCAGGAAGGTGGCCACAGGAACTTTGTCACGAAACGACACAATCCTATCGAGTTTGAGCTTGTTTTACATGTCTTGACAAGCACTCTGGTCTTTGATGAAATCCATAGGGTCTGACAATCGCACTTGAACAGTAAACTCATAGTAGTTTACTAAAACTTATTATGTGGTCGCGCGTCGGAGCTAACACGTACTTTTTTTTCTCGGAGATTAATATTTTGCGAGTTGTAAACTCCCCCTATTCCAAGTTATAAACTAGAAAAAAAACACAGTATTAGAGCATTATAAGAACTACCAATGAAAATGGTTTTGGGCAAAATCGTTTTATATTTTTTTAGATATTTTCATTTTGATTCAATGGGACCCTAATTTAATGCGTATAAGGCCCGGATTAATAGTCGTTTCTAAGTAACGTCCTAAGTAATACTTCTGAAAGTCTTACTTAGAGAATTCTTTACAATACTTACTACTGCTATTACTCATATTTACCAGATTTTCAAAAACAGAATTCATTTATAATAGCCATAGAAGAATATTATTTCGGTGGTTAACATAAATGGCTTTCGTTTTTTTTTGTACCTAAAATCTATTCTTTTTTCATGTCAATTCATTGTAAATTGTGTTTTGTTTATCGACAACGCTATATGGCTTGTACCCTTTACCTGCGTGCCATAAAGAGCAAAAAACCGGTCGAGTGCGAGTTTTAACTTGCGCACCGACGCGACGCGGCGACGCACGGTACCGTAGGTACTTATGTAATAGAATTATTTCCCCACCCTCTCGCACCTCTCTCATTTGCCTATAGTACCCTTATATGAGTCGACGTAAGCAGGAAAAAAAAATCATGGATATTTGACCGTTTGAAACCATGTTTTATTATTATCAACACATTACGTGCTGAGTAAAGGAAATGCGTTACTCAGGCTTGGCTAAGAATAAGAGCATGCTTAGTAACGTGTGTGTGTCTTAGCAGTGTTTATTATTACATATTTCAAACTAAGCCTATGTCTTGGCAACAAGTGATACTTTGTCTAAGCAACGACTATTATAACAGGCCTCAGTTATGTTCGTTGTTGCATTTTATTACGTTACGCTTACTTAGCCTCTGCCTTAGAATGTTACTTTGTCTAAGCCACGTCCATAAATCCGGACCTAAGACACGCACTTGGCCCGTTTTTTACTTTTAGATGATAAAGATTATCTACAAGTAATCTTTGCAGTTTTTCAATTAGTAATATATATTTTTGCAGTTTTACAATAAGTTTATTTAGTCATCCTTTTAGTATCACAACAATTTAGTTAAAACATTTACGTCTTAAAGTATAAAAGTTTATTATACAGTTATTTAGCCAATACAAAGCAGATGTATGTATTACTATTAAACGTAGTGATACGGGGTTCTTACCGTTACTAGCCGAGGAAATGAGCTCCGGATATTTTGGTGCTGTTGCAAGCAACATGATCTCGGGATGACTGGCGTACCTGCGAATTTGTTCAAAGTCTATGGGCAAACATTTGTGTCTACCCTCTTTCTGGTTCGTTTTGTTACGGAACTACTAGAACTCACTCGAAAGTCACGACAGTATATAATCACTATGTCACTGCATTTTCCGGAACGTACTAAATTATGACTGTTTTTTATTAATCCTAACACTGGATTCCACGTATTCGACAATTTAAACCCATCTTCCCTATTGAAATTTCTATATTAATAAGTTTCGGTTGCCTCTTTAACTAGTCTAGGTACATAGTGGCGTTCTGTCGTCCGTATTTGTGGATTGTGAAATTCGATCCAATAGTTAGTGCCCGACTCCAGTAAATGGCCGACTTTTGTGTGTCATTGTTCTTAACAGCCATTATATGTTCGTTCATGCGGCACGCGATGGATCTTTTTGTTTGTCCAATGTATGCACTGCCGCAACTGCAGTCTATTTTATATAAATCCGGATCTTCCAGAAGTAAGCTGTTCTTAGGGGAACGCAGGCTTTGTGCGATTTTCTTTAAGGGAGCAAATATGGTCCTCATTGAATATTTGTTCAATATCTTGTTGATCTTATCTGTTTCTCCTTTAATATAGGGCAAAAATGTTGGCTGACGCTCGCTCGACTAATACGCTATTAGCCAGGGCCTGGCTTTTCTTGAATCTGCGGTGCACATTTCTTTCACGTGGTATCTGTTATTTCTTAACACTTCCTGTACCTTTGTTAATAATTTCGGGAGGTGCTCATCATCACACAAGACGAATGCTCGATTGGTGAAAAAACTTACTACTGCATCAAGATGACGGGGGTGGTGATGTGAAGTCGCATGAAGGTACCCATCAGTTTGAGTGGGCTTTCTGTAAATTGTAGGTAGTCTTATCAACTAGGCTGACCCTGTGCTATGGATCTTATGGTCACCACCTCTATTGATTCCAGAACTGAAGTTAAAAAGAAAAGTGTGTGTGTGTGTGTGTGTGTGTGTGTGTGTGTGTGTGTGTGTGTGTGTGTGTGTGTGTGTGTGTGTGTGTGTGTGTGTGTGTGTGCGTGTCTGTGTGTAATATAAGTGTTGTGTGTGTGTGTTTGAATGTGTATGTGCGCCCATGTCACTGTTCACCGGCTTTTTACGTAGATAAATGGCATTGGGAGTGGCCAGAGAAAAACGGTAATCATTTGCTTTAAGTTAATATGTTTAGTAATCTTTTAAATTTTACAATAACTTAATAATATTAATAAGTACTGGCATTCTGGTTAATTACAAACTAGCGAGCGACATATATTGTTAGTTATTCTTATTTTGTAGAACTTTAATACTTTTTAGTAAGAACTATTTCAGCATGTATTCACTCCCATACAGAGTAACTCTAGGATGAGTTTTATACGAAACATTCATTAAAATATGTTAATTCGCTAAATTTTATTTAGCGAGTGTCGTGAAAACGCTAAATAGAGGCAAACCGAACAAGCTCATCGTTTTTCATCCTATTATTCTAACAAACACAGTTCCTAAATACTCGTAGTTTCAAAGCGCACTTTAAACTTCAGTGCTTTAGACATTGTCACCACGGAGCTTTCTGGCCAACATAATATACTGAGCTGCTACAATTATTTTATTTAAGTTAACGACTTTGTATCGAAGTACGTAAATATGTAATGAAAAAAAAATACTTGACTGCATCAAACAACAAATATTAAAAGGAGCCGAATCTTAACACATTTTTCTTTATTTTGTTCTATTCTTTCTGACAGTAGTTTGAGTCCTGGAAAAGGTAACTAGTAAAGGTAAAGGTAGTGCAACAAACTTTTCTAACCAGGCGGTCAAAAATCAAAACTACAGTCGACACATTGAAATAGTTTTAACTTACAACGACACTAGCGATTAAACACCCAAGGTCAGAAGGTCAGAAAAGTGTGCCTTCTTGTGACAGAAATTATTTTTAGTCACTGTTTTAACTCTTGTGGGATATAAATGTAATATTTGGACGTTTTTTAACTTCCTGGATGTTTTAATGTTATTTAAAAATAAGGATGAAACTATTGATTGGATTTAAATTAAATTTGGAAAGTTCCTAAGGGAATAATAAGTGTCATCAAAATCACCGATATTTACAAACGAGCAATCTATATTAATAAACTCATGAATCAAGAAACATTAAATTCTGGATATAGGTTCTTTTTATAGCGCAGGTCTTCACTAAGACAGGATATGAGAAAAATTCTTGCCTTAGAGGGTGAAATAGTGTTGGAGGTTTGTATGAAAATAACGTCAATGTCTCAAAATAAGTAAAAGTAGGTACTAGGGTACCAGTTTTATATAGAGTTCTTTAGTTACGATAATAATTTAGAAATCACAATAATTTCTAGTGTTATTTCGTTAAAGTCTAAGACATAAATAGCATGACATAGCTCCGGTTATGTAGAAGTACACAAGCCCTATCTGAGTGGTGACATTCTGAGACTGAAATAAATGGCGGAATAAGCCAAAGACAATCTGCATTTAAATAGATCCGTTGATTTAAGTGTGAACCAGTTTCACGATCGCTATCGTTGTCAACGATTTATTTTCACAGCGCATCGTTGTGTTTTATAGTCATTTTCGCGAACACCTACATTTTACATTTTCTCCTCTGTGTATTAGGTACATAATATATAAATACCTTCAGGGTGTCATAAACGAAGAAAGGTTATTTCTATGTATGTATATATTTATGTTGTGTTTCTTAATTTTTTGAAGATTGTGTGTGTCCCTAAGATTTATGTACTAGGAGTTTATATGTCAATAAGATAGTTATATAATATAGTAATATTTTTTATATTTGATTTTCTACATTGGGATATATTATTGTATAATAGTATTTTTGATATTTTTGTTAATTTATTTGCAAAAGTATGTTAAGTTTTAGTAAAATAAATTTGAAAAAAAATCATATTTTTGTTTAGAAAACTTCGGATTGAAAACGGAAATATGTAATTTAAAACTTTGCCACGTAAATTAGTAAAAAAAATTGCATTCCAATCTATTAGTTTATCTTGATCCTATGGCCAAATTACTGATGTGTATACAATTTTTATTTTTTACTACACATATTTAATTTATCTAAATACGGATTTTAAGTTATTAACGTTTAATATAAACAAATAGATAGACACGTAAAGGTTTTTATAACAAATTTGCTCGTAAATGGTCTCTTATTTCACCAATTGCAATATAGTATTGTATCTCATTACGTACTTGTGTAATGTAATATTGTATTGTAACGCACGCGTTTATCAAGATGCTCCGTCTTAAACGAACGGTACTTTTTAAAATCTTAGAAAAGACTTTTTATGTCAGAAAAGTGGTCAACATTTTATGAATAAAATTAACTTTGGGAGATAAAATATAATAAATAAACATTTAATTCTCGAATTTAATTAATTTTGACTATTAATTACAACTATTGATCTGTAACAAAAAACACAAAAATATTTAGTTAATTTATTAGTAATACTGGCTGTTTTTGTGCCTTTGCCTTTAAAAAAAAAGCGCTAATCGCTAATTTGTAAACAAGTAAAAATTATTCCGCGCGCTTTTTCTTTTCGCTTAATGTTTCCGCGCGCTTTTTCTTTTCGCTGTTTATAAATTTATTAATACGACACCGCCAGAAGTCTCAGAGGCAGAGAAAAAGGCTACTCTAAGCCTCTTGCCCGAAAATCGATCGATAGATCAAAGACAAGCGTATCAAAATTTCATCTTATGGAAAAAAAGCAAAGATGCAAATTTGTTTTCAGAAAGTGTGTTTTTAGCCTATTTCATGGAACTTTCTCAAAAATATAACTACTCCTACTATTCAACATGTGCTACTACTTAATGGTAAAAAGTACTGTGAAAACAAAACATGGTATTAATATCAAGTTATACTCCAACTTGCTGGCATTTCTAAAAAGACGCTCAAGTGGCCATGTGAGTAAATAGTCGAAAGTATTTTCGGCTGATAATGTCAAGAAGTAATTAAAAGAAGCTTCGGATTGCCGATATTTAGCAACAAAGGTCAGTTGAAATTAAATTATTGTTTTTAACTTCTTTCCCTTTCGTATTTCTTTACATTAGGTGTTTTGTACGCTGTTTTTATCTCTTTTCAGGTTGTATTAATATTCGGCATAAATGGTGCAAGTAGACGTCAAGAATTGGTGATTTCCAGGTCAAAAAAACAAAAATCTAAAATTCCAAGATTATTCACAATACAGGAGCCTTTTCTCGACATAGTGAAGAAATACGAAGCGCTTCGTTCAGCAAAAGCGATGGCTAACAAACTTTTTCAAAATTACCAAAATGGAAAATGCCCTAGCAATGCCGAAACAAATTGCCACTTCTTAAATATGGATGGTCCACACGAATGCACAGGGCACAGTTTCAGAAGGTCCTCGGCTACATTGCTCGCAGATTCAGGTGCGAACTTATTGACACTAAAACCGCCACAGAGCGGACGAACAGTGTAGCTGAGGGCTACATAGATGACTTGATGAAAAATAAAGAAGAAATTAGCTCTCGCATTAAATTTGGAGCCAAGTGTTGACTCTCGACCATCTACGAGCACACATGCGTACATTCTACCATCGTCGCAGCCGCCTCCGTCACCGCCACCGACTGCAGAAGTACAGAACTACAGAAAAAGAGAGAGAGAGAGAGAGAGAGAGACCGGCGAAATTGTAACTGATAATAATAACTTGACAGCAATAAAAATGCCGATTGGCAACGTAATAATCAATTTTACAAATTGTTCAAATTTTTCTAACTGCTTTAACAAGTGATTAAAAATTTATTCGTTTAAGGAAGTCCGAGTTTTATTTATTTCCTAGCAAATATGTTATAAAACGTCGTATGACATACGTGCGCTTCGATGATTTACATTTTCTGATTTCTTGTATCAGCAATCAGCAATATCGCCTCGTCTGTAATTTAGCAACGTACCGCACTTATATCGTAATATACTATGCGTATTTCGTATTTTTACTTTTTTGAAAAAGAGTCCTGAAAATGAGTTGATTTTGTATAATACTATTTTGTATAATAAACACTTTTATTAAGTTTTCAGAAATACGTGGAATATGTATCATAGGTATCTTTCTTAAACAAAGTAATTGGCTCTAATCATGCCCTAATATTTGAACGTACGTACCATAAATAAGTAGGTTCTGAATTCTCCCGCAGACATTTAATAAATTGTGATATCGATATTATGTAAGTATGAGTAGCATTCATATTTGCAAACGCACGGGACTTATTCGTAGTAGCAAATTAATCATGTCGTAGACATAAAATGGCGTAGCAATAGACATTTTCACGTAGCACAAGTTACAAGTGTAGCTGTTGTAGACGTATCTACGCTACTAAAAAAGTGGGCTATACTGTGCCCGCAAGTATGACTTATTTTTGATTGCAATTTTGAAACTGATAGCCGTGTCTCAGTGAACACTTAAGCTACACGGATGTACTTGAAAGGGATTCTTAGATTTACTGTAGCTGACTTTATTTTCAATAATTTTTTTTAAAGCGACATTCTTTATCGACCGATATTTTAACCGAAATAAAATTACGTAAATATTACGTATTACAGCACAGCTACGTTACAGCCAAGTCCGTAGTACAGTGCGGTTTTTTTTAAACTTATGACATAGAATTTTCTATGCCTTTTACAATTTTTGGCGCTTTTTGTAAACACTTATAAATATTATAAATGTGAAAATCTCTCCGTCTGCTGTCCGTCTGTTACCGTTTCGTGGCTAAAACATCCGCTGAGTTAATCTTGATGAATTTGGCAAGGGAATAGCTTACACCTTGGGAAAGGACATATGCTACTAAGAAACTTCAAGTGTGAGTCGAATTCGAGGGTTACAAGGAATTAGGCTAAACTGGCTGAATTATGTTTAACTAAATTGTATTATATAGTAGGTACTTGTATGTTTGTGTATGTAACGGTTTATTTCCCCGTAAGGGGTTAAGCTGGACACACACCCACATAATAATGAAGCAGGCAGCCACTTTTCAACAACCACTTCAATCCTGCGTAACTGTTGCACTGTATCAGACCAGAAACAAAACAAAATACCCACTTTGCCAGTCTTCGACGAACTTGTTCATATAATTACATTAAATGTAAGGTAATTGACAAAGAGAAAGCAGAATGATTTCTAATCTAATAAGGGAAATGAAAATGAAACCATAATCACCATGTGTCATCATAAGCTTTATCCGGCTAAAAGTCTGAGAAATGTCAAAGGTTTTCATAAAAAATATATAGAAACACAAATCTTTCTTTTTCCATAAACAAAATAATTATAACAGATATGTAGGATGGTACGTAAACAATGTAGGTGAAATATGAAAGCAATATAATCTCAAGACATGAGTTATGACCTTTACAATAATGCCATTCCTGTCGCAAATAAAAATGCGCGATGCGAGGAAACTGTGTATATTACCTTACCTTTCGTCAACGGAAATATTTTTTAATGACGTGTTGCGCAAGTTCCGTAACTTTTTTGTTTTTGTTACAATGGAGATCGGGTTCTTATATAGTAAACTAGATTTTGTCAGCGGCTCCGCCCGCCCTTAATTCGGTTATTGGCGTGGAATTTCTACGTAAACTCCATAATTATACTTATGAAGTTTACTATAGTAAGCTATAGCTGTAGCAGCTATAGTTCGTTTAGGCTCGGCTATACTCGTAGTTATTACCGCGGGAACTTTGAAATTTTTCGGGATAAAAACTATCCTGTGTCCTTCTCCTGGACTCCAAATATCTCCATAAAAAAACCTCTAAATCGGTTCAGCGGTTTAAGCGTGAAGTGATAACAGACAGAGAGAGCTACTTTCGCATTTATAATATTAGTATGGATAACGACGGTATTTCAGAAACTAGTAAAACTAATAGCTTCATGGAACAATAAGTATCCTACTAATATTATAAATGTGAAAGTTTGTACGTCTGGATGGATGTTTGTCACTCAATCACGCTTGATCCACTGGAGGCATCGGTATGAAATTTGGCATTCATATAGGTTAGGTCCTGGAATAGCAGATAGGCTACCTTTTATCTCGAATAATTTAAAAGTTCCCGCGGGAATAACTGTAACAGTGTTTTAAAGGATATTATAAATATGAAAGTTTGTGCTACCTTTTATCTCGAATAATTTAAAAGTTCCCGCGGGAATAACTGTAACAGTGTTTTAAAGGATATTATAAATATGAAAGTTTGTATGTCTGGATGGATGTTTGTTACTCAATAACGCTTCAACCACTGGACGAATCGGGATAAAACTTAGCATACATATAGGTTAGGTCCAGGAATATCATATAGGCTACTTTTATCCCTAAAAATTCAAAAGTTCCTGCGGGAATAACTATAACAGAGTTAAACGAACTATTGCTGCACCTGTAGCATGCTATTCATTGGTATAACTAATTTATTAATTAATTGCAGTTAATTAAGGAGTTCCACGCCGATAACCAAATTTAGGGCGGGCGGAGCCGCTGACAAAGTCTAGTATTAAATAATTAAATAAGCGATTAAATTTGTTTGAATCTTCCTTTGACTTTGTAGAGCTATCATGAGTTGTTCAGGAAATACTGTCATCTATGAGTGTCTAGTTATTTTTGCTCGTCACTGTATCATTACATCATGCTGTTGTGATTGTCACCTAATATGTTAATAAAATTTATAAATAATTAAAGATAAAATAACAGGTATATGTGTAAACAAAAGGTAAGTTAAAACAAAGTGTCGCATTGGAACATATTTCCTGAAAAAGGTTTGTTCTCCAGAGGGTGAAATTTTGCCAAATGTGTCGTTGTCGTTTTCATAAACTCTGCAAGTTTACAACAATTTTATTCTAATTAACCCTTAGAGAAAACCTTCACGTTCTGGTAATAGGAAATGTTGCCATAATGCTCCGGAGAATTTCATTAGCTCTGAGGTTATACGATTACTGTCATTGTCTCACCTACATAAATCTTCAAAATGTTTGGTAGTTTTAGACAGACAATTAAGGTGTATATGCTTTATTTTTTTTTGATTTTTTTAATGTAGCATCTTTATAGATACTAATATCATTTTTTTTTTAGATTTAAAGTGATTACTGTTGTTTTCTCAACTATATGCATGTTTAAAATGGTTGGTTATATATGAAAAGTAAGGTGTATATAATTTATTTTTTCAAATTGTAACACTTTTTTGTTCATTATTATAGCCGCATGTTTTGAAATTTAAAGCATTATGACACCTATTTACTTATTGTTATAATTATGACACGAATATTAATTAAGCGTTCATTCTGATTTTTTCCCGACTGCGCCAGAAGGAGGGTTATGTTTTTCGAGTGTATATGTATATGTCTTTTACACGCTCTGTAGCCTAAACGGTTGATTGATTTTAGCTTGAGAGGTGTCTTTAAATTTGTCCCAATTGCGAGAGACACAGGGTACATACAATACTTAAAACATGAAAATGGCGGGTTTTATGCGCTTTAATGTGCAGGCTCCAATTTATTTTTAAGACCCTCGAGTTGTATATCTAAATAAAGGGTTTTAAAAGGCGAGTACAAAAATAAATATCACTTAGATCAAAATAATTAAGCGAGCGTAATAAAATGGAAAAAAATAATAACTCTAAAAAGCTATAAATAAAAGTAATTAAATAAAAAAAAAAAAACCAAAAACTTCAGAAACATTAAGAACTAAACAGAAACTATAACATACAAAATATTTAACTATAAGTGGACGGGACTCATTTCAATGCAAGTTCAAATAGTGTGCTGATTGCTCTCACTATAGTAGTAACCATAAAATGAGTCCCGTCTACTTACTTACTGTTTAGTTCTTAATGCTTCTGCAGCTGGTTTTTTTTTTTATTTAATTTTTCATTTCATTTGTGCCATTATACCTTTAAATAAAACAAAACTAGACTAGGAATAAAAAGGTTTTCAGAATTACTTTATTAGTTCAAAAAGACTATAAAAACTATTACTTTGTAATCGTTATAGATACCATTGACATCTACATCTAACTAACACAGTTAACGCAAAAGTGCTTGAATTCTCAATACCCTCTACTCCAGCCAAACGATCCTTTATCCCCAAGCCGTCTGAAGTCGCGATTCCAGTTTATCAGCTCTCTTCACGAACGTTTTCTTCGCTCTCCTTAAACTCTTCTTTTGTCCAATCCTCGTTACCGCACGGGTTTCGTCTCAAATTCCTACACCGTCCAGGCAATAGGACTCTGGAATACGCTTCCTACAGAAATTCACAGAGCACAGAGTAGAAACTCGTTCAAGCTTAAAGTCAAAGAATTCTATCTAAAACAGATTTCAGATGGAAACTGACTCTCCAACCATCCGCAAGTAAAATGTTAGGTATGTGACGATACGACTATGTATATATATAATTATATATTATTTATGTTTGTATATGCTAAAGTTTGTATTTTTATGCATCTTTCGGTATTATGTTGTATTATATTCAATTATATTTTCTATGTATCTATGTATACGTTATTTTTTTTCTTGTTAGTAAAACTACATTTAAATGAAATATTTACACCGCCAACAGTTTCTCTTGTTGGCTAGTAGAAAAAGCCCGCCAAGTATACCAATTGGTTCTGAAGTGTAAAATGAATAATAAATAAATAAAATATCACATTCCCTATGATAAAATATGATAAAATGCATACATCATTCAGTCAATAAATTTCGTGCAGCGCCTAATACCAATAGCTCATCACCAGTACCTATCTATCTATAAATTCTTGTATATGTATGTATATATATATATAATCTGAATCTCGCAAACGGCTCCACCGATTTTCATGAAATTTGGTATGCAGGGGGTTTCGGGGACGATTAATCGATCTAGCCAGGTTTCATTTTTAGAAAACGTCGTTTTATCCGTGTTTTTAGGCAGTGATAAACTGAAAAATATGACTCTTCCTGACATCCTGACGCTTGGTCCTGCAGGTACTATATATATATATATATATATATATATATATATATATATATATATATACTAGCATTTGCCAGCGGCTTCGCCCGCCTTAAATTTGGTTATCGGCATACGATTCCTAAATGCGCGCGCAATACTTGATTATTATTTTGCTGCCACGTTATTTTAAAACTGCGATATCTCCGAAGATATTTATTGATATCGAATGATGAACAGGGCAATTTTGTCTTAAATTAAATGCTTGTGATGAATAACGTATTAATTTGGATAAAAATTAATATCATGTTTATAAAAACACCCTCAGAAATAATGCATTATTTTAGAACAAATATGGTTAGCATTAAAAAAGGTTATAGTGAGCCAACCTTAAAATATAGACATATGCTGTCGCGGACTTTTTTTAGAACTTTTATAGGGAAAAAATTCTGTCATACATGATTTTTGCGGAACTCTAACCGTTTACGCAGCGCACGCAGCGGAAGTTTTTTTTAATCAGACCAGTAGCTCCTGAGATTAGCTCGTTCAAACAAACAAACTCTTCAGCTTTTTATATAAGTAAAGAAAGTATAGAAAAAAACCACGATTTTGAAACATTTTTCATTAGTGCTTCGCTCCTATTTGTGTTAGCGTGATGATATATAGCCTATAGCCTTCCTCAATAAATGGGCTAACCAACACTGAAAGAATTTTTTAAATCCGACCAGTAGTTCTTGAGATTAGCGCGTTCAAACAAACAAACTCTTCAGCTTTGTATATTAGTATATAATATATAGAATTAAGAACATGAAAAGCATTTTTTACATGGTCCTTCCGTACGCATTTTAGGATCGGCCTTAAAAAATCTCATTAACCAATTGTATACATTTTGACCAGTAACATTTTCTTCTGACCTATACATATATATATGTATATATTATGTAGCTAACACATACATATCCATGTACATAAATCGAACTCCGCATGCGTGCACATTCAAATGCACACACACATACACACATTAATATAAATAGAAACCATAGACATCTACGTATTGACAACTGTAGCAACGAGTACACAGCTGGCAATATATTTGGGACCGAAATATCTCTAAAATTCATGTCTTTTACTTAACATATTTGGTAAACTATACCATTAAATAAACGAGTTTTCTGCTCTAAATATGTTTAATAGAATCTATATTTTAAGTCGGTACAGCAAAAACAAAGAAAGCCGTTTTCCCTTTAATCTTGGAACCCTATACATTTTTATCGAGAACGATTTATTTGATTAGTTGATAAAGCATACATTTACCGCAGTAAATTAAATAATATGCAGTTTCTGATTCTTATGTAACATGTACACAATTAAAATATTGTTTAAAGTCGTTTTTATTTTTTTTATTTTATTACGCATTAGAACCTAGCAATTATTTAAATTCCTAGACAATCGACCAAAATACTTTTTCTAGCCGGTCTAAAATCAGAATAAAGTGTTCTAAAAGTAGACAGAAAACTTTCTTTATTCTCCCAACATCTATGCCTAAAACCATAAAATTGATTCAGAAAGAAGTCAACCGAAGATATGACCGACAATGTTATTAGATAGTAAACTTTTCCAGAACATTTCCCACATTTGGGACATCATCACATAACTTTACTCCCCGTATTTTCGGTCCATGTTGCAGTCTGTTACGGAAATTGGATCACTGCTTCATTAAATTTGGGATTTAGGGTTTTATTTTCTGAAATTTAAATAAAACATTCGGCACTTATAATTTACAAGTAGTATTATATGTATTCTGGACCATTTTGGTACAAGTGGGACACTTATAAATGTCGTTATTGCACATGATATGCAATGGTTGTTAGCTGCTGATCCAGATTCCTATACAATGTTTCGTATCCTATTTTACCCCTTTTGACAAAAACTCTTAATGTTGTTTGCGGAAAATTCTTTGATCTTAATAAAACTTATTTCCTGGGTTTTTGAGGGTACTTACACGTATACAAGTATTTCAATCATTAATTAGTTTTAACATTTAAAATGGTGCGTCTAATATGGCATCCATTTTTTTCCAAAATTCAATATACAAGAAGCGCGCATTTTTTCTGTAAGAAACCGACGATATCAAGACAAACAAAGAAAAGCTGCTAGTGTGGTAGTTGCTCTCGACCCATTTTTTTAAAGAATAAAGCCGCCCGAATAAAGACCTTTCTAACCAAGTTGAATAAATTATATTTAATTTTGTTTAATTGATAATGTGTTGGTTTTCGCGGATGTTCTGAGAATTTCAGTGAACTGCCTCTCAGTTTACCATCGTAGATACATCCTATATGATTAAAGACACTATTGCGTGACACTCTACAAACTGACGTTTCCTTACTCTCTTAATAGATGAGAATCTTAAACGTAGCTGTTTTGTCACCAGAAACAAATAACTATGACGACTGGGACTGTGACACTGGCTTCCTCGAGAATGTCATCCGTGTTGTACTACACAGGTTGCGTTGTATGTGGGATAAGTTCTCTACGGTTTCAACCGTTTGGGTCACAGTACGGGCTGTGTGCACTAAAGCGGTTAATGTTAGGTTACGGTGACCGCTTAGCATCAGTCGGGGAGTGGGTGTTGTTTGGCAACATTGGCAACAACATGTTTTAATGGAAACTGGACACATGAAAAAATAATTAAAATAAAAGAGCTCGGTTTTATTTAACCATTTGTCCACGGAACTCTAAAAATTGAAGCGTCAAATCAGTAAAATGTTTTTTCTTCTTTTGACATTTTTGACGTTTCTGCATTACTGAACTACACGCTATATAAGTTTGAATATCCTGCAAAGATATACTAGTATTATATTGTTTGTTTCACAGTAGTAGTGTCTCTCCGTGGCAGAAATTACGTGTCGCGCAATGTAAACAAAGATTTTAATAGATCGCCTAAGTAGCCACAAATTATGGAAGTGCAAACATTTTCTAGTTTGACTCTGGTTTTTCTGGTCCGATCCTTACCAAATTTGAATAGGACAGTTCCGGAAGTGAAACTTGCCTAACATATTAAAATTGTGAAAATCGGTTCAAACACAACGAAGTTTTGCGAGAACATACATAAAAAAGCATGTAAAAGAATTGACAACCTCCTTCTTATTTGGAAGTCGGTTTATAAAAATAAAGCCTATTTTATTTTCAACTTTAATACACACCCTCACCTTTGCCATGCGTAAAAGTAGCACATTTGAACATATTTCAAATTTAAAATATTTCGAAAACTGGTTAATACTATGTATGTAATAAACCATATGATTTAAAAGTATTATTATAGCACTGTTCAAACTACCTAAAATTTAAGAGAAGGTCACCTTCCTCTATCGCCGCCTTAACGAGTTCTAATGAATAATTCCGCACAAACTTTCCCGTTCCTTCCACTTAGGCAAAATAAATCAGTGAAAAGTACTTATTTTAAACATGTTCCAGGTATATCATATTTTTTTCCAAATAGAAAGAAACATTTATTAGTAACTAACCTGAAAAAACAGGGTAATAGAAAATACAATAAACGACACTATTGTGTATTGTCATTTCTATCATTTCAGCTGAATGTATATCAATGCTTAATAGTATCTTTGTAAAACAAACACCCCCAGGGAACCGTGTGCCTCGGCGATAATTTGTTAAACATCTGCGACACACAACACGTCTGATAATCTTCATAACTTTTGTGTGCGAAATTGTGTCGTCGACTATGTTATTTTATGTTGATTATGTTAGGCTTTTTATGTAGAAAAGGAAATAATTTAGTCGTAGATTATTTAGTTTATTGTTATTAAAATGGACTACTTATAACTTCTATAAAAACAAAACTATCGAAACTCGACCATGTGGTCCTAGTGCATATTTCAATAATATAATAGCGCACCAGAGCGCTCCATAGAGTTGAGACTGGTTAAAGGTTCGAGACAGCCTACAACAAGTTTGGCATTCTAAAATACCTATACCCGAATTAAAATCAGTTATTTTGTCAAAAATAATGAAAAAAAAAACGATTTTTTAAAGTTTTAGAAAACAATTTACAAAACTCGCAAAAAATTTACGATACTTTAAGTATACTGAAAAAAGCGTAACATAAGCACAAAGCTGTGAGTTCAGCACATATTCATACACACATGTACACATATATTTACATGCTTTGCTTTAAATCAATAGTTTATTGTATTTATGTAATGTTTTTGTAATAATAACAAATGAATCATTAAAATGTTGTTAATTAGTTAAAAAAAAGTTGAGACTCACAACTGGTAACTTATATGTTTATTAGGATCGTTACCTTTTTTACCTTACCTTTTACCTTTGTTTATACATTATTAATTAGACTTTGGTAACACAAAGTTAATACTTATATTAAAGTGCAAAAATTAAAATAAATTATTTTCAGTTGTTTACGATCGCACACATAATATACTTTTTCATTATAAAGTATATATATAATACAAAATACAAAACTATATAAAGTAATTAGCTAAGTTTTAATATACTTAATACTTACTTCAACTGAAATTTATTGAACTCATACAAGAACTTTTAAACAAGCTTTTACCAAGCTCTCTGTAAAGTTAGCGGTAAATCGATTAAGGAGTTGTCTTTGTTTTCAACTTGTTCAAGACAAGAAAGACCTCGGATATCACAAATGTACTTACTAAGTTATTTTAAATCTTAACACTTAAAAATCGCAGTATGCTTCTTAGTAGGTAAATGTTTTTAGGTATGTTTTTCTCAGAAAACAGAAAATATAGGAAGAGCTCGTACATAAAATTCTTGAACTGGAGCTATTCTGGCTCTTCGCTAGACATTGTGAAGGTATTTAGAGAAAGTTCTTAATCAAGAAAGACCTCGGATATCACAAATGTACTTACCAAGTTATTTTAAATCTTAACACTTAAAAATCGCAGTATGCTTCTTAGTAGGTAAATGTTATTAGGTATGTTTTTCTCAGAAAACAGAAAATGTAGGAAGAGCTCGTACATAAAATTCTTGAACTGGAGCTATTCTGGCTCTTCGCTAGACATTGTGAAGGTATTTAGAGAAAGTTCTTAATAGTGATGATACAAACATTAAGAAAAGTCTGAAATATTAGCAAATATAAGAAAAATTGAATGGTAAAGAAACAAAGTAAACATGAAGATGTTTTATCGATCTTCTTAGGCATGAAAAAGCTAAAATATAGAGATAATATCCGAGATCTATTGATAGATTTATGTCTTACGTGGGGTACACTGAAATTTTTGCGTAACTCATTAATTAAACAATATACATATAAAGTAATATATTTACTGCTTTTCGAAGTATTCTCTTTTAAATTTTAAACACTTTTTCATTCAGTCAAACCATTGTTGAAAACATAAAGACTATTGGTCTAAGGGAATGTTTTTCACGTGCTGGTTAAAAGCTATCACGGCCTCTTCCGGCCCCATAAATGTCACACCTCTCATCAAATCTTTAATTTTTAGAAAAATAAAGAAATCGCATGATGCCAGGTCTGGACTAAGTGTGGGATGGGTCTCTAGCTTTACCATTTCAGTAACCAAAAATGATTTTTTCTTGTACGCGGTGTGCGCCGAAGCATTGTCATGGTGCAATAGGATGCGACTTCTTAGTCGTTTTTCCCTACCTTTTTCAAAGACACTGGGCAAATAAATAGTGGTCTACCACTCATCAATAACTGTCTTTTGTTCTTCAAGTAAGATCGTGCGGACTGGACCTGTCTGAAAAAAAACGCAATGTTTCGCGTGCCTCAATATTGTTGGTTTGCTACCACCTTCAAACGTACCCATACAGAAGACTGTTGCTTTCTTTCCGGCATGTAATATAGTATATCCTTGTTTCATCTCCTGTCACAATTTCATACAAAGCATTTGAACGTCAAAGGTCGTACTTTAACAAATTTTTTTTACACTAATCAACACGAGTCCGTTTTCTTCTGGAGTTAGATCATGAGGAATCCAGCGGCAACAAAGTTAACTAACTTTTAAATATTGATGTAAGATTTTTTGAATTTTGCTCTTACCTATCCCCAAATGTCTTCGAATCTCCTCATAGGTGATACGCCGATTTTTTTCAATTAGTTGCCTGACAGTAGCCACATTTTCCTTAGTGATCGCAAATAAGGGGCGGACTTCACTAATTTCATCATGGAGAGAATCACGGCCACGACCAAATTCTGCGTTCCAACGCCTTATGGTGCTCAAACGAGTTACTTCCCTCCCAAAAGACTTTTGAACACGAGCAGTGCAGTCTTGCGAAGTCAGTAAACTTTCGCCACGGTTGCCCTCCCCTAAATCCGGCCCTGGTTTATAAAATAAACTGGTTCGATCCGAAAATTTGATGTTTTCAGCTTTAATACATTTGGTATGGCGAGATGGCACTCAGCGCATGATACCTAATACCTTAGCAAGTTTAAAATCTAACAATCATAAATTATTGTTGTTGGATAAGTCTTCGGAGATACATTTGAGATTTTAAGCAATTAAATCTTTTATACGTAAACCTGACTCAAAATCTCTGTGCAAATCTTGTAAACATAACCTAACTTTTTCTAGTAATTTATTCATAATTTATTAAAATACTTACATGATTACCTTTATTGTTACATTCTTTAACTGGTTTTCAAATCACGACACTGATTAAACCTAATATCTACAGAATATCAAATTTACAATGAGAAATATTATACGTATTTATGTATTTGTTGCATAGACTAACAAAGCGAAAGACGCGTGTCAAGGTCATTTTTGTTTACACGAATTGCAAACAGATTCTGAGTACGGTTTAGGTATCTTTTGCGAGTTATTAGCCGGTAAAGTTAAAAACAATGATTGAGTTTCAAAACTGTAAAAAAATAATGATTTTTTAAAAATTCGCTATTACTCTTATTTGGCGGGACCCTAACTTACTGCGTGTACGACACGCATTTGGCCGGTTTTTTGTTTCTCTTAACTAAGACACAGAATAAAGAATAGTAACAGTACAAATTTTTACTAAAAAGCGAAATTCAATACTTGCACGTGCTGTTGCTAACGCAATTGATGTTCAACTCGATTCAACGACGGGCTTTGTCGACGATCCCAAACTCACTTGCCGTATCGAACCCTTAAGTCTGAGGAGAGACTTTGCCTCCCGATGTGTGTTCTACCGCTTGTACAATGGGATGTGTTCTGAGGAATTGTTTGAAATGATGCCCACGGCTACTTTCTACCATCGTACCGCTCGCCATCGGCAGGGAATTCATTCTCACACTTTAGAACCGAAATGGTCGCGTACAGTGCTGTTTCAGAGAAACTTCCTCCCACGAACGCTTAGGTTGTGGAATGAGCTCCCTGCCAAGGTTTTCTCTAAGGACTACAGTATGGGGTTCTACAAGAAAAAAGTTATTGGATTTTTGAAGGGTCGGCAACGCGCGAGTGATACTTCTGGTGTTACAAGCGTCCATAGGCCACGGTGACCGCTTACCATCAGGCGGACCGTGTGCTTGTTTGCCACATTAGTGGTATAAAAAAAAGGGATCAATTTCGTTTAATTGCGCGGTGCGTTTACTTAGTTATATAACACACAAACCAAAGAACCACACGCAAAGAACCGTGTTGCTCACAAGAGTATTGGGAAAAAAATCTGACCTTGTAGCAAACATCCAAACTCCATGCGCCATATTAAAAAGAACTTACGCGACATTAGCAATAGTCATTTTCCACTGCTTTATCACGGTTTTCTCACAAAAACCGGATCAAAAAAATTATATAGTACCTATTGCATGTCTTTTTTTGGTGTCAAGTATTTTGCTCGACAGAATCAATATGAGCAACCGTTCTTGCTGGTAAATTGTTGCAAAGAAATATTAATTTTCGCTTATAACAAAAATATAAGACACAATATGCTAACTACTCGGTTTTGTAAAACATTCTACAATAATTGAATTTAGAAATCTAAACCAATCGTTTACCAAAAGCTAAAAAGATACGAAAGAATCAATACTTGAGGCAATTTCAGTTGTGCAAATGCTTGGTATTGAGAATTTAAAACATGTGCTGCGGAAAGGAATTCCAGTGGCACTTTCTCGTAAATTCCTTTAGTCTTGTAGGATTTACGTAGGTTTAGAGGCTCCGTAAAAGTGAAATAGAATCTTGCGACAAAATTTCACGTTTTTTCTAAAAAAAAAAAAATATTTTCAATAAAAATTATTATATCGGTACCGAAATATTGTATCTTCTTTTTACCCGACTGTGACAGAAGGGGTTATGTTTTTCGAGTGTATGTATGTATGTATATTTCTTTGGCACGCTTTGTAGCTTAAAATACTTGATGGATTTTAGCTTGAGAGCTATCGTTAGATTAGTCTCAATTGTGAGAGTGACACTGGGATCATAAAATTCTATATAAAATCGTAATGGCAGATTTTATGCGCTTTAATGTGCGGGCTAAAATTTTTTTCAAAACCTTCGAATTGGGTTTCACAATTAAGGGCTTTAAAAGGCGAGTACAAAAATATACAATATATTATAATAAAATAGCTAAGCGTGAGTAAAAAAAAATATGGAAAAAATAACACAAAAATAAAAACCTGTGAATAAAAATAATTAAAAAAACATTAAGAACTGAACAGAAATTCAAAACCTACTAAATATTTTACTATAAGCAAGCGGGACTCATTTCAATGCAAGTTCAAATAGTGTACAGATTGCCCACGCTACAGAAGTTACCGAGTTCCGTCTATATGTTTTAATATCTGTTTAGTTCTTAATGTTTTTGCAGTCAGTTTTTATTATGTTAGCAAGTTAATTGATTGTATTTGAATTAGTTGTTATTTAAAAATTATCTATACTGGGTGTTAAATAATATAACGAAAACAGATACTATGGATTCATTAGGTTCTTTTTTTACATGTCCGTCCGTCCGTATGTCACAGCCTTATGATTCCGCCATCTTTGCGTAGATTGTAAAACAATTTTACAGAGATGCATCCCCTGTGAATCGTCATACAGATATCTTATGAACATTTTTAGTGTGACGTAGTTCTTCATACATTTAACCTAGGCATGAATTTTTTTGCCAAACCTTGTCTCTAAAACATGTACATTAACTAACTTAAACCTTTCTTTTAATCTGATCGCCTTAATAGGGCTTTATAAATACTACTAAAAAAATATTTAGATATCCACAATGAATCTCATTCAATCGATTCATAATTTAATAGTCGTAAGACATGTATTTGACCGGGTTCTTTTTTGATATCAGACAGGATATGATTGGCAGTATAGTCGGGTTCAGTATGACCTTATTTAGGAATTTCATACAATTTGGCCATAAAACAATGATACATCATTTTTGTCGTGGTCTCTGGTACTATGATTCTATGATTTCTACAACCACCAACTAAAAAAACTTCATACACAAAGTCTGATGTTTCAAGAAAGCTTTCATTCAATAAGTTTAATTCAATAAATACCCCAGAGTAGGCATTACGCAGAGTGACTGTACCGTTTACATGAATTTTGTAAGTTTACTAATTGGTTTTATCTAGCCTTAGAGAAATCATGAAGTCAGTTATCATAACAACAAACGAGATCGTTAGTTAGTGGCCGTTTCGCTACCGTCACATGGACGTAAGGTTAAAAATTGATCCTCTGGTCATTACTTGTATGTTGTACGATAGTTCTCGTAATAAGGAAACGGCCAAGCTACATATTTTAACTAAGGTGAAGAGTTTGTGAAGTTAGGGCTTGTAGAGTTAGAAGCTTGGCACTACATGAGATCTGATATCTTTTTGACTTGGCAACATTACAAATTAAAGTATTTTTGGTGGGATAGCTATTTGAGTCCGTCGGGTGCAACCATCTATCGCTATCGTTTTTGTGTTAGCCGTTTTGCTTGCTACCTACTAATAAGTTATTGTGTTAAGAACTACTCGGGTAATATTCTGTTTTCCTTTCTTTTTATATAAAATCTTTTAAGTATGTGTCTGTTTGATAATATGTGTATATGTCTATCAATGTGTATTAGACATGTGTAAATGTCTTATATAAGTGTTTGGAATTCTTCTGAGAAATTAAGTTCTTTAACCACAGATACGGACTCAGAAGAAGATACACGATAAAAAAGAATTAGTTGAGCCAAGAGACTATCGTTTCATATATGAACCAACAAATATTTACTTCATCTAAGATATTATTTCTCTTAAATGTTTAAAATAATATGAAGTTAACACAAGATCAAATTTCTTTGAACCAGTAATTAAAACTCTATCAGTTTGAAACAATATTTTATTCATTGAAGAAAAATATGCTTCTTTATTTCAAACACTTAGTTTTCTTGGGCGTAGAACTTCGTGTGTTATTGTACTGAAGAAATGTCTAGTTCACACAAGAGAATAGTGCTCTTAACTTGACTACATCAGCTCTTAAATTAATAACATTATATTTTAAAACAAAAAATGTTTCGGTCCAAAATGACATAGTTATTCGTCAAGATTAAATAAAGTTTTTTTAAAAAGCCCTACGCCTCTTTTCTGGAGGCTTGGGCCATATAGAGTCAGTCTACTGCACTGACTTAGTGTGTGTCTTATCGGACGTTTGTCAAGCTAGTGCCCTACTGCAGAGGCACAGGCCTCTTTTCTGGAGGCTTGGGCCATATAGTCAGTCTACCGCACTGCCTTTATATGGACTTTGCCGAGCTTAGTAGCTATTCTCGCCTTTAGCTGATTATACAGCTAATGGATATTATTAATTACAATTGTTATGACTATTTAACGATCCTTCTTAAACATGGAAGAAAAAGCGGTCACCCATCCAAGTACTGACCACGGTCGACGTTGCTTAACTTTGCTTAACGTTTCAGATAGACGAATGCGACTGGGCCACGAGCTTTTCAATTCTCAGAATATAATTAATTGTAGGTTTCTCGCATAAACTGATACTAATTTGACGCACAAAACCTTACAATAAATAATTATTTCAAATTAAAAGCCAACATGAAATCCTATGAAGGACACTGATGAGGTTCATTCAATTTTAAAAATGCAGGTATTTACTTAAACGAAAAGAAAATTCGTTCAAAGCGATACTAGCTGATTAATTTCAACGAAAATGTTTAATATTTTAAAGCAGGTATTTTATTTGTTTCGACTAAAATAAGAGTTTCAGCTTAAAATATCAGATTTTGAGTCAAGAATCTAACAAATTCTGTTAAAATTATTATTTTCTCCAATTCAAAACAATATTATCTTAACTGAACATTTCACTGGCTTTGATTTAAGATACAATTATTTTCATCGAAAGATATAGTTTTTAATAAGTGACGTCGCAGATTTAAGAAAACCATGATTTTGGCGCAAAATAAATTATATCAAAGCAAAATTATTTTTTGTTTCAAACGAAGAAAAATAAAATGTTGCTTATAAAAATGTATTTATTTTATACAAGAACATTAACTATCTTAGGGTCATTAATTTAAGTTTGGTTGAACTAAAACGTATATTTATTTGGTTAAAAAAAATTTGTTCATACGAAAAGAAGTTTATCAATATCGATTGATAAAATGATTTTTTTTCTGGG
Source organism: Apoda limacodes (assembly GCA_946406115.1). Classification (NCBI taxonomy): domain Eukaryota; kingdom Metazoa; phylum Arthropoda; class Insecta; order Lepidoptera; family Limacodidae; genus Apoda; species Apoda limacodes. The sequence continues at coordinate 27,600,735 of OX291542.1, read as the reverse complement.
AAATAATATTGCCTTCTGTGAACAAAATATGTCCAAAATAGTTGGATTTCTTGACTGAATGCAAATTATTTGTATTGTAGATAATAATTTAGCGACTTACATTGCGGTAATGACCAAACGTTTCTCGGCGATCTTTGGTTGTAGGCGGCAGTGTCTTTGTCCACAAGAAAAATTGGTATAGCCGTGAAATCTCTAGAAGTTACTGTAACACAAATTGAAATGAAGGTGAACATCACTATTTATTTGAAAATGGCGGCAAGTCAAGCGAAGCAAAAATAAAGTTCTTACTTACAAATACAAACAAGAAGAATCAATTTGCCAGAGAAAAACATTTCATTGATAATGCAAACTTGTTACAACTATAGGTACCAGTAGGTACTTTATAATTTTTCATAAAAAATAGTCTTTTTTAATTTTGTACCCATTTGTTTTATTTTATCGCTTTCGAAGTGAAACGCAGAGTGTGTTACTCGGTACTAAAGCCAAATCATACTCGATCCTATAGCATCTTTTATGTAATGGGTCGTTTTAGTCCCTTGGTGAACAGTACTATTTCAAAACAAGTTGAATAATTTTAGTCTAGTAAGGTACTTAGTAGTAGTAACTAGTAGTAACTTTGCCAAAAGAAACTTCTGAAATATAGGAAAATCTTTTGAAACGCAAAAAACTACTCAAGACTTTGAGAGAGATAATGACTTAGTGACCTCTGTCTGTCTGCCTGTCCGTTACCTCTTTACGCTGAAACCGATGTACCGATTAATATGAAATTTGGCATGGACTCAGTTTGAATTCCGAAAAAGGACGTAATGGGTCCGAGAAAGGGTCAAATGTAAGACGGTTTTTTTTTATAATTGAGGAGTTGCTGTTGAAATCCTACACCGATAACAAAAATTAGGGCGGGTGGAACCACGGGCAAAAGCTTGTATTATATAATCTAGATGCTCCCTTGTCTGACTTATTGAAGGTGTAAAGTGAAGAAAAATATTTTTAGAAAACACACACCTATGTAGCTCCGTTACATATTATTATTGTTAGCTTCCTAACATGCCACTTACTTACTCACTTTCAGTGCTATTTCTTTTTAACCGACTTCAAAAAAGGAGGAGGTTCTCAATTTGGATGTTTGTATTTTTTTATCTATGTTCGGGCATAATTCCGTCATATATGGACGAATTTTTAAATATATGGTCCCATATTAATTTAGTGTATTTAAAACTTAATTGGTGATAATTTGGAACTGGTCAAACGCCTTTTATGTTGATAATTGTATACAATTTTGTTACGAGTATCGATATTTTTAGTGTCCGAGAAAAAAAAAGCAATTCTTCACTCAAAAGTAAAAAGTATAAACTTTTTAACAAATAAACAACCGGCTACAAAAAGCTGATCTGAATTACAGTTTGCAGTTCGTGTCTATGTACCTAACAGTTTATAACACACTTCACTTTCAGGACACCAACTTTAAACTCATTACAACAATTCAGATTAGATTTTTGGAAATAAGTAATTATTTTTACCTTGTGGCCAGCTGCGGTGCAGAGGGTGTGGGTTCGATTCCCACACTAGAAAAACATTTATGTGTTTGTCTTGAGTCTGGGTGTATTTATGTACTTACAAAAGACGACGCTTTGTGTAGTGTAATATTTATTTATTGGACTTTCATAATGGACGCGTACAAAAATAGAACAATATACGGTCCAAATCTCAATATTCTATGTTCAGTATATGAATCAGTGAGTAAGTCAGACATCGCCTCCGTAAATAACTAACAATTCGGGTAATATTCGACCGATTGTAAAAACGTCCAATACCTTATATTTGTTCTTAGTGCTTTGAATTTTTTCTTAGTTAGGACGCATTTGATCTTTCACACACCTGCACTAAAAGTGCTAGCTCTTTCTATCGTTATAAGTACATAGGTGGAGGACCAGAAAATCAGAAATAGTTAAAGCAATGACGCCGCAGCAAGAGGCAGCCGGCTCGCAGTAAATTCATTGAAATCGGATGGCATTTGTTTTTTGAGTCTTGCATGATTTGAAATATACACAAATGCTATCGAAATTTCGTGCTATGGTCACCTCTACAAACGCGTAAATTGTCAAATTGGAATACGCGCAATAAAATGTTTTGCATACAATTGCCATGGATAATTTTCGCGAAAGGAAAGGACATTCTAAATTGGTTCATCTTTTGTGCCGTTGAGTCATCGTCGTCTCAGCCAGAAGACGTCCACGGTTGAACGTAGGCCTCCTCTGTCCTCAAATATATCAACAACGGCCGGTGACGAGCTGACTGCTTCCACTAGCTTCCTGCGGTTTAACCAAGCTGGTGCAAGTGGTCTGTCCACCAGGTAGGAGGTTATCTCACGCTGCGTCTTCCGATCTGACCGACCTTTCATACCACCTTTCAACCATCGGTTATCGTTCGACGAGCGTTCTGGTATTATTAGCACATTAGTTATAAAGTGGCTATTATTAGCACATTAGTTATAAAGTGGCTATTTTTGTACTGTTGTTATTATTTATCTTTAAAAACTGTATAACTCCTGCTGAATATTTCTCCAAATATTGTTCCTAGATTTTTTAGGGTTCTAACCAAAGGGTGCCAACGGAACCCTATTACAATATAAGGCTACGCTGCCTGTCTGTCTGTCTGTCAGTCCGACCGCTCTCCTTTTTTTAAGTAAAACTCTTTTTTATTCAAGGATAAAATTCGTATTATGTTAAAACCAGGATTTGTTGTGCGAAAAAAAAAATTAAATGTTCTAGTTTTTTACATATTTTTTTTAATTTTACGGCTAATATAGTTTATTTAATTTACCGGTTCTCAATACATACTTCTTTATTCTTAATACAGACAGAGAGTGTAAAGACGTGTTAGAATGACGGTGTTTGAAATTTATCATTCATTTTAAAGAACTCTTAAAATGTATTCCTTTTTTAGCGTTTCGGTTACAGCAAGAAATAGTTACAGTTAAAAAAACAGACGTAACATTGGAATGAGATATCTTGTGTATTCTATCTTAAACCATAAAATGGAGACAGAGTGTAGTCACCCGAACATATGTCCGAGAACGTTATAAGATAGTAAAGTTTTCCAGAACATTTCCCACATTTAGGACTTCGTCACTTATCTTTATTCCTCGCGTCTTCGGCCCATGTTGCAGACCATTACGGGATTTGGATCACTGCGTCCTTGTCTACTGTCCCTTGGATCTTAATGCCTCATTAAACTTGGGCTTCGAATACATTTCTATTACAATATTTTTCTACATTACCCTCTGTATCTCTTGTACCTAGATACCTAGATAGATAGTCTACCCTTTGTAGGATAATAATCTATGTTGTTGATGGTTTGTATAAGTAGTCAAGTTTTTTATTGTAAAACCCAGCCAAAAGACGTAAGTATAAAAATAAGACAGTGAAAAGTAAACATGTAAATCAAACCAGAGTTTTATGGTTTATAAAACAGACAGACAGAGCTATTAATATATTGCGGATATCTAAAAATCTTATGCACCGATTTTGTCGAAACATAGTTATTAACTGGAAGCATATAACTCGCAAAATAAAATCTCATAGAAATCTCAATAAACCTTAAATGCAATATCATGATACAAATGTAAGAAAAGCTAATCCTAATTTTTTTTTAAATTTTCAATAACATATCTGTCTGGCGGTTCAGATAAAACAGTACTTTGTTAATTTTCATGACATGAAATTAAAATGCTTATTACATATAGACGGATAGACAGACGGTTGGACCGACGATGAACATCACGAATGTTCTGTTTTTTCCATTCTACGGCCACGGAACCCTTAAACGTGTATTGATTTAATTTACGATGTAAAGGTAAACGAATCTTTTGATCAGCATCGAAAAGAAGGCATGTGTTTGTTGAATTGGAGTTACGTAAGAAATTTAAATGTTTTTTTTTCGTTTGATTTTTATAACACTTACATAATACTTTAATTTCATATTTATTGAGCACATTCAAGAACTTCTGCAACAAGTTTTTCTCGCCAGCCTTCATACGTCCACACTGTTGGGGTTTTTTTTGTTGGGAGTTATTTTGTTCAGGAGACGAAGTATATTATCTCAGATATGAGTACTTTAAAAATACTTCCATACCATACCATTCATGGAAACTCTAAATTAATTCGAGTACGACACACATTTCGCCAGTTTTCTTTATAATTAGGACAACTTCTTAGATGGAAAACTAAAAATACCCGAAAAGCAGGTACTTTAACGAGTTTGAAAAAGTCTAGCCGACAATAAAGCAAAATACTTGAAGTTAATCTTTAAAAAAAACTGTTATATAACATCTATGTAAAGCTCCACAATTGAAATCAAAAATTTAAACGAACCGTTTACCAAAAGCTAAAAAGATACGTTAGAATCAATACTTGAGGCAATACAGTGCGGTTTCAGAGAAACTTCCTCCCGCGAACGCTTAAGTTGTGGAATGAGCTCCCTGCCAAGGTTTTCTGCAAGCACTAAAGTATGGAGTTTTCAAGAAAGAAGTTTGTAGATTTCTGAAGGGTCGGCAATGCGCAAGTGATACCCCTGGTGTTGCAAGCGTCCATAGGCTACGGTAACCGCTTACCATCAGGCGGACCGTAAGCTTGTTTGCCATCTTAGTGGTCAAAAAAAAAAGAAATTAAGTTGTGAAAATGCTTGGGATTTAGAATTTAAAACATGTGCTGCGGAAAGGAATTTCAGTGGCATTTTGTCGTAAATTCCTATAATCTTGTAGGATTTGCGTAGGTTAGAGGCTCCGAAAGAGTGAAATAAAATGTTTCTAGAAAATTCCAGTTTTTCCTCCAATATAAATAAAATTAGCTTTAGAGAAAATCTTAAAGTGCATTTAAAGCCTCGATATAAATTTGGTTCATATTTTTATAGGAGACTCATTTTATTCATGTGGCTTTCACAGCGTTTTTTTTCAAGAAAATACTTTGATTTTTGCAATTCAAAGTGGTTTGTTTAACAATTTTTAACCCTAAAGACTTTATACAGTACTTAAAGCCCTATCTACGCCTACAAGGCGCGCACGCAATCGAAAATTCCCTATCTTTCTAAGAGGCTTCTGAGACGTTCAAAAATGTTTTCCAAGCATTTCGGCAGAAATTTGAATAAATATTTAATTTTTTATCAACATCGGCAAGCACATAGTCTGCTTGTCAAGCGCGTCAAGCATTTCCTAAAGGGTCCAAATAGCTTGCAAAGCTTTGAAAAATTATGTGCTTCTCAAGCATTTCTGATCGTCTAGGGGCCCTTTAACCACCTGATGTTAAGCGGACTTGCTTATAGACGCTTGCGACACCAGGGGAATTACTCGTGCGTTGCCGACCTTTTAAAAATCTAATCACTTCTTGAATAATAAATCTCACCAAAAACATTTTCATTTAAAATGTTGCCAAGTCGAGGCTCGTACTGTCTAAAAGTTATCTGGTCTCTTGTAGAGTCAAGCTTCTAATTCTACAAGCCCTTACTTTACAAACTCTACACTGTAGTCAAAATTTGTGACTTCCGGTTCCTTTTCTTAAACTTTTAATTTTAGGTTAGGTAGTGTCGTCCTGACTATATTTTACATAATAATGGGATCATTTAATCTTTGGCGATCTTTTAGTCAATTTATTATGATATTTTTGTGACATAATTTAATTTTCAAAAAGAAATCAATAATCTACCCTAAATAAAAAAAATACGGCCAAGTGCGTGTCACACACGCATTCAGTTAGGGTTCCGTAATAATAGGATATCTAAATTTTTTTTGTAGATTTTCAAATTATGTGGTTTACAAGTTAGAAACGGCCACTAACTTGCAAAATAAAAATATTACAGAAATAAATTCTTTAGTACCTACACGACATAGTGTTTAATAACGTTTTGTGTGTTTAATAAAGGTTTTGAAATAACTTTTCAAATCCCTATCTCACTATATAAATTTATCTCGCGGTTCAATGTATATATGTTGCTACACCTAAAACAATTTTTTTAACAATTTTTTCGGCTCCCAAATAACTGATCAAGAGCTAATTTGATTTTTGTGTCGAATGTTCTGTTAATACTAATTGAAAATGAGCACTTTTGTTTTTGATTTTATTTTATAAGCCTAATCCAAGTTTATGGGGAAAAAAGTTCTTTAGGTACATTTCAGGTTTTCTTTAACAGATGTACGAAAGATCCAAAGATACAAGTAAACAGTCTTTCTTCATAAAAGAAAGAAAATTTCTTAAATAATGATAAACAAAAGTTGGAGTAGCGTTAGCTGAATTTAATAAGACTAAACGAGAACTTGTTAAAAGCTTTTAACCAAGCTTTTGTGGAACAAACAGTAACTCGATTAGGAAAGTCTTAGTTCTCATTAATCGATAAGTTTACTAAATTAACAATGGAAGCAATGGAAATTTAAAAATTATTAAGGGACAATTTTTTAAATGTGTTCTCGTAGTTCTCATGGAATGTAATCTGTAGATAAACATTACTATGTCATTGCCTAAGTTATATTAAGCAACTAATTCACAAACAACTACTAGTGACTTACTAAGTCCTAGTACATGAATCTTATAAATACACAAATATTCATAGAATTAAAAAATCCACTACATTTATATGTATAAATAATCTTTCTTTGTTTGTGACCCTTAAAGTTAGTAGTCTTCCAAGAAAATATAAAAAAATCTATGAACTACTGCGTCTTTGCTATGACAAATATTTATTTACATTGATAGATATAATATAAATATAATATGAATTATACAATAGGCGCGTCATTACTGCCTGTAAGTTCTGTGAACGCGCGCTTGGCTTTGAGAAAATTAAAGTTTACAAAGAAAAAGACTGCTTTGCCTCCACGTACTGTTTACGATTATTGTGTGATGAAAAATACAGAATCTCAACTATCCGTACATGTGTGCTAAATGTGCTCAATTACGTCAAATTGATTATTATCTACGAGGGAGAATCTATTTTTCACATCACATCACATCATTATTCACATTGTATATCCTGTTATTGTTAGCTTATGAGCTTCAATAATAAAAATAAATAAATATACGAAGGAAAAATTACACTTAAAATCTATCATTTTTGTAAATCGTACTAAACAGAGTCTTAACTTAATTTGATAGCGGTGTTAGTTGAAATTAATGCATTGTTATAATAGTATATTTAGTGTTTCCTATATGTGCTACCACATGTATATTATAATGCGCTGAAATGTTAAAACAAAACTAAATTATAATGATATATTGTCTATGAGTCCTTAATGTGTTTGGCTTTAAAATATTTGTTGCACTATATTTAGTCTGACAATATTTGTATGAGCCAAGCCAAAAACAACGAAAACCTGTTTCTTGTATCGGAATAACCCTTAACTTCTACTTTATTTTTACCTTGTTAGGACATTCGCCATAATAACACATGGTCTGTGTCATCTTCCTGTTGGGATTTAAAAGATAGAGCTGCTTTAAGGTCGGACAGAAAGACAGACAAACAGAGTAAGACAAGCAGAGTAGTAGGGTCCCGTTGGCACCGTTTGGAAATGGAACCCTTAAAATAAACAACAGAGGGCTAAAGTAAACAGACACATGAAAACAGATAAAGTACACTTATCTACAACGTTTTACCAGTTTGGTTCTGCGTTACTTATCTGGTGGTATTTATATTGTTCGTACTTTCAAGTCATATGTCTTTCATTGAAGGCCACTGCTTTTTCCTTTTGCAGTCATATTTTTAGATGGAAACTTTCACCTCACTATTTTTTCACGAAAAAGGTTAGAATCACAAAATTTGTTAATTTGAGGTAGTACTATTTTGTTTGATTATAAGTTATTTTACTCTAGAATTTGTGTAAAAAATATATGATTAAAAAACAAAATTAAAATAAGCAATATTTGTAGAATTTTCTAAATCAGTAAATATTACTCAATATTTCTTCTTACCGGATTGACTTTGGTAGAAATCTACATTGTGAACCGGAGGATGGGTGGTTCAAAACATAGTGTTTAATAACTTTGACAATTACTGTCACTGCTATCACTGTGTGCGACCGCAACAAGGTTAACTTCGATCGGCTATCTCAAATACTTCAGTGAGAGAAAGTTAGTTTAGTCGATGTGCTAGTGTTCTAGATTTTTTTTTTGATTTTTAGGGTTCCGTATTCACAGAGTACCATCGGAGCCCTATTACTAAGCTTAAACTGTCTGTCTTGCTGTTTGTCTCTTTGTCTATTCAACCATTAAATGGCTCTATCTTGTAGACAGAAATAGATACGAGCTTGTATATGTTTTATAATAGCAGATTATATAATTATGCATAAAAACAAAGAATAAAAATCGGCCAAGTGTGAGATGGGCCCGAATCTTAAATTACCGTATCAGCACCATCAAGCGATTTTTAAGAGAATCAGTAACTCATTTGTTTGTTGAAAACGATATTCAAAGTTATGTAACGTCAGGCTTAGTCAGTCATTGGATGGGTGACTCCTTAGCGGCACACTTTTTGTTTTTGTTTGTGTTCACATTACATAAATGGTGGTATGGAATCCACGTTATAGGAGTCCGACTCGCACTTGACCGATTTTTCTGAATTTTTTTCAAAGATTCTTCTTTTAATAAAAAAAAGCTCTTTAGGTTGACGGAAACAGACTCAAGACTGCGAAAGTTTATGGCTTTTTTTGCTATAAAATCATTTTTGTACTACAAAAATTCAGATAAAAAAAAAATTTGACGTAAACTAAAACAGCAAAAGCGTTCCACCCTCATTTATGATGCAGTATTTCTAAAAACAAATAACAAAAAAAAAAAAAAAGAAAGAAAGTTGACACTTATTCTAGTTGAATAATTAATTATCACTTAATTTATAGCCACAGTTAGAGATTCGATAAATAGTTTATTACTCTGCCTTCACTTCTTAGTAGGAATAAAGTGAGAATTTCGAAGGCCTTCCTGTGTTATTTGCAGGAAAATAAGGTCGTCGATAACTTAATCGTGTCGGAGAAAATTGCCCATTATAGACAAATGGACGCAGACCACTCGTTCTTTTATGCTTCTGTAAATATATGGTCCAGGGGAAATCATCTAATAAATTTGTTTCTCACTTCTTGTATCTTTAAAAAGAAATGATATTTATTTCGCGTAATGTTAAAAAACCGTCAAAAGTATTTTTAGTCCACAAATTAAACATATACTTATTTTAAAAAACTTTTAAAGCCATAAATATTAGCCATAAACTTTCGCAGTCTTGAGTCTGTTTCCGTCAACCTATAGAGCTGATTAAAAGAAGAATCTTTGAAAAAAAATTCAGAAAAATCGGTCAAGTGCGAGTCGGACTCCTATAACGTGGATTCCATACCACCATTTATGTAATGTGAACACAAACAAAAACAAAAAGTGTGCCGCTAAGGAGTCACCCATCTAATGACTGACTAAGCCTGACGTTACATAACTTTGAATATCGTTTTCAACAAACAAATGAGTTACTGATTCTCTTAAAAATCGCTTGATGGTGCTGATACGGTAATTTAAGATTCGGGCCCATCTCACACTTGGCCGATTTTTATTCTTTGTTTTTCTGGATAATTACATTATCTGCTATTATAAAACATATACAAGCTCGTATCTATTTCTGTCTACAAGATAGAGCCATTTAATGGTTGGATAGACAAAGAGACAAACAGCAAGACAGACAGTTTAAGCTTAGTAATAGGGCTCCGATGGTACTCTGTGAATACGGAACCCTAAAAATCAAAAAAAAAATCTAGAACACTAGCACATCGACTAAACTAACTTTCTCTCACTGAAGTATTTGAGATAGCCGATCGAAGTTAACCTTGTTGCGGTCGCACACAGTGATAGTAGTGACAGCTACGGAACCGTACGCCAAGCATGGCTCGAAATGCTCTTGGCCGATTTTTATGAAAAAGATAACAAATACTTGGACTTAGATTTAAACAACTCTCGTCTTTCGCTTCTTGAACAAACTTGACGATTAATGGAAACTAAGACAACTTTCTTAATCGAGTTACTGTTAACTCCACAAAAGCTGGGTAAAAGCTTTTAACAAGTTCTTATTTAGTATTATTAAATTCAGCTGATGCGTCTTTGTCGAACTCGGTCTAAAGTTTTGGCCTTTGGTTTTTTATTCAAATTAGGTTTTTACAAACACTTTTGAATTGTCAAAGTTATTAAACACTATGTTTTGAACCACCCATCCTCCGGTTCACAATGTAGATTTCTACCAAAGTCAATCCGGTAAGAAGAAATATTGAGTAATATTTACTGATTTAGAAAATTCTACAAATATTGCTTATTTTAATTTTGTTTTTTAATCATATATTTTTTACACAAATTCTAGAGTAAAATAACTTATAATCAAACAAAATAGTACTACCTCAAATTAACAAATTTTGTGATTCTAACCTTTTTCGTGAAAAAATAGTGAGGTGAAAGTTTCCATCTAAAAATAAGACTGCAAAAGGAAAAAGCAGTGGCCTTCAATGAAAGACATATGACTTGAAAGTACGAACAATATAAATACCACCAGATAAGTAACGCAGAACCAAACTGGTAAAACGTTGTAGATAAGTGTACTTTATCTGTTTTTATGTGTCTGTTTACTTTAGCCCTCTGTTGTTTATTTTAAGGGTTCCATTTCCAAACGGTGCCAACGGGACCCTACTACTCTGCTTGTCTTACTCTGTTTGTCTGTCTTTCTGTCCGACCTTAAAGCAGCTCTATCTTTTAAATCCCAACAGGAAGATGACACAGACCATGTGTTATTATGGCGAATGTCCTAACAAGGTAAATATAAAGTAGAAGTTAAGGGTTATTCCGATACAAGAAACAGGTTTTCGTTGTTTTTGGCTTGGCTCATACAAATATTGTCAGACTAAATATAGTGCAACAAATATTTTAAAGCCAAACACATTAAGGACTCATAGACAATATATCATTATAATTTAGTTTTGTTTTAACATTTCAGCGCATTATAATATACATGTGGTAGCACATATAGGAAACACTAAATATACTATTATAACAATGCATTAATTTCAACTAACACCGCTATCAAATTAAGTTAAGACTCTGTTTAGTACGATTTACAAAAATGATAGATTTTAAGTGTAATTTTTCCTTCGTATATTTATTTATTTTTATTATTGAAGCTCATAAGCTAACAATAACAGGATATACAATGTGAATAATGATGTGATGTGATGTGAAAAATAGATTCTCCCTCGTAGATAATAATCAATTTGACATAATTGAGCACATTTAGCACACATGTACGGATAGTTGAGATTCTGTATTTTTCATCACACAATAATCGTAAACAGTACGTGGAGGCAAAGCAGTCTTTTTCTTTGTAAACTTTAATTTTCTCAAAGTCAAGCACGCGTTCACAGATCTCACAGGCAGTAATGACGCGCCTTTTCTATAATTTATATTATATTTATATTATATCTATCACTGTAAATAAATATTTGTCATAGCAAAGACGCAGTAGTTCATAGATTTTTTTATATTTTCTTGGAGGACTACTAACTTCAAGGGTCACAAACAAAGAAAGATTATTTATATGTACATATATATGTAGTGGATTTTTTAATTCTATGAACATTTGTGTATTTATAAGATTCATGTACTAGGACTTAGTAAATTTGTTTCTCACTTCTTGTATCTTTAAAAAGAAATGATATTTATTTCGCGTAATGTTAAAAAACCGTCAAAAGTATTTTTAGTCCACAAATTAAACATATACTTATTTTAAAAACGGTTTTAAACCGATGTACTTTTTGAGGGTTTTGCACTGCTTGTTTTTAAGGAAGTCTTCAAAAATAAAAATTTCTTCAGAAATAGCACACTGAGTTTTTTTTATATCACTAGAGGACAAATTTTATATCACTAAGGTGACAAGGAAGCTTACGAACAATTTATGTTAAGCGGTCACCGTAGCTTATGGACGCTTGCAACAATAGAGGAATTGCTAGCGCATTTCAGTTATTTTTTATTTTTTTATTTATTAACTGTAACATATAAGTACATTTAGACAATCAATAGCAGACAGTAGTTCTCGTTTTATACAGACTAGTCCGTAAGGAAAACCTTGGCCTATAATCTTTTCCCACAAGTTAAGCGTTCGCGGAAATATTCCTCTGAAACCACACTGTGCGTGACCAATTAGGTTCTAAGGTGTGAGGATGTATATGCCTGATGAACGCGAGCGGTGCGGCATTAGAAAGTAGTCGTGAGCATCATTTCCGTCAATTCCTTAGAACATTATACAGCACAGGGAGGCAAACTCTCTCTTCACATCCGGCTTGTGAGTTGGGATCGTCGACTATTCTTTCAGCTCATTGTAGCACCGAGACAAAAGGTCTAAGCTGGTTTCCTAGTGGACCTGCCCATAAAGCTTTGCTGAGCATACACCAGGTTTTTACGACGCCAGTTTAACCTTGTCTTTTAAATGATCTTGGAAATGAACGCCACTGGAGAGAGCACCAATGATTTCATGCTCTTGAAGATTGTAAAGAGTGTATTTTGGGACCAGAATGACTGAAATTTTCTTAACGATAAACAAATTTGTGTCCGAGTTGGGTGGCTTCGGACCAAGTTTTATCCGTAATCAAACCTTGGACAGAGTGGTCTCAATTTTCGATACAAGTTGTCCGCGGTTCACCTCTACAGAATAAAAGAGGAATGTTTGCATGGCCCTTGTAATAAGCGAACCCGGTACTGTCATCTGCATAGTAATTTATGTTGTCCAAGACAGCATGTCATTAATATTCAGTATAGTACTGGTTTTAATAAGATCTAAACAATACCAGGGTAAGAAGTAGTTATTTGTTCAACAAGTGGTCAACTTAAAATCCTGGATTTTGGAAATTAAACGCCGCAAGGTATAGCTAATAGATGGATATGGATTAATTGGTCAAAAAATGGTGACAACAGATAGTTGAAATTTTATTGAGGAATGTTATTCAGGAAATGTACTTGAAATGTTACGTAGATCGAACTAAAAGCTTTCTAAAATTGAGATTTACCGCAGGAAATCCTTTGCACACACATACATTGTAAAAGCATTTGTGTCCATTTTAACGAGACAACAGACAAAAGACACTACGATATAAAAGCGATCCATTTATTTTATTTCTGAATAGCAATTTTTTTGTCACACATTTTCCAATATAGATTGTCTGTACTTAAAACTTTAAATTTTCATTTCATATTGTTTTAAGAGTTGGTAATGAGAAAATTGATCTTTGAAAATAGAGGTCAGCACTGAAACATGAGATAAATGTGGTTTTAAACCAATCACAGACCAGTATGTACGCCAGCTGTTAAAAAAGTCAGTCTGTGATTGGTTTAAATGTACCTCACCCCACAGTGTTGACCTCTGGTGAGAGGTAAAATGTTAACCTTCATTGAAAAAGCAGTAGGTAGGAGAGTAAAAGATGTCTCGTTTTAGTGAAGCAACAGTAATATGATCCATAGATCAATTATTCAATCTAAATCCAAACTAATATACATTAAATATGTATCTGTTAGACTGTTAGTTTGTTTGACATTGATTAGTGTCGCAACGGAGTAACCCTTTGGTTTGATTTTTGGTACACAGATTATTGAAGGGATGGAAAAGGAAACTACTTTTTAACCGACTTCAAAAACGGAGGCAGTTCTATATTCGCCGGGTATATTTTTTTTATGTATTTCCACCGATTTCTCCGTCAAATGTGAACCGATTTCAATTTTTTATTATTTGAAAGAGTATGCTCCTGAGTCGGTCATATATTAATGAAGTGGATTTCAAACATAAGCTTTTGGAGAAAAAAAATAATTGATGTTAATTTGGAACTGGCGAAACAAGTCTTTTATGTTGATGATTGTATAAAATTTTATTAAAAGGACAGATGTTTTTAATGTAAAAGTGTAAGTGAAAAAAAGTCACTCAAATGCAAAAATAAAAACTTTTTAACAAAAAAAAAAAAAAAATAACCGGCTTCAACAGGATGCACGAAAAAGGTAAAACTAATAACTTATTGCCAAAAAATTTATTCGAATTATCGTTTGAAGTTGGTGTCATGCAAGTGAAGTTAAGTACATACACCAACTTTAAACTATGATTCAGATCAGCTTTTTGACCATAAGTAATTATTTTTACCTTTAAAGTGCCTCTTTTTGAAAACGGTTGATTTTTTTTGTTTTTGTCCCGAAATATACCTACTATACAATTCGTGTAGCATGACACGACATCACATGATTTTAACGTAATTTATAAATAACAGGTCATGTATACTTAACATTTTCTACTTTTAGGCACATGTTTTTTATCATATAGAAATAAATGTAGGAAATCTGAATCTTTAATTATACTTCTATCTACAACTCACTCCCAAAGTTTATGATTTTATTGAATTATAAGTAATAGTGTTTTTAAAACAACTATAAAGACATTACAAAATAAAAACCGTACAAGTGCGAGTTTGACTCGCGCACCGAGGGTTCCTTTTATTTGTGCTGAGACACCTAGCTTCTCTTGCCTTTAATTCTTTTAAGTTAACGGAAAGGACCTGGGTCTTTTTGGTTTATTTACGAGTGTCAAAATATGCATTTGGCTGTATTTTTCAATTGTTTTTAAAACAAAGTGATCCCATATGGGTACCGTTTTTTTCCTTTTAGGGTACAGAACCCTTAAAACAGCAAAGAACTGCGACGCTCACGCGCATTAGAGCTGCGGAGGAACCGTGCTGTTAATACCAGTGTACTACAATACAATGCCATAAATTTTGCGGTTTCACATGATAAAATCGTTTGTGCTAGCTAGTTTGTGATAGCATGACAAAGACTTTGAGGTTATAGTAGGTAATGCTAAATCTCTAATTATAATTCTATCTACAACTAACTCCTAATGTTTATGATTTTATTGAACTATAAGAAATAGTGTTTTTAAAACTAACTATAAAGACATTACAAAATAAAAAAACCCTAGAAGTGAGAGTTTGACTCGCGCACCGAGGGTTCCTTTTATTTGTGCTGAAACACCTAGCTTCTCTTGCTTTTAATTCTTTTAAGTTAACGGAAAGGAACTGGGTCTTTTTGGTTTATTTACGAGTGTCAAAATATGCATTTGGCTGTATTTTTTAATTGTTTTTAAAACAAAGTGATCCCATAAGTGTTCCGTTTTTTCCTTTCAGGGTACATAACCCTAAAAACAGCCAATTGAGTCAAATATTTACCGTGCGCTGTATACGCCCCCCCGTATATTAGAAATATATATATATATATATATATTAATAAAATTATAAAATGTTCTATAAACTTCGAAGGCCTCAACCGCACTCGATTTAACTAGTGAGAGAAATTAAATCAAAATAAATATTTAATTATTATGTAGATAATTATCTTATTTGGCCAGGCGTGATCGTTAAAAGTGGTAGGACCCGAAAACCGTTGTGTTAGATAAGTAGTAACCCAGTTGTTTTAGAGGTACGTCAGAGTAATATAGCAAACAATAATATACAATTAAGCGTAAAAGAAAATAATCAAGAAATAAATATAGCTAAATCTACGATCATAAATAATGTCCACTTTGAATTTTTACCATTTCTAAAGTCTGTACAAAAGCACCTAAACAAAGCAAATACTTGAATATCAGAACTAAAGGACACAGGTACTATAGAGTTATGATTTTCCGTCATCCCTACACAAAGGAACCCTAATTTATGCTACTTTCACATTTGAAAATAAAATCATCGTAGAATGGGAACCAGGTAGCTAAGCGTTCAGGACTTGCGACCTGAAAGCAGGTTTAAGGGGCGCCCCCTTACAATGTACATTAGCGCTTACACTAGCTAACCAGCCAAAATAGTAAAACCCTACTAACGCCGCTAAGGATGGACATGGATTACACATAGTAATTACTGTATCTCTTGGCAGACCTAGTCCTTTAGTGGACTATATAATTATTATGGCTGGTGTAATCTTAGTTCCCACTTCTACTTTTATAGAAGATTTATCTTTACCTAGCTGAAAATGTCCTAGAAAACGGTCCTTTCTACTGAGGTAATTGAGATTTCTTTCTACCATAAATTTCTACCCGGCAAAAGCGGACCCGTCATTTGGATGTTTTAACATTAATTTAGATATTTTTAAAACACAACCTAAAGAATTTCACAATGAACACACAATATTTTCACTGCGACTTCTAATATAAAAGTATTTACTAACCAGTAATGGTGGCACAATCTAGCTATAGTTTAACCCCACGTGGTTCCAAGCTTCTAGTGACCCACAAGCGTAGACTATGGACTATTGGTCGGGCAGCGTTTCGACAACTTAAACGAAGGCAATTGAATGTTCTGTATGTATAGGACCACGCACTTTTATCACCACTAACGCCTCTCTAGCAACCTTCTCACTCCACATTTCAAACCCCCCATCCTATTATTTTTTTTATTCCGGACGGATGTCCGGCCTTAATTAATTTTAACAAAGAAAAAAGAATATTTTTCAAGTATAATTCTAGTTATGTTGGTTGGGGTACTATTATAGAGTCCTAGATTATTATGAACGGTCTAGATAAACGGCCTTATTATCCTAAGCTAATAGAATATTAATATTATGTTCTGAATGTGCGTAAAGTTTTAACAAACCCCGGGTAAGTTCAAATAAACTAGCACGTCACACCATTATACAGAATACGTGAAAACCAAGACAACTACCCTTTATTATTGTTAGAATATTTATTTTACGAGGTTACCCTAATGGTTGTTAAACGACTCACTTAGGAAAGTTTTGCGAGTGTTTTCAAAATTATAAAAGTTTTAAGTAAATTAAACTTACGCGGTTATACTCAACATTATAGAATTCCCAATAACAGTAACATAACTATTTAATTAAGGCAATAAAATTAATAAGAAAAGAAAACCGCGGATAACAAAAAAACTCCTATCTAGAGGGTCTCCGATTTATCCTACGTTTAATTTCCTGAATAAAATTTTATTCGAGTAAAAGTTATGAAACTACCTTAAAGAGCGTATGAAACGTGCTTCCATTTCTATATCACTTAACCACCAATCAAACATCCAATCACAGTACGTTTTAAAGCATCCATACTCGCGCCACTGCTTCAAAACTTACGCAACCTCATTTTGTCCAGAGCCCGAATCCATAAATCGGGAGTTAGATTACTACTTACAACAATTAATTTTGTGTTAACGTTTATGATTCGTAAGTTTATAATGTAATATTTTACATTTGAGTCATCGGTATTCAACCTTTTGTTAGCTACAAACCAATCATAAAATAAATCATAATTTCTCAGCTAATGTTATACATTGTATATTTTGTACATTACAACTTGTATATTTAAACGCGCCATTCTAATTTAAAGATGCATTTTGCTTTAGGTAGTAAGTTTATTGAGAATTGTTTACTAATGTAAATCTTCGCACTAAAACATGAATGAAAACATTGCATTACAAAAATGTTAAGGCATAAATATTGGTATCGTTACAGTGCATACAAGATATTCATATTTGCTCAACAAAAAATTACACTGAAACTATTATTTTTTTTGGTACCGTTTTACTAAACGCATTCGATTTGTTCTAAAACATCAATTACAGTTCATAATAAAATCAGTGGGAGTGCCAGATTTATGGGACTGTTACTAAATATGCATTAGCGTGGAGTGTCGTGTCGACAGTCAAAGCTTTAGTAACTCATGAATAACAAGTGTCATGCAGCGACGCGACGCAAGCTGCACCAGTGTCTCTTACGTTTTGCTAGAATTGGTACCATTAATGTTATTTATGTCCTATTCGATAGTTTTTGTGTTTGTTATTCCTATGTAATTACAAGATATAATAATGCTACAGTAGACTTTAAATCCTTCCTAACTAACTTATAAAAGCAGAAAAGTCTGTTTGTTGGCCTATGATATCTTTCCGCCGTAGTAAAGTACTTATTAGACCTCTTTTGGTACCGTAATATACAGAGAACAAATCTAGTACCTAAACTTTAACCAGACTTTTAAAAAAAAGCAGTAGTAATTATTATCCAAAAAAACTGGTCAAGTGCGAGTTGGACTTTCACGAGTCAAGTTTTATTAACCGTTCATTTTGTCAGTTTGTACCTACGCCCAATATTCAGAGATTTGCAGTGTTATTTTAAGACAATAGACATTCATAAGTTATACTGTTACCTATCTATCGATACAAAGCTATTTATTTATTTATATATTTAATTTATTAAGTTTAATGACTGACCATTATAATATCTTGTAATTACACAGGAATAACAAACGCAAAAACTATCGAATAGGACATAAATAACATTAATGGTACCAATTCTAACAACACGTAAGAGACACTGGTGTAGCTTGCGTCGCGTCGCCGCATGACACTTGTTATTCATGAGTTACTAAAGCTTTGTCTGTCGACACGACACTCCATGCTAATGCATATTTATTAACAGTCCCATGAATCTGGCACTCCCTCTGATTTTATTATAAACTGTGATTGTTGTTTTAGAACAAATCGAATGCGCTTAGTAAAACGGTACCAAAAAAAATAATAGTTTTAGTATAATTTTTTTTTTGAGCACATATGAATATCTTGTATGCACACGGTAAATATTTAACAGTAAAAAACGAAATACTTACCTATTACAACCTCAATGTCTCCGTCATGCTAGCTGGCTAACACAAACCATTTTATCATGTGCGACCGCAAAATTTATGACATTGTATTGTAGTACATTGGTAGTAACAGCACGAAACCTCTGCAGCTCTGGTGCGCGAGTGCATCGTCAGTACTTGGCTGTTTTGAAGGAGTTGTACCCTAAAAGGAAAAAACGGAACCCTTATGGGATCACTTTGTTATAAAACAAATTAAAAATACAGCCAAATGCATACACACTCGGAAAAAAACCCTGGTCATTTCCGTTAACTTAAAAAAATTAAAAAAAATCTCACAGCACAAACAAACGGAACCCACGCTGCGCGAGTCAAACTCGCACTTGTTTTTTTATTTTGTAATGCCTTTATAGGTAGTTTAAAAAAAAATACTTACAGTTCAATAAAATCATAAACTTTGGGAGTGAGTTGTAGATAGAAGTATAATTAGAGATTTATCTTTCCTAGATTTATTTCTATATGATAAAAAGTATGCGCCTAAAAGAAGAAAATGTTGAGTCACGACACGTACTTGACCTATTATTTATAAATTACGTTAAAATCATGTGATTTCGATTGATTTAAGAATTGTATAAAAGGTATTTGTTTTCATTACCATGTACCTACGTCATTAAAAAGTAAGATATTTATAAAGTCCAGTAAATAAATGCAGACGTACAAAATTATCCTAAGAATATGTCTATAATTCACTTAGTACTTTCGTAATATGTACCTACCCACTTTCGTAAATCGAAGTGTAACACAGACAATTTCGTGCGTAGGTAATACTTGGCTTTGTACTTCGATCGAGTTATTTATTACAAGGTTGTATTTGACCCTCTCACGTTTGATATTGGAACCTTTTTCATAGTGAATTGCCAATTTCTGTTTTATATAGAGAAGTCATATCGGTAATTCTTCCATTTTATTTCTTAGAATTTTTCTGCCTTCAAAATATCCATTTTTGATGTGTACTTAAGAAGTGGAATGGTCTCAAAAATTCAATATCCTGTGTCAGTATGTATATAATTCATTTATTATATGTGTTATAGTAGAATTTTATTTATATGATTTTAATATTACATATATAATTTTATGTAGTATAATCGGCATTTTCACATTCGTTTAAATTTAGTATAATGGTATACTGAATTTTCAAACTAGTTAGCTTAAATTTTGCTATAAACTCCGTAACAAAAAACGTCTAAAAGTGTCAATTTTGACGGAAAAACAATTTGTAGATAGTCTACTTAATGAATATTTAGGCCAGGCTAAGATTTTTTTTCAGCTCCTTTTTGATGTACAGAATAGTCATCTAAAAATAATTTGATTAAATGAGTTTGAAGATTTTTGTATAGATTGTATAGAGGTTGACCCTAACAACAGCTGTCATTTTGTTTGTATTTTCATAATCACGGTGCACAATGAAAGTTATATGTATATTTGGATTGGCAACAGTTATGCAAACAGAAAATGTCATATATTAAGAGGGGTACTCGCTCGAATAAGCCAACCGAACAATAAGAGCGGGACATGGCGAGTACTCGCCCGAATGAGCAGTCCGAACTGTGGAAGTACCTCCGCCTTACAGAAAACCGCAGCTACTATAAAAACTAACAGTGAGTAGTATATAGTTCTAGTTCCAAACCTTTTGTCCTCTAAGCTGTTTGTGCAGTGAATTCTCATGTTTAGGCTAAGACATTTTTAAATGAATGGTAATCAGGAAAAAAGTAAAAGTGTTATTTCATCGGCCACTTTATCCACATTTAATGTCGACTTCTGCAATATTAGGGGTATTTACGCCAAACTTAACGCAGTTCACTATCACCTACAAAATGCGCAGCCGACCATTTTCTTTTTACGGAAACGCAGATATCCTGTCTGGCCGATACATTATACCTACATTATCCCGGCTACAAATTCGGGCGCAAATTGCTGAGACGTTCCGGTGTATGTATCTTCTTCCGGGAGGATATCTACTGTCGCCGCCTTCATAGCAAGATAGGGATGCGACAGGGGTCGATACTATGGGATCGCGTAGATCACAGCGGCACACTTGTATCCATGCGTGCCTTAACAGGTCTAATAGCGGTGACACGGACGTAGGTCAACTCTTCACGTACCTGATTTTGATGACTGTCAAAGTTCTAGAGCTTCCTCTGACTACACGTCCTGACGGATATTCCGTCTTAGGGGATGCGTCTCTTGGCTGATTGGACTACTGTCTCGTTTAATGAGGAATGCACAAAAGGAATGTACAAGACTCAAGAGGAATGCACAAAACCCGATCCATCTGGGCCAACGAATTGGTTTCGTGTGTGACATTATAAGTCGGCAGATTGGATTGCGTGATTTTTATGCACATTACCCGTGGAGACAGCTCTGCTTTAGCTTAGAAGATCCTGACGTCTGTACAGCCGCGATCAATGAGACAAGTAGCGCTGGTATGGAATGTTCTATTTATAAAACGCGAGTAGCTGCCGGCATCAAAAAAAGACCTTGGTTTGATAGGTCTTGCAAAGAAGCTAAAATTCTGAAGACAATAGCGTATGAGGCTTGGACCACGGCTCTATTTCATAAGGATCCGAATATTTAAAACGCAAATTCAATGCTGCCTTGAGGTTCAGTGAGGAAGCAACTGCCAGAGCTAAATTCCAATTCATCGGCAAAATAGGTGGGTGACTTTTGAGCTTTACCTCTGGAAGTTGTGCTTTCTGGTCGCTTGCTAAAGCTGCTAAGGAAACTTTTGTCAGTCATCGTTACCACCACTGCGAAAAACCGATGTGCCCATAGTCCTGAATATAAAGAGAAAGCTGATCTACTGGGCAGTCTCAGCCTCAAACTCAAATATGAACGACGAAGGCGCTGTACGGTATAGTAGGTGATACACAGAATCTCTATAGCACAGGGAAGTCCAGCGGGCACATGTTCATCCATATTCCCTAAACCTATCGCTCAGACATATCCTAGATCCTTATTTGTAAATAGCACGAATTGCCCGTTTTTGTAACACAAATATTGTATTTACATCAGCAACACCACCTCTCAATAAGATACCATTATGCCATTAAACTATGAAAATAATAAAATATACTATGTTTGCAGTGTCGACATCGGTCAATTGTCTTATTTTCTTGATCGCATACACAGCAGAGCTAAGTTTTTTGGCTAGGTTATGAATATGAGGACCTCATTGAAGCTTAGAGTCCGCAGCGTTATGCCAAGAAAGACTGTTGAATTAATAAGTTCTAATTGCTTACTACTAAGTAGGTCATTTATACAGAAATGGTTTAAATTTTTTTTCAAAAGCTTTACTGTGTACAGGTAATTTGAAATAGGCCAAAGCTTATTAGGATCTGCTGAACTACCTTATTTAAAAGAGGTATAACTTTGCTAAGTTTCATCTCTTTTGTTGGATTTTTTCGTGTGAAACTGGTTTTCCGCGTGCGCGAAGCCGCTGGTAAATTATAGAAGGACAAACTAATAACCCAACAAACACTTTCGTATCCATAAATAAATATTAGGAATGCGAAAGTAACTATATCTGTCTGTCTGTTACCTCTTCATACTTACCTGTACCGATTAAGATTAAATTTGGCATTAATCAATGCCATAGATAATTATATGTTTACCTACTAAAATACATGCAATATATCACATTTACCACACTTAAAAAAGTTTTTAATAAACGATATTGACTAAGGATTGCAACTTAGATTGTGTAAGTTAAGTACGGTAACTAAAAAATATTAATAACTTGTTTAATTTCACGAAGACTATTAAAATGCACAAAAAACTTACTTATGTTTAATTTAAGTTGTTTCTTTATCCAGACTATAAATGCGAATACTATAAATACTAAAGTAAATTTGTCTGTAACCCCTTTACTCTTAAACGCTCTTAAACTTTACGCTCGGTAGGTATAGACCGATTTAAATGAAATTTGGTATGGAGATAGTTTAAGCTCCGGGAAGGACAAATGATAGTTTTAATCTTCAGAAATTCAAAAGTTCCCGCGGTAATATCTACAACAGAGCTTAAACGAACTATAGCTCTCTATAGCTTGCTAAAGTAAACTTCTTAAGTAGGTATAATTCTGGAGTTTACGTAGAAATTGCACGCTGATAACTGGAAAGCCGGAAAGCCGCTTGTGAAATCTAGTTTAAAATAAATAAAGGCTTAGTTTATGACATTTGTTTCTTATGTCTCGTGTAGCTTTACAACATAATATAATACTTACTCAACATCAACAAATAAAAAAAGGAATGCAAGAATTCGATATGTTGCTAAGCTAAATGAAAACAACAACTATTTGCAATGTTTAATTTCATCTATGAATATTTCTCTTTATGAAGGTTTCTGAGATATACAAATATATAACTTTCATAGTGCACCACGATTTTGAAAGAAAATCAAGATGGCGGCAGATGTTAGGGCCAAAATCCTTAAACCGCTTTCTTATTTAAAATTCAATTTTGGGGTCAACACTTTACATAAGTATTTAACTTCTGGTCTACAACAAATTCCGTTTACGATATATATACCCTTGAGCTACTTGGACAGCTTAACAGACGGCAAAGTGACAATAATAGGGCTTCATGTTGCCTTTTGTGCTGTTGCCGCTCATAACGTCTTTTGATAGCATAAAATTAATTTGTATCTATTATTAAAATTACTCATTACCAAATATAATTGTAATGTAAGTATTTAAAAGTTTTGGCTTTAAACGAGATAATTTAAGATTGTCGTGCAATAGGAATTGGGATTGTTGCTCTATATGTAAGTTTGCATTTAAATTTAATCGGTAGATAGATAGTATGGATCATAGAATAACATAACATCAGCTGGAAGACCGAGGTTTGCTTGGGATAAACTTAGAAAGTAGAGGAAAGTAAAACTTTATCTAAATATATTTTTTCCTACGTTAGATCAAAAAAAAAAACTGATCACATTGCGGGATGTAAAATTGGAATTCGTGCACTCCGGCGTGATAGAACTATGCTCTAGCCATTGGGCTGTTGAGAAGATCAAGGATCACGGTTTACCAAATACCAAGGTGAAAACACTACACTTAAATTTAAATATAAATAAATATACTAACAAATAACAAATAATGCTCGAATAATAATGTAGGTTATTTATTATTAACTTTACTGTTGCGCCTCCGCTATAATGCGAATTTTATTGCTTTCATTTTTCAGCTTGGCATTGAATACTTCCGTCTAGATATTGTACTGGAACTGTGTGTAACTAACCGTTAAAATGCTTCGCTGAGTTGCGTTGTTAAACTTCATTGCATTGCATTCTAAAATTCCACAGTACAAAAAATGCAACAGTTCGCAGTTTTATCTTCTCTCTGTTACTGTAACGGTGTTACAGGTCGTATATAAAACGCACACATTTGCGCGTATACGTACACATTATTTTTTAACTGTAGTGTAAGTAGCCACGAATAAAGCGAAGTTTGTATGAAGTGTCCAAGGTGTGTGCTTTTAGAGGGGTCCGGGATATTGCGAGCAGAAAAATAAAACAATGAATATATATGCTACACTGTAATATTTAAATATGTTTACAGAACACGTAGTTGGGATAAAGTCATATAAATTATACTAAAATTTGCTTTAATTAATTACTGTAGGTACATAAATAACCGTTTGTGTTCTCCAGCTTATTAATAAAATAAAAATTTCCATCTTAGAAATATGCACACTATCCTAGGGAATCATATAGATGGAAGCAAAACATAGCTGATAGATTGAACTGTGTATTTATTTTTATTTAGTATATCTTTTGCCTGCAGTACGGTCACGTGCTAAATTCGATTATCAATGTGAGATTTCTACAGCAACTCCTCGATTATAGTAAAAAAAAATGCTTAAGAAGCTAGACCAAACTATGCTTGTAGCTATAGGAAAACAGCGGAAATCAGTCACCACTATGCCACTCTCGGGCCAAAGAATTACGTCGATCCGTTGTTCCATCAGAAAATTAAATAAGAAGAAGCCAACAAACAAACTTTCGCATTTGTTTGTCTCAGTCCCGTAAGCTATCTTTGTGCCTAAAATCATATCAAAAAATTCCTCTGCTGCAACGTGAAGGATAACTGCCCTTCTGATAGTATAGTATTATATTTATAGTCTGTGCCTTTGGTATTATCCGTGAAAAAAACTATTGCCCTGGAAACTTTTGACTGGGTTAAAAATAATTTTATGTCTTTATTTTGTTAAGCTATATTTGTGCCAAAAATCTATAAACGGCATTCTGGTATGAAACATTCGAAATATACGTAAAATGCTAAATAAAATGTTTCTGAGAGAAACCCTTGATCGGGATAAAAAATGGGCTTGGAACTTAAAGATCCATAAAATATCTTGGTGCGAGAAATCTCGTCGATTCCTTGCTTTGTTGTTGACCTAAAGGCGGACAAACCAACAAATACACTTTAGCGTTTATAATATTAGTAGGGATCATTTTTGATTACGAACCGCGGCAAAGAAATCACGATTCCTGAGCCGTAAGTAAACCAAGTAAAAAGTCATATTTTTCCAACCTTTATAGAATTAGGTTTACTAAAATTACATTTTATTATTTTCCTCGAACCGCAAAATTGTAGATAATGAAAGTCTCCCCTCACATTTTGCGTCCCTCGTGCTCTTTCAATTTACCGCACGCTGTGTTTGTGGCTACTATCTACTCATACGTGACCAACTACTTAATAGTACATTATGTGTTAAGGGTGGTAATGAGAAAATTACCAACGAGAGGCTATAAGGCCGAAGGCTATATTGACTCAAGATTGTAATTTCCGTACCGCCCGTGATGTACACACAATGTTTTTTATCACATTTGCGAGTAAATAAATAAAAATGTGAGGTGAATAAATAAATAAACTCACCACAACACAGTTGAAATGGTGGAAATAGAAGAAAAGAAAACAACGCCACCGTAAGATATCTAGAGAATTTATAAATTAAAAAGTTTTGGCTGAAGCTAAAATTTGTAATTACGCGCTTGTACGTAGTCTGCGTTGGTCTTATTTTGAACGGACAGCTTTTATACATACTTGATAGAATAGGCGCGACATTACCGCCCGCCCGCTGTAGTAATTAAGGTCTAATGACCCGCTTTGCCTGTACGAAATGACACTGTTTACAAATTAGTGTGACTAAAAAAAAAAAATATATACATATATATATATATATACACACATATTTTGTTATTCCTTGTTTACAATATTGAAGCATACCCTTATATTATTATAATAATAGCCTTGTCGGTTAATGAGTAATTTGCTTTCTACCTACCTACTACCTAGTTTTATAAAATAGTATTTTTCTTCTGAGAATGTTACCAATAGCACTTTTCTCACAGAAACTGTTCACAAGTTCAGCCCTATGACCATTTTGTTGTCTCTTCTCTTTTTTGTTTTTTTTTTCTTACTCTTTGGTGTTAAAATGTCACACTGAATGGGCGGTTTTCCATTAGCCGGCCCCGGGGAAGCAAAACGTATAAAAATGTATGGCTTGCTTTTACACCTACCGACACCGGCGCCGGCCCGGCGTTGATTCCCGCGTGCGCCGTCGCCTTCGCCGAGGTAGCAAGCTTCCCAGTCGGTGCCGGCCCGGCAAAACTGCATGTGTGCTGTATATGAATTGCAGCCGAGTGCGTGTGTGAGTGTGCGGGGCGGTTAGGGGGACGAGGAGCGGATGGAGAGACTATCGTTATGTGGTTTGTGGTTCAGTGCGTACTTCAGTGCGTACGCGTCATGGCGTTAACATACGACATCACGACTCTCATCGAGTTAGTGGAGGCCCAGCCTTGTCTCTGGGACAAAATTAGTGATTCAAATAAAAATTTTTTTTTTTTTTGTGTCGTCGTGCTGAAGTCCGTGTCAGCACTGAACCACTCACCGGGCGTAAACTGGCATCGACAACCGGCGCAGTGGAAAAACGAAGCCCCGGCGCTGGTGCCGGTGGACGGCCATGCCGATGCCGGGCCGGCTAATGGAAAACCGCCTAATACTGTTAACTGAGTCTCTTACCTTAATTTTCAGTTTTTCCTCATTTTTAAGGCGTGTATCCAATTGGATACACGTAGCTTAACTATTATCCCTTGCATTACGACTTATACACAGAAAAACTCATCTGGTGTATGGATTCTTAGAAGTACCAGGAAACATTTACTGAGTGGATGTGTAATACATAAGGTTTGGTATAATAAACGGTGATATAAATCTACTAGTGATCTTCATTAAACTTTCTCCTTGCCGACCTCTATCCTTACACCATAGTGGGAGTCAGATCTTATAAGAAAAGGAAGGACAGGGAAAATGTCATAGAAGCTAAATTGAAGAACGGAAAAATAGTTTTAGAACTATCTAAAAGGAAAAGTAGCCCCAAAATGGCGAGATAAGCGGGACGTGACAATGTTTGCAACAAAAACTTCGGGCACAAAGATGTATGAAGGAACGGAGTAAGACATTAAATACTTTTAATCTGCACCATGATTTCCTATAGGAATAGGTATTTCCCCCTGGACACTATTCTTCACATCGCAGTGGAGTAAGACGGTCACCCAATTTTTCGTAGAGAGATGGCTGGAGAAATGGAAAAGGTCATATATTCCGCGGGGCACTTTTCCAGTCCAGTTAATTAGTTAATGAGGTTAACTCATACGCCTAAACCCCGTAATGGGACCTTGCGCGTGCGAGGGGTTCTCAATATTTTTCTCAACCTAGGGTGACCTAAGTTTTAGCACAAGGAAGGATGAAGGACATAGATTCCTGATCTATGTTATCCATTCCAATCGCGATTTCCTACGAGGACGTATAAATTCATAAGTGATAGATAGAAAAATGTCGAATATGATATATACCCTGATGGAGAGTACTCACGGAAATACTTTTTTGTTTTCAAATATATCCTGTTTATATACAAAGTTTAAGTTTGATTAAAATAAGTTAAGCAGATTATGAGATCTTTCAGTAATGCTGCTAACATTTATATTATGTTATTAAATAGCGTCCTATTATCAATATTATTTATATATATCTTAAATTTTATGTTATTAAATAACGTTTTATTATCTGTCTAAGAATGCTTATGCTCTACAGTGAAAGTTTACTGTCCGTAATCGAATGTGAAACCACACATTTGCAAGTAATAAAACGGATGATTTGGTTGTGCACTTGTCTGTGAAAACCCCGAACGGGGTCAGGATGTTAGCTTTGTTACATACCCGCCAAATGTCTACGATGAGTTGCTTGTAATTTTTTTTACTTATTGATACCTTGCGATCAAAGAAAAAGAAGACATAGACCTTTTAAATTGCTGCAATTTCGGGTCAACCCAGAATTGCACAAACAGTTTATTCATACTCGTAGATTAAGGGTCTGCCCTGCCTGTAGGGATAGTTATTGTTTGTTTACTCGATCTACGTAAAAGCAGAAGGTGGAATTATCAAAATAAATTTATTTATAATTTAGCATTGTTTTGTTTATAGCCTTGTATGATGTGCGTAAAGCGAAAAAAAAAACTACTTCATTAAAGAGTTTTTGAAGTATCTAATATCTAACCGAAGTTTCAGTTTTTTAAATTCAATGTTAATAATATAAATTTTTGTACGTGAATAAGTATAAGTTACTCGTTTATTTCTTTAATTTTCAGCAGTAACACCAGCAATAAGTGAAACCGACGCGGACGACGACGCTCGCCTCGCCGACAATTGTTGCTAAATGAGCGGATTCACAGAAACGAGTCCAGCTACGTCAGCGCATCTCCATAACAAAGTCGACTGTTTTTAATTAGAGCTCCGTCATTAGCTCGCTTTAGCATATAAATGAAGAAGATTAGAGAGGTCCTGTGATAAATAGATTTTGTGCTTTTATTAAATACAGATGTTTATTTAAAAGTAAAAGAACGTAAATATATAAAACCTCACGTCTTTGATTGATTGTCTGATAATAATTTAAGGGAAATTTTTTTTTTTTGGCAAGGATTTCTCCGGGTCCGCTCAGTAGATATGACTGAAATTTCATGTCGGTGTTCTTCGGGGTTCAAACCAGTGCCGGATTAAGCTAGCGCGAGCTAAGGCCTGTAGCAATTGGTGATTATATGCCCTTGCTTATATTTATTATATTCTAGATTTTTGATACTTTCATATACTTATATTCTATATTTTAAAATGGACGAAACTTACGATTTTTAACCATTAAGTAAGAACGTCACACAAAAAAATACATAAAAGTATGCCAGTAACACCGGCGAAAAAAGATGTAAGAAGCAAGCAAGCCAAAAAAGTGATTGAAATTTATTATATTTTGCAAAATTTAAAATTTAGCTTGCCAATGGTTTTTTCATAAAAATAGTTAAGTATAAGTATTACGATTGTGTTAATTACTTTAAAAAAAATGCATTTTTTTTCGCTCTATCGGCGTAATTATGCGAAAAATTCGTTAACAAATGACAATTGGAAACTAAACTTTAGTACCTACATCCAAGAACGATTCCTTTTTTTATAGAAAATGAATGTTCCGTACCCAAAGGGTAAAAACGGGACCCTATTACAAAGACTCCGCTGTCTATCTGTCTGCCTGTCCGTCTGTCACCAGACTGTATCATGTAACGTGATAGTTAGACAGTTGAAATTTTAACAGAATATGTATTTCTATTGCCGCAACAGTAAATAACAATAAGTCTGTAAACAGAACAAAATAATAGTTTTAATAGTAGACGGTTGAAATATTCACAGAATATTTAGTTATATACTCAATAAAAAAAAAATTAAAATAAAACAAATATTTAAGGGGGGCTCCCATACAACTAACGTGATTTTTTTTGCCGTTTTTGTAGATAATGGTACGGAACCCTTTGTGCTCAAGTCCGACTCGCACTTGGCCGATTTTTAAGAAACCAAAGCCGGTGTTAAGAAAACAAACTCTTACCCGTGAATATCGCACATAGCAGTAACTATTTTTGTCCGCCACCTTCGCGTTGGTGAGTTGGCGAGGCCCGTAGCATTTGCTGCTTCCTGCTATATGGCTAATCCGGCACTGGTACCAACCCAAACAATCGTGAAAACACGATAAATGAACTTTTGTTTTAATAAAAATAAAATTCATGTACAGAACCCTTTACAGTCTATTTTTTAAAGGAAAGTCGTGAACCCTTACAAAAAGCATTTTTTTAACACTGATGTGTATATAATAACTATTAATTTGTTTCTTGTATTTCAATAAAATATTAGTGAGTTGAGGTGTGGCAGTTTAATAACATATCACGTCATCCTTGTTTTTACTCAAGTTCGTTTCTATTAATGCACAGCATAAACCAGCTCCTTCAACAATATGTACTTGTTTATCTTAGAAATCTCTTATATAATAAATTGAATGCAATGTTTGTACGAACTTTTCTTACCCGGTGGTCAAAAATCAAAATTATAGTCGCCATCATAAAATTGTGTAAACTTACACGACACTAGCGCGCATGCTTCGGATCAAAAAAGTAAATACACTTAGACTCCTTTAAATTTTTTTAAACTTTTACAACCGTAAATGTTTTAAAATAGTGCAATAGGTTATTTGTTTTTACACGCAACATATTGTTCTATACTTTGTTCATGTCAAATTCTAAGAATTTGTAGGTTTGCTGTTTCTTTGAGCATTATAATCAAATGTGCTTATTAAAGATATGTAGCAAACAGACTAAACGAAACAAATATAAGAATAGATTGACTGTATTCATTTTTTTTTAAATTGTAAATACAAATGTTGCAATAGCAACCGGGGCAAAGATTTGAAAGAAAATAAAAATGTAAATTATTCATTAAATGAATATACATAAATAGCTTGCAGTCGGACACGCACGAACGTACAAGTAGGAATAACAAAAAAGGGTTCTTCCGTTATACATATGCTAAGGTTCTCCTAAACTAGTTGTTTATATTTGAATTTTATGATTGTTTTTAATACATTGTTTTAGTACTGGCTGTATTTGTATTGTAAGGATATAACTGGTTAACTGTATTAATTGTATATTAATTACTTTAAATCGTGATTAAATTATACACATAACTTTATAGCATTCGTTTAGCTTAAAGCATTAGTAAGTTTTATTTTAGGGTTTCATTGTAATATAACAAAAATGTATAGTGCAACAATCTTTTTTGACCCGGTGGTCAAAAATCAAAACTAGAGTCGCCATATTGAAATGATGTGAATTTACAACGACACTAGCGACCAAACACCCAAGGTCAGAAAATTTTGTTGTACTGTAAACATATTTTTTAAAACAAAAATGTCTTCTATCCAATAAGCTTTTTATTTATGAAAGTGAAAACTGTATTGAAAAATATTTATAGGCAAAAATAATCAAGTCAACTTAGTTTGAGCCCTGTTTAGCAGCTAATAAATATTGTGATTATTTTTTATTGAGATGCAATTAATTATTAGAATTTTGACAATGCCCCTGTACAGCAGCATTAGTATAATCTGAAATGTATTATAAAATATGAAATTATTATATAAAATGAGTATGAAATTTTATCAATATTAAATTAACATAGAATGACATGACATCTGACTATGCCTCTTTACAGCAGCTTCCATTTCTTATATTTACATTTTTATTTTATATTTTCTGTTGCTATTAAAAACATTATTTCAATTAAAACTATTGGTGTGATGTTAAATTTTTAACATGCAAGTCATAATTTATCTAAAAAAATGTAAAATTTATTGTTTATATTGACTTAAACAAGTGTACATAAAACTGTTTCTATGATGATAATAATAAAGAAATAGGTGCAAAATAAATTTTAGCAATTTTGATATCGTTATGGCAATGGTGAAATAAAAATAAATAAGATTTACAGAATACGTAAAATTGACATTCAGGGGTCGACGCTGGGCGGCTGGTAGATGTAATTGGACTTTTACACGTGACAATCCTGCAGAGGTCGCGTTCATAGGCTCATTAGTCCTTCAGAAATTTGAGAGAAAAAATTACACGCACTTTGTGAGATTCAATTTAGCCTCTTTTCATGTAATTCTGCTATTAAAATACGAGAAAGTATATAAATTATTAAATAAAATCAATTACTTTCTACGACGGGACTGAAGACCTTTAATTTGAAGCAATCAAAAACCTAATTGGTAATAACATTGGAAATTAATGTTGTACTAAGGTTAACAGGCATTTTTAGGCTCAAATTTTCTAAATGCAAGAAATAAAAATATCTTTTAACAATATTTAAGATTAATTTTGAAATTTCCTTTAAAACGAATATAAATCAATACTGCATTTCAAATATTCATCTAACCTATTAACATAAAAAAGTTTGCGTTTTATTTGCTTTTAAGGTCAGCAGTAAGAAAGCTTATACAGTTTGGACGAGAATTGTATAGTTTTATTAACTTGTATCCTCTTAACAGAAATGTGGTGTCATGTAAGGTTGAGTATGTCGGTAATAAGGTAGAATTTTAGTACTGTAGTTTTTAGAGTTTTGCAAATCCAACAAAATGTTGTACGACTTAAGCCCAGGTTGCCTAATTCGTACCACCTAAAGTCAAGTCGTACTTAGTAGTGATGACATCATAAATCTGTAGAGGAATA
The DNA here is from genome assembly GCA_946406115.1 of Apoda limacodes. Lineage (NCBI taxonomy): Eukaryota > Metazoa > Arthropoda > Insecta > Lepidoptera > Limacodidae > Apoda > Apoda limacodes. The sequence goes on along the minus strand of OX291542.1, from coordinate 27,568,438 downwards.
TTGCAAAAATTTGTAATAGATACATTTTTAGGTGATCTAGTCTAACTCTTTTATACAGTTAGAACAGTTTTCAGACTTCAACAAATTTACTTGTAAACCACATATAGGAAGCAAAGTGGAAGGGAAGCTATCCTAAATTTTGTCCAAAAAAACTATGTAGATATCAATAAATCAATTAGCTAATATAGCAATCCACTGCGGGATTGGCTTATAGCCTTTCCCAAGGAACGCCACACACTCGGTCTGTTCTCATCCAGCCTCTTCCAGCTACATTCCGAAAACTATGTATACTGCAAATTAATTATCTGCTACGTTGATTCTTCTTCTATATTTGTTTATATCACAAGGTCTTAAAAAAATAGTTTAATGTTTGAACCCCGAGTTTTTTTAAGAATTTAAAATAAGGTTTGTTGTACTTCTATAGCTTCTACACGCTTCATTACAACTAATTATACCATTAAGATATTAAATAAAACTTCCTTATATCGATATCTTCCTGCTCCCAGATACTGTAATTACCTATGTCATAATGAATTATTGAAATCAACTTTTAAATGATTTCAATCAATGTGTAAGTCGTACAAGTACAAACAGGACAGGATTGACAGGTACGACTTGGCAACAATAACTTTAAAATATCAGAACAAAACTATTGACATAAACCAACAAAATATTTTTTGTTTAGTTATATCAAATTGTTGGCTGAATACCACAATATTAGACATAGATCAAAAAATTTATACTATACTAACCTTTTATTCTGAAATTACATACACCTAAGCATTAAATTTTAGTGAAAATAACTTATTTTTTAACAGAATAGCTAGCGGGCCACTAACTTATTTCATTCCATTTAATAGTACTAGATCTATTTTTCTATAAACATAACTGAGGTACAACTTAAGCAGTGCTACAACTTTTGAAACCGAACTTATTTTTGCAAATCATCGTTAATGTTAATAGATATGCCTACTCTGGAATGAGGGTGTTGGCAAAACACTAAACTAATTTAAAAACAAAACGGGACTAATAAGTGTTGTGTGTAGTGATTATGACAAGTATAAAGACGAAGTGAGGGTAGTTCAACAGGACGCCTCCACACGAAGCCGAAGACGCCGCGCACCGCCGGTATACCCGTGACCCAGCCGAAACGTCGGGAAAAAGGTATTTTACGCAATAACGACGCGTTTAATCCCGTTTTATTTTTAAATTAGCAATGGAACGCGAAAATTCAAAAACTTATAAAACTCTTAACTGTCTAACGTAGCTCCTGGTTAACTTAATAAAACATATATAGGTATTGAAATAGACAAATTCTAGCATGCATATTGCACATTGAAAAAAGGAATATGCCGGAGCCGACAGACCATTGATACGAAAAAATTTACAAATAGTGACTAGATAAGAAAGACATAAGGTGTAGCAATGCTTATTAAGAGGGCGATATAGACTGATTCTCGTGCTGATAGAGATAATCTCGAACTGAAGTTATGTTTAATGGATTTACTCATGGCTTGTTAATCGGTAACTGTTTTAGTCGATAGATCTACTAGTTTGAACTAGATATGTCAAAAACAACATGGCGGATATCATTTGCAAATAGTTTTTCGTATTCTTAGAACCTCTCTTTAGGAATATGTCGTACGCTAGCGGTCGACATGCATCGAGTGGTCGGTAGTTATAGAGATGGGATGTCGCACGAAAAGTGGTATAAAAAGGAGTCAGAATTAGTGAGTGAGGCTAAACAGGTTTTTTTTTGGGGGGAAGGAGGGTTATTAATATATATCAAAATGAGAAGTTATAGGGAAACCCCTTTTTTTAAAAGGGGTCCATATGATTCCCATTACAAAGATTTGTGGGTTGGGTTTTTTCTCAAAAAGGAATCTATATAATTTCCCATTTTAATGAATTTATGACTTCTCTGAAATAAGAGCGATCACAAAAACCCCTTGCGGCCCCTCTATTTTTTTAAAAAAGGAATCCATATAATTCCCCATTTTAATGACTTTCAGGACTTCCTTAAAATAAGACGGGGCAAAAAAACCCTCTTGCGACCCCTTTTTTGGAAAAGCGATTTTTACCTATAACTTTCCATTTTGATGATCGATAGAGTCCATCGACACTAGCAATGTTTTTATCGAACATTTTTTTGTGACTGTATTTTTTTTAACCCACTCCCACCCAAATCAAAACTATTTAGCCGTCAACTAATACCACTAATTATACTCTTTTTCATACCAATTTCTGTGCGACATCCCATCTCTACTGCTACCAACCACTCGATGCATGTCGAGGGCTGGCTGCCCATAAAGAGATTTTAAGAATACGAATAGCTATTTGCAAATGATATCCGCCATGTTTTTTTTCACATATTCAGTTCAAACTAGTCGATCTATAGACTAAAACAGTTACCGCTATTAACAAGCCATGATTAAATAAAATAAAAATATCTCGAATTTGAGATTATCGGATAGACCGCACCAGAATCAGGCCCCAGGAAGCTTATTTCTGTAATACTGACGACGTGCATGTAAATGTACTAAAAATCATTACATTGTGTCATATATATTACTATAAGATATATTCGTTATCATACTTCTTAAGTAATTTATGCCATAATGACGCTTTAAAACTTAATTTTTTTGTATGGAATTTAACGCTTTTACCGTTTTGCTGTCACGTTTTTTGACTTATTGCTACAATTTAAAGTCAATGCACTAGATAACAAGCTATTCTAATTATTTAACCAACTTTTTTAACAAACGCATGCAATACACGCTTTCAAAATTTACACTAGTGTTAAAACACAGTTATTTTATTGCATTAAACACAATTAATAAAAATCATTTAGTAAGAAAAGGCAAGTTTTATAACATATTTTTTTTAAACCTTTGAATGCTATAGTTAAGAACCTAAATTTGCACAACAACGGCGTATTTACGCGATCTAGCCGATTTCGCAGTCTTGAGAAAAATCTATAACCCTTTAAGAGCCTATTAAGAAAATCCAACCTTATAGTATACTCAAGCCACATCATACCAAATTGTAGTTTTGTAGTGGCTACTAACACTACAAAAACAATTGATTCGCGTGTATACCAACAAATGTGTGCGTATTCTAGGCGACCAGTAACAGGATCGTAACAGAGCGGCGGCATGGAAGATTCTAGAAAACGATGGGGAGTTGTCAATTGGCCATTATGTCAATGATAATAAAATGTATTTGCGTCAAACAAACTGAAAGCATTTTTAAATTGCGATCTACAGCAATGAAATCCTTTTCACACACGTAAGAGTAAATGCATTTGTGTCAATTTTAACGAGACAAGAGACACAAGACACTCCGATATCAAAGCGATTCCGTTTATTTTATTTCTGTGTAGCAATTCTCTTTAACAGCTCTCCAATATTGCCACATTTGCAATATTGTCGGACTAAACGCGAAATTTAAAATTTGCAATTTATACTGTTATTTATGGTGACAATTTGTTAAAGAGAAGATTTTGATATAAATGGCATATGATAAATTTAAAAGAACTGCAAAAAAGTATTATCGGAGTGTGAATTTGTACCAATAGGTACTAACTCGTTTTTGTGAAGGAATAAATGTACAGAAATCAAATAATAGGGGCATCGGAGGTATTTTCATAGTTTTTTTTGAAGTGAAAACTTCTTTAGCGGCGTTGTGAACTTTTTTTGTGATGGGTAAAAAATGTTAAACTCGCATCAGGTCACGTGTCCTGATCGAAAATTCATAGAAAATTTGTAAGACGGAACTCGCGTCGCGTTTATTTACAATTTACTACGTCAAAAAAGTAAATAAACAAACATTATTATTTATAATAATAAAAGTGCGGATTACACATGTTAAAATGTGATACGATACGATACGAGTTGTCTTGTAACATATTTGAATGTTAAGCGCGAATCGTGTGTAAAGGTTTTCACTTCTGCCGGCACTCCCGGAGTGCAAGCCCCTTTTTTTTATCATAGATCACAATATGCGAAGCTAAGCAATAAAGGACAGGGTAAGTCATTAGTATGGTGGCTAGTACTTTAAGATACTGCTCAGGCGGAGACATTTAGAATTTTAGCCGCTTTAATCAATATTTGATTACTGATTTGTACCGCCTTAAACCAAAAGTTATAATTATGGAAAAAGAGGCTTTTTACAAGGCCTCCTGTTCGTTAGTGGGGGCACTCATCACCATTGAGAGAGGAGGTGAATGAAAAGAACGCGCAGGGTTTCATGAATCGCGTTCAATCCTTCAAAATTAGAAGGCGAAGGGGATCCTGAATTCTGCCAAGTTCAGGGGGGAGCGCCGTGAGGATAATGAAAAATACGAAAGCGTCACCGTGACACCAACTCATGACGCCCTAGACCAACAACTGCGTTTGAGTCGGTGGAAATCTAGATTAAACCCAGACCCTACAGGATTTCCCAGTGTATAGAAAAGGTTACTTCTGACAATGGGGCTATAAACAAACAAAATGTAGCACAATGGGACCCCCTCTCATATAAAATTATTATACCTATTTAACTATAATTGTAATAAATAAACATTAATCTGTACATGTAGTTTTAAAACTTGTCGCAACATGGGACCTATTCTAATACTAGTTTTCTAATAACATCTATAGCTGAAGTTTGCAACGCATAACACTTGTTATTCATAACTTGCTAAAGCTTTGTCTGTTTTCATGCTAATGCATATTTAGTAACAGCTTTATGTATCTGAAAGCACTTTATTTAACACTTCGCCAACATTTAAAATCGAGTTATTCTAATTATTTTATGTATATTGAAATAAAAATACATTTCGTGTAAATTCAGAGAATAATTTTGAAATATTACATTTTAGGTATAGTCGCAGGTTTTTACTTTGTAACTTCAAGTTACACCTGACTACTTATATCGAGTTATTTATTACAAGGTTTGAACCTCTCACGTTCCATATTGGAACCTTTTACATCGTGAACGGCCAATTTATGTTGCATATAGAGAATCTGTAACGAATTCTAATATTTTTATTTTTTAGATTATTTCTACCTTAAGATTTTAAATATAGATACCAGATAAATTGAAGGAACCTTCATTGATATTAGTTGGTACAAATTTAATATAAAAAAATAATTTAGTGTACTATCTTATCAGTCGTTTCAAAAATATGGAATATGTGTTTGTATACAAATATTTATTTTAATATTTTATTTTTTCTTGAGATGAGATTCTACGGGTATTTTTTAAGTTTGTTAGCCACAATTGTATAAAGTTTATGATAGCTATGTGCCCCTTTCGGAATGACCGATTTATGGTTGTTTTAGGCACTGATAAAAGTATCTACACCTGTATGTACACAGATGAAGTTTATTACAATATATATTTATGAAGTAACTTACGAGACAGATAATACACTTAATATACAATTCGAATGTTAAAATTCAAAACAAGTTTATATTGACAGAATTTAGAAACACAATACCAAAATTTAAAAATAGAATATTATAACATTACTAGCTTATAGCTAGCTTAACTTCGTCTGCGTAAACTTTAAAAAAAACAGCTTTTGACTGTTTACTGTTTTACATACAATCACATCGAAATATTCATACACATTTCCATCCGCTATTTTGCCGTCTAGAGAATATTTTTTCAAAAACGGTGAATTACGTGAATCTTAATTTTTTACGTCTAAGCCAAGTTTAAGCCACATCCATGCAAACTGCCAACCCATATTTTACCTCCTTAGGGGATTAATTTTCAAAAATCTCTTCATAGTGCACATGCACTTACGTCATTTAAGAAACGTTTGTTCAAAATGTCATGCTTCTAGCAACAGCGGTTTCAGCTGTTTATTAAGCGATTAGTCAGTCAGCCAGTCAATTTCTTCTTTTATATAAATGTAGCTGAACCGGCAAACGTTGTTTCTTTTTTAAAACAACCTAATAGGGTTGTACTAATTCAGAAACCTTCCCCGGCGTGTGCATAACAACTTACCAAGATTTCATTACAATCAGTTTACCCCTATTGAACGAGTCCGACTCGCACTTGACCCTGTCTCACTTGCACTTGTCCATTTTTTCTTTCTCAGAAACATTCCCCGGCATGTGTATAACAACTTACCAAAATTTCTTTACAATCGGTTTACCCTTATTGCGTGAATCCGACTCGCACTTCACCCTTTCAGTAAAACCTTATCTTGTCGGATGCCTACGTCATACAAATAACACACCCTTCAAGTTTCAGGTCTCTACGATCAGCGGTTTAGGCTGTGCGTTGATCCATCAGTCATTCAGGACAAAGCCTTTTATATGTATAGATAAGATAGGTAGAAAAAGAAAACTTTAAGTATTATTGTACACAAAAAAACAAAGACCTAAAAAACGCTTTTTTAACCCCGCTAGGGGATGAATTTCAATAAAATACGAAACACGTCTTCCATCAATTCTGTTAAAAAAGGTTTATGCAAAATTTGAAGTAGATTGGACCAAGGAATCACGTTGTCCCATACAAACTTTGCCCCCTTTTTTACCCCCTTAGGAGTAGAATTCTGGAAAATCCTTTCTTATCGGATGCCTACGTCATACAAAGAACACACCCTCCAAGTGTCAGGTCTCTACGATCAGCGGTTTAGGCTGTGCGTTGATCGATCAGTCATTCAGGACAAAGCCTATTATATGTATAGATTATCTCTAACAAAATAGTGTTATAATACAATCAATACGATACCAGACAACATGGACAAATGGATAATCGGATTCCATCATTTTTTCTTATAGGCGAGGTGCCCGCCAAAGCGCATGCGCGGTGCTGTGCAGGGTTTTGGCGCCGTTATCTACTTAACACTAGACACCTAACCATCGTCAATTCGACTAGTTTGTGACATAAAATTCGCAGTTTCTTTTCGGCGCATGCGCCGCTCATCACAACGTTGCTTGTCAACTCAATGTTCACCGAGCTCTTTCGGAGGCAACTCGGTTCGGCGGGTAAGTACAATATTTTTCAAGATATGGCGATAATGCTCTTCGTTTCGACAAATGGTTAGGGTTTGTGCATTCTTATGTTTTTAAGTTCATACAGTTTTTATCATGACTTAAAGACGAGTATCTGACTACTATGTGCTGTCTGATGAACGTATATTGCGTTTGTTGATGTACGAAGAGGACACCAGTGTATCGGAGGAATTATCTGAAAGCGAAGCTGAAGATAATGTTGAGATCAAAGTGATAATCAGTCAAAAGAGTCGTCCAATCCTTTCAATGATGAAGACACTCAAGAACAGCTTTCTCCTGCTTTGGTGGAGCCACAAACACCTCCTGTTGCAACTGAAGCGAGATCTGGTAATGATCCAAGTATCTTGTCATAAGGCTGAAAATGCGATTGGCAATTCGTGCCATGCCGACGCACATCAAGAACAAAATCACAGATATAGGAGGTCAGCTTCGATCAGGATGACCTTCAACCAGTAGAAGTACCGATTGGTAGAAAAAGGAAAGTATGCGGTCTATGTTTCTATAAAAAAAACTGGTTGCCTGTAAAGTCGGTATACGGGCGAAAGTTTTACGTGACAATGATTTTATGTCTGTCTCTCTCGCTCTTAGGCGGGCGCGTGCCTCTCACTCGCTCTCATTGCGAGCGCATAACGTGAGCGGAGCGTAACGCAGTTTCTTGAAGTGTCACCCGGCAAACCAATTTATAAGACGTTGTCACGTCAAAAGGCGCATGACAAAGTCAGTATGAATATCAACATAAAATTGATTTTTGCATCAAATGCGCTGAAAAAAAAAGTCTTTTATATTTTTTTCTAAGAGTTATCGTACTGTGATTTCGTGAAACTAAAGTAGAATTTTATAAGTGTTCTTCAGTTTTCTCTGATGTAATAAAAACTAGTGCCTCACTAAAAGAGTTATAAAATAAATAAAATGTGTTATTATGTTCAAGTGCATTGTTTTATTTTATAGAATCATTCTACATATATGTGCAGTAAACGTAAATAAAAATTTAATTAATACTTAAAAAACTGGTTGCCTGTAAAGTCGGTATACGGGCGAAAGTTTTACGTGACAATGATTTTATGTCTGTCTCTCTCGCTCTTAGGCGGGCGCGTGCCTCTCACTCGCTCTCATTGTGAGCGCATAACGTGAGCGGAGCGTAACGCAGTTTCTTGAAGTGTCACCCGGCAAACCAATTTATAAGACGTTGTCACGTCAAAAATAAAACACTTTAAAAAATGTTCGTCGAGTAGACGAATGGTTCGGGTTTATAGGGGGCGGGCGAACGTTAGGTATCTAGGGTTAATAAAGGTTTTGACTAGATACTTTTTGTTATAATTTGTAAACAACCCAGAAGAAGAAAACAACATTCTTATCTGTTTAGAATTAAGACTCCTAATTTTTAATTAAGAATTTAATGTAAAACCGCATTTTGATGTGCATTTTATTTTTAGATTTTATAAGATATACGTTTGGATCCCGGATTTTGATTTAAATAATTTCATAGGGATAATCCTAGTATTATTTTTACATTTTAAAATTTAAACAAGTTTCTGAATCCGACAACCGAATCTTATATAATGTGCTATAAACATTGCTCAAGAATTGAGTATTTATAAACGTGATTTAGCCTTTACGACAGATTACTTGGTGTATACCGTTAAGGGAGCTGTCTGAACAGCCCTTCTGTGAAATTACCTGATATAACACTGCCATTTTGAATGAAGCTTTTTAGCTCAATTTAAAAGAGTCGTAAGTGATACAATTTTAAATGTAAATATGTCAAAAATGATAGAGAAAAATTTAATTTTCACGGCTATTTCTATTTACTAGGATTTTTTGGGTTCCGTCGTCAAACAAGCCAGGCCTTTTAGTTTTGTCATATTCGTCCGTCCGTATGTGACAGCAATTTTATTCAGACGCTAAGATCTGACGTATGATTCGTTACACCATCAGCACTAAAAATATGTGTTAACTAATTTCAAAAAAAAACAATGCAAAGTTTACTATTCCATCAAAAGGAGTATTGCTTAATAGGGAACTTTAAATCGTTATTAGGTATTTTAAATAAACTCTTTATTTTTCAGATATTGGGCAAAGTGGACATTTACGGTAACATTTTATTTAGTCCATACTAAACTTTCAGTGAGCTAATTCGACTCTCACTTGACCTATTTTAAAGTATTTGTGTCCTCTCCAAGGTTATTCCCATAGGTAGTATTTTCTATCAAATCGTTAAATCAACTTCTCATTCATCTTCCTTGCTCTGATACAACCCACATTGTTGACATTTTTAAGTACATAAGGTATATACTTCTCAAATTATATTAAAATCGGCTTTCTGGCTTTGCACAATTTCTTTTAACCCTTTGTGCGCTAATCCGACTCACACTTGCCGTTTTTTTTGTAGCCTTTGTCCTTTCCCGACATGCAAGCTATTTAGCCGTGAAAATGTTACAGACAGACGTGCAAAGCCGCGGCAGGATCCTAGTTTCTAAATGAAACCACATTATAGTTTCTATTCAAACCGTAAAGTAGTTGATAATGAAATTATTCATTGAATTCACATTTTATTCAAGTCCAATTTACCCCACGATGTATTTGCCGCTACTTACTTTACTCAAGTACTTTCTAAAGCCTATTTCAGAATACACAAACCCTTTTACGAGTACTATTTCTATTATCGTTTCTCAACTCACTCAGTGTTTAAGATTTTCTAAATTGAATAGCTTTAGCTGCATATGAAGCTTCATTAACATAGTCAGTTGTTATTGTAGTATACCTAACTTTGATATTATAAATGTTTTATACCACTAAGGTGGCTAACAAGCACATGGTCCGCCTGATGGTAAGCCGTCACTGTGGCCTATGGACGCTTGTAACACCAGGGTTATTACTCGCGCGTTGCCGACCCTTCAAAATCCAATAAATTCTTTCTTGAAGAACCCCATACTGTAGTCCTTAGAGAAAACCTTGGCAGGGAGCTTTTTCCACAACCCAAGCGTTCAAAGTCAAAGTCAAAATGGTTTATTCAAATAAGGATTTTACAATCACTTTTGAATCGTCAAAATCGTCCGTTCGCGGAACGAAGCTGTACGGGACCATTTCAGTTCTAGAGTGTAAGAATGAATTCCCTGCCGATGGTGCAGATGTGCAGCGGTGCGATGGTAGAAAGTAGCCGTGGGCCTCATTTCGAACAATTCTTCAGAACACATCCCATTGTATAAGCGGTAAAACACATACAGGGAGGCAAAGTATCTCCTCAGACTTAAGGGTTCGATACGGCAAGTGAGTTTGGGATCGTCGACAATTCTCACAGCCCGTGGTTGAACCGAGTCAAAACGGCCAAGCTTATATTCGGGTGCACCCCGAACTTGCGACTTGTAAAGCAGCAACGTCTGCCCCGACGTGGAGTACTTCCTCGCTCTATTGAGTACATCTAGTTTTTTGGACGCCAGCTTCACCTTGTCTTGCAGATAATCTCGGAACCGAACATTGGTGGAGATGTCAACACCAAGGATCCCAATGCTCTTGGAGATGTATAGGGGAGTGTTCTGTAATTGTGGGATTACAGTGAATGGGGGAAGTTTGTTTGTTTGTTACGCTTTCACGTCTAAACCGCTGAATTGATTATGATGATTTTCTTATAAAGATAGATGGACGGAGTTAGTAATAGGGTCCCATTTTTAACTCTTTGGGTACGGAACCCTAAAAATACATACATGTCAATAATAAAATGAAATTTTTATACCATTTATTCTAAAATATACCGTCAATGTTATTTGCAACAACATTAAAATATTTAGCCTTTTTTATTATTTAGTTATGTAAAAATAAATTACAATAGGTACTTGAAGTGAACCAGAAAGAACGATTCCTAACAATAGGTTTGAAAGGATCCACACATAAAACAAAAAACCCTCGTCCTTTCCACTCGGTGTGTCAAGCTAAAAGCTATTTATATTCATTTAATGAATTATGTATATATTACATCTTTATTTCAGAAGACGAACAAATTAACTTAGGTGAGGAAAAGTGTTTTTCATTACAATATAACTGTTAATAGTTTTATATTATTTACTTTTTGGAATAGTATTAAATAATGAGAAATTAAATTATGTCTGTGTTTGTTTGTGTGTAGCCAAGTCAGTTAAATAATATACAATACGAGGAATATCTTCTTCGCAGTAACTAACGCAGCATATTTGTTATTTAATCAATCATACATATATAATAATAATTAACTAATACATAAATAATATAGAATTGATACAGGTTTTAAAGTGTGGTGATGACATCCCTGCTGATGGCAAACGGTGCGATGGTAGAAATTAGCCACGGGCATTTTTTCGAAGTTTTATTATCGATGAATTTCGAAGAATTGCGTCTTCGTTGGGTTGAATTAAACCATGTTTTGCTGGAACTTAAACAGAGTGATTTCGATTTTCCGCGGTTTTCCTTCACAATGGAATGAGGGATATTTGCACAGACCATGTAATAAAGTATTCCCTAGGCAGCTTTAGCAAGCAGCTTTAGTAAGCGTACAAAAAAACACAACTTTCAGAGAGGCAACTTGCAAGTCTCTTAACTATTCTGTCGATGAATTTGGATTTAGCTCTGGCATTGCTTTTTTACTGGACCTTGGAAAGCATTTAAGTTTGCGTTTTAACTCAAAAATATTCGGAACCTTATACGAGTATTCTATTTCTAATACGCAGTGCTTAAGAATTTTAGCTTCTCTGCCGTCCCAATTAAACCATGGCCGTTCTTTGACACCGGCAACTGCTAGCGGGTTAGGAATAAAACATTTCATACCAGAGAGACTTGTCTCAATCAACCAGAAGCAGATTATGTATATATATATAATAAATAACTATATTTGCATATATACAATTATTCTTATCAATATTGCTATAATTATAAATTATGACAATAATTTATTATGTTCGTATATCTATGTAATTTTATTTAGAACTAGTTGTGTATATATTTTTACTTAAAACTGTTTCTTATTAAACGAGGCAGTGAATTTATAATGATAAATAATAATTTTTTAAATTAATTACAATTGAGTAATTAAAAAATATGTTAGTTTATTTTTTCGCCGTAATAGAATAACGGAAAGTACGAATCATTAAGGTGACGAAAATTACGTTTCATCCAGGAAAAGCCAACAAAGGAAATTATCCGGATCTTAGGGTAAAATCAATTCAATGGTGTGGAAGGCAAACAATAGACCTTTGTTTTCCGCCTGCATTTGTGTAAGGGAGCTGGTAATTAATTACTAATCAGACCTTCTTCAGGATCGCATTCAATTTAATTTTTCTTTAGAATCATTTTGTAATAAATTTCAAGCATTTTTTTAAATTTAATCTAAAAACCCTACGTCCACTGGAAGACGTAATACTTACAGCATTACTTGAAATGATCCAAATGGAACATTTTTTTACAGTTTAATTAAACCACAGCTTTCATATTAAATAACTACGATCCCAACAAATCAATTCCGTGTCAGGAAATTACTTTACAAACTTGAAAAGGGTTGCTTTATATTCCAACAAATTGGAATTCTTTTGTGTGCTGCCCTTTATATGTACTGTATACTACCTGAGTTTTTGACTCAACGTAAAGATACTTCGCTTTTTTAATGATTTCTATTGGTTATAGGTACCTACATTTTCGATTAAAACTATTCATTGTAATGTTAGGAGGACGTCATCGATACGTTTTTACGCGGGTTATTATATTACAATGTGAGTTTCATCGATTGTATATAAATAATGTATATTATATTTCAAATGTAGTATAATTTTACATATATTTCAACAATTACTTTTTATAAACTCGAACCACAAAAAAAACCTGTTATATACTTTATGGTATACCTATATAATACAAACATGTATAAGTAACCATCCAACTAAAGATTCTTTCAACAAGGACGGGTCGATGTTGAAATAAAATAAAACGAGCTGTATGTGAGATATCAAAGAAATTTTTTTTTTATTTGAAAGGGTCATTTATGCCATTAGTTATGAAAATAAAATATCGTTTAAATGTCCACCGCAAAATTCGCCAAGTTGAAGTCTGCGAAAGGCTGAGTTCTTGTGCACGGCGAGAAATCGACTGCTTCGGAGTCTCCTGCACACTCTCACGGACAGCAGCTATGTTCTCGGCAGATCTGGCGTTCCTTTGACGTAAGAGTGTTGGTTGGTTGTTTACCGAACCAGTCGTCTCGAATTTGGTCACCAAACGTTGGAGAGTCGACTTTGAAGTGCCACCGTGTCTGCCGTAAAATGAACGTAATGCGCGCAACGTTTGCACTAACGAACACTTATTTTGATAATAAAGTTTTATCATTTGGACATGCTGCTCAAATCGTGTAACTTGCCATGGTGATTTGGCATCAGTTACTGAAGAAATAACAACGCATTTGACAGATGCCGCCAAAACAACATGGCCGCCACAAACTGGTAACATCGACCCGCCCTATTAGAAAGACCCTTTATAAAAAATAAGCAGAGTAAAAGAAAAAATAATCAATTGAAATTTCTAACTACAAAAATATAACCTCGCAGCCTAGTAGGTAGTGTGACTGATTGTGTGGGTTCGATTCTCGGACTGGTTAACATCTATGTAATAAAATATTTGTCTTTGTCTTGAGTCTGTATATATTTATGTATAATACGTATGAATTTACAAAAAAAGCAAAATATTTATATTTGTATCCGTTGTCAAGTATCCATAACAAAAGCTTTGCTTACTTTGGAACCAGACGGCGCTGTGCTTAATGTCCAAAAATAGTCATATTATTTATTATTCACTCTTTGAGAGATTTGGGGGTAGTGCAAATTCTAGTGAATGCGTATCAAATACAAATTAATGCCAATTTTATATATTTACAAATAATAAAATACAAATAATTTCTTATTCTAGTGATTGTGTGTCAAATATGAATTGCTGCCAATTCTAGTGAAAGTGAGTCAAATACAAATTAGTGCTAATTCTTGTATGTTTGTCAAATACAAATTAGTGCCAATTCTAGTATGTTTGTCAAGTATAAATTAGTAGCCAATTCTAGTGAATGTGGGTCAAAGACAAATTACCGCCAATGCTAATGAATGTAGTCGAATATAAATAAGTACCACTTCTAGTGAATGTGTGTCAAATAAGAATAAGTGCCAATCTTAAAGTATGTGTATCAAATACAAATAAATACCAATTGTAGTGAATGTGAGTACAAATAATTATTATTGTTCAACTGTGGATGTATCAGTTTAATTTATATTGGAAACTCCACAGCGCTTAAAAAAATCCTACAAGTTATTTTAACGTGTTCAAAATAAAATCCGCGGATCTACTCCATCCGTACAACAGCGTATCAAAAACAATTCATTATTACAAATTAACAACTAATTTGAAATTTCAAGAATTAAATGAAAAACAAAAAAAAAATCAAGATAGCAGTAACGGCCTATGTACCAAAAAATATAGTTGCTTCAATCAAATGATTTTTGCAATACAATTTAATAATATAACTAAATGATTTGTAATAAAATGATTAAAATTAGCACGTGGCCGGTCTTAAGTAAACTGCGGTAGTTGTTTAAAACTATCGATTGATGGAGTTTCGCGATTGTGTTTAAGAAAGCTGTTTCACAAGCAAACAGCGGTCAGTGTGTGTTTGTGCAGGAATGTTGGTACAAACAGCGGTCAGTGTGTGTTTGTGCAGGAATGTTGGTACAAAACTTACTCAAATCAATTACCTACTTAATATAGAAGAAGAAGGAAAATTATTATTACAAATTGATTGACATCGATATTTATTACATTAAAGAAAGTTAATATAAGAAGCGATCTGAAAATACAATACGAAAGAAAATATGTATAATGGCGAATAATTGTCAAAATTATATTTGCTATACATTTTTTATATTTGCTTTTAAAAACGCTTTAATAATATAAAAAAAAATATTTACGACGGTTGTGTTTACTTCCATAAATTAATATAAACTAGGGAAACAAAATAAAGAAAAAACCCATAGATCCGAGATTATAGCACAAATTAGCTACGCCGTAGCCGCACTACGCATAATCGTTCTACGATATTCGTAGATCTATGTAGGTTTGAAAGCTACGAGTAGTAAATTTTTATTTTCACCTTTATTTAGAATTTATGTTGGAGGTTTTTATATGCTGTTTATTTAATATTTTTAAATATAATTTTTTTCTTGCTTTGGTTTATATTGTATGTAAGCTTTTGTCAGTGGCTCCACCCACCCTTAATTCAGTTATCGGCGTGGGATTCCTATATCAACTAAGTTTGCTATTTGTAAGCCATAACTGTGTAGTACCTACCTTTCGTCTGTGTTGAATTCAGGGAAAGTTATTCCTGCGGGGACTTCTGAATTTCCCAAGATAAAAAGAAGCCTATGTCCTCCTCCGTCTCTTCAACTATCCCTCAATAAGCTATACGCATTTATTTTTTTTAAATTGTTAATGAATTGCCAAAAATATTACGATAAACAAATAATATAACCTGATCTTAAAATGTATGGTTATATTTTTGTAATCACAACACACTAATATTATAAAGGCGAAAGTTTGCGAGAGTGTATGTTTGTTACTTCTTCACGCTCAAACAGCTTGACCAATTTTGATGAAAATAGGTACGGAGGTAGCTGATACCCTATATTAACAGACGAGCACACAGTTTATCCCGAAAGATTCAAAAGTCTCCGCAGGAATAACTACAACCGTGCTTAAACGAACTATATTGATATAGCAAACTTCATTAGTATAATTAATAAATTCCATGACGATAACTAAATTTAGGGCGGGTCAAGCCGCGAGCGAAATTCATTAATTACCAGCTATCCTATTAATCTTAAAAATGCATAGTTTGGATTTTTGGTTGTTTGTTCCTCAATTACGCTTCAAACTCTAGATGGAACTGCAGAACCGATTTAGACAAAATTTGGTGTAGAGATAGTTTGAGTCCCGGGCTATTTATCATCATTCAAAATTCAAAATTTCCTGTGGTAATAACTTAATTTAAGGCGGGTAGAACCTCGGGCAAAAAACGTTACTGTAAAGATACCTTTTAAATTCGAAAAGATTTATATAGAACTGCAATGGTGACTAGGTTTTGTCAGTGATATTTACATATTATTGCTAGAAAAAATAAGTTATTGTGACGCTTTTATTGTTTAAATATTCAAAATATTTTTACTTTAAGTTTACAACGTAAAGTAAGATTTATTTTAATTAATGTTTTCGGCAGTAAGACCAGCAATAAGTAAAACCGACGCGACGACGCTCGCCTCCCCGACAATGGTTGCTAAATGAGCGGATTCACAGAAACGAGTCCGGCTACGTCAGCGCATCTCCATAACAAAGTCGACTGTTTTTAATTAGAGCTCCGTCATTAGTTCGCTTTAGCATATAAATGAAGAAGATTAGAGGGGTTATTCTAGCTTCTCGTAAATAAAAGCTGAAAATAACATAGTTTTACTGAGCAATTGTAAGCGAGCGCACTCGACTACCCTATGTCCAGCCAGTTTGTCGCAGCACAATGACTTGTCGACGTTGTCGGATTTATCAAAGGTAATGACTGACTGTATGATTGTAATGACTGACTGTATTAATGTAATGAATGTCTTGGCTGTGCTACAAGTCTGTAGGCTGGATTGTAATATTTATTTTTCCTTCGTACATAAAAAAAAACTTGGTCTATTTACAGTTTTTCCTTTATGCTGAATCTATCGTTATCGACTTAAACGCGTTAAGCTTAATAATGTTAATAAGAATATGTAACGCTAACATTACCTGTTTATGAAAAACGCCTTATAAAATTTATAATATGAAATAGAAATTTATTAAAAAATCCTTGCCAAAAATCACCAAGTAGAAAATTTTCAAATTGCTACACGGTGAAGTATAAATTTCACGGTTAGTTTAACAGAATGCCAGTCAACGAAAGCGTAGTGTATAAGCGGCGACGAGAACTGAGATCTTTTTGTTATGCTTTTTATTCAGTTGTTTTCAATTGATTTGAAAGGAGATGTGTTAGCTTGAAATTTAATTAAAACGCCGATTGCTGTTAAACTTTTGCAGACACAGTAATGAAAGTAGGTTATGTATAGATCCGCGGTTTTAGCTGTAGTCCAGACGTCATGTGTTTAGATATAACGGTTTGCAATAATTTACATAGAGCTAAAAATTGGTACATGTGTTAAATACAGTAGGGTAAAAGTGGAATAGTTTATCTAGGACTAGGAATGCGCCGAAACTTGTATTGGAAAACTAATTTATTTTTTTTGCGTTTTTTTTTGGTATGGGTAAAAAATGTTTAACTCGCGCCAGGTCACGTGTGCTGATCGAAAATTCAAAGAAAATTCTTAAGACGGAACTCCCGTCAGATTTATTTACATTAGGTTAGTTATTGTGATGGGTAAAAAATGGTAAACTTGCGTCAGACTGATCGTCAGACGGAAACCATAATGCCACGCCATAAAAAATCGAAATAAAAATTTGAAGTCGGCGTAAACGTCTTTAGCGGCAGTGCACTTTTTTTGTGATGGGTAAAAAATGTTAAACTCTATAGGACGAATAAAAAGTAAGAGGAAATTGGGTTGATGAAAAGATAAAAGTGCGGATTACACATGTTAAAATATTATATTCAGGTTGTATGATGGTAAGCGGTTTTCCGCAGTCTATGGATGTTTGCAACACCTGGAGCATCACTCGCGCGTTGCCGACCCTTCAACACTCTAATAATTTCTTTCTTGAAGATATCTGTATTACGGTCACAAATAAGTGTATTATAAATAAAATTATAATACAAAATCGATTAAAAAACTAATTTTTGGGCTTTTTTTAGTTTTTTTAATTGTAATTATTTTTCACTAGTCAAACGTATGTTTTGTTTCAAAACTAACTGAGATACAACAGATCAATGTTTGAACTAGATTACGCCATCTTCGCGCCGCGGCTAAAGAGAGTACTAAACACAAAATACTTATTTTATAATATTAAAAATCAATTTAAATACGTTATGGTATATTCTAATCTACACATCAAAAAGAATAAAGTGTTTTTTATAAAAAGTTTTATTTTTCGAACATCGGCTTGCATTACAAACGAAATAATTAAAAAAATCATAGGTCTAAAAATGTTCTGCTTCCCTCTTTTTATATATTTACTTAACAAAAACATTATAAAAGTTAATAAACTTTTTTATTTGTTTGTTATAATTTATTTAAATTAACAAAAATTTAAAAATATTCATTTTTGTTAATGTCAAAATATTATAATAAATAAAATAAACAGTTTTTTGAACCTTTTATATTGCGGTTTCTATAAGTATATATATAAGAAGGGCTCTAAGAAGCAAAACATTTGTAGAGCTATTATTTAAAAATTTATGCTGTTTTCAATAGAAGCAGAATTACAAAAAATTAAAAAAATGATTGACAAATGCCTATTTTTTTATTAAATAAATTTAAAGGAACTTGTGAAACCAACTTTATTATTTTTGATGTGTAGAATAAGCCATAATTTTTTAAATTGAAATTTAATACTAAAAAAACAATTTGGGGTTTTGTTTTTTTGATCTGTCTCAGTCTCAGTTAGTTTTGACTAGTGAAACCTCAAGAAAATTAATATCCTACAACTTTTTGAATGACATAGTTCACATTAAACACTTAGTTTAGGAGATATAAACGAAAAACTGAAAAAAGTCCGAAAATTTTAAAGTTTTTTGCCCCCACTCAAGTTAGCACCTTTAAGTTACCAAGGTTGTACCTTGAGGTCAAAAACTTAGATTCTACGCCCCAGAGTATCCCTTAATGACATACCAAAATTTCATTAACTTCGGAATACTTTCCAGATATTAGTAGATATCGACTGGACTATTAATGATTACGTCAAAAAATATCCTAAAATGTTTAAAGTTGTCTGCCACATAGCTTAATTACGTTGTCACTGGAAAATCTAAACCCTATAAAATTGAATATTGCCTAGAGGTTGATGGGGCTATTCTTAGGTCAGAAATAGTTAAAATAAAATGTAAAAGAATACCCAAAAGATTTTAAATTTAAATACACTGCTACTGCACACAAAATTAAAAAAAAAAAAAAACGAGTTGCACTCCGGGAGTGCCGGCAGAAGTGAAAATCTTTAAACACGATTCGCGCTTAACACTCAAATATGTCACAAGACATGTCTTTGACATTGTCAAGAAATAATAATGTTTGTTTATTTACTTTTTTGACGTAGTATATTTGACATCGCAATCTGTCATAGAATTAAAATTCCATATCCAACCTCCCTGTACTACTCATAATCGCCAATACTAAAAATAAAAATTATAATAGGCGTGGCATTACGGTTTCCGTCTTACGAATTTCCACGATTAGGACACGTGACTTGACGCGAGTTTATCATTTTTTACCCATACCAAAAAAGTGCACAACGCCGCTAAAGAAGTTTTCACTTTAATAAAAATTATAATAGGCGTGGCATTACGGTTTCCGTCTTACGAATTTCCACGATTAGGACACGTGACCTGACGCGAGTTTATCATTTTTTACCCATACCAAAAAAAGTGCACAACGCCGCTAAAGAAGTTTTCACTTCAAAAACACTGCTGAACTCTGGGGCCATTCTGCTACCCTAGTTTTTTTCAGTTGTAGTTCCTCAACTAGCTTTGATATTTCATTAATATATTGGGTGTATCTCATGAAGTACAGTAATACAGTAAAGTTTTACCTATATTTAAATCAGGTAGTACTACTGACCTTTTTAACTTAAGACCAAATTCTATACTATCTGTTTTCTGTAAATTCTTGAAAACCTGATCTTTAATCAATTGATTGTATTCACTTTAGTTCACTGCTAACTTGTAAACAGTTTGGATTTACAAGAGGTCGCTCAGCAACCGATGCTGGTGTTGAACTTATCCAGCACATCTTTGATGCTTGGGAAGATTCAATGGATGCCTATTAAGAGTACTGCAGTTAAACTTAT
Source organism: Apoda limacodes (assembly GCA_946406115.1). Lineage (NCBI taxonomy): Eukaryota > Metazoa > Arthropoda > Insecta > Lepidoptera > Limacodidae > Apoda > Apoda limacodes. The sequence continues at coordinate 27,548,417 of OX291542.1, read as the reverse complement.
TAGCTCGTATTTGGACGAGATAATTCAGACAGTTGACATAAATGGAAAGCGCTTCCCTGGATCAAACATTAAAATCGGTGTTCAACAGGGTTCCATTCTTGGGCCATTCCTATTTCTTATATACAATAATGATCTGCCTATAGTTGTAAAATAAAGTTATGAGATAGTGTTGTTTACAGACGACACATCCAATATATTCAAACTCAAAAGGCGCGAAACTATTTAAAATAATGTTTACAACTGACTAAAGTTGTCCGCTGGTTCAACATGAATAATTTACTCCTTAATAGCAAGAAAAACAAAAGTATTAATTTTTAACACCGAATGTCAGTCAGGTTAGAATCAGTGTAATTATAAACGGGGAACAGTTAGATACTGAAGACAATTCAGTATTTTTAGGTATTACTCTAGACATAAAGCTTCAGTATAGCAATATTAACAAAAAACTAATTGGTAATTTTAGAGTTAAAAAAAATCTCGATACCTACTTATTCAAATATAATAACTACGTTTTCTACCTTTAGACAATCTTTTCATGTCCCTATGCTGTGACACTTATTACTAGACCCTTTTCAAGCTTGCTCCGATTACTGATCAAAACCACAGACAGTTAAAAAAAATTTTTTTTTTCTAAGTTTGAAAAATACCTTCTGCTAGTTATACAAAGCGAAGAAATTAAAGTGAATTATTGCATAGGGTCTCAGTAAATAACTTTCGTGACTGTTGGAAAAATGTAAATGGAGACATTATATAATGTTAGTAGAACACCACGACATTCAATCCATTATGCAATTAATTTCGGTGCATAATATTTCCTTGTTACAAAGGCAATTTGTGTTTGCAGCAAAAAGTAATAACGCTGATACGTATCGATTAAGGCAAGAGTGCTTAAATTATGTGTTGTATAATAAATATGTTCTTATGATAAATGTTATTTATTGATATATTAATCTAAATTTGATCTAAATTTTAAATAGGGACAAACTAACCACAGTCGCAGTTGCCAATGATTTCATATCTTGATTTCAATGAGTTCGATGTATGGAAAGCTACTCTTAATAAGTTTATTAATTTATTTTCAATTTTATTACAAAACTGTTAGGCTGTTTACATAAAACAGCTGTTTGTAATATTTCTTTATGATCAATGCAAAGATAGCGGAAATATGACGGTGTAACATATGGATGGCCGAACAAAAACTATGTTTGAGTTATTTACACCAAGCGATTTTCTGTTATTCGGGCCATATCATCGCCCTAAATCATATGTTCCCAAACTTTTTTTTCATAGACCACTTTTCAAATTTAGCTGGTTCCCGAAACTCGACAAAAAATGTGAAGATTAGATCTAACTATGGAAATTAGTTCTATATCTAAATATGCAATATGCAAGTTTAAAAAAGTAACAGTCGCTGAGCTACTTAAAATATTATCCGCCTATATTGATAGGTGAAGTTAAGCTAACATTTTAGTTCTTCACTATCGAAAGCAGATATTATATTATAACATAATAATACCTATCAAAGTTAAAGTTAATATATGTTTTCAAGTAATGTTTCAAATACTTTTAGGATGTAAATTTGAAAGAAGCATATTATCATTATTATCTTAGACTATAGATCTATAGGTTTTTACTACAACCACTTACTATTTGTCTTTTTATTTACTATCGGTTTCTAATGTTGATTTCTCGAGAGATGTTACTGCAAGAAACTCGATAGCTACTCTTTGAAATAAAACGTTATTTATTGTTTTAGATTTCATAGGGAACACAACATATTTTAACCGCTTAAAAGTATTTGATTCTTTTAATGATTTAAAGATTTATTAGCAACTCTCGAGATGCGATATATTCTACATCTTTTCTTATTGTTTTAAATTTCCAAGGGGATATAACACATTTTGGAACGTATATAAAGGTTACTTCTCTAAAGTTATCTAAAGATTTATTAGCAAATCTCGATAAATTTTATATTTATCTCTCGAAGATATATTCTTACATATCCTATACTATAAAATAAAAGTAAAAGTCTTCGTTCGTTTGTTTGTTATTTCTTTACGTAATGGAACATCCAATTGACCTACATTTTGACATGGGGATAGCGGTACAATGAGTACATTGGATACGTTTTACTCTAATCAAAAGTTCCCATAGAAAAGACGAAGTGATGATACTACCAAATAAAATTTAGCTCAAAAGTCAGAATCATAGAATCATAAAAATATTTGTAATTACTTGGTAAAAAAACAAACATCATATCAAATAATATTCATTCAAATACTTCACTTTTGAATCGTCAATACAATGTAAACAATGTTAATTTTTGCCAAAAAGAGCCGGCAAGAAGTTTTATTTAAAGTAATAAAACAATACTTTGATAATCAGCTAACAAGTACACAATATATTTTTAAGTAAAATAATCGAATGTATTAATTGACTAAGTACCTACTGGTACGATACTCATTTAAAAAACTGGCCAAGTGCGAGTGCAAATATGTGGACTAAAAAAACCAAGAAAAGAAAAAATCAACTAGTAAATGAAAACTAATAAAAAATGTCGTTAGAATTTAGTAAAACATCTCAGCGCTAATTAAAAGGTTAAAATACGCATTTTGAGATATCTCGATTGTATAAAAGTACTCACTCACGTATTAGCTAATTTAAAATTAAATTTATAATTAATTCAATGAAGCAAAAATAACATAAACGTAATATTATATATAAGTATAATAATTTGGCCACCCACTGTAGTTTGCTTTAAATTTTTGTATTTATATTATTGCTTACTTCATGGTTAATGGTACAAATAAATAAAGCCAAGTTTGTTTTTATTATAATGATGGTTTTAATACTGACAGTGAATTCATTACAGGCATTAATAGATACATTTAAGCATGCTCTTTTTCTTAGCTAAGCCTGAGTAACGCATCTCCCTTACTAAGGACAGTCTAAGCACGTTATGTGTTAATAATAATTAAACATGGATTCAAATGCTCTAATATCCTTGAATTATTTTTCCTAGCTGCTTACATCGACCTTTGTAAGGGTACTTACTAGAGGCAAATAAGAGGTGCGCGAGGGTAGGGAAATAAATTTTTTTTACAGATAAGTACCTACCTACGGTACCATCGTCGTCGGCGCGCGAGTTAAAACTCGCACTCGATTTATGATAACCACCGAAATTAATTTTCTTCTATGGCTTTCTGTTTTTGAAAATCTGGTAAATATGGCTAATAGTAGTAACGTATTGTATAGAATTCTCCAAGTAAGACTTTCAGAAGTATTATATTCAGGACATTACTTAGAAACGACTATTTATCCGGCCCTTAGTGTACTTAACAGAGCGAAGTAGTACTTCACGTCGGAGCTAAGGTTGCTGCTTTACAAGACACAAGTACGGCTCCATATGGAGTACTGCTGCTATCTCTGGGCGGGTGCACCCGGGTATCAGATTTTCTTCTTTGACTCGATTCAACGACGGGCTGTGAGAATTGTCGACGATCCCAAACTCACTTGCGGTATCGAGCCCTTAAGTCTGAGGAGAGACTTTGCCTCCCTGTGTGTGTTCTACCGCTTGTACAATGGATTGTGTTCTGAGGAATTGTTCGAAATGATGCCCACGGCTACTTTCTACCATCGCACCGCTCGCCATCGACAGGGAATTCATTCTCACACTTTGGAACCAAAATGGTCGCGTACAGTGCGGTTTCAGAGAAACTTCCTCCCGCGAACCCTTGGGTTGTGGAATGAAGAAAGAAGTTCGGAAGTAAGATCGGACCAAGTTTACCCGTCCCCAGGTAGAGACCTTGGACAGTGTGGTCTCGGTTTGAGACCCAAGTTTTCCCGCCTCCAGTCAGAGATCTTAGACGGAGTGATCTTAATTTGAGACAAAAGCTCTCCACGCTTTTCCTCCGCAACGGAACGAGGGATGTTTGCACGACCCGTGTAATAAGTGTCTTTTCACGCTGGTTCAGAATTCTGAAAGAAATGAATACTGAAGAATGAAAAAGCATTTCATACCAGCGAGGATTGTCTCAGAGACTGCGGCTGCGTAGACGTCAGGATCTTATGAGCTAAAACAGAGCTGCCTCCACGGGTACGATGCATAAAATTCTCGTTGCCGACTGATAATGCAACACACGACACCAATTATTTAGCCCAGATGTATCGGGTTGTGTGCATGATTCTTGAGTCCGAACTAGACAGTGGTCCGCGGAGCCAAGAGGCGCATCCACTGAAACGGAATATCCGTCCAGGCGTGTAGTCAGCAGAAGTTCCAGTAAGGAACTCGTATGGTTGTTGTTCTGTATATCTGGTATTCTCGTTGGAGAAAGTACCAACTGAAAGAATCCATAGGCCAGAGTAAATTCATGAGCATACATCCTTGTGTAATTATTGGTTCGAGAACTGAGCCACTCACGATGGTGGGCGTTAAAGTCTCCCAAAATAACTATTTCTGCTGTGGGATTTTGCTCTAGAACTTTGTCAATCGTCAAGCTTACGTGCGTGAAGAGTGTATAGGCACGCATTGGTAATAGTGTGGCCGCTGTGATCTACGTGCACCCACAATATCTTTATTATCTGTCTTCAAGGCTACGAAAGCGGCGACAGCAGATATCCTCCCGGACGAACATACATCGGCACGACTCACAAAATTGTGCTTGAGTTTGTAGCCGGGATAATGTAGGTATGATATCGGCCGGGCAGGATATCTGCGTCTTTGTTAGAAAAAGAATGGTCGGCTGCGCAGTCTCGAGATGGTTGTGGAATGCGTTAAAATTGGCGTGAATACCACTGATGTTGCAAAAATCCACATTATATGTGGATGGAGTAGCTGCTGTAAAAACTCTTTTTCTTCAAAAAGATACTAAGACTAAAATGAGGATTCCCTGCACAGATAGCTTAATATACAAAAAGTGCGGTACCAGAACTGCGAAAGATAGTGCGGTTGCTAGCGCGGCGGGTCGAAGGGCCCCCGGTCCCCCTTTGTTGTAGTCACGGGGTCAGCTCTTTAAAAAAATAATTAAAGTTTACAGTTTATAATTGGTTAAGTTAGGTACAATTTTTGTGTTTTTAATTTCTAAAAAAAATAACTTTTCATGATTTTTCTTTTAAATCTGACAAAGAAGTAAGAAAAGTGTGGGGTGTCGTTGTATAATATTGCAGGTGCATAAAGAGTTAGGTTTTGAATATGTGAAAAATTTCGCGGTAATGTTATAAATAACCAAATTAAAAGGAAAACTAACCGTGAATTCAATAATATGTTCGTTCATAGTATCAATCAGAAAGCCCTCTTTTAACATATTTGAATTCATCTATTAATGCCTGTCATGAATTCACTGTTAGTATTAAAACCATCATTATAATAAAAATAAACTTGGCTTTATTTATTTGTACCATTAACCATGAAGTAAGCAATAATATAAATACAAAAATTTAAAGCAAACTACAGTGGGCGGCCAAATTATTATACTTAAACATAATATAACGTTTATGTAAATGTTATCCAATTTCTTAAAACAAACTATGTATTATGTTACTAAAGTACATTACTGGCAAAAAAAACATACAAAAACATTTTTTGCTTTATTGAATTAATTATAAATTGGATTTTTATTCGCTAATATTTTCGAGGTATGCTCAAAATGCGTATTTTAACCTTTTAATTAGCGCTGAGATGTTGTACTAAATGCTGACGACATTTTTTATTAGTTTTCATTTACTAGTTGATTTTTTTTTCTTAGTTTTTTTAGTCCAGATATTTTATCATAGTATTTTTTCCAGTCTAAAATGGTTTTATTCTTACTATAAGAATTTTTTGCTTTTTGGTATATTTTTGAGTTGTGTGTATAATCCTTGTTATGTAAAGATAATAAAAAAACTAAAAATTGAGTTTGAGTATAATAATTTGACTATCCTGTGTAACTTACATTACACACGTACCGTGGGAAACACTTATGAGAGAAATATTTACCATAATATCTGATAAATAAATACACTTATGAGAGAAATATTTACCATAATATCTGATAAATAAATACACTTATGAGAGAAATATTTACCATAATATCTGATAAATAAATAATACAATATATTATAATGAATGCATTTTCATAATCCTCTGTTATTGGTATTTAGTCTCTTACTTGAGAATCAATGCCTTGTTCTTGTCACAATCACAAAAGCCCTGGCGATATTAATTATTTCATTGTGAATGAAGCACCGCTAATAGACGTTAACTGTGCGAATAATGGATTCTTAAGTAAATAAAACTTTTCTGCTGACTAGAATTCTCCCTCAGTCGGTGATGACTTACAAATACGGCAGTTTAGAATGAGTTCGTCATATTAAAAGTTACCTATAAGATTTAAATGGTTTGTGTGTGTAGAAACCCCCCCTTAATTTACGCGTTCACCTACACCTACCTACTAAACCCTACATCACCGCGGAAAACTAATAATAGAATTTTAATTTGGCAATGATCGTCTAATAGCGTGATTAGGACCGCTACATTGTGAACCTAAGCCTACATGCAGCACTCCAGACATATAATAATAGTATTCATATTTGGCTATGATCGTCTAATGGCGTGATTAGGATCGCTACACTGTGATCCTAAGTAACCCTGACTCTAAGATGGTATGAGTTTAGTCAGTCACTAGCATGGAGAGTGAGCTCTGATATTAAGATTAAATTCTACATTATATAACTAGCCTAGCCATTAAACATTTATCTTCCCTAACTTGTCGCACACGAGTGATGTACCAAACTAAGATAGCTATTATAATACGTCCTGATAATGATTTAAATTATCGTCACACTGACCTTGAGTAAGTAGATTTCTAATACAATAACCTTCCCCATAACTACCCTTATTCACTTTCAATTAATAACTATTTAAAACGTGTCAAAGAGTAAGCCTTTCATAATTTAGTTCTATTACTTTATTTATTTTAAACATTACAATATGCCAGTAAAACAAACATAAGAAATTAAGATTTCCTTTACAGTTCGCGACAGTAAACAAAAAGCAAATCGAACCGCGGCATGCTTATCCAACGTTATAACCACTACACCAATTGGTCGAAAAATGATCGATTGAATTTAACCTAATATTTCTGCAACCTGAAGATAATTCCCTTTGTTTGCTGTAAAGGTGGTAAACAACCATACGGCCCTATAATAAGATATTTTACACAAGGTACTATTTAGTCTTCATGGTAGTTCTTCTTACAAACCATAATCTCTTAGTAAACGTGGAATTTTCAGTATTTAGATATCTTACAGAGAATAATTCCGTTCTTTGCGTAGGTACAAGAACTTATAATGGAGGCATCATGTGCAACCTTTCTCTTACGAACTTGAGATATTAAGATAATATTAATAAATATGGAACAAATTGCGAATAACGTAAAGTTTAAATAGAGTTTTTTTTAATATTTTGTCACAGTCAATTAAGATAATTATGACGACAGAACGCCAATTTACATGGGTAGATAACCCGTCTTAGTAGGTATTTTCCTACGATTCAGTCAGTAATGAACACATTGCTCACTCAAAAATCTAACACTTTAGTCAAATCAACAATAGGCATTTTGAGTGATTAGAACCTTCGCGTTTCGCCGGTAGGTCGGGGTCCCCCTCCGGCTCATCAGTTATTAAGGGGGGCCCTACCTGGATAATAATACGCTATGACAATAGGATTTTCTATAAAGAAGAATTGGACAGACCCTAGACCAACTAATGTCACCTTAAACAGATCCATGTTTAATTTGTTCGGTCAAAGTTTAACATATGTCGTACCCCGGTTCAGTCATTGTTTCAGTAAGATTACTGTAAATCTTTTTCTTTCTTTTTATATAAAAAGTAGAAAGCAATTCTAAAATATTATTAATTATTTTTTTATCATTATGTTTTGGCATAGCTTAATTGTTACCTATTAAAAAAAGATAAAAGAAGTAAGTGCAACATCAAATCAAAAGATATATTATTCTTATTCTATTCGTCTCCACAATGAGTGATTTATTTATTAATAAAACGAACTTTCCAAAAGAAAGGAGTAATCTGTATCTCGACAACTTAACACTCATTACTTTGACGAAAACTAATCCGGACCAATTATTGAATAGTAATATATGTATCTCATACAACTACCTACTAGACACACCAAAATTAAGATTTCTACTTTATCATTTATATCCTGATCCGGATTAGAACTCATAAAATTTAAACAACCGCTTGGAGTAGGGTGGAGCTGAGCTAGTAAGACCTAAAAGTAAACCAGCTCTTCTCACACCCTAGTACTCGAGCTTCGCCGTCACACGAAGACCTGCTCTTCCTACTACCCATTCCTATTCTAATACTGATATTAAAATGGAGAGATCTTAGTTGACCCGCGACATCCCTATGTCTGTTGACGAAGCGTTATCATCAAAGGTTTGTGACCTTACAGTCCCATTAACTACTTTTGAAAGAAACACTTAAACTCACTCATACACTCTTCTCCTTTTAATTAATCGATTAGTTTTTTTTTACACTCCACCTAGTTATATGGGAACAGACCTACAACTATTCTAAACCCTCTATCAAAGCGTTCTTCTCAACAGAAATTATTTATCTTTTCACTAGGGATGTATACCTGCAAATAAAAGCAGTGCAAGCGGTCGAGCTAATGTATAATTAGTGTGTGTGTACTAACAATGCCTACCCCTAACCTAAACAGACAACGGCCGCTTTTTAACCTGCCATCACTTACGTCCTTTCATTTGCTGGTGGAAACGATTTATTTATTTTTAACACACTAAAAGAGACGATGAGATAGAGACGTGTGTAGAACTCTCTTCTGCACATTATTTCATTATTAGTTTTCTGTAAGGCCAAGATTCCTTGACAAGAAAATAATAATAAACTGGCAATTCTGGACTCTCCAATCAGGCCAAAAGTCATCTAAGGATGTTCCTGAGACGAACCCGGCACCGTCGGTCCACCAAACTCTTTTTTTTCTCTGAATTTTTAGTTTTATTTAAATTCTATTTTATATTTTGTTTCTGAAGGAAAACAAAAATATCCTTTAATCAACAAACATATTAAATTAAAACACTTCATGTACAAGGTTTCTTATGGCCGTACTCTCTTTCCTATACCTACTGTGCCTAAAGCTCCCTCCCCTTATAAACTAAATAAATTTAGCTGAAAATGTCCCAAAATATGTTCTTTCCACTCTTATATTCTCTTCAGGCTTATTTTCCGAAACATTTTACCCTCCTGAATTTAATAATTATTCCCCATAAATTTTTCACTCTGCTGATCCAGGTCCCTGACCTTACAAACTAAATAACGTGATACTGCCCCCAACACAAGCATCTTACCCTGGTCCAAACAAAGCCGCCTGAAGCCTTTTAAAACAGTCCTACGCTAAAATTAAATATTGAATACATATATATATATATATATATATATATATATATATATATATATATATTTTCTACTCCCTTTCCCAATCCTATGCTAATTGTCTTAAGTGTTTTCTACATGATACTTTTACTTTCCCTCAATCTGAAACATGTTTATCCAGGTTCAAAACCTGTCCATGCCTCAGATGCACCACTGATTCCTTGATATATAGCCTCTCGGACCTGATTTTCCTTCATATCGAACGATATGTCAGTCACAAATCCGAATATTGAAATATCGGTAACCTAATACATATTTGTCATAAAAAACCGTATAGTAGGTTATAATTCTATAAAGGAAAACCTCTACTCAATCTCTAAAGTACTAAATTTGGTAACCAATCAAAATCACTAATTAAATAGTACAAAATGGTAATTCACAGTTATAACTGTTAGGTAGAATTCGAGAATAATAATTAAACCCGGCGCCATGTTTTTATAATTGTTAACGTTTCGTATCGTTTTATGCACATTTAATCAACCTTTTAAGTAATTTAAGTAGTTATGTATTAAATCTTATTATTAAATAAAATTCTTTAAATGAGATAGTGGAACTCTAGATATCTTATGTACAGTTTGCCACAACATCAGTATGTGATTTGTGTACCTAAACCAATAGCACATGTCCTCACACTCACCTTTAGGTTAGGTAATTTTATAATTTTCACATGCAAAACATATTTTGGGAACACACAGCAAAAGCATCATTATTATTTATAATTTACCTTCCCAACAACAATTCATATAGAAACTCTTCAAATGAATTTCTAGATAAATAGCTGTACTCAGAAGGAAATTCTCTCTCTTCAACTTAACTAATTATAATTATTTCCTCTCAGAATAAAAATCTAAGCTACTCACACAGGGAGGACCAAGCCCCAACACGTTTTGCAAGGAAAAACAGCAAAACCGTAGTCACTTTGTGATGTACTCCACCCCTTCTCACAATAAACTTGGAAAAGTCCACCTCTCAATGGTTTTTTTTTCACACAAATGTTATTACTGCAATTTCTTTAATTTTTACACTAGGTAGTACGCGGGATGCACAGTCCTTATCCGAAACACTGAACTTGAACTAAAATTCTGTTTAAGAATGCGGCAGGTGGGACGCTTTACGTATAACTCGACTCAAAAAAGGCGGGAAACATAATCGTCACTCGCGAATTTTGAATTTCGAATGGAAGACATGGGACTCGGTCACGACAGTCTTTAGCGCCTTGGCGCCAAACCCAAGCGAGCAAACGATTTCTTTTTTTATCTTTAAATATTTACACGCACTAATTAGGAAATATCCCTATTTCATGTATTTTTTTATTTCGTCTTCAAAGAGGTTTTGTGACGTCATCGCATGACATGGTCACGTGACGATCGTACGATTCGAGCACAAAGTTTTATTATTACACCGCGAGTTGTACTGTTTTAAGCTACTTTACCACGCAACGAAACAAAATCTAACATAGACTAGAATAGAATGCAGCGCTGTCTTATCTTTTACCGCGCAATTATTTCGAACCCCAATTTATGTTTATCTACTAATAATGTTTGATTATCTTATTTTTGTATATCCAACAGATAATTAGACCTATAGCTACTCCTTTATGAATACATTAGGTATTTAATCAAAGTCCCACATATTGGTACGCTATATAGGTAGTTAGACATAATTTTGTTTTAGAGTAGACTAGAGTACACTCGAGTGGTAGGGTTCTGTGACAAATATGGGCAAAAAAATTTTACCTAATTGTTAGGCTTTGATGTCCGTTACTAATACACACCTAACTAGACATGTTTCCTAAGGGTTCAATTTAAAATGTGTCTGTATGGATGGTCGCCGTAATGCCACAAATTTCTGTAAGGATTTATATGTTCCAGTTTTCACCACAGAAAAACTGATTCCATGGCAAAGTTGTAGACATCATGTATGCGAAATGCTGTCTACAACGTATATAGGTATTCTAGAAATAATAAATAACGTTATAAAAAAATTTACTAATTAAACTAAAAACTTAATTTCTTTATTATCGACTATCTAATCTAAGAGCGCCGCTACTAAGTTCCTTTCTGTATCTTAGAAGAAAAGCCGACATGACTTCACCCCTTTTGATAATCGGCATTTGAAATATATAGGTTCGTGAGCAAGCACTACCATGTTAAATCTGAGACACAATTTAATTACGTAGCATTAGCATTCAACCCATAGAATGGACAACAATATATCAGTCTAGTTCAAATTATTTTAGACATGTTGTGTAGGATGTCTCATAGACGACACTATTAAGTGAGCAGTCACAAACCATTAGCTAAACCCTTCACTGTTGACCTCTACAAGCCGCGGTAATCCGACCAGTCCGATAAGTTTTAAGCTAATCTGCCAAAACGAAGGGTTGCTTGTCGCTGGTTAAGCTCCCGAACAAGACGAGATGGAAACTGTTGTCGGAAAATGTAATTAAGAGAATCCTGACTTAGATCTAAATTTAGTTTCGTAAGTTGATTTAGGTTTTACTTAATTTCCATGTTGTTGAGGACTGTATGAATAAAGATGAATAAAAGGCACTGGCGAAGGATAAATTTAAGTAAAACACCGAAAATCTGTTAAATGGATTGACTGTAGGTCAAAGGCGAACGCACGAGTAGCTCCGGTGAGGCTATCGAAAGACGACTGACGCGTGGATCGCATCTAATGTCTGCTGTGCCTTGTATCTTGCCACGCACTTGAGCTACCTTCAAGTCTTTTTAATAACCAAAAAGATTACATACTATTTTACATGATAGACATAGGTACGTAAATTCAGTATATATAAAATTAAGAGTGTGTGTGTGTGTATGTGTGAGTGATCGCGTGTCGTCTACAGTCTCCCCCCAGTGTCGGCCTGGCGACACTCATCTGCCTGTGGTAACCGTGCGACACGTGTGGCTGGTCTTTGCAGAATGTTAGTGCGTGTCTGAACATCCACAACTCTCACCCGGCCATCACTGCCAGGGTAAGTTTGAATTATTTTTGTTACTTATATTGTATGAGGTAAGTACATTTTTCGTTTCTAATCTATTAATATTATCTTTATTGTTTGTAGTTTCAGGTTCCGAAGGCCAGCAGCTCTCAGGTTGACGAAGAAACTCCGGCCCCAAAAACCACTCGCAGTCATCAGTCAATTGATAGTTATTACTTTTAGTGGCAATATCTGCAATATTTATTTCAGATGGCACGTAGCGCCACTCGCTCGGTGTGCATAATGAGTCGATTTCACCGAGTCGGTTAGCTACAAAGGTATTGTAGTTGCGTTGGTCGTTACGTATCCACAAAAGTACAGTAGTGGAGTCCGACCAGTACACAGTGCGACTTACAGGAACCCTAAGTTCTTTTTTCAGCGAGTCAGCAAGCCTACAACCAAGCAAAGCGGCCTGTAACTCTAATCGTGGCACTGACATAGGCTTTATGGGCGCTAAACGACTTTTACTCATTACAAGCGACATGCAAACATTATCCTTATGGATACTGCAATACGTTCGAAAATAAGCTACGGCGGCGTAGGCAGAAGGCGAGCCGTCACAAAACAAATGAAGTTCAATATTATTATCTAAGCATGAACATCCGTTATCTGCTTCTCTAAAATACCACCTCGGAATGCGTAAGTTATTAATACAATTTAACTTACTCAACCAACTTTTAAATATAGAAAACATTTCGCTAATCTGTTGATCCCAACCTATACCTAACTTCCAGGTTGACTGAATAACAATTTTAACATTAATAGTGTAGGTAGACAAAAACCCATAAACATCGAAAATCGACATAACAATTTTTAATAACTCCCGTTTTGTTGGTTTTTGTTTACCGCCTAGAACGTTTTCATTCACATTATTAAACGACAAGTTAAAACTTAAGCAATCCGTACTCGGATACCATAACAAACCTAAAGTGCGTTCAAATAAACTATCTCCTTGAAAATTCAACCCTATACTAGCGCGACTTAAGGTTTCTGTTGGCGCGGACTCGCACACAGCGGGATCGTTCGACGTCCAGTTAACAATGTCGAATCCACCTTGCTTGTGTATGTATGTTATCTCTTTAATGGCTTTAATGGCATCTTGCCTTGTAGTGAAAGAGTCAACATAATCGTCACAATAGTGATTTTTCATTATAGCTTGGACTGAATCAGGCATGGTCTCTCTAAAGCGTTCGGCGTTTTTGTTTTTAATATATTGGGCAACAAAGGGTGAACAATTAGCGCCAAATATTAGAGAGGTCATTGCGTAATGCTTGATTTTACCATCGGATTGCCACAAAAAACGCAACGCGTGCTGATCTTTAGATCTAATTTTTACATATGTTTCTTATCACGTATATCGGATGTTATACCTATTTTATTTTCGCGATATCTAAGCATGATACCTAAAAGGGATTCTAGTAAGTCAGGCCCTTGATATAAATAGCTATTGAGACAAAGACTATTTGTACAGGCGGCGGCATCGAAAACTAAGCGTAACTTTTTTTTATTTACGTTATCGACACCAAAATGAGGTAAATACCATATACGGGGCCCAGATTCATTTAAATTAAGCTCGCGAGCATAATTGTTAGAGAGAAGGTGACTAATCCTCTCACTATATCTCTCAGCGAAGCCTTCGCAACACTTTGGAGGAGTTTTATAATGTTTTTGTATTCTCGATATTTCATGGAACACACATCTGAGTGACCGTCATTTAAACCAGCTTGACGGTGACTGGCTTCCGTTGAAAAGTCCGACCCCCTGGTCCACCTAACCTGGAAGTTAGGTATAGGTTGGGATCAACAGATTAGCGAAATGTTTTCTATATTTAAAAGTTGGTTGAGTAAGTTAAATTGTATTAATAACTTACGCATTCCGAGGTGGTATTTTAGAGAAGCAGATAACGGATGTTCATGCTTAGATAATAATATTGAACTTCATTTGTTTTGTGACGGCTCGCCTTCTGCCTACGCCGCCGTAGCTTATTTTCGAATAATTGACCTTAAGCGCAGTAAGGCAGTAGGGTAAGAGTCCGGCATCTGGGCACTGCTCTTCCATGGGAGCCCGACCTCCCAGGAGCCGTTAATTAATCGTGCAGTGTTATCTAGAATCTCAATTGCCAGGACATCATCCCGATACTGTCGCGGCGGCATGTTACTCACACCTAATGCATCGACGCAAAAATATTTACGAACAATTTCGCTCAAGCTGGTTGGGCAGTCAACATTACCTTGGCATTGTAGTGACGATGGCGATGACTCACACATGGTAACAGAGTTAACAAGTAACGTATCCTCGTTATTTTGTGCGTGCGAGCTATCGGTACAAATAAAATGTTGACTATGCAAACAAGATAACAAATAATTAGTTGATAAGGAAGACATAAGGCCGTGCACACACCATCCTACAGGAGTTAAAGTTGCGTAAGGTTCATTTTTTTTACCACTTATTAATTGTAAGGGTTTAATCAAGTCATAATTATCTTGACCGATTAGAATTTTAGGTTTACAATTATTTAAATCTGTGATAGAATCTGTGATATTTTTACTTAAATGTTTATATTTTGATAAATTAACTTTTAACATTTTCTGATTAGGTAGACTTAATTCGTTGATTTTTTGTGCATGAAATTCTAAGAAATTATTAGTTTTAAAGCCACTTATTTTACAACTTACAGTCTCTGATGTACAAACTATTTCATTGCTGTTCCATGCTCCACGCATACGAAGTTGCTTCTTTTGTCCGTCTAGTCCGATCGAGTTAGCGATATCGCTAGAAATTAACGATATAGTGGCTCCGTCGTCCAGGAGCGCGTACGTTGTGACCGAGCCTTTAGGGCCGCGCAATACAACTGGTACTATTTTAAGCATAATTATAGAATCGCACACTGATATTGTATTCGTGACCGTTTCACTATTATTTTCGCTTAAATCTACACTAGCACTTTCGTCTATGTTTTTGCTAACACTATGTACGTTCGCAGCCTCTGCCTGCGCCGACGACGTTGACGTGCCCGGCCAGTGCAGCAGCTCATGGTGAGGAAGGCCACACTGTTCCACCTCGCAGTTAGCAGCAGGGCATTCTTCCCGCGTATGTTTAGCTATCAGACATTTATGACATAAGTGATGGCTTCTTACGAAGCGCCAGCGATCCTTTCTAAGCGCCCTCTTAAACTTCGTGCAACTGGGTAGCGTGTGATAGTTAGACCCGCGACAAAACATACATTTATTTTTTTTGTCCGATTCTGTCGACTCCACGAGTACAATTTCTCTTGTATCTTGTGTTTTGCGATCGTCTTGTTTTCTATAGTTAGAAATGTGGTTAATTCCCGCCATTGATGCTTTAGTAGCCTCCTCGTATAAGAAGTTAGAAAACAATTCGAGCTTCGGTTTATTTGTACTTTGATAATTAAAGGCGTAGTCAGCCCACTTGGTTAAAAGGCTCGTCGGGCATTTGGCAACCACTGCTGTTATCAGTTCCGGGCTGCGTAGGTAGTCATACTGCTGAATAGCTTGAGCAGCTGCCACGTAATTTTTTATTTTAATAGAAAAGTTTACGAGCTCATTATGGTAAGCTGGTGGCAGCGGTGGCAGCTTCTTTAGCTGGCTAGTTATCTTAGTAATTATAGTTTCTGGCCTACCGTACCGGAGTTCTAGGGAGTCCATTATCTGGGTAGCTGGAGTGTTTCCTATGAGCAGTGAAGAGACGGTTTCCTTTGCTTCACCGCGTAAGCAGTTACGTAAGCGGCCGATGTTCTCATCGTCACTGAAACTGCACAATTTTGTGGATTCTGTGTAAGCTTTTTTGAAAGTTAACCACTCCATCGGATCGCCGTAAAAGGGCGGCAACTCTTTATCAGTGCCGATACGAGATAGCAACTGCTTATTGTAGAAATCAGAAGTGGTTGTGGTGATTGCATCCTTAAGTGCACAGGCAAGGAGCTGAATGTCGGTAGGCGCGGGGGGGGCGGTGACCGCCGCTGCCTTGTGCTGTGACCCGCTAGCGAGCGGGCCCTGCGTGACATGCTGCTGGCTGCGCTGCATCCAATCATCCACTTTGTGTTCTAGGTCACTGAAATTGGACGCGGTACTACGGCGGCTTCTGTTAGATCGCTGCTCCTCGAGCTCGGCGATGTCGGCGGCTAACTGCTTCTCAATTAGCTCATTTTGTAGCTGAATCTTAGCTTGAGCAGCTTTTAATTCGAGTCGTTTCTTTTGAGCGGTAAATTTGGCCTCACTGGAACGGCCACTGGAAACTGAAGGCACCCGCGGGGCGAAAATTCCGAGGGGCGCCGGTGCCGTAGACGAAGCCGGGGGTGAGACAAGCGTTGCGGGCTCCGCCGCCGAGGTCGACGGCAGGACCATGAGCGACTCCATGGCGACTTCCGTCTTGACACTCCCTGATCCAAGAACCCGGTTGGTTCCTTTTTGTATGGCAAGTTCCATTGCGTCGCGTGAACGTGACGCGGCAACACTACGCGGAGGCGTCGAAAACATTCCTAAGTTACAGATTTTCGCGACTTATCACTGTTCATTTGGGTCGTAGGACCACTTTGTTGAGGACTGTATGAATAAAGATGAATAAAAGGCACTGGCGAAGGATAAATTTAAGTAAAACACTGAAAATCTGTTAAATGGATTGACTGTAGGTCAAAGGCGAACGCACGAGTAGCTCCGGTGAGGCTATCGAAAGACGACTGACGCGTGGATCGCATCTAATGTCTGCTGTGCCTTGTATCTTGCCACGCACTTGAGCTACCTTCAAGTCTTTTTAATAACCAAAAAGATTACATACTATTTTACATGATAGACATAGGTACGTAAATTCAGTATATATAAAATTAAGAGTGTGTGTGTGTGTATGTGTGAGTGATCGCGTGTCGTCTACACATGTATAAAATCGGAATAACAAATACTGCACTAAGAATCTTGATAAATAATGCTTCAGTTATTTTTTTCTTTGAGGTTACATTTTGGTTTCGTTATAAAAATACCTATAAATTGGAAAACATGTTCAAGATAAAATAATGATTATATAATTAATATAAAACCTATATATTGAAATTTGAGAAACAAATAATTTAGCTAATAAAACCTGTTTTCAATAAGGTTAAGAATAGTCTCCTGCTCGTAAATTACACAAACACATCGACACAAAACATGTTTTGTTTAATGCACTTGTTGTCCCCTGCTTTGGTATTGTTGTTTGATGTTTCCAAAAACATTTACTATCAAAATGACTTCAAACGTAGAAGACGTAATTTCAGTTTTAGAAATAGTAGATTTAGTAGATTCGGTGTTAACAAGGAAAACATGTTTGAAAACCACAAATCATATAGACGAACGAAATTAATAATTGTGCCCCGGCCCCCTACCAAACTACCAAGGGGTTTGTTTCCATCAACAAAAACAAAGCTTTAACATTAAATATATTTAGCAAATGTGTTGTGTACATGTTTTTGTGTAATGTTTCAGCGACGCGGCTTAAAGAAAACAGGGCGAAGCGTTAAAGACAGGGAGATAGTAACAGAAATTCGACATGATCGATTAATCGTCCTGTGATTATTATAATAAAATAGATATTATGTCAACAGGCCTAGAGCTTACACATGGAATAAAAAAAATCACGGGTTCACAACGATAAAGTCGTAAGAGATAGCAAGTACGTAAATTTTATGTTTAAGTAGGGTGTTTTAGACAGAAATCAATAATTTACCCCGATGTTTAAAGGAACATATAACACTAAAATTGTAAACATGTAAAAAAAATCCAACCGTGTCTAGCATAAATATTGCCCATGTTCTTTAATGTCTGCCGCAACTCCAAATCAAATTAGCAGTTGAACCGGTCCGACACGTTTCGAATGATAATTGTTCGTTCAAATAGTGATTATAAGGGACTATGTGTACTGTCGGGAGCTTTGAAAATATTGTGTTTACTTTGTTTATTACACATTGTGTAGTTAATTTTACTACACAAAATATTTTCAATTATAAAATAAATTCTTTTAGTCAATTTGCTAATGAGATTTGAAAATTAAGAATCAATTTATTGTATCGTTTTTTTTTTACACAGACAATGAATAGTTATTTTTTTATGATTCTTATTTCGTAAATCTGTGAACTGAAAAGTAAACCTTAATAAAACACCGGACATTGTAATTAGTAGATCAAAATGAAACTTTACCTTTAGCTATATTTATTGTCCCAATAATTCTTATAGCAATACAGTCTAAAATCTTGGGATCGTTGATGGCTAGAATAGAAAAGAAAAGGGACCCCCTTCAGAAGATCAAATATTCAGATAGATTATTTCTTTGTATGGACCTATATTATTATGCGCGCGAGTACTATGTAACGAATAAGCAGATTGTCACAAGCTAGTATGGATTTTAAGGTTTGTAGGTTCAAATCTTAGCTTAGTAAATATTTAAGATATTAACTTACTAAACTAGGTAGTTAGTTCCCACATACATAATTATTATGTAATTTTTAGAAAATCAATTGGTAGCAAAATAAAAATAATATTTTATAAGGAAACATTTAAGCTTCATTGGTTCTAATACGCTCTTTTTTCAGCAAAAAACCAAATGGAAAATAAATATTGTTCAACAGCGTGAAATAATGTTCAGTTAGCGTGTTATGTGCGTGTCTGCTCCTTTCGATGTCAAAATTAATTAGCATTTCGTTAACTAAAACGATAAAAAAAATAGTGTGCTTTTTCATGAGAAAAAAATCTTTATTTTGTATAATAAGATATGGAAAAATTTATGTATGTCCTACAAAGACCAAAATCTATGAGGTTAGATGACAACACGCAAATATTTTTTTTATTATCAAGGTACGAAGTACCGTGGTGCTTGGTGCTTGGGCATTTCGTAAATGAAATATGGGATGGAAAGCGATCAAGACCTTAATCAAAATTGCTCGATTAAAAAAATGAAAAAAAGTTGTGTGCTGTCAGAAAATATACCTCAAGTATTCAATTCGTATTCTTCAGTGTTATACCTATCTAGCCTCTTGTGTGGTGTAGATTAGAACGTGGACGCTGAGCTTAAGGAGGAAGCCATAACGTTGGATAAGGTGTTACATGCTACAGATGTTAATTGAGATTATAACAAATTCAACCAGTCTGTTTAAAACAATATTTTTTGTTAATAATCATGAAACTATTTTTTTTAATCAGAGCTCAGTTTTGATACCAAAATAGTTTTCTCTATCCCGTGGGGCAGCAAGATATGTTTTGTCAATTTTTTTATAAATAGAAACCGTATTTAACGTATTATGAAATTCAGTAAAGTATTTTTTCCACGCCATTGTTTAGAGTGTCTTTGGATTGGTATTTAAAAACGCATTTAGGTATCTAAGAGACTTGGTCTTACAATTATATATTTGGCAAGTTATTAGCTACTGCAATTGAAAATCATTTTAATTCCTCTCTAACCTTTAAAGGATAAGAGGATGTTTAAAAATATATAAAAAAAAAATGTTATCTTTAACAAAAGTTATTTGGAACAAAATCGGCTTAGAAGTTTTTTTCAGATATTTGCAATAATTCGTATTCGTTACGTATACTACAAAACCCTTAGCTAATTTGAGTATGGCATGCCATTGGCCGGTTTTTATAGATATATACATGTTTTTCTATGTATTTACACTGTATATTACCTATGACATAGTTTTTTTTTTTTTTTTTTTTTTTTTATACCACTAAGGTGGCAAACAAGCTTACGGCCCGCCTGATGGTAAGCGGTCACCGTAGCCTATGGACGCTTGCAACACCAGGGGTATCACTTGCGCGTTGCCGACCCTTCAGAAATCTAATAACTTCTTTCTTGAAGAACTCCATACTGTAGTCCTTGCAGAAAACCTTGGCAGGGAGCTCATTCCACAACTTAAGCGTTCGCGGGAGGAAGTTTCTCTGAAACCGCACTGTACGCGACCATTTAGGTTCTAAAGTGTGAGAATGAATTAACCTCATGTTATATGTAAAACCCAACCAACCCGCTTTTAGTTTGCACTCGAGTATTCAACCGGTTTAAAACGGGTTAGTTGAGGTTTTAATTTTTTAAGAAATTTAAAACGTTTGTTTATATATATATTTATTTTTTTCCGACGTATCCTCACATAAGCTGGTCTGTGGCTGGACAGCAGAAATCATATGTTTGAAAAAACATTCGAAAGTGGACCGTAAAAGCGAGTGCAGAGCAAATTGAGTATTGAGTATTGAGTATACTATTCGAGTATATATATCATATTTGAGATTTGATTGAACAAATCGTGTAAGACACAGGTGGATTTGCGGAGCTAACCGCCAATCTCCAGTAATAGTAAGGAACTGTTAGCGGAATAAAAAGAGGTTTAACCTTTATACGGTTCAAATATAAAGGTTAATTGTCATTTATTTTTAAAAAATAACGACCATTTGTAGGTAAATAGCCGTTGAAATTTCATCGGTGGATAAATGTTACTTTTATGCGTACATCAAAATATAGAAAATTTCGCTTGATAGCATTCGAACACGAATACTGATCAAGACAAGAAAATAAAATTAAATTGTCTGTGATTTAAGAATTTTCAGCTTTTAATTTTTTCCTCTTAAGGAATTTGATATTTTCCAGAAACAAATCTAATGTGAATTTGTTTTTTCTGTCTGTCAAAAAATTTTATAGAAATAAGCAAAATATTTTTCTTAAGGGTTTTATATTGGAATATCAAAAACGGTCCGTTCGTCCACCCGTCTGTATGTCACAGGTTAATAATTTTGCCAGCTTTGCATCGTTTCTGATTAAATTCTTCATACTGAAAGGTGAATATGGTACTCGTATCAAATTGTATACAATCATTAACATTAAAGGCGTTTTACCAGTTCCAAAATAACATAAATTTTTTTATACCAAAAGTTTAAGTTTTAAATTCACTTAATTAATATGGGACCTCTTCGAAAGTATACCCTTTTAAATAAAAAAAGAATTTTGAATTTTCAGGGTGGGCGCAACAAAGTCGTACGCAGGTGCTCTAGACGAGGCGCTGCGGCCGACTGATGGAAGGCGAGAGTCGCGTAATGGCCGGCCCACGCGATGTTATTTATGAAATGTATTTTTTTTTTGCTATAAAATAACAATTTTTCGCAATAAATAAAACCATAATCGTCTAAAGTATTTATTATGGAGCACGTAGACGAAATTTCATTGAAAAAAGTTAAATAACTAGCAAATAAAACTGTTGTCCTCTCTCTAAAAATGAAGATATAATAAAACTCCTAAACTTATGATTGACATCAAAAAACTATATAAAATTAAATTTTTTTTCGCCTTATAATTGATTTTCCGTACAGTCAAGTTTGTCGTTGTTAGGTTTTTTTTCGTTACGAAATTTCTTGATTCGGTCGCCGCGCTCAGAGCCGGCGATAAAAGCTATGCAATAGCTTAAAAAATACAAACATCCGAATTGAGAACCTCCTCCCTTTTTAAAGTCGTTTAAACATATGAGCGAAAATGAACATGAAGAGACTTTATAACGAAGTGAACACTGCGACATTCTATCCAACTTGCAATTAATTTGTGACATGCATAATATTTTCTCGTAGCGAGGCAATTTGTTGGTTGCGATAGACCGTAATAATCGATTTGTGGCAATTTATTTATATAAAATAAAATGCCTTATATATCTTGCAGTAAAACTTAACTTAAAGGTTTCTTTTCTACCTTATGATAAACTAAGTATTTATTTGGAAAAAAAACTTTTTAATATCTACGGTAGTGGACAATACCTACTTTATTTAAAATAACAATTTGAGTAGATATTTGTAGAGTAGATAATAATAATCTAAAAAAAATAAGTAAAACAAAAAATAATAAAAAGCAATAAGGAATTGTAGAATTTGGTATTCGTAACATAAATATTATGCAACCCCGTCTCGTGTGAGGGTAAAGGCCTCCTCCAAATTCTTCCATATTTTGGCTTTTAACATCTAGGTATTTTGTTCCTATTTGTTTTGCTATATCGTCTTCCCAACGTGTCATAGGTCGTTCTGTCTTTTTACTATATCTTAGACCAGACCAAGATAACGGTCCAGCGGTAGTCACTCATTCGCAACTTTTGTTTAGTTTCTGATAGCAGTATGGGGATTTTTTTTTTCTCTTCCTTATGTTCATGATACTCTTTTTACTACTCCGCTGGCAGGATCTTATTCTGTTTTATAAATGGTGTGTGTATTTCCAAGTCTGACACGCGTCAGTAAGGGACGGAAGTAGGAAAGAATAAATAAATAAATAGAATAAATCTTGAATATATGAAAGAAAATCTTACCGTATCCTTCAAATGTCAATAGGAGTACAAATATATCTTAGGAAATTAAAGTTAGTGAATTGATATGGTGCAATTATGAAATTTGTGTTAGAATTTTCCTTTTTTTTAAGGTAAGGGTTAGGCTTATTTGTATCATTAATAAATCAATGAGATAAATCAATAAGATCATTAGTTAAACAATGAGATAAATCAATAAGATCTATATATTTTATATAATAACATAAGTGGAATAATTTTGAAATCTCTGATTTGGGACTAAGGCCTTTAGTGTCTTACTTGAGAATCAATGGCTTGGTCTTGTCGCAAACACAAAAGGCCTGGCGATATTAATTATTCCATTGTGAATGAAGCACCACCGATAATAGACGGTAACTGTGCGAATAATGGATTCTTAAGGAAATGGAACTTTCATCTTGGCTAGTGTTCAGTCTCAGTTGGCAATGACTCACAAATAAGACTAACTTTAGTGACTATTAAATTTAACCTTTAGGATTGAATGAATTATGAGAAGAAAGATTTTTTTTTAATATGGATGCCATTGCTGGATATCAAATATTAAAAATTAAGAACAAAACCTAGTTTATTAGATTCAAACAGAGCTACCGTAAAGGCGATAATCCATTTTATTTTATTAAAGAATAACTATTAAATAATACGCAGCAGTGGATTCTGGCCTTTATAGTCATTGTTGATTTCTAAAGATTTATTATCAATTGAGTTGTGAAAAATTTTATGCTCCATAAGCTAGAATACAAAATTATTGCATTATTATTGAGAGAAAAGCGGCAGGGGTTTTTTGAGGTAAATGCATTAGAGACCAGACTATCTAGTTTGGCACAAAAGGGAATACCTATTTGTGGTAATTGTTTTTGATGGACTATATTGTTATGTTTGAACATGTTTTGTCTGAATGACACAAATAATGTTGAACAAGTTTGAATGATAAATTAGCTTTATCTGATGGTTAAATATTAATGTTTAACGTCATAAAATACGACGTGTAACTAGTTATAATGATTTCGAAAGTATTGTTACATATAGACGATGCTGTTAAGTGAGTGGTCAATAAAAGCTAAATCATTACTGCTGACCTCTACAAGCTGCGATAATCTTTACATCTGACCTCTTTAATCTGTGGTAATCTTTTCTGCTGACCTCTATAAACTGCGATAACTTTACTGATGACCTCTACAAACTGCGATTATCTTTACTGATGACCTCTACAAGCTGTGATAATAATTACTGCTGACCTTTACAAGCTGCGATAATCTTTACATCTGACCTCTTTAATCTGTGGTAATCTTTTCTGCTGACCTCTATAAACTGCTATAATCTTTACTGATGACCTCTACAAGCTGCAATAATCTTTACTGATGACCTCTACAATCTGCGATAATCTTTTCTGCTGACCTCTACAAGCTGTGATAATCTGCGCAATTCGATAAGTTATAATCGTCGAAACGAAGGGTTGCTTGCTTGTTAAGCTCCCGAACAAGAATTAATAGTAACCGTTGTCGTTGTTGGGAAATGTAATTACGGATAACCTGGAATGAATCTATATTCATTTCTGTTATCTGATTTAGATTTTATGTGCAATACTATGCATTTCGTGCTATGCGGCGGACCCTTTAGGGACATTATTGCGTAAAGTTTTGAGTATGCCAGATTCGTGAATTCGTAAGTAACATGTATGCAAGTACTGTTACGTGTATTGAGAAGTAAGATCTACTTACATACATTTTTCTCTCGAATGCTCGAGTCAGCAGTCCTCGAGACATTTTTGCAATAAGGTCCCAGTGTGTGCCGATGCGCTGCCCATCTTTAATTTCCATGTGTAAGTAATTTTTTTTTAATTAAAACTATAAACATACGTAGGTGCCACATTGTACGTACGAACGTGGTACAATATAGTTACAAAGGTACCTACTTTTCTGTTTCTGAAATAACATCAAATTAATATTTTTTATTACTAGATCATGGTCATGTGCTCACTAAAACAATATCAGACAGGTATGGAGGCAAAGTTCAAGTTATTTGGCTATGTAAAGCAATACAACGATGCTTTTACCGCAGACCGAGTAAGATTTTACACGTTTGTAACTGATTTTTATTTAGTTAATTTGTTGTGTGTTGATATAAGGAACTTTACTGCATTATAAATTGAAAAATGCAGAATAATTAGAAATAAGCAAAATATTTTTCTTAAGGGTTTTATATTGGAATATTGAAAACGGTCCGTTCGTCCACCCGTCTGTATGTCACAGGTTAATAATTTTGCCAGCTTTGCATCGTTTCTGATTAAATTCTTCATACTGAAAGGTGAATATGGTACTCGTATCAAATTGTATACAATCATTAACATTAAAGGCGTTTTACCAGTTCCAAAATAACATAAATTTTTTTATACCAAAAGTTTAAGTTTTAAATTCACTTAATTAATATGGGACCTCTTCGAAAGTATACCCTTTTAAATAAAAAAAGAATTTTGAATTTTCAGGGTGGGCGCAACAAAGTCGTACGCAGGTGCTCTAAACGAGGCGCTGCGGCCGACTGATGGAAGGCGAGAGTCGCGTAATGGCCGGCCCACGCGATGTTATTTATGAAATGTATTTTTTTTTTGCTATAAAATAACAATTTTTCGCAATAAATAAAACCATAATCGTCTAAAGTATTTATTATGGAGCACGTAGACGAAATTTCATTGAAAAAAGTTAAATAACTAGCAAATAAAACTGTTGTCCTCTCTCTAAAAATGAAGATATAATAAAACTCCTAAACTTATGATTGACATCAAAAAACTATATAAAATTAAATTTTTTTTTCGCCTTATAATTGATTTTCCGTACAGTCAAGTTTGTCGTTGTTAGGTTTTTTTTCGTTACGAAATTTCTTGATTCGGTCGCCGCGCTCAGAGCCGGCGATAAAAGCTATGCAATAGCTTAAAAAATACAAACATCCGAATTGAGAACCTCCTCCCTTTTTAAAGTCGTTTAAACATATGAGCGAAAATGAACATGAAGAGACTTTATAACGAAGTGAACACTGCGACATTCTATCCAACTTGCAATTAATTTGTGACATGCATAATATTTTCTCGTAGCGAGGCAATTTGTTGGTTGCGATAGACCGTAATAATCGATTTGTGGCAATTTATTTATATAAAATAAAATGCCTTATATATCTTGCAGTAAAACTTAACTTAAAGGTTTCTTTTCTACCTTATGATAAACTAAGTATTTATTTGGAAAAAAAACTTTTTAATATCTACGGTTGTGGACAATACCTACTTTATTTAAAATAACAATTTGAGTAGATATTTGTAGAGTAGATAATAATAATCTAAAAAAAATAAGTAAAACAAAAAATAATAAAAAGCAATAAGGAATTGTAGAATTTGGTATTCGTAACATAAATATTATGCAACCCCGTCTCGTGTGAGGGTAAAGGCCTCCTCCAAATTCTTCCATATTTTGGCTTTTAACATCTAGGTATTTTGTTCCTATTTGTTTTGCTATATCGTCTTCCCAACGTGTCATAGGTCGTTCTGTCTTTTTACTATATCTTAGACCAGACCAAGATAACGGTCCAGCGGTAGTCACTCATTCGCAACTTTTGTTTAGTTTCTGATAGCAGTATGGGGATTTTTTTTTTCTCTTCCTTATGTTCATGATACTCTTTTTACTACTCCGCTGGCAGGATCTTATTCTGTTTTATAATTGGTGTGTGTATTTCCAAGTCTGACACGCGTCAGTAAGAGACGGAAGTAGGAAAGAATAAATAAATAAATAGAATAAATCTTGAATATATGAAAGAAAATCTTACCGTACCCTTCAAATGTCAATAGGAGTACAAATATATCTTAGGAAATTAAAGTTAGTGAATTGATATGGTGCAATTATGAAATTTGTGTTAGAATTTTCCTTTTTTTTAAGGTAAGGGTTAGGCTTATTTGTATCATTAATAAATCAATGAGATAAATCAATAAGATCATTAGTTAAACAATGAGATAAATCAATAAGATCTATATATTTTATATAATAACATAAGTGGAATAATTTTGAAATCTCTGATTTGGGACTAAGGCCTTTAGTGTCTTACTTGAGAATCAATGGCTTGGTCTTGTCGCAAACACAAAAGGCCTGGAGATATTAATTATTCCATTGTGAATGAAGCACCACCGATAATAGACGGTAACTGTGCGAATAATGGATTCTTAAGGAAATGGAACTTTCATCTTGGCTAGTGTTCAGTCTCAGTTGGCAATGACTCACAAATAAGACTAACTTTAGTGACTATTAAATTTAACATTTAGGATTGAATGAATTATGAGAAGAAAGATTTTTTTTTAATATGGATGCCATTGCTGGATATCAAATATTAAAAATTAAGAACAAAACCTAGTTTATTAGATTCAAACAGAGCTACCGTAAAGGCGATAATCCATTTTATTTTATTAAAGAATAACTATTAAATAATACGCAGCAGTGGATTCTGGCCTTTATAGTCATTGTTGATTTCTAAAGATTTATTATCAATTGAGTTGTGAAAAATTTTATGCTCCATAAGCTAGAATACAAAATTATTGCATTATTATTGAGAGAAAAGCGGCAGGGGTTTTTTGAGGTAAATGCATTAGAGACCAGACTATCTAGTTTGGCACAAAAGGGAATACCTATTTGTGGTAATTGTTTTTGATGGACTATATTGTTATGTTTGAACATGTTTTGTCTGAATGACACAAATAATGTTGAACAAGTTTGAATGATAAATTAGCTTTATCTGATGGTTAAATATTAATGTTTAACGTCATAAAATACGACGTGTAACTAGTTATAATGATTTCGAAAGTATTGTTACATATAGACGATGCTGTTAAGTGAGTGGTCAATAAAAGCTAAATCATTACTGCTGACCTCTACAAGCTGCGATAATCTTTACATCTGACCTCTTTAATCTGTGGTAATCTTTTCTGCTGACCTCTATAAACTGCGATAACTTTACTGATGACCTCTACAAACTGCGATTATCTTTACTGATGACCTCTACAAGCTGTGATAATAATTACTGCTGACCTTTACAAGCTGCGATAATCTTTACATCTGACCTCTTTAATCTGTGGTAATCTTTTCTGCTGACCTCTATAAACTGCTATAATCTTTACTGATGACCTCTACAAGCTGCAATAATCTTTACTGATGACCTCTACAATCTGCGATAATCTTTTCTGCTGACCTCTACAAGCTGTGATAATCTGCGCAATTCGATAAGTAATAAACGTCGAAACGAAGGGTTGCTTGCTTGTTAAGCTCCCGAACAAGAATTAATAGTAACCGTTGTCGTTGTTGGGAAATGTAATTACGGATAACCTGGAATGAATCTTTATTCAGTTCTGTTATCTGATTTAGATTTAATGTTCAATACTATGCTTTTCGTGCTATGCGGCGGACCCTTTAGGGACATTATTGCGAAAAGTTTTGAGTATGCCAGATTCGTGAATTCGTAAGTAAAATGTATGCAAGTACTGTTACGTGTATTGAGAAGTAAGATCTACTTACATACATTTTTCTTTCGAATTCTCGAGTCAGGAGTCCTCGAGACTTTTTGCAATAAGGTCCCAGTGTGTGCCGATGCGCTGCCCATCTTTAATTTCCACGTGTAAGTTATTATTTTTTAATTAAAACTATATGCATACGTAGGTGCTTCATTGTAGGTACGAACGTAATACAATATAGTTACAAAGGTACCTACTTTTCTGTTTCTGAAATAACATCAAATTAATATTTTTTATTACCAGATCATGGTCATGTGCTCATTAAAACAATATCAGACAGGTATGGAGGCAAGGTTCAAGTTATTTGGCTATGTAAAGCAATACAACGATGCTTTTACCGCAGACCGAGTAAGATTTTACACGTTTGTAACTGATTTTTATTTAGTTAATTTGTTGTGGGTTGATATAAGGAACTTTACTGCATTATAAATAAAAAAATGCAGATTACTCAAAATAGTCGTTATTGTTAGTTTCGTTATTGCTCGTTATTGCCCACCTATACAAGTAATAAGTTTCTAAATTTAATAAGACCCTATAGAGGTATAAGCTCTGAAAAATCCCCTGGTATCCCTGAAATTAAGCATTATAAACTTTGTAACCTATTATTGTGGTATATATATTGATTATATTTCATTATAAAATACTTAATTACTTTTAAACAAAATGTAGAAGCAACAACAATGCTATAGAAGCAAGTCCTTGTATAGAAGCTACACGGTGTGAGGTCCCCAACCCCCTTTAATCCCTACCCTATAGCTTAGTAAAAGACTTGTGATATGTATCACAGTATTTAATTACAGTATATAGGTACAGGAAAACATTACCGAATTTAGCCGTAGAAATTTTACAAGACTGAGGATTCCTAGCGCGTTCGCCAGTATCACCTTTACTCTGCCATTGTGTCGCGAGTTGTCCACCTTAGTCCCTCCGTTAGCTTGTCCTTGCGTAAAAGACCTGGAATTGATGAGATAAAGTGTATATATTTGGAACATAAAAGAAGTTAAATGCTGTAATTGAAGATAAGTTAAAGGTTGACAATTATAATTGTATTGATTTATCCCTTCTTTACACCGAATCCATATTGTTAGTTCTATCGAGAGTTTCATCAACGGAACTAACAAGATCGATTACCCGGGTATGACTCAGGTGTTATCCGCCATACCTCTCCCTCAGATCCTATCATAAACTATCCCGAGTTAATGATATTTCTTACACGGGAACAATCAGCATACTAACATTTACTTTACGTTCATAAAATAGGTACCTATTCACAACACAAGCAAAATCGACATTCAAAACAAAATAGGTACGTATAACGTATGAATTTACGTTATCTATCCTTTCGGGTTACGATGGGCTCCCCCTGAGCCTATGATAAAAAAAATGTGTTGCTGAAATAATATATAATAAAAGTATATTATATTATAAACACATTCGTCCGGAAACACTCTGATCGAATAAAATGTGTACAATATTTATGAAAGAAATTTTGCACAAATAGACGGAGATTATATTAGATTTACTTGTGAATATTATTATTGCCATGTGTATTGAAATAGAGGTAAAAAGGAAAAGGTACAATTCTGTAAAATTACTTATTATTATCACTTACATATTATTTACGTCCCTGTTATTGCAAGCGTCCATATTGGTGACCGCTTAACAACATTTTCCCTTGGAGATTTTTAAGTAAAGAAAAAAGTGGGATTTTTAATGATTCGGCAACGTGTGAGTTATGGCCCTCGTGTTGCAAACGTCCATAGGCTGCGATGACCGCTTACCATTAGGCGGACCGTTAGCTTGTTTGTCACCTTAGTGTTATAATAAAATCAGGCGGAACGCAAGCTTTTTTTAGAATAGAAAAAAAACTATTGAAGTGACGCGATCACTATTATATTATACTAGCTTTGCCAAACAACTGCGCCCTTATATGGACTTTAAAATTTTGTTGATTTTTATTTTTTATTTTTTGGACGAAAAGTATTCTAGACATTCACTAATGACATAATCTCACTATGCTTAGTTTCATTAAAATTGAATATAACCAAATTAGCGTCACATCAAGTACTTCCTTGTGTTCGTTTTTTTGTATAAAACTATCTGAAAATAGCTTATGTTAACGTCTAACTTAAAATATCAGCTTTTTACATTTTAACACTAATTTAAGTATTTTCTGTTCTCGAAGTGTGTTGAAAACAGTCGTATGACACTCATGAGCTTTACTCAATACACATTCGGCTGAATTACGCCCTGTAACCAACAACCTCGTTTGTAATAAACAGCCTAGCTCACTTGTATCATAATGAACTATTAAAGAGAAATAGAAATAGAATTGAAAGTTTTTTTATTATTTAACATTTTATTTATGATACTTGCTAAATAAAACTACCATTATCAAACTTTTCTCCCAAAGGGGTGGTCAGAGATGTGACGAACGTGTGTCCGCAACATCCACGTTTCATAGATGGGATTCTGCCCTACAAACTCAGTCCTCATAAACACTTGATATTTTTCAAATAATAAGTAACGATTTATATATATTTAAAACAAAAGTATGTATGATGTATTCGATTTATAGAAAAAGTTTAATTTTGTAATGGATATTGTAAAATTATTCTTGTATTTAAGCTGTTATCCCGCTACGAGACTGCAGAAAAAACTGCATCTATAGATGCATTTAGTTTTTTATAATGTTTCTCGAAATTATGTTCGCTAATATTAAGTTATGTAGAAACAGTATAAAACTCTTTTCTTAATAGGGACTACCTTTAGAATTAAGCAATGTTAAAATAATAAGTCGAAGAAAATTTAATAAGTTAGGTAAAAGTAGATTTGGGTTGTTTCAATTGTTGAAGAAAATAATATTGTGTGAGTACCGACATGTTGTCAACTTTGTACGAATGACTAGCCCCAAAAAAAAGGAAATTTTCCTTTCTTGTATCAAATTGAAATACATGCCATTAATTGTGCAAAAATAGATCGAACTTATGTAAAAAGTTATATATAAACCGTATGAACGGTCACTAAATATAGGGAAAAAATAGGTAACATATTAATTTATGTATGTTATTTCTCCCTAACTCCTAATAGACAGTGACAGGGACATAAAAAAAAATACGTCTATGGATAAAAAAGAGAAAGACTGACTAAAACTGTGCACGTCTAGGGTCACTAAGTCGTTACGATCTACCTACTACAATAGTGACAGGTCGATTGCACACTATCCCCCCTATACATACATACCTATACAAACATTCCGGTAAGTAGTAAGGTTGAGGCGTAAGTACAGAAGCTTATAACTAAGCAATCGGTTTACATACGAAGAAGATTAAAGTATCACGTTTTACGTTTTACAGTGGTACCTTCAAGCCCTAAAGTACAGGAATGAAATGAGAAAAATCCTGAAAGCTTACACCTCACACTTGAATATGACGGAACAAACAGACATACACAAAAAGTACCGTAAAACACGTACGAATTTTAATAACATTTCATGAAATTCAGTACAAGGCCTATAGTTCTCTAGTGTAAGTAGAAAACGCTGAGAGCTGGATTTTCAGCTTTAATTTTACTGTGGCTTAACCAAGGACATTCGTATCTACTAATATACACCATTAGAAGTCTCTCTGAAATCTTAGGACATCAAAATCATTGTAGCTCATACCAGAAAAATTTTGGCCAGAAAAGGTAAAAACGTAAAACGACGTTATTTTATAGTCAAGCAGCGCAGTGACCTCAAGTGTAGTAGCTGTTTATACCCACGTAGTTATACATACACTTTTACTACATGTTGATATATTGACTACGCTGTATTTTAAACTAAGTTTTTGTACGGGCTAGATTTTTGATCACCACTATAAGGACAATGATATAAGCACAAAATCTGGAAGGTTCCATGGAACAACCTCTCCCTCAGATGGGATTTTTTATTTTTTGTATAAAAATTGAACTAAAATTCGAATTAGTACAGTGTTTAAGAAACAGTGAATGAGTATCCATCTGATACTATGATAACTAAACTTTGAACTTTTGTAAATAAGTATGAGTAAGAATTTAAGTTAAAATTTAAGTAAAATAAAATCGGTCTGTTGTGTGCAATTCGCGTTT
The DNA here is from genome assembly GCA_946406115.1 of Apoda limacodes. Taxonomy (NCBI): domain Eukaryota; kingdom Metazoa; phylum Arthropoda; class Insecta; order Lepidoptera; family Limacodidae; genus Apoda; species Apoda limacodes. Next base: position 27,516,011 of record OX291542.1, on the reverse strand, counting down.
TCTTATTTCTCGTTCTACATAATAAGCCCAAGAAGAAACTCCTTGTTAAGGGCATACCTTGTACCAAATACAATCGTAGGGTCTGTCCGCACATAAGCTTAATATTTTCTATGTTGTGTATTTAGCCGTAAATTAGTATCCTTTCAGATTGGAATCGTTTTTATTGTAATATTAAATGGTTTTACCGACCAGTCCTACCTAAATAAAATACAATAAAAATTACCTATAGTATCTACCATGATTATTTTCGATGCTCGTATAAAATGTCTGCCGCAACTCCAAATCAAATTAGCAGTTGAACCGGTCCGACGCGTTTCGAATGGTAATTTGTTCGTTCAAAGTGATTATAAGGGACGTGTACTATCGGGTGCTTTGAAAATATTGTGTTTACTTTGTTCCCCATACTATTTATGGTATTTTCAGAATATAAATAATAAATGAATAAATAAATAATTTTTGACATTACACACAGCGCCGTCTAGCTCCAAAGTAGGCAAAGCTTGTGTTATGGATACCAGACAACGGATACAAATACATATATATTACTTTTTTTGTAAATACATACAATCAAGACAAACACAAATGTTTGTCCAGTACGGGAATCGAACTCACCCCCTCTGCACATAAGCCGGCCATACTACCAACTAGGATGCGAGGAAGTAAAGAGAGAATATAAATAAAGCTAATGGGAAATACCTACTTACATATTTTAATAAGTCTGGAATTATTATAGGTACTTTTTGAAAGACAAAAATTGTTTTCTTCTCGTAAAAAGTTAACTATTTTGCTTTTTTTAAAATTTGGCGCCGCATTTGTTAATTAATAGTCCCTGTGCGGAAACATTTCTTTCCAGTTTGCCGGTAACGTCTCACCGCTCCATTGAATCAAGTGACTCCTTTTTGGCGATACCCAAGCCATGACGTTATGGTGTTATAAAAATAGATATGATATTAGTAGTTCAGTAAGTTTTGGACATTGCAATATATGAGGACTACTCACGTGCAGTCAGGGTTTCCGCCGCTTCGCCAGTCTTACGCACAAAGCTGCAAACTTTTCTTGACTGTGTCTACTTAGTATTCGGGTTATTTAAAGATTTTGAATTTGAAAGTTTCTGAGTTGTTGTTAAAAATTTTTTATAGCTTATTTGGTTTCACCAACATTGTTTTTTTAGTTTCTGGCCGCTCTTCTGCAAGACTGGTTAAAACACGTTTGATTTGTAACACCGCCAGCTACTCGCGAATTAGGAATAAACCATTCCATACCAGTGAGGATTGTCTCAGTGACTGCTGCTGCGCAAATTTCGGGATCTTCTAAGCTGAAGCAGAGCAGCCTCCACGGGTACGACGCTAATTAGTTGGCCCAGTTGAAACGGTTTGTGTGCACGTCACTTAAGTCTGGACGTGACAGTGGTTAGGGAGTTATGGTATATCCTTCTATACGTGTGGTCAGCAGAAGGTCCAGTAAGAAGCACGTAAGTATTCTGGTATTCTCGTTGGAGAAAGTACCAGTTAAAACAATACATAGTTCAGAACAAAATCGGGAGCAGATATCTCTGCATAGTTATTGCTCCGAGAACGGAGCCACTCACAATGGCGGATGTTAAAGGCTCCCAAAAAAACTACCTCTGCTGTGGGAGATTTCTTATGTACTTTGGCAGACGTCGAACTCAGGTTTTAAATAGTCGGGTCACGTCCGTGTCACCGCTGCAAGGTCTATAAAGATACAAGTGGGGTCGCCACAATCTACGCGCACCCAAACCCAGCCAGCGGTCAGCCATTTCATCAGATCGCCCTGGCCACTGCACCAAACCTTTACATAAAATAACGTAAGATTGTTAAATACTGATTAATTTTAATGAGACACACATCGTACGAGCAAGTTTGTTATTTCACGTTGTTGAATATTAATTTTCCATTCGCTTTGTTGCTCAATAAACACCGTAATGGAACCAATCGAGCTTGAACAATTTCAAATTGAACAATTTTTGTATGTCAGCTCTCAACATAAATGAATTTCCAGGTTTTCGTAAAAATGTATGTAATTACTTTTATATTTAAAAAAAAATATATATTTGAAAAGTTAAATATGTTTTGCCTTGAGACAACTGTCATTTGCATATTTTGGTTTTTTCATAAGCATTGTTTTTTTTTTATACCACTAAGGTGCCAACAAGTCTACGGTCCGCCTGGTGGTAAGCGGTCACCGTAGCCTATGGACGCTTGCAACACCAAGGGCATCACTCGCGAGTTGCTGACCCTTCAGAAATCTAATAACTTCTTTTTTTAAGAACCCCATACTGTAGTCCTTAGAGAAAACCTTGGCAGGGTGCTCATTCCACAACCTAAGCGATCGCGGGAGGAAGTTTCTCTGAAACCGCACTGTACGCGACCATTTCGGTTCTAAAGTGTTAGAATGAATTCCTTGCCGATGGCGAGCGGTACGATGGTAGAAAGTAGCCATGGGCATCATTTCGAACAATTCCTCAGAACACAACCCATTGTACAAGCGGCAGAACATCCACAGGGAGGCAAAGTCTCTCCTCAGACTTAGGGGCTCGATACCGCAAGTGAATTTGGGATCGTCGACAATTCTCACAGCCCGTCGTTGAACCGAGTCAAAAGGGCCAAGCTGGTATCCGAGTGCACCCGCCCAGAGATGGCAGCAGTACTCCATATGGGTCCGGACTTGCGACTTGTAAAGCAGCAACCTTTCCTCCGATGTGAAGTACTGCTTCGCTCTGTTGAGTACACCAAGTTTTTTGGACCGCAGCTTTACCTTGTCTAGCAAGTGATTTCGGAACTGAATATCGCTCGAGATGTCAACACCAAGGTGAATGGGGTTTTCTTAGCGGTGACCGCGCACACTTGTGTCTTTGAAGGGTTGAATCGGACCAAGTTTTCCCGTCCCCAGTCAGAGACCTTGGACAGACATTTCGATTTGAGACACAAGTACTTCACGTTTCTCCTCCATAACGGAACGAGGGATGCTTGCACGGCCCGTGTAATAAGCGTCTCCAGTTTTGTCATCTGCTTAGCAATGTATGGAGACGCCAGGGTTGCCCGTTCACTAAAGCTAAAGCGACCGGAAATAAGTTTCTTTTTTTTGGTAAATATTTTATTATATTCTGTAGTAATAGTGTTGAGAACAGTATTGTACATATCTTTTGGGTTGCCATTATAAAGAAGATCCGGAAAATTATCCAATAAGCTAGATTCAAATGATTCATTAGTTATAATTGGTTTAAAATTAAGTTCCTTTTTAGTAATACTATTCTTAATACTAGTCTCCACAAATAATAATATTTTTTTTCGAATTGCTGATTTTGTTTTTGTTGCTGCTGATTGCACTTTTTCAATAACTTTTTCAATATTGTGATAAATTGCACAAGGCGGCTTGTATATACTCACAATAATAAGATGCTCAACTTACGTTCAAATATCTTTACGTTCCTTAAACTTTAGCTGTTCATTAACTAAAATTAAAGAACTACCATGGTTTGCACTTACTCGGCTGCATGGTATGTATGTATGTAGTAATTTTGTTTAATACAGAGGCTGCAAACTTAAGTAAATGATGTGTTTACAATTAATTTTTTTTTTATTTATGTAGGCTTTGACTATACCTGTACTAATAGCCATATAATTGGTCTTGGGCATATATTTTGTATTATGAACAATAATTTTCATTTCGTGCTATGAATTAATACGTAGCAGCAACATTGCAGCGTGTTACGGACTACAAATTGCCTTCTACAACGAAATGAACCGCAATTTAGTTGCAAATGGATTGAATGTCGCCGTGTCGTACATCGTTATAAAATGTCTTCATTTGCATTTCTCGAACGAATACTAGCTAGAACTAATAATAATAATTCATTTTTTGCGTCGACTTCGAGGCTTTGTGGGTGTGAATGACCTGCCTGCTGAACCGAGGGGCGTGAGTTTGATTTTCGTACTAGACTAACATCGTGTATTTTAAGGTGTTTTTCTATGTATAATACGTATGTTTATACAAAAAATACATATGTATAAAGTCACTTATAAAGTCCTAGTACAGCAATATTAAATAATCTAAATACACAAATCTTTATAGAATGTGTGCCTACACATTATAAATATACACACATAGAAATAATCTTCGTTTAAGACTCTCTAAAGGTAGAAGTCTTCGAAGAAAATAAATAAATGCCAATCACCAATGTAAATAAAAAATTTCATAGCAAAGATGCTGTCAAAAGAGTAACCTTGATAGTCCATAGGTTGCCGTGACCGTTTCTTAAAATGAAATAAAAAATCTAATAACTTCTTTCTCGAAAAACCCCATAGTGTAGTCCTTAGAGAAAACCTTGGCAGGGAGTTCGTTCTACAACCCAAGCGTACGCGGAAGGAAGTTTCTCTGAAACCGAACTGTACGCGACCGTTTCGGTTTTTAAGTGTGAAAATGAATTCGCTGCCGATGGCGAGCGGTGCGATGGTAGAAAGTAGCCGTGGGTTTCGTACAAGTCCTCAGATCACATCCCATTGTACAAGATACAATAGAACACACACAGGGAGGCAAAGTCTCTCCTCAGACTTAAGGGCTCAATACGGCAAGTGAGTTTGCGATCGTCGATAATTCTAACAGCCCGTCATAGAACCAAGTCAAAATTTTTACTTCATAATTTTTTTGTTGTTTTTCGAGAAATCCGCTTTAATGTTACATAACCTATTTAATAAGATTTTCAACGATATCGCCCTGTAAAGGTTGGACAGACAAACAGGCAAACATAATAGTCTTAGTGATATGGTCCAGTTGGAAATCCTTATAATTAAATCAGCTGTCAAATTTAATCAGCAAGAGCCTGAACAGTCTAACAAAATTGTAGACTGATTGAATTTGACCAGTCTGCCGAAACGAAAGGTTGCCATTTATTAAGCTATAAAGATTAACTATGTCACTGATTACCCTCGAAATAAAAACTTGAATAGTAATAAATATTTTTGAACATTAAGCACAACGTCATCTGGTCCAAAACTAAGCAAAACTTGTACTAAAACCAGACAACAGACACAATTACATATATATACTTGTTTTTTTTTTGTGAAAACATATGTACATATTATACATAGAAAACCCCCAGCCTCATAGCAAGCAACAATGTTTATCAAATTAATGTTTGTCCTGGGCGGAAATCGAAATCGAACCCACGCCCCTCTGTTCAGAGGGCAGGTCATTTTCCACTGAGCCACGAAGCCTTTTAGTTTAGCTAACATAAGTAAATCAAGCAAATCAGGGCAAATTAAGGCCAAGTACTCGTATACCTTTATCAATTGTCCTTCTTGATGCTGAGAATGCTGATGCTTGAAGCTAGTACACATATGAGAAACCATTATCTTAACAGTTAACCTTTATTAACGGTGCTTCATTCACAATGGAATAATTAATATCACCAAGGCCTTTGTGTCAAGAACAGGGCATTGATTCTCAAGTAAGACGTTGAATGAGGTTGTGGAACTGAATAAAAGGACATAAACCGTACAAGTCACCATAACCGTTGTTTGCCTTAACCACCGGCATATGCCTCTCCTTAGAGAAAGGAGGCTTAGGCCATAGTTTTAGCTTAGTGTGAATGGGCAGGTGTTGTCGAGTTGTTGGCCAGAGTCCAGAGACTTCCAGCTACCCTTATAGGCTGACTTGGCTCAACAACTGCTGTCATATGACAACAGCCAGAACCGTTGGTTAAACGTACACCCTGAAGCACAGAGGAGCTCAGAAAACTGGGCTACTAGACGGTCACTAAAAAAATGACCACCGGTTCGGAATGATTTACTACCGAGATGAACCGGCAAGAAACTCTGCAGTTAATCTTTTTTTATTTTTTCAACTTCGTATTGAAATACAGTATAGCCTTGCACTAGGTAATAACATAAAATACAATGTTTTAATTTAAAAAATGTTACTAATGCCAAAATACAAATCAATTCAATTTATGTATTCATGAACTTTGTAATAGCTTCTTTTCATTAAACTATCTTTGTCATAAATATTAAATTTATTTGAGGGTAAATAAACCACATGTTCTGGTATTTTATTGTAGAAAAATATGCTTTGTGTTGCGAAAGAGCTATGTACCTTCTAAAGACGACATTTTAGAACTATCAATTTATCCTTATTCCTTGTATTAACACTACAGACCTACAGTCGCTATTTTTAGCAAATAATAGACAAATTTTACGTACATACATTGGGGCAGACGTTTTTAAGTATGTATATAACATTTGTTTATCAAATACAAGTAAATAAGAAAGTACCTACGAATATTGCCATTAGTATCGCATAGACAATATAGAAAATTATTTGTTCAGAAAAAAGAATATGAAATTGTTTTTCTCTATGTTTATCAGCATAATATTTTCAAATACTAAAAACTCAACAAAGTGTCAATATTTATACCTTTATTTTAATAATTAATAGAAGGAGTTAATATAGAATGAAATGTCGCAACTGAATTTATGTTCAAATTGATCAGTGAAGCTTTTAAATAACTTTGTCAAGGTGCAATGCAGTAAAAGGGGAAGACTCTATTAGATTTATTGCGATTTCAACTTTAAAACTGCCAAACTTTCACCGCCAGTAACTTACGCTTCTTCTTTTAGGATAGTTACTCATTATTTTTGGAATTTAAAAATTAAACCAAATATGGATTTCATATTCAGTTTTCAAAGTTTTATAGTACAATCGTGAGCAAACATTACATAATTTACGACGCATACATCATCGTTATATCGGGTTTTCGTTTAATTACAATTAAATTTGTAAAAGCTACGTACACTACTTACTTACGGGTATACGTACGTATATATATGTATCTAGTCCTGTTTTTATGTTAGCTTATCTTGATTTCTTACTTCAATTCAAGAAGCGAGATAAAAACGTATTTCCGGATCTCTTTATGGGGCGGTTTATTACAAGTTCACAAAGCTCCCGGGCTCGTAAATACAGTGATACCTACTTCTGTTACATACTCTTATCGGGTAATCAAAGAACACTCCATTGTTTCAAGTCCTCGATAGTATTAATTTATTTTTGTAAACAATTTAGTTTACTAATTATTGAGTACTTTGTCGTGAATTTTTTTGAAACACGTCAAAAGACTTGGTGATACGAAATGTATAGCTCTAATGAAGTAGGTACTCATGGCGGTAAATCTTTTTTTAAAATTTCATAACATTCATAGTATTCCAAAAAATTCAAAGCTTATTTTTGCGTTTGTAGTACGAAAATTGTCTCGTCTATCAGATTTTTTTGAAAAACTATGTGTATATGTATAAATTGTCAAACTAGAAAATATATCTCGTTAAACACTGAACTGAAACTAGCAAGAACAGGTTGGGTTTAAAGGGAAAATTATTAAAACGTGAAGTACCTAATGACCCTGATGTGATACCATTACATTACAGCTTAGTCAAACTCTAAGATCTATCGAAATGTTGTCTTAGGAAAAGTTAATCAATCTGATGAGTATTCTCTAATGGTCCATGAAAAAGTAAGCAAGGTATTGACCGCCCGAAACTGCCGTAATAGAAATAAGATTTTAAAAAAATGGTTCGGCCGTAAGTACCGTACATGCAACTTCTCTTGAGAAAAATTCTTTTACGAAAAAAAAATTACGTCATATTGGATCTGCCATTTTGATTTTTAAAAAACTGATAAAAAATTCGAAATTAGCCCCCTCGAAAACCTTTTACTACCCCTCGATACATGAAATTATACATGAAATTTATGTTGCGTGCATAAAAAAGTCAGTTTTTTAAGGATAAAAAACGAACCGCTGGACTGATTTATTTCAGACTCCTTTCAGATCTAAGTCATGAAGTGGCGTATCGATTGATATGTCATCAGAGCGATTCAGTCCAGTAGTTATTGAGGAACCGAAAGCCAAAATATGTCTACATACATACATACGTACACACACACACACACACACACACACACAGACATCACTCTAAAAATGATTGCAAATGATTCTCCAAGTCTTGAAACGTAAAGAAAACACAAAATTTTCGATTTCGATTTTCGGACCTATTCCAATAACTTCTCAAGAGAAGTTAAAAATAATTACCCATAACTTGACAGTAAACTTGAGTTAAGGACTCGCAAAACGCGATACGCAACCAAGCGTGTTTAGTTGGTATACTTATTGTTAATTATTATTATATTGTAATTTATTCTTTATTTGCAGAGGATAACAATTTAATCTGAAACAAAAATAGCTAAACTAAACGAAATTTAAAAGAAAATGTACACACGACTCAAAATATTTAAAAAGATGTTATTGGCATAAATTTCTATTATACCCAAAAATTGTACTACCATAGAGTTTAATTTTTTTTTTATATCAAAGTGTATTTAGTTACTATTTCAGAAAGGTTCTTCATTAAAATCAACATTTGTCTCAAAACAAAAAACTATTTTCTTTTCGTTTTTTGTATCCGTCAAGCTAGAATAAATACATTTATTACGGGACCTCTCTAATCTTCTTCATTTATATGCTAAAGCGAGCTAATGACGGAGCTCTAATTAAAAACAGTCGAGTTTGTTATGGAGATGCGCTGACGTAGCCGGACTCGTTTCTGTGAATCCGCTCATTTAGCAACAATTGTCGGCGAGGCGAGCGTCTCGGTTTCACTCATTGCTTCTTACTGCTCAAAACAGAAATTTAACTTAGTCTTATTTTACGTTATATAAATGTATAAGAGTAAAATTTCTTACATTTAAAAATTTTGATTTTCCGCTGCCTATTCACTATATGTATAAGATGTTGTTGCCCGGAGTTTATTGGAAATATCATTGAAATTAATTTCTATGTCCTTTTTTACCTTTGTGCGTAATCTCCATAGACTTTGAATTCTGTAATCTGTTCTATGGACTACAACATAGCCTCACAAAATTGACCACACGTTAGGAAGAGATTAAGCGAACCTGCGGTTTTTTTTTTCTATCAACGCCCACCATTTTATTTTGTCGATGATTATTAAAGCAAGATAGAAATAGACAACAGACCTTCACTTGCTTTTTCTCTGTCACACTTTTGTGACAATATTTTCTTAACTGTTAACAGCTGTCTAGTTCTATGGTCATCTCCGGCCAAATTCTGTAAAGATAGGTTCAATTTCATAGGGCAGAGTTATTTTCCCATTTAATTATGTTCAGTAAAAGAAGGAAAAACAATATTTAAAGAGACTTCAAAAAAACTACTTAAATATCGCATTCGCGATCGATCGGTGAGTACTTTGCTAATTTGTTTTTTTCATTTCTTTGCCATCGCATTAGGTGCAAATAAGCAATTTCTGTCTTTGTTGTAAATTTTTGGTATTTAACTTTAAGGAAAATAAATTTTTTTTGCACAACATCAATGTACACTCTGCTTTAAAAAATAACAAAACAAAAATATGTCCAGTTTTATTTTTTTTGAAGTAGATTTAAATTTTTGGAAAATTTTTATCTTATTTTAATTATTATAATTAAAACTAAAAAATCGATTAACGAACAACAATCGAAAAAGAAAAATGCGACTTATGTATCTAAGAAAAAATAAATTACATTCACAATGCAAATTTAATAACGAAGTAGAACACAGCCGCATTCAATTCATTTGGTAATTGACTGCGGTATGCATTATATTTTCGTCTGCTAAGGTAGTTTCTAGATTGCAGTGAAACGTAATGACGCTGTAATGTATTGATTTAAACCGACTTTATTCCAGTTAAAAACTGTGTTATGCATCGTAAATTAAATGTTACATAAATTACAGTTTTAGCAGTTTTTGGTGATTTTTTTACGGCCAAAGCGAGATTTGAAACTTCTTAATAGGGCGATATAGGAAAAAAAAATTATTTAACATTTAAAACTTCTGTACAATATGCACATTATGTAAATGTAGGTACTAAAAATCATTGCAAAATGTCATTTACTTGACTATATACTAGATATATTTGTTATATACTTCTTAAATAAATAAATAAAAGTTATTAATACCATAACACGGATACATAAAACATATCCTTAATATGTTTTTCATTGTAGCGTCGTATTATTAGTTCACCATTAAAATCAATTATACCCAAAAAAATACGGGTTGCACTTCGGGAGTGCCGGCAGAAGTGAAATCATACAACCTGGATATAACATTTTAACATGTGTAATCCGCACTTTTATCTTTTCATCAACCCAATTTCCTCTTATTTTTTTTATTTGTCCTATACAGTTTAACATTTTTTACCCATCACAGAAAAAGTGCACAACGCCGCTAAAGACGTTTTCACTTCAAAATTATGGTAAGCGTGGCATTATGGTATCCGTCTCACGAATTTTTATGGCGTGGTATTATGGTTTCCGTCTTACGTCTTAGGAATTTTCGATCAGCCTGCGCGAGTTTATCATTTTTACCCATACCAAAAAAGTGCACAACGCCGCTAAAGAAGTTTTCACTTCAAAAACAGCTGAGGGACGGAAAATAAGAAATACTTTCCCATTCAAACTTCGGGCTTTATAAATAGTGTCCCCACAACTTGCAACTGCTTTTAAGGGTTCCGTACCCAAAGGGTTATTAGCGGAACCCTATTACTAAGACTCCGCCGTCCGTCAGTCCGTCCGTGCGTCCGTCCGTCTGTCCGTGCGTACGTCTGTCCGTCCGTCTGTCACCAGGTTGTATCTCATGAACCATGATAGTTAGACAGTTGAAATTTTCACAGAAGATGTAATTTGTTGCTGCTATACTGAACTGGTATTTAGTTATATAGTCACTTTAAAAATAAGTAATTGAATGAATATTAAACAAATATTTAAGGGGGGCTCCGATACAACAAACGTGATTTTTTTTTGCCGTTTTTATAGATAATTGTACGGAACCCTTCGTGCGCGAGTCCGATTCGCACTTGGCCGATTTTTCTTCTACTTACTTTCCGCCTTATTGCACAATTTAATTTTTAATACACTGCCTCGCAAAACAGTGTCATTACGTACAGGAAAAGCGGGTGCTAAGACTTTATTTACTCCAATGGGCTTTTTCTTTGTAAAGTTTAATATCCTCAAAGCACGCATTCAAAGAACTCACGGGCGGTAATGACACGCCTATTCTATGAAGAATGTATAAAAGCGTCTATCTGTTCAAAATATGAACTACTCGCCCACTACAAGCGGGCAATTACAAGTTTTAACCTCAAATAAAACTTTTTATTCTTAAATTCTCTAGGAATCCTACGCCGAAAACTGAATTCAGCGTAGGCAGAGCTGCGTGTAAAAGCTAGCAACTGTTAATTACCTACTTTTTTAAACCACTAAGGTAGCAAACAAGCTTGCAGTCCGCCTGATGGTAAGCAGACATAGACACTTGCAACACCTGGGGCATTATTCGCGCGTTGCCGACCCTTCAAAAATCTAATAACTCTTTCTTGAAGAACCCCATACTGTAGTATACCATAAAGGTATATTTGTTTAATATTTAATGTTGCTACAAGTAAGTTTATTCAGTTTATTGTCCACTTAATTTTAATGTGTCGGCATTACATATATGCTATTAATATATAATAATAAGCTTATCTGATATTTTATATTTGAAATTTACCTTTTTATATAATTTTTATTTAAAGGAACCAAAAAGGCAAATACAAAAATTAAATTCGTTATAAAAAATAATCAAAGATGAAACCCAAATCAGCTATTAACAAAACTAAGCATAAATGTATGTAAGTCAGGGTTCTCGTTATTACATTTTCCGACAGCAGTTTCCATCTCGAGCTTAACCAGCGACAAGCAACCCTTCGTTTCGGCAGATTAGCTTAAAACTTATCGGACTGTTCGGATTACCGCGGCTTGTAGAGGTCAACAGAGAAGGGTTAAGCTAATGGTTTGTGACTGCTCACTTTGATGGTCGTTCCGTGACACATTGTACACCATTCAATTGTTTGTTAATTCAATTTTAAGTAACAAACAGCTCGTCCACAAACATTTGTCTATCGGAAACGATATTCGAAGTTAAGCTATATGGGGCGCGGTCAGCTACTGGGTGGGTGGTTAAGATAAGATATGAGGTTTAAGAAGTCTTTTTTAACATGTAATGCAGCTTTGGAATTTTGGTATAATTTAAGAATTTTTTTTTTTTTTTTTTTTTTTTACCACTCAGGTGGCAAACAAGCACACGGTCCGCCTGATGGTAAGCGGTCACCGTGGCCTATGGACGCTTGTAACACCAGGGGTATCACTCGCGCGTTGCCGATCCTTTTAAATCCAATAACTTCTTTCTTGAAGAATCCCATGCTGTATAGTCCTTAGTTTTTAAGAGATCACCTTAAAATCTAATGGCGTTCTTCTTGGAAAACGTCATACAATAGAAATAGGTGCCATATAAACGACGATGACCCTTTTTTTTAAGTTAATTTGCATGTCAATAATTTTGTTATGTCTATAATAATAATGGTTAGATATATTTTAAAGATAGATAGATCTATCTATATGTTTAGGGTTCTCTTATCTTTGTTTATATTCTGTTTAGGGTTGTTCATTGCCATCTTTTTTGTAAACCTATACCCATAAAGATTTTTAAAGATGAAACCCAAATCAGCTATTAACAAAACTAAGCATAAATATTTGTAAGTCAGGGTTCTCGTTATTACATTTTCCGACAGCAGTTTCCATCTCGAGCTTAACCAGCGACAAGCAACCCTTCGTTTCGGCAGATTAGCTTAAAACTTATCGGACTGTTCGGATTACCGCGGCTTGTAGAGGTCAACAGAGAAGGGTTAAGCTAATGGTTTGTGACTGCTCACTTTGATGGTCGTTCCGTGACACATTGTACACCATTCAATTGTTTGTTAATTCAATTTTAAGTAACAAACAGCTCGTCCACAAACATTTGTCTATCGGAAACGATATTCGAAGTTAAGCTATATGGGGCGCGGTCAGCTACTGGGTGGGTGGTTAAGATAAGATATGAGGTTTAAGAAGTCTTTTTTAACATGTAATGCAGCTTTGGAATTTTGGTATAATTTAAGAATTTTTTTTTTTTTTTTTTTTTTTTTTACCACTCAGGTGGCAAACAAGCACACGGTCCGCCTGATGGTAAGCGGTCACCGTGGCCTATGGACGCTTGTAACACCAGGGGTATCACTCGCGCGTTGCCGATCCTTTTAAATCCAATAACTTCTTTCTTGAAGAATCCCATGCTGTATAGTCCTTAGTTTTTAAGAGATCACCTTAAAATCTAATGGCGTTCTTCTTGGAAAACGTCATACAATAGAAATAGGTGCCATATAAACGACGATGACCCTTTTTTTTAAGTTAATTTGCATGTCAATAATTTTGTTATGTCTATAATAATAATGGTTAGATATATTTTAAAGATAGATAGATCTATCTATATGTTTAGGGTTCTCTTATCTTTGTTTATATTCTGTTTAGGGTTGTTCATTGCCATCTTTTTTGTAAACCTATACCCATAAAGATTTTTAAAGGTAAGTTTTAATGATTTTGGAAAGCAAATCTGTTTAATCCTTTGTGACAGCACGGATTTCTTTAAATAGACTTTAAATAAGGCCAGCATATTGATTATAGAAATCGGAATTTTTTTCCGATCGTGTCTACCGTAAACATTTCCGATGTTCGTAAAAAATGTCTACCGCAGCTCCAAATCAAATTAGCAGTGGAACCGGTCCGGCGCATTTCGAATGGTAATTGTTCGTTCAAATGTGATTATAAAGGAGTATGTATGTATGGGTACTGCTGGGAGCTTTGAAGCTATTGTTCTTATTGTGTATTATTCTGTAAAATTATTCGAAGCGAAAAAGAACAAAACACTTTGACCTGCCTTATTTTTCAAATTTTTTTTTTTTTTGAAGTTGATTAGTTAGTTATACGTATTTGACATGATATACGTTGAAATGGTTGAAATGTATACATAGATATTTTACGTAGCATGTGGATTTTACAAGACTGAACGTCATGGTACTGTATTTAGTACGATCTACGTGAGCAATAAGAATTCGTATCTTACAAAATCCATACAAACAAATCGTCGACGTCGTCTCAGTCAGAAGGTTTCCACTGCTGAACACAGGCCTCTCTCATGTTCTTCACAACGGCCGGTCCTAATGGCCCAGCCCACATGGAGCACGTTCGTTTTGAGATAAAAAGTTCTCGCGTTTGATACTTTTCACACTTTTGATAACGTTCGGACTCCGTCCCATACAGTTCAGATAATTTATAAAACCATGCGTTTAGTTCTAATTAATTAATTAAATTTGGAAATCTCAATTTTAGAACATACTAATGTAATGAGTTCTTATATCCTCATTGAGACAAAATATTATATTTTTGCTTTGTTTAAGGTCGGTACTGGATAATTCTCTTCAAAGTCAGTAATGTAATACATTACATTCCATAGTTTGTGTCAGGTCTGGTAACGAAAAGTCAATAAATTCAATACTTATCATAGCACAGATTGTTTTGATCCCCCTGCACAAAGTTATCTTTATAGTTTTGTTTGCGAGAATTCGTCGGCGCCACATTTGTCAAATACCTGTGCGGAAACGTCTCCCTCCCGTGTCTCTTACGACGCGTCATCTCACCGCCCCATCATAGCAAGCAACCCCTTTTTGATGATATTGTGGTTAGTCAACCGAAGTATTATTTCTCATAAACCTACAATAAAAACAGTCATAAATTTTATTTACTAGGTTATTTAGTGACAATTTGCCCCGTATTGTTTCATGTTACCTTAGTTGATCTACGGAGTTGAAAGGTCTGACTAATTTACGTTTTATTATAATTTTATCATATCACAAACTATATGGCTGATCTTGTTCTGCCCTTTCCGTAGTTCACCCATGCTATTCCTTTTCGCTTAGCGTTTTAACTTACTTTATTCTTCTTTCTCAGCTCCTAAAAGTCGTAGCGTACTGTAAAAACTGGTGTTCTTCCATGAAAATTGGGCAATCTAATCCGAAAAAACTCGTTCAAATCGGTGTGTTCAAACAACCGCTTAAAAAAATTTATTGCAGAAATGCCAACTGCAACTAGCAGATATTATTTAGAAACTATATTAAACCTTCTAAAAATAGCTTATGACTAGTTTTATATTTCCATTTGGATTCTAGAAATTCGTTTTCTACGAAGAAAACGTACCATAAATATTTAGGAAATTAAGTTTTTAAATTTCGTATTTCTAAGTGAAAGTAGCTTCACTACATATAAAATTGCTTATGTGTTGCTGCTTCGTGAAATAAAAATTGTCATATCGTATTCAGAGCAGGTCTGGACTTTAGACTGCACCGACCGTTCGCCATTATTCATATGTGCTCTCACATCTGCTTTGTCTGTCTACAACTCATATTTATTATGTTGTAAGTTAAATGTACCAAACTTTAGTTAAGTACTTGCAATTTGAAATTACGAGATGTTTTTTTCGCTTTCTTACTGATTTCCTTTATAATCAGGCCAAGTCAGTCATTGCACTTTTTAGGTTAGGTCAAATTTTGACGTGACAACGTCTTATAAATTGGTTTGCCGGGTGACACTTCAAGAAACTGCGTTACGCTCCGCTCACGTTATGCGCTCACAATGAGAGCGAGTGAGAGGCACGCGCCCGCCTAAGAGCGAGAGAGACAGACATAAAATCATTGTCACGTAAAACTTTCGCCCGTATACCGACTTTACAGGCAACCAGTTTTTTTAAGGGTACCTCCACTACGCGTAAACTGCGGATATTTTTTTCTCGTCTACCCCTTGATGTGTGTTGTCGTTAGATAGGTCGTTAAAAACATTTATGGGTGTGTGCTATTTTTTCTTAGATTCAGGTGTCCCACACACCCCAGACTTATAATTTTCTGTGTGTCCCACCCTGGCAGCTAAATGGTTATTCTGGATATGTGAAATATGTGAAAAAAAACACTGCACTAGTTTATACTTAGAACGTAGTTAAATGTATAACTGTTCCAGCTAAGTAGACTTTTCAAGTTACCGAATAAAGGTTTTTTCCATACCAGACAATACCAACACCGATTCAATCCCGACACGATATCATCGGACATATAATCTTATGTATTCAATACTAAATATTTTAACTCTCAGTCGTTATCGTCACCGATGTGACACAGTGCAGGTACGGGATGAGCGGCATAACAATTAGTCCGACATACACATGGCCGAAAACAATATGTTAATTTCGGAAAATTAATTTTCGTGAAGCTCTCGGAAGGTGAATTTTGAGCTTTTCTTTTTCCTTAGCTTTTCTCATAAATTAAGCTTAAAAATTTAAAAGTAAATTTTACACACACATACATAATATATATATATGTGTTGAACTTTTCCAGTTATTTTATTTTATTTTCATTATTAATGTATACTTATTAATTTATAGATGATACTACATCTATTATTATCATTTTAATGCACACAGTAAGTACTTTAAGTTTTTTTTTTTTTTTTTTTTTTTTTTTTTTTTTTTTTTTATATCCTCAAGGTGGCAAACAAGCATACGGCCCGCCTGATGGTTAGTGTCACCGTAGCCTATGGACGTAAAAAATAATTATGAAGGCGCTTATGCCACTAGTATTATTTAATATCGAAATTCTCTTAAATATTTAAATTCCTTCACTCGATTAACGATATTTGACGTTTCACATGGTGCGCCCCCTATGCTACATAAAAGCAAAAAAAAATTGAAATGTTTGACTTTGTTTTTAGTAGCTTACTTATATATTTTTATTACCTATTGTATTGGTACATATTGTATACTCTTTAGCTAATTATCAAAGTATTGTATTACTACTTTAAATGGAACTTCTTGCTAGCTCTTTTTGGCAGAAATGAACATTGTTTACATTGTATTGACGATTCAAAAGTGTTCTTAGAAACCTACTTGAATAAAGTTTGATTTGTGTTCGAGTTTGAGTTTTTGGGGTTAAATCGGACCAACTTTTTCCCGTCCCCAGTGGTACCCAGAGACCTTGGACCGAGTGGTCTCGATTTGAGAGACAAGTTCTCCACGCTTTTCTTCTACAAGGAAAGAAGCGATGCTTGCATGACCCGTGTAATAAGTGTCTCCAGTACTGTTTTTTGCATAGAAATGTATGTTGTTGATGTTCAACATGTCATTGATATGCAGTAGAAACAGCTTAGGAGACCCCGATCGAACGCCTTCACTATGTCCAGGCTACATACCAATGCCTCTACCTGACTCTCAATGGCTAGTGCCCATCGGTGTGTGAGATACACTAGAAGGTCACCAGTGGAGCGACCGTGGCGAAAGCCATATTGACGATCACTGACCAGGTCGTATTCTTCTGGGTATCTTAGAAGCTGTGTCTTAATCACACGCTCCATCACCTTGGAGAGGAGAGAGGTAATAGCGATAGGCCTGTAATTCGATGGATCTGATCTATTGCCCTTTTTGGGCACCGGGTGCACATTCGCAGTCTTCCATGAAGACGGAAATTGCCTAGTATGGTAGGAAAGTGCAAAGAGGCGCGTGAGTACAGGACATAACTCAGGAGCATACTTCTTAAGCACCACTGCTGGCATACCGTCTGACCCACTCGACTTATGAACGTCTAGGGAAAGCAACGCCCGCCGGACCTCTCGCTGTGTTATAGAGATTTCCGGCATGGTCTTACCGCACCACGGTAAAGTAGGTAGTACAGCGCCTTCGTCGTTCATATTCGAGTTGGAGGCAAAAAGACTACCCAATAGATCGGCTTTCTCTTTTGCACTATGGGCCAAGTCACCATCGGTCTTTCGCAGTGGTGGTAACGACGACTGGCAGAAGTTCCCCTCGGCAGCTTTAGCAAGCGACCAGAAAGCACGACTCCCAGAAGGATAGCTCGCAAGTCGTCCACCTATTTTGCCCATGAATTGGAATTTTGCAGTTGCTTTCTTACTGAACCTCGAGGCAGCATTTAATTTGCGTTTTAACTCAGAAGTATTTGGATCCTCATTATTTCGTTATTATTATTACGTGGTCCAAGCCTCATACACAGTTTGCTTAAGAATTTTAGCTTCTCTGCAAGACCTATTAAACCACGGTCGTTTTTTGACGCCGGCAGCTACTCTGCGAGTAGCTGTTAGGAATGAAACATTCCATACCAGCGAGGATTGACTCAGTGACTGCGGCTGCGCAGACGCCAGGATGAGCTAAAGCAGAGCTGCCTCCACGGGTAAGATGCATAAAATTCTCGCAATCCATCCCAGTCTGCCGACTTATAGTGTCACACACGACGCCAATTAGTTGGCCCAGATGGATTGGGTTGTGTGCATGACACTTGAGTCCGAACGAGACAGTGATCCGAGGAGCCTAAAGGCGCATCCACTGAGACGCAATATCCGTCCGGACGTGTAGTTAGCAAAAGGTCCAGTAAGAAGCTTGTATGGTCCACTATATCTAATATTCTCGTTGGTGAAAGAACCAGCTGAGAGAATCCATAGGTCAGAGCAAATTCACTGCATAGTTATTGGTTCGAGAATTGAGCCACTCACGATGGTGGGCGTTAAAGTCTCCCAAAATTACTAGTTCTGCCGTGGGATATTGCTTTAGAACTTTGTCAGTCGTCAAACTCAGGTGCGTGAAGAGTCGAGTTACGTCCGTGTCACCGCTATGAGACCTGTATAGGCACGCATAGATACGAGTGTGGCCGCCGTAATCTACGCGCACCCACAATATTGACATGCTCTGTCTTCAAGGCTATGAAGGCGGCAACAGCAGATACACCGGCACGACTCACAAAATTATGCTCAAGTTTGTAGCCGAGATAATGAAGGTATGATGTCTTGGCCGGGCAGGATATCTGCGTCTCCGTTAGAACAAGAATGGTCGGCTGCGCAGTCTCCAGATGGAGGTGGACTGCGTTAAGATTTGCGTGAATATGTAATGTTACAAATGTCCACATTAAATGTGGATGGAGCGGCCGCTGAAAAAGGTCTTTTCCTTATTTTTGTAGCGTTTTTTTTTTAAGAAAGTTACTTAGACTAAATTTGAGGATTCACTGCACAGACAGCTTAGAGGACAAAAAGTGCGGTACTAGAATTGCACAGATAATACGGTTGCTGGCACGATGAGCGGAAGGGCCCCTGATCCCCTTCTGTTGTAGTAGCCGGGTCCACTCCGGTCTCCTTCTCCGGCACGACTACCACTTCAGAGACTTCACACAGGCTGGCGGATCAGCCTCCCAGGGCGGAGATTAAGTGATCCCTGGGTTCGGGAACCCGTTCAACCTGCGGGCGGCCAGTGGTCAGCCGTTTCATCAGGTCTCCCTGACCGCCGGACCAGCACGCCGCGTCTACGCCGAGCAATGACAGCAACAAGCACCGCCGGTCCTCCGCTGTCCACGCAACTAATCCTCAAAGAGCTCTGGCAACCTTACTCACCGCCAGGAACACAACACTACTGTGTTATTATGGCCGCGGTTTTCTGAAAGGTGGAAGTACTTCCCCAGTTCGGGCCGCTCATTCGAGCAAGTACTCGCTATGCCCCGCTTTATTTGTTCGGGCGACTTATTCGAGCGAGTACTTGCAGTGCCCTACCTCTCTTAATCAGCGTGGGATCCCTACGGCCACTTCTTGATAATAGTATTTGCGTTATATTTCTTGTACTTATGATAATAGTACCTATGGAATTTAATGGAGCTGTGGCAATGCGAATTCCGTTACATTTATTTCTGTGGGAGCTTTTGAATTTTCCGTGATAAGCAAAATTAAAATCAAGACCATACAATTATCTATACAAACGTTTCACCCGCAGAAAAACCCTTAACCCGTACAAAATCTTTGATAAAAGTGTTATTCTGTCTCTATCAAAAATTAGGTCAATCGTATACATCGCGCATCGTTACGACGTGACGAATAGTGGGTTAGTAATAATACACCGGGGTAAAAAGCAATCTTTATAATTTTTATTATCAAAAGTCAGCTAAGAGTTAGGCCATTTGTGTCGTTGCAATGTGAATAAAAACTGCCTTACTTTTGGATTTAATTTACAAATATTGTTATTTTTAACTAAAAACTTCTTTCAAAAAATACTATTTCATAACTTAAACGATTCAAAAGCAGTTGTAAAAACCTTAATTGAATAAAAAAAAAATGACTTTGACAACCCAAATTAGTTTTGATTAGTGAAAGATTTTTTTAAGATGAGCAGTTGCAGAGATGACCTTACACAAACAACGAAATAAAACAAATTTTACCTATTCAGTAAAGATATATGTGCAATTTTATTATCACTTTTATGATCAATGGCATTCGTGTTTGATAATGTACTTTGTAGAAAGCTAAGATAATACCTATGGCAAAATGAAAGCATGTAGGTACACTAAAATTGTGCGTCTAATTAGGTACTTAAATTAATGAATGAATGTTACATAATACAAATTAAATACAAAACACAAGTAAGCTTAAAAAAAATAAGTACAAGTGCTTGTAGTTAGCCATGTTTATACCTAATTCCCTCTTGCATTTCGTTAATTTTATTATATGAATTTATTTAATGAATCAGAAATGTTTGTATATTTACGTGTTGTTGGTCTCGTAGTTCACCAACATCAGACTTATCAATTTGTCATTGAATAATGGACTTTCTTGAAACTTACAGAGCTTATACAGCAACTTGTGGTTTGGCAACATTCACAAAGTTTTGCAATCACTTCTGAATTCCAAAACTATTTTTGTGTTTGAAATACAGAAAATAAATGTGAGTTTGTTAAGGAAATAAACTGAGTCAGTGTTTTGGGAAGTTTGGCCATTTCAATGAAAAATTCGCAATATATGTGAGGGAGTTTCGGGCCACTCACCGCACGGTATTTCTTAAATTAATGCTGCACTATCGATTGAAAATTCTGTTTTCGATAGTAGTTTTGATTATAACTTTGTACCTATGGTATCATGCAATATGAGTAATATTTATACGATTATATCCGTAGTCAAGTTATCTGTCTCTGTGTAATAAGCTTATATAATTAAGTATCACATTATGTTATTAAAGTAGTTTTTGAAGTTTTAGATAATATCCATACTAATATTAACATTGCTAAACTAGCAGTAGTGAGTTTTGTATTTGTTTGTCATACTTTGTCATCGCAATAAAGTAGCGGTGTAACGTGTGTTTTATTTCAATTGAAAGTTCCTACGAAAAAAGATTTTTTTGATTAAAACTGATAGTATGTCCTACAAGTAGGTACTCTGGTAGCCGCTTTAATTCGTAATTAAAGGATTAATGTTAAATTAAGCAATCGTAGCGGTCCTTAAATTTAAGCAGGTTAATTAATTAAGTATATGTGTTAATTAAGTATATGTGTATTTTATAATGGAAACAATGGTATAAAAAATACTCTATCCCTATGTCGCCCGATCTTATCCACAAAGATCTGGCTACCTTATCTTGTTGGTTCCTCCAAAACTATGACATTGCTGTCACGAATTAAGATATAAATTATAATACCGAAATCTAAATTATGAATTTGTATGAATTGATGTATTTCACCTGTTATCGGGTTCATACATACATATATAATGATGGTCCTACATCCTGAATCTTGAGGTCCAGTTATGTTGGGAAAAATACCTGTTACGTATTATAAAAGAAGTAAAAAGAACAAAAGTGACCAAGCGATACTAAAAAAATAGGTGAAAAGGATAAGCGCTTTTTGAATTCATATAATATACTGGTGTTTGAATAGGAATTAATGGCAGGACAATGAACGTAATGATAGAAATAAAAGTAACATAAAAGAAAGCAAATCGGATGTTAATTACTTAATTAGTTTCTCAACCTAGGTTAGTCTCTAATTTAAAATTTCTTTTCTTTCTGCATTAGAATATATAAAAACGCTAGGGTACAAGACAAAAGGCATTAATTGTCTACTGTAAATAAAATTTTTTGCTCGAGTAGAATAAGAATAAATCACCAAGCAGAATAATTACACCAAATGGATATAAAATTAAATAAGCTTGGTGATTTGTTAAATTTTTGAATAAAATTTCATTCTGTAAATAATTTTGGACTCTTATATGGTAATTGTGGAATCAGTTTTAATTAAAAACTCAAGACAATGAAAGTGGGCAATTACTTCTAATGAGGCTTGAAAAAGTATTTGTGTAAGCTTCTATAAGGTTCTGCAGCCAAATCCTAAAAACGTAAGGCTCAATTTTTTTATTATGTTCGTTCGTGATTAAATATTGAGTAGGTATTCGGAAGGTTTTTTTTTTACGCATCCCATAATACTGGGGCTAGTTCAGGTCGTACTTATCGCACGATTGCTCTGTTTAGATGCTTTTTAGTCGGACCTCTGTATTTAATCCTTACTATAGCACGGACGCTAAGTAGGAAGAATTGCGTTCAATGACCGGGTTCTGTTTGTCTCTGTTGCACGCGCATAATTATTTGCCGTCGCACTCGCACAGATGCGATGACCGCTGTCATAGAAGAGCGCAACGGCAAATAATTATGCGCGTGCAACAGAGACAAGTAGTGAACGGTCAACGAAATTTTTCCTGCTTAGCGCCCGTGCTATAGCTGTTAATACTACCTATTGTCAAAATATTATTTAATTAATTAATGTGCTCAACTTACTGTATAAACGAATTTATAAGGAACCAATCCCACGGTGAGTAAGTACTGTGTAAACAAAAATAAATAATGCATATCGGATGCGGGACACCTGAGTAATTGGTGTAGGATAGTGGCGACCGGGGGTAGTTCTTTTTACATTGAATGTTGTAAATAATGAACTATTTACATTATGAAAAAACTAATAACTGTCTTTAATAGAGGATCTATTCAATTCTAAATCTGGTTTATTTCAAGTAACTGGGAAAATTAAAACTAGCAATATCAATTGCTTTTTTAATTATTGAATCGTGATATAGGGAAGGTTGACTATTGGATAATTATCACTAATCTGCTTTAAATAGAAAGTAGTAAAGAAACTTTGCTTTATTAAAAACTAGCTTCTGCCAGCGGCTTCGCCCGGCCTAAATTTCTTACAGAAATTCCTCAATTATAGAAAAAAAACAAACAATCAAATCTTTCCTCTTTAATGGCATAATACATTCGTGTCTGTGAACCACGGAAATAAACATACAAAATTTCAATCCAATCGGTCAAGTCGTTTAGTAGTTGACATACCGACAGCAGCGCCACCTACCGGGTCCAATTGTATTTTTAAATAATCCAGGGAACCATCGAAATACCCATATAAAATTTTAACCCAATTGGTTCAGCCGTTTGGAAGTTATGTGAAAAAGATAAGTACGGAAGGATAATTCTTACTACCCGTTATCCTATTACCGGTTTTCCTGTAGGAATGAAGCATTTTCTTGCGGTAAAAAGTAGCTTATGTTCATCAGGGATAATGACGGCTTTTAATGGTAAAAAAATTTTCCAAATCGGTCCAGTAGTTTTGGAGCCTATTCAATACAAACATAGTTACATATAAATCTTTCCCCTTTATAATATTAGTATAGATGTAGCGAAGTAACAATTTTGAAAATAATTGGCTGGCTTGCCAAGTCCCGACTAGTTTTAAACAAATAAAACACATGAAATGGAAGCCTCATTCAAAAAAAATCACACATCACGTTTAAAAAAGGGACCTATGTAATATCGATACATTTTATTGTTAAAAGAACAATTTCGTACCTGGATTTTGAAAAAATGGATGCACTTCTCAAACCAGTTGTCGCCCCCTTGCAGTAAAAAATGTGACTGAGGGCGTTGTCAAATCGGACCTAAAACGAGGGCGAGGTGTGTGTTGTGTTGGTCAATACAGAGTTATTGAGAGTGTGTCATCCTGCCCATAGTTAACCAACACCGGTATCCCCTACCTATCCACAAAAAAATCATGCGTCAAATAAACTACTTAAAAAACTTCTTGTGAAACTACTTAAAAATATAAATAAAATTTTAGCGAAACTAATAATCCTAATTAACATCAGACGGGCCGACTGCTTGTTGCCACCTTAGTGGTATAGAAGCAGTTCAAAATCGGCAAGATATTGGGTAACATATACACAATAAGTACCGCTAAGAATTGCGCCGTTAAACCCATGCGTTAAGCCGGTGGTGTGTTTTTCTTCTGATTGGTACACACAATTAATAGATCATATTTTGAAAACTATGGAATAGATTTAGATTTGCTTTGTTCCCTAACTTAAAAGGTACTTAATTCAATAAAAAATGAATTATTCAAATCCGATTACTAGTTTCTTAGAAATGTCTGGAAAAACATACAGACATACACTTATGAAATTTGCCACATCTGTTTAGAGGACCACATAGATTAAAATTTATAAATATTTTGCGATTCTAACAATATTACATACATACGAGCCGAATTGATAAAACCAACTTTTTTTTAAAGTCGGTGAAAAACAACTTTCTTCTAAATTCATGGACTCTATGTAGGTTACACTTACGGCCCAATAAAACGGGAAAGACATGTGTTGTTAAACGACTAGATAGCAAAATATTTTATTATATACTAAGAGCTAAAGAAATTGGACAAACGTAACACAAGAATTCAACACAATGGCAGACTAGTATTTTCAACTTCGATTTATCGTTTGGACAGCTACAAAAGACAAAAAATAGTTCAATTTAAAAATGTTCAAGCTTCGCTGGTTCTATTTGGCTCTTCGGCAAAATTTTATTGAAGCGATAAATTTTCATTGCAAATTTTTTGAACAGTCAAACGAATGGAAAATGAATATTGTTCGATAGTGTGACGGACGTGTCGTGAAATATCCATCGGTTTGCTTGTGCGTTGAAAATGGTTATTTAGTTAAAATTTATCTGAATTGTATTAAATTAAACAGCATTATATTTTTGTAGATTTATATGAAACCAGCTTAAATATTTACAATAGATAACGTTAAACTCTTCTACTCTGTAATAAGTTAAATCCGAACCATGTGCCGAGAGTGAGTTTTAAACGCTACTATCGCGTTTGCGTTAACAAAATACAGGTATGGAAATGACGGAGCGCCTCTAGTGGACGCGTTTTAAGAATTTTGTTCTTAGAATTTTTAATATAGTGACAAATTTAAGTTTTACAAAAAGTGCACGCCTCATAGCGGTCATTCACATTTAAAAAAAAAATCCAAAACAAAAACTCAAGTTTTTTAAAATAAAATAACAAATAAGGTGAGGAAAAAATATACTATAAAATAAAAATAAAAATATATATATAGATATACAGTATACAGTGGTATATTAGTTTTTTATAAATTATAATTAAACGACAGTACTTAGAACGCTAATATTAACTAGGAATCAGCACAGTGTAATACTTTATATATTAAAAACAAAAGTATTCCGGTAAGATGATTTTTTCGACCAATTTCTCTGCCACATACATGGTCACATAAACACAGACTCACGGACGTCCAAGAATGATTAGTTTTAATGTTATTATTTATTATATTAAACAAATTAATTGTTTATAAAATGTACCATATGTGCTAGACAGATTATTTAACTTCATATTAGTGCACTCATATTATCCTGTAAGTGTTATATTAAACAAAAACACTTCATTTAAGTTTCGAAAGACTGGGTATTTTGACATGTCGAGAGTACAGCACTACCTCACCGCTCCGCTTTTGAGGCGTGCAACACGCAAAAACTTACACTAGGCACACCGGTGTGGTGGACCACTGACGCTGGTGAAAGTCTATAAATTGAGTAGTTTCTAAAATCAATAATTGACGATTCAAATATGCTATAGTTGCTTTGCTGAAGTCAATAAAAACACACACACATGCTTTCTTTCGTTCATGTGCTTGTTGAGTTCATAACTGCACATGCAAAAAAGTTGCGGGGCACTTTGATATTGCTTAAATCCAAATTGTTTATTGTTAATTACATTATTTTGTTGCAGGTATTTTTTTATTTCATCATTAAAGTACCTTTCGATTACTTCTTCTATAGATGAAAGGATAGTTATTGGACGATAATTGTTATAATTATTATGTGAGCCTTTTTATGAATTAGGCTCACAAGACCCGGTTTAAGCTTATCAGGGTAACTGGATGTGGCTATGCAGGTGTTAATTAAATACTTAATGGCGGGTTTTATTTCAGCATTAATTTTATTTAAATCACTGGCACGTATCCTGTCTACACCCGGGCTCTTTTTATCACTGATTTGCCTGATAATTTCGTACTCTACGTCGTTGCTGGCAAGTTTTAACCGCATAGACACATCTGGAGTTCTTACATATTTTTTTCTCCTAAGGCGGGTTGTACACAAGTTAGAGAAATATTTTTTACATTGTTCTGAAATTCTAACGCTAAGTTGTTGCAGAGTATATGTTCACTTACTTGTCACATATTACTCTCCTATATTTTTGACTCCCTCACAGCCTAGTTGGTAGTGTGGCCGACTGCTGTGCAGAGGGTGTGGGTTCGATGCCCGCACAGTTATCCGCACTTTTATCTTTTGTCCAAATTTTATATAGCTAAAATTTTTTTACACACACATTTTTCACTCTATTGTTAGCCCACTTACAAGTAATTCTACGATTTCTTATGTTCTTTGTGAAAACCCTATTTTCATAACAATTTTAGAATTTTTGTGTAATAAAGTTTAAAACTTCTTCGGGGTTTTATACATAAGTGCGGGACTCCAGTCGACATTCTTCAGCTCATTCAGTACCAGTTTGTTATCTATTCGAGTGATAGTCTGTGCGCTGTACTGCATTTTTGCTTTTTTTTTTGCTCAACTCAAGTGTATCCCACATTTGAGCTCTAACCCACTGAGTGCATCCAGATATATATTTTTGACAGTGTTTGTAGTTTTAAGATCGGTATTTACACCCCCAATAAATAAGATTATAATTACAAAGAATATTTTTTTTACGAATTTCGTATTTTTCCCTATATTTGTAATGTAAAACCTTGCTACGTGTAAAATTTCTAGGCAAACAAGAAGTACCCCATAAGTTCTGGTTTATTTGTGAATGCCAAAATATGCGACAAAAATGGCCGTATTTCGGCCGTATTTTTTTATTGCGCTGACTTAGGAACTTGATTTTTTTACAACTTCCAGGGACTGTAGACCTTGGTATTTGATATTAATTTCAACTTGATAGCTTTACGAATTCCTGAGAAAAAGGGCTTGACAGACAGACGGAGTACAAAGTGATCCTATAAGGGTTCCTATTTTCCTTTTGAGGTACAGAACCCTAAATATAGTACATTTGTGTTTAAAAGTTGCTCCGATAGCCGATAATGCATAGAGGCAGCACCAAAACGTATTGAATGGAAAAGTGGACAAGGAAATTGGTACAGGTTTGGATAAAGCAGACTAAATTTTGGGAGAAAGTAAGCGTATTCAATATATTAAATCCTTATTTGAATCGGTTGAGCAGTTTTAACGTGACCCACGCACAATCAAACAAACCAATAGAGAAAAATTACAAAATTGATCCTAACTATTCTAGAGCTCTTTCTGATTTCACTTAAGTATGTTTTTCGCAAATATTATCAATGTACGGTCACGATCCTTTTCCTTTGACCCTTTTTAGGGCTGAATGTCGAAACTCTTTCAAAATTGTTAGCTTTATAGTCCTGGACATTTAGTAATAGATGTATAAGTTAGTAACTGGTATTTCGGTTATACTTATTGTTCGGTAAAAATTATGTCGGTCAGGGGATAGGATCGTAGCTTACTCTGTGCGCGTGCCCGTCAGTCAGTCACTCATATAATCTTTGGTTGAAAGGTCGCGGATGTTGTTTTTGCGCTAATCTTTATATATAAATTCGATAAGTCAGTGGAAAACCATTTACACATACACGAACAAACATACTATTCACTACACCACAAATGTACACATAAAATAATCTGACGCCAAAATTGGGTAAGTCCTTGTAATTTTCCTTAGGGCATACGTTCGACATAGTTTAGTAATCAACACTTATACTTTGATAAACTTAATAAGTAATACTTTTAGGGTTCTATAGCCAAATAGACAAATCCAAATCCTACATACTATAGTTCTTATAGATCACACAATCCGTATGTTACAACCATATTTTCTGCCGTCTTTTTATCGAATTATAATTAAATTTAACAATTGCGTGTCTTATGTAGCTACACCCTTTACAGATTTATACTGAAATAAAGATAAAGATAGCTCGCTTTCTTCATACACAGTTCCTTAGGATAAAATTCTTTTTCGCACACACCATTGATACATTTTACTAATTAATAAGATTTTTCTCACCTCAATTCTCAATCCCCCGCTCAATGCTGACTTACTTACTAAAGTTCGTCAGGAACTGGCAATGGGGGTAGGTATATTATTCAGTCCCTGGTCTTTTACTATACCGCTTATTTCTTTAATAAATCAGGTAAATAATGACCTATGGGACATATATGAAGCCACCTTAATCCAAAAATACTGGATCACAAATAGTTTAGCGTGATAGGCTCACCCTTTGTCGCACAGGACTACAGTGGTTGGTAAAATGTGGCTGGTAACCCCCTTCTAGGGAAAAACGTGAAAATATACGCAGGTACACACAAACGTTGGACGTTTTTAAGCAAACTTTTCCTCTCAGCTAAAAATTGATTTGTACAAAATCTGTTCTCAAGTTTTTAAGATATCCGCAATTTTTTTTTTTGTACCACTAAGGTGGCAAACAAGCTTACGTTTCGCCTGTTGGTAAGCGGTTACCGTAGCCTGTGGACGCTTGCAACACCAGGGGCATCATTTGCGCGTTGCCGACTCTTCAAAAGTCTAATAACTTCTTTCTTGAGGAACCCCATACTGTAGTCCCTGCCGATGGCGAGTGGTGCGATGGTCGGAAGTAGCCGTGGGCAGCATTTCGAACAATTCCTTAGAACACATCCCATTGTACGAGCGGTATAACACCCACATATACTATTATTCGGTTAATTCTTATACTAGGTACCAATGCAAGCGAATCCTAGATTAGTGCGCCAAAGTACGCAATTGGCAATTTTGCTATTATACTGATTAGAATTAATGATAGATATGTATCTATCGATCACTTTTTTAATGTTAATTTACTGCATTTTGGAGTACCTAAAGGTTAGAATAGACAACATAATGGTTGTGTCGTGAGTAGAATTCCTCATACCGTATTCAAAGCACGCGTCGACTGCATTGACCCGCGGCCATTATTCATAAGTGGTTTCTGAACTGTCGTGTCTGTCTACAAAACATAATATATGTTGACTATTAAATGCTAAGTGCATTTCAAAGGTTTTTGGAGAGAGGTTAGGATAGTAAACCTCATTGTGTTTTGCCATGGTCGGGTAGGTAATTATCGCATCAGTTTTCGCTGATTGAGAGCATACCATATATATACTTACTGTTATATTCTGCTCATTCTACTTGCGTTTATGAAGGCGAATAAGTCATACAAAACAGTATATTGGATCAGTACCACTTCTTTCTTGAGTGTGTTTTTCAAAAATAATTTTAGCTAAGCTGGCAATCCGTTGTTATCTACACGTACTAACCTTAGACGAATGCAATAAATATACGGAACGTGTGAAACAGAAGGAGATAGCTACAGTATAAATTGAGGTGTAGGACCGTAAATATCATTCATCACTCATCCCACGACCGACCTCGGCATGGTCGTAAAACTATCGTTAGGCGGCCTCGGCACGTACTAACGGCCCCAGATGACGATCTCGCTGTCCGGATAGCGAGATTAGTCTCTTCCACCTCCCCAAATAGGGACTCCCCCCTCACACGACGCCGACGTCCCCGGGTTCGTCGGCGCCCGAACGGATACATGAGGTATCAAAAAGTGCGGGGGCGCTGCCCGCCCCCACTCAATCGCAACCGTACCCGCGTAACGGGGAACTCCCCTCCTGGCGGTGACTCACCTTCGGGTTCGAGACTCACGCCAGTCGAAGGGACGCCCCCGAGAGCGACAACCCAAGCCGAGGCTCCCCCCGCGGGGAGCCCTTGAGCGTTGGGCGCTATATGGGCTGAGGCTCCTTCAGAGACTCACCCCAAAAATCCCGGTGAAGCAGTAATGGCTGCAACAGCCAACTGCATAGTCAGCTTAGAAAAAAAAAATATGTTGAAAGGCGTTGAAGCGCGAATACCTGGTATTGTCAACCATGGTGTAAAGAATATCTAAAATAATGTATAATGTAAATATAGTTAAGTCTTCTATTGGATCGATTATAAGTGTTGCAAATAAATAAGTGCTTCCATCATCATCATCATATAGATAAAGAACTTTTGCTTTATTATCTAAGCCAAGCAAGTCAGCAGCCACCCACAGTACTATTTTTCAATAGGTTCTATAAAAGGTCTTGTACATTCAAGATACTAACGATTTATATACAGAATCACCGGCTGGCACTAAAGTTATGGCACTAAAATAGAAATTGTACGAATTCAAGTTTATTAAATACGTATATATAATATAATATATATATTTCAATAACCCTAAAGCCTAACCTTGCGTGCACACTGACTTTTCAAATTGTAATGCCCTTGGTGTTGCAAGTATCCATAAGCTGCATAAGCTGCGGAGACCACATACTATCAGGCGGACCGTTAGCTTGTTTGCCATCTTAGTGGTATATAAAAAATAAAAAAAAATATTCAAATATATATCAAAGTTTCGAAGAGAGTATAAAATCAATGATTTTATTAGTAATAAAAATAATGAACCCAACCGTGCTTTTCATTATTTCCATAACATAGAATACCCATATTATAGGATATTGGACAGTTTTTATCTCTAAAAATTTAAAAGTTCCCGCTAGGATAACTATAACCGAGCTTAAACGAACGAACTGTAGCTTGCTATAGCAAAGTTCATTAGTATAATTTCCTTAAAATTAGTTGAAGTAAGAAATAAGAATCCCACGCCAATAAACAAAATAAGAGCAGGTAGATTCGTTGGCAAAAGCTAGTAGTCATATATATTATATTAGGTATACCTCAAATGTCCTAACAATTTCCCGTCGTTCCCGCTAGTACCTACACCCAACATAAAAAATACAAATTTGTGAACACGTGTATAAGGCACAAAGCTTAAGACTTGCCTAAAATTACCATTATTTGCAACTTCTGGATTTGATTTCTTGCAAGACAAGCGTTGTATTTTTCCAACCGTCAAACGAACGAAATGTAAATAATGCGAGAGGCTGAACCTGTTCTTTTTGTAATGACCACGTTTACTGAACTAAAGGATCCAAGTTTATTTCCCGATAATGGAAACACTGTTTGTACCAAAACATCGCAACTACATCGCTCATACAGCTCTTGGATTAAGTAGCCTTTGTGCATTTTTTCCGGACCCATTGCACAGAAATATAATTTAGTTTTCAAAAGATAATGTTTTATGTCACACATTGTACTTGAAATTTTATTTTAGTGGTTTTATTCTAGACATATGTACCAACCTAATAATAATGTTAAATATATTTAATATTTTTCTATTTCTAATAATTTCTTACTTTTCATGAGAAACATGTTCTTGAAAAGTAGAACATAAGGTAGTGCAATATATTTTAAAATACCTTACCTTACAACTGCAGGCTTTCGATTGCATTGTGTTTAACTAACCGTGTAATGTATGCGTCCCGATGCTGCATTCTAACGCTTCTTTTGATGCGGTGTTTTCTCACAAACATTTTAAAAATAGAATCTCACAATTTCACGTGTCTGTGTTTTTCGTGAATCATTCCAACTTAAGGCGAGGTTATCCAGGTTTTGTGTGTTTTCGGACATTCTTTTTAGGTATAAATTAAGAATATTAACGCTATATATTAATAGAATAGACTACCTAGAAACAGACAAAGCCCAAAACACGATTAGAATAATTATGTTCGATAGATTAAAATGCTAAAGATGACATTAACTTCGGCTTTAGAACAGACATTATGAATAGTTTATATATACCGTAATGATAAAACAAATATACTAATATACAGGATTTTCAATTAATAAGAAATAGACAAAGACAAATAGTTAATTTTGTTACTTCTACCATAGTAATAAAAATCAATGATATTTATGGCGCTCGGCTAGCTTTACAAAAAAGGGTTATTCACTAGTTGTGAGGGTAAATAGTTTATATAATTTTAAAGTTAAGAACCTGTAAGAAATCTATGGTCCCAAAAAACACGGTAAATATCTCAAAATTATGTATGAGTACAGACTATGGACCCATGGGATTCAGAGGTTCACAATTTTTTTGTAAAGATCATAAACCTTTATAAGATATTGTGGTATCGAGGGATAAAAGGGCTGACGCATACTTAGGACAGCAGAATAGTATTGCTATGCAAAGAGGTAACATAGCTAGTCCTCTCGGTACACTTCCCAACTACAGCGATTTAGATAAAATATGTTATTTATGTCATAGGGTTTTTGTGTATTATTATGTTTAGCATTTTTGAAATGATAATATAAATTAATTTTATTTATAAAAGTTTATTTTAATTATAACAGGGTATAGACTTACAAAATCAGCAGTTTTTAGTTAATTTTTGTTAAGAACCCTCGGTGCGCGAGTCCAACTCGCGCTTGGCTACTTTTTTACTTTTATACCTAACTTAAATATTAATTTAACTTGTGTTTGATTCTACTAAAATAAATTTAATATGATGGATTATTTTAGTATTAGGTTTCGTCAAATATTGGTAGCTTTCTATTATGCATATTATTTTCGAGCGTTGAGTTCCCATCGAATTCATCTCTGTCATATCTATCATTCTGATGGAACGTAATGTAGTAATTGGTTTATATGATAAACTTACAAAACGATAAGTAAGCCTAGTACTGATCACACTAGATGGTTTTACGATTTTGCGATATGTTAATACGGTCAGATTCAGTAACATATTAAAAAACATAGTTCATAAATAAAACTTAATAAACAAACATACCGTAGAAATTTAAACCATCAGTAAAATAAAGTCAGCCCTCGACATGGATTCAAACATGTGTACACATGTGTAAGCATATAGTGTGGCACAGCTATTTACATGTTTCTGTCCAAACATGTGCGTTTTGCTATTCCGGTTCGGTTTTTAGGCACACATCAAAGCGTTCGAACTTTTGCAGCTATCCAGTTGCGTGTGCGTTTCTGAGCGGAACAGTCGTTTTGTGTAGTTATTCAGAATGAACAAATTCTTAAATTTCTTAATGTCTTTGTTCTTAATTTTATTTAGTTACTAACTTTTACCTTCACTCGTGTTATTGTTGATTTTGTCAACTAATTCGGGTTGCCGATCGATACAGTAATCATTAACAGAAAAACTATTAACAATAAACAATAATTCTGCAAAGGTTGAAGCTAATCGGACGATGAAATAAAAAGTTTCATACAAACTTTACTCGTCCCCTCGACCCACTTTCTTAATTTTTTTAGAAAGAAAAAGTAGCCTATAGCTTCATATTTCGATAATCGAAAAATGGTTTCCACATGTACCCATCTGCCAAGCCTACCCGTTTACCAAGCCATCTTCGTCCTTTATAATATTAAATTTTATAAAAATAAAATTAAATAATAAAAAAAAAAAAAAAAGAAAAAAAAAAAAAATATATATAAAATAAAATTGTTATATAAAACTAACATAATGATCAAAATAATAATTTAATGCAATCGTGGAAGATCGAGGACTTAGAAAAAGTTATCCAGGATCGTGGCGGTGGAGGTCTTTAATATTTTTGTAGACTTTCTAAAGACGGGCTTAACACATTTATGTAGTTAAAAACCTAAATTCGAAAATAAAATAAATTTCATTACTAGAACACCCGGGACAGCATAAGTTTACGTAGACATACATAGGCAGCGGCGAGCGTCGCGTGGCCACAATATATAAAGAAAGCGTATGAGGTGGGCATATGCAAAATGCGATAAATTAATATAAAATGCAATGTATTATTGAGTGAATACATTATAATATGAGAGGAATTATGTACCTTTCTGATGGCTAATAAAAGGTGGTAGTGTTGTAGTGACCTGAATATTGGAATGCGACTCTTTTGCTTGATTTAGCGATGGATGTTGCTTCTTATGTTTGATTGCTTATACTGCTGCTATACAATACAGGTAAAAAGTCCTCGCCTGAGTAAAGTAAAGTGGAGACAAGGAGATGAAATGGAGGCATGCCCGGGGATCGGAAGCTTAAAACCTACTGATCTCTCAGAATGTTTATCGTTAACATTCGTTAGTGGCTTCAAGTTACATCGGCTGAGCTCACAGACGGTTTGAACATCTCTCGCCTAACGTTTCGATCCGTTTGTTTGGGTCAAATACGGAGGTGAGTTCAGTGCCGAGCGACTTGAACGACGACAACAGATTACACAGTGTAGAAGGGTAAAGGTCCTTGCCCCGAGCTGTCTGTCAGAGTCGAAAAACTGTGAAAGAAGGCAATTGTTGTTTTATTTAAATTGACACGTAAGCCGTTGCCATGTTGCGGGGAGTCGGACGCTGATTACGCGAAGGCGACAGTGATACTTCACCTACGCGACTGGTGACACCAAATAGGGAGAAGTCTTGTAGCGATTTGAATATTGGAATGCGACTTCTTTGCTTGTATTAGTGATGGACGTTGCTTCTGAGGTTTGATCGTTTATAATGCTTCTATATTACACAGGTAAAAAGGCCTCGCCTGAGTAAAGTAAAGAGGAGACAAGGAGATGATGATGGAGGCATGCCCGGGGATCGGAAGCTTAAAACCTACTGGTCTCTCAGAATTGTTTATCGTTAACATTCGTTAGTGGCTTCAAGTTACATCGGCTGAGCTCACAGACGGTTTGAACATCTCTCGCCTAACGTTTCGATCCGTTTGTTTGGGTCAAATACGGAGGTGAGTTCAGTGCCGAGCGACTTGAACGACGACAACAGATCACACAGTGTAGAAGGGTAAAGGTCCTTGCCCCGAGCTGTCTGTCAGAGTCGAAAAACTGCGAAAGAAGGCAATTGTTGCTTTATTTAAATTGACACGTAAACCGTTGCCAAGTTGTGGGGGGTCGGACGCTGATTACGCGAAGGCGACAGTGATACTTCACCTACGCGACTGGTAACAACTCATGGAATCATATTTGGTTCGCGACTAAATTCCTGAAAAGCTGCGATACTGAATATTACATAAATAATATAACTCACACTTATTCTATCGTTAATCGATCAAATAAACTATAAACTATATTTCTTCGTACTTGAACTGATAATATACCTATACATTTAACCTGTTTATGAATCCTTGATCATGTATGGTGTGGACGCCGGCTTGAAAACCGAAATATATCATTTATAATCTACGACTGAAGTTACATGGATGCAGTGGGGCTTAATTCTTCTTGAAATCTTGGTGAATTCCATGGCTGTTCCATTGGTACATAATAATTATTACCTACTACACAAATGGTTCAGTGGGGTTTATTGCGTCCTGCTCTTCGGAGTGTGCTTAACACGAGACGTGCTCTCTTGACAATGTCATGGCTGTGTCTGTGCGAACGGATGTCACACTCTTTGGCCTAAGGCTGAGTGTTTGTTCTATGCACGCACAAGGATTTGTTCCTGAAACTACATATTAAGACTTCGGTCTTCAGCTTCGGCTGCAACGATAATGTAATGGTTATACCATTTATGATTTCACGCCTCTACTCCTACGGGGGATGTGCGCTAAGTTAGCCTCGGTATGGACACGTACCGTGGGAAGCGCTGGGTGGAGCTTCCCGCCTTTTTATTTTTTTTAGAAAAATAAAAAGCGCATAGGGGTAGAGGATACTATTTTCATTACTAGAACGGTGTTTCAGTCTTTCTCTTAAAGAACCTGCGGTCTACGTTACACAATAAGGTCCTACCACTTAGACGATCACATAGCCAAACCTTCGTTAAATTTATACTTCAATTTTCAAGTTTCATGTTTATATTGTCTTATAATCTTTTCTTTCCATGCTGGTTAGTTAGGTAGGTACGTTAAGGGTAGCTAGTATAGGTGTTCTTTGGGGGGGTTAGTTACACACACCACATCAATTATTTTTTAATTTAAACAACACCTCACACTTTAGGTTAGACGAAAGAAAAAAAACATCCCCTTTTGACGGTCACCACTTTTTCACCCTAATTAATATGTATAATTATGCCAAATTACTACTTTCTATTTATTACTAATGGTCTGTGAGCTAAGCCACGGACATACGGACGGACAAGGCCATATAATATCATTGTTGACTACGGAACCCCAAAATGCAACCACCATCCAATGACTGACCAAGCTCGACGTTACTTAACTTTCAATATCGTTTCTAATAAACAAATGTATAACTGTTTTTCTTAAACCTTGCAACAATTCACGGCAGTAGTATGCCTAATATAACTTAGTTAAAAGGAAAAATATTAAGTCAACCAATACATGCATATCAGTACATTTTATAAGTAACCAACTTATAGAAATGTACTTGTAAAAAGCAACTACGAAACTCTACTCTGCCCGTGGCCCAACAAGCAATTGGCAGGTTCATAATTTTTATGTCTTTGTAAATTTTATAAATTGTACCTACTCTATTCTGAGGTTAACATTTTCACTATTTAGAATTACGATCCATTTTATCCCATAATCTCCCTTAAGATTCATTATAAAACACCTAAATAGTTCTTTAGATTAAAGGCATTACCCAGTCGTAAATTTTTTTATGCCACTAAGGTGGCAAACAAGCATGCCGTCTGCCTGATGGTAAGCGGTCACCGCAGCCTATGGATGCTGGCAACAACTAGGACATCACTTGCCTACCCTTCAATAACTTCCTTCTTGAACAACCCCATATTGTGGTCCAAAAAAGACCTTGGAAGGAAGATCATTCCGCAACCTAAGTTTTCTAAAACATATCTAAAACCTTGGTTTTTTAGTATTGTTCCTCTGCTTTACATACATGACTAGCTTTCGCTTGCTGGTGTTTACTTGCTCCAAATTTGGTTATGGTTGTGAGATGCCTACGGCAAGTCCTTGAGATATTCCTACAGCAAGTTCTTGAATACACTAAGGCAGTTTGTTGAAGTTTTGTTTATTCTCTCCGCGCTAATCGGACTCACACTTGACGTTTTTCTAAGTAAAAAAGACTACTTAGAAAAACGTCCAAGGTGCAAGCAGTTTAGCCGTGAAAAGAACTTAAAAGGACAGAGAGGCTTCAACTAATATAATATGTCGGTATAAATTATATGTCCATCCAGAATATTGTATCTCTCAGATAGTCAAAGAATATTACACAATCAACTCTCTCTTTATATGTTATAATTATATATACAAATTAAAATTTATTTGATCTACTTATAATTCAGTACGTTAGTATGTAATTTTGCAAAGTATATATATGTATGTTTACCTAACATACCTGAAGCACAACATAAAAGCTGGCATACAAAAGAATATCAATTTAGTAGCGTATAAAGCAATCCTTTTCAGGTTTACAAAGTTCCCTGACACGGAATTGATTTGTTGGTTTTGTGCTCATTTGATGTAGAACCTACACAGAGGCCCATTTGTTTTATAGCAAAATAAAGATTATTGTTTTTCTAATGTATTATGTCAAAAACTAATCATTCTAAAATTTTATTTTGCTGTAATGTTAAATGGTTCATAAACTTATATTTAATACATGTTTTACAAATTTGCCAATTTTAGGTAAGTACCCTTTGATGGAATTTGTACGAAATCTTTACTTATCCGACAACATTTTTAAGTTGGTCCACTATTACTCGTTAAGTTGTAAAGCCTACTTATCTATGATAGTTTTTCTTTTAATTTTATTATATATGCTATTCCCATGATTTTTTTAACACACACAAGAACAGCTATTTATCTGGCAGTCGGAGGGACGATGACGAGGATGACGACACTGGAACCAAAATTTGCACTTCAAGACTTAATATTTCCCAAACACATCGCTGATTCGAAAAATGGTTTTCACACATCCTTAATATTTTTTAACGAGCTATACAATGACACATCGGACTATGGGGTAGACGAAAGAAACAAAATACATCTCCACTAATTTTATTTTACTACTTTGTTGACCTAATTAATATATATATCCGTGCCAAATTACAGCTTTCTAGTACTAATGGTTTTTGAGCTAAGCCGTGGACAGAGAGACAGTCAGACAGACAGACAGTCAGACAGACAGACAGACAGACAGACAGACAGACGGATGGACATGGTGAAACTATAAGGGTTCTATTATAAATTCTATTTCATGGTAATGATACATAAATAAAAGTGCTGATGCGACATGAGAAGTAATTACGTCAATGCATATCTTTCATAGTTAGTTTCCTTTTGTGTGCAGTTAGACCGATTTTGAACTTCGTTGCGGACACGTTTCTAATTCTATTTATTTTTATTGTATTTTTCTATTTCTTTTTTGTAATAAATCAATGTTACTTAGTGATTTCTTTTTTTAAAAAAACTCCAAAGATCGACCCCGTAACATTGGTGTAAGAAGTGGGATCGGAGAGAACTTTGCTAGTAAACTTGGAAGTCATACAAGGGTTTATTGTGTTCGCAAATTCGTGTCTCGACGGAAATCATAATTTACGAAACTCCGATCTCATAATTAAGTAAAGTGGACTAATTGCAGTTCTCGTCTACCACGTTCTACCGCACTCACTTCGCTAAGAAGAAAACCAAAGCTGCGTACTACGTCAACGAGGTATCCTGACCCTGGGCTAAACAGGCCCACTATCTACAGAGCTGTTCCGCGCACGGAGGAGTTCCTGTGTTTTCGCTGGCCTTGACCGCAGAAACCCATACCGCTTCGAATCTTCAAACCTCACTGCCTAGGAGATGCTTCGAATTCGGCTGTTTATGTCTGTGTGAGTAGTTAAAATATTTTCTGATCTCGCTGCTTATTACCACTGTTCCGAATTTCTGATTCAAATTTATAATTTAGGGGTAGCAAAGATATTAATATTTTAATATTCAACTCAATTTTATTTTTTAGTACTTGTATCTTATAAATAGTTTGTCAAAATGTCTCAGAAAAGTGATGACAAGTTAGTTACCTTATCAGAAAAGACTCCTATCCAAAGGTTGTGTGAATTTGTCAAACCATATGATGGCAATCGTGAAACCTTAGTCGCGTTCATTACCAGTTGTCAGAGTGCATTTGATTTTGCGTCTGAAACACAAAAGCCACTCCTGTTAAAACTGATTATTTCTAAACTTACAGCGAAAGCCCAAATAGCATGTTCTAATAGGATTTTCGAGAGCTTCGGTGACTTAAAAGATTTTTTGATGCAAAGTTTCGGTGAAAGGAAACACTATAATCATTTACTGTTAGATCTTCAGTCATGCAAACAAAAAATTAATGAATCAGTAGCACATTTGCCTTACGCGTTGAAAGCTGCTTAACCGATTTACAAGCTAAAATCCGTTCCAGCAATTCATTAAAAAAGGAAATTCCTGGTCGCATAGCAATGACCGAAGACCTTGCTTTGTTCGCGTTTACCTTAGGTCTACACCCTCACATTAGCAATGTCGTAAATTGTCGCGATCCAAAAACACTGAACTCTGCCGTAAATATCGCGATAGAACAGGAAAAAAATTTAAACACTGTGTCAACCTTTAAAACTAAGTACTGTAAGCAGTGTAAGAGAAGTGGTCACTCAGATTCAGAATGCTCTTTGAAATTTCGAAATTATCGCGAGTTTAACTCAAACCAATTCCAAAGAAATAATTTGAATTCTAATCCAGGTCCTTCTGGTTTTAAGTCTACAATAACTTGTAGGTACTGTAAAAACGTCGGCCATGATATTTCACAGTGTCGTAAACGCCACTTTAATAATAGCAAATATAAAAATCAGAATCGAGCCGACAGAGAAGCATATATACATTATGCTCAAATTACAGAAACGACGTTACCATGTGATTTACAGCATAAACAAGAAAACACATAGTCAACTTTGACTAATGAATCAAGAACTAATGAATCAGATTTCGTGTCGGTGTCGACGTAAATCTGAAACCTTAGGCACCAAGAACGCTGTTTCTACTAATTCACCTCACTCGACGCAACACAGCCAATCTTCTATTAAGTCTCAATCCTCTGCATCCAAGTCTCTACCCTCAGCATCAGAGTCTCAATCTCCTGTGCTGACATCTTACTCATCTGCATTAAAGTCTCGTTCCTCCTCGTTGAAGTCTCAATCCACTGTATCTATGGCTCATTCTCCTGTCTCTAAATCTGAATTTTCTACTAGTGTTTCAAACAATAATTCGCTAAAAAGCCGAAAAAAAACAATTTCTATGTCACAGAACTCAAACAATTGTCCTGCTATATTTTCAAAGCCTCAATTCCTAAATGAAACGGAAGTTATTTATGACGGTTTTCAAAAAAAAGTATCTCTTCCGTATATAGAAGTTCTTACGTCACATACAATCTCACCGGTGCGTTTACTACTTGATACAGGAAGCGCTATTTGTCTGATCAAAGAATCAAGTCTCTCACTAATACCGGATCTCGCAAAAGAAACTCTTAAATTCAAAGGCATAAATGATATAAATTCCTACGCCGAAACAAAAGGAAAGTTTGAGCTTTCTCTTAAAATAAATAACGAAACTATTTTGCCATTCAATTTCCACGTTGTTGGAAATAACATAAACCTCGAATATGATGGTATAGTTGGTACCAATTTCCTAAATTCATACAAGGCCAATATATGCTTTCTTAAGTCACATTTAACATTCGCAAACTATCCAAAACTCTTAGTCAACTTCAAAACTACAGATCAGATCTATAGGATTCCACCGAGAAGCGAAATGTTCATTGAGTGTGCTGTTTTTAATCCCGAAATCCAAGAAGGTCTGCTACTTCAAAATACCTTACCACAATATCAAGACTTATATTTTTCAAAATGTCTCGTTCGTGTAAACTCAACCAAAAATATTGTTGTATCTGTTTTAAATATTTCCGAAAAAGAAATTCAACTAAAAATGCAAAATTTACCTTAGTACCAGTTTCTGAAATATTAGATGTCGAAAGCCAACCGCTGTCCTCTGAATCTATGTCCTGTTTTACTATGACCCAAGCTTCTGATCGTGAGTCTAAAGTCCAGAACGCTCTAAGATGTGATCATCTAAACTCAGAAGAAAAGAAATTTCTGTGATCACTATGCTCGCAATATAACGATATCTTTTACCTTGAAGGAAACCAGTTGACCATGACAAAAACGATTGAACACGAAATTCGAACCACATCCGAGACTCCTATTCATGTGAAAAGTTACAGATTTCCTGAATGTCAAATACAAGACATGCTCCGCCAGAATATAATTCGTCCTTCAATTTCCCCTTGATCCGCACCTATTTGGGTCGTCCCAAAAAAACCAGATGCATCTGGCAAACCTAAGTGGCGTATCGTCATCGATTATCGCAAGTTAAATGAGATAACGATAGGCAACGCCTACCCTATCCCTAATATCACAGATATTCTTGATCAACTAGGTCACAGTAAATATTTTACCACCCTTGATTTAGCATCGTCATTTCACCAAGTACCAGTAAAGGACTCGGAGAAGACCGCTTTTTCTGTACCTACTGGCCTTTTCGAATGGACCAGAATGGCCTTCGGGCTTCGTAATAGTCCTTTCACGTTCCAAAGGCTCATGAACATTAAGCGGTCTCCAAGGTCTCCATTGCTATACTTACATGGATGACATTATCATCCACAGTCACAATTTAAATAGTCACATGGAAAAGCTAAAACTGGTTTTTGACAGACTTCGTGAACATAACCTCAAGCTTCAGCCTGACAAAAGTGAATTTCTTCGAAAAGAAGTTCAATATCTAGGTCACGTAATATCCGACTTAGGTGTGAAACCTGATCCTAAAAAGGTCTTATGCGTAACAGAATTTCCAGTACCAAAATCTCCTAGAGATATTAAGTCATTCCTAGGCTTAGTCGGCTACTACCGACGCTTCATTGAAAATTTTTCTCATATTACGAAACTTCTAACCAGTCTCTTAAAAAAGGATGCCAAATTTATATGGTCCTCTGAACAACAAAACGCTTTTAACCCGCTAAAATCTAAAATAACTAGTGCACCTATCCTTCAATATCCAGACTTCACACAGCCGTTTGTGTTGACCACTGATGCTTCTAATTTTGCCGTATCCGCCATACTTTGCCAAGGTCAAGTTGGCAAAGACTTACCTATCGCATACGAGTCAAGAACATTAAATTAATCCGAAGGTAACTATTCCACCACCGAGAAAGAGTGCTTAGCAATTATTTTTGGCACAAAAGTATTTAGACCTTATCTGTTCGGTCATAAATTCAAAATTGTCACCGATCACAAGCCACTACAATGACTGTTCAGTTGTAAAGATCCTAGTTCTAAATTGGTCACGTGGCGGTTAAAATTAGAAGAATTCGACTATGAAATCGAATACAAAAAAGGGAAGTTAAATAATAATGCAGATTCACTTTCTCGTAACCCCATCCTTACGCTAGATAATAATACGTCATTCCCTACGTCACAATCATCACCAAAGTCACAGCCATTATCGCCGACCACGTCGGTATTTCTGAACATATGAAAAGTTAGCTGCCAAACCACGCTTCCTATGAGACTGTTGTCCATGAACATAACGAATCACTTTTAAAAGCTAAATGTAAACTTATAGTTTACCCCACTGCAATTGACCTTGACGAGTCTATTCCATATTGTTCCGAAACTATCCAAATGTCTACAAGTGAACCAAACATTCACGACACAGAACGCGAATTACATACCTTTTACTCCACATCCAACGATAACCATCTTTTTACTCATTTATTTTTAACAGTTCACCATTATGACGGCATCTCTTACAAATATATATTCAATATGCTACGAGACTACCGAGATATGATTTTGTACTGGTACATGGACGAAAAGGAAATTGCCATATCCGACTTTGTTAACTCATTCAACAAAATTTCATACACAAAAATATATAACATACTAGCGTTCTTGTTCCACAATACCGGTATTAAAGTAAATATATACCGCAACGCTATTTTGTTTCCTACTCCCGAAGAAACTAATAAGATATTAAAAGATCATCATGATTCACCTTCAGCGGGGCATCCCGGAGTTGCCCGCATGCTCGAAAGAATAAAATCTATGTATTGGTGGAAGGGCTTGAGGCAAGATATCGAAAATTACGTAAAAAATTGCAAGTCTTGCCAAATTAACAAACCTTTACGTCGAACTTACCGCTCACCTATGATTATCACATCCACCGCTACAAAACCGAACGAAAAAATATACGTAGATATAGTCGGCCCACTTCCCGAAACATACGAACATAAATATAGGTTTATCTTAACGCTACAGGACGATCTGACTAAATATTAACAAGCATATCCATTACAAACTTGTTCAGCCGAGGAAACTGCAAAACGAATCGTCCATTTTATTTCTCACGTCGGTATTCCGAAAATGATTGTATCTGATCTAGGAACTAACTTTTATTCAGAATTGCTTCGACAGCTCGAGCGATTGTTAGGAATAAAGCATATTTTCGCGTCTCCCTACCATGCTCAAACCTGCGGCGCAGTAGAACGAAGTCACGCCACTCTTAAAGAATATTTACGTTCATTTGTGAATGAGAATCCATATTCTTGGGACCTTTATCTAAACACAGCCATGTTTTCATACAATTCCAATGTACATAGTACTACGTCTTACTCTCCTTTCGAACTTTTATTCGGATACAAACCCTATATACCTAAGTCCATCGACACCTTAGAAGGAGATACATACACCGATTACGTCAGAGCTCTTAACCGCAGATTGTATTACAGTAGGCAAAAAGCATTACAAAACATTCAAACTTTTAAAGAAAAATCTAAGCAATACTACGATTCTCAATAATAAACAAAACAAAGGACTTTCGCCAATATGGAAAGGTCCCTACAAGATTTTAAAAATAAATGGCAATCACACAGTAACTCTCTGTATTAACCGTAAACATGTACGTCATCACTTTGACGAAATAAATCTCGCTGCATCATGAATGTATCGTTCCAGGTCGGTGTAATGGTCACCTGGCTGGAGCGGTTTCGTCACGCCGATCACTACGTCCTACGGTCTATATTTCAATCAGACGCTAGATCTAAAATTCACTAACGACAACTGGAATGTCGTCACCTATATAGACATTAGTCATATACAACCTCACCTGGATAGAGTCGATTTACTTTTCGAAAAAATATCTAAATATTGTAGTACTATAATGTCGACAAAGGTTCAGATAGATTGTAATAATGCCATCAGTGCCTTGCAACACCAACATGTAAACAATGTCAAA
Organism: Apoda limacodes; assembly: GCA_946406115.1. Lineage (NCBI taxonomy): Eukaryota > Metazoa > Arthropoda > Insecta > Lepidoptera > Limacodidae > Apoda > Apoda limacodes. The sequence continues at coordinate 27,471,682 of OX291542.1, read as the reverse complement.
AAGTTTTCTTCTATATCTTATCTAGTTAAAGATAAAGTTTCAAGACGCTCAAAACGCGGGTTCATTGATGCCGGCGGCTGAATATTAAAAACATTCTTCGGTACACTCGATTCTGATGACTCGTCAAGTTCACTGATGCCATTACACAAGTACAGTCGGATGAAAAACAGTTAGCAAACCTTATGAAAAATAATATTCATGTAATTAAGTCAACTATCTCTACTTTTAATACTTCCATGTCTAAGGTTAACGAAAACGAAAAACGTTTAAGCCATAACTTAGACATTATTCAAAAAGCATTTGAACAAATCAACAATTCTAATGACAAGCTTGAAATCAAAAATCAAGTAAACTTGTTGCTAAACTCAATTGAAAGTACAATTATTTCTTTGTCCTTTGATATTGATGATATAAACAATGCAATCTTATTTAGCAAAATTAATATTTTGCACCCGACTGCACTAAGTCCTAGTCAGCTATATACCTCCATAGAAATAAGTTACCTAAACATTGTCAGTTGCCAATTTTTCTTACCTTGCAAAATATTAATGAAATAATTGATATTTCTGATCTGGTATGTTTTTACCATCAAAATAGGATAGTTTTAGTCATAAAAATTCCACTAGTACTTCCTCAAAAGTATAATTTGTATCATGTTGTTCCGCTGCCAGTGCCATATGATATAACGAAACCGGACACTTTTGCATTGGTAGCACCTAATAAACCGTATGTGGCAATAACAGCAGATCGTATGTTTTACGCCTCACTCGATAATACAGACAAGTGTAAACTAGTGAGTGACGAGTGTTATGTGTGTGCGCTAAGTAACGTGTTTTCTACTATAGCCAACCCTATATGTGAGGTTACGCTACTCGTTGATGTTGTATCTAAGATCCCGAACTCTTGTAGTGTCAAACTCTTACGGGGATCTATAGATCTCTCTCAAAAAATAAACGGTAACCGGTGGATTTTCACACAATCAGAACCCGGAAAGTGTCATGTTGTTTTCGAAAATGGTGTTGATGTAAACAGTGATGAAATACTATTGACCCTGCCAAAACAGTGCAAATCCTTCTATAAAATACTCCAGTTTATACCTAATAATAATTTATTATTAAATATAAGCAATAACAATGTGATGTCAAATTTCAAGATCACAGATGATAACTGTTGTGAAAAGTCTAAAATTAATAGAACTTTATCTAATCTTCCTTTTGTAAAGCTGACTAATATGAATGATGCCGATTCCTTGTTGCATGCAAGCACGCACTTAAATGAATTTGAAAAACAGCCAAATAAGTTACTTATTGAACCTTCTCATCTTGAAAAATATAGTAGTCATTATCTTTCTGTCACTTACATTTTGTGCATTTTTATGTTAATCTATATTTTGTATAAGTTTAAATAATACATTATATCGAAAACAATGTTCATCTTGTTGTGTACAAATCTTTAACCGATATAACTCAAAAAGATACAAGTTTTCATCCCAGACTATATGTCACGGATCAAATGACGTGCAAGTAAGCTCTGACTCTTCTGATGACAAAGAAGTTGACATACATTTTAGTTCTAAGTCTTTACCAGTACCATTGAAAAGAAATACTATAAGATAAAATGATGTCACTTGTTCAAGTTCCATGTTTTTCCTTTTTTATTGTCCTTTTATTGACCTTCGATTTAACTATGTGTAAGTACTTAGCTCATAATAATAAATAATAGAGCTATAAATCTGACTCTTGTAATCGTTATTCGTTAAATACGTAAATTACTAGTTATAACTACTGGTATAGTAATGTGTTATCTGTGTTTAACTTTCATTTTTTTATTCCAACGCGAAGTTCAAAGTGCACTGCAATTTGTAAGACTTGTTTTTCTTTCAAATTTCACATTACTTAAACTGTAATGTTCAATTTTATCGGGGGGGGGGCTGTTATAAATTCTATTTCATGGTAATAATACATAAATAAAAGTGCTGATGCGACATGAGAAGTAATTACGTCAATGCATATCTTTCATAGTTAGTTTCCTTTTGTGTGCAGTTAGACCGATTTTGAACTTCGTTGCGGACACACTTTACTTACTGTTACTTTTCTGTTATACAATATTTCTTGTAGTAACGAAACGGCCAAGCCACATATTTTGACTAAGATGTAGAGTTTGTGAAGTATTGTAGGATTAGGGCGTGTAGAGTTAGAAGCTTGGCTCTACATGAGATCTGATGCATCTGACTTGACACAACTTTGACAGTGCGAGCCATATGGTCTCGTCTTGGCAACATTTCACACGAATACGTTTTTGGTGGGATAATACTTTACAATTTTTGTTCAGTCACATGACTTTCGTCATCTGCCGGATTTTACGATCAGCCGCCGACATATATATTAGAACAATCGTTGGAAGAGGCCTGGCTCATTCCTCGCTCAAAGAATTGGTATCGCAATATTTGAGCAACAACTTTACGAGCCGACAGCAATAATGAATTGTACATCCTGGTGAATTGAAACAAGTGTTTTATCTATTCCTGTTTTATAATGTTCTAAATATAGAACTGACAACTACATAGAATTGTTTTTCATTTTTTTATCTAACTTGTAAAACATAGGTAAATTTTAGAGAAAAGATATTTTAGAACCTCAAATGCACCGACTTTAATAAAGGAGGAGAAAACAACATCGGGGTGCGCAAAATAGTACATTGTGTATTAAGAAGGGGGTGGTAATGAGAAGAGAAGCTATTTAGTATCCCAATTTTTTAGTTGATGTACTATGTGTAGTACAAGGGCGGTCAGGAGGTTAATGACCGGATTTTGTAATTTCTATGCCGCCCGTGTTACGCACAAAGTTTTTCATCACATTTACGAGTAAATAAATAAAAATATAGGGTGATAAATAAAACAAATCTACCAAACTACAATTGAAATGGCGGGAATGGAAGTAGAGAAAGCCAGCGCTAAATGGCATATCTAGAATATGTAAGAATTTGTAAATTATAGAGTTTTGGCACAAGTAAAACTTGTAATTGCTTGCTTGGTTGTTCATATCTTGAACCACAGAAGGGCGCGCGCGATGCATTCATATGTCATTATCACCCGTGGGTTCTATGAACTCCCGTTTTACCTTGAGGAAAGTAAAATGTTCAAAGAAATATTCCATGGGAGTAACTAAGGTCTTAGCACCCGCTTTGCCTGCACGTTATGACACTGTTTACAAAAAGTGTGATGAAGAAAATTATACCTCAGTTCAATATTCAATTCAATATCATTTATTCAATTGAAGCTACAATAATTGAGCACTTATGAATGTCACTACGCCATCGATTCGTAAGTCTATGGGGCGGGAGACCTTGTACTGAGAAGAACCGGCAAGAAACTCAGCAAGGGCATTTCTTTTCTCCCTTTCTCTTACAGCGTCCAATTAAAATGTTGAAAAATACCCTCCCTATCATAAAATGACACTTTCCATTACAACCATAATATATGGAGGGATATGGAGTTTAATATATGGAGCGCTCCTGGTAACTACCATAAAGACACCTTTTTTTAAAATTTTATGAGAGCGATGCAGACTGCGGATTATAAATCTGTGACATATGGACAGACGTACCTAATGACATAAAAAATGTTTCATCATTTGGCTACGAAACCTTAAAAAAGGTGCGGTTAGCAAAGGTAGTGTGTGGCAAAAGGTGGCAAACAAATACATACACGAAGAATGTACGCATTAACCTATGCCTGCTACGTTAGGGTCCCATTACTTAATGTTACGCGGCATCATCAAATGACCACAATATTCATTTTCTAAAAAAAATATTTTCCTTAATATGTGTTTTTTTTTATCTCTCAGTTGGAGATCTAATCTTGCAAGTGCACTAAGTTACTCCCGTCATGCTATTTTATAATAATATATTTATAAAAACTGCAAGCATATTTAAATTACCTTCATTTCACTACAGTTGCATAAATAGCTATTGTTGTGCTTATTATCTTAAGTTGATCGAAGATTATATTATTTTAAGACGTGATATTAATTCTAATAATTCAACAAAAGTGAAATTTAATATTATTAAATATTAGAACATTACATTACCCATACCTTAAATTATCATATGAACTTTTACATTTTATCCCGGAAAAATCAAAAGATTCCTTAGAAATAATTATAACCGTATTCCATAAGCTACAGCAGAACTTCCTTACTATAATATATTACTGTAGGAAACCATAGCCAATAACAGAATTCAGCGCAAGCGGAGCCGCGGTCAAAAGCTAGTTCTTTATATATTTTAAAACATGTAATTTTTCTTGCTGCATAAAACGTAATTCTTGTGATTTGTTGGAAACCGCTAAGCAGAAGCTACGGATATATGGCGAGCTACGAGCTACGTTGTGTAGCAGCGTGGCGTAGCGCGTAGCAACGACGGCTCCCTCATTAATTTTAATTCTCGTACCAAACTGCCAAGCTTTTCAGTAAACTTATATGAGCCACATACATTTATTTCTGTTAAATTTTTACTATATACGTTGACAATTTATATAGTGTAACTACTCAATAGATTTAGGTTCATACAGATAAAATAAACTTTAATATAGTACTGTCATTCTGTATGTTTAATTTTAATCATGGTTTTAGTGACGGTCTTAAAAAATAATATAAATAATATTTATATTATTTTTTAACTACAGACATCTTGCGCAATGCAAAATAATAAATAAATCAAAAATTATTAACTGTGTTCTATATATTTACTAAAAAATACAACAAAACTTTAATTAAAAATAAAAATTTCATATCCACCAGTATAAATTTCCCCCTATTTTAATACCTGTTCAAATTTTGACTAACAGCTTAGCAGAAAAGGTTAAAATGAACCTAAAATGGCCTTACGTACGTTACGTATTACGATACATAAGTACTTAATTTTTTGCATATATTGCCTTTTTTTATACAACTACGGTGGCAAACAAGCTTACCTGATGGTAAGCGGACATATAAGCGGACGCTTGCAACACCAGGGGTATCACTCAACTCTTCAGAAATCTAATAACTTCTTTTTTGAAGAACCCCATACTGTAGTCCTTAGAAAAAACCTTGGCAGGTTCGCGGAAAGAGGTTTCTCTGGAACCGCACTGTACGCGACCATTTCGGTTCTAAAGTGTGAGAATAAATTCCCTGCCGATGGCGAGCGGTGCGATGGTAGAATGAAGCCGTGGGAATCATTTCGAACAATTCTTCAGAACACATTCCATTGTACAAGCGGTAGAACACACACCCCTGTGCCTTTCAGGCAAAGTCTCTCCTCAGACTTAAGGGCTCGATATGGCAATTGAGTTTGGGATCGTCAACAATTCTCACAACCCGTCGTGGAACCGAGTCAAAAGCGCCAAGCTTTTTTGGTTAAGGATTTAGCTATGAAATGAGTACTAGACGAATTCAAGGAACCCTTAATTTATATATTTTTTAATTTTTATTTATATGTATACAAATTACAACAATATATTACATTAAAAACAAAATGACATTCAGCAGACATAGATACGTAATTCTTCTGTGACATTACTGTCTAGGAAGTCCTCTTTTTCGTCTAACTGTTTGTTACCTTTTTATGGCTAAACCACTAATCCTATTTCGATGAATTTTAGCAAGAAGAAGGTGAGTTGCATCTTAGGAAAGGACAGAGACTACTTTAAAAATGTCAACAGAGATTCGAAATGTCCTCACCGATAACAGACTTTAACGCAGGTAAAGCCGAGGGAAAAAGCTAAAAATTAATAAATAAGTCTAACACTGAATAATAATCGCCATGGTAATTTAAAGATTTAAAAAATTCAATAAAAATGTTCAAGTGCGACTCGGGCTAACACACCGTGGGTTCTATGCCACCATATAATTTTCAAACCTAAACAACAACAAAATCTATGCCACTGAGCGGTCACCTATCCAATGCCTTACCACGCCCGACGTTTCCAATAAATTAATGAGTGACTGTTTCATTTAGTAATCTGGGCTATTTTCGCTAGATGGCGCTCATATGGTAATTTACAATGGTAACGGCAGAAGTCCGTCGCACACTTATCTGGTTTAATTTTTGTTGTTATACTTTAGAGCTCACACTATAATCACTGCAAGTTTGAAGCTTATATGTTTTACTGTTTGTACAGTAGAGGAAAAACAACGAAAACGTAACGTGTTAAAATTCGGCGATCCCCTTAAATTTTTATATTCTGATTTTTTTATTATTAGTTAAGTAATCCGCCATTATAACACCTCCCGGCCTCTACCTACTTTGGTCTTAAAGATAGAGCCCTTTAAAGGTCGGGCGGACAGGCAGACAGACAGACAGCGTAGGCTTATTGTGAGGTCCCCTAACCCCTTCCCTAGCCCTAGCCTATAGCTTAGTAAAAGGCTTGTATAATGTATTACTGTGATTTATTTAATATAGGTACAGGAAAACATTACCGAATTTAGCCGTAGAAATTTTACAAGTCTGTGGATTCCTAGCGCGTTCGCCAGTATCACCTTTACTCTGCCATTGTGTCGCGAGTTGTCCACCTTAGTCCCTCCGTTAGCTTGTCCTTGCGTAAAAGACCTGGATTTGATGAGATAAAATGTTTATATTTGGAACATAAAAGAAGTTAAATGCTGTAATTGAAGATAAGTTAAAGGTTGACAATTATAATTGTATTGATTGTTCCCTCCTTTACACCTAATCCATATTGTTAGTTCTATCGAGAGTTTCATCAACGGAACTAACAAGATCGATTACCCGGGTATGACTCAGGTGTTATTCGCCATACCTCTCCCTCAGATCCTATCATAAACTATCCCGAGTTTATGATATTTCTTACACGGGAACAATCAGCATACTAACATTTACGTTCATAAAATAGGTACCTATTCACAACACAAGCAAAATCGACATCCAAAACAAAATAGGTACCGTATGAATTTACGTTATCTATCCTTTTGGGTAACGATGGGCTCTCCCTGAGCCTATGATAAAAAATGTGCTGCTGAAATAAACGGGGTTAATACACAATATTTCCAAAGAGAGATCTTCTAAGTAATATCTACTTTTATAACACAAATAAGTTCAAGATTTAATGAATTTAAATATATCTTTACGCAAGATACGAAATCTATGTTATTATTGGAAACTCGATTAGAAACAATTAAGGATTGAGTACATTTCAAACTAGATTGCTAGAATATTTCAGTTTTGCTGAAAATTAATTATGCAGTTATACTTAGCAAAGAACAAAGGTCTCCGTACGTTAACACGTAGCACTTTCACAGTTCACTCCCTTGTTAAATTCACCTTTCGCGTGTTTCTCCGCTTTGCGTAAAATCTCGACTCCCCCGCGTGCCATCCTTCCCCTAGTAAAATCCTGACTCCCCCGATTCCCGCATTCCTTCTGCAATGCGCTGGCGCACCCTTGTGTCGGAGTAAAGCTGTAACTCTCAATAATACGTTAGTCGGCCTTATCGCCTTTGCAATAAGCCCGTAAATCTCTTATTCTTATAACCATGCGAAAACCATCCCTTACGCGAATCATCTATCTCGTACGCACTTTTACGTCTTTTTCGCTCTTGAATTTTGGCGCGTTGATGCATCATGCCGCAAGCCATAGCGACAACATCTCAGAACTGACCATCCGTTAATTAATCATTTCTAAGAAAGTCCACTCATCCCAAAAGGTTCAAATGCAACAAAAAATATTGTACCTGACCTACGCATTCCAGGCAAAATGTACAAGTTTTAAATATTTTGAAACCTCGAAGTTTAAAGTCTAAATTGTTAAATAATTGAAATTTATTTAGGTACACCCGTGTGGACCTGACATTATGAATGGGCTACGTTGGCATCCTTTGGGTACAGAACCCTAAAAATTAACAATAATAGTCGACTATATAAATCAATTTATATAAATTTGCTACATGATAAAAGGAGAAGAAAGAAGTAAGAAAAACGTTTATTGTTGCTACTTAACTACAAAACATAAATACACACAAAAAAAATTCAGTCATTTACACTAAAAAATACACAAAGGAGGTAAAAAATGATAAATATTATTGGTATAATTATTATATGTTATATAAGCAAACATTTTTCCTTTTGAAGAAATGGCTTATTCTAAGGTTCTTACCTTAACATGTGTTGCCTTTTTACGTTTCAAGGTCGTGTTTACGATACAAATCGAAATTCTTCACACAGAAGTCCTATTTCCTGTGCCAAATATTCAAAGAAACATACGTAAAAACAATCTTAATCACCATTACCAAAACACATAAATCACACAAATGTGCTTTGCGACACAAATATATCCACTACCGGATTCAGAATTATACCTATTTATATCTTAAACCTCTTTGAAGGTTTAACAGGAAACAGAAAGCGTAGACTAAATAATAGAGCTCCAATCGGGGCAAAACCCTTACGGTACGGAACTATAAAAACTAGGACAAAATAAAAATTACATTCCTGTCTACAACACGATTTTCTTACACACGATTTTCTATTTGAGGTATTTTTTGGTTAAAAATCTGCGCATGTCTAAATTTTACTTTTCTTTGAAATAAACCAGCGTGATAATCATGTATGTACTTATATATATAACGTCAGCTTCCCAAGACCAAACTTAGTTCAAAGCGGAAGACAAGTTGGCTCAAGTCCCACTTTGAACCACAATAGCATGCACAAATTGCACAACACACATTGAAGTGCAGTAAACTACAATGAATTTTGCTAACAAGGTCTGGCTTCTAACCTTCTACTCGGAGGTAATATATAAATCCACAAACATACAGATTACATTCAGGTAGTGCATCACTTTAAGTTTTCTCTGGTAATTCCCTGCGGTGTTGCGTAAAAATTAAATGATTCTAATTACTTTAATTTTGGGATTCTAACTCTGGCAATGAGTAGAGGTGATTTTTACAATGCTGAAATATACACTTACGTTCCTTTTAATATATACTAAATTTTGCCAGCGGCTCAGCCTGCCAAAAATTTAGTAACTCGGCGTGTGTGTGGCAACTCCGGAAGTTAGCAAGCTATATAGCTGTAGTGTAGCTATAATTTGTTTAGGTGAATTCAGTTATAGTTAGTCCCACAGGTACTTTTGAATTTTCGGGCATAAAAAGCAGTCTGTTCTCCGTGTCTTCAATTATCTTTGTGCACAATTTTAGCTCAATTGATTGCGACAAACAAACTTTCATATTTATAACGTTAGAAAAAGTGGGATAAAAGTTCAAACACCAATTGCATATAAAAATACATCCCATCACTCTGATCAATTAAAATTTAATTTATTACTATTACACAAATACCTAAAGCTTTTGTAGTAAATTTCAGTTTTTAATACATATTAAATTTATATGTTTAATTTAGTTTGGACTTTTATTATTTAAAAAATTGCATGCTGTATTAAGCAGAGTATGAGATGAATTTTTTTGATTTTTTCCCGAAGGTTTTCTAAAAATGTTTTTCACACACAAACTTTTTCCTCGACAATTACGAACACAATAAAAAAAATAAACCCAATCGGTCGAAACATTCTAAAGTGATGCTCAGTCTTACTCGTACACGTAAGAAGAAGATAGAATAAGAATAGATAGAAGTATATAGAAGAAAGAATAAGCTACGGTGACCGCTTACCATCAGGCAGACCGTGCCACCTTAGGTATAAAAAAAAATAAAAGATACTGCTATTATTCCTAGTGTTTTTTTAAATTGTAGCAGTTTTAACAATTGATTAAATACATAAAAAAAATAATACATACGTTTACCCTAGATATTATATTTCAACGTGAAAAAACTTTTGTAAGTTTAACTTTCCATATCTAAAATAGTTACCTAGCTAACAACAAATTACTAAGTAGCATTGTATGTCACCTGACGTGGAATACACTTTGTTGACATAGGATAGCTTCAATTGGCTGATGCAAATCACATCGACAGGGAAAGGCCATTAGCTAAAACCCTCTTCACATAGTTGTGTATATCGAATATGAAACAACAAACTATATATTTTTAGAATAATATCTATTAGCATCGATCTCTGATTAGAAAAAATATTTGCAAGAATAACTCTGGGCGTAACTTTAATAAGTCGACTGTTAATTCTATTTAACAATACAGCTTTTGCCCGCGGCTTCACCAGCGCAAAATTGTCCTTTATTATAGGAAAAAAGTTTTAATATAGCAAGCTATTAGCTATAGTTCATCCACGTGGAGCTATGATATAACTATTCCTGTTCCTTCCTACAGCTAATAAGAAGTTGCTAATGAGCCCCATTGGGGATTCAAAAGATCATCCCTTGCAGCTGCGAAGCCTTTGTAGAAACTTGAATATAAATAAAAAGAAACCACCTCAGAAGTAGTTGGACTAACAGGCCTAGGGCTGCGATCCTTTATAATTGTACTCTGAGTCGTTATTACTGTTATATAAATTAAATTGGAATTTAGCTTATAATAATTGCGTTTTAAAACATGATGAAGCTGCTTTTCACGTAATACTGAAGGGTTGGAAACAAATATAGCAAAAAATAGTAAGTTTTCCTTTACTCCACATTTTTAAACTTTGATAAAAACTTGATATCCACATGAGCACTAGTAAAGTAAGTTTTTTAACTATAGGTAGGTACCTACTACACAAAATAAAAAAACACGTAAGTTGTAAACGCCGATTTCTACAAACGTGTTTCCTTGGCTCTCTCTCGACATATATGTACATCAATATCTTCATTGTAAGTATAAACAAATCACAAGGCACTTACAGATAGACCGTTTGATAAATAATAGGTAACAATTATAGGGCTAAGTTTATTATTACATTTTATACGGATTCTCAAATCTAACATTTTTTTTAATTAACCAAAAAACTTGTATTTTATGTAGTATCTGTTACAGTTTTATTGGAAAAACTTCGTTCAGCTTGTCGTAATGCCAGCAAAGAGCGAGAAAATATTTCGACGTTTCCATTCAGGTAGCAGCGAAAAATTTTGACACTCACATATTCGTAAGGTTAAGTGGCAGTTTCTTATATATTAGAAATATGGTACAATACTCTTTATCTCTCTTTACAATATTCTTTATTGTACAATTTAAAATACACAAAAAAATAACAATAGAGGAAATAGCACAATAAGGCGGCCTTATCGCTTAAAAGCGATCTCTACCAGGCAACCTTTGGGTAGAGTAACATTGACAGGAAGAGGTAGGTGATACATAAAACATCATAAGTAAAATTATAAGGAAGAATAAAGAATATTACAATACTCATAAATACCTTTGTACTTATTATATAGACAAAATACATATACATACTTAATATAAATACTTAAACAAATACAGTAGTGACTGTTTGCTGAACAAAAGGGGCGCGGGTTCATACAACATAGACATTTGAGTTTGTGAAAAACATTTTAGTTTTTCTTGAGCCTGGGTATTATATGTATTTGCGAAGAAAAGTATATTAGTACTTGTATCCAATTTTATGTAAGACTAGCCTTGTGTGTAATGTCCAAGTATATTTATTTATTAATAAATACATAAAAAGCGTCGTCAGTTGCGGCAAACATTTAGAAAACCACGTAATATCTGCCTTTCAACGACAATATTCCATTCTAACGTGATGGAAGTGTCTATGCCATTCAACTTTCGACTCAAGACAAATTTTAAGATGCCTTTATCATTCATCTTCGACTCAAGATAACTTTTTTAATGTCTATTCCATTCAATTTGACTCAAGACAATTGTTACAATATCTATGCTTTTCAACTACAATGCCTATGCCATTCAATTTTTGACTCACGACAACTTTTACGATATCTATGCCATTCAACTTGAGACTGAAGAAAAATTTTACAATGCTTATGCCATTTAATCTTCGGCTCAAGTCTACTTTTAAAATGTCTATGCCATTCAAATTTTGACTCAAGAGAAGTTTTACAATATCTAAGCCATTCAAATTTTGTCTGAGAACAACTTTTACAATGTCTATGCCATTAAATTTTCGACTTTTACAATAGTAATAGTAAACAGTATATTTGGAAATTACACATACACACAGCGCGCCGTCTGGTTTGAGACCAAGCAAAACTTGTGCTATGGCTACCAGACAACGAATACAAATAGATATACATACTTTTTTTGTAAATTTATACATATTTTACATAAAAAACATCCAGTCTCAAGACAAACAGAAATAAAAAATGTTTTTTACGGCACGCACCACCCAGCAGTCGGGTATTACCCACTGAGCCACGGAGCCGACGAAATAGCAAAAACTGAACTATGTAGTTGTGCAAAACTGAGTCGTACAAGACGTCGTTGTTTTTTTAATAATATTTTTTATTTTCTTTAGGGACCAAATGCTAACTAAATCCTACATTTTAAGTTTCTCTCACTGCTTGAAGAAACTTAGAATTTTGCGCAAGACCGACTCGCACTTTTAAAATTTTCTTTTTCTTAATAGATTGAATTTTTACTCAATCATGAATTTTAAGATTATACCATAAATAAATATTTTTTGACATACACACAGCGCCATCTGGCCGCAAAGTAAGCAAAGCTTGTGTTATGGATACCAGGCAATGGATACAAATACATAAATATTACTCGTTTTTGGTAAATACATACATAAATACACCCGGACTTAAGACAAACACAAATGTTTGTCCAGTGCGGGAATCGAACCCACACCCTCGGCACAGCAGCCTGTCACACTACCAACTAGGCTGCAAGGGAGTCCAGTAGTTTAGAATTTTGATAATCGGTCACTAAGTCAGCGACAAAATAAGGGGACTTTGAGGTAATATATTTCGGAGAGTATGTACCTATATTAGGTACAGAATTGTAATTTAGGGGTAGATGTAGATTTAGGAACTACTTTGGATGATTAAACTTTTAGACTTCTAGCTTCACATACAACAAAGCAACACGGGACAAAAAAGTGCCGTGAGTTAAATTGCTTCAAAAAAATGATGTCACGGCTATGATGTAACTCAGATATAATTATCTCATTATTAACAAAACAAAAATGTCGTCTTGCAGATATAAAGGTATTATCAAAACAATGTTGAGAATTTATTTCCTTAGCCCTCAGCATTATGTTTTCCTCATAATTCATTCTGGATTTCTTGTATGCCTTATTACTTTTATTATTTTGCCTGTATGACATAACCTACATAATTGTCTGCCATTTTATGATCGATTCTAATGGAATTTTATAGGTAAAAATCTTCTATTAAGCAACATACATTTAGTAATTGAAGTTGATTTTTCGTGCCCAGTCCCCCCCCCTCCTATTTCCCAAAGAAAGTTTGGAAATGCACTCAAGTTTTTTAAAAGATTTTATCTTTCGTAAGTTTCTATAGTAAAATTATCCCGCGCCCTATAAAATATGTTTTGTGTTTTTTACACATCCACAATTTTAAGAATGGAAAAAATCTATTAGTAACAGCTGGTTTATTTAATTTGAAGAACTTTGTCGTAGTTTTATTTGTGGCATAATTGTAACTAAGATAGCCATATTTTTACCAGACTGCGGAAAGGTCCAAAATGCGGGTATGAACTGTATGTACGTCCGACTCTATGATCCCTCGTAACTACTAAACGGCTAACGATTTTAATAATTATACGTGGATAGATTCGTCTTAACCACTAGAGTGGCATAAGTTATATTAAAATGATTGGAAATCAAAATGGCGAATTTTTTGCTTTTCAGATACTAAGATTACCTTTTATTTTTTAATCCACAATCAGGTTTTTTAATTTTTTTAATTTCTTTTTATTTGTTTAATTTTATATTGATATCGATTTGGGTTCATTGAAATCGTTATGTTTATATACTATGTAATTTATGTGCTATAAAAACTTTAGTGCCATATTACTTCTAATCAATGTTCTTTAACACATACTAAAAATAGTTTTTTTTACATATAAAAACATTGATATGCATTTTAATAAACCTCATAAATTCTCCCATTAAATATAAAACTTTAAAATAAAGAAAATGTATAAGAGTTTGCTAAGGAAGTAAAGAAAGGTAAATCAAAATATATGAGTGGGAGACGCCATTGTTCCGCACAACGCTTGCAGCAGCGGTTGTTTTTAAAAATATACCTTACATAGACCCAGAAGAAGAAGATTAATTCATTCTATTGTAATTAAATAATATAAGTTACGGATTTAGACATTTATTTCTTAAAAAAACAGAATACGATTCACTTATAAATTGAGAAATACAATAAACACACTTGAGTAGGTATAAAATTATATAATTATTCTGTGTAGAATCGTACAGTAGTTGCATTAAATTTCTAAGCATTATTTATTACAACTGAATCTTGGAATATTGATGTATCCTGTAGGTAGGTTGAGAGAATGGATGGATTGTGGCATTTAAAATAAGACGTGAATATTGTCCTCTACTTAACTTGTTTTTTTTCTTTAATAAAATTAAAAGTTTTATCTTTCAGCTGCAAGCTTGATATTTTAGTCAAAAACTAAAAAAAAGAGGCGTTCCTGTGGGTACAAGAATTGTGGATTTATTATACAGTAGAATTTAGCAATGCAGCATTGCGAAACATAAATCTTGCGGTTAGTTAAACACAGCGCCAGCAGTCTAACGTTGAACGGAAGTCTTCAACGGGAACGGCGAAGAATCTTGGTACCAAATAAATGTGCATTATTATCGTGACATAATGACTGTACCGTACCTCTGCTGGTATCTATTTGTCTTAGGGCAATTTGACTCCTAGTATTAAAAATGACTAAAATGTTCGGCATGTCAATTTATTCCTTTGTGTAAATTAAAATGATGATAGATAATTAATTTTCCACTGTGCCATAATATGTACAATTGAATTAATGTATGTCTCTGATTTTTAATAACGAATTGATTTTTAATACGTTAGGTACTAAAGTAGCTCTTATTGCACCGTTTTTAATTAATGGTCCTCACAAAAAATTTCATGTTTAACATTTTATTATTTCTGAGCTGGGTATGTTCAAAAATATAGTATAAAACACATGAGCATTGGTCATTATAATCTTGGCTCTGTTCGCATCCAGTCTCGTGTGTACTGACTAACTTAACTTATTTGTAAAACTATTATGATAATAGTTTGAACACACTTGCTAAGCAGCATTTACTGTTTTATAATTTTTCGTTTTATAATTTTCTGATTTTCATACTTTTCTGATTTTTCTGACTTCTTGATAGTTAATCAAAGAAAGCTGAAAAGACATGTCCTAAATTAGTATGGAGCTTGGTATTTTATTTCCAATTTAACCAGCCCCAGCTGTTGTGTTTAGGTAAAGCCTAAAGTAAAGAAGTTGGCGGAATAATAAAAATAAATAATAAGACCTGCATTTTTTATAAATTAATAATGAAAAATATAAGATTATTCATAAGCAATTAATGAGCACAGCCCATAAAATTCTAAAAAAACTTTTTCTTATAGTGAGTGATTAAAATTATTTTCATACCGGTTTTATAGAAATAAAACAGGTCCAAGACCTAAACAGTAGTTTTAGACCAATTTTTGCTCGTTAATTTTGGGTCAGTCTTTTAAGAGCTTTAGTTTTATTTTTTTATTTTATAGCTTTATTTAATTTTTAAGTTATCGATATTGACATTTGAGCCGTCAAAATTTTTTATGGTATTGGGCACTGACCATTGGCCCATAAGCCAAAAGATATACGCTCCGTTTCGTAATTCTAAGTTCTGTTCTACGGTAAAAGTTGTTAACGATTTTCTGTGAGTTGCAGGTCCAAATAAAATTATTTTTATTTTAGAATTTCTAGATTTTAAGTGTTCTTTTAAAAATAAACTCATAAGCTGTTTAATTTTAAAATTTATTTTAGTACTAAAACGAAACAACTCTTTGAAAAAAGGTGGGTAACGTAGCCTTACAAGTGAATAACACAAAACATTATATAAGGAATCTATATATATAAGGCGGATTCACGTCTCGTTGAAAAGTTATAATGAACGGGAATAAATAAATTCAAAATTAATGTTAAATATGCTTATACAAAGCTACAGAATTTTTTCAATTTCCTGTTACTTTTAATTTGTTTTTCTTTGATCAGTTCTGGAGACGATAGGTAAATTTACTTTTTAAAGAAAGATATCAAAAATCGATTCTGACAATCTTTTTGTGGGCTTTAATTCAAATTGTTAGAAAACTAAGAGTTATATTCCCTTGGTTCTTATTTCATAAAACATATGATCAATAATAATATGATAATAATATGATCAAATAATATGATTAATCTTTACTAATTTCATAGTTATAAATAAATATTTAATGTTATACCGTAAAAAAACCGAGAAAATCGAGATTTTACCGCGATTATCTTACGTGGAACTTTGTTTGTATACTTTACTTACAGTGTAATATGTCTTTGTGGTCGAAACGGCAAGCTTTATCGGGGCTATGCCATAGTTTTCTTGTAACGGCTTGATGACGCATGAATCACTATTTTCGGCACACCTAACATATGTCTCATAGAGTATATACCGATTCTTTCTGGGTCCAACGGCTTTAAGAGGAGAAGCCGATAACTTTCTGTAAGGAAAGACCAATTAAACCAAAAGTAATCCATTTTCGTATGTGTGTATTTATTACCATTCCGATAATTTAATTTAGATAGTTTAGTAGATACTCATAATTAACCATAGTATTAATAAAACATCGGCCAAGAGCGAGACGGACTCACGCACCAGGGGTTCTGTACCATCTAGATAGATAGATAGAATGCCCGAGCTCGACCTACACTTGACCGATATTTTAATTTGTTGTTTTACTATAGTGTTTTCACTACAATTGTTTTAAGTTTGAAGCTTGTATGTATGTAAGTATTACAGTTTTTACGATAAACCAAAACCGGACAAGCACGATTTAAACTTGCATTGTGATGGTTCTGTTCAGACAATAGACTTCTTAAAGATTTTCCTGTAATCTAAAAGTAAAGAAATATTTGCTCAATTTTTTCAAAATTTCAGGCTTCTTTTAGGCGTTTTTTTCTATTTTCTTAAATATCTATAAAACTATTAATTTTAAAATATGAAAAATCATATACCAAATATTTCAGACCCCCTTTACTCGATACGAGTAGGTATCTCACACGATACAGTTTGCCAAACTTTTTTTTAATTTTCAAATTAGTCCCCCACGTGACTCCGATAATCAAAATTTATTTATGTACAATACACGCTTGTATTTGAGTCATAGAAATTGATATGTGTATCAAAATGTGTAGATTCTGAGAGTAGACTGTGACAGGCCGATATAGAGACTCGAGTTAAACCTAAAAACTATAACAGATATTATTGTTGTAATTTACATATATGCACTATTATTGCTATGTTTTCGATGTAGGAACATATACTATGAGGCGTTTCATCAAAAAGTTTTTTATTATCTTAATTAAACCGCTACCTACAACAACTGCGATACAAATAAATCAATTCCGCGCGAGTCAATTACTCTGAAACCTTAAAAGGGTTGCTTTGAATCCTGCCAAATTGAAATTCTTTTGTGTTGGCTATTCAAATATATATACCATATATATATATCGGAAATGTTAACTTGAGCTTTTGATTTGCTTTAAATGCAAAACTTTTAAGCATACATACTGTAAACAAAGTTTTAAACATTTTTTTTTTAATTTATCTTCCTTTGTTACAAATATATACATTGTATATAATAGATATATTTATTAAAAAAATGTAAAATTTCGGACATTTTATAATTATTTATTCTGCATTACATGCAATAAGTGAGTTAATTTAAGTAACATTTCATTATATCTAGTAGTCCTTTTATTGGCACATCACTCAATAATGAGAGTCTCTACTTAGCTTTCTAAGAGCGCAAAATATTCATATTTATTGTGGTCATACATTATCCACTGGCTGAACCGATTCACTTATGTGCCGTGCGAGGACAAATTTTTCAATGCAGTGTTGGTAGATATAGGAAGACAATATGGATTTTTTTAATTTTTTTTTTATACCACTAAGGTGGCCAACAAGCTAACGGCCCGCCGCTAAGCGGTCGCAGCAAGCAAGCTAGGTATTAATATTTTAAGCTTATGTGAAGCTTGGATTCCGTTCCATTACTAAGTCATGTGAACTTATGTGCTTTTAAAAGTTACGTTTGACGATGTATGGAAAAACGAACAGATGATCTATAATTCTAACATCTGGATCTAGAGAATTCAAATTTGACCCGATTCGGCTCTACATAAGGTGCAACTAAGAAAGAGTTTCAAGACAATAACTCCTTTTGGGATATTCCTATACTATACTATATAAATACTATATACTATACAAATTTTAAAACTTTACCAGGTTCAAATTGTGTTAATAGGGATATTCTCAAAAGCACACGGGTAGAGTGATTGACTATATGATACTTATACAGGTACTGTTTAATAATGCAAAAATAATGTAAGGCTATTAACCCTAAACCTTGGGATAGAAATTCTCCTAAACAAAAAGTTGCGCTTCTGGCATGTTCACCTGACGCTCATAAACTTTCTTGTTCAGGGATCTTAGCTTCAAAGTTGTTCTTTAATAAACACTTCAATGAGGAGAAAGTAAACTGTGAAAACAAATTTAACTCAAAACTTTGCCAATATAAACTTTGAAGATGATATTACTGTGCCGTTGACGCAAAAAAATATTTAAATATATGAATGTAAATATTTATTATGTGTAAAAAATGACATACTAAATTGTAAGTCGAATAAAATATGTATATTTTTGACCTAAGCTGATTTTTTTTCGCTGTTCGATGGATATACTAACTTAAACTTTGCTTTGAAGCTTAAGTAAAGTGTGCAAAACCTAAACAGGTTTGAGTCTTTTTGACACACATTTTTTCCATCGATTTTGCTGCCAATTCGCCGCGTTCAAATGACGATTCATTTTTTTACTTTTAATAAATTATTTTTGGCGCATTATTTTCGTTGTGCCAGTCCGAAATTTAAATAATTTGAATTTTCGTTCCATTTTCAAATTATTTGACTCTAGTGCTCGAGTGGACGGCTAAAACATTGCGGGCCGCTCTTTGATACTGTACTGCAAGTACGATTTATCCCAAAGAAGCATGTGCAAGATATGGTCTCATATCGTATCGGATCGGATATCGGATGCAGTTTTATGAATAAATGTAAAAATACTTAATTCTTAGCAACAATATCAAAACATACTAGTTAAGTAAGAAAGATACTAAAATTGGTGGATCAAGATGAACAAAGTTGTTTTATCCTCAGCGAACTTAACATCATAGAAAACTTTGTTAAATGAGATAAAAGCTAGATAATAAGAAAACTTTACACCTTCGATGAACTCATTGTCTGTTAACAGGTGGGATAAGATTAAATCTATTATAAAAGTAGCAGATGGAATTAGAAGTGAAAAGAAAAAAGACCAACTAACAGAATTTAATTAAAAACCTCAGTGATGGCTGGTTGGAATTAATTTAAGAGTTATATGTTTTTTTAGTTTTAAGGTTGTTCAGTTTCAACCGTGAAAGATTACAGTGTAGCAGTATTTTCTACTTTGCCACTTATTTCTTTAGAGCTGGTAATTATTAATGTAACAAAACAGACGTGACAACCCTAAAATCAACTGTTTGGGTTCATGTTCCCAAAAAGAGTTATATTCTGTTTTCGTTTTAAAACGCTTACATACTTCTATTGGTGCTCGTTATGTTTAATCAGTACGCCTTATCTGGTACAACCTGTATCATATTAATTAAATCAAGAAAGGATCCCCTTTAATGAGCTTGAATAAGGTTTTATGGAGTTAGTGAGAAATTAAAATATAGTAATATTCGGCATGTATCTCTTCTCTTAAGGGCCGACAATCGCTGGACTATAAGACTGACGTCATGTACAGAACCTAGAGGAAATAGAAGGAAGGGTAAACCTACAACGAGATGGACAGACGACATAGTGCGTATTGCGGGCAAAAATTGGATGAAAGAAGCTAATGATAGGGACAAATGGGCTTAACTGGAGGAGGCCTTTACCCTTAACTTAAAGGGGTTCTTACATATAAGCTCAAATATGTAAAGTACATCAACTATTGCAATAAAAATACTAGGTAATTTTAAATTCATATTTTACTATATTATACACTACTTTAGTTTTTCATACTTTAGATATTAACCACAAATTAAAAATTAAGGAGTTTTAGTTTATTTTTTTGTATTTAATCAAAAAATTAGAATTTAAACATAATATATAAATTCATGCTCTTTTACTATATACTACTTTATTTTTTGTAAGAAATAAAAAGCTTTTGTATTTTTATTGATTATTTATTATCTCTTCTCTTCTCTTTTTGATTTCTAAGTTACCTATGTTGATAATTCACACTAGTGGTCTTTTGCCATCGTAAAGAAATTTGCATACGAAAGAGAAGAGAAGGCCGGTGCTCGATCATAGTAAAGATATGAAGGCTGAAATAACGAAATATTACAGTTCAAATCGAGTAGTGATTTAGATGGCTTGTTATAAATTTCATAAATTTTATCTGTATACATAAAAAGTAACCGTTAATGACTGACTGACTGACTGACTGACTGACTGACTGACTGACTGACCTATCAACGCACAGCTCCAACCACTGGACGGATTGAGCTAAAATTTGGCACACATTTAGCTATTATTATGTAGGCGTGCACTAAGATAGGATTTTCCAAAACTTACCTCCTAAAGAGGTGAAACGGGGGTTCAGCGTTTGTATGGAGCACCAAGATCGCGGGGTTGATCCATTGAATAATCCATTAGTTAATTAGTTTTTAGTAGTTAATTAGCTAATTATTTTTGAGAGAAAAAGAGAGAGAGAGAGAGAGAGAAAACGTCAAATATGAGTGAGTTTTTTTTTCTATAATTGAAGCGTTGCCGTAAGAACCTACGCCGATTACCAAATTTAGGTCGGACAAAGCCGCTGGCAAAAGCTAGTAATTTACAACTAACATTAAATTACAGAGAGAAATGCACTGATAACTCTGTTGCAAGATTTTTATTATGTTACTAAAAAAATAAAATTTGGTGGTGCATATAATCCTGCATGACAAGCATTAAACTTGTAGCATAACTAACTTACACTGTGTACGTAACAAGTTGATTTATGCTTAAAACACGGCTCGAGCTATCACCTCCTTGCACCTGTCGCGAGCAAACGAGCTTTATGTTCGAAAGCTTACACAAAGCTGATTTGGGATTTTGATACATGTTGGCTATATCCAATTTATGACTCAAGAGAAATATTCATAACATGAACTTTCGTTCTTTGCGGGGATCGAACCACGCTCCTTGGTTTAACAGGCAAGTCTACTGCGCCAAGGCAAATTTGTTAAAAAACGGCTTTTAGTATGGGTGAAGAAACATTTTCTAACTTAAATAATTTCACCAGTTCGTTAGAGCACTACCAAAAAAAAAAGGGCAAGTGCAAGTCGGACTCGCGCACGAAGGGATCCATACCATTATCTATAAAAACGGCTAAAAATCATGTTTGTTTTATAGAAGCCCCCTTAAATATTAAATTTATTCTGTTTTTAAGTATTTGTTGTTATAGCGGCAACAGAAATACATCTTCTGTGAAACTTTCCACTGTCTAACTATCACGGTTCATGAGATATAGCCTGGTGACAGACGGACGGACAGACAAACGGACGAACAGCGAATTCTTAGTAATAGGATTCTGCTTATGACCCTTTGGGTACGGAACCCTAAAAACCAAACCGATGTAGTTATTAAAGCCTAAGGTTGCCAGTCTACGAGATTCAAATGTCGCCAATAAGTAATATCGTACGACTTTTTGTATGATTCCTAATTATAATTTTTTGAATTTGTGATTTTGGGTATGGACACGACAGTTTTAATCAGACAAAAAATTATACATTGGTAGAGTAGGATAAACGTAACGTTAATGTAGGTATATATCCTACTTTTACGCTAGTTTATGCAGTTTTTTTCTGTCTATATAAAAATAAAACCACAAATTTTCGACTTACACCTGTGTTCACTAGGATTATCTATGCTAGGACCCTAGAATACAAGTGAAGACGTTTAAATAAAGCGAAATATTTAAAAAAATGGTTTTGTTTTATAACAATATATTACTTAATATGTATTTAAACAACGCCTATTGATTTATGAAGTCCTAGAAAATCAATCTTATAAATACACAATAAATCACAGAATAAAGAAATAATTATAAATAAAAATAGTTGCTGGCTTTTAATGTAAATTAATAAATTGTCAATAGTTCAAAGTTTATCTTTCGCTGCCAAGTTTAACTTGAAAGAACTAAGCAAACAGACAGTCGGACGCGAAAAGTGACTTTGTTTTTGTTTACTGGGTAACCAGTGACACATTACAATGAGGTGAACAGACTCTTTTGACCAATCTCTTTAACCCTGCGTGATAGAGGGTGAGCTAGTCGTCTCAAGACTGCTTCTAATACATCGTATCTGGACTAAGGTGGCTTTATGAAAGACTCATAATTCGTGACTATCCAGCTTTAGTGTAGGTCATAAGTAATAAGATGAAAGGGCCATAATAATATACCCCTTTTGCTAGTTATTGAACAACTACAAGAAAGTCAGGAGAATTGGGAAGGAGAAACGTACTAATTGCTAATCCCTCCTAGCTTCATGCATCTCAAATGCTGGGGTAGAGCCTACACTCACATTGAGTGAGGTCGATTTAGGCCATAGTATATCACGCGGGCCTAGTGCGGATTCTTGACTTCACATACGTCTTTTTGATAGGTTTCTTCACGATGTTTATGTTTACCGAAAAGTTAAACGTGTGAACAAATGTATTAGAGAAATCAAGAAATAGAGTCATTGGTACACGCCGTTCTCGAACCTCTGCTCGTGAGATTGCGAGACAGACCGACCCTAAGCCATAGGACAAGTAATTCATTTTTAAATGTAGCCTTTTTGGTCTCTCAAGAAAAGTTATAAAATAAAGTAGATGTGATGACCTCGTAAATAACAAAAAATGTCATCTTGCTACTTCATATTAACAAAACAATGTTAGGAACATATTTCCCGAGCTCCCAGCATGACGTGTCCCTTTTCCCATAATTCATCCCGGGTTCCCATATTACGCACACAATTCGCAAGAAAGTTCTCGCACGCCTTAGAGCTTAACGTATCAGACAGAAAAATTAATATGACTTTTATATACATAATATTTCATGTGGTAGTAGGCATAATGTTATTTTAAGATTCATCAAGTTTAATATCATTCATTATATCTACATATACAGTACAACAAAATTTTCGAACCGGGGTCTAGAAAGTTCTATTTTCGAAACAAATTTCCAATACATAAATGGGATTTTTTATTGAAGGTTGTAGATTGAATAGTTTTTTGTTATGGGGTTCTTGTTGTATTGTAAGTGCCTTTATTGAATATCAAGCAATCAAGTGCTTCAAAGATATAATCCTAAACGAAGTGAGGGATTTTAAGGCTCGACATGAAAATAATTATGCAGCCGTGCGAAACAAACAATTTTTTCATCTTACTACAGCGAGGAACACAATTGAAATACAATTTGGCAATAAGTGTTCAATTATTAATAGCATAAGCCTAACTACAAAATGAAAAATTAAGTATAGTCCAGTTGAGCGCCATTGCGACGACTGGACTTAAAATTAATAAATGAAACAACAGGTTCGTTATTCTACTGTTGTATATTATTCTAAACGACTACGTTTCAATAACGTGCATCAAAGTTAAGACCGGAAGAAGTGCCCGATATTAATACACACACACACTGTAAATTTTTTTTACACGTAACCGATGTACCACTAATATTAATTAGATTAAATTACTGTCCCCTCACATTTCCGTGGGGACAGTTTCCGATTGCGCTGGTATCCGCCGTGAGAAGGTACCCTTAGCACTTTCGCTGTATGTTATTAGTGGATATAACACATCTAGTGATATCTGATCGATATAGTGATCGAGGTACCCAGTGTTGTGAGTGGAACAGAATTCGAACCCACACCACGTCGAAGTATTTATGTCACCATTGATAGCGACCACAAACAAATGTTTTCACCTATTTTTTGTTTGTGTTTGTAAATTACGTAAATGGTGGTAAGTACGGAACCCTCGATGCGCGAGCCTAATTTGCACTTGACCAGTTTTTTGCTTTCTTCTTTTGAGTATTTCAATTTTATACCGGCCATTTTATATATTTCGTATTAAATCACTAAACATGGAAATACAAATTGACAATAGTTATAAAATTAATACGTTTCAAAAATCAAAGTATAGTCTAGGGGCTGCAAACCTAAAATTAATAATTATTTTAGTAATACAGGGGTCAGCAACCCAAAAAAGTACATCATAAAATATGATTATACTATATATAGTCTTTGAAAAAGTTTACACTCATTTTAATTATCTGTATCAACAAATAATACGCTCTGAACACTCAGGTCGGCATTTTATACCGTTAAATACTAAACAATATTTCAAATACGCTTATAAGTTAACAATATCAAAATAACGAAAATAAATGGGAGTTTGTTAAGGAAGTAAAGTGAATCAGGAAACTTTGGAAGTTTGAAAGGTAAACCGAAATATATGAGAGGAAGTCTAGTCGCCATTGCACTGCAGCGCTTCTAGCAGCATTTTATTTGTAACATTCCGCTGTGAAGGCTAAGGGACGAGCGTTTATCCACCCTTGTCACAACATTTGTCATTAATAACTAGTATTTTGTTATTGTTTATCGCTTATCAAAATCTGTAATATTTTCTACATACATATTTTTTACATTCTATCGTACCTGTTCATAACGTTTTAATAAATGTCCATTTATTTTGTCATCATTCTAAGATCAGATATAAGTTATTGAAAAGAAAACTTCTTTACTGGCGTTGTGCACTTTTGTTGGTATTGGTAAAATATCTTAAACTCGCGTCAGGTCACGTGTCGTATTATTCGTAAGACGGAACTCGCGTCAGATTTATTGAAGTGAAAACTTCTTTAGCGGCGCTGAGCACTTTTTTGGTATGGGTAAAAAATGATAATCTCGCGTCAGGTCACGTGTCCTGATCGAAAATTCGTAAGATGTCACTCGCGTTAGGACACGTAATCTTTATTTACATTAGGTTAGTTTTTATTTTTAGTATATGGTGCTTATGAGTAGTACAGGGAGGTTGGATATGGGATTTTAATTCTATGACAGATTGAGCTGTCAAATATACAACGTCAAAAAAGTAAATAAACAAAAGTTATTATTTTTAATAAATAAATATGGATAAGAAGTGATGGGAAGTAAATAGCGAGTATGTTTTCACTTCTGCCGGCACTCCCGGAGTGCAACCCGTTTTTTTACATCAGGTTAGTTTTTTTTTATTTTTAGTATATTGCGATTAAGAGTAGTACAGGGAGGTTGGATATGGGATTTTAATTCTATGACAGATTGAGATGTCAAATGTTCTACGCCAAAAATGTAAAACACACAATTTTATTTATAATAATGAAAGTGCGGATTACACATGTTGAAATGTCATAAGATACGAGGTGAGGTAAAAGTAATTGTAAAGCATAGCTTACGTTACACTAGATAGAAGGTATATCTATGTGTTGACGTGTCAATAGGTGATTTTATAGGAAATAAATAAACAATTTTTATTTATTATATTAGGTTGTGTCAAAGAAAATAGTCGAAAGTTAGAAGAGTTATAGACGTGCGATAGGATAGAGAGCCAGTTCCATAGTAGTAGTGGCATAGTGATATATTACGTTTAATATAGCGATTCTATTGAGAAATATAGGTAGGATATAGCTCAAAAATATACAATGGGTCAAGACATGTCATGCGACATATTTGAATGCTAAGCGCGAATCGTGTATAAAGGACATTGGTTCCCTATACTTAACTATGACGTATGAGTCGTAGGTTGTGTTTTATTTATAATAAATAAATATGTATACGAAGTAATGGGAAGTAAATAGCTAGTATGTTTTCACTTCTGCCGGCACTCCCGGAGTGCAACCCGTTTTTATTATTATTTTACCTTTGTTGTTTGAATCGTTAACCGATAATGTAGAAATCACTTATTCATAAAGTGATCCTACAGGTATGTAAAATCATTACAATATTTAATTTTGGCTAAAACTCGACAAAAGGGCACACAAGCTTCAATCTTTATCGGAGTTAAGAACACTTCAGTACAAATTGTTTTCACAGGCCAAGTTAAACTGGCCGAGTTTCGTATATGAGTGCCTAAAAAAATTCTCTACGTCTAGCAGGAATATCAGTAACACGTATTCGAAACATTCAAACCTAAGGGTTGACACAAAATAGAAAACAAATATTATTCATTTAATTTGTTAGAGACTAACAACATCCTAAATCAATTTAAATTCAACATTTTGACTGATTATTCTTGAGAGAGATCAGACATTTTGAGAGTATACAATTTAAAATTAGTAGTTTTCGAACGTTTAATCTCAACAATCTACAGATTTGTAAAAGATCATAAAAATAATGGGAATAATCAAATGCGATCTATTTATTTGTAAATCTTATTTATAACCGAAGGAGTTACATAACAAATAAATGAACAATTTAATAGTAATTACATAATTTTTTATCCAAAATAAGAAAAATTTTATTGGATAAATTATATAAAGTGTTATTGTTAAGATTACACAATTTTATGGATTTTTCTAAATAGAAAATTTCAGAATTTCTTTAGAAAATTTAAAAGTTCACATGATATAATTTTACCAACCCTAACAAATCCGAGAGAAAACGCATTATACTGTGAATTTATGGTTTTTTGACATACACGTCGATTAACCCACACATGTAAATATTTGGAACAAAAAGTCGTGAAAACTCTTATCTTGGGTTCTAGTGGAGATTTTAACAAACGTTACTTGATTTTATCCCACGAACTGGTTAGTCGAAAGTTCTGATGAAGAATTGTGTAGGATTTTAAGTCAGTTAATCGTGAGCTTTCGTCCGGAGACGACCAGTCCAATAGTAAAGACTTTAGAAAAATAGACATCAAAAGAGATCAAAAGGCAAATAATAAGTGAAATTTTTTTAAAGTTAAAACTTTTAAAAAGGGGTGTGCCCTTTAAGTTGTAGTAAATCAAGATATTCCTACAATAACACAAAGGTATACAGTATAAATAATTTAATATTTTATTAATATTTTAGGGGCAAATACAACATGAGACCAGAGAAGATTCTCTTCAACTTTCTCTTTTGTTCATCTTTCGACTGGTTTTATAAATTAGGAGCTTAGGCCTGAAACGAATCTTAAAGTTTCAGGTAGGGTTTCTCTTTTCCTTTTATACAGTTTGAAAGAGTGAATTCCGACAGCAAACCGAAGAAGAGGGCATCGGCAACGACTGCAATTTTGAATTACCATTTAGTGGAATAGGGGCGAGCTTTCGAAATCAAATTATTTACAAAAGTGTTTTGTGATTGATTGAATGTGTGTAAAATTGTTATGTTATTTTGTTTGATGTGTATTGTTTCAACTGGGTGATTACAACCACTTAAGCATTTAATTTGAAGCTTCATTTAGTGATTTTCAAACGAAATGTTTGAAAAGCTTAATACTACATGAAAATATTTAAAAACTAAATTATCCTGTCAAGAGCTCAACAACTATATAAAAATGTGTTTATTAGTAAATACATTATCGCCGAGAGATTATGGAATCTATAGGTATTTTTATACCTTACTATTTTTTAAAGTCGTGACTTTTAAATTTAGTCAAATCACCGAATTTCATGAAGTAACGGATAGAGATCAATATTATTTATAATTAATACCACCTTATAAGCACATCAAATTAAATAATTTTGACAATGAGTGATTACGATTCTCTTGAGTTCTAGTTTATTTTCACAACTAATTACTTCTAGAGTTGAGAGGAAATTTTAATATCTCAGTTTCACTTTTAAAATTTTTTTTTTTGATCACATGCATTTAGGAACTCAAACCCTCCCTCGTATCTGTCGGCTGTCCTGGAGGGAACTAGGCGGAACAGGGGGGGGACTATTTCTAATATCAGGAGCATATTAGAAATTACTTCACAACATAGCTTCATCACCTAACTAGCTCAGCGTTCATTTTCGAGTTTATAGCTTCGGGAAATGATGTATGCCGGTTCTGGGAGACTCTTGGAGGAAGCCTTTGACCTGGTCAGCGTGTCGGAATCCAGTTTATGCTAGGCGTCATATAATTGTTTCCTACGTGGCTATGGAATTGGAAATGTTCGTCGCGGGCAGACGTTAGACTAGGTAAATACAAAAAATGTTCGAAATTTGCTTTCCAATATCGATATTAAGATATTCTATGTCTTAGGAGTCTAGTATGACTTAGAGGTCGAGGAAGTCTGCAGACTTTAGGAGATGAGCATGATTGTGTAACAAGTATTATTTTAGGAGGAAAATGAATAATCTATGTCTGAGTCCTAGTGTGATACCTATGAGATGATCTGGAAATCTGTTTTGATGGTTTGAAACTTATAACTTAGAGACTAGGGGAAATAGATCGCTAGGATGGTTTCGCAGGCCGAGCGCAGTTTCTAGCTCGGAAAGGTTTATGAGTATAAGGCGAGAAGGGAGCTCATAAAGTAGGGATTTTTTTTTAGAACACTTTTCAGATAATAACAAACAATTTTACAAGTCTGAAAAGGTTTCAGGAACATACCGAAGGTTGTTTAGGTATTCTAAATTTATAGGAAGAAGATTGAATCTTTTTTTTTGTTGTTGTTATTTTTATTAATGAATATATTATATTTAATATATTTTTAGAGACATAACTTTTCACACACACGCGCTTTTCACTACACAAAATTTTGCGTATACTTACAAAAAGATAAAACGTAATTTTGAAATGGGTAGGAAGTGAAAGTGGAAATTGAAATCGAAAATTTAGGAAGTGCGCGTATAAATGAAATCAAGAATTGCAATTTTACCATGAGTTTTATTAAACTCTGGTATCTTCTGTGGAGACGCAGCTTCAACGGCGAAATATAAAGCTAAGTACTTAGTGATAATTTCTTTATTTATTTTACTTAATTCTTTATTTCGCCATATACAATGTTTTCTCTATGATTTTTTATTCAAATTATAGGTACATGAACCTTTATCAACATTTACCATCAAATATGTTTTACAATAACACTGCCGAAATACCTATATGCATATTGTTTTTAACAAACTTCTTAAAAAAAAGGAGGTTCACAATTCGGATGTTTATTTTTTTGTGTATGTTCGGGCATAACTCCGTCATATAAAGACGGAATTGTATTTTTTTTTTATTTAAAAGGGTATACTTCCGAGGTGGTCCCAAATTAATGTGGTGAATGTAAAATTTAAGCTTTTGGTAAAAAAAAAACTGGTGTTAATTTGGAACTGGTTAAACGCCTTTAATATGTTGATGATTGTATAAAATTTTGTTACGAGTATAGATGTTTTTAGTGTACGAAAAAAGCAATTCGTCACTCAAAAGTAAGAAATAAAAACTTTATATCAAAAAATAAAAACCGGCTTCAAAGAGATGCACTAAAAAGGAAATATAAATACTTATTTTCAAAAATTAATTTTTGATCAGGTCACGTGTCCTGATCGAAAATTCATACACAATTCTTAAGACGGAACTCGCGTTAGATTTTTTTTTTTATTTTTTTACATAAGGTTAGTTTTTGTGATGGGTAAAAAATGATTCAAAGAGATACACCAAAAAGGTAATATAATTACTTATTTCCAAAAATCTGATCTGAATTACAGTTTGGAGTTGGTGTCTTAACATGTACTTAACAATTCCACACTTCACTTGCATGAAACCTGAAGCTGGTAGAACTGACGGACGGACAGAAGACTGTAATTCAGATAAGCGTTTTTAAAATGTTTTTTTTTTGTGTTTTTATTAACAATAAACTGAGAGTTGTAATAAAGTAGCTATTCATGCAACTTTCAAGAAGAAATTAAGTCTATAAGTTGGTTTCCAGG
The DNA here is from genome assembly GCA_946406115.1 of Apoda limacodes. Taxonomy (NCBI): domain Eukaryota; kingdom Metazoa; phylum Arthropoda; class Insecta; order Lepidoptera; family Limacodidae; genus Apoda; species Apoda limacodes. The sequence continues at coordinate 27,441,639 of OX291542.1, read as the reverse complement.
GTCATCACGAATCGTTTCGAACGCAGACTTTAGTACTATGGATCATATAAATACACTCCGCCAGAACAGTAGACGGAGGAGTATAATCGGCCAATAAAAAAAAACCTTCGATTCTACTGAGACCAGCATGTCTGTTACAAGACCAAAATACGAACAAGCCACCTGCAGAAATATGAGAGACAGGCAAACGTTATTTCTCCGAAACTGTTCAACACAGCGTTCGAGGATGTTAACTTCTGGACTGGATAGGATAGGATAGGTTATAGGCCATATCAAGATAAATGGCGAATCACTCATCATCGATTTCCCAAGGACTAAGTGGTCATGGCGGACTTGCTGGAAGACCGAGGCACAATGCTCGAAAACGTCCTCAGAATATCACAACAGGTAGGCCTTAAATCAAATTAGATAAAACGAAAGCAATGTTAATGTGAATAAATATATATGTTATAAGTAATAAAATGTCCATTTCGCGCCTACACTGGCTTTTGTTGGGAACTCTATTCTTGAAGTAGTTGACGAATACACATACCTAGGGCAAGTAGTCCAGTTAGGTAAGTCCAACTTTGAGAAGCAGATACCTTAATCGATGAATTAAGCTCGGCCAGGCTGTGTTAAGGGAACTGCTCTACATCTTCTTGTCCAAAATACCTCAGTGCCTTAAAACAAAAGCCAACATTGAATGCATGTTGCGAGTGATAACCTACGATACAAAACCGTGATCTCGAACTGTTAGTCTCTTAAATAAGCTCAGAGTCAGTCAGCTAGCTATGGAATGAGCTATGCTTAGATTCTTTTCTCTCAAACTCAAACAGTTAGCAATTTAAAGTGGCTTGTCGAACCGATAACCGAGGGGGAAGAAAGGTTATCGAGTGGCCAGGGATCGGTAGATGCAGCGTGGGACGACCTTCTACTGAGGGACAGACGTCTTGATTAGAGCCGCAGAAAGCCGATGGTTGCGGGCGGCTCCAGACCAGACGTTGTGGAGAACTAAAGTAGAAACTTACGTTTAGCAGTGAACAACTTCTAGATGAAACGACGACGGACGAGACGACCAAAAGTGTGCCAAAGGAGTCCCATCACTATACCTACGTTGTCTGTCTGTCTGTCCGACATTTAAAGCGGTAGAACGATTTTAGACCGAACCGAAGTACTTGTAAATGGAAGCGTGAAATTTTCGTAGAATATGTGTTATTATAGCAGATTTTAAACTGATATTAAAAAATAACAAAAAGCAAAAATTTAAAGGGGCACCATTCATTAGTATCCTACAAGAAAAATCTTTTTGTTGTCTTATAAAACGTAATACATACAAAGTTCAAACTGAAAATGATCATAATATGTACTAAAACAAAAAAATAAAAAAAAAGGGTCAAGTGCAAGTCGGGCTCGAGAATTAGGTATATATATATATATAGTGTTACGAAACCTTTAGTGTGCGATTCCGTCTCGCAATGGGCCGGTTTTTTTTTTGTATTTGCAATTTTTTTTATACAAAATAATTAATATAATGCTAAATTATAAAATAAAATATTGTAGAGGCATTTTTACACAAGAGTTGTAGAATGTTATTATACAGTGGAATTCAGCAATGCAGCATTGCGAAACATAAATCTTTCGGTTAGTTAAACACAGCGCCAGCAGTCTAACGTTGAACGGAAGTCTTCAACGGGAACGGCGAAGAATCTTGGTACCTAATAAATGTGCATTATTATCGTGGCATAATGACAGTCTCTGCTTTTAGCTTTATTTCTTTTTGCATTTAGAGGTATTACAAAAAACTGAATGGCAACAAATACCGCCAGGAGTAACTTCTCAGTGTGCCTTTGTAACACTAAAAAAAATTTCAATGCAGCGCATTCGAATATACAATAGAACTTGTATCATCGAAATCAAATGGTTTTGAAAAAAAATATTGGTATTACTATCTTTAAAAACTTGATTTGAATCTAGCACCCTCAAAGTCCCAACAGAACTAAGTTTCATTGAAATCGTCATGGCAATCCAGTTATATTAATATTTTATAAATTTAATTTATTAATTCTATTTTATTGTCAGTAATTTAAAATATTTTATTTTGTGAAATAAAGACTGTTTATTATTATTATTATTTATTCTAAGAAATTTATCAAAAAAACGAATTTCTAAAATGACAATAGCAGAAAAAAGCTAATTAAAAACAAAATTTAATTATTAAATTTCAACGCCTTAACCGAGTAAACTAAAAACTGTTAAATTCGATAACATTATTTTATTTTTCCTGTTAAAAATAGATAACTAACCGTTTAAGTCATATTAGATTTGCCAACTCTTTTTCTCGATATTGATAACGGCAGCAGGCAGACGCTTGCGATTTTCACAGAATATTTAGTTATATATTCACTTTTAAAATAAATAATTAAATTAAAATAAGACAAATATTTAATTCCCATACAACAAACGTGATTTTTTTTTTTTACTGTTTTTATAGATATTGGTACCGAACCCTTCGTGCGCGAGTCCGACTCGCACTTGGCCGATTTTATATCTTTTTTTTAGACATGCGTTCAGAAATTTACTCTATGACACTTTTATCAAAAACAAAGCATTATTAGTAGGTAATATTAATCATAAATATTGAGTATGTAAAATATTAAGTACGTAATAAATTTGTTTCTAAACCAATCATCGCGTGGTCGAACGTTGCATTACTTTGTCTTACGCTCTCAGCAAAAAACGATTTTGCCCACTGTTTTTGAACAGCTAAACCAACCTTATGGTGCTGGAGAAGTGAAAAAGTCCTATTATTAGATTATAATTTTCACATAACTAAAGCTGTGAGCAACAGATAGTAATCAATGAGACCGGCTGCGAGCTTTGCGTAATTAATCAGACCGAAATGTGTCTGGCTTAGGCTTCGAAAATTAACTCTATTAGTTACATTGATTTTGAGACATTAATTAAATGTAAGTGAAAAATAATTTCTAGTTCGATAAATATTTAAACTAATACTGGACTTATGTTGGTTATTATTTTATCATGCTTCATGCTTTAATGAAATAAACTGAATGTTATGTCCTGTTTAAGTCACTGAACTATACGTATACAATATAAGTTCTTATTAGTTCACTAGTGCACTAGACTTATAGGCTTCCATCGAAGAAACAAAACGATAAAATCGAGGCGAGTCCGCAATAAATGATAACCTCATACCAAAGAAAACAAAAGGAGATATTCGAAGGTCTGCGACATTTTTATGGTTGTAATTGAAAGTAAAGAAGATTATATGAACTCCGCTCGGAGTACTAACTTAGTGCTGCATTCGTGTTTTTAGAGTTTTAAGTAGTAGGGATTCGTTGGTTCTGTCCACTGCCCCCCAAGCCGAGCCGACTCGCGCTTGACCACTCTCATAAACAGATCGCAGGGCCTGGGAGGTGGTGACTCACACTTGACGAAAACTACCCCTGACGCACGCCTGGGGGATGGCGACTCACACTTGACGAAAACTACCCCTGGCGTACGCCTGGGGGATGGCGACTCACACTTGACAAAACTACCCCTGAAGCTGGGGGGCGCCTGGCGACTTACGCTTTATGAAAATTACCCCCGAAGCTGGCAGGCGTGGTGACTCACGCTTGACCAAAACTACCGCGTGATGTCACAGTGGCTACTGTGTATAACTTGTTTCTAGCTTTGTTATGTAATTATATCATTATCGTAATGGGTCTATCATGTTTTTCCCGTTCATAATTAAGTTATTCTTATTTAATTACAATGCCGTTGGTGGTGATATTCCAAAAACTAGTCCCCCGAGGGTGTATCTCAAGATTTTAGGGGTGTGTCCACTTACGCTTTATAAAAACTTGAGAAAAGCTGATAAAAGTGTTAAAGATTTACAACTAGCATCGACGTCAACATCTTCCAATACAACACGTACACAGGACATGATGTGTCAAATATGTGATTTACAGGTTAACCAAAGATTCTATGCTCGGCACTTACGATCTAAGAAACACAAAGAGAAATGTCTTATTCTTAATCATAATTTACCTTATGTGTCTGTTATATCACTCCTGAAGTATTTAAAGCATCAATTGAAGAATCAATACTATTTCTTATTTAGGAAAGTTTAAAAGGGTTATATTTTAGTTTTATTATAAAAAATTGGTACTGATTTCTTATCTTTACTGTTACCGTTTACAATGTTTTTCAGCGCACAATGGTAAATCTGAATGAAGATTATATAAATTTTCAGGGTACTTAAGGTTACAGGTTAATTTTAAAATAGAGCTCATTGTCCGTGGCAAAAATAAATTATAGATAGGTGAACAGCTTAGTGTAAAAAGAAGAAAATAAATAATTACAATTATATCACATTAGATATAAAAATTCTAAAGTTATCAGATATATCATTATATGAAAGTAGCATTACATAAGTTCTTAAATATAGATTGGAATATTCCAACATATTTTTACATTTAAATTGGGCTGACATAATTTTGAGCATGTTTATAATTATAATTTGATACACTGGTATTAGTTAAAGAGTTAAAGAAAGCATCTTGATTTGGAAGAGATGTAACTTTTAAGGACTCATAAGAATTAACAAATTCATGAAGAAAAACACTTGATTGAACAATTGATTTCTTAATTCTGCAAATTGGTCTTTTATATTATATTTTCTTTTTTTTTTGCTGAACTATCTAAACTCTAGTAGTTCATAAATTAAAAAGAATCTAAAATTCTCATATAAAACTTATATTAGGTTTATATGAGAATGAAATATATTTTAACTTATTTTGCGGAATTATTTTTATTTCTTCATCTTTAAAATTCAAAGCATGAACAATAAAATGAGCATCATATTTGCTTAGATTGTGAAATAGAATAGGAATAAAATGGAACACTATACTTTGAACTACATAATTCGTGACTAACACCTCTAAAATTACTAGTATTCCAGTCATAGTCTACTGTGATTTCATCTCCTGATAAAACATAATTGCGATTGTCTTATAGATTCCTTCTCTTCAGTAGCTAATGAAAGTGGACATTTTTGAAAACAATTTATCCTATGTATATTGCTAATATCTTTGTTAATGCTTTCCATAAACATTTTTGTACAATTAGGCTCTGTGTATGTTCTGTCTATAGACAGTTTATCATCATATGAACTTTTTATATAGTATCCATAAGAACAAATTACATGTTCATGTATTTTTTTCGTATATGACTTCGATGGATCAGGGACACAATAGGTGACGGGTTTTAAAAGAGCTACAAAGTCTGCATATATTATAAAATGAAATTTTAATATTCCTTGAAACTTATCAAAATAGATTCATCATTATTTGTTTTCCTAATAAACCAATATTTTTCTTTTTTATGTATTCCTAGAAATTCAGTAACAATATGAGAACAGTTGTTTATTTACCAAGCGTGATAAATTTAATTATGACCATTTCAACCATTGTTTAAAAATAATAAGTTAATGTGTAATTCTTTACTACATTTTGTAAAGTATAATGGTCCAACGATGGTATTGCATTTTTTTTTCTTTGTTAAACTCTAATTCAAACATATTAATACTAATGTCATTTTGTTTTTCTACCTTGGGTATATCAGATAATTTGATTGGGAACTGAATATAATTAAACGTAAGTTTTTTTTAATTTCTTAAGTATGATTATACCCTATCGGAATGTGTATTTACAGGATATAGAACCGATAATGAGCCCACTTAAAACATTGTTGATCGTTCTTTTTTACATTAATTACTGTTTTTTATGCTTTACATCTAAAGGTTATTCAATATACGAAGATCCCCGTAAGGGATTGAACTTATTAACATGCATTTCTAAGAACTGATTTTTTTAGGGTCTACCATTTTCTTTTTTTTTCTAAATCACTCACACATTACACATTTTAGTTTTAATGTCATCACTTAAAGGTTCTGAATTATTTTCTAATTCTCCAATTTTTATCCGATTTTTAATAGTCAAATTTAAAAATCAAAAGAATTTTTTAAATCTTTTGTTTCCTGTTCAAAATCTGCATTTATAATAAAATAAACTTTAACAATAGTTAACCCTTTTAAACTTTCCTAAATAAGAAATAGTATTGATTCTTCAATTGATGCTTTAAATACTTTAGAAGTGATATAACAGACACATAAGGTAAATTATGATTAAGAATAAGACATTTCTCTTTGTGTTTCTTAGATCGTAAGTGCCGAGCATAGAATCTTTGGTTAACCTGTAAATCACATATTTGACACATCATGTCCTGTGTACGTGTTGTATTGGAAGATGTTGACGTCGATGCTAGTTGTAAATCTTTAACACTTTTATCAGCTTTTCTCTTTAAAATTCGATCGACTTGAATTGAAGATTTTTTTTAGGTATAACATGTCAAGTCATGTCAAGCGTGAACCGACACATCACATCTAGGTCAAGTTTTTATAAAGCGTAAGTAGACACACCCCTAAAATCTTGAGATACACCCTCGGGGGAGTAGTTTTTGGAATATCACCACCAACGGCATTGTAATTAAATAAGAATAACTTAATTATGAACGGGAAAAACATGATAGACCCATTACGATAATGATATAATTACATAACAAAGCTAGAAACAAGTTATACACAGTAGCCACTGTGACATCACGCGGTAGTTTTGGTCAAGCGTGAGTCACCACGCCTGCCAGCTTCGGGGGTAATTTTCATAAAGCGTAAGTCGCCAGGCGCCCCCCAGCTTCAGGGGTAGTTTTGTCAAGTGTGAGTCGCCATCCCCCAGGCGTGCGTCAGGGGTAGTTTTCGTCAAGTGTGAGTCGCCGCCTCCCAGGCCCTTAGAAGGCGATCTGTTTTTGAGAGTGGTCAAGCGCGAGTCGGCTCGCACGAAAATTTTGGTTTTTTTTGGCAGAGGGGTTGAGGTTAGGGGGCAGTGAGCCAGAACCAACGGATTCCTACAACTGTTTTACAAAAAGTAACTTTCAGTTTAGATTTGCTCTCTACTACATAAACATGGTTTACTCGTAAACAGCGTCATTACGTGCGGACAAGTGGGTGCTAAGTGCTTAATTACACCCTCGGGTTTCTTCTTTGTAAATTTTTTAGAACCCACGGGCGGTAAGAAGGCACCTATTCTATAAAGTATGTATAAAAAGTGTCTGTTTTAAATATAAACTACAAGGAATTACAAGATTTAACTTCAACCAAAACTTTTTATTCATAAATTCTCCGTCTGGCGGTGGGGTTGTTTTCTCTTCTTCCATTCCCTCCATTTAATTTGTTTTTGGTGAGTTTATTTATTTAGTTACCTCATATTTCTATTTATTCACTCGCAGATGTGATGAAAAACATTGTGTGTAACAAGGGCGGTACGGAAATTACAAATTCGATTGGCCTTCGGCTTCTAAATGGCTATTTCTCGTTAGTAATTTTCTCCTTACCACCCTTAATACATAATGTACTATTGCTTTTTTTATTAGTTAATTTATGATTCTATGCAAGGGACCGAATTTTGTATATCACACAAATTTATGTAGCTATTGCTATGACTACAAGTAATAGTCATTTCCACCTGATTGTCGGGTATCTTCATTCTGTTTGCAAAGCAGTTCAGGCCGCCAACAGTCGGTGATTCAATGACGCTAACAAGGAAGTTCCATTAGCAAAGTAAATTTTGGTCTATTGGTATTATTATACATTTGTATGTTACATTGCAACTTGTGTAGTATGTATGCTACTATGTGTATCATTTTAGGGCTGGTTATGTCATCAATCATCATCACAATCATCAACATCATTGCGCGAGAGGCACTCATGCTCCATTTCAACGGGGACTGTTACTACACCCGCTTGGAGTTTGCTGTGCAGCTAGGTTCCTACTGTAGAGACGTTATTATCACACCAAATAGGATGTAGATTTCGTGGTAAGGTTATGTCAAAAATATGTTCTTTATTTGGTCAGGTAATGGGGTTTCTATGATCGCTATCGGCATTGACCACAATCGTCTAGAGCCCCTGGTGTGTCCTCCGCATTGCTGACCGTTTCACCTCTCAATAGATATCTATATGTTTACTTACTGTATAACAATTGGTATGCGTAGCGTGGGTCACCCCCCAGCTAGGTGGACCAATGACTATCTAAATAAGGGAGCCGGAAGTAGCTGGATGAGAAAGGCGGAGGCCCGAATGTTGCGAAAGTCCTATATCCAACAGGAGACTGCTATAGGTTGATTGATGATGGACTACACTCTTAGAACACCGCTGCAAGTAGTTCCGTGATTGTCTGTGGCTCCACTCCAACGAGCGCTCTTTGGGCGCTGCTCTCCGATTGCCAGTTTCCGTTCTCTAGAGACATACACGTTCTGAAGTCGTAGAATACTGTTGAGTTCTTTTCGAAGTAGGCCCATAGACAAGTTTTTTTTTTTTTACACCTCTAAGGTGGCAAACAAGCTTGCGCTCCACCTGATGGTAAGCGGTCACAGCAGCCTATGGACACTTGCTACACCTGGGACATCACACACGCGTTGCCGACCCTTCAAAAATCTAATAACTACTTTCTTCAAGAACCCCATAGTCCTTAGAGAAATACCTCAGAACACAACCCATTGTACAAGCGGTAGAACACACACAGGGATGCAAAGTCTATTCTCAGACTAAGAATTCGAAACAGTTTGTAAGTTTGGGATCGTCGACTATCACAGCCCGTCTTAGACCCAATTCAAAAGGCTTGTTTGGCAATTGAATATATAGAACACAAAAGACGTATGTTAAATTATTAATGGAGTATGCTCCTGTGCATATGTATACCTAAAATTGTCTGAAAATATTTGTTTGTAGAAAATGACAAACTATCATTTTAATGGATTTATACAATTAAAAGTTTTACAGCAGAATTCGTTTTTAATTGGAAGATAGATGCAATAGTAAGCAATTTATACTTATCTACCTAGGTTATAAAAATCTTTGTTAATTTTGCGAACACCGAATGAGAATTTGGTAAAGTGCCTCCATTTTCCAATCGCGGAAAATGTATGTTACCATTTTCAGATTCGACAGACGAAAAGCAATCTGTTTAATAGGTTGTATTCCCGCTGGAATTGACACAATTTGGTTTTGTTTTGTCAAATAATTGATTTATTACTGTGAGGGTTAGTATTTTCACAGTACTTAGGCTATCTTCAGAAGATTTACTTTAACCAAACAATTCCTCAGAGTCCATTATACAGCGGTAGTTGGACACTAAATCATAATAATGTCCAACCATTCGTATATTAAAGGGTTTTAACTTTGTCACCTTGTTAACTACTTAACTACTTTTCTATGAAATTGGAATGAGGTTATGAGTTCTCAGTAGTTTTGCCAGCCCAAAAATAACCAGTAAGTCCTTGGGTCCAGAAAATGTTGTCCTTGTCCTTTAGTTTTTTCCAGCTATCTTTAGAAACCGGTTCGTCAAATTCCAACCTACTATAGTAGTACTATATATATATTAGTATATAATGATATTCTTTTTAATGCGTGCGAGTTACAGTAGATGTTTACAAAGTAACAAATATTTATAATTGATATAAATTATTAAGGTTAAGTTAAAGTTGTTAACATTATAAAAGCTAAGCTGTTATGTCGTTTAGGTCCATTTACCATTCCAAAGATCTCCTTGACTTTATAACAATTGTTTTTAAAACGCAATCATATACAAATATATATTTAGCTTGACAGGATCAACCTTGACGTAACGAACCCAAAAATTTTATGAAGCACACAATTCACACCTCAAACACAGCTTCAGCTATCATCACTTTGCATCGGTCCAAAGCAAACACTTTAACCCTCGCAAGCGTGACGATGCACCAAGCAACTTTGTGTAAGTGGTCCTTTGAGTAGACGCAATGTACTTTGTCTATCTAAACAAAATCACATGACTGACTCATTACCATTACAAAATATTTATCTTATAATACTACTAATATTATAAATGTGAAAGTTTGTTTGGATGGATGTTTGTTACTTTTTCACGCTTCAACCACTGGACGGATCGGGATGAAACTTGATATACATATAGTTTAGGTCCTGGAGTAGCATATAGGCTACTTTTTATCCCGAAATTCCCGCGGGAATAACTATAACCGAGCTTAAACGAACTATAGCTATAGCTACAGCTTGATATAGCAAATTTCATTAGTGTAATTAAGGAGTAAATCACAGTATTAATACTGTGATTAAATGAAGGAGTCCCACACTGATAACCGAATTTAGGGCGGGCGGAGCCGCTGGCAAAGTCTAGTATTATAATAATTGACAAAGTCTGTTTGTTTGGTAAACTTATGTGTTAGTACACAACCTATGTGTTGCTACGGATGATTATGAAGCCGAAACATAGTTGTTTACTTAGTGGAACCAAAGTAACGTAATAGCTCGTAAAATTAATAAACCACAGTGGACACTACAGCACAATTAGACAATAACAAATGGGAAACAAGCTTAACTTTACTGGTTACCGCGCATTGGAAAGCGCAGTATAGGAAAGTAGTGCCCTCACCAGATAGCTTTCTGCCGAGGTTTTACCTAAGGACTAAAGGAAGGGGTCCTTCGAAAAGGGCGTGATTAGATAAATTAAACGTGGGCAACCCACGAGTCATACTCATGCTCCTAGTTTTCCAAGCATCTATCCATAGGCTTCGGTAATGAGGTGGACCGTAAGATTGTTTTCCACCTCGGTGTGTAAAAAAAAAAGGCACTAAAAATTGCTTCAGTCAAAATCATTGATAGCTACTTTCAGCATTGGCTAACTAAAAAAAGGGAAGCAAAACCTAAAGAGATTGACTTATCAAGAAGGTAAGTAAGATTTTATTTAAGCAGTGTCGAAATACATACCTATAGCATAGAAACAGGGCTACCAATTGCTGGATCGAGATGGACAAAGTTTTTATCCGCAGTGAACTTCTCATCTCGGAAAACTTTGTAAAATGAGGTAAAAGCTATTGCAAGTAATAAGAAAACTTTACACGTGCTATGAACTTATTGTCTGTTAGCAGGTAGCATGAGAGAAACTCTATTACGAAAGCCGCAACAGTAATTCAAAGTCGAAAGAAAGAAGAGACCAACGTGAAGAAGTTTAATTAAAACATCTCTGTTATAGCTGATAAGAACACTAAACAGTTTTTTCGTAGTTCATTGCCTATCAGTATTTGAACCAAGAATTAATTAAAAAATTAAAACAACCCAAACGCTAAAAAGATAAATAAACATTTAAAAAGAGAAACTTGATATTCTGTTGTATAACAAAAATTAAAAAAACCCCAACGCTAAAAAAATATACATTTAAAAGTCAAAAATAATACATATCGTTGAGCTATCAAATACGATTGAGTAATGCCTATATTTTAATTATAGAAATTGATGGATGGCACGATATGGTTTGCTCGTTGAATTGGTACCCCGACGCGACATCAACGATACGTATTATTTTTGACTTTTTAAATGTTTGCTTTTTTTGCGTTAGGGTTTTATTAAGTTTTTGTTATACTACAGAGTGTAAAGTTTCTTTACTCATAACATTAACTTATCCTAATGTCACCACCAAAATACTGATCAAAAAATCCAACACTACATATCTGCCACCACTGTATTGTATATAGAATCAAAAATACTGATCAAAGCGAATCCAAAGACGACAACTATTATTATTTTTTCTAAAGTTTGCTGGATATACTGACTGCAGAATCAGACCAAGGATCCCATTATCTTGCATACTTATGTGGGAGAGGTAAAAGGGTATTTCAAATTTAAGATCACACATCTGTTTGAAAGTAAAGTAAATATCCACAATGCGTCTTAGATCCCTTCTGGAGCTAACAAAAGAGCTCATAACCTCGAAAGGGCTGAACGGCTGAGCCTGCTTTCTAATAAAAAAACCTCATTCGAATCAGTTCATCCGTTTAAGAGCTGCGGTGCCACAGACAGATACACAGACACACACACACACACACACACACACACACACACACACACTTACCGGTCAAACTTATAACACCCATCATTTTGTGTCGGGGGTTAATAAAACACTATCATAAGGATAGTTACCAATGTGCCTAGTAGTACCACGGGTAAGAAGCGACCTAGTATTGTATACGTCAAAAGATGAAAGTGTGAAAAATTAAATTCTCGAGTGTTATTCTAGAGTGACTATGAAGAAAAAAAATGTTCTGTTCCACCCTGGTGTGGCAAAATGGTGTGACGGTGACTCTGCACCCATATTAATATGTCTGTACGCAATAACGCATAAGGAATAATTCCGTTTCTCTTCGATTTTTTTCATAATTTTAAAAACCGGCCAAGTGCGAGTCTGGCCGAGGGTTTCATACAAACTTATTATATGTAGATAGTTCTTTCATCATGAGATCCAGTCTCACAGGTTCATGATCAGTTTTTGAGTTTTTTCCTGTATCTTGCTCGTTGCCAAATTTCATGATTCAGATTTTGATTTCAGTTAACGGAAATAATCCCATTGGTTTTGATTCATTTGTGCGACAAATATGCGACAAAAATGACCGTATTTTGGGAATATTTTTTTATTGCATTGACTTATGATCTTGATTTTTTTTAAATTTTAGGTTATCGTAGACTTTAGTATTTAATATTAATTTCAACTTGATACCTTAACGCGTAACACTTAAAGGAGTTAAAGGGTTTTTACAGAAGACAGACAAACTTTTTTTTAATGTGTTCTAACAACAAATAAACTAATTTCAAATTTTTACCTATATTTGTGATGTCAGACCTTGCTCCGTGTCAAATTTCATGATTTTAGGACAACGGAAGGTAATAGGCTATAATTTATTTGTGAATACATAATAAATATGTGACAAAAAAGGCTGTATTTCGGCCGTATTTTTTTATTGCGTTGACTTAGAAGCTTGATTGTTTTTACAGCTTAAAGGGAGCGTAAACCTTCGTATTTGATATTAATTTCAACTTGATACCGTCACGCGTTACTGAAAAAAAGGGTCTTGACAAACAGATAGACGCACTTCAAAGTGATTCAATAAGGGTTCCTTTTTTCCTTTTGAGGTATTGTACCCTAAAAATACGATTGTATCAACAAAATGTTTCAAAAACGATCTAGACGAGGTAGACCTGTGGTAGACATGAGTAGACTCCGGTTAGAAAAGAGGAAGACACGAGGTAGACACAGGTAGGCTTGAAGTAGACACAAGGTAGATGTGAGGTAGACCAAAACAGACACTAGAAAGATGGGAGAAAGCTATAATAGGTATAAGTCATACGATAGGCATGAGGTAGATATAAGATAGACACGAGGTAAACATGAGAAAGACGCGAGATAAATATAAAATAAGACAGCATCAGTGGCTTAGTGGATAGTAACCTGCATGCTGAACCGGGTTTAATTCCTGCGCAGGATAAAAAAATGTGTTTGTCGTGAATCTGAGTGTTTTCTTTGTATGTATGTATTTATTAGCGAAAAAGTATATAGACTCTTGGTAGACACGGGTTCAACATGAGGTAGACACGATGTAGAGATAAGAAAGACGCAAGACAAGCACAAGATTGATAGACGAAGATAAGCAACGTCGAGCGTATACAGTACTCGGATGAGTGACCACCTGGAGGCAATTTTTTTTTATTTTCTGAGCTAATTGCGTGCTTGCAAGATTCGGAGGGAGTCGGTTCTGGCTGTTATCAAATTATGGCATCAGTCCTTGAAATTACTGTTAAACTACAAGGATATTGAAGAAAGATGTTACAATTAAAATTATTTTTAAATCGAACCTATTGTTACTTATACTACAAGTTGATTGCTTACACTGTGTAAGTATCAAATTCATTTATGCCTTAAACAAGACTCGAGCTATCATTGCCTTGCACCTCTCGCAAGCAAACGAGATTTACGATCAAAAGCATGACTATGCATCAGGCAGCTGTTTGACTTACGTTAAGCTGCTTTGAGACTGATCCGTGTTGATTTTATCTAATTTATAATGTCCCCGTATCTAACTGTATTCTGAAATTTTCAGAAATAACGTAGCCTTTATTTATGTGGAGCAATATAGTTATATAATTTAATAAATTTTCTCGTTCTAATACTAATTTAAATACGTATCTAAATGTTCAGGGTCACAAAGTGTAAGCTCGGTTAGTGAGGAACGTCATACCTGATTGTAGGTGACGCGGGTGATGATGCAAGGAGGCATTCAGATATCTGTCCGTGTGTGTGGGTTTCCGATATACAGTATGTCCAAGAGAGCCAACTTCCCTTACATTCAATTTAACATCTAAGAATTTTGAGTAGATTCTGCGTTATGACTGTATATGTTCCACTCTGCAAAATTGAACAGCAGGTGCGCACACCAAAGAACGTAATCGCGTACCAAACACCAGGTGTCTACAAAATTGACTGCAGCTGCGGCAGTTCTTACATTGGCCAGACGAAACGTACAATTGCGGACAGAGTCAAAGAACATATTGCTGCTGTTAAGATTTGCCAAACGACAAAATTAGCTATAGCAGAACATCTGATTGACTCAAATTCCAACCACTGGATTGAGCTCCACTAGCCTAAGCTTATGTCCACCGATCGCCATAATATTACCGTAGATTGGTATATACGCGACGCGATTAAAATGAAAAAGCATTACAACTTAAATCGTGAGGATGGATACAAACTGTCGCCTGCATGGAATCCAGTCATGGGCAAATACAGCTCTGAAGTTTCACCAACGAACGCACCCGAGGACCCCGTTAGTGTTGTGTGTAGTGATTATGACAAGTATATAAATGGCGAACTGAGGGTAGTTCAACAGGACGCCTCCCCTCGAAGTCGAAGACGCCGCGCACCGCCAGGCTACCCGTGTAACCAAGCCGAAACTTCGCGTCGGGAAAAAGGTATTTTGCCAAAAAACGACCCGTTGAATCCCGTTTTATTTTTAAATGGGCAATATAGTTGTAAAATATCAAATGAATTTCAGAATTGGTCCGAAATTGTCATAAATAAACAAACTCACAAATACTTTTTATAATTATGTATTGTATAGATAATTTTGCATATATATTCTTTGTTTCTGCACTATACAACAGATATAAGAACAGGAAAACATTAGGGCCCCATATACTGCACACTAAGTATGCCGCAAGATATTATTTAATTTTTTCTTTGTATAAAGCGTATTCTAAAAACGTAAAAAAAAAAAAATGAAAAATACTAACTAGTCATTATCTAATTTCACAAAATTTACATTGTTTGTGGAATATGTCTGTTAAATTTTTATTTGGGTATTCTCTAAAAGCGGCCACATTTAGCACAAACACAAAAAGAAGGCCGACAGGCGAGTTATAGAGTAAGAATCATCCATCCAGACATACTTTCACATTTATAATATTAGTATGATATGTCCAAGTAAAACCTTATTTATTATGAAGGGATAATCGATTTTCAAAGCCTGCTCTCATTCTTATAGTAGGAACACCCTTAGTCAAAACCATATTGTTATAGAAGAGATGTCCTTCCATTCTGAGTGGTTGTTTTATTTGGTAAAGTTAATTGTCTACAATGGTAAGTGAAGAATGTTATACAAAAGTCTATAGAACTATTTACTTTTTTATAAAATAACAGTTTTCCTTTATGTGTGATCTCCACCATTGAGATATAAGCCTGAAGGGTTTTTTTTTACGAGAATTGACATAAGGGTTATGTTCGAAGAATGGTTCTTAAATACAGAAGTTATTTAATTTCTGAAGTGTCGGCAACGCGCAAGTGATACCCCTGGTGTTGCAAGCGTCCACAGGCTACGGTGACCGGTTACCATCAGGCGAGCCGTAAGCTTGTTTGTCATCTTAGTCGGACAGGGCAATAAGGGTAAACCGATTGTAATGAAATTTTGGAAAGTTGTTATGCACACGCCGGGGAAGATTTCTTCGAAGGAAAAAAAGGGTTAAGTGCGAGTCGGACAGGGCAATAAGGGTGAACCGATTGTAATGAAATTTTAGTAAGTTGTTATGTACATGCCGGGGAAGGTTTCTGCGAAAGAAAAAAGGGTCAAGTGCGAGTCGGACAAGGCAATAGGGGTGAACCGATTGTAATGAAATTTTGGTAAGTTGTTATGCACACGCCGGGGAAGGTTGCTAAGAAAGAAAAAAAGGGTCAAGTGCGAGTGGGACAGGGTCAAGTTCGAATCGGACTCGCGCAATAAGGGTGAACCGATTATAATGAAATTTTGGTAAGTTGTTAGGCACACGCCGTGGAAGGTTTCTGAGAAAGAAAAAAAGGGTCAAGTGCGCCTCTGGACTTGCGCAATAAGGGTTTAAATACAAATTAACTTGACATATGTAGGTGTATAAACAATACTTCTATATACATACATGCCGACTGGGAGCTTTACATGGCGTGCGCTGGCTAAGAGTTACATACATTTCTAACAGATAGCGATTTAAGTTAGTTTATCGACATAAGTAAACATGTTCGGTTCCATACACTTCTAACGGATGGCGGTGTAAGTTAGTTTATCCTTAAAAAATGTCCGGATTGGGTAAAGTATCTAATAGAAATCCCCACGGGTGTAACCGTGGGTAATAGATAACCCTTGGTTGTAACAATGTGCTTAGTGTGAGCCTTTGCGTATACGTAAATCTACTATCGCGTTCGCGTATTCATTAAAAGTCCTATGAGAAAAAATAGTCTCGAAACGCGTCCCCTAGAGGCGCTGCTTCATTTCCATACATGTATTTCGTTGCCGCGAACGCGATAGTAGCGTTAAAAACTCACACTAGGCACACTGATGGTGCTACAGCGCATCAACTTTAAAGGCAGAACAACGTCTGCCGGGCCAGCTTGTAATAGATAAATATTTCTGGTCATTTCACGCAGAGTAATATGATCGTAATTTAAGCAAAACAACGCATACACGTACTTATATAATTTTTGTTGTTAAAACATACATATTATATATGATCATTCAAATTCAAGACACACACAATTAATTATCACATAATTTTTTGTCCTGTGCGGAGATCGAAGTCGCGTTCCTCTGATTGGCAGGTTATTAACACTGACTGAGCTGTTGTACGTCCCACCGGAGAAACACGCCTCTCCTTAGAGTCAGGAGGCTTAGGCCGTAGTTCAGCCTCGTGCGAATTTGCAGACGTCGTGGAGCGAGTGGCCCTTCGAGAAGCAAAATTTTTTTAGCCGCTTATAAGGCGTCTAAGCTGGCTCAATGACTGCTGTCTAAGGACAACAGCTAGGACCGACAGCTTAGCGTGTTTTTCGAGGCTTAGAAAAAAAGTGCCATTGGTGGTCATCTACCCAAAGACTTACCGCGCTCGACGTTGCTTAATTTCGCCTACGTTTTCGTTAGACAAATATTACTGGGCCTAGAACTAGTATTTGAAGCTAAAATACTTACAGCTGTTGGCAAAAGTCATTTCATAAATAAAATGCCTGAAATTATTATTTTTCACTTTAATTTTCTACGAAGTAGGGCAACATTTTACAGTTAAGTGCAGATAGTAGTGGCGCAGTGAAGGCGCGACCGTTCGTTATTGCTTCTAACCGCTTTGCTGCAACACATCCAGGTATAGAACAAAGGACTTTTATGTACACTTTATAAGTTACACTATGTGATACACATACATTATGTTGCATAAAGTTATCTATATATATAATCTAGTCGGAAGTGGCCAAAGGGTTTCGATTTTGCTTTGTGTTCTGAGTGGCAGATGTTCGTACCCGGTGTGTATCAATGAGACTTTTTCTCAATTAATCAAGGAGGGTAGGGTCTCGGTGAAGGTAGGCCGTGCTGTGACGACCCTACCCTATAACTTATAGCGTAAAAGGCATGTAGTATGAGGTGATGATTTATTTAATAGTTGTTTTAGTTACAGAAAAATAAACCAAACACAGCAGTTGAAATTGTACACGCTGTCGGTCTCGTGCGCGTTGGTCAATATCACCTTTAGGAATCTCGCTCAGACGTTGCAATTCTCAGTCTCTCCGTTCGCTTGTCCGTGCGTTAAATAGACCTGGAATTAAAGTATATATATTTGAAACACAAAATAAGTTAAATGCTGTTAATGGCGATGGATTAATATTTATCGAAGCGTATTTTGTAAATATAATAGCTGTACCTTGTCACCAAAACATCGGTTTTTCTTCCTTCAGTTAGTAGGTACTTTGGAGAGCATGAAACAAAACCTGCCCTAGACTGAAAGGATGGTAGTTTCAGTCATTACCTCAAATCTTGAATATAATCTCCGAAGATAATATCCAGGATTATACACCGTGCTATAATGGAAAGTTACTCTACTGTCTGCAAAATATGGTACATAGAAGCAAATATAAAATTCTATTCAAACATCGGTAAGTGCCAAACAGGTTACGTTAGTTAATAACGAACTAGGATGGGCTCCTCGAGCCTGGAGTAAAATAACAGCTGTTAGTATTAAACAGTATTAGTATACAAAACATAATTACACAATTGCAATCATAAGTCAGGATAAGATTAAAGATACTTAACTCAAACGTCGACCGCTGCGAAACGTTTTACTTAGAAAATTTACTGTTTTACACTCGCGATCACTTGACCACACCCAGCTTACACCGAGTGTACCGGCTCTAGACTGACTATCCCGCGTGTTACTCTTGTTCTAGTAAAATCTTGACTGACCTTCACATCTTCGATGCCCGCGAACCCTTTGGTGTCAAGCGAAATCTGTCTCAAAATCAAAATTAATAACGCTCGAGTCTCGTTTCTCCATTCTCTCATCCCCTTAAACTTTGCAGCCTTAACTAGACGCGTATTTACACACGTGTAAACCATTACTATTTCTCTAAAACTCCGTTTCGCTAGAATGGTTGAAAGATATCAAAAAATATTGTACCTGACCCTTGCATTCCTGGCTAAATGTACAAGTTTTAAGAATTTTAAATATTGCAAGCTATAACTAAATCGCTACATTACTTATATTTATATATAAGTAATGTAGCGATTTATTAATCCATGTGGACGTGACAGTGCCCCAAGAGTGGAGACGTACGAGGCTAATATGAAGAATCTATGTATGTGTTTGAAAGAATGAACCGACTGACATATACCAACGCACAGACCAAACTACTGGGTCTGGAGACTTGAAATTTAAAACAGAGGTTCCTGTTATAACGCACGCGAAAGGATTTAGAAAAATCGTCCACTAAGGGGAAAAAATCGGCTTCGGAATTTTGGATAGCAATTCGTTTTTTGTTTCATTTGCAATTCGTTGGTCGTCGCACCTGTGTGACAGTACACTGTTGTACTTACGTTTTGTATTTTTAAAAATCAATTAAACAACTTTTTAAAACTGAAAGTCATAAATAATGAACAAGGACACCACAACATAGTGTAAAGTACAAATTTAGTTATCTTTATAACATTCCCAGTGATATAAAATAACATCTTAATAAAATTTACAGAAAAATTAATAAATTACCTTCAATTATTTCTTTTGTTTGTACCTGACAGTGCCATTGATAAGACTTGGACCACAACCTATTTATTAGTTAAACTAAGTAGTCTGCTTGAAATGTTTAGATCCGAATCACAAGATGGTCAAATGCGGAGCTTGTGTTAAATTTGTGGCAGCGACAGAGGACGCTAAGTGTAGCAAATGTTACCAGGTATATGAGCGAGCATGTGTTGCCTTGCCCGCTACAGGGCGCATACTTAGCTCATGGATATGCCCCATTCCTCCAAGCTACCAAAGGACAACAATGCTGATACACCGGTTAAAGTTAGCTAGTGGTTTGCTGCACTTTAATGGGCGGGTTAAGTTTTAAAATATGTAAATTTTCATGTAATCTCCCATTTTTGATGGCTGGTTAACATCAAAGTTAGTTGGTGCAACCCAGCCTAAGGGTCCTGTTTTTGGCATTAAGCAACATTAGTAATAAAAAAAATACAGTTCCGTAGATTAAAAATGTAAATGAAAAACACTGTGAACGAAATCAAATCAATTTTACGTTTAAAGAATCATTAAGATCTAAACAATAAATATTGAAATCATTAGGAAGACCCGAGAGCGACAACCTAAGCCGAACTTTGTAAATTATTTTCGAAGTGTTTATAAAATGGATTGCTTAATCTAAATTCTTGTCTTTTCTCAAGACAAATTCCTTTCAATATGTTGGCACTTTTCAGAACCAGATCTCTCAATTCTTTATTGTCCACTAAGTTCAGTTCACAACAAAATAAAATTGAAAGGTTTCCGCGAATGACGTCATCGTTCATCAACGAACCATCAAAAATTTAATACTTTATATGCCGGTCGAGAGTTACCAGAGAAGTAAATACTACCTCGGACAAACCATTTCTTTACATTGAAACAGGTTGTCATGGTCTATGTTTGGTGCAGGAATACTTGAAGGAAGGATAAGAACTTAGCACACTTTTTAGCCTTCCGTATCCAAAGGGTAATTAGCGGAACCCTATTACTAAGGCTCCGCTGTCCGTCCGTCCGTAAACAAGAAGACGCTTAGAATATTTAGTTATATAGTCACTTTAAAAATAAATAATTAAATAAAAATAAAACAAATGTTTAAGGGGGGCTCCCTTACAACAAACGTGATTTTTTTGCTATTTTTATAGATAATGGTACGGAACCCTTTATGCGGGAGTCCGACTCGCACTTGGTCGATTTATACTTTTCATTTCGACCAAAACCACCCACGGAAATTTTGTTTTAGGCTCTGCTCAGAAAAATCAAATTTATGTGACAGAAAAAGGCTAGTAATTTATGAAAATATCAAAATTATTAGTTTGGAGGTAAGTAAGTACTTAGTAGTAATAAGAAAATGTTTGAAAAATTATGTAGTCATTATAAGTCCTTTAGTAATGCCCTTCCGGGTTCCTTATGATTCTTTCTTTAGATATTATTCTCTGATCCATGATACAACTCACTCAAAGGAAAAGAACTGGAATAAAAAGGTCTCAAACATATTTGCTTTGAAGGCATTCGCTTTGTGTACGTTTTCATTCACATTTAGACGATTATGAGATATTGCTTCTTATCAACTAAGGAAGCAAGATAAATATCTGAATAATTCCATTTGGTGAAGTATCTCTCTACCTCATTTGCTTTCAATGGAAGTTTCAAATTACCTATTTTACCTATTGAGAGATTTAACTTAGATGTTTGTAGGAAAATTCTAAGAAAATTAGAAACTCTTAAGTTTTTTTAAGGAATAATATCAATTTTGACAGAAAAATCGGCATCCTTAAATTTCTTAGGGGTTGGAGATGATGGTCTCTTCCAGTTCATAAACTGTAATTTCGTTTCTAAAGCATAATGGTGGAACAACCTTTCATCCATGGTTATAAATCGAGCTGAGAAATATTCAAGATCTTGTTGTAACAGTTCCAAAGAATGGTGGGTGACGGAGACATTCCAATTCTAGCTCCTTTAGTTTCGCCACCGTCTGTTGTGCAGTGTGTGCTCTAGCGTTGTCCTGAAGCAGCAGTGGGCTAGAGCGGTTAGCCAATCTCAGTTGTTTAGCGGCTACCTTTTCCATCATGGTTTCCAATTGTCGGCAATATAGAATTTAGGAAGCTTTAGTGGATGACACCAACGCTGGTCTTCCAGACACTAACCAGTACATTTTTTTGAGTCAACTTTCGCTTGGGGCAGGATTTAGCTGGATCTCCTGGATTTAACCACTGTGATGAGCGTTTCCGATTATTGTATAGGATCCATTTTTCATCAAGGATACGATTCAAAATCCCCTTGTTATTGTGACGGCTGAGTAACGTGACGTAGCAGTCGACGCGTGTTTGTCGATTTGCTTCACTTAGTTCATTCGCTACCCATTTTTAAGCTTTTTCACTTTTCTAATTTGTTTCAAATGATTCAAAATGGTTTTATCATTTATGGTTTGAGATAGATCCGATTCCACGATCACTTTTAATTCCTTATTGACAACTAGGATCTCCAACCGTCCACGAGGTTTGTTCTGGAGGTTAAAATTTCCAGAACGAAAGTGTGAGAACCAAAAACGTACTGTGTTTTCTTTTACAGTGGCTTCTCCGTACACATCATTAAACTTTCGAGCTGTTTCTGCAGCGCTAGTGCCACTATGGAAATCGTTTTCGAAAATAATGCGATATTTTATGTTTTCCATATTGAGCACAGAACGATGTCAAAGCAAAATTGAATGACGCGAAAAGAAATGAATTATTACATTTGAAACATAAATAGACAAGCTTAAAATTGAAATAAATTTGAATTTGGAATTCTTAACCAAACGCCGGCTTTTTGAGATCAAAGTGACCAGTTCTATAAAACATCAATTTCATATGTAAGCATCTCATATATATTTTATTTCATTCGCTATTTATTGAACTCCCCTTGTAAAGGCTAGTTTGTGACTGATTGATTTTCATTAAATATAATCATAAAAAATCTGAAAGTGACTGTTCCAAGTATTCCAAGAATTGCAGGAATATTAAAGCGTGTGTTACATTTGATTGTTATGACTGTTTGAAAAATAGAATAGTATATTTTTGTCTATTGTAGTGCTTTTACTACATGTGAGTTTTAGTAATAAAAAATGTGACTACAAAACGGCAAAATGCTGAATACTTACCTAGTAAATTTATTATTTGTTTGTCTGTGTTGTTGTTTGTGTTAAAAATAATTATTTAGTTTTAAAATTAATATGTGGCCCTTACAAAAAATACTCCACCATAACCCACCATCATTATAAACAACATAGCCCCAAGTCATCCTATGCTGAGCGTAGACCTCTTCTTTAGATATCTCAAACGAACTAAGTATCAAGTTTTCGGTCTATGGGGTGCGGTTCGAATTGCGCCAACGGCATGCAAGATTACCCTTCTTGAGACATATAACTAGTAACGTCATATCCATAAGTTTTTAGTGTCTTTGGTAAACATTTGTTGACGCTCTTTGATTTAATTAT
This sequence comes from Apoda limacodes, assembly GCA_946406115.1. Classification (NCBI taxonomy): domain Eukaryota; kingdom Metazoa; phylum Arthropoda; class Insecta; order Lepidoptera; family Limacodidae; genus Apoda; species Apoda limacodes. The sequence continues at coordinate 27,418,696 of OX291542.1, read as the reverse complement.
AAAACGTAATAATGAAACTGTATTTGATTTTTTATGCACAAAATGGCTTAGAATTGCGTTACGGTGCACATTGCAGCAAGAAATAATATTAAGAATAAATTTTTTATAGTTAAATATAATAAACAAGGAAGCAAAAACAATCAAGACTTTAGAAAGTTAACTTTTGAGCGTGCTTACGCTGGTCCGATTTGGAAATATTACTTACGATTGTGAGTGCGAATTTCATTTCGATCCTCGCATAAGCGCTCAAAACTCGAAATTAATGACCTAAGCACAATACGGAACGAACGGCTAGTCTGTAGTAAGAGCGTGTACGGTACGTTTTCCGGGTTGTGGTTTCGACTCTAGAACATTATTTCACCATAGTTTCAGTTTTACGAGTTACAGTGTCATTATATTATTTAAATAGAAAACCAACATTTTGTGTGCTGTCGATTGTTTAAAATAGGAGAAAAGGTTTCTCATTACTAAATTCAGTTTCTAAATTCTGCTTCAAACAATTTCAAGTGATGAAATTTTAAGTGTAGTAAATATATGTAACTACAATGTGGTTGCGTACCAAATATATGTACATAATATTAAATTAAATATGGACTTTTTGAAATTAAATAATATCTAAAACCAAGTAAAATTTAATGAAAGCAAAAGGTATATGACCTTTAAATAACAATATAAAATATAATCTATTAGTATACTAGTATAATATATAATCTATATGTCGCAGGCAAATCGTATAATTCGCCGTTTTACAATATGCCTAGGCAGATCGTAAGCTATGGAATAGAAATTATCATATAACTGAACAGATTATTATATGAAGCTTGGCTGGAACGTTCATGACTGCCTGCCTAGGCATTTTGTAAAACGGCAAATTATACGATTTGCCGGCGATATACCTGTTGTAGAGTAGTGAAAAAAACAATAAATTTTTTTTTATTGAAAAACAAACTTATGGACTTTTGGAAGCTTTTTACCAACTTCTCGTTATCAGATTTTGTTGAAACTTTGCATGCACTTTGGGTGCTAATATTCTCTTTTTTTCACTTTCCTAAATTTACTTGATGGGTTATCTCTAAAACTTGCATTGACAGTGTTGTGATTATTTAAATCTTACACATAAGTATCTGTATAAAAATGAATAAATTTCGCTAGCGTTGTTGGACGAAAAATTGGTAAAATGAAGGCAATCGTGGAAATATATATTTCCATTTTCAGCTTCGACAAGCGATCTGTATAATAGGTTGGATTGGATTCTCGCTGGAATTGACACGATTTGGTTTTGTTTTACTTCGTATTTGACTTTTTTTATTGTATTTTTTTATCTTTTGTCCTGTTACGTATAGTCCTTTTATAAATCGCACCTTTTCAAGTTTAAGCAGACATACTAGAAAACAAGTTATAAACATACTAAAAACGGTAATTCCAATATATAAAAGAAAATTTATCGATTTTTTTTTTGTATAAATTACTAGCATGGTATCTACACACATAGAATTACAAATACACACATAGAATTATTTGTACGTACATCGCGTAAGTATGTTTATGAGTACGTACATCGTTTGCATTAGGTAACAAATTAAGCTTTTTGCCTTAATTTTTGACCTAAATATACTTTATGCAAATCAGTAATGGTCATTATTTTTTTGTAATTATTTTAACCGACTCTAAAAACGCGACTCTCTTCTTTATTTGGCTATATTCTTGAGTCTGTGTGCATTACGTAACCACTTTGCCGATTAGAACTTGGTGTACCTACCTACTTGTGTTTAGTGAAAATGTATAATGACGATGATTTAAGCTTTGAAAAAATCGTTGTTCTCAAATAGTATCAACAAAGAATATGTATTCTTAAAATTAAGTAAAATAAGCTGAAAGATGTTACACAGCGTTTATTTTGTCTTGGCTATCTGAAAACAGAACCATAGTTATATCGATTGAAAAGTTCAAAAAGAGCAGAATTTTAAACTAATAGAATTTAATTTTTTATAGCTGACTATACTTATTTCTTAAAATTATAATATTTGGTATCTAATAACTCATTCTGGAATATTAATTTGGATTTAATCAACTAAGAAAAATATATAAATTTGGAAAAAAAAAATATTTTAATAAACTCAAAGAATTTCATCAAAAAAAGGATTACAAACACTTTAGCTGATATAAATTGGTGAATCACAAAAAGGATTATGTCAACTAGATCGCGAAATCGGGGATTTGTAAGGATAGCTCAGTGGTATTACTTTGCCAGATATTAAATTGCGGTGACATTTCCTTTAAATCGTAGTGAGCGAACAATTTTCGATTTTTTTTTTTTTTTTTTTATACCACTAAGGTGGCAAACAAGCCTACGGTCCGCCTGATGGTAAGCGGTCACCGTAGCCTATGGACGCTTGCAACACCAGGGGCATCACTCGCGCGTTGCCGACCCTTCAGCAATCTAATAACTTCTTTTTTGAAGAACCCCATACTGTAGTCCTTAGAGAAAACCTTGGCAGGGAGCTCATTCCACAACCCAAGGGTTCGCGGGAGGAAGTTTCTCTGAAACCGCACTGTTCGCGACCATTTTGGTTCCAAAGTGTGAGAATGAATTCCCTGTCGATGGCGAGCGGTGCGATGGTAGAAAGTAGCCGTGGGCATCATTTCGAACAATTCCTCAGAACACAATCCATTGTACAAGCGGTAGAACACACACAGGGAGGCAAAGTCTCTCCTCAGACTTAAGGGTTCGATACCGCAAGTGAGTTTGGGATCGTCGACAATTCTCACAGCCCGTCGTTGAACCGAGTCAAAAGGGCCAAGCTGGTATCCGGGTGCACCCGCCCAGAGATGGCAGCAGTACTCCATATGGGGCCGGACTTGCGACTTGTAAAGTAGCAACCTTTGCCCCGACGTGAAGTACTGCTTCGCTCTGTTGAGTACACCAAGTTTTTTGGACGCCAGCTTTACCTTGCCTAGCAAATGATCTCGGAACTGAACATCGCTGGAGATGTCAACGCCAAGGATCCCAATGCTCTTGGAGATGGAGAGGGGAGTGTTCTGGAATTGTGGGACTACAGTGAATGGGGTTTTCTTAGCGGTGAACGCGCAGACTTGTGTCTTTGAAGGGTTGAATCGGACCAAGTTTTCCCGCCCCCAGTCAGAGACCTTGGACAGACCGATCTCGATTTGAGACACAAGTTCTTCACGCTTTTCCTCCACAACGGAACGTGGGATGCTTGCACGGCCCGTGTAATAAGCGTCTCCAGTACTGTCATCTGCATAGCAATGTATGTTGTTGATGTCCAACATATCATTGATGTGCAGTAGAAACAGCGTAGGAGACAGCACAGAGCCTTGCGGGACACCAGCATTAATGTCCATGCTATCAGAGCAACTACCGTCAACTACGGCTCGTATGCTTCTGCCGGACAAAAAGCTAGCCACCCATTTGCACAAACCCTCGGGCACTCCGTAAGAAGGCAACTTCGATAGAAGACCCCGGTGCCAGACCCGATCGAACGCCTTCGCTATGTCTAGGCTACATGCCAATGCCTCCCCCTGACTCTCAATGGCTAGTGCCCATCGGTGTGTGAGATACACTAGAAGGTCACCAGTTGAGCGACCGTGGCGAAAGCCATATTGACGGTCACTGATCAGGTCGTGTTTTTCTAGGTATCTCAAAAGCTGTGTGTTGATCACACGCTCCATCACCTTGGAGAGGAGAGAGGTTATAGCGATAGGCCTGTAATTCAATGGATCTGATCTATCGCCCTTTTTGGGCACCGGGTGCACATTTGCAGTCTTCCATGAAGACGGAAATTGCCTAGTGTGGTAGGAAAGCGTGAAGAGGCGCGTGAGTACAGGACATAACTCAGGAGCACACTGCTTAAGCACCACTGCTGGTATGCCGTCTGGCCCACTCGACTTATGAACGTCTAGGGAAAGCAACGCCCGCCGGACCTCGCGCTGTGTTATAGTGATTTCCGGCATGGTCTTACCGCACCACGGTAAAGTAGGTGGTACAGCGCCTTCGTCGTTCACATTCGAGTTAGAGGCAAAGAGACTGCCCAATAGATCGGCTTTCTCTTTTGCACTGTGGGCCAAGTCACCATCGGTCTTTCGCAGTGGTGGTAATGACGACTGGCAGAAGTTCCCCTCGGCAGCTTTAGCAAGCGACCAGAAAGCACGACTCCCAGAAGGATAGCTCGCAAGTCGCCCACCTATTTTGCCGATGAATTGGAATTTTGCTCTGGCAGTTGCTTTCTTACTGAACCTCGAGGCAGCATTTAATTTGCGTTTTAACTCAGAAATATTCGGATCCTTATTATTACGAGCCGTGGTCCAAGCCTCATACGCAGTTTGCTTAAGAATTTTAGCTTCTCTGCAAGGCCTATTAAACCACGGTCGTTTTTTGACGCCGGCAGCTACTCGCAGGTTAGGAATGAAACATTCCATACCAGCGAGGATTGTCTCAGTGACTGCGGCTGCGCAGACGTCAGGATTTTCTGAGCTATAGCAGATCTGCCTCCACGGGTACGATGCATAAAATTCTCGCAATCCATCCCAGTCTGCCGACTTATAATGCCACACACGACGCCAATTAGTTGGCCCAGAAGGATCGGGTTGTGTGCATGACAATCGAGTCCGGATGAGACAGTGGTCCGAGGAGCCAAGAGGCGCATCCACTGAGACGGAGTATCCATCCGGACGTGTAGTCAGCAGAAGGTCCAGTAAGGAGCTTGTATGGTCCTCTATATCTGGTATTCTCGTTGGAGAAAGTACCAGCTGAGAGAATCCATAGGTCAGAGCAAATTCATGAGCAGATATCCCTGCATAGTTATTGGTTCGAGAACTGAGCCACTCACGATGGTGGGCGTTAAAGTCTCCCAAAATAACTACTTCTGCTGTAGGATATTGCTCTAGAACTTTGTCAGTCGTCAAACTCAGGTGCGTGAAGAGTCGAGTTACGTCCGTGTCACCGCTATGAGACCTGTATAGGCACGCATAGATACGAGTGTGGCCCCCATGATCTACGCGCCCACAATATCGATTTTATATGTATGTAAATCAAACTAAGAAGTATGCGTTATATTATTTACTAGCTTTTGCCAGCGGCTTCGCCCGCCCTAAATTTGGTTATCGGCATAGGGTTCTTACGGCAACTCCTTATTCATAAAAAAAACACAGAAGGTAAAATGACTGACTGAACCCTCATGACTGCCCGCCGGCACGTCATAAATGCCCGCGCAATACTTGATAATTATTTTACTGCCACGTTATTTTAAAACTGCAATATCTCCTAAGATATTCATTGAAATCGAATAATGAACAGGGCAATTTTGTTTTAAATTAAAGCTTGTAATGATTAACGTATTTATTTGGATGAAGATTCATATCATGTTTATAAAAACACCTTCACAAATAATGCATTATTTTAGAACAAATATGGTTAGCATAAAAAAGGTTATAGTGATCCAACCTTAAAATATATACATATGCTGTCGCGGACTTTTTTTTGAACTTTTATAGGGAAACAATTCTGTTATACATAATTTTTTCGAGCGAAGCAGTACTTTACGTCGGGGCAAAGGTTGCTACTTTACAAGTCGTAAGTCCGGCCCCATATGGAGTACTGCTGCCATCTCTGGGCGGGTGCACCCGGATACCAGCTTGGCCCTTTTGACTCGGTTCAACGACGGGCTGTGAGAATTGTCGACGATCCCAAACTCACTTGCGGTATCGAGCCCTTAAGCCTGAGGAGAGACTTTGCCTCCCTGTGTGTGTTCTACCGCTTGTACAATGGATTGTGTCCTGAGGAATTGTTCGAAATGATGCCCACGGCTACTTTCTACCATCGCACTGCTCGCCATCGACAGGGAATTCATTCTCACACTTTGGAACCAAAATGGTCGCGTACAGTGCGGTTTCAGATAAACTTCCTCCCGCGAACCCTTGGGTTGTGGAATGAGCTCCCTGCCAAGGTTTTCTCTAAGGACTACAGTATGAGGTTCTTCAAAAAAGAAGTTATTAGATTTCGGAAGGGTCGGCAACGCGCGAGTGATGCCTGGTGTTGCAAGCGTCCATAGGCTACGGTGACCGCTTACCATCAGGCGGACCGTAGACTTGTTTGCCACCTTAGTGGTATAAAAAAAAAAAAAAAACTTTAACCGTTTACGCAGCGCACGCAGCGGAAGCTCTCAAAAGGTTAAAAAACCCCGACTTTGAAATATTTTTCATTAGTGCTCCGCTCTTATTTGTGTAAGCGTGATGATATATAGCCTATAGCCTTTCTTGATAAATGGGCTATCCAACACTGAAAGATTTTTTTTGAATCCGACCAGTAGTTCCTGAGATTAGCGCGTTCAAAAAAACAAACATTTCAGCTTTATATATTAGTATCGATTTATTTATTTGATTTTAACAGTAAATTTAATAAAACTATATGACGTAAGTTCAACTTATAAGGCACGCACTAAGGCGGACTTATCGCATGATGCAATTTCTTCCAGCCTACCTATATATCTATATATATATATATATTGCTAGGAGCCTAAAAATATAACGATTGTAGACGTATATTATAGTCTTTTTACCTCTCACATTCTTTAAGTACAGTTTGTTTTGTCTCGCGCCGTGCTTCATTCTGATATTGAAGTGTAAAAAAATCGGCCAACTGCAAGTCGGACTCGCGCACAATAATGGTAGAGAACCCCTCTACCATTATCTATAAAAACGGCAAAAAAATCACATTTGTTGTATGGGATGCCCCCCTAAAATATTTTTTTTATTTTAATTTGATTATTCATTTTAAAAGTGAATATTTAGCTGAATATTCTATTTATTCATTTTAATAACTATAATATCCAGAATATAAATAACAATTACTATTATAAGTAAAAACTGATTTAAGTAAACTTTAATATACAACATTAAATCTAATATAATATTTTTTTCTGGTCGTATAAAAATGTGTGAATATTCCAAGCGTCTACCTGTTGCTATTATCAATATCGAGCAAAAACGAGAAAAAAACGGGCGGACCGATGGATGGACAGCGGAGTCTTAGTAATAGGGTCCCGCTATTTGGGTACGAAACCCTATAAATGATCATATTTTTGTTACTGTATTTAATACAGGCACGTATATTAAGAAAGATAAAAACGCATGTGTAACCGTTAGTGCCTTGTGATCGGCGTGCGTCACGAGTCGTGTTAACGACAAGTTGTTGAGAAAAGTAGTAAAGAAGTAGGCGATCTATGGTCGCGGTACGGTATTCACCTCACCTCTTATACCATGTTGATTATAAAAATGTATATTTCAAAATATGATAAACCAGACAAAAATAAAAATTAAACTGTATAAATTACTAGCTTTTCTCCGCGGCTTCACCCGCGCTAAATTTTTCTCGGCGTGGGATTTCTACAGGAATTCCATGATTATAGTACAGATTTTTAGTTAGTCGAAAAGTTTGATATAGCAAGTTATAGCTGTATCTTAAGAGAGATTGGGTAGATCGGTAGATTGGTGATAATAGTTACTCCTGCGGAAACTTTTGAATTTTCCAGGATAAAAAGCTGTGTCTCTCTCAGTCTCTTCTACTATCCATGTGATATATTTCACCTGAACTGGATGCTCTGTGGCGATGTTAAGGGAAAAAACACAAACAAACTCACTTTTGAATTTATAATATTAATATAGATATCAAAAATATACATGCTACTCTAGATTAATTGCTTTTATTTTACAAGTCCATACTTATTATTATAAATGCGAAATTATAAATACATATAATTGTAAATATATATAATTGTACGGCAATTGGAAAATAAGCCTATCTTTATGTTACTTTACACCATAGACTGCGAGATTAGTTCCGCCTGTGTTACAGACATATTTTTCATACACTCTTGTCTCAGCTAGAATTACACTGTGTAGGTATTTTGGTAAAGTTGACTTTAGATAGGTACCTATATGACTTAAGGTGAAACAAAATGCCCTTAAATCCGATTTTAGACTTTAGTTAGGCATTAATGCTTTTGTCTCATACAAGTTCTCAATATTTTTAAAATCTATATTTTATGCTTTAAAATATAGGTAGATGTGTATGTTCTTAAATGCGTGGATATAAAGAAACTAACATAAAAATATATAACTGAGTTTTAAATATTTGACATCGATTGAGAAGTTAAAAAAGAGCAGAATTTTAAACTAATAGAATTTAATTTTTTTATACCTGACTAAACTTATTTCTTAAAATTATAATATTTGGTATCTAATAACTCAATCTGGAATATTAATTTGGATTTAATCAACTAAGAAAAATATATTTATACATACATAAAAGGCGTTTTACCAGTTCCAAATTAACAACATTATTATTCTTTTGACCAAAAATTTAAGTTTTAATTCAACAATATTAATATGGGACTACCTCTGAATAAATAATAATAAATAAAATAAACCTTTTAAATAAAAAATGAATTTAGAAAATCCGTCTATATATTTATTTCATTTTTGTTTTGCACAAAAGGCGAGCTTAATGCCTCAGGCATTATCTCCGAGCCAACCTTTAGGTAATACAGAGAAGTAAAGTGGGTGCATCATAATGATTTCCTAAGGAAAATCATATAAACTAAAATTATACTTGTACACATACAAAAATAAAAACAAATATAACAACATAGACATAAATATGAATATATATACGAGTATATAGATACACATAAATACCTACATACATTGACAAATAAGAAAAAATAAAATAAAAATACATAGATACGATATATTCAAGATCATGAAATTGATACCATGATTAATAACAATTTTATCTACATTAAGTTTTGCTTAAATAATGTTGATAAAGTATCTTTTTAAAGATGAAGCGGTTTGAAGATTTAATGAAGTCATCTGGAAGATCATTCCAGAGTAGTGCAGCCCGAATCTGAAAAGAGTTAGAAAGGGAACCCGAGCGCTTAAAAGGGATATGTAGTTAGACTGCCAGAGGCACGAAGGAGTTCTGTTATAGGGTATGTAAACGAAAAATGACTTTAAGTAGCTAGGCGTAAGAGGTTCTCTAAGAATAGAAAAGAAAGCTGAGAGTATTCTGTAGTTTTTACGTTGGCGTATTAAAAGCCATTTTAATACAATTATTAAGTAGGCGCTCAAGTTTTAAAAGTAGTTCTTTGATGAAGTCTAGGTAGCACACGTCAGCATAATCGAAAATGGGTATGAAAAGTGTTTGAATTAACATTATTTTTGTTTTTATGGGAACAAAATTTTTAAATCTATTTAATGATCTTAAATTGTCCACAATTTTACGACTGACATTAGCTATTTCAACTGTCCAGCAAAAAGTTTTGTCAATTTGCACACCTACATTTTTAACAGACTCATCAAATGGTACGATTAAACTATTGTACGATATATGAACTAAACAGGAAGTATCAATTTTAGACAACTGTCGAGAATGGCACTTGGACGGCTTTACAGATATGCCAAACTTAAATGACCAATTACATATTCTCTCCAGGCTATGATGGAGTTATACCCGAAAATACAAAAAAAATACAAACATCTGAATTTTGATCCCCTCCTTTTTTGAAGTCGGTTAAAAATCATGTGCAACCTGAACAATAAAAAAAAAGTGACGTAAATAAAATAAAAAGTTATCTTAATGAATTTCAAAACTAAGATATTTTTGTAGAGGTATATTTTTAATATAGATGGACTAGATGACCTTGTAAAGCTAGCGGGGGGAGTTGCTTACAGGCGGCACAGAGTCGCACGCTGTGGAGAAAGTTAGGTGAGGCCTATGTACAGCAGTGGACGTCAATGGGCTGATATGATGTTGATATTTTTGATATTTATCAGTTTGTGTTATTTATTATTTTGACATTCCTATTGTTTTACAAAAACACGGGACAAAGTGGTAATAAGTATATTTTTTACCTTAGTCATTTGAATTTGAAACCATTCTATCAAAAGGCATACATTTGTTGAGTCAAATATCTTGAAGATATTTTTGCAGAGGTACTTTTTAGGGTTTCGTAGCCAAATGGCAAAAACGGAACCCTTATAGATTCGCCATGTCTTTATGTCTGTCCGTCCGTCCGTATGTCACAGCCACTTTTTTCCGAAACTATAAGAACTATACTGTTGAAACTTGTTAAGTATTCTGTGAACCGCATTAAGATTTTTACACAAAATTAGAAAAAAGAAACAATAAATTTTTGGGGTTTCCCATACTCAGAACTGAAACTCAAAAATTTTTTTTTTCATTAAAGCCATACGTGTGGGGTCTATGGATAGGACTTCGAAAATGATATTGAGGATCCTTATATAATTTTTTTTAACTGAATAGTTAGCGCGAGAGACACTTCCAAAGTGGTAAAATGTGTGTGTGTCCCCGCTGTAACTTCTAAAATAAGAGTAAGTAATACACCTAAAAAAAATATATGATTACATTACCATGCAAACTTCGAGCGAAAATTGGTTTGAACGAGATGTAGTAAGTAGTTTTTTTTTACCGCAATAAACCTTTCATTCCATCAACTCAAATATAAAAATATTGTTGTTTGTGTTTATAGATAACATAAATGGTGGTAGTAGGGGTTCCAACTCGCACTTGACCGATTTTTTTTTGGTATTAACATTGGTCATAACTTTTCCTATAATATAATTCAGTACTTTTGAGGCATTCTGTATGTGAGTAGGTAGTAACTCGCGGTGTTATCCATAATTTACCTACTTTTTCTCGTCTCATACTAACTTTTACACTCATTTTTTATTGCAATCCTTAAAGGATTAAATTTCACATTCCATTATAAAATATTTAAGAGAATGTATGGGTACTTACTTTATTTTTAATAAAAAAAGATACTTAGGCGTAGGCTGTACGCTTTTGGGCATGTGCCTCGTACAAAGACTCAATCTCATCCACGGCGGCGCTGATGGGTTCAGAGACACTATGGTCACAAATGAAGACATTGTCAGATTAAAAATAATATTGTAAGAAGATGTCTTCGTTCTGATTTTTAAAGCTACTTATAAAGATCGCAACGAGATAATCAAAAAAACGACTGCTAAGGACTAGAATAGGGGTAAGGGTCAAATTACACTTAGCATAAAATAATTTTCGTTTAGTGTTCATAATAAAAATAAAAAGGGAAAAAGGTTAAAGAAGACTGAAGGCATATTTTTCTTACTGCCATTGTAGAAGTTGGTCTGTATTTCAAGGTCTATTTAGATAAATAAGTCTCGTTGATTGGTCGACATTTGCTATTTTGCCCATTCTACTTTTATTTTATTAGCGTCAGTGCGTTTCGTTTAAATGAACAATCAGTCAGGACATGTTGGATATAATTTTGTTTCCCTTGTTCCTCTAATTTTTAGATCGTAAGTCTCATAATCTGAAAAAATCACAACAATAGAGAAATACTTTTTGCAATATTAAGAACGTTGCCACATTTTTTAAGACAGTAAATCCATTTATGTCAGAATAAGTAGGCAAGTCACTCGTTAGGTGCCCGCATCAGTTTCACATCATTTCTCCTGTCTTTACAGCCCAGCGGGTGCTTCTGCTCTGGTGGAAACACTTGTTAAGTTGTTCGTATTACGCCTTTTCTTCGTATTGTTCAGAAAATGTTTATTTTGTATTGTAAGTTTTAGGGTCATTATTTGACATTGTATTTTTTAACATTAACATTTTTTTAATCTTTCAATGTTTATTATCTTTGCTCTAAAATTATCTAAGTTTCAGAACTATTATTTTTTCCATGTCATCCCTAATTGAATGTTTGACTTTGTAAATATTTATTGCTGTGTCAGTAGATTAAAAAAACATTCACCTATTTGAAAAGAAATTATATAATTATGTAGATTCATGCATTACTTTACAACTTATGTCTTATCCATACTCAAATTATAAATAAATAAATATAAATATAACTTTGTCTGTCTGTCTGTTTGTTTAAACAGCTTAAACTGCTAAACCGATTAAAATGAAATTTGTCACGGAGATAGTTTTAGTTTCGGTAAAGGGCATAGGCCACTTGAAAACATAAAGTGTGAATCGGTTTTATTTTTTTTATATTTGAGGAGTTAACGTTGAAATCCTACACCAATACCTAAATATAGGACGGATGGAACCGCGGGCTAAAACTAGTACTTTTATATATGCGACGTAAATACGTCACACTCGTGTACGCATCTGAGCTTTTACGGAAGTAAATGCGATTTCCTCAGAACTTTACCCACTGTTTGTGAAGTCAATAACAACTTGATTTAGATTGTTTTGTAAGTATTCTGTTTCTTCCAAAGTTTCTTACAAAACATGCTGTTATCTACCTCTGCATCTTAACAACAATATTTTGGAATACATTATTCATATAAAATATTTAGTGTTGAATGTATTTTGCCAATTTAAACTTTATTTTTATTATATTATATTAGAAAATATTAAATATCTATATAATTATATAAAATGAAATAAAAAAAATACAGAATCATTTTGTTGTTCGTCTGTCTTTTACTGTCAGTTTTCTACAGAATTTAGAAAATAAAAATTTAGTAAAAGCATAAAAATCATTTAACCTTCATTTATTCAATCATCATATTCAAAGTTATTAATTTTTTATATCTCTTTGGTAGCTTTTAATTACACTTTGATGTAATTCGAATATTCTTATTACTTATTGCACAGAAGCTGTAGTCTGCGGATTCGGTAGCGTGAGAATCGGAACAAGTAGTAGATACATCGTTTTCTACTACTTAAGGGACAGTAACCAATATTGGACCGGCTTCTATGTACTACATATGTATTTTGCACGTAATAAATGTTTTATTCGGCAGATAATTGCAAAAATACCGTGTCATGTCCCGTAAATAGGACTACATTCAGCTTCATAAATTGTACCATTACAATTTATGCAACTGATCTAAGGATTTAAAACAAATATCTTATTAATAGTATACTAATTTTAAATGAAGACAGAAAACATATAACTTGCTTTATAGCTATATAAAAAAAATTGAATGAACAAAGTAGCTTTAAAGCTGTCGAGTTAATTTTTATCGTCCTGTACATTATCTTTAGAAGAAAGCACATAGAAACAAAACAAAGGATTAAATATCTGCTGTTAAAGAAAAGATAAACAATAAACGAAAACTTAAAACATCTATAGAAAAAAAGTAGTATCTTTACTTTCTTAATACTAAGTGTGCGAAACGAAAACTTTGTTTCTAGGCGTACAGAAAAATCAAATATTATTGTTAAATTAACATGGCGACGACGATGAAGCTCTTTTGCATCAAAATGTTTCCTTCAATTAAAAATGTTGGTTCTTAAAAGACGAATTGCACTTTAGCACTACAAAATATAATCCAATTTCTAAAATTATTTATTATTTGAGCCTTATTCAAATATTTAATCGATAAAATTTTCTTGGGTATAATTTAGGTACCCGTGGTTCAATTGAAGATACGTTTACGTTAGAATTTTTTTCGTTACACCTTAACTAAAACGTTTATTACTTATTAATAATTTGTAGTTGCAGTGACGAGCTCGCCACTTGTTGCGCAGGACTAAAGTGGTTGGTGAAAAGAGATCCCCAAAATTCCATATCATGATGTGGTTTATTCCAGCTACTTCTGCAGTTACATCCATAAAATATGAACTGTATATCCAACAGTTACCCCCATACTACATATCAGCGACACGCTGCTTGGTATAGGCAAATCAGTCATTTCTGCGTTGAAAAAAACAAACGAACGTTTCTTTATTTTATAGTATGACAACAGATTAAACATTGGTTAGTATGAAGAGGTATGACTTCTGACTCCCATCCGACTGTTTTTACTAAGAATAGCCGGCGAAAACATTCCAGCATGAATTCCTAAATAATGTTATGTTTGACTAAAATAAGTAATATAAGTAATATGGCAGCATATACTATGTGACGCTCATTGTTTCTATTAAGAATAGCTAGCGAAAAACTCTTTTGCAACAATTCCTAAAAAATATAATATAAGACCAAAATAGGTACTGCCATATACAATATAATGCTCATTGTTTTTATTAAGAATAGTTAGCGAAAAACTCTTTAGCAACAATTCCTGAATTAAATTGTATTTGTCCAAAATAGGTATTTCCATGTACAAAATTACATGAATTACTCCCTAGCAACAATATATAAAAAATAATGCTCAATGTTTTTTACTAACAAGAGCCGGGAAAAACTCTTAAGCGACGATTTTCTGCATAAAGTAAATAAAGATTGACTAACAGACTCTCCATATATTATGTAAATAATTCACAAAAGCGAGTTAACTTAGGTACAACAAATTATCACGGCTAAGAAAACATAGGCGCTACTTACTTAGTTCAGGACATGACCCGTAAAATCAAATGATATCTGTAATAATACACCCAAAGGTAGGGTCACTGGTTATGAGTAACACGAGTTTAATTTAATAACGAGTTTTAGGGTCAGACATACGATTTTTGCATGAATATAAAATGGAAACTTTATATTTGAAGATTTGTAATACATGCGAATAGCATTAGTATACTGTTTATTTTTATATTGAGCTTTTAAAATAATAATAGAAAGTGCACAAAATACAATAACGATTTAAGGGATTGTTACAAAAAAACAACTTTAGAAGTTTTTATCTAATCATCCCAAATTCTATGTTCCTAAAAAGGATGGTTGATAATTTACATTTTCCTGCATCATTTGTTAAATAATAGTCAAAAAGTTCGTTGAAATTAATGTCACCAGGATCCAAATTCCACGTGTGCAGAGCCACGGCTAAGAGTTAGCTTTTATAAATGTGCATTGAAGTAGAGCAGTCGCTGTATCGAGTTATCGGTAAACGGACCGCCCGCCATGCAGACTCCCGATTTTTACGTGTAAAATTAACGTGGCTTAGACACTTTGTGAATTGATTATAAAGTTAAATATTTACTTTTTATAACTGCATTTTGATTACCAGAAATCTTCCGACAAATGGTGTTTATTTTCTAATGTTGTTATAGTGGTAGTATTTTGCCTGAACAATGTTATATTATGTTAAAGTTAGGTTCCTAGAACATTTTTTAATTCATGCACGAACGAAATTCCTTTTTTTTTTGCGATGCAAATACAATGTTTTTTTTCGGATTTCCACAATACGCAGTTAATTCATAATTTCTGTTGAAAAATCACTCTGACTGTAAAATCTCAAAAAAATGGGTTCAAAATAAGTTTTTCTTGTATTACATAAAAATATTTTAAAATTTTTGTATTACACAAATACAATATAAAGAGACTGAAAGCGGTTATTAAGGCTACGCCCTACTTGAATGTGCAGTTTTCTGCTCGTTTTTAAAATCGTTTCCACTGCCCCCTATGGCAAGTTTTAGACTGATAAAGAATAACATAGCTTTCTACATTCTTTTACTAGAAAATTACTGTATTTGTTTTATAATTTCTGTTAAAATATCGCTTTAATAAAATAACGGGCACACCTCTCGTTTTTCTATTTTTAATTCATAACTCATTATCAACTAGTAGCGGGAACATAATTTATTTCATGAAATATCAAGTAACTATAAAGCTAGAAAATTACTGTAATAGAATTTTTATATCTTATGCGATGTTATCGTAATTAATTATTTTCCACTTTTTACGCTAAGCTGTACGCCTATATATAATAAATTTTAGTCACTGAATAATGAGCTCTATTGGAGAATAACATTGTCGATTTCAGATTAACGCCCATAAAGCAAATGAATATGCGCGTTGGGGGCCCTCTTAAATAGGTTTACAAAAAAAAAAAACTCACGAGTAAAAAATAAAAAATTTAACCTCAAATTTTTGTTTTTTTATCTATAACACTGTTTACACCGTAATATTTTTCACTATCTTCTTATCTCTCTCTTTATTTTTGCTGACATTACAATATTTCATCAAAATAGCCTTTCCGTTAAGTTGACAGATAAACTATAATCTTAATTTAATATATAAGTACGTCAGTCTATGTTATGTCTCAAAGACTAAGAATGACACAAGTTTTGCATGTTTCATGCAATTAGGTCAGAGATTGGCAAACTTTGTCAATAATTTAAGTGCAGTACCTAAAAAATGTTTAAGATTCATGAACCTATTTCTTTGTTAGAACCGCGGCAAGAGTACAATATACATAGTTAAGTCTCTGTGGGCACTAGTCTTTAAAAAGTCTGCAAATATGAAAACCAAATTCTCAAATGTTGTTGAAAATAAAGATAATATTATTAAGACAAATTAATGGAAGCCCCCTAACATGTCATCAATTTTATTGTGTAACTTCTAGATATTAGATTTTCAAATGAAAATTGTATTTAATTTTTGTAACATTATGTTTTAGTTTTTATTGTATTATTCTGTCAAAACTTGTTATTGAAAATAGAAATAGATTACACGTTGTGTTTAAATGGTCACAAGATTGATTACGCAATCAGCAACAAAAGCGTGTCATTCGATAATTGTGTATGCAGATTGGTATTAATGTTTGTGTACGAGCGATTAGCAATTGAAATATGCTTTATGGCATTTACATGATTTATGTATCAGTCTCATTTGGAAAATAATCAAATAGTTAAATGTATTGTTCTAACTTAGGTTTATTGTTTTCAAATTTGTCGGTGGTGGCCGAGGGGTTTAAATTTCACTTCACGTCCCAAGTGGCGAAGGTTCGAACCCCGGAGTCTGCGTGTACCAATGAGTCTTTTCTTAATTTCTCAAGTACACTGATTTATTTATTCACACCACTGGCTTTTCGGTGAAGGAAAACATTGTGAGGAAACCTGCATACGTCAAGAAAAAAAAAAGATGTATGTGAAGTCCACAATCCGCACTTGGCCGGCGTGTGTACTATGGCCCAAATCACCCTCTCGTATGAGGGTAGGCCGTGCCCCAACAGAACTTAGATTTAAAGCTTTGAGTAGAATCTGAATTTGGTGCTTTTAACACTGCCAGTTAATAATAAAACAAATTCTTTTATAACTAAAACCTTATTAACACATAAAGGTCATATATACTTATACTTACAAGACGTATCTCTTTAACATGTCATTGTTGTTAGAAGGTACTTGTAATAGTTCGTGTACACACAAAAATATACCAATCAATAATATGGCCATTTTTAGTTTCTTTTAAATAATTATTTGTAGAAAATGTTTTTTACTTTTATATGCATATACTATTTCAAAAACAATTAAGGCAGTTTATTTTTCGTTATAGGGCATGCGATTGACTTAGCACTATTGGCACTGGAATATTCTTTGAGGGAAACCGTATGACACTCAAACGTTACAACTGAGCACCGGTGTTACCTATTTTTAGTACATTTTTAGTAAGGAGGACGAAAAGTACTATGATATGATTCATTTTCGATCATGGAATTCTAGTAGAATTCCTAGATGATAACTGACTTCCGCACAGGCGGAAAATAACTCTATATACTCTAAGTTTTTTTGTTTTTCCTAAGGACAGTTTAGTCTCAAGTATGCGTCAGGCTTTTCGTATCCTTACGATATTGCCTCTAATGCTTGGCAGCACATTTCATATCTCGAGATGCATTGCTCCATAGGAGCACTCAGTCGTATAACCCGATAAGTTGTTGGATTTATTCGATCAAAAGTTTTGTAGAACAAATAAAATATAGTAAACAGAAACTCTTTGAGTCTAAAAGCATTCCATTTACGCCTGATTTATTGTTAAAAATGTTGCTTTGTTTAAAATCGTGACTTTTTTATGGTATACCTACTGTGATGAAAACATTTTTTCTATTTATTCTGATGAAGCTAATAAAGAAATTGTGTAGGTAGTACTATTATGTAGTTCCTGAAGTATTTTGTTTTGTAAATGCTTTGGTATAACTGTCCTTATTCCATTAAATACACATAATTTTGTAATGTGTATTCTGTAGTGTATTTATATTTAGTGTAGACTCCCTCGCAGCCTAGTTGCTTGTGTAGCCGGCTGCGGTGCCGTGGGTTCGATTCCTGCACTGGACACACATTTGTGATAACCATATCTTTGGTGGTGGTGTTTGTCTAAAGTTAGGGAGTATTTATGTACGATATGTATGTATTGAAAAAAAAAGGAATATATATGTATTACAAGCTTTGCTTTCTTTGGGCCAGACGGCGCTGTCTGTAATGTCCAAAAATATTTAAATTTATTTATTTATTTCCTTGGTCGCTTTGTATCCTATTGTACAATTTTCCTATATTTTGTGTATTTAAATATAGTTCTTGTACTTGACTTATGTAGAAAGTTTCATCATTTGTAAGATCTCCTGTAGGTTCTGTGTAGCTTTTTATTTGTTTTATAACAATGATACAAAAGAATACTCCTCAAATCGTAATTTAAGTGCATTTTAATGTATAAAAAAATTTCGGCATAATTTAATTGCAATTAATAATAAATTAATTGTGTCTGCTAAAACTTACATTCGAATTAGTGTTAATTGCATAAGCCACAATTGACAATCAATTTATTGTTAATTTGTGACTGCAGCAATTAAAATATTTTAATTAGTTGTTAACGTGTAAGTTACAATTAATTTATTGTTAATTGCGATTAAATTTTTCCCAACACTGGAAACCTGATAATGTGAATTTTAAAAACAGGGTTTTTTTTTAAAAAAAAACTTGTTACCAAAAGATAAATTACAGTCGCGTAAAAGCAAATTATTACCAAATTGTACGTAAATGAATTGTTCAAGCTAGAGTCAACTAAGCTACTGCTTTACAACAAATCTGCTGATGTTCATACATAAATGCTTTTTAGGGTTCCGTACCCTAAGGGTAATTAGCGGAACCCTATTACTAAGACTCCATTGTCCGTCCGTCCGTCCGACTGTCACCAGGCTGTATATCATGCACCGTGATAAACAGTTGAAATTTTCACAGGAGATGTATTACTGTTGCCGCTATAACAACAAATACTAAAAAACAAAATAAAATAAATTTTTAAAATAATTTATTTACTCATACAACAAACGTGATTTTTTTTGCTCTATTTTGCTCGATATTGATAACGGCAACAGGTAGACGCTTTAAATATTCACACATTTTTATATGACCAGAAAAAAATTTAATATTAGATTTAATGTTGTAAATTAAAGTTTACTTAAATCAGTTTTTACTTATAATAGTAATTGTTATTTATATTCTGGATATTATTGTTATTAAAATGAATCACAGGGGGGAGGGTACAACAGTTGTATATTTATATTTACTTCATTAATGTTTTTATTTACTCATAATGTCTGCTCAAGCATATAACGCGGCAAAATGTGCCATTTATTTTTAATACAACGGCATCTAGCGAAAGCGTGCTGGACCTGTGCCTCACATTCTTTATTCCAGTGGTTGCTAACCTTTTTAATATTATCACCCATATGACTTGTTTTAAAAAAAAGGTTTCTTCGTCTGCTTTGGCTTTAAAAATATCATGATCCGTAAAAAAGAGTTAGATTGACGATTATCTATGTCGGAAAAATATTGGTTCAGAGACAGTAGGAAAATTTATTGAACCACGGAACCTTATCCTGTCAAGATATTAGTCATATTTCCATGAAACTAGATAGTCGGATAGAGTACAGTAATGACCACCCTTTTTTTAGTTTTTGTACGTATTTACATCACAAGAGAACTTTTATAATTTTTTAGTTAATAGTTACAAAAGTTATTATCTATAATCTACCAACCTTATAACCCCTGCAGAATTACTGTTTTATTCCCGTGGGGGTTATCACCCCCAGGTTCGGAACCAATGCTTTATTATGAGGCGTACAATTTACTTACTTATGTTTGTACTTTAATGTTAGTCTTTGTTCATGCTTTGATGTTACAAGTACATACTTTATGCAACGAGTGGGGGAAAAGACTACTAATCCGATAAGAGTTTTGATTTCATAATTTCAAAATTAAAGTACGGGAGTATTAAAATACATATACTGTGCGATGTATTACGGTGCAGTGCATGCATTAGTCAGTTTAATATTTGTAACATTTGGAAATAGGATAATATGAACATCTTCACAGATATCACAAAATTAAAACAAGAAACGTGTAAAAGCACTCTATATCAAAAAAATTGTTACATCACGTCAATTATGGTGTTCAATAAGATACCTAAAGACATCAGAGAGCTTACAATGAATCATTACAAATACAGACTGCAGCAACGGCTTGTGAATCGATGCTTTTATACGTTACAAGAATTTTTCGAATATAAATACCCAAGTGTGATAATTTTGTAAATTAAGATATTGAAAGAATAATTTTGCATGCCTTAAGAAGGTGAAACATGTTTTATTTATTTATATTTCAGACTTAAAATCGTAAGAAAACCGACAACTTTAATTAAATAATGGAATTCAAAATCTAATTCAACTTTAAAAGATTTTAGTTCTGTTAGGTTCGGATTAAAATATTTCAATTTCGTCTGCAAATATTGTGATATACAATTCAAAGGAAACCAATCAAAAGTTTCAAAAGAGACGACTCGTTTACTTCCTACAGTTTGTCGCATTTCTATTAAACTTTGATATTAAATTTTCTACATTTAACTGCACTGACAATTCAAACCCGCTACTTTGTTTGTGCGCCTTTGAACTAACCAAAGCTTCCGAATTGAAGTATTTGTGTATCGATAAGATAAGATATGCATATATATAAGATTTTTTTTTTCAAAAGCATTTACAATGTATAGTGCTACGAACTTCTTTGACCTTATAACCTTTGGTTTTAGTTCGCTAGTGTCGTTATAAGTTCACATCATTTTAATATGGCGTCTCTAGTTTTAATTTTTGACCACCAAGTCACAAAAGTTTGTTGCACTATACAGAAAAACATTCCTATCTTTATCTTAGGGAGATAAAGATACTAACGTCCGCAGGAACTGCCGCCAGTACCTCTGCACGTATCCCCTACGCGCTAAAGGAGTAACAAAACTTTGGCTGCTTTACTTGTTATAAAAACCTCACAGCACAAGAAACGATTCTTTTTATTTCTGAACTGACTATGCAGTTGGCTGATGCAGCCATTACTGCTTCAGTTGACTTTTGGGGCGAGACTCTAAAGGAGTTTCAGCCCATATAGAGCCCAAAGCTCAAGGGCTCGCCGCGGGGGGAGCCTCGGCTTGGGTTGTCGCTCTTGGGGATGAAACAAAGTCGATTTTATAGTAGAACGTCATATCTCGCTATCTCACTTGCACAGACTAGCTTGCAACGTGTGTTTTCGATCTCTCTTTCTAATCAATGACTAAATGATAAATAAAGCTTAGGTTTTTTTTGTTTCTATGCTTTAATAAGTATTTTTTTGAACACAGAATTTTCTATGCAGTAATTTTAAATTAGATTGGTCTAGTAAATCAATAATATTAATTATAACCACGTTATGTCTTAATGAAACCAGCTAATTATTCAATTTTACTTTGAGGGTATAAGGCAGCTGATATTTAATAGAACAGTAGATAGGTATCTTTAAATATTCCAATCAGTATATCCAATTTCTTTTCGAGATGAGAAGTTACTGAAATGGCTTCGAAACTGGAAATTAAATTTGTATTTTTTTTTAAGTTTCGAGACTGATGTGAGAACGATTTTCGAGTATTTTAAGAGTGAAGTCTGTGTGTGTGCGTACACTTTTTTTTCATGGAATTATCAAAAACAAGGCCTTATGGAGTATTTAATTATTTGATAGTTAAGGCTATCCCTGCGGTCTACTAGCGCCACCATTGGATATTTTTATTGACTTTTCGTACAAAGTTTACTTAAAAAATTTGATTAAAAAAACAATAAAACGACTCCTAAGCTATTTAAGACGATGCAAGTTGTAGTAGTTTTGCTAGAAACGGTAACTTCTGTCCTATCTTCAAAAGTAAGTATCGTTACCTACTCACTTACGTATTAACAGTTTTACTATAAAACTAATTTATTGCCGTACCCTGTTTTTTTCTCTTTTTATACCATTTTTTCTCTTTTTATACCACAAGCTTATGGTCCGCCTGATGGTAAGCGGTCACCGCAACCTATGGACGCTTGCAACAACTATGGGGTATCACTAGCGCATTACCGATCCCTTAAAATGTAATAACTTGTTTCATGAACAACATTGTAACAGGTTGTTCTTATGATTGGTGTGAGTGAAGCTTGAAACTCCAACTAATCAGTGAACTTAGCAATGAATAATATGAAAAAGCATTAAAAAAATTAACTATGGTAAAGTTGCTGATCACAAAAACTTAAATTGACAGATCTTTTGCGATATGTAAGGAATACGTAAGCATTTTTAGAAATTTAGAAGGCATTGCGTCCTGCTCATACAAAACGAATAGATTTTATTAGGCTTAAGCACCAACTGTCAAAAAAATTTAAACTTTCAATTTTGGGCGATCACAAATTCACCTTTCTGCTTTGCAATAAAAATTTCGTTTAAATAAGCAAGTGATCCAATATTCAGGTAACATTTGGTATACAAAAAAGCGTGGACGCAAAAGAATTTCAATTTGTTACTGTACTGGTATCCACAACCCTTTTCAAGTTTACAAAGTAAATTACTGGCGTGGAACTGATTTGTTGGTTCGTAGTTGTTATTCAATATGAAAGCTGTGGTTTAATTAGTTGCTTTTACTTTGATGAAAACTTCTGCTGTCTGAATTAGGATCTAAACTTATACAAATTAATAGTTTCGTAGTGGAAATTCCAAATAAATTTTCAGACGTATAAGGCTGTTTAAAAGTAAAGCAACTTACTTATTTATAAAAACTTGTAAAAACCAGTCACTTTCTTTTTATTTCTTATACTTAGTCAGGGAAAGTATCAACAGCTACTTTTTGATTTAATTGTTATATTTTCGATAGACATAGAAAAACAGCAAGTAGACTATAGCGCTCTGCCAGTTCTGTTTAAGGTCGCACTGGTTACATCAATATTGTACGTTTTTACGGGATTATGTTCGCACGTAAATTAGCACAGATAAAGGTTGGGTAACCCCTCCTTATTTAAAAAAAAATAACATCATTTCGTAACTTTTTTTTATACCACTAAGGTGGCAAACAAGCTAACGAGCCACCTGATGGTAAGCGGTCACCGTAGCCTATGGACGCTTGCAACACCAAGGGTATTACTCGCGCGTTGCCAACCCTGAAAAAATCAAATAACTTCTATCTTGAAGAACCCCATACTGTAGTCCTTAGAGAAAATCTTGGCAGGGAGCTCATTCCGCAACCCAAGCGTTCGCGAAAGAAAGCTTCTCTGCAACCGCGTACAGCACTGTACACGACCATTTCGTTGCGATGGTAGTAAGTAGCCGTGGGCATCATTTCGAACAATTCCTCAGAACACACACAGGGAGGCAAATAAAATTTATCTTTCAGGATAGCCTATACATATTATTGTTTTAATTATTCTAAATTTTACTCTCAATTCATAACGACAAATGCTAAATGCAAAATCGATGTGGGTCATCAACCTCAATCTATGTTCATGTTTCCGGTTACAGAAATGATGTAGCAAGAATAATTAAAACATTAAAAAATACAAATAGTGTTGGCTATGATGGAATATCAACAAAAATTATTAAATATGTGGCTTCGGATATAACAAACGATTTATGTCACATTAAAATTTATGTATAAAAGAAGGCGTTTTTCCAACCAAACTAAAACAGTTATAATAAAACTTCTCTTTAAAAAGGAGGATAATGAAAATTTAAAAGATTATAGGCCTATCGCGCTGATATCGATATTTGCAACAAAATTTGAAAAAAATATTCATGAAGCCATTTCCAATTATATAACTACGTTTGACATACTCTGTCCAAAACAGAAAGGATTTAGAAAAAACAAAACAATTCATATGGCCATTTTTGATTTCCTAGACTCAATCATGATTAATGTAGATATAAAAACACAAAAAAGTGCCATATATACTGACATGACCAAAGCGTTTGACCACGTAGATCATAATACGTTAATTTATAAATTAACAGCCTATGGTATAAGAGGACCGATTTCAGATTTAATTAGGTAATACTTACAAGACCGACATCAATATACTGAGATCACAAGAATATGCAAAAAAACAAAAATAGAAGTAAAGTACTTATACAGCGCGAGAACTGTTAAATGCGGCGTACCACAAGGAAGTGTATTAGGACCATTATTATTTTTACTATATATGTATAAACGATTTACCCAGTGCAGTTAATTCTCCAATGGTTTTGTTTGCTGGTGACAGCACGATCATTGTAAAAAATGAAAATGAAATGAATTATCGAAACAATATTAATGAAGCACTGGCGGTAAAGTGGCTTGAAAAAAAATATTTGATTATAATCTTACTAAGACAAAAGTTATGCATTTTTATCAACGCCTAAACCAACAAAAAATTAAAGTCAGTGACAAAAATATTGAACTAGAAAGTGTGAACACAACTAAGTTTCTATGACGCCTAATCGATAGTCAGTTAACATGGAAACCTCAAATTAAAGAAATATGTAAGAAGCTTAGTAAATTTGCCTATGCACTTTATAATTTGTCAAAAAAAGTTAACCTCGATGCAGATTTAATGTCTTGTCACGGCTCTGTAGGATCATTACTTAAATATGGAGTTATATTTTGGGGTAATTCTACCGAAAAGTAATCGGTTTTCAAAGCCCAGAAGCGATGTGTTCGAGCAATGTGTGGTATAAATACTCAAGCTAGTTGCAAACCTGCATTTAAAAAACTGAAAATATTGACATTACCATCTTTGTACATTTTGGAAATATGTATTTTTGTTAAGTACAATCCATCTCTTTTTGTAAAATGGACAAAAGGACGAATCAGATCCACACGAGCTCAACATTTAACAAAATTATGTTAAAAAAAATGCGAAACTGCACTCATGAGTAAAAGTATTTATGGAATGGCTCCACTCGTTTACAATAAAATACCGGATAAAATTAAGGATCTACCATTACAGTTGTTTAAAAGAAGATTAGTGTCAATTCTTACAGAAAAATGTTACTACACAATAAACGACTTTATGAGTGATTGTATAGTATAATTAGTATTGTATCTTTTAATATTAAATTTTTTAGAACGGTATATTTCAGTGCATGCTTAAATATTTGTACGCCGCAATCAACGGCAAAACATAGAGAACACAAAATATGTTATAAAAAACTGTAATATCTCACCTATATTTAACAAATAAAAACTATTTGTATTTGTATAAAAATCGTTAACATTCTTGGTATATCGCTTCATATATATATATCTCAAAAATGTTAAGAGAAATATACATTTTTGCATTACACTAGCTATCACAACGTTTTATCGGTAGTAAAGTTCTGTATTGCAAGCTTTCAATTCAGCTGATGTATCAGTTTCTGTCGAGGAAAGCCGCAATTTATAAGGCTCCCCGTGTTATTTGCATTGGTTTTACGAGAACGTTCAAAATTTACATACTACTTCCGCGAGCAGTCTTTTAAGGCGGATGGTCTGTTAAGTTAAGTAATATGTATAAGTAGTTTTACAAAATTCTTCAATAAATAAAAACCTGTGGTAGGTATACAGGATGAAGCTGTACTCAGTGTTCAGCATAACCGAAAAGCCCTAAAAGTATGATTGCATTGAGGAAAGGGTATTATAATAGAATTCTTGACAAAGGATATAATATTAAATGACACAGGGAAACTGATCTAAATCACTTCTTCTGTTAGAAAAAAATTTTGAATGTTTGGAATTCTTTGTCAAATGGTTGCATACTTATTAATTTCATAATATTATTATTGGTTATTTAAAGAAATATCTATTAAAATTTTGTTAACGGATGTTGAATTTACTCAATATACCTTTCAAATTTACCTTCGTTCCAGTTTGTTCTAATCTAATTATAATGTTCCAGAACCACGAAAATACTAGTTTAAAAGAGTTAATTACTTATATTTTTCTTATTATTAGGTACCTAATTAAACCTATATTTAAAGATAAGATAAAACTATACTTCTGAAGTTTTATATTCATATACCAATAACAAAACTGTATGAAAAATATACATATTTTTTCCCACTTATTTTATCGGTAGCACGCCAATTTAAGACTAAAACCTACATATATGAAAAGGTTTTAACTCTCCAAATCTTCTTTCTACCGAAAGACGTATGGTATATATCAAAGCTGTAAAAGCTATTATAATTTTTTATTCACTCCCTGTGACTCAAAATATTATTTATAACCATGAAATTTGTGCCCATTATTAAATGTAATTAAAAAAAAGTAACTAAAACTAAAAACAAAAAATCTAATATCGTTTTGATTTCAAATTATTATTATTATTCTGTGACTTGTTTGAGGTTCTTTTTTAAAATTTTGTTAACGGGTGTTGATTTATTGACGTGACAACGTCTTATAAATTGGTTTGCCGGGTGACACTTCAAGAAACTGCGTTACGCTCCGCTCACGTTATGCGCTCACAATGAGAGCGAGTGAGAGGCACGCGCCCGCCTAAGAGCGAGAGAGACAGACATAAAATCATTGTCACGTAAAACTTTCGCCCGTATACCGACTTTACAGGCAACCAGTTTTTTTAATATACACGTTATTATATTTAAAAATAAAAACAAAAATAATTTATGTACAATATTATTTGTTAAGCTCAATGGTCGCTGTTGACACAAAAACGCTTACATTCAAAACATCAGAAAAAGTAAAAAAAAAACCGTTGTTATAATAAAAAGTGGATTGAATTGAAAATTGAAAATTGCTTCACTTATATATAATAATAATGTCAGATAACATGTAAAAGTTAATGCTTGTCTGAAAATTTCGTCAAAATTTTTAATTAATTAATAAATTCAGTAGTTTTCACGTGACGTGTACACGATTAAAAAAATAATTAAGTTATAATTTTTAGATTTCCATGTACATACAAGCTGTATGTTTTATTCTGAAAACACCTTTTTTTCCTTGTTTTCCACTGTAACGATTATCGGTTTGTCTGTTCAAGGGCTTAGCGAAAACAATCAAATTTATTTCGATGTGGTTTTCACAGTTCGAAAACCTTATAGTTATCTACAGTTAGATGTTATGCTAGAAAAGTTGCACGTTAAAACTAGTGTAGTAAAAAAAACAAATAAAAATAAAAAAAAATCCTGACATAAATAACCCTCATTGTACCTTTGTAATGATTTTTTTTTTTTTAGTATTAATAAAGTTATAAGAATCTCCAATTGCAATCAAAAAATTAAAATTGGAAAGTTCTATAATAATTTATTTTTCTCTTTGTTATTTTCATGTTACTTTTATTAGTACTAGTTATTAATTTTATATTGCTTTCATTTATTCGTTGAAATAATGTAGGAATACCGACGTTAGGTTTTTTTCCTATTTCCTTCAAAGTTTTCCAGGAATTAAGCCTGTTCAAACTAATTACTTGCTTGATGTAATTTCTAAATTGAAAAATATTCTTGGAAGGAACGCTCCCCGAATCCGCTGCCGTAATTACCTGGCTCATTGTTAATTCTATTTTGTGATCTATAACAGGAAATAATGCCTACAACAGCAAACAACAGACAATATGAAAACTACATTTTCGTTTAAAGAAAACTGTAATGGTACTGCCACACATTTTAAAATTGTATTTTATATATATATACAGATATATATGAGTTTGAAAAATGGTGAAATTTTAGCACCAAGCTAGCTGACTACAACTTGTACTACAGTAGCACCAGTGTCTTTATTTTTCTTCTCCTTAACACCATGGAATAGGAGAATCATCTGTCGGCTGCGCATCTTTTGAGTTCTTGAGCTAATAAATCAATTTGGTGCTGTAGGTTCAAATTCAGCTATTTTTTTTAAATTCTCCCATCTTTGACATTTATTGCTAAGAGGAGAAAAAGTGGCGCTGCGGTAGAGCGAGTAGTGGCTGCCATGTCAAAGGCCCTCGGTTCGATTCTTGGTAAGGAGCAAACAGTATTGTAACAATGTGTTAATTGTTAGTTGTCTTGATCCTAGTTTGTGCCCAATATGGCTATAGGCTACATGCTACGTATATGGGACAAAGTCATTTTATTTCATTATATTTATTGTACATCACCAATAAGCTAAATATCAACAGCACTTTATACGGCAGTGTAAGAAACGTTTCTCTTGGCTTTTTATTCATGTATAGGATTCTCCATGGCAAAAAATTAATAGTAGATTATACAACAAGTGAAAAAAAAGAGAATTAAATTCGAGGAACTAAGTTGGATACCGAAAGAAGCGAAGGATGCTAGAGTAGAATCCTGACGGGTGCGAGGTTTACAAATACCAATTATAATACAATATACCAATTACCATAATTTTACCACTGACTACGAGAAAATAAAAAGCACTATATTTTACTTACTACTTCAGTTACTATATTTATATTTATCAAATTTTGGTTAATATTCGGTAATTATTTTAAACAATTTAACAAATAGTAAGGTTCAATAGAAAAAAAGACCTACTTGAATTGTCGGTGTTTTTTTTCATTAGGGTTCCGAACCCAAACGGTAATTAGCGGAACCCTATTACTAAGACTCCGCTGTCCGTCTGTCCGTCTGTCACCAGGCTGTATGTCAGGAACCGTTAGACAGTTAGACAGTTGAAATTTTCACAGAAGATGTATTTCTGTTGCCGCTATAAACGTTGTAACAACAAATACTAAGAAACGTCGTAAAATAAATATTTAAGGGGGCTTCCACAAAACAAACGTGATTTTTTTGCTCGATATTGATAGCGGCAACAGGTAGACGCTTGAAATATTCACAGAATATTAAGTTATATATTCACTTTAAAAATAAATAATTAAATTAAAATAAAACAAATATATAAGGGGAGCTCTGATACAACAAACGTGATTATTTTGCGGTTTTTTGTAGATAATGGTACTTAACCCTTCGTACTCGAGTCCGACTCGCACTTCGCCGATTTTATTAGCTCCGTTTATCCACTAGCTGTTAGTAAAGAAAACGTCGTAAGGAAACCTGCATACTTAAAAAAGACGTAAGTATCTATGTATATGCAGTCCATACTGATTATGACCGAATTCGCCCTCGTCCGAGGTAAGGGCAGGTCGTGTTCTAAGAGTGAGAACATATTAAGGCTGGTAAGAATATGTAAGGCAGAGCTAAAAAAAATAATATGAAGTCTCGTAAAGGTAACATAATAATATTCCTTAACATAAAAATAAAAACAAATTTTTATTTTATTTTGGCAAGAAGGTGAAAATATAGCAAATAAACAAAACCCTAATGGAAATGACAAACAATACAGACGAATGAAACTCTATCTAGTCCGGGGAAGGAAACAAAAGGAAAAGATTATGCGGACCTCGGGGTGAGATCAAATCTATTGCATGGAAAGCAGACAATGGGCTTTTGTCTCTGCAGCCATTTGTGTTCATGAAGAAAATCAATCAGGCCGTTTTCACGTGTACGTTGGTCCAATAATAGATGAAATACAAAGAAATACTTTCGTAAATATTAAACTTTAAATCTATATATGTATGTATGTATAGACAGATCTGACTGACTGAAAAATACTGAGCCGAAACTGAGTTAGAAACATGAAAATTTGAACATAGATTCCTTTTATGACGTAAATATCCACTAAAAAAGAATTTTGCAAAGTCCCCAATGAGATTAAATAATGAATAATGAAATAATTTAAAAGTTTGTGTGACATTAGTCATTCTTGAAGTTAAATCATTGGTTCAATCCATCAAAATTAGTATTTGGCCTTTTGATCAAAAATTAAGGATTACTATTAATTTTTTTTTTTGTAAATTAAACCAAGAAAATAAAATATATATATAGACTTTCAGTTGTAAATGAAGAAAGATTTGATTCAGCACGGAAAATCGGAAATTCGAGATTAAGTTTACTGGTGATATGACGGGAAATGTCGATCGGACTCTGTGGGGAACAAGCATTCGTTTTATTATTATTAAGTTTTTACGTATCAATTGGATCAAGAAATGACACACAAAATAATAGATTTTATCACAAGGGATCAAAATTATATTTTTGCGGAGAGAGCGCTATTTTGAATCTGAAAATAGCGAATGAAATAGCATAGCAAGGGATTTTAAGGTAGAAGAGTGCAGCGAGGGATCCAAAGGACGGCGCAAGAGGTAAAATAATTTTGCGACCTAGTGACACGCTCTACTTTTTATCAGCATCTATGAGAAAAGAGATAAGTGTAACTTATAAATAATAATAGGACATTTATTTATTTTATTATCAATACTTGAGGAAACGCACTATTTTTTTACAAACCTTTTTTTTATTTGGCCCGCGCGGCCCGCTAGTTTTATTACACAGCTTACTCGATCTTGATCGATCGATCTCTATAATGCACATTCTAAATTAAAATCACTTTGCGTCCCTAGAGATTCAAATTGCAACTCTTATCCCTATTTACGAGGAACCAACTAACTCTTTTTGAATAGATGTGAAAAAAATATTTTGTGAATATGGCATCTTTGATGTTATACTCCCTCCAGAGAAACACACAAGAAGGTTCTGATAAATAGCCAGTAATGGATTATACTGTTACCTACTCAATCTATATTATAAAATAATATATAATCTATTATCTATATCAATACTAGGCTATGATTTACTGTGCCACAAGTCTCTTATTACAAATGCGAAAGTAACTCTGTCTGTTACCTCTTCCCGCTTAAGCCACTGAACCGATTTAGATAAAGAATTAGGACCGTAAGCTTGTTGGCCACCTTAGTGGTACAATAAAAGATTTTATTTGGTATGGAGATAGTTAGAGTCGGGTAAGGACATAGGATAGTTTTAATCCCAAAAATATAAGTTCCCGCGGGAATAACTATAACTGAGTTGAAACGGTAGTTAGCTACAGCTATAACAGACTTCATTAGTATAATTAAGGAGTTTACGTAGGTATTGGTTCATAATAACAAAAAAAAAAACGGCCACTATAGGAAGGAATATCCTAATAGTTTCTCTATAAAAAAAAAAAAAAAAAAATGTAGTACCTATTATATTTTTAAGTTACATAGTAGTCATTTTTAAACTCTAATGTCCATACTTTTTTTAGGTCAAATACATATTTAAATACATAATTAAATTAATTAATTATAAAATATGATCCTTAGAATGAAAGTTATCCCTCTTCCAATTGGGGTTTGAGGTTGGGCGTAATTAACGAGCCTAGTTAGTTGTTATTACAATGGTTTGGCAATTGTTTATTGCAAAACTTGATCTTCGAATTTTGAAGCCAATCCAAACCGAAGGGTAAATAGGTATTTAACCCTAAAATATTATGTACCTATGAGTATGTTTAGTGATGCAAAATGTTAGTATTAACCAAATATTATTGAGTGTTAACTTACATCAACTTCCACAGACAAAGCAATCGATTGCGACAGTAGGTGTAAAAAGTAAAACCCCAACTTAAACATTTCATACAAAATTAAAAATTATAAAACGGGATTAAACGCGTCGTTATTTGGCAAAATACCTTTTTCCCGACGTTTCGGCTGGGTTACTGGCAGTCTACTACGGCAGTACCCGTGACAATGGCTGGTGTAACCCAGCCGAAATGTCGGGAAAAAAGTATTTTGCCAAATAACGACACGTTTAATCCCGTTTTATAATTTTTAATTTACTAATAGAACGCGTAAATTTAAAAACTTATATTTCATACAAAAATTGCATTTTTCGTGTCTTCTAACACCACTAATTCTAATCACGTGTGTACTCGCGCAAATGTGTGCATGTTTTATATGAGCGGTAACAAGAGCGTAATAAAGGGGAGGTGAGGCTACTTTGACACTAGAGAGCGGCGGACAAGGTGGACATTCTGCATTAAGTGCTATTACCTGTACCAGGTATGTAAAACTCGCATAGATAGCTAAGTTTAGAATAGCTTAAAAGTTCAGTTTTTATACATTCATTTCGTATACTCAAAGGCGGCTGTGGCAGCGTGGTCAGTCGTCACTAATTTGTTCGATAATTGAAAAAAATAAGAATTATTCTGGGTTTTTAAGAGGAAGTACTCCGTGTCAGAAAACTTGTGTAAAAACAAGGATGACGCGATATGTAACTAAAGAATTACATGAAATATAACAATAGTTTATTATACATCATTGTTCCCAAAAATATGCTTTTTGTCAGGGTTAAAAGCACTATCACAGCAATGCTTTAGCAAAGTAATAGGATAACTAATAGATTTTTTTTTGATCGAACAAAGTTCATTAATCGTGTTTTCACATTTCTCAGAGTTTGAACCCTATCCCAACAAATATAGCCATTACATTTTAGTCGGATCAGCTCAGTGGATCCGGAGAAATCTTTACCAAAAAAATGAAATTTAGGAAGTATAGCCTGTTAGTTTTGACGTGCATGTGCATTTTGCACATTATTTATTACATTTACATAGATTGGAAAAAATAAATAACAGATGACCTTTTACTTTTGGAGCAAAGGAAATATTTTACGTAAAGTAAAATTTGATAACGAATAATATTCCAAGATTAAAAAAAATTATCTCTATCGAAATTCAACTGAACACGAAGCTCAGCTGAGTTTGTTATCATCAGATACTTGCATCTCAAATTTATTATGTCAAGGCAACAAGACGAAGTTCTCTTTGGGCGCCCGCATCATTTCCACATCATTTGACTTGCGCTTACAGTCCAGCGAGTTCCCGCCCCGTTAGAGGAACTCCTAAATGTTTACTTTACTACATTTACCCTTGCTCAGACATATTGAGAAGAAAATTGCGTTTGTATTATGTTTTAAATTGCATTAACATTTGGAACGCGATACGGAACACGAGTCACAACAGAGATTTATAAACACTTCCAACAAAAAATATTCCAAAATCGGTAAAAAATATCATTCCACTTCATACATGTACGATAATCTTGGCAGGTTTATTTTTTTTTATACCTGCAAACAAATAAAAGCAAAGAACAAAAGTCCATTGTTGGCCTTTAAATGCGCTTGATTTGGTTTAACCTTGAAATCCGCATAATATTTCCTGTTTGTTCCCTTTCCGTAACAGATAGTTTTCTTTGTGATTATTGTTTGTTATTTTCATTATTATGACATGTTTACGTCAGTTTTATTTACATTCTGTACATACAATAGAATATATAGTATTTACTGATTGGTTCTCAGTACATTAAAACCAGCTGTAACAAGTAGGAGATTAATAAATTTAAAAACCCGACTTACATACCTAGCAAATACGACGTCTCTATTTAAATTTTATTTGATGTGAAAAAAATAATTTAATATCAAGTTAATGCAAACAAAACAGCGAGCAACAACTAGTAATATGTTTATTTTTGAAATGTGCTATTTAAGCTCTTTTATTTGATAAACACACACACTAGCACACATCAAAGATATTTTTAATACCTACAGGACTAGGTCCTCTATGGGGCGCCATCTTGAACTTAGTATGACGTCATAGAGCCTATTACCAGCGGGCCGTCTAAACACTTATAACTACGATGCTAAATTATGATAGGTAGGTACTTTAGAAGACATAAGGAAACAGATGAACATATATATATACACCTATGCACGGACGCGAAGCAGCAAGAATTTCGTTCAATGACCGGTCACTATTAACAGACACAGGCTAAAAAGTCAATAAATTTTTCATTGAATCATAAAAAGCTGTAAAAATTGACTCATTAATATGTATATAATAAAAATTTCAACTTACAGAATAACAGAAGAGTCCTGATCAGAATTTTATATACATTTATAAAAAAATAGGTATTTGCACATTTACCCGCAAGGCACAATTAGTGTAACAACAAAAAGAGCTTTGACATCTAAGGGGGCCACCTAAAAAAGGTATAATTCACTATTTAATTTCAATATCTAATGGGATTCGAATGTTAAATGACTAAGCACCGGGATCAAGCGAATCGCTTTATTTCGACTATCTTAACACAAAGTAAATTGAAAATACCAACTAAGTATGAGTGATGGTTCTTATTACTCGCCCTCGGCGATGTGACAGCTTATATTCAAGGAAAGAGGATTATATCAGCGAAGCGTGGAAACGTAACGGTCTTATATTACGGCTATTTATATTCCACTCTTCTTATTATCTCATGAAAAAAAAACTGACAGACAAATCTAACGGTGGAAATACGGGTTTGCATAAAAGGTTAGCTTTGTTTAGCTGATTTCCTAAGAACTCTAGCAAAGTATCTAGAGTTGTTTGCTATTCCATAGGAAATAGTAATAAATGGCTTGATAGGTATTCTATTCCTTTAGAGGTAAAACTACATATTATGAATAAATATCCTATTTGTGGATTTTCTTATAGTTTTGTCATGCTCGTCTTTCTCTTTGTCAAAGACTTATCATACATAATCTTTCCATCTGCTCTGATGAAATTTTACTGGCAGGTGTTTTGTTTAAATCGCCATAATTATTATCTACAACAAACAGATGTATAGATATATTCTAGAAACACTGCTTAAGGTTCTAAAATAGCATATACCGGATGGAAACGATAAGAGATCTCACTCGATTATTTATTAACCCCACACGATATCGAAGTACTAATTTTGAATCCTGAAAGCTCTATCCAATGGTATCAATAATGATTTAAAAATTAAACTGGATCTATCTGAAAATTTGATGTTTTCTGCTTCCATTAATTTAGTATGGCGACATGGCACTTTAGCATGATACCGAAATAATTTTTAATTATGAGAATATGATGAGAAAATCGGACTGATCAGGTCAGCTACGGCTAGCCTATCATAATATATTCTTTTTCTCCTTAACCATTGTACGCACCACTACACTCCTCTCCTTGGCGATAGTGGTATGTCGAACTAGTCGCCACTGGTCTGTCTGAGTTCTCAAGGTACCTATAAGGCCTCTGTCACTGCTTTCATATGACAACACTAACATAACCGACGGTTTAACATGCCCTCCAAACGCGGAGGACCTCAGAAAAATTTACATCTGACCTCACCATGCCCAAATTTGCTTTACTTTACTTATCGTTTTCGATAGATCAATGCGTCTGGGTCACGAAGCTCGCAATTGTGACCATATTTAAGGACAATTTGATTATACACCCACAAAATACAACATTAATCAATTGCTGTTTAGCCGTCGCCTAGGTACTAGTAATATACATATAATAAAATTTCATATTGTTTGCAAACTGCCCTTATTTGTTTTTTTCTGAGAACACGAGGAACGCTCTTTTTCGTCCTTAATATGTTTAATATTAACCTTCTGTGAACAATTCAGAGAATCTTTGAAACAATAAAAAAATTCGTTTTCATACGGAGTTCATACGTTGCTGGAAAAGGTTCTGAAACGCGGTGCCATATTGGTATTACTGAAACATAAAATATATAAAAAATCGTTAATACTTATGATTTATATAATAAAACACCCACCCTGACATCAATCACAAATGTTTATCATTTGTGGGGATTGAACGCCCCGGAGCACTGAGCCACTAAGTCCAAGTCACTTTGGTAAACTAAAGTGTTAAAACTAATATTTTATTTTATTGTATCTTTATCAATGTATACTTCACCTTGAATATTTTAACTCAACATTTATTTTACAATTTTCACTCTTACTTATATCTTTTGACGAGTTAATCAAGACCAAATTAGCATAGCTGAGAAAATATGATCTCGTATTAACAAACCTTACCCGTAACCCATTAAATGAAATAATGTTTGAAATAACACACCCAAAGGCAGGGTCGCTGGTCACGAGCGTCACAAGTTGAAATTTAATAACGAGTTAAAGACCACTTTGTATCCCCTTTGATACGATGTTTTGCATGAATATCAAATGAAAACTTTAGATTCAGCGTATTATGTTGGTATTTAAATTTAACATTATAAGTATGGGCACTTTATATTGCATTATACGTAGTATAGTATCAGTTTTTGTTTGCCTCCTTGTGTGTGTTCTACCGCTTATTTAATGGGATGTGTTCTGATCAATTGTTCGAAATGATACCCACGGCTACTTTCTCGTGGCACCGCTCGCCATCAGCATGGAATTCATACTTACACCTTAGATTCTACAGTGCGGCTTAGAAACTGCCCCCCGCGAACGCTTTGTTTGTGAAATAAGCTCCCTGCCAAGGTTTTCGCTATGGGGTTCTTTAAGAAGAAATTATTAGATTTTTGAACGTTCGACAACGTGCGATTGATGTTATGTTGCAAGCGTCTATAGGCTGCGGTGACTAAAACGTCAGGCGGACTGTTATCTTGTTTACCACCTTAGTGGTATAAAAAATTTAAGTAACAAGTTTTGTAGCGGTTGTGATTTCTACATTATAACTCCTATTTCAATTTTTTTTATTGCCTAAATTATCCATACATATAAAACCCAATGTCTCACTGTCTATCCGTTTATGTTGTTTAAGAACCACTTATCAGATTTACATGGGTTTTGTTTGATTCATAGTTATGTTGTATAGCCAGATTAAAGGATATATTCTGTAATATTTAGTAACATATGAAATAAATATTGACGATAATCGCTAACAAAGTCAAGAAAAGGATGCTTTAAGAGGCCAGAAAGTTAATTTCTGTAATACTAACGATGCTAACGTGAATGTACTAAAAATAATCACATAATATGTACAAGATATGTTTGTTGTATACTTCTTAAGTAATTTATTCTATAATGACGACTTGAAACTTTTCCGTTTTTTAGATATTTTTTTTACTTATTGCTACAACTTATAGTCAATGCACTAGATAACAACCCATTCTAATTTTTTAATCAACTTTCATAACAACTTAATGCAAAACACGCTAAAAAAATTGCACAAGTAGTGAAACATTTGTCACTTTTTTTATTAATTAAATAAAATAAATGAAAATTACTCAGTAAGGTAATGCACTACATAAGACGTATTTACGCCTATTTACCCTACATCGTAGCCTTAAGGGAATAACAATGCCTGACAGGCCAGCTTGTATACATATACAAGCGGTCCTTAGTCAGCAGCTGTAGTTTTAAACGACTTCAAAAATGGAGGAGGTTCTATGTTCGACGGGTATATATTTTTTATGTAAGACCACCGATTTCTTCGTCAAGTGTGAACTGATTTCAAAAATTCTTTTTTTAGTCTTTTCTTTGTTTTATATTAATGAAGTGAATTTTAAACAAAAAATTTTGGAGAAAAAAAATAAACGATGTAAATTTTGAACTGGTGAAACACGCCTTTTAAGGTTGATGATTGTATAAGATTTTGTAACAAGCATGGATGTTTTTTGTATACGAGAAAAAAAACCAGTTCGTCACTCAAAAGATAAAAATAAAAACTTTAAAAAAAAAAAACAATTACTTATTGCCAAAAATCTGATCTGAAGTTGGTGTCTATGCACCTAACAGTTTATAACACACTTCACTTGCATGCCATAATTTTTTTTACAACACATTTGCTCGTAAAGGGTCTCTTATTCCACCAATTTCAATATCGTGTTGTGTCCATTGTATCTCATTACGTACTTGTGCGTTATTGTAATGTAAAACGCACGAGTTTCTTTTTAATAAGGTAAAACGCACGGTTTATCAAGATGCTCCGTCTAAAACGAACGGTACTTTTTTAAATCTTAGCAATGAGCTTTTATGTCATAAAAGTGGTCTACATTTAATGAATAAAATTAACTTTGGGAGCTAAAATATAATAAATAAACATTTAATTCGTTAATTTAATAATTTTGACGATAAATTACAACCATTTATCTGAAACAAAACACAAAAATATTTATTTACTTTATTAGTAATTCTGGCTGCTTTTGTGCCTATGCTTACAAAAAATAAAAAACCGGCCAAGCGCGAGTTGGACTCACGCACCGAGGGTTCCGTACGGACACCATTTACGTACTTTACAAACACATTCAAAAAAATATGTTTTTTTTTATTTATATATTTGAGTTGATTGAATGAAAGGTAAATTGCGGTTTACGATTTTTGACGTATTTAAAAAAAAAAAACTACTTACTAGATCTCGTTCAAACCAATTTTCGGTGAAAGTTTGCATGTATTTGGAATTACATCATATATTTTTTTTAGTTTTATCATTCTCATATTTTAGAAGTTACAGGGGGAGGACTCACATTTTACCACTTTGGAAGTGCCTCTCGCGCAAACTATTCAATTTAGAAAAAAATTATAGTTTCGGGAAAAAGTGGCTGTGACATACGAACGGACAGACATGACAAATCTATAAGGGTACCGTTTTTTGCCATTTGGCTACGGAACCCTAAAAAGCGCTGATGCGCGCGCATCGCTGATTTGTGAACAAGTAACAGTAATTCCGCGCTCTTTTTCTTTTCGCTGTATTGTTATTATCTGAAAATGTCATCAAGTAATGATGAATTAATTCGACACTGCCAGAAGTCTCAGAGGCAGCAAAAAAGGCTACTCTTAGCCTCTTGCCCGAAAAATCGACCGATAGATGCTTACAAGCGTATCAAAATTTCATCTTATGGAAGACAAGCAAAGATACAAATTCATTTTCAGAAAGTGTTTTTTTAGCCTATTTCATGGAACTTTCTCAAAAATATAAGTCAAGCTCATTGTGGCGCTACTATTCAATGCTAAAAAGCACTGTGAAAACAAAACATGGTATTAATATCAAGTCATACTCCAACTTGCTGGCATTTCTACGAGGACGCTCAAGTGGCCATGTGAGTAAAAAGTCGAAAGTATTTTCGGCTGACAATGTCAAGAAGTTCCTAAAAGAAGCTCATCGAAATGACTCGATGAAAAATAAAGAAGAAATTAGCACTCTACTCTACTATATTACAAGGAACATAAATTTGGAGCCGAATGTTGACTCTCTCTACTATACGAGCGCACACGCGTTCATTCCACCATCGTCACCGCCGCCGCAGCCGCCTCCGTCACCCCTACCGATTGCAGAACTCTGTGGTCTCGTTTCTCCTTATTTCGCTCAAGAGAGTGAGAAAGAGACTGGTGAAATTATAACTAATAATAATAACTTGATAACATTAAAAACTTAACATTACTGGCAACGTAATAATAAATTTTACAAATTGTTCAAATTTTTCTAACTGCTTTAACAAATCATTAAAGATTTATTCGTTTAAGAAAGTCCGAGTTTTATTTATTTCCTCGCAAATATGTTATAAAACGTCGTATGACAGACGTGCGCTTTGATAATTACAGTCTCTGCTTTCTTGTTGCCCTCGCCTACAGCTCGGGCTAGTAATATCGCCTCGGCTGTAATTTTAAACTTACCGCACTTATATCATAATGTACTTACTATCTATTTATTACCTTTTTAGTGCATCTTTTTGAAGCCGGTGGTTTTTTTTTTGTTAAAGAAGTTTTTTCACTGTCTATACAGAGTTTCTTTACAGGCCCAACTGGTTTTAACTGTTCGTATAGATAGATAATTACCAGTATTATATATAAAATCACATTACTCACGTAAAAGCATTGTGTGCGCCATAGATACGTCAAACCTTTTTACTAAATGGACCATAAAGCTTTTAAATCCTATCGATTGCGTGTCTATCGGTGCGTAGGTGTCATTTTTCTAGACAAAATCTACCCTGACTATGACATCACACTAATATTGTACAGGCAAAAGTTTGTTAGGATACACTTCGCGGCGCATCGCAGCGGGCTTCATACAAAGGAATTTGTATGGATTTTCTCATTTGTTTTTGGTATTTACTTATCAATCACTGTGCAATTTTAAGTCATAATCCTAAGTCGAATACCTATGTCTGTGGTTTTTGCAAAATCTTGTAAAACGTTACTTTAACTTGAAATCTTTTTTAAACCATTTGTATGAAAAATTAGAATCCTGTTTAACTTTTAAACTAAAAAATTAGATAGAAAAGTGGCACAATGCAGCCCTAGCTGAAAATTACTTAAACATGTCTTCAAAATTTCGTGGTGTTTGATCAGCAAGTGTCAAAAATAAGTAAGAAATTCGTTGGTATGAAGCCCGCTGCGAAGAGTATCATTTCAAGCGTTAATGTTATTTCTTCACGCACAAACGGATGAACCAATTTTGATGAAATTTGATATAGAGGTAGCTGACACTCTGGATTAACACATAGGTTACGTTTTATCCCTACAAAATAAAGTGTTCCCGCGAGAATACTATAACGTTTATTATTCAATCCTGCTGCAACAGAGCATCCAATTAAGCTGAAATTTTGCACAGAAATAGTTAAAGATACGGAAAAAAATAAGCTAATTTTATACCGGAAAATTCAAAATTTCCCATGGGAGTAACTATTACCGAATTTCACTTAAACGAACTACCTATAGCTGCAGTTTTAGCTTGCTATAACGAACTTCTTGAGTATAATCAAGGAGTTACACATTTAGGTCTGGCAGAGCATTTAAAACTCATAATTATTAATTAAAACATATGTTTGGAATTAACAGGTGGCGCTATCTGGTCCCAAACTAAGCAAAAAAAAATATGTATACTTTTTTGTAAAAACATATTATACATAGAAAACATCCGGTCTCAAACTGGAGATGTTCTTTAACGCCGATGTTAAATTATTTTTTCTCAAATAAACAATAAAGAAAAAAAAAATTGCTAAAATTTATATTGAGAAAAGAGAATAACATGTCTTAAATTGAAAGATACTGTGGCTCAGTAGGTAATGAACCAAACTCCTGAATCAAGAGGCGTGGTTTCGATTTCCGCACAAGGCAATTACCTAATTTATTATTTATGTTTGTCTTGAGACTGGGTGTTTTCTATATGTTATATGTATTTATTTATAAAAAAACGTATATATATATATGTATTTGTATCCAAGCACAAGCTTTGCTTAGTTTGGGACCAGACGGAAATATTAAAAAATAAATAAATATTATTTTGGATTTTTTGCATCCTTAGGCTGTGGTCGTACGTAATAATAAAGTTATTTTTTCTTTTAATTATTAAGTGTTAATATACTTAAAAGCTTTGCGCAGTAAAATAAGTTTTAGTAAACGTTCAAACAGCATGCAAGCATGGCAGCGAGTAACCTTTAGTATATCCTCAATTATGATTTTTAGAGTAGACACATTCATTTATCTAAAGTGCTGAATGCTTTAAGGAAAAATTAATATAAAAAGCTCAGAGTGTAGGAAATTACAATCTGCCTAAGAGCTCGCTCTCGTTAAGATTAAAAGCAATTAGAAAGTTAGAGAGTAATTTTATATCCATGTTAAAGACAGAGTTTATAATTTTAATGTAAAGTTCATATTTTGAAGTCTCAATTACTTTAATAGCTGATATAAAATGTATTTTTTATATAATTTTTTTTTATTAACATAAAAATAATTTTAAACATATACATAGAGATATGTTATATATTAATGCATGATTCTCACATTATTATGGCTTTTACCAAAATTTAATGTTCTAATGCATTTAGATAATTATGCAATTTAGCTTATGCTTTGTTAAAGCTTATACCCGTAGCTTCGCAGCAACAGAATTTATTCGTCGCCGTAGAATTACTACGACAAAGGTTGTTTTGAATGGGGCTAAAAGTTATGTATATTATTTCAACCATACTCCAGTGTCAAAAATCGAGTTAACTTGTGCTGCTGCGGCTTATCAAATTGGGAACTTCTATAATATTTTTGCGTATTCTGTCATTTTTATTTGTCGTACTGACTTAAAATCATTTATTGCCTGTTTTGGCACAAAAGAACATTGCAAAGTGAAAAATCTTACTTACTTATGAGGACTAAATAATGTGAGAAGATTTGCATCATTCCAATAAATTCCATTATATGTCAAGGAGTACGAAGATAATACGTTTTGTGTCCATGAACGAAATCGGATAAGCCATTATGAGGAAATATTGTATATGTCAGCAAGAATAAGGAGAGATAAGAGGATAGGGGAAAATATTGCGGTGTTAAGATACAGTGACTGCTGTAATGCACATTTATTATCGGTTTAGCTTTTGTTACAACCGATGGAACCACATAAATTGTTGCTTGGTTTGCTACTTAATATTTGCTTATAAGAAAAAAATTGATTATGTTTTCTTTTATAAAGTGAGTAAAAAAAAACAATAAAATTTAAATTTGGAACCGGTAGCAAACGATAGCTAGATTGCGTTCCAAAATCTAATCGGTAGAAAATGAAATCGTCCTAGGATATTCTAAAACGCGACGAGCACTAGAGATCATTTAGATTAGAACACTGGCTGGCGGACTAAGTAAATGCCTTTTATTCAAATTAAAAAAAAAAACTTTTATAATAAACATGGCGATTGTATTTTAGTCTTATTAATGTGCAGGCATCACGTAAAAATTGACTTCTACTAATTTTGAAAACAAATAATTGCTAAAAAAAACAATTAAAACTTATAAAAGTAACTTGGTGTTATTTTACGAATAGTGGGAGACAATATCATCTAAATAAAATAACTGGTTTCACGGCAAATCTGCTATCCAATAACGGTTCGCAATTTGCGGTTGCTGTAGATCATTTCTTTCCTGAACACCATATTCGGACTACGTTCAGACTATTACGAACAAAAACGAAAAAAAAAATATCTTAAAGTCGGACCAATTTTTATTATATAAAATTAAGTATTGACCTCCTGAAACGTGCTATACATATAGAGAGAAATCTTCTTATACCGGCTTCCTTTTAATTTCGTCATATTAGTCTCTAACGTGTTTGATGTTGTATATTAAAATGTT
Source organism: Apoda limacodes (assembly GCA_946406115.1). Lineage (NCBI taxonomy): Eukaryota > Metazoa > Arthropoda > Insecta > Lepidoptera > Limacodidae > Apoda > Apoda limacodes. Next base: position 27,375,948 of record OX291542.1, on the reverse strand, counting down.
ATTCACGGATGTTGATTTTCCTCAATGCATATTAAAAATATACACTGTAAAAAGCCATAAAGTTTCTAAATATTGGTTCAGATGTAATAAAGGAATGTTAAGTAATGAAATGCTTGAATTTAAGTTTCCTGGTACACAAAACGTAACACTAATGTAATCTGTCGTTAGGTAACTTATTTTCCAATAACTTTAACAATTCATCAATTATGTACTAATGTTTCGGCTTTGACTTTGAGTTTGCCCGTTTAAATTTTTCTTCAAGTTGAAAGTCTAAAACTTAAATCCGACTGCCAATTTATATCAACGGTGAAACAATTTGTAAAATATATATGTGAAATGTGCTCAAAGACTTTATTTGATACCAAACACGACACATTTAAACAACTTTTTTTCGAATATAGAAATATAAAAATAGATTAAACATCTATCTTTATATGCTCCTTGTTGCATTTTATGGAACGTCATATAGCCTATGACACACTGACCGAGACCAAGCTAGGAGTTGTTTGTTAAACACATCTGGGACTTTATTGGTACAGACTCGAGCTATTTCGGACTTATCTCTCGAAACCCGTGGATGTACTTGCAAACATTTTACTCACAAATTCCAGAATAGCTCGAGACTGCTCCTAATAAGGTCTCTGCACATAATTGTTTTGTTCAGTTTGATGAAGATATCTGTTTCTTTTGACTATATCGTCGATAGGAATCTGGGTATTCTGGATTTTTCCAAGTTCTAGAATTATATTTGATTACAGTAGAGCGTCGATTATCCGAACTAATTGGGGGACTTGGGTGTTCGGAAAACCGGTATTTTCGGATAATCGAACTACTTATACGTGTATTGATTCAGCCATACATATTTACGTACAGGTAAATGAAAACTATATTTACATTAAAATATACGTGGGACACTCAGAAAGTTTTGAGGAACTAAAATACTAACTTCTATGGATAAAATAGTTTAATTAAATCTTTTCAAAGTACTCTCCACCAGCCTGTATACAAAGTTTCATGCATCTGAAACAATTTTTGAAACATTTTTTTCTATTCCACCGCAGACACCTCTTCAAAGTCCTTCTCGAACGCTGCTAGCGCGTCTTCCGGGGTTGAAAACTGTATCCCTTTCAGCTAAATTTTTATTATAGGAAATAAAAAGAAGTGACACGGTGCCAGATCAGGACTGTAAGGAGGGTGAGCCGAGACTCTGACCGGTGTGGTGTCCAGGAAGTCCCTCGTTTTGAGCGCTGACTGCGCGGGCGCGTTGCCATGGTAAAGCAGTACCAGAGCCCAGTGTTCGGTCGCTTGTTGCTCATTGCAGTCAAAAATTCTGGCAGGCATTGTGTGGTATACCATTCGGCGTTGACGCTACATACGAGTACAATTAACAAGTCAACAAGTCGCGACACGTGCGCGAGCACTGTAGCGCGGAAGGCGGGAGGGAGGCACGCGCGGGTCGGGCGGGCGTAGTAGTTCGGATAAGCGGTCGTTCGGTTGAGCGACGTTCGGATAATCGACGCTCCTATATCTTTTAGCTAGTTTTGATTGAAAAAAATTGTAGAATAATTTTGAAGGAAATGTAGAATGTATGAAAGTGTGTGTGTTAAAACTATTAATTGTTAATTTTATTTTAAAGAATGTCAAATTCTTATGAAATCTTAAAATCATAAAATTTATGACATGGAATTATGCTATCACCTACCTAAATAATTTATTATTAAATTATTTTATCATATCACGTGAGTTGTATACAAAGTGATTAAATTTAATTCCGTAATTTTCTATGCAAAGAAATTAAATATTTTTAACTAAGTTGAATTAGTACCAAAATAAATTTAAAATCTTCACCAATAACTACGAGTTTCTAAATCACCTACAAATTCACGATATTAAAATATCTACTATTTATTAACTTCGAAGGAGTGCAAATTTACTTAGTTTACAAATTAATGACAATTATTCAAATTTAGGATACAATACAACTAACGCTGTACGATTTCTTTGCTAATAAATTTTGCCTTTCATCGAAGTTCTCTATGAAAGTACTAAAACTAAAAGACTTAAATGTCAAAACTATAGTAAAAAAAGAAACAAACCGGCTCCCCGATTGTTCTAACTTACGATTGTGTTAACTGCGATATTAGATAACGTTCGCTAATCTTTCTACTTCCTTATATTCTACCGAAAGGTTGCAACCTCTACAATACCTAGGTTATCTATATTATATATAGATATATCTAAGTTATATATATTCACTTTAAAAATAAATAATTAAATTAAAATAAAACAAATATTATACAAAGGGGATCCCATACAAAAAACGTATGTTACATTATTTATCTCTGATTTTAGCATTCACAAATAAATCAAGTCGGTGGTGGTCGAGGGGTTTAAATTTCAATTCACGTCCCAAGTGGCGGAGGTTCGAACCCCGGGTCGGCGTGTACCAATGAGTCTTTTGTTAATTTCTCAAGTTCACTGAGTTATTTATTCAAAACACTGGCTTTTCGGTGAACGAAAACATCGTGAGGAAACCTGCATACGTCAAGAAAAAAAAACGACGTATGTGAAGTCCACGATCCGCACTGGGCCCGCGTGTGGACTATTTGCGGCATAAACGGCTGTATCTTTTGATTGCGTTGGCTTCGAAGTTCGATTTTTTCACAGCTCCAAGGGACAGTAGACTTAAGTATTTGATATAAATTTTAGCTTGATACCTCAACGCACTCCTGAGAAAATGGATCTTGACAGACGGACAGACGGGTCCTATTAGGGTTCTGTTTTTTCCTTTCGAGGTACGGAACCCTAAAAACCGGCCAAGTGCGAGTCTGGCTCGCGCACCGAGGGTTTTTCTATATCTATGATGTAAGTCCTTGATATATGTCAAATTTCATGATTCTAGGACAACGGGAAGTACAGTTTTGATTTGTTTGTAAATGCTGAAATATGCGACAAAAATGGTCGTTTTTCCGCCGTATTTTTTTACGGAGTTGACTTAGAAGTTTAATTTTTTTTACAGCTTTAAGGGACCGTGATCCTCAGCATTTGATATTAATTTTAACGTGATACATTTACGTCTTCCTGAGAAAAAAGGTCTTGACAGACAGACAACACAGTGATCAAATAAGGGTTCCTTTTTTCCTTTTAAGGTCCGGAACCCTAAACAATAGAAAAATACGGTCACTTTTGTTGCATATTGATACACAAACAAATCAAAATCTATGGAGTACTTCCGGTTGACCTAGAATCATGAAATTTGGCAAGAAATAAGATTACATCACAAATATAGGAAAAAGTCCAAAATCTAATCATAAAACTGTGAGGCTTGATCTCATGATGGAAGAATTATCTTTATATAATAAGTTTGTACGGAACCCTTGGTGTGTGAACCAGACTCGCACTTGGCCAGTTTTTTTTACGAAGTGAGGAAAGAGACCTCTAATTATCTATGCCCCTTTCTAAAGAGTGTTTAATTTTGAAAGACTATTCCGCAGTCCATAGGACTCGAAGTCCAAGGTATCACTGATAAATAGCCAGATTCATGAGGGCGGTCTAAGTATACAATTTTTGAATATTTCATGAAAATCAGCTAATGTTATATTTACATACATATACGTATTATAAATTGAAGTACGTCGCGGCACTCTACACTCATTTAAATGATATACATGATTAGTAGGCATTACACACTTATGTTAAAATTCAACAAAACAATGGCCTCAAAAAAAAAGGAAAACTTTTTTAACGTACGTAATTTTTACTTTTTATATACATAGTTTCAAATATTTTAAATAATTATGTATAACTATATACATTTGTGTTATATAGTGGCTAGATACACACCTACATCAATATGTAGTAATTAACTTCTGTTCACTTATCACTTTAGCCCTTCTTTTTTGACACACCTACATCACTATGTGGGAGTCAGCTTCTTTTTGCTTATCACTTCAGTCCTACATTTCTGAAATTGACAGAAACAATCGTTCCTACACTGCAGCTTCTTATACAGTGTATCTTAATTATATATATGTTTGTTATATAGTATGTATAATAATAAATTAAAAAAGGGATTAGATAGTATTAATACTTTTATTTTCCATATATTTAAAAAATATAGTTGTGAGAAAATTATACTATAACATATTTTTTTACATACTCTTTATATATTTTTAAAGTAAATGAATTCAAGTAAGCGAAATCACATTTATAAAAACAATTTAGGACACAACTTTATGCCAATTTATCCACAAAGAGATTCACAGGATATTTGATTTCCTCACTCATTTTCACTTCAAAGATAACATCTGACTGAAGTGATTTGTGAAAAAATAAAAGAAGCTGTGTCTTTTATAAAAAGCTAGCTATTCGCGCCCGTCCCCGCCCGGGAAAATTTTACTTGCAGATTTTCACAAAAAATATTCGTCATTGAAAGTGCTCCGTTTCCGTTATACATACATATACATATTTACAAATACTTTATTTAGGCACGACTATATTCATGAAATTGCTGTAAACTGCTGAGGAGAGCTTTCTAATGTCTTCTGCCTCTCCATGACGCTGTAGTGTCACCGAAACTACATAGTATGTGTGCTAAGTTACAAGGTGAAATATCAATCACACCTATTTTATTTTTCATCCAAGTACATAAGTGCTGTCAAAGAATGTGTGATATTTTTTTTTAAATATATGGTATAAAAATAATCCCAACGTTGACATGGCCTTAAAAATAGTTGCATCTAGTTTACTTTTAAATGGTACTAGCTTTAGTCAGCGGCTCCACCCGCCCTGAATTTTATTATTGACGTATGATTCCTACGACAACTCTTTGATTATACAACAGAAGTTTGATATACCAAGCTCTGTGACTTTAGTTCGTTCAAGTAGATAGAAAGTCAAAAAGTCCAAAAGGACATAGGCTACTTTAAATTTTTTACGAAAAACCGTCTTTTTTCTTGGATGTTCCGGTGCGGCGTAATTAAGTAATAAGCAAACAAACAAACTTACAAAAATTTACATTCATAGGAAAGATAGGATAATACGGAATTAAGATTCTAACAATTATCATTAGGTTTTCTTAAGTAGTTAAGGGACGGAAAATTTAAACAATGAACTTTACTTGTAAATATAATGCTACAACTTACAATAATTATTTTTTCGTAAAAAGATAAAAATAAATCTAAATAAAGAACAACAACACAAAAAATCTAACTTATCCATCTGCTGCGTCCTATTAATTTTTTGTCCATATTTAATTTTATACTGCCTTCATTTCCTATAAAATATAACTGTAAATAAAGAAAAATAACTCTACTTCGTAAACATTTTTCACATTCATAAAAAACATTTTGTTGTTGAATATTAAACTGTAAAAAATTAGATCAGCAGTAACGGCGGAAATTAATGATAATTGTTAACATTTCTGCCTTGTCGATTGTTATTTTAATGCACAAATATAAATTTTAAATAAATTAAAACTGTTTTTTTTTTATAAAGAAAACATTGTAAAAACACATTAAAAAAAAACGAGTTGCACTCCGGGAGTGCCGGCAGAAGTGAATACCTTTACACACGATTCGCGCTTAACACTCAAATATGTCACAAGACATGTCTTTGACATTGTCAAGAAATAATAATGTTTGTTTATTTACTTTTTTGACGTAGTATATTTGACATCGCAATCTGTCATAGAATTAAAATTCCATATCCAACCTCCCTGTACTACTCATTATCGCGAATACTAAAAATAAAAATATACACAAAATACGGTCATTTTCATCGCATATTGTGACACAAATAAATCAAAACCTTTCACATAGGAGACTCGATCTCATGATGAAAGAGCTATCTACGTATTATAACGTTTTTTATTTGTAAAAAAGTTTACGCGGACAAAGCCCCTGGCAGGAGCTAAACGTGTAAATAGATAAATACGAGTATTAAATGTACACATATGTTTGTTTTCAATTTTCTTTGATGAACGGACAATGAACGGACGGACAGACCATTAAATACACATATACATAAAGAAAAGTAAATCACTTACAAACTTACTCAACCACGAAAGAATCACAGAAAAAAAAAAAAAAAAAAAAGGGGGGGGGGGACGTTAAGCCATCGAAATATGTAAGCGGTAAGGCAACCCCACGAGAAAAACACATATAATAGAAAAAAAAAAAAAAAAAAAAATTATAATAGGCGTGGCATTACGGTTTCCGTCTTACGAATTTCCACGATTAGTACACGTGACCTGACGCGAGTTTATCATTTTTTACCCATACCAAAAAAAGTGCACAACGCCGCTAAAGAAGTTTTCACTTCAAAAACTAGTTATTTAATAAGGTCCTAAATATTAAACTGTATAAGACCACTTTTCGCGTCGAAGCCCATTATTTTAACTTAGTTTCAAACTCGAAAAGCTCACGAGAGATTTTGTTGTGACAGGACGACGGCAGACAAAGTGAGATTAATTAAGGTCACTGCTGTAAGCTAACAAAGTTCTGAAAGTAATTACGGTAATTACTAAATATCTTTTATTGGATACTCATCAATAATTAGTAAAATAGACTGGTTATAAATGATAAAAAAAAAACTTCACAAGAAGAGAACTTATGTTTTAGAGTTTATATAATAATTTGTATATTTTTTTGGCACGCTCTGTAGCCTAAATTGCTTGATGGATTTTAGCTTGAGAGGCGTGTCGCTAAATTCGTCTCAATTATGAGAGTGACACAGGGACATAAAATTCTTAAAAATCAAAATGGCGGATTTTATACGCTTTAGTGTGCTTTAAAATACAAACAAGTAGGACTAGCGCACCATGGGTTCTGTACCACGATTAACGTAATCAGTATAAAAATTGAGTAAGGTACAAAAATAAAGGGCTTTAAAAGGCGAGTACGAAAATGTATAATATTTATGATAAAAAATCAACCGCGAGTAAAAAAAAACACAAAAAGATGTAAATGAAAGTTGATGATTAAATAAATTTTAAAACTGACCTGCAAAAACATTAAGAACTAAACAAAAATTAAAACATACCAAATATTTGACTATAAGCAGGCGGGGCTCATTTCAATGCAAGTTCAAATAATTTACAGATTGTTCACACTATAGTAGTTATAGTATTGTATTGTATTGTAGTAAGTTTTAGTGTCTCTATAGTACTATGTGTTTTTGCAGTTGGGGTTTTTATTTATTAAATTATTTAGTTTTATTAAAGATATTTTTTTGAGACTAAGACAATCATATTACTGTACTAGACTTTGCCAGCAGCTCCGCCCGCCCTTAATTCGGTTATCGGCGTGGAACTCCAATTAATTAATTGATTAGTTATACTTATAAATTGCTATAGCATGCTATAGGTGCAGCAATAGTTCGTTTACCGCTGTTATAGTTATTACAGCAGGAAATTTTGAATTTTTAGGGATAAAAAGTAGCCTATTTGTTCCAGGACCTAACCTATAGGTATGCCAAGTTTAATCCCGATCCGTCCAGTGGTTGAAGCGTGATTGAGTAAACACGTCCATCCAGACATACAAACTTTCACATTTATAATATAAGTAGGATAAGTAACTAGGTCGGTACTTACTTAAATATTTTCTTAGGTTAAAGAGATATCTTTGTATCTTCGTTAACGATTAACACATATATTAATAAATTAAGCTTGTAAGATACCTAGAAGAACACGATCTGGTCAGTGATCGTCAATATGGCTTTCGCCACGGTCGCTCGACTAATGACCTTCTAGTATATCTATCACACCGATGGGCACTAGCCATTGAGAGTCAGAAGGAGTCATTGGCATGTAGCCTGGACATAGCAAAGGCGTTCGATCGGGTCTGGCTCCGGGGTCTTTTATTGAAGTTGCTATCTTACGGAGTGCCCGAGGGTTCTTGCAAATGGGTGGCTAGCTTTGTGTCCGACAGACGCATACGAACCGTAGTTGACGGTAGTTGCTGTGATAGCATAGGCATTAATGCTGCTGTCCCGCAAGGCTCTGTGCTGTCTCCTACGCTCTTTCAACTGCATATTAATGACATGTTGGACATAAACAACATGCATTGCAATGCAGATGACAGTACTGGAGACGCTTATTACATGTGTCGTGCAAACATCCCTCTTTCCGTTGTGGAGGACAACCGCGGAGAACTTGTGTCTCAAATCGAGAGCACACTGTCCAAGGTCTCTGACTGGGGACGGGTAAACCACAATTTCAGAACACTCCCCTCTCCATCTCCAAGAGCATTGGGATCCTTGGTGTTAACATCTCCAACGATGTTCAGTTCCGAGATCATTTACAAGATAAGGGGAATCTGGCGTCCAAAAAACTTGGTGTACTCAACAGAGCGAGGCAGTATTTCACGTCGGGGCAGAGGTTGCTGCTTTACAAATTGCAAGTTCGGCCCCGTATGGGACAGTACTGCTGCTATCTCTGGGCGGGTGCACCCGGATACCAGCTTGGACCTTTTGACTCAGTTCAACGACGGGCTGTGAGAATTGGCGACGATCCCAAACTCTCTTGCCGTATCGAACCCTTTAGTCTGAGGAGAGACTTTGCCTCTCTGTGTGTGTTCTACCGCTTGTACAATGGGATGTGTTGGGAGGAATTTTTCGAAATGATGCCCACGGCTTCTTTCTACCATCGCACCGCTCGCCATCGGCAGGGAATTTATTCTCACACTGTAGAACAAAAATGGCGACCACTTTAAATTTTTTTATATTATTATCAATTTTGAATCATAAGTAAAATTTTTTTTTTCTTGCTGTGAAGTTAGTCTTAATCGTTAAAACCATATATTTTTTTTCACACTGTTTACAAGCAAGTAAGGCAGGCAAAACCTTAGTTGCTCACACGGGCTCTTTCTTTGTAATTTTTTTTTAAATTTAAAGAAAAGTTTCCAAAAAAGGGTTTTTATGATAAAAAAAAATCGCTATTGATTTGTTTCTCGACACTCATTTGTTTTTTTAAAATAACGTTAATTATTTATTTTGTTTAAATTATTAACTAACCGGACTGTTGCTACTAAAAAGGTATCAATAGTTCGGTGCTTTGTCACAACCGAACTATTGCAACTTAAAAGTTTCAGTAGTTCGGTCAACCGGACTAACAACCGGACTACGGCTACAAGAGGGATTTTATTAGGTTAAAGTATGCTATACAAGGTGTATATCTTTTTGTACTAAGTTTTCTATAGTAAAAAGATAATGTTTCTATAGCGACTGCACTATGGATAGATAAGATAGAAGTTATTGGATTTTCAAAAGGGGTAATGCCCTCACCGTTGTAATCGCATCAAGCGTAAATATACGGCTGCGGTGACCGCTTCACACCAGGCAAACTGTAAGCTTATTTGCCACCTTAGGCGAAACGCGTAATGATAAAAGAAAATGATGATTAATAGTAAAGGTAGCGAGATTCAAACTGTGGTGTGTGCTGAAAATACCTTTGATTGAGTCAGTGGTGGCAAAGTGATTTCAGGGCCTACCTATCGCTTCATAGAGCGGGGGTTTGCTAGTGTTTTTTTTAAATTTCTCAAGTTCAGTGTTTAGGTCAAACCACTGCCTTATCACTGATAAATGAAAACATCATGAGAAATCCATATGTGAAGTCCACAATCGGCACTGGGCGCACGTGGTGGACTATAGCCCAAATTATTTTGAAACAAGGTGAGAGCAGGCTGATGGCCTGACAGTGGAAATGTGGAAAGGCCTGGTATTGAGAAGAAATACATCATCAGAAAACCGGTATACATACAATAGAGGTATGTGAAGTGCATAATCCACTTTGGGCCCTCATGATGGACTACGGCCCAAATTACCCTTGCCCTAACTGTGGGGACGTGGAAAGGCTGATAGCGAGCTCCTCACAACTATAGATACTTGAACGATAAATGAAATAGAAACATTAGACAGATATTAACTTTATTTGTCAACCGTTAAGTTTTTTTTTTAGTTCACATAAAATATAAATAAAAACAAAACAGATAACAAAATTAGGCCGAGACTTAATTTACTAACTATATTTACAAGGTATTGTCATTTCAATAAAATATTATCTACAATAACTTATTAGTATTTGACAAAAAAAAAAAATCTATAAAAGAAATTTTCTCTAAACACAACTTTCTGGTCCAGGTAAATGTTCAGCTAGCACATGTTCTCTTCTACGAGCATTTCCTTTACCTTTATTTCTTTGAAGAGTAGAAGTAGTTAGGCTTCCGGAACTTAGTGATGGACCACTGAGTGATGGGCCACTGAGTGATATAGTTTGACTCCCAAAAGGCGACCCCACGTTGCCGTTTGGGCACACGAAATTTGGGCTTCCAAGTGTAGGACTATTCGTTACTAAAATATTTGGTCTATAATTGTTTGCTATAACTGGTTGACCTAAGTTTTGATTGATAATATCTTCTTGTCTATTGTCTCCAACAGTTTCATTTCCAGGTGTAAGCTGTAGAATATTATTAAAAAATATTATAAGCACGCACTTAAGCAAGTGAATTATAATATGAAAAATATATATAAAACAGCTGTTACCTGGTGTGTCTGCCTTGTAGAATCAAGTAAAGCTAAATCTTCCGCAGAAAATACAGCCCCTAATTTGCTCCAGTCATTGGTACCTAAAACAAACTTCTAATTTTTATTTTGTTCTGTGAAATGTATAACTGATTTATCGCAAATGAACAAATCCATACCTTTGGTATCTTTTATGCTGGGCCACTCTTCTGCTTCGTCCTTACCATAAGGTATGCTGTGATGGTCACTATCTGTAAATATAATTCGAATGAAAACAAACTTAATGATAATCAATCAATAAAGAATATTAAAATTATACATATAAGATATCATTCGATTTTAGCATTACTTTACCATTCTTACATTTATTTACATACATTCATAACACCACGACTATTACCCAAAATTTTCCCAAAAGTTTATATTCTATTAATGCTGCGGTCCATAATGATAGCGTTGCTGACAGCGCTGATAATGATCACCAGACAGTAAGGCTTGCAATGACGACCAAGCTTGAAAGCCGCGAACATAGCAAAGCTAAGCTTAAGGCCATTAAAGCGAGGCCAGCAGCACAGTCATTGCATACCAAGGCTTGTATAGTACTGGACTCAAACACTGCCAGTAATTTAAATAAAATCAGCTTAAGAGAACACGATTCGCGGTGCCTCGCAGCGTGCTTCATACAAACTAATTTTCCATTTATTTTTGACATTTACTGATCAAACTCTGTGAAATTATCTAGACATAATCTCAAGCCGAATATGGTGGTTGTGGTGTGGTAGTATGGTTTTCCAAAATCCTAAAAAATGTTTTTAATAACTCAAAATCTTAATTGAGACTATTTGTATGAAAAACTAGAATTTCTATAACTATTAACGTATACAATTTTATAGAAAACTGGCACACGTAGACCTAGATATTTATTCCTAGAACATCTTCGAAATTTCGTAATGTTTGATTATTAAGCGTCAAAAATAAGTAGAAAATTCTTTTGTATGAAGCGCGCTGCGAGACGCCGTGAATCGTATTCTCTTAAAAGGTTATTTAATTTCAAAGAAAATTGCTGGTGGCGAAAGCTCACTAGCCATGAAATGTTATACACCTATTCGAGTAGCGCGGAAAGGTCTACTTCACTCAAAAAAGGTTGTCAGAATAATAATCATATAACAAACATTTTTGAGTAAAATCATAATTTATAATATTTACATAATGCACAAAAAACAGTAATTTTATACACTTTTTTGAGTATGTTACGTTGAGATGTAAAATATCATGGTTAGTAAAACACATTTAAGAAAAAAATACCTTTTCTATTTTTTAAAACAACTATAATAATTTGCTTACTAACCTGGTGCGTTTAAAATATCCGGTTGTGGCTCAGGTGTCTTCAGATCAGGTGAAGGTTTGATAGTGTACGCTACAACATATTTTCGGCCACCGTCGCTCAACTCCAGCATGTCTCCGGGAGGATGTTTGTGTGGTGGCTGTGACCGTCGCCGGTGAGCACAGAGAGCTGCTATTGCAATACCAGCAACTGCAAGACCAGCTCCTAAAGCAGCTGCGACCACAATGCCCATGGTAATGCCGCCCATTGCCCCTTTTCCGTCTGGTTGAATAAAAGTATAATAATAATTACAGAAATACAGTTAGTGTTTAAAAAGTCTATTTAAGAATTGGGGTACCCAAAGCTACAAAGGTACATGCTGTGAATTTTAAAGAAAATAAAATATTTTTTAATTTTTGAATGTATTTTTTTTATCTTTCTGCAGTAATTTTATAATAAATTATGCAAGCACTCATTACATAAATTTTAACTTTTAGATTCTTTACTATTCAAGATATTGATTTTAAAGTAATAACTAGGCAAAAAACCTTAAACAGGGATTTAACTTATTGAGTAAATAACGTAAAGGTGTATGACCATTAACATAATTCATTGTGAACATACCTGTTCTTCTTGCAGCATCGTTGAAGGCAATGTTTTCTAGAAGAGTTTTTTCAGATTCTCCTTTAAGATTTTTTGAATAGATGAGGAGGTTAAAAGTGGCGTCATCTCCTTCACCGGTTGACGAAAGAAGAGTTAAATCTAACTTAAAAACAGCTTGTCCATCTAAAAATTTATAACTTTAAATGTTTAAGGAAAGACAGGTGAAACTTTAATATTCCTGAGTTGTCGATAGGTAAAGCGCATAAAACCACAATATAGTCATTATGACAAAGAAGACAACTAATTTTAGAGAGGTAGAGCCAAATTGGACCACTGGGCTAGTTTAATCACTTTGCCTTAGATTAAAATACCACTCATTATAAATACAGAGTAGAAGACGTCCACTGCTGAAGTAGGCCTCTCCCATATGTCTCCACAACGGCCGGTCCTAAGCCAGCCGCGCCCGTCGGCTTCCTGCACGTCGTCTGTCCACTTGGTAGGAGGCCATCCTACGCTGAGTTTTCCGATCCGTGGTCGCTATCGAGAACCTCTCTTCCCCATCAGTTATCGGTTCGACGAGAGATGTAGCCTGCCCATTGCCACTTCAGCTTGCTAACTTTTTAATCTATATCAGAATTTTTCGGTTAACATCTTTCTCAAAGTTGGACCTACCTAACTGGACTACTTGACCTAGGTATGTATAGTCGTCGATAAGTTTCGGTTTAGGTATAGTCATATATTAACACTTTAGGAAATAATCAGTAATTAATACTTATTTGTAACTTATTTATATAAACAAACAGATAGACAAAATATACCTAAAAAAGGTTTTTAACATTTAATAAGTATTAAAAAACCTTATTTATTATAATATATTCAAATATGCAACATATTTCTTTATATTATGTTTCAAACTTTAATTTTAAATACTTAAATAGAACAGTATCAAATACTGTACGATAATTTTGACTGAAATGCAGAAAAGTGAGTCGTAGTTGACAAAGATATTTATATAATGTGTTATTTACCATTTTCGTTAACACTGCTGTTCAACCTGGTTCTGCCAGTAAAGGGATCCAATGCTTCTAATACAAACGTTTGTGGTAGTCCTCCGTCATAGCCAGCAACACAACGCACGTACAACCATGTATTTAAGGCTTCTATGCTAATGTTTCCAGTACTCAGTGAGCAGTTAAGTGGTACCATGGGTCGAGCTGTACACAAAAATTGCTGGTACATATTTTAGAAAATTTTAGAAAAGGGACATATTTGTAAAAAAATCTGATTTGAAAATTTCGAGAAGTCTGAATCCAGGTCTCGCGTTTTCAGGGGCAAAATGTATGTTAGTAAATGATGCCTCTTGTGACTTAAAATATATATATATATATATAGGCCAATAAAGGATAAGAGTAATCTATACATACATCTAGGGGGCTAATTCACAACCTTATTCGCTATATGATTATCGACATCAGATCGATATCATTTCACTGAAGGATCCTACAACCATGTTTAAAATGATCTAGAATTATTTTTGAAAACCATTTCCAAAATAAATATAGTATACGTTTGTTTACAAAATAGTTGTAACGAGATAGTGGGGCTGTTCGATTATTATGCTAAATTGTTGAATTTTGCAGGTATTTCACGCGCTGTTAAGGTAGTTGACTTGCTGTAACGAGCAATGGCGATGATTACCTATAGGCCTAAATGATGTATCCAGGTTTTTTTTTTGGGTTGGTTTATCCAGGAATTTTGTTTCAGGTTCAGCCTGGTCAGGTCAGATTTTGGGAAAGTTCATGCATTAATAGGTTTTTCTGTATAAAATCCTATGAAATTTTGATTTTGGGATTAAACCCCTGTTAAATACGCCCTTGCCAAATAAAAAAGTTTTGCTTCGGATCTTAAATGATGTAAAATACCCAGCGTGTCTAAAGTCTCATTTTAATATTAATCATTTTAATTATAATTTAATACTAAGCAAAAGTAGATTTAGAATTCCACTTTTAATTAATGTTAGTGTCAGTACATTACGCACATTGTAAAGGGGTTGTTAAAGTTTGCTATGTTTACCTTACTTTGGTTTTCTAAAATTATTAATCCTCTAAAGCCAGCGTTTCAGTGCACAAAATTGTAATAATGTCATCATGGTACTGTATCTCACAAAATACATGCATAAAATAGTTTTTTAGAAAATTAAAAACATTTCATTGGATAGTAATAGGTGCGTTTGTTCACTGCTTCAATGTGGTTAATGTCATAATCCAGCTAAGTTAAAAAGACATAAATTCTGTATGACACACTACAAATCTTGGCTCATTCTCCTTAGTTGGATTATCAACATTAAGCGCATAATGTATATTATGTCGGTCAACAAAACGCCACTAATATAGACTCACCAGCAGGGACTATTTGGAAGACGCATGGATCAAGTTGTTTGCCAACAGAGTTCAGTCCTCGACAGCTTAGTGTTCCGTAGTCTCTTTCACTCTGAGGTTTGTAATTCAGTTCACTGGTGCTACCATTAGCAGTACCTATAATAAAAAGCATAGTTTCGCAATCTGTGAAAGTAAACAAAACTCAAAAAAAAACTCAGTAACCAGTTCGCGGCTATAATATTACCGCAACTGCTGTCTTTTATTAACACACACATACACACAGTTCTGAGCTATGCAGTCCCGTCAGTAAGCACTGGCCTTTATATATATATAATTGTGTCATGACAGTATACCTACATTTCCAGTATATTTTGTGCCAAATGATAATCACACCAGCATTAGACCACTAGATGAATACATCACTTTTACTGAGGTAGGTTTTCGTTTAAAAATTCAATTAAAATCAATCAACAAAGAAATAACCGAAACCGAAAAAAAAATTTATTTAAAATTAGAATTTTCAGCGAAACTCTATGAATAAATTTGAAACAGTCAGTTGCTAAACGACAAAGTCATAGGTAAAGACAACTTACAAAAATAAGTTAATGTTACCATATTTAGTCGGCGATATATCAAGGTTTTCGCCGCTGTTGTTAAACTGCCAAAAGAACGTGACGTCTGGTGGATTGGCAGTGACTGAACATCGAACTTGTAATGTCTCATCTAGCTGTGCCCCGAGTACTTGCGGCGACGTATTCGAACAAACTGGAGCATCTAAAAACAAAAACAAAATGACATAAAAAATATAAACTGAAAATGGCAATTGGAATGAATTTATTTTGTTCGATTCAATGAATTTAAAATTTATTTTAATAAGAATGCCAGAAAATATTTTCAAGTTTTTTAAAGAAATTCTAATCAAAATATTAGTATTTGTTAAGTTTGATGACAATTACATGTGCAAAATTAAAATAGCTTAAACTATTATAAAACTTAAATAATTAAAACTGAGAAATGATTATAAATGTCAATTAATAAAAAAATCTAGTTCTATTTAGACTCGCGTGCAAAATAATATAGTTTAGTTTAGTTTAGATCTGTATGTATAGTATCTGGTATGTATTAGTGAGTTGTAGACAGTGTTTCTGGTATAAACGGCCACTTTTAGCAGAAACGCTATCTACAACTTAGATATATATTCTAGAAACAATGTATAACCTTCTAAAAATAGCTTATAACTAGTTCTAAATAATTGATTTGTAACCTTTTTGATAAATGATTTATACAAAGAGGAAATAAAGAATATCTTTTGGCGGCGCTAGTAAGGTAGGTATCTTTAAGTTAAATATATAAAAATCAAAAATATAAAAATGATAACAATACGCTTTTTTTTCGCGAAAAAAAAAATACGCGAAATTTCACTTTTAATGATTTAAATAAATTAATAAGTTTCGCTTGAGAACGATTCTGTAAAATGCAACTTTGTTGGTAATGGTAGAAAAGTTAGAGGTTTATAATCTAACTAGACAATCCCCGCGGTTTTTCCAGCAAAAAACCAATTCCTGTGGCAAATGTCAATCGGGATAGTAAATTATTCTTTGTTTTTCTTGCCCCCCTAAAATTAAGGCTTTTGTAAAAACCGTCATGACGCGAAAAATTTATTCCCTTGGGAGGAAATAGTAAAAAGTATTCTATTTTTATTATTTTCTGTCCCTTCAGCTTTCACTGCGCCAAAAACCAACCTGCGTTGGTTCGTAGCCGACTTGACGTACTAATATGGTTATTAAAATACAGCCGATGTCCACCCTGAAAGACCATTCTTAAAATCCGTGATAGGTTTTTTTAAAAATCAAATGAGTAGAACCGAGTGGCACAGTGATAGAGCGTTAGGCAGCCATGTCGCAGGTCCTGGGTTTGATTCATTTTTTGTAAATTTTAAAGTTGTCTCGACTCTTGTTTATGCCCGGCACGGCGATAGGCTACCTACCGAACCACTACTAACTATTAACCTATCACGTTTGTGGGACGTAAAACCATCAGTAAAACGTGCATGTTAAAAGCATACGCTTATAAAATTTCTGAATAAATGTCATGATGGTATTTATTTATTTTCATTTATAAGTAGTTTGGAAGAATACCTCCTGTATTCAGACTAACAAATTTTCCCTGTTTATAATATTAGTGTAGATTTGAATAAAGAATAAACCTGCATCAATGATCCACGTACAACAGTCGATAGTCAATAGTAGGTACTACGATTTAATTAATTTAAGCGAAGTAAAATCTCACGTATTTAAAGTAAGGCGATGGAAAGTATTAAAAGACAATATAAAGTTCGTAAATCATTTAGCATGACTTCAATGTTCTAGAGAAGGGACTTTATGTCATTGTCTATATACATATTTCATTTTGGTTTGATTAATAAAGTACTGCCTATATATTGGTTGTTAACAAATGGCACATTTTGCCGTCTTTCAACTAGTTTTTGGTGGCAGAGCGAAACTTTCGAAGGACGTCAAACCCTGTGATTGATTATTCTTAGAACCTTATTCAAAGACGTTTTGTTCGCAAAACGCTTTTCGAGCTGAACAAATTGCTAAGTTTACCTAAACCTAGTTTTAATATAGAATATTTCGTTGAATAAGTTTCTTCAATATGCTTCTATTGTGTTTAATAGAATTATAATTTGTTCTCATTAAGTATAAACATATGTTACTGTGAATGTTTATGATTTACATGTTGCCAACCTCTAAGTTTACTGGTGAAAACCCTTTCAAAAACGATCCCTTAACGGGGAATGTTGACGAATACCACGACAATTTACTGAATGTACGAAATTGGTACGAAAACGTTTTACTACGGAAACTCACGATCAGAATAAAATAAATCTAATGTCCTTCTCGATCCTATCAGCTATTCCTTTGCTATCATGTCTATTGGATGCTTTATCACGACATGAAGGCATACCAAACAGACAGACTTTTATACCTACAGTACGGCCGCAAAGTACTATTTCCCGCAGCTGAAGCTTGAAAAGGGTGACTTGATTTTTGGAACAAGGATATCTGGTGCGATTGACAAAAACGTAGAATACCTACTTTTTATATACCAGTTAAACTCGCTCTGATAACTATTATGTTTGTGGGCGAAGCCGCGGACAAATGCTAGTGTTTTAAATACCTACTTACATTGAATGCTAAGTCGAGTGGTTTGGCTTGCCGTTTCTCCGAGTGCATTGGTTGCGCGACACGAATAATTCCCACCGTGGTTTCTAGCTACTTTTTGTAGCACGAGAGACTTGGTACTTATTATAACTCCATTTGTAGGATTATGTGACACTGATTTATCCTGTGAAAAAAAAGGATACGATAAAGGCACTATTAGTTACATGTTAGTATTTAATTTAATAGGATATGCAAGTAAAATAAATGAGTAAATATGGATCCTTATCACTGTGTTTTGTAATTGTAAAAATCGTGTGTCGGACTCGCGCACTATGAATTTCGTACCACCATATAACAGCAAGCAACAAGGTGTTTTGTTTATTCTGTGACCACGAGTAGGTATATTCTTTTAATAACTTTATATATGGTAAGTTTACCATTATTGTTATATAATAAGTTTATTATTATAATAATGCGAGTGCTTTTATACTTGGTCATAAAACCCGGTTATTATTATTTGTTTTTATATTTTACAGCTCACACTATAATTACTGCATATATAAAGATTGTACCATGTATTAATGTATTTACGATATGAAAACGTGTTTCTTGTAAAGAACCCTCCGTAAAATTTCCTTTTTGATTTTTTTATTATTTGATAGGTATATAGATTTCTGGGAAAATTGTAGTTATTTACCGGTTACGTTTTAAAGAAAAGAGATATTTTAAAGTCGAACAGTCAGAAATACAGCGCAATTTTAGTGATAGGGTCCTGTTGGCAGCCTTTGGGTACGGAACCCTGTAATGTATCTAGAAACGATTGGTGATATTTTATAATTACTCATAATATATTTTGCCAGCATTGTTCATGCTAATATTAAAACAAAAATCATATTTGCTATAATATATAATAATTAACAAACGGTAAACACAAGAGCTGCTGTTCAATCATTAATTTAAAATAATTTGTAATTTGATATTAAATGAAACTTACATTATGATACCATGAGATACGATGTTCCTTAGGATTAGCTTTGACTGAACACTCAAAGTAAACATCATCGCCTTCTTTGATGTCTTGCGGATTGAGGGTACTCCCTAAAGATAGTGACACTACAGGAGGATCTGAAATGAGGTTAACTATTTAATTATCGGCACGTTATTCAAATACTTAAAATTATCTTTAGTGGCATATTAATATCATATAGATAATTTTATAATAGGTATATAATCATCTTGATATACGAAGCAAGTTATTTAGATATTGTAGGATATCGTGTGTAACAAATGTTTATCATGCACAGAGAAAAATCTTTAGAAGCCACAAGTAAATAATACTAATAATCACTAAAATATTACCCATGAGCTTTACTTATTGTATTTACCAACGGGAATAAAACTAGTCTTGTTGGAATAACAGTGTTGTTTACTAAAAACAAGTAAAATTTATTGGACTGAAATAACGTAACCCGCTTACAATAAGCGTTTTACACCGATAGGTCCTGATGAAACTCTGTGATGCGAAGCGTACGGTTGACAACTGGTTCGTGTACCTGGTAGATGAAGCTATCTACGGCGGAAGGTACGTCAAATTTGTTCAGATCAGGGACACCAACTGTGAAGCGGCGGTAAAAGGGAAATCCCCGCTAGGTGAGGAGTTATGCCTGGAGAACGCCTCGGTCCACTTTACTTGCGATTCGGTTTGTATATATGCGAACTACCGAAGAAACTTCAATAGCGCGATGTAGGACGCGTGACGTCAACCTTAATTCGTAACGGTACGATATGATGTTTGTTATAAGTAAACTTCACTTATTCTTAAAAAGGTGTTTGTAAACGTTAATTGGCCTTCAATGTAAACAAGTAGTGTTTTATCTGCCCACTTTAATAAAACTTTTTGTAATCTTTAGTAAGCTTTATATGTTGATATTAATTACCCTACTTATAAATTCGAGGAAAGTTTTGTAGGATTAGTAAAATGTTGTAATCCAAAGTACTAATTTTATTTTCGTAAAGTAATAAAACTATTTTGTAGTTATTAGTTTATGAAATAATAAAAAGGTCTTTAAAATTATATTGTTTTGTAATTTCTAGATAAAAATTGTTGAAATTAATAAAATTTAGTATTAACGCATTTTAAAAACCAGGTTTTTATTTCGAACAACATAAATTCTCTCCGTGTGGGCGACTGGATCCATGACTAAGGTCATCTTATAAGAAAAAAGTCGTAAATGTTCCGCATTTGATAATACAATTATATCTTTACCACAACCAACCACAATATGCTACCGAAGTACTCAGAAAGACAATTAAAACGAGCAAAAACCACACCCACACTTGATAGAATAGCTGTTAGCGGGCAAAGGTCTAAGGACTCTTCAGTGAGTCCTTAGGACACTTCCCGCTTCCATCGTTATATTATACCAACTCGATTGTTCATAGTATTTAATATTTTCAACATACTTTGAACCAATACCACAATAAGAAGGAAAAGTGGTAATTTTATTAAAAATTTCCTACAATATGTCAAGCACATAGAACCATGTGAACGCTAACCTTTTAATAGTAATTTAAAGAATTTTTATTTTACTAAGACTCTCTAAAATGTTTCAAAAAATCTTTAACATTTACTATTCAAAATAAAAAAGTTACTTTTTGATAACTATCTTTTAATTGTTTATGAAAATTAAACTTTTAAAAAGTAGGTTTTTCTTCTTTACCAAACCTTCCTTAAACAGCCGCATAAAAAAATCAAATGTACGATAAAATTAGTCTTCATTCATTTGTTCTCAAGAATATGTTTTTGACGGTAAACAATTTAATAAGTTTTGTTTTTCCAAATAAGCAAGAGTCTATACGTCGGTCATTCTAGAATTAAACACATTTATTTCTTTATTGTACAGGAAATTAATTTCTAAATAAATTAAATTTATTTCTGCTCGGTGGGTCGTAACGTACTTAAGGAGGGAGGCGACCTCCATCTTCTTCAGTAGGTACAAATCGTTTTGGTAACAATTTCTAAGGGAGAATTCACAAACATTTATTTGTACGTTAGCTTTCCTTTGTGTTACAGAAGGGGAGACGTCGTTATAGGTCTTTAATGGCCAATAAAGTGTCGCCATCAGCTCCGCTTTAGAACCACGGGCAGTCACAATTCCAATTCTTCACAATTTCAAATCTTTTGAATTACTCTTGTATTAAGTGTCGCTGAGACACCTTTCTGTTGTAATTGCTGAACGAAAGTCAAAGAAATAGAAGTTACTTAAGAACAATTTCATAATAAATTTACTAAACAATGTTGCTTCAGTCATTATTAAGTGAACTAAAATGCTGGTAAAAACAAAGAAAACTCACAAGTGTGACCAAAAAAATTTACATAAATATCTAAATTTAATAAGTTTTTTGAAAAACTCTATAGTACGATATTAGAAGTAGTATTATTATTTTTATTTAATCTTACAGGCGGCAAGAATAAAAAAAGGAAACATTCTGCAATTTCACATTCTTCTATGTCCAATGTTTCACAGGCAAATTTTAGTAAAATTATCTTTTTTTTTCTTCTAAGTGTAGTATCGATTCAAAGTATGTTTAAAATAATAAATACTAAGAACTATCGCGTTAGTAAAATATAACTATGGGATAAGGAAGTGTCCTTAGGAGTCACTAAAGAGTCTGTAGACCTTTTGTCGCTAACAGCGATTCTATCAAGTTTGGATGTGGTTTCTGTTTGTTTTAATTGTCTCAGTGAGTGCTTAAGTAACATATTGTGGTATATTGTAGTGATGATGGTAATAATATTATTGTATCATCAAATCGAGACTATTCACGACTTTATGCCTCATGAGTAGGGTCATGGATCAAGTTGGCCATGATTAGTTAAGGAAACTAATTTATATAGGCATTTACGCTATTGTGTGTAATGAATATTACTTTTTATTTTATTCTTTAGCTTTTTAAATTATTATAAAAATAATCATAAAAACACACATTTTAGTGAAATATTGTTCTGTGATAGCTTTCTTTCTTCTTAATAATACATTTAAAGGATGTGAATATATTATGTCTATGTCGTGGCCCGATCTTAGAATTGATCACTTCATGATTTGTCCGATCATTTTTTTTAATATTTCTATGTTTATAGTGTTCTCACTACCAGCTGAACATATGATGATATGGCCTAGCCAAATCAATGACAACTCAACATTTAACAATATGAACAACTAAACAAACTACGAATTTATGTTATTTACAACACTAACTACTTTACTTTACTATACTAAATAGGAAGGATTGCTTATATCGCTTTGTTTTTGAGATGCATCATGGCGGCAGACAATTATTCTGTTTAATACAGCGAATAATAATGTTTGAATCAGAGCTAATTTTATTAATCCATAGGTTAAGTTTGTAAGTTTGGATGTAGGAGTTAATGTCGGAAACTACTTATTCGATTGCAAATATTTTTTTACACAAATATTTAGAATTTTAAGAGTGGACTAAGGCCTTTATCTTGTTTTAATAACATAGGTTTTAGTTCAAAAAATGTGTGAGAAGGACGAAACTAAATTGCACATTTTGAACTTCATATATTATATTTATCCAGATTAAGCAGAGCAAATTAGAGCAGGTGAAACCGCGGAGATCGTCTAGTAGATGATAAAGGTGCAGTAAAATATCTTTATGATACTGCAGTGCAGTTATGTCAATTAACTCCACACTGCATCAATAGCAATTAACTTTTTAATTTAATGCAGGGAGAAAAATGCAAAGACCCTAATAAATTTTACATAAATTTTTAAGCTAATTTTTGTACGTTTAAGAGCTACATTGTTTCTTTTTTTTATTTTTGTGTACCATTTATATTATGTTAATTGTACATTAATGATATGGCCAAACGTCGATTGACATTATCAGTAAACGTTGACATTAAAATGATATTTTATGGTCAGTTTCGGCTAGCTGTATATGATCATTTCATGAAATGGTCGGCCACATCATGGAGTAATCAATCAATTTTGAGATCTGGCCACGACATCTACATAACTTGATATATTAAGCCGTTTACTAATTAAACGGCTTAATCACACGTCTAAAACTGTGTCTTTTTTAATGTTTGCATGATTTATATAGTTTTAAAATCTGTAAAAAAATAGTTAAACATAAATAGTAAAAATACTTACAAACAACATCCATTTTAAAAGAATCTTCAATACTTTGCCCTGGCAATGCACTATTATCAGCTTGGCACTTCAAAATAACTCCATCATCTTCGGGCAGAGGCATGAAATGCAGATAGCTAATAACCCATGTTTCATTTAAGGCCTCTTTTACCTGTGATACAGTAAAAATATTAAACTATCCGTAAAAGCTAATGTGTGTTATTTTTTGTTTTTTTTTAAACTTATTTGTAAATGTATATAAATATTGATAATAAAGACCTTGAATCAGGACTTGAACCTGCAACAATTCTTCATTGCTTCTATTGAGGTACAATTACAAATTAATTAGATTTTATATATTTGTAAAGATTGATGTAGGACTAGGATCTAGGACCTTATGAGTCACTAAGAGTTGTTTATTAATAAATTACTATAAAACAAGTTTGTAATCAATGATGAAATGCATAAAAAATATTTTCGTAACATCGTCTCGTACAAAATTATGTAAAAAAATACAATTTATTTATTAAAAATTTTTCGGCTCTGCTTTTATAAAATAAGAGTCAAAGGAGCGAGTATATGGTTTAATTTAAAAATATCAGAGTTAAAAATCAAGTAAAATAAATCTTCCATTCTCGTTTCAGACTTAATAATTTAATTTAGGGGTTCCATAGGAAAGTTAACATTAATTTTTTGTTTATATTTATAGTTTCATAGTTAAGATAAGATATTTGACACTGAATCTCTCAGCAGTGTTATAATTTAATGAATAGGTACCCAATACAATTTACTAGATTAAAAATTAAAGCACTTTCACTTCCTAGCCTGTGGATTTTGCGTTTAGCTTAAGCCCTGCCTTAATACGAAATCAATCAATTCCAGTTGTCTTAGCACAAAAAATAACAATCTTTACAAGAAAAGATTATATAAATGGCTTCGTTTATCTTTTATTGAAATCGTAAGGACGTTTTTCAATTGACATCTTTGTTTTTTGATTGAACCTTTGAACATTTTCAGCTTTTGTAAAGTGGTTTAATTTATCACATATTTTACAATTCTAATCGTTATTAAATTAATAAAATCGCGAAAATATGCCGTTTTTGTAGTCAAGTACTTGTGCATTTTTTTAAAGCTTGTTATTAAAATTGCGGTTGTGTAATAAGAATTGGTTGTTATCAAATACATTATCTATAGATATTTTTTTTTACAAAACGTTAAATATCATTAAAAGAATTAAAAGTTTTAGTTTTAGTAGTATTGTAATTTTTTTTTAAGTAGTATGTAACAAATATTATTTAGGTACATGTCTTTAAGTATGTGATATAATATAATGATTTTAAGTACATTTATATGCACATTGTTTGAATTACAGAAAATAGCTTTCTGGCCTATATCGCCTTCTTAACGGCATCTTTATTGCAGAATTATTTCCGCGCTCTCAGCATTTTTTTTTCAAGATTAATATAAAACGTTATTACCATGTACTGCAATTTTTCATAGGCGCTTAAAGCATAAGTATTCATTTTAAATTAAATAACCGCGACAATGTCCTTTGTAATCAAAATCATTATGTGTGTTTAGTTTAAACGGTATATTTAGAGTTGCGTCATCTTAGAGTAAAACTTTACCGACGTACCCAACTTACCTTCCCCCTTTTAAACCTTCTGTTGTCTTTAAACCAGGTTAGTTGAGCAGACGGACGACTGCCTTCCGACATGCAAGTTAAGTTTACATAACGTTCTGAAGATAAACTCATAGGCTTGTCTTGTATTTCAACTGATATAGGTTTCACTGAAAATTAAATGAATTAAAAAAACTGATATAACGATAACTATTTTCAAGAATATCTTTCTACAAAATTTTTGTAATATACTTATTACTTTATTGTTGAATTAATAATTTAATAATTTTACTATGTATTTAAAATCAATGGAGTGAAATCTTCTGAGTGATCTATTCATAATAATAGGAGTACTTAAGGTTCAATACTAGGTCCCTTTATATTCTTAGTGTATATTAAACATTTGTTAGAGTACCTATTCTGAGCTATTAAGTTGAGTTGTTAACCCCTAGGTCATTTTAGGTAGGACTACATCCTTCATGGAAGTAGGGCGAACCGTTCGTTACTAAGATTCGTTCCAAAAGTTGGCATAGAGAGAAATGTAAGGTATATTTTGAATTTAGATTGTTTTTGAATTTGAATAATTGAAAAGACATAAAGAATTGGTGATGCTTTCTGTACACAATCTTTTGATGACAGTCTTTTAAGGAGAACTTTTAAAAATCTGGTGCATGACCTGCATATGGTCATGTAACCATTTAAAAGTATTAGCACCTGGGAGTATACTATTTGAGTGCATTCACCCATTTATAAATTAGAAACCCAAATTAAACACATATTCTTCAAAAAATTAAAGCTTTTACCTAACTTCTGCCTAACTTCTTCTAACTTCCTTTATTGGTCAGACAGGCAGACAGCGTAGGCTTAGTAAAAGGGCTCCGTTGGCCCCATTTGGGTACGGAACCCTAAAAAGTGTATTTTAGTTTTTGTTTTTAAAAATGACTGATTGTACCTAGTAAGTATTAAGTTGATTCGCTTGTCGTTTAGCACTTTTTATTGTTTTTTTTTTTACTTATAAAAAGTATCTTTTACTTAAGTTTTTGTTGGATTTATAATGAACCAAAAATCACTTAGCGAAAATAATCAAATAAATAATAAAAATATGGAAGTGTTGTCATTAAAAATTGAATATGGAATCTACATAGTACTTAGTTTAGATTGAAAAATTTAATTTTAAGAAGGCCGATTCTAAAACAGAGTTTACGAAATCAAAATACTTACAGTTCATTTCTAGCCTCACAATCTTTTCTTGGGGACTGACTAGGTTTGTGTTTGATGCACGACATTTAAATGTGGTATTAAGGTGACTCCTTTTAACCTGAGGTAGTTCTAAACGGTTGACAATCACGTGTGTATCAGTCTTCTCTCCAATGTACTGAGGGGCAGGAGTGCCGTTGATCAGCCACATTACCGTAGGTGAAGGACGACCTAAAATAATACTCCTTTTAGCTGTGCTTAATTTCAATTAAAGATATTAACTCTGTGTGTGTAAAGTTCTAAGTTATATAATAGACATAAATAACTGGACAGCATGTTTCCTATCCAGATTTAAAAAAAAAGGATTGTAAAATGTGACAGAGTCAAAGCGAAACTTAGGCCTTTTGTATCTTTTTAACTTGTTTTAATAAACATAAACAATCAAAATGCTGAAGGGTGATAGAAAGAGAAAAGATACCATAGGTTTGCTTTTTTTTTCTAGGATTGTCAATTTTGTGGGGCTATTGCGCAGTCCTTAGGACAGATTACAGAACTTGTAGTCTATGGTATATTTATATGTATCTGATATTGCTGTTTCACTAGATAATAATTAATTTAGTACTAAATATATATATATTCGATACCAATACCTAGTAACTAATAAATTAGTTGAAAACTAATGAAACAGCAAATTAATTTTCAACATTAATATGAGGTCAAGCTTTAAAAAAAATATAAACATCAATTGTAACAAATTTATAACGTTACAAGAAAAAATCGGTCAAGTGCGAGTCGGATTCGCACATAAAGGATTCCATACCAATATTTATAAAAACTGCAAAAAGATCACGATTGTTGTATGGAAGTTTTAATTTTTATTTTAAAATATTTATTTTTAAACTGACTATATAACTAAATTTTCTGTGAATATTTTAAGCGTCTATCTGTTACCGTTAACGATATCGAGCAAAATAGCATGTTTTTTTGTATGGGAGACCTGTTAAATATTTATTTTATTATTTTTTTAGTATTTGTTGTTATAGCGGCAGCAGAAATACATTATCTGTGAAAATTTCAACTGTCTATCTATCACGGTTCATGAGATACAGCCTGGTGACAGACGGACGGACAGCAAAGTCTTAGTAATAGGGTTCCGCTAATTACCTTTGGGTTCAGTACCCAAAGGTAATTTACGCTAAGAAAAGAATAAACATTAGTAAAAAAATACCATCACGAGTTATTTACCTTAAGTAGGTTAGAGATGTTATAAACTTATGGCTCGTAAACATCCGTAATATAAATAAATAAAT
The DNA here is from genome assembly GCA_946406115.1 of Apoda limacodes. NCBI lineage: Eukaryota > Metazoa > Arthropoda > Insecta > Lepidoptera > Limacodidae > Apoda > Apoda limacodes. The sequence goes on along the minus strand of OX291542.1, from coordinate 27,348,674 downwards.
ATTTTTAGACATTACACACAGCGCCGTCTGATCCCAAAGTAAGCAAAGCTTGAGTTACAGATACCAGACAACGGATCAAAATACGCATATATACCTTTTTATGTAAAAACATACATAAATACACCCAGATTCAAGACCAACACAAATATTTATTACATTAATGCTTGTCCAGTGCGGTAATAGAAACCACAACCTATACACAGCAGTCGACCACACTACCAACTTGGCTACGACAAAATCTAAATTTCTATGTTTTACGTATTCCCTGTCCGACAAATGTCATATGGTAGTGAACCTATTGCCGTGTGCCGGGCACAAACCAGAGCCGAGACAACTTGTACAATTAACAAGCTGTACAATATTGGTTGCCTTTAACCTGGAATCGAACCCAAGGCCTTTGAAATGGTAGCCATTGCGTTACTCGGTTCTAATAAAACATTAGTTCAAAACCTTAACTCATAATTAGTTTACAGTAAAACCCAAAATTCATCAAGTCCCACATAATACCTGAAAATATCTATGTAATAAAAACGTTCCCTTATATATAGGCCGGATTGTAAGCTCCCTATAAACTTTAAGCTTTTCCAATTTTAGCACGAAACACTAGAAAAAATAATCGGACAATTTAAATGCATAGAAATTGAACATTGGTTTGGGTAAAACAAGACATGGCTAGCTTATGAGGTATATTTTTTGCTGAAACACGTAGCGTAACGACTGAACACGTTCGATGATGTTTACCTATTCAGTCACCTTTTAGAATTTGTACTGAAACTAAATTTGAACAAAGATAGCGATTTTTTGCATGACGAATATTTTTAAGAGAATACCTTTTTATTAGGTTTAAAAATCTTTCGAACAAGGGTAAAAATAGTAGATTTTACAACAAGAAAAACGGAATTTAATGCAAGGGACTAAATGGGATCCCGAGAGCAGCTAAGGATGCTAGAGTGGAATTCTGAGCGGAGCGAGGGTTACAAACGACCGAGATGATTTTTTTTATACTCTACTCTAATTTTTATTGACTGAGAGAAAATAAGAATTACTATATTTTACTTACTTTCTAGTAACAAAATAATTATTTATCACATTGTGGTATATATTCGGTAATTATTACCGAGTGATAAGTGACATAAAACAACCACAATAACAATTAAAACAATGAAACAATTAGTTAGGTTCAATAGAAAAAAATAAATTAAAATTGGCGGGGTATGTTTTTTTTTTTAAATGTAGGTAAAGCTCTATGGAAGCCAGCCAGTGAGTTCTTTCAACACGATTCCTTTATTTTTTGTTTATAATTCGTACAATTCGTGCTTGGTCCAAAAATCAAATGTTTTTATTCACTAAGTAAGTAAAAGTGAGTTTTATTCACTAGTATCAACCCAACTAGCAAAAATGCGATAAAAGAAATCTTATAACACAAAAGAGTGATATCAAAATCATATAGAAGTAACGCTTGTGACTGCTGGTCATATATATGTATTTCTTAAAGCGTTTTAGCTGTATAAGGCATTACAGCGAAATTGTGACATTAACCTATCCTATAAACGTTTACTCTGCCACTTTGTTAAACACCTATAGCACTGTTGCAAAAAGGCACTCACAACAGTTGTTATCGAGCTACTATGTTGTATATAAGGCTTTTATGGTACCATTATAAAGCGAAGCCATACTATTATGGCTCCTACCATTATGGCAACCCAAATGATATGTACAATACTGTTCTTGACACTATTACTACAGAGTATAATAAAAAACTGGTTGCCTGTAAAGTCGGTATACGGGCGAAAGTTTTACGTGACAATGATTTTATGTCTGTCTCTCTCGCTCTTAGGCGGGCGCGTGCCTCTCACTCGCTCTCATTGTGAGCGCATAACGTGAGCGGAGCGTAACGCAGTTTCTTGAAGTGTCACCCGGCAAACCAATTTATAAGACGTTGTCACGTCAATATTTACTGCAAAAAAGAAACTTATTTCCAGTCGCTTTAGTTTTAGTGAATGAGCTACCCCAGGTATTCATAAAAGTAGGCGTAAACTGTATGAATTATATAAAGAAAAAACATATAATAATAGCCAAATATTTAGGGAATATTTAAAAAAATACTCAAAAACCTTTAAAAAGGTCTGTCTTGTTGCAAAAGCAATTCACCTCAGACATAAAGTAAAAAATTCAACAAATAAAATAAAAACTACATGGAACATAATAAATAATGAAACTGGTAAAGCTAGGAATTCTTGTCAGGACTTTGAGTTGATTGTAGATGATGCTAGTTTTAAAACAAATTCTGAGGTAGCAGTTGCCTTTGAACAGTTTTTTGGGAATATCCCATTCAAAACAACTGAACATCTAAACTCAAGTCCAATCTTAGCAGAAAAATTATTAAAAGCTAGTGTTCCTGAATGTAACGTTCCCTTTGTATTTAAAAACATTAGTCCTACAGATATCATTAATACATTTAAAACATTAGAAATTAAAAACACCACAGACCTTTGGGGACTTTCTGTAAAAACTATAAATTCAATTATTCATGTTATAGCACAACCCTTAGCCATTATATTTAATAGTTGTGTTGATAGTGGTGTGTTTCCTGATGAGATGAAACTTAGCAAAGTTATACCTCTTTTTAAATCAGGTAGTTCAACAGATCCTAATAATTTTCGGCCTATTTCAATACTACCTATACTCAGTAAAGTTTTTGAAAAAATCATACTTTGTCAAATGTTAAGCCATTTCTGTATTAATGAGCTACTTAGTAGTAAACAGTTTGGCTTTATGAAAGGCCGTTCCACAACCGATGCAGGAGTGGCACTATTAAAAAATATATTTAACGCCTGGGAGGATTCGCATGACGCCCTTGGAGTGTTTTGTGATTTATCTAAGGCATTTGACTGTGTTCAACATGAAAATCTCATCAGGAAGCTACATCACTATGGTATTAGAGGCAAAGCTCTCGACCTTTTGACATCCTATATGAGTAGGAGAGTACAGAAAATAGATGTCAACGGTGAAAGATCTCCGGGATCAGCAGTCAGTATAGGAGTCCCTCAGGGCTCAATTTTAGGTCCTTTTCTATTTCTTATTTACATTAACGATCTCCCATATAATGTAAAAAACCATGACATTGTCTTATTTGCTGATGACACCTCTTTGCTTTTTAAAGTTAAGAGACGACAGACATGTTATAATGAATTAAATGATGCCCTTTCTAAAATTGTAAATTGGTTTAACGCTAATAATTTGTTACTTAATGAAAAAAAAACCAAATGTGTTAAATTTACATTACCAAATGTTAGTCAGAGACAGACATGTATTAATATTAATGGCGAGCAATTAGAACTTGTTAATTCAACAGTCTTTCTTGGCATAACGCTGGACTCCAAACTTCAATGGGGTCCTCATATTCATAACCTAGCCAAAAAACTTAGCTCTGCTGTGTATGCGATCAAGAAAATAAGACAATTGACCGATGTCGACACTGCAAAAATAGTATATTTTAGCTATTTCCATAGTTTAATGACATATGGTATACTATTATGGGGTAGCGCTGCTGATGTAAATACAATATTTTTGTTACAAAAAAGGGCAATTCGTGCTATTTATAAATTAGGATCTAGGATATCTCTGAGGGATAGGTTTAGGGAAGTAAAAATTTTAACTTCAGTGTCGCAGTACATATATGAAAATCTTTTATATGTACATAAAAATATCAATAGTTTCAGCAAGAAAAGTGACGTTCACAAAGTAAATACTAGAAGTAAAAATAAGCTGTTGGTGCATGATACACGTCTACACAAAATAAGTAACTCTTTTATGGGGCAATGTATACACTTTTACAACAAAGTTCCCAATAAAATTCAAAATCTATCAATAAGTAAATTTAAATCTTTTACCAAGCAGGTACTTTGTAAAAAGGCATATTACAATATTTCAGACTATGTAAATGATAAAAATCCTTGGGACTGATGATGCTCAATTACAGGATGCATAGGTAAACCAAATTAAAATGGAAATAACATAAAATTGTACGACTAAAAATCTTTTATTTAAAACATTAATTGTATTTTAGTTTATTTAAGTATTTTTAAAAGAGTAACTATCGAGTTTCTTGCCGGATTCTTCTCGGTAGAAATCAACAACATTGTAAACCGGCGGGAAGGTGGGAGGGTTCAAAAAATAATATTTTATAACTTTGACGATTCAAAAGTGATTGTAAAATCCTTATTTGAATAAACCATTTTGACTTTGACTTTGACTCCTAAATAACTAATATAACACTGGTGTTTAAATAGTTACTTACACTGCTAAGCCGTGATACAGCATCTCCCGTTATAATTAATTTACAACAAATTTGCGTAAAAGCTGCTCCCGTTAACAACTGCTCTAAAATCGTCCTAATTGGACCTTAATTAACACTCAAAAGTTGTAAAAACGTATTTGCTAGCCTTAGATATCACTAGTTACATAACAACTTTGTTATTATCTATTTATCACTAAAAAGTCACATATCGCTTCACTGTGATATTTTTATAGGACCTAAAATGTATTATGGCTGCGAGACGTTGAAAATCATTTGTATATGAGGAACCGCAACTCTATTCAGTTATATATAAAATTCTTAAAAATATTTGCTAATTAATTTATTCTTATTTGTCTAAATATTAATGAATTAATGAAGGGCATGCAAAAAACAAATTTAATATACTACTAGAATATCAATAAAAATGCAAGCGCAAGTGATATTGAACTATTTATTACAATACTATCGCTCGTTACAGAAGCATTAACATTAAACAAATAATATCTTAACAATTATTTTTGTTTCCAAACTTCCAAATTTATAAATGGTCGACACAACAGTTATTCAATTTGTAATAGAAAGGAATAGCAATTACTACATTAACACTCAATAGTTGTATATCAGTGTTCGCGTGGCCGTTTTATCACTTCATAGTGATACCAGTGTTTAAAATTCCCTAATATATTACCGAAAAGTCTCAAAGAACAACGCATATTTGACAAATATGTATCTAATTAGCCCCAAGCGGAGCTGCAATACAATAGCTATATCACTTAGACGTTCTAAATCAGGGGCCCTTTCCGCGTTGTAGAAACGTTTCAAATATTCTAATATGACCAATCATGAACACCATTTTGCATCCAGATAACGTTCCTATAACCGATATAAAGCTAAGATTTGCTTGTTGGGAATGAATAAGGTTTTTCGAATGCCAAAGGAAAAACTATATTCTGTGTTCAGTCAATTCAGTATTTAGGTAAAGTAAACCTTAGTTTCTTAAATAAAATATTTGTTTGGACAAAATATAGTATACATACTACGCATAATATATATTATGATCTTAACTAATATTATAAAGAGGAAAGATTTGATTGTTTGTTTGTTTGTATTGAATAGGCTCCTAAACTAATGGACCGATTTGAAAAATTCTTTTACCATTAGAAGCTGACATTATCCCTGATGAACATAGGCTACTTTTTAAGGGAAAATTTTATATGGGTATTTCCATGGTTTTCTGGGTGATTTAAAAATACAGTTGGACCCGGTAGGTGGCGCTGCTGTTGGTATGTCAACTATTACACGGCTTGACCGATTGGGTTGAAATTTTTTATGTGTATTACCATGGTTTCACAGACACGAATGTATTATGCCATTAAAGAGGAATTTGATTGTTTGTTTTTTTTTATAATTGAGGAGTTGCCGTAAGAACCTACGCCGATAACGAAATTTAGGGCGGGCAAAGCCGCTAGCAGAAGCTAGTACATCATATACTACTTTTTTATGTTATTAACTATTTTCTCTAAAGTTGCTCCGTGGCTCAGTGGGTAACGACCCGACTGCAAAGTCCAAGGGGCGTGGGTTCGATCCCGCACAAGACAAAACATTTATAGTTTGTGTTTGTCTTTAGACTGTGGGTTTTCTTCTATATCTATTATATGGATATATTTACAAAAAACGTATGTACGAGTATGTATTTGTACCCGTTTGCTTGATCTGGCACACTGACTTCTCTGTTGTAACTTACTCAAGACTTAAGCCTTCCTCGTCAAAATCAATATTAAAGCTTAATCCTATATATCAATCACAGAGACTTTTGTGCACACATTCCATATTTAGAAACACTCAGTTCTACACTCAATTAAGAAGCTATCCCTAGTTTTCCTGTTCACAATCTCCACCGTATCCTGACCTAAGGCGATAACTTTGCACGAAGTGCCATTCGGTGCCAACCTCCCTAAGCGTAACTTATCGGTAACTTACAGGGTAATATATCAAAGTAATCGCTTTAATTTCTCATCTTCTAGTTTCAAGTTATACTTATATGTCTATGGGATGATACTAAGCCGGTATGTATAATTAAGGTTTTATTAATGTGATTAAAAGTTGAAGCTGCACTTGTACTTAGACTTTACAGTTGGTAAATAGGTCTATTAATTATTTTAATTTTTTATAAGTATTATTCTTTGGCTATACAGTTTAGGGGAAGATCAAAGTTTGGGTTTCTATGGGAAAAATAATAGAAGTAATACATTATTTTTGAATATTACTTTCTATACCTAGTACAAGCAGTATAAGTTACGATATGTTTCATTAAAAAAACCTCAGACTACTTAGGTTTTCGGTAGAGAAATGAAGCACTACGTATTTCAGCGTTTTGTGAAAATCGGAAAAACTCACTCTCAAAAGATAAATCTGGAGATTAAAATACTTTGGTTAAAGTGTAGAATTTTAATTACGTCTAAGGTTATTTTAATGGCTGAAACCGCGGCACAAAGCGCTGAGTCTATAAACTTGATATTTGCCAGGATGGCATTGGAATGGATTTAAGGGGGTGCTAAAGTTTGTATAGGATGGATGTTTGTTACTCAATCACGCTTCAACCAGTGGATGGATCGGGATAAAACTTGGCATACATATAAGTTAGGTCCTAGAATAGCATATAGGCTTCTTTTTATACCTAAAAATTCAAAAGTTAATTTTTAATAGTCATAAGGAATTACTCATTTCAAATATTATTATAAATCATTTAGTAAGTATTAGTCTTCAGGTTGTTATAATTTTTATTTTTTAATTATGTTACAAGGTTAATAAAATTATAATTAAAAGGAAAACTAATCTTTTTTCATCATCTTTATTAGCTAGTAGGTATTCATATAATTACGTATAAATTAAATTCTCACTCACCTCCTCTGACTTCACAAACAAGTACCAGCTCATTTCCCTCTTCCAAAGGTCCAACTACTCCAGACACATCTCTTCCTGACTTATCATATAGCATTAGTTGATGAGGTGGCACTGCAAGAAAAGGAAAACTTTAATAATAACTTAGCTATAATAATTTAGTTACAGTAATTAAAAGTCAAAGAGCTGGCAAGAAACTTATTTGCTCTTTTAGAAATGCGGCCAAGTCATCGATATTAAAAGCAAGGGGCCAAGTACAAGCATTAAAATTAGGGTTGTGAAGAAATAGTTATTACGAATATCGGGAAAAAAAAATGTTTAAGACAATTTCAGATTAAACTATTAATAAAGTTCTTTTTCAAATAGTTTTGAATAACAGTCGTAATCTATGCTACCAAATTGATACAAAAAGTCTTGAAATGGATAGATATGGAGGAACCCTTTCATATATTAACGCAGTAAATGTCCCTTTTGAAATTATATAGTCTTTATTACGGTCAACCTCATTCTTTTTTTTTTTTTTATATAATAATTAAAAAAATGTCAATTATTTAAGTGGTTATCGATATTATATAATATATTAGTGTGATATTATAATTATAATTGTAATAATTATTATCGATACAGTGGATATCGACACCCTGAAAATAGTATATAAACGTATATATAATAGTACGAATCCACAATTGGTATTTACGTGTAAATATTTGACCAAACATTTATTTCTTCAAATTTTGCCGTCATAACCACTTTCTGCAGTAGAATGTTAATTGATTTATATGTGCATATATAGGGAAGGTCTTTACCCGTTTCCTAACTACCCAGTTTCTAATTGGTTTTTGTTAGTATAAAAGGTATAGTTATTATTTTATGGCATAGATCACTATACATTTAGGTATTGGAAGAAAAAAGGTAAAAAGTTTTGTAAGAGATAAGTGAACATTTTGTTTAGTGGGCAAACCGGTATAGTTTACCGGTACATTAGACAGACGCCGGCGTTCTCTCTTGGGAAATGACAACAGTGTCGAGAATTTCGGTTTTCTCGACATAACACTATACTATAACACAGATATATCTAAAAGTAGTTTGAATGTTCTGTCACAAAATAGTTCCTAGTTTCTTTAAACCTGTTTCAGCAATGAACACAATGAGTTAAGGTAACAAATCCGTAGATTAGTAGAAATCAGCGATAAAATAACAAATGCTTTTAGATTCGAAGGGCATCTTATTATATAAACTTTAGACGCCTTCTGTTCGATATAGCCCCGCTCCTTATGTTACAGAATTAAACGGGGCTAAATCACTTGTATCCATTAGCGACTCACCATGTAAGTCGTTCGTTGGAGCTATGTAAGTTAGGTAAGACCATGCCGGACACAGTGGGAGGTCAGGTGGCCGTTGCTTTCTGTGGACGTTCACAAATCGAGAGGCCAGACGTTATACCGTTAGTGGTGTTTTAACCATCTTCGCGCTTTCGAGTATCGAGCATTGGAATTCTTGGTATTGACATCTCGAGGTCATCAGTTCCAAGATCATTTGGAAGACAAGGTAAAGCCAGCACCCAAAAAACTTGGTGTACTTAACATAGCAAAGCATTACTTCACCTCGGGGCAAAGGTTCTTGCTTTATAAGTAGCAGGTCCGGCCCTATTTGGAGTACTGTTGCCACCTTTAGACAGGTGCACCCAAATACCAGCTCAGCTCTTGTGACTCAGTTCAATGACAGAATAGTTGACGATTCCAAGCTTACAAGCCGTATCGTACTCTTAATTCTGAGGAGACAGTTTGCCTTCCTGTGTGTGTTTTCTACCGCCTGTGTTTTGAAGAATTGTTTGAAATGACGCCCATGGTTTATGCTTTTATCATAACACCACTCGCTATCGGCAGGGAAATAATCGCCATAGCTTGGAACCAAAATAGTGCAGTTTGATAGGAACTTTCTTTCCCGATAACGCTTAAGCTTGCCAAGGTTTTCTCTATATATGACAAAATGGGGTTCTTCAAGAAAGAAGTGATTTGTTATGTAAAGGGTCTGCCACTTGCAAGTAATGTGTTGCAAGCGTCCATAGGCTGCGGTGACCGCTTCAAATCAGGCGAACCGTAAGCTCGTTTGCCATCTTGGTTGTTGGTAAAAGAAATGTGTTATTTCTTATTTTGGATCTTATCACATACAAAACCTTCGATTATACCTACCTACCTTGGGCGACGCCAAGTTTTTTAATGATATTTATTGTTGTTATGTACTCCTAATTTAATTTAAAAAGTTAATTTTTAATGCAGTTGCGTGTAGTCCTCTTTATTATGGGTTCAAATTATGCAGAAAGATACTCTTCAGATAAAACTCTACTGAAATCCATTATTATACGCGTGCAATAATCTTTTTTTTTTTAATTTTTAAGGCTGCAAGGGCCTTACACCGTAGAGCAGGATGCAAGGAGGTTTTTATGTTTGAAAAAGCAACTATTCATTAGTATGCGCGCTCTATAATTAATTAGTTGATAATGAAAAACACACAACATAATTTAATTTTTTATTCTTGAAAAGGTATTTCATTAAAAAAACCGTATTTTAAATTTTTTTCGCAAACAAAAATATATATTGAACATTATTCGGCTGTAAGTAGTGAAGACCTTTGCCTCGTGAAAAAAAACACGCCATTTCATTGCAAAACTGCTTTGTCTATAGTAAATGTTACTTTTTAAAAATGAGTTCTGATGAAGAAAATATAGATTTAACTCCTACAGATATCGTAAAAGAAGCATATAGCATATAAGAGTACTTTGCCTCAATAATCAAGACTAAGTACTACCTACAGAAGTATATCAACATTTACTTGAGTGAATAATAAATAAAAAAAGTTTATATTTATGTGTAACTATTACTTCCTCGCAAAATGCATTGTAAAACATTGTATGATACGTGAGCGTAAAGGTTATTCCGAATATGTGCCGCTAAAAACACTAGCTGCAGTCGTGTTTCAAATTTTGACTATAATTCGTAATAACTTACTTGCGGCACTTGTATCATAAATAAGTATTTGAGTTGTTTGAGTCTTAATTTGGAACAATAATGACAAGGGAATAACTTATTAATTATTATTATCGTAGTTGCGTAACATTTTTAGAATGGATTTCGCGTAACTGGATATCATTTACCACGTAGCCACGTTGAAATATTTTCCTGTACTTATATCTATTCGCAGTTTATATATAAAATCAAAAAATTTAGCAAGTCGCCATCTTCATCATCATCAAGTAATAAAATGAATGATTTGGGAAAAGTCTATGGATATTCCGCGTTGTTACTTCCTTATTATTCTCAATTTATCATCAGAAGGACTTCGCTGTATTATCCCTAACAGGTTTCTATTAAAAACTGCGAAAATCAGTCATCAGAAGTCACGAAATCAGTTTTGAAAAATATATAAAATAAAAACGCTGCGCCATCATCGAAATACCGTCAAATTATTAAAACCTCGAAACTTTCTTTTTCTTTTATTTCCGCACAGCTACATCTATTTCCCCTTCATCTTTTGTGTTTATTTAAAACCAAAGAGTAGATCCATGTGACGTTATAAATAAAAAAAAATCAATGTTTTTAGTACCTAACAAAAATTATTCCCTACATAACGTATTTCTTGTATCTAAATAGAGATATACATTTGAATGTATACGGAATAATGCGGAGTGAGTAAGCTGTATTTCTACCACGAGTATCTACCCTAAAACTCAAAGCGGCTCCAACAAAGCTTTGTTCTACACTGTACGGTCGCAAAACATCGCTGAAAAGGAGGCTTTTACGTTAGGTTTTCCTATAAATTGTAGCGTTTCATTGAGCTGAAAGGGGAATTTCTTACCTTCCATTTTTAACGACATATATGTGTATACCCTCACATATAAATCGAATAATGTAAGTGAGAATAGAAATATGTATGTATGACCGATTTTTAAGAATATAAGGTAAAATGTCACTTTAGATTTAACTTGGGTAAGGACAAGCTAAATAATAGCCACAAAACAGTTATCTAAACCAGAGGTAAAATTGGGCTGGAGAGTAATTTCAGTATGTCAGTATGTCTATTTTAGGCAATCTAGCTATCAATTAGGTACCTAATATTATTATTAACTAGGTGGCCCCGACAGACCAATTCCTAGAACTGGATATAGCCTAGCTTAGCCATTCTCGAGTTTTTGCGAGACTAACGCACTGTAATTGATTTTTATATATACATAAGATATATAATTATTATCTAATATTTCTAAATAGTATGATGATTTGTTCTTTTTGTAAGATTAATGTTTCAGGACTTTCTAAGGTCAATAGGAGTTTTTTGTCACGTTCGTAACGAGTGAATTTCCAAAGCAAAGATGTAGTGATTTTCATTGGCCAGCATCAATTGGTAGAGCACTTACACTATACTATAAGAATAATAAGGATAAGGGCTGTAAGGATTGTTGCAGGTTCAAGTCCTGACTCGAAGTTAATCCTTTGACTGCATCTTTGCTATTAAAATATTTATTTAGATTGTTAATGTACCTATTAGATGGTTGTTTTTTATAGATAATTACTGTTTTTTTTTACCTAAATCAATATATCATACAATAAAAACGGGAATTTAAATAATATTGATAAATCTCCAAAACACAACACTGTTTGGGGATTAATAGTACATTTGTGTAGGTCTCTTATACACACATATTCGGGCTTGTTGCACAAACAACTAAAATTAACGTTGTAGACCGACTCTAGAGAATTCACCCTTAGACTAACTTTGCCTCTAAATTTATTTACTCCATATATCTCTGGATAGCAGAACAGAATTAGCCCTTGTATTTCTGCACTTTATGTATCAACATTTTGTTTTTCTGTCCACACATCTTGAGGACGCTATGTTTATGTTGTAAAGGACGGATAACTCAAGCAGTCACATCTTTAATTTTTAAACACTAAGGTGGCAAAAAGGCATACGGCCCGCCTGATTTTGAGCAGTTACTGTAGCCTATGGAGGCTTGCAACACTAGAGGTATTGCTTAGGCACGTATCGCCGACCCTTAAAAATCTAACCACTTCCTTCTTGAGGAAGACCCTACTGTAGCCCCCAGTGAAAATCTCGACTGGGAGCTTATTTTAAGCTTTCATGAAAAGAATTTTGTCAATAACTTAGTAGGACGAAATCTTTCTTACTTACTTACCAATCACGGACAGTCGAATTTGGAAGTTTCTTGTTGGTGAATTTTTAAAGTCGACCCTACAACGGTATACACCTTCATCGTCGAGTTGCACAGTGTCAAGTGTGAGAGCTGCAGGCCGAGCAACTGTTGCAAAATATGCACGAGGACCAAACGCGTTAGGGTCTGACCATTGCAGAGCTTTGTTGAAAGACCTCCCTCGTACGTCGAAACTAAAACAAAAAAATATTTATTACGAATATTAATAAAATTCAAGTTTATACAAAATATTATAGATATTATTGTAATTATTTCCTGAAGTACCTATGTTTGTTTAACTGTTGCTTATTTTTCTAGATTTCAAAACATTTTCTATTTCAATGACAAATTAACTCAAAATGATTAAAATTTTAATAATTGATTGCCTGACCCATTTACGCCCCACAGCTGTGGGCAGTAGTCCACCGCGCCAGTCCAGTGCGAATTGGAGAATAGTTTTTTGAATTAGTGGCCACTCCACTGTCAGAGTTTTCAACCCCTCATAAGGCATCTGACTTGGCTTAACGACTGCTACCATCACAATAATAGGACCATCAGTTTAATGTGCCTTTCGAAGCACGGAGGAGCTTAGAAAATGTGCCAATAGGCGGTCACTCATCCGGGTCTTGACCACACCATCGTGTTCGATAGATGAAGGCGACTAGGCCACGACCATCGCCAACCTTATTTGTCTTAAACATAAGCATTACAAACGTACATCAACCATAAAGTTTCTTTTGTTTAGCAAAGAGTTTTGAAATTGCAATGCTATTACATGTTAAGATTTACGTATTTATTTTATAAACTACTATATAGTAGCCTTCAATAAAGATAGAAACTATACATTTATCTCTTACATTTAATGAATATTGATTTCACGAAATCAAAACCAAATTAACCCCAAAAGAAAACTTTTGTCTATCACCATCTATGTAAAAGCGTAATCGTGATAGACGCCAATGATTGGAATTTGTAGGTTAGCCATAAATAGGTTAGAGCCGACGGAAACTACCCTAATAATAGGGTCGAGCTATGGCGAGTGATTAATGACAGACTCACATAAGCTTGGTAGTGTTAGAGGGTAGCTCTAGCTCAGTCAGCTATTAGCCCACATGTTCGACTCGAGCCGTATTTGTCGAGTCATGATGTGGCTCTTTAGAGGAAACAAGGGAGTAATCAGAAAAGTTCCGTTTTTGCTTCCTACACGTAATGGTGCATTGCTTTTGGGTTGCTTCATTGATTTTTGCTGACGCTATGATGACACTGTGAAACGGAGAACAGAATGGAACTATAAAAGTGTAATCTTCATTAATCAAAGTCAATGTTTATTTCGTACAGTGAGGATATAATTTGTCATTTAACACTCTAGACTTTCCTCTGTTACAAGAAAACTGAAAAGGTGCCATTTTCATGTTTCAACGGATTTAAAAATAATAATAATCAATATCTATACAAAATCAGCCGATTGAGACAAGAAATACTTGATTTAGAAGCAAAGCTAAATGGATGTGTCAAATATCATAAGGCATGTTTGCGACAATATTGCTGCAATCCTAAAACATCGATTAACCTATACCTAAAACATCGATAAATCCAAAACAATATTTAGTCAGAAGGTTGAGGTGTAGGTACAAATCAAGGCGTTGAAAAAATAAACACAAAGCTCTAACAAAAATTTGCAATTTAAAGATTAATATTTCGCAAACGCATCACTAAATCGAAAAATGATTTTCACACACCCTCAATTGTTTTGAAAGAGCTATCCAACGACACCGCACACTATAAGGTAGACGAAAAAAAATATTCATCGCCACTTTACGTGTAAGGGAGGTACCCTAAAAATCTTTTTTTTAGTTTTAGTTTACCACTTTATTGGCCTTATTAATATGAACACCCATGCTAAATTACAGCTTATGGTGTCTGAGCTAAGCTAACAGACGGATGGACATGGTAAAACTTTAAGGGTTCCTTGTTGACTACGGAACCCTAAAAAGTGAGAAAGCTAGATTCACTCTCATACTATATGGCGTTGATTGGCGATTATATTTATATGCTGCCATTAACAAATCGATGGCACTATGTGTTGTGCAATAATTTTTTTTGCCGCGTAAATTCCTTAAAATTTAAAGACTTAAAATATTTTTTCACAAAGTTAAACGTCTAGCATGGCACTTACTGACAATAGTACATAATGTGTGCGAATGAACTCGAAATATATTGATTTAAAGTTTCTTCTTATCAAACCTACCTGCACAACTTTTTTTAGATTCACAATAACTTAGTAACCTCACTAGCGCCGCACTTAGATACTTTTCATTTGCTTCTTTATTTTGTCTTAAAAGTTGCTGCTTTCAGCAGAAATGCCTCCTTCAACCCACAGATATATTCTACAAACAGTACAAAAGGTCCTGATAATAGCTTATGACCGATTTTATGCTTTCAACATTTAGTTCTTTGAAATTTCCTTTCTACGAAGAGGAAATTAGAAAAAACTAACACCGGTAGCTGCTACAGGCCTGGGGCTTTATAACAAAATAGGTTTCTAACGATATTTCACTCGCTTTTATCTCCATTTCATAAACACAGATTTCTAACAGCAAAAAACAAATAAATTTTAAGGCATATTTATGAATATACTGCTATCAAACAGAACTACTTTTGTGTCACTTTTAATTATTTTTTCAAATTAATTTAATGAGTCAAGTAATTTGTATAAATGACAAAGCAAAAATATATTATTTCGGCTTGATTATAAAGCCAAAGAGATAAAAACATCAAACAAATGTTTTATAATTATATTTAAACTGTTAGCAAAAATGTTGGGTATTATAACTAGTAGGTACAACAGCTATTTAGGCAATTTTTAATATCGTTTGCAGTAAAATTATATTTAATATTGTGCGTAATTTTAATAATATTATTATTGTCATACCTACAATTCTAAAGAGGTTTGTTGGACCTTGTTTTTCTCTTTTTCTTTCTTTCATTTCACCCCGAAACATTTCCTGTTATCAAATTTTACCTCTCATTCAATGTAATATCGTAAAATTATGCTTTTAACGCGATATTGTGCCTTATGACAACAAAATGAAACTGTATTGTATAAAAAATTAAGTTCTTTCTTGTTTGAATATTTTCCTTTTTGGATGAAAAACAATATCTATGGAAACCGTTCCTGAGGTTTGGCAATCGATGGCAATAGTAAATCAATTTGCAATATTTACCAACCGAATATGTACGCTATTTTATGAGATATTTAGTTCAGCATTATCGGAAATACAATGTTCTTGGTTATAGTTTCTATATACGCTTTTTTTGTTTGTTATAATGTGCAAACCAGCCTCTTTTCCAAGTTTTCTATGCTTCATAAATAAAATAATTTATCAGAAACTAGACAAAATACAAAGTACGACTGCGCCAGTAGGTAATTATGTTTTTAGAGTGTATATATGTATGTATATTTTTTTAGAACGCTCTATAGCCTAAACGGCTTGATGGATTTTGGATTGAAAGGCGTCGTTAGATTCGTCTCAATTGAATTCTTTTTCAACTTATAATAAAAAAGGCAAGCGCGAGTTAAAAAAAAAACGGAAAAACAAACTAAAAATCTGTGAATAAAAATAAATAAATAAATTCCCGACTGGAAAAACATTAAGGAGTAAACATAATTAAAAATCTATCAAATGTTATTTTTTTTTATACCAGTAAGGTGGCAAACTAGCTTACAGTCCACCTGATGGTAAGCGGTCACCGTAACCTATGGACGCTTGCAACACCAGGGGCACTCGCGCGTTGCCTACCCTCCAAAATCCTAATAACTTCTTTCTTGAAGAACCCCATTCTGAAATTTCGCTGAAACCGCACTGTACGCGACCATTACGGGTCTCAAGCGTGAGAATGAATTCCCTGTCGATGGCGAGCAGTGCGATGGTAGAAAGTAGCCGTGGGCATCATTTCTAACAATTCCTCAGAACACATTCCATTGTACAAGCGGTAAAACACACACAGCGCGGCAAAGTCTCGATACGGGAAGTGAGTTTGGGACTGTCGACAATTCTCACAGCCCGTCCTTGCGCCGAGTCAAAAGAGCCAAGCTGGTATATGTGTGCACCCGCTCAGAGATGGCAGCAGTACTCCATTTGGGACTGAACTTGGGACTTGTAAAGCAGCAACCTTATGCCCCGACGTGAACTCATTTCAATGCAAGTCCAAATAGTGTACAGATTGCTCACACTGTAGTAGTTACCTTAAAATGAGTTACGTCAGCTTATAGTTACTTGTTTTTAATTTAGTCTTATGAAGTTGTGCAAACCCAAAGTTAAAACACAGAAAGTCTAAAAACAACTAAGCGACCCAAAACAAAGTCTAATATGTGATGGTACAAACTGATTGTGTTAGATACAACACATATAAACGTCATCTGGTGATTAATGGCCGGATTTAGGGTTGGCTTATCTCACAATATGAATTGCCATAATATGTACTGGATATACATATGTGTGTATATAGGTATAAGACTGGCCATTACTTGTATGAAACGATGCTGCCCAAGATTATTAATCAAGGCAAATTCAAAATATCAGTATTAATAAGAATTAAAAACGATCTAAAAAGCAAAAGTAGGTATACTAAGCAAGTAAGAGCTTGATCTAAGTTCCTTTTTAATTTCCTCTACCCTAAGGTTGTCTAAAATATCTAATGGTTTGTTTATTTTATTTTATCATGCAATAAAGTATATTATTAACTTAAGTATTTGGTAGACTACTTTGGTAGAGTTTTCAGCACAAAAAAAATTGCTAAAACCACCTTTTCACTTGGAAAACATTATAATTCAAATTTATTTTAAAAAAACCTTTTGAGATTTTTTTTATACCACTAAGGTGGCAAACAAGCCTACGGTCCGCCTGATGGTAAGAGGTCACCGTAGCCTATGGACGCTTGCAACACCAAGGGCATCACTCGCGCGTTGCCGACCCTTCAGAAATCTAATAACTTTTGAAGAACCCCATACTGTAGTGTACCATAACGTAGGTGAGACTGAAGGCATCAAGCTTAATAGTATTGACCTTTTAGAATTCACTAAAAGCTTTCTACACAAATAAATCAAATTCATCAATCGATAATATTAAAAGGCAAAAGTTTAAAAAGCTGCAACTTAAATACCTACAGTTTACATGAAGAAAATTGGAAATTCATGCAAAGAGATTGTTAAGATGTTGATTTGCATCGGTATCGTAATAAATTTTATCTGCTCTCATATCGTAAAATTCGAATCATAAACTTCAAAACAAGTTTATATTGACAGACTTTACAAATATAATACCAAAATTTAAAAATAGAATCAAATTATAACACTTTTTCTCTAAACAACAATGTTATAATACAATCAATACGATACAAGACAAAAATCCAACCAATCAGATTCCATCTTTTTTTATGGAAAGGGTTCCCGCTAATGCCCATGCGCAGTGATGTGCAAAGTTTTAGCGCCATTCATACGTTTTTTTGTTATGAATTTTGTGGGATTCTTTTTATTTTTGCTAAAAATTTCCGATAGTAGTAAATGTGTAGAAAATTTTACCACGCCCGATATTTAAGATGTGGCGACGGAAAATACTCATTATCAATTACCAGGAAAGAACAAAAGTAAACAAAATATACGATAAATGCTATCATGACTTTATGACATGGAAAATGCAAAAAAAGGCTACATCTTTTTCGGAAACTATTTCTTACTCTTTGATTTTTTTTTTAATCCCAATGTATGAGATTAGATAAAGTAGTGTATGAAACTGCACATAACTAGGTATGAAAATACTCTTGTGATATTATCAAAAACCTCGCCTTACGCTGATTAATCATTCCTTGTCATGTTAAATGATCAGTTAACTTCTCACTAATGTTGTACCATGACGATTTAACAGTTTACTATTGAACTGATAGCTCAAGCCGTAATACTATATAATTTTAATAAAGACTGTTGTCAATAAATATTATTGTCAGTAAAGCATTATCCTACTTCTGGGCCAGTCGGGTAAAAATATGACTATCGTGTTAATTCAACGTAGAAACGTTTGTTTTCATAAACAATATGATGCCTCTTCGTAAGTTTTACCTTTATAAGAATTATACGTTGGGCAAATCTACAACTTATAGATCATGTCCTAGTTAGTTAGTTAAAATAAATAAACACAAGATTTTTAAGCGTCTTGCGTGTAATAAAGTGCTATCTCGTAGGAACCAGACTATGCACATACACAAAACTCATGGAATTCCGATTCCTGCTGGCTGATTATGTGGGAATACGAATTCAAGGGAATGATATGTAAGCCTTCATCAAGGAAGTACATTTAAAGGAAAAGATTGTCTCGTGTGATCATTGCGGTATGAAATTTTTCAAAACAGCATACTTGAGATCGCATTCGGAAAAACACTCAAATGAGAAGACATTTGAATGTTCCTTTTGTCACAAAAAAATCCAGAAAAAGCAAATTTTAAATATATGGATAATATACGAGTATAATTGTTTGTTGAAAACTATATTCAAAGTTAATCAACGTCGGGCTTGGTCAGTACTTGGATGGGTGACCGCTATGCGGCAATCTTTTTTTGTTTGTGTTTGTAAATTACGTTAATGGTAGTAGGTACGGAATTCTTGGTGCACGAGCAGGTTTTCAGTAAAATTAAAGTCAGCCTTTCTATATCCCCACTGATGCTTGAGTATGGGTAATTTAGGCCACAACCAATCTCTCGGGCTCAGTGTGGATAAGATTTAGTTAGAATTATTAATTACCTATAAATAGGTTTCCCTCCAGTAGCTTTTCCTGCTCTGAACCAAAGTACCATGTAGACCCGATCCTCTTTGGTATCTGGGGTGACATTACAAGGTAGTGAAGCTGTGCGGCCCAAAACTGAGTCCACGTCTACTGTTGAAACTGCAACAAGAAGAAAAAGATTTGAGTGTGTGTATTATGAAAAAAAAAATGTTGGTAAAAATGATTGTTGAGTTTTCAGATCTCGGAGTAGTAAATTAAAATCTATTATTGAACCTAGGACTACATTGTTGCTGTTTGTCCGTGTTTTCTTAGATAGAAATAAGAAGCCTGAGAGTTACAAGGTCCGAGTTATAAAAGAAAAATGTTAAATATTTATAAATAATTACTAGCTGCACCGCGGAACTTAGTTTGCGCCACATTTATGTAATAATAAACAACTATGTTATAAGTAGGTTTTTTTTTCTAAACTTCGGTCGCTCCGAACCAGTTGCATACATGAATTAATCGCTATGAAATTAAACATTACATAGATTTGTTTTATTGTTTTGTTAAAAAATAAAAAAATTACGCGATGTATATAAAGTAGCGCTTCATCTAGTGATAAGCAAAGGGTATTAGCCGCAGTCGATTCTTTGTAGTACAATATCTTTGGTAGAGACCTTACATGTGTATCTATGATATTTCCTAAGATATTTATTCAAATTAAATAGTGTAATGAGAAATTTTAGTCTTAAATAAATACGTAAGATTTACAGATTTGAGATTTTTATTGAAAAAACGTGCGACAACATGGTATAGTTGTCATTTTAAAATAAATCTTCAAACAGTTAAGAGCCAGAGAAGTCAGAAGTTGCAAGTACCTGGCGAAAAAGTAAAACTACCGGAGATTCCTAAAAATATATAAATTTAAAGGCATGGTGGCAAAAACGCTGGCGGCGTTTCCTCTTTTAAGAGTTGTCTTAACCTTTGAGTGAGCTTTGAACGGAACCGTATACTTAATAGTACTTAGGTACCTCAATATTCTTTTAAATAATATACTATAAATAATCCATTCATAAATTTATACTCATATTATAAATGCGAAAGTGTGTTTGTACGTATGTCGGTTTGGTTATAAATCAGCAACGACTTGACGACATTTTTTTTCCAGATATAATTGACAAACCGTATGTAACGCAAAATATAAATATAAAAAGAAGGTGTCCCATCAAAAATATTACAAATGTGCTTAAAAAATGCGCCAAAAATGTTCACGTGGAGCTCAATTCAATTGAGATAAAAAGTATATCTGTGAAAAAAAATCTCTGCGATTCGCTAGTCTATTGATCAGCTAAGCTATAGAAGGACCAACCTGCAAGCCAATAAACCAACAAACGATCAAAAACAGTTTTGCGTTTATTATACTAGTATGAATATTGGATAAATAAAAGCAAATGTAAATATGTAGATAAAGTTAAGGCTTGTTTATTTAGCATACCCAAACTACAATTCTAAATTCTAGAGCAGCGTTGGATAGTATCAGATTGTATTAAGATAACTTCAGGCAACAAAATTTAAAACCACTTTCATAGGTTCCCTAATCTATATGTACCTAACTGTAGCACATGTAGATAGTATCTCAGCAGAAACATGTTATTAACTCTACTAACCTTAATTATCTACATCGACCCACTATGAATTATTTATCATGCTCATTATTTCTTAAAATTAGAAAAGAAAAATAAGGGTAATGAAGAATAATGGTGGATCTGGGTGTCTTATTGAAAATTTTATCTGTCGTAACATCATATCAGATTTTACCTCACTAGGGCGTCATCATGTTTATTTATTTTTGTGACATTTATTGCCAAACGTTAGATGTTTGACAATAACCATGTGCCAAAAACTGTATGTTTGACAGCAATTATCACGTTCTTTATTCTATACTTAAAGTTTATTATCGTGTTACGTTTTAGATAGCTCCATCCCTATCAGTTTCTCCGACTCTGCTATGACCTTGTACGTGCGTAAGCATTGTATTTTTTATTAAATAATGTATACATAATGTAAAAAGGACGCTCGTTCAAGTTTTCACAGGAGCTGTCATCGAGCAAATAAAGAAATGGAAATAGTATAGATACTTATATATAAATTCAATAGTTTAAACCAGGAGTTAATTTATACATTTCTTTAAAGATATTTACTGCAGCCTTTCTAAGAGTAATCACCAAGAGATATAGTAGGTGCCCAAAGAGAGGGTTTAAAAAACAAACAAGGGTTCGCAAGGAGAAGCTTCAGTTGTAATACACTCATTCAAGCTTACTCAACAAGTTATTTATTGATTGATACTAACTTTTCAAATTCAAATGCTTTATTTCTCAAAAATAGGATATCATATCACTTTTTTTAAGTCAATAAACTATAAGTTACTAGTTACTACCGTTTTGAAGTCAAAATGGCGTTCTGGTGAGAAGAAACGGCGAAAGAAACTCTTCTAGGGATCGCTCTTTTGATTAACTAATACAAATGAACAAGTAAATTATGTTAACAGTAGTTATTTATTCAACAAGTGGGCAAAGTTGTTTTTTGTGACGAGTGCTAACTTTAAATCCCGAGTTAGCGAAGTAGTCTAAAATTGAATCACGAGCGTAGCGAGTATTCTTATATAGACTACTGAGCAAAGCGAAAAATTTTAAGGCACAAAACCTAAGTAATTTGCTCTAGTGTGAAACATACAACTTTTCACCTCTACCAGTGCGAAAAAATAGGTCTTAGGCAAGGAACACACTGAAGGCAATATTAAGCAATTAGGCAAATATTAAGCAATAAGTTTATTCCAATTTACATATACTGAGGCGGCTCGTGAATTTTTAATGGGTGTTCACTAAAACACGAAAATAAAAGATGAATTGCTGAAATGCTAACCTTTTATTATGCTATTACAAACGCGCGTCAAGCGTGTATGCTTTCGTGTCACATTTTGTGACCCTTTGTCTTTATTTCAAACTGAGTTACTAAAATCTTTTAGCACTTTTTAATCACGTCGCAATAATCACATTTTATTTTGCTAAAGTTAATTATTAGACCATAAACAAACTGTTATGTTTATGTAGGTTTGTACTTATTTAATGACTTAATCAAAAACTCGCGCATGAACAAAAACGTTTGTTGTGATACGTAAGAGCGACAACAGCTGATTAGTTTAAGTGCAGTACTCTGAATACCATAGTGTTGTAATTTCCTGATCAGAGTATGATGCTAGGACGCAATCGAATGCCTTAGATAGATCACAGAAAACACCCGAGGCATCCATTGAGTCCTTCCAAACATCAATTATGTGCTGAATAAGTTCAACACCAGCATCGGTTATTGCGACCCCTTGTAAATCCAAACTGTTTACAAGTTGGCAGTGAACTAAAGTGAATACTCAATTGATTTAAGATCAGTATTTCAAAAAAAATACTTGAAACAGGTAATATAGAAATTGGTCTAAAGTTAGACAGGTCAGTAATACTACCTGATTTAAATATAGGTATAACTTTACTGTACTTCATGAGATCAGGAAAAACACCACACTCAATACGTTTATTAAATATTAAAGCTAGATGGGGAGCAATAATTGAAATTATAGTTTTAACTAAGGTAACAAAATGGCCTCACAGGCACAGTATTTTTTAATTGTAATAATTGTAATGAGTCAAATGCTTTAATAACATCATTATGGTTTCCATGTGTGAATTTAAAATCTTTTGAGTATTCTTTTACATTTTCTTTCAACAGTGCCTCTGCTAATAATGCAGAAGAATTCAGCGAGTAGTGGCATAAAAAAAATAAAAAACACAATTACTTATATTTATATTGTCAAAGGACTTTTACCACACCATAAAATTATTTAAAAGAATCTTTACCAAATGGGAACTCGAGTAGGAATTATATTTAGAATGATTGCCTATGCCCACGGCTTATGAAAATTTTTAATTATTAGGATTAATTAGTAGGCTTTCGACCCGCAGCCAATCGAACAAAACGTAAAGTATTCCTAAAAAGAGGTGTCAGTAGGGATTTTGGTTATTAGACTTCGCTATTTAAATGTATAAAAACGACCATGACAATATGCCAGCGTCGAGAAGCTTTGTGTCTTCCTAAGGCTAAAAGGCTTTATAAGCATCTTTATCCTGTTACAATATTTGGGCACTAGGTGCTCATTTAACACATGGTCTCAACAGATGCTATTATTTTTTCACACATTACACAGGCACAAATTTATAGTTATTATATGTATATCCAGGTTAAGCATAGAATTAAGAATGTGATATTATACTGAACGTGAATTACAACTGCCACAAATATAAACTTACATCGACTGATGACGCCCTAATGAGGTGAGATATTTAAATGAGGCGATATGTTTTTCATAAATAAATGTATATAAAATGATTATGTTTTTATTTTAATATTATAATAAAAGTTCATCATTAATTTAATAACAACACACAATAACAAATTTCATCATATGCCAATTTTGTAAGTTATTACTTGATGATACTGGCTTTATAATTTTGCACAATATATAAGTAAGACTTTCGTATAATACTTTTAAAAAAATGAGACAGACCTAAAAGAGTAGACCGAAAATTCTATATTTTTCATTTAGTTTGACTCAAAAACTTTGACCCTACCGATTGGATAATTTTAGACAAGGTCTGCTATTTAAATTGTCTATCGTGACGTTTCTGTAAACAAAATGATTCTTTGGAAGCATCTTGTTAGATCTGAAAATTATCGTGTTTTTTATTCGCGGATAAACCTGATCAAATTCAGTGTAGTGCAAAAAAATACCGCTTTGAAAAAACCCAAGTCCACGTTTTACGATAAGGGTGCTATAAAAAAAACTTTTTTTTAGGGTTCCGCAGCCAAATGACAAAAACGGAACTCATATAGTTTCGTTAAAAAAAGGATCGTTTGTAACGAGTACAAAGAAGCTTTTCTCACCCTCGGAAAAAGCTTTCGAATTGGGTAAAGGAATAGTGTCATTTTGTACTCGGTACGAAATATACTATTTCGTGCTCCTTTTAGCTGCCATATCGTTGGAAAGATAGTAACTTTCTTTCTCTCAGCGTACTAAGGTTGAACCAATTGTAATGAAATTTTGCAAAATTGTTGTGCACACGCCGGGGAACGTTTCTAAATTAGTACAATCCTTTCACAATTGGTGGCGCGGTGTTGTTTTAAAAAAAGAAACAACGTTCGCCGGGTCAACTAGTAAATCTAATAAAAAAAAATTAAACGAAAAATTTTGTTTACAAGTGTTCGAAAAGTGTAAATAAAAAAATACATATCACTTTCAACAAAGTAATAATTGAAAACTACAATAAACCAACAATATTTTGTCTTAAGAAATAAAACACTTCCGAGTCGTCTGAAAAGAGGCTGAGAAAAATTCCCTCGTCTTCTCTATAAATTACATTTTTTACTGCCGTAATATATGAGTGGCATCGGCGGTAACGCACGTGACGTGCTCTCGAGGATAATATTAATAAAATCATTGTTGAGACTTGAGACACGTAAAAGGGGTCGAATTTAGGGTATGTTCATAGTTTTATTATGTGATCAAATATTTGAGTAAAAGGTTAACAATATCAAACACCTTTACCCGAATAAAGTTTTATACTTTTATACTTAGAGTACTAGCGAAATTAAAAAAATCATTTTGAAACTTTATATTTTTAATTACCACCTGTCCTGAATGAATAATGCCGGCATTTATCCCGAGGCAAGCCGGACAACTCTCTAAAAAATGTTTTATCATTTTTCAAAATAATGTGAAAATTATGATAGTTATATAAATTTAGTCTTTTTTTTAAAATTAATTATACGTAGCTACAATTAATCATTCTACCAATTTACATTGCTCACTGCCTGTGTTGTAGGTATCTGATAGTTTCCGAAGCTGATTATTTCTTACTTCTACGTGTATTGATCCAATAAATAAACTATTAGTTCAGTAAAAAGTAAAAATATCAATCTTTAAACTTTTACGCACGTAATCAAATTTTTACACAAGTTTGGTTTTATTTTCATGTTATATTCTACTACAACGAATACTTTTACCTCAAACAATTAATTGCTATTTAAATAATACGGTAAATAGTTGCGATATATTTTTTTTTTATAAGAAAATGTTTCAGTGAATGGTATGCTAAGTGCGTAAAACTCTCTACAGTCATTTTATATTATTACTACGGGAAAATGTTCCTTTCGTATTTTATCCTAAAGGCTCACCTGCGCCCAAGTTACATAACGACGGATACCTCCATTACGTAATGTATCATGTTATGTTGTGCTGGAAATTTTCGTAACTTTCAAAATACCCTAGGAAAATAAAGTAGTAAGAGAAATGACGCCGCATTTCTCATAAAATTGAATACGAAATATCATAAATTGACGCATCTCTAGGAACCGCACCCTCCACTTTAGATAGCAGAAGTGTGAGGGTGGAAAATTGCAAGCTCACTAGGCAGCCATCTTGCAATGATATATAATAATAACTTGTTACGTCAGTAGCAGTAGTTATGTTTATACATCATTGTATTGTACTTAGCATACATATTTACGATAGCAACTTTTAGTTGTATTCGTTGAAGATAGAAGAGAAATATTTCTCGTATGTCAACAATTTATTGAGTTTTAGCCGCCACTTGAATGCTCTTAATTTAGTCGTCAAAAAATAGGATAATATTAGGTTTTAAGATTTAAAATACCCCTTTACAACAGGCGGGCCGTTGACTTGTATGACACCTTAGTGGTTAAAAATAAATTGTAAATTGTAAATCAGCCACAGCTCATCACCACAAAGATAAAAACGGTAAAGTGGATGAAAGCAATCTTAATAATAATGTTAACCGAATTAAAATCCGTTGTACAGTTAAGAAGAACTCAGCGGATAAACTGACATACGCAAAAAACAACTTTTTAATATTTGAATTTTTTCCATAAAAACCTGTTCACACATGTAAATGGGGATTGAGTCCTTTCTATTTAAATGTAACCCTTCTTATAACATAACACCATTTATTAAATGTAAACTCACCTAAATCTTCAGCGTCTTCACTCCACTCTCCTTCTTGAGCCCAGCACATCGCCAACATAAGTAAAATCTCTATCCACTTAACTGAACACATTTCAATGTCTTGTTAACTTAACATTATGTCATAAAAACCTTTATTTTAACATCACTATAACTTCACTATGTTTCATTATTAATTAAAATACTAAGTCCCCCGTTGAAGTTATAAAACTTTCATTGTTTCTAAAGTGAATAGAATAATTTATTTCGTACAATTTTTGCCGGTAAAATATTAACATATTAAATAACTTTTACTTAATTTGACCTTTTGAAATAGCAAAAAAAGGAATATTTAATTAGAGAAGGCTGACGAACATTTCTGTTTTCAGTTTCTTTACTTTATTTGTATGCAGATTACATAATTCCAAAATTCCTAATATTGCAAAATCGTTCGTAGATTTCCGTAGCCAAATGGCAAAAAAGAACACTTGTGATTTTAACAGATGTAATTCTCCGTCCGTCTGTGTATCGAAGCCTATAATATATATATAATTTAGTTACACTATCGCCATCCTATGTTTCAACGGCATATGCTTTTTAAAAACATATGGATTTTTTTAAAGAGAAAGTCTTGTATATTTATTGTAATAGTTTATATAAGTGTTAAATAAAAAATAAATAAATAATAGAATGATGATTTATTTTTTGTGAATCTTATGATGTGTTTTGTTGTGCATCTTGTTATGCATTTGAGGTTTTTGATTGCGCTTATCTTTTTTTTTTTTTAAACAAGTTTACGGTCCGCCTGATGGTAAGCGGTCACCGTAGCCTATGGACGCTTGCAACACCAGGTGTATCACTTGCGCGTTGCCGACCCTTCAGAAATCTAATAACTTCTTTCTTGAAGAACTCCATACTGTAGTACTGTAGTAATTTGACCTTTTGAAATAGCAAAAAAAGGAATATTTAATTAGAGAAGGCTGACGAACATTTCTGTTTTCAGTTTCTTTACTTTATTTGTATGCAGATTACATAATTCCAAAATTCCTAATATTGCAAAATCGTTCGAAGATTTCCGTAGCCAAATGGCAAAAAAGAACACTTGTGATTTTAACAGATGTAATTCTCCGTCCGTCTGTGTATCGAAGCCTATAATATATATATAATTTAGTTACACTATCGCCATCCTATGTTTCAACGGCATATGCTTTTTAAAAACATATGGATTTTTTTAAAGAGAAAGTCTTGTATATTTATTGTAATAGTTTATATAAGTGTTAAATAAAAAATAAATAAATAATAGAATGATGATTTATTTTTTGTGAATCTTATGATGTGTTGTGTTGTGCATCTTGTTATGCATTTGAGGTTTTTGATTGCGCTTATCTTTTTTTTTTTTTTAAACAAGTTTACGGTCCGCCTGATGGTAAGCGGTCACCGTAGCCTATGGACGCTTGCAACACCAGGTGTATCACTTGCGCGTTGCCGACCCTTCAGAAATCTAATAACTTCTTTCTTGAAGAACTCCATACTGTAGTCCTTGCAGAAAACCTTGGCAGGGAGCTCATTCCACAACTTCAGCGTTCGCGGGAGGAAGTTTCTCTGAAACCGCACTGTACGCGACCATTTATGTTCTAAAGTGTGAGAATGAATTCCCTGCCAATGGCGAGCGGTGCGATGGTAGAAAGTAGCCGTGGGCATCATTTCGAACAATTCCTCAGAACACAACCCATTGTACAAGCGGTAGAACACACACAGTGAGGCAAAGTCTCTCCACAGACTTAAGGGCTCGATACCGCAAGTGAGTTTGGAATTGTCGACAATTCTCACAGCCCGTCGTTGAACCGAGTCAAAAGGGCCAAGTGGTATCCGGGTGTGGCTCTCAAATGTGTATTTTCCGAGTTCCCTATTAGCTTTCTAAAAACTTTTACTTTCTAACTGTATGTTCTAAAAATTTGACAAAATGCAAAAGGCTAGTTGGCTCAATTGTTTTTTGATATTTTTTTTATATTAAGTAGAAACATCAGTGTTAATAAAATTTTGCTCCAGTAACTATTTTTTGTGACATAAGGAACCTTGAAAGGTATGCGCTTACTCACTTTAGTTAGTTTCAAGCCACAGTTAGTGACGTCATTAACACTGTACCTACTCATATAAAATTTATAAGAATAATGCAAATTATCTCCTTACATATTGTGTTTTATTATGTGCTAAACAATATAAAAAAACCAAAACAAAAATTAGTACCTATTTGTAAGAAATCTATAACATTCCTTTTATCAAGCATTTTTTTTCGCTAGACATATATTTATTTTTTAGTATATACTAAATACTGCAATTAGTTTCATCAAAATCTGATAACATTGTCAACTTAACTACCCTAATATAGAACTTTATTTATATAATTTAATAATAATTCATTAAATTTTTATTAATTTAACTTTAATGATGAATAAAGATTATTGCAATTCTTTTACTACGGAACCCTTATAATTTAATCCGTGTACAGTAAAAACAAGAATATTATTTTTTATCGTATAATATATATTTGAAAGGGTAGATCCGCATTTCCTGTGTTTATATTCTATTCGATTGAATCTATAAAAATACTGTCTCATAAACGGATATTGAATATCAAATTCACAATACATCCGGTGTTCAGAAATAACATTATCAAACATGGATAAGCAAAAATAAATCTGAGGGATATAAGATCAGGATATCGGGTAATAGATAAAGTTTTTCTATATCAAACAACAATTTCGCAATTGCTTAAAGGATAAGGTTTTTCGAACAAAAAACTCGAGGCAACTAAAATAAACTTTTGTAATAACATCTGGGCTGAGTCAAAGGTAAACGAACTGTTTACTTTAGTGGGTTAATATACATTTTATGTTTTTTTAGTGTTATTATTATATCTCATATTATTAACAAGCTCATTCCACGCGGTGTTACCTGCGTAATTTCACTTTTCCCGTCGTAAGTGTCCCGTGGAACCTATTTTACATTTCCTTCCCCCATTTTTACCCCTCAGAAGATGATTGTCCAAAATATATCCTAAAACACTTCATTGTTTATTTTTACGACTAAGACTCTATATAGGTACCATCTTGCATGTTTAATAAAGTTTGTAAATGTAAATAAATAAATAATACTAAATGGTCCCAAACTAAGCAAAGCTTGTACTATGGATACTGGACATCAGTCACAAATACATTTGAAAGGTACATATTTTGTAAATATATACGTATAATATATATATACTATATATATATAATAATATATACAAACACAAATAATAAGTGTTGTCTTGTGAGAGAATCGAACCCCTTGATTTAGCAGTCGGGTCACTACCCACTGAGCCACGGAGCCGACAGATTATTTTGGCGTATACATTGGCGTAAACATATATAGTGAAAGTTAATAATTCACCCCAAGTACATTCCAAAAAACCATATTCCATATAATGACGGTCAAAGGTCCGGCATGACCTGAGGGCTTTCCATACGCAACCCATAATGCTGGCGAATGCCTTGTAAAAACCTTCCGTTGGGCTAACAACTTAGCTGAATTTTTTATTAGACTGACGAACGGCCAGTTGACATAACAGTCATCCACATCTGTTGGGATATTACGGCATCTTTTTCCTGGACGTAGTAACATCAATCGTGACCCCGAGTCGAATCCGCAATTTTCGTGGATGTAAAATGGAAGAAATACCTTACGTGTGAGGTCCGAGGAAGAATTTACTGACGAAGCAGCGCTTACAGTGACTTATGTAAGCAATATTAGAATCCGTTTCTATATTGAATTGGAATATAAGTAAAACTGTGAGGTGTCGTATGGAAGTTTTAGATTTTACTTATCTTGCTTGTATTTAGCTGTGATTTTACAAACGTAGTTATGTGTATGTTACATTTTAACCAAGTGCGATCTTAATAATGTTTTTTTTTGCAATTATTGCCTTAGAAGTAGGTTACTTTTCGTATCAATATTAGAATTTTATAAAGAGAACTTTTTAATTCCGGTTAGTTTTTACGAGTTTAAGTACAGCGTGGATTATTTATTATTTGTTATCAGATTTACAGAATTACTCGACTTCGGTCTCAAACTATTGAACTTACGCAGGAATTTTTGAAAAAGTAGGTATCCATGTGCCTAGTGTGAGTTTTCAACGCTACTATCGCGTTCGCGTCAAAGAAAAACATGTATGGAAATGAAGGAGTGCCTCTAGCGGACGCGTTTAGAGACTACTGTTTCTCTTAGGACTTTTAATGAATACGCGAACGCAAAAGTAGAGTTACAAACAGGCAATAATTCACACTAGGCACACCATTCTTAGGTTATATTTTTTTCCCACCATTTATCTTGATCTCCGTTTTTGACGTGACAACGTCTTATAAATTGGTTTGCCGGGTGACACTTCAAGAAACTGCGTTACGCTCCGCTCACGTTATGCGCTCACAATGAGAGCGAGTGAGAGGCACGCGCCCGCCTAAGAGCGAGAGAGACAGACATAAAATCATTGTCACGTAAAACTTTCGCCCGTATACCGACTTTACAGGCAACCAGTTTTTTTGAACCAGCTATATCCCACTGTGACTCAAGACAAACATAAATGTTTATCACATAAATTTTTTTCCAGAATCGAACTCACACCTTCTACACAGCAGCCGACAACACTACCAACTAGGCTGCGAGGGAGTCAGAAGTAATTTGCATTATTATAATAAAAAATAACATTTAAGCTATCTGCTCATCTAACTGAAATCCATACTAATATTATAAATGCGAAAGTAAGTTTGTTTGTTTGTCTTTTCTTCACGTCATCGAGGAGCATTCAATTAAGATGAAATTTAGGGCATGGATAGTTGAAATGACGAAGAAATTTTTTTTTTTTATTCTGGATAATTCAAGTTCCTACAGGACTTACTATAACCAATTTCTGAGCTTGGTTCTTTCTAACTACATTTTAATAATCAAGGAGTACCTAGTCGTAAGAATAACACGCTAATAAAGCCGCGGGCTAAAAACTACCTAAGCGATAATAATTAAAACCTTTTTGAAGTAAAACATTTCATACACAGATAAATCCATTACGATACTTACTAATTTATACGTTTCCAGAGATTTTTATATAAAAAAATAGATACACAAAATGTTACCTAACTTAAATAAACTAATTTACCATAAGTTTTAGTAATCATTGTGTGACACATAGAGTTAACAATTATCGTTATTAAAATTTATTCTTTTTTTTCATTATTTTAATAGAAATAAGTTGTAGGTACACAATTTAATCCTGGCCTTTTATAACAGCTCTGCGCTTTAGCACGATTATTTTTATTACTTCGTAGAGATTTATTTCTCTAAGATTAGCATCCCTCTTATTTATGCTAATGTAATTTTAAAGGCGCGGCCTTTTTCCGCTAATTTCATTCCTCGAAATAAAAAAATACTCTCCAGATTCGTTTTAAAACCCTGCTTATTAAGATGCCGACAACAGCATAGCATCTCTACTTTCATTAATTTAATTTATCGTTGTTAGGAGTTTATTTAGGACTGGCATTGAAGAGTTTTAAGTTATTATTTAAACTTACTTATAGACCAAAGCTGCTTATCCACGGACGTGTTTGGATCCGACAAAAACACAGAGTGTACGTGAGAATCGCCGTAGGGTACTAGTTTTTATGTAGCTTTGTCTACATGACGCACGTCCACGGATCCACGCATGATTTACTTTTCTTCCACCGCAGTTACGTCCGTCGAAATTTCGGATGCGGACCCGGCAAAATTCTTACCGTGGACAAGCGCTCTTATATGACTTGCGTGCATGATTTTTTGATGGATGCTTGCGGTACGTATTTTTTTTTTAATACGTAAGGCATTTCATGATAATATTGACTAATATAGTCCAAAAAAATTTGCTAAATACAATGATTCTTTTGTGAGTTACTTTTCATCACATCCTCATACTTACAATTTATTTCTCCACAGAACATTAAATTCTTCCTTCCTCATTTCTGACCGTATAATCCCAAAAACTATTTCTCAGGAACAAAACGATAAAAACGACAGATTTTACAACCCATATTAACCTACTGAGTGAATAGATATCCTCACATTACTAATTGAGTACATTGCTATATGCGGTTTAAAACAATTAGGATGAAAGCACTGCAAGGTAAGACTACTTCAGTTATTTCCATAGTCTGATGACATACAGAATTTTGCTTTGGGGTAATGCCGCTGATGTAAACACAATTTTTATTCTGCAAGAACGAGCTGGTTGTGCAATCTAAAAACAAGGATTAAAGAACGAATTTAAGAAAATTAATGTTCTTCCTTAGACATCCCAATATAATGTATGTTTATGAAAACCTAATTCATGTCAATAAACATCCCATCCCAGAGTGTGTGAGTGTGTATGCTTGTTACTCAATCACGCTTCAACCACTAGACGGATCGGGATGAAACTTGGCATATAGGCTACTTTTTATTCCAAAATTCCCCCGGGAATAACTATAACCGAGCTAACACGAACTATAGCCATAGCTACAGCTTGATATAGCAAACTGCATTAGTGTAATTAAGGAGTAAATCACAGTCACCGATAACCGAATTTAGAGCGGGCTAATTAAGTAGTAAATCATAGTATTAATACTGTGATTAAATAAAGGAGTCCCACGCCGATAACCGAATTTAGGGCAGGGCGGCCGCTAGCAAAATTCATTAATTACCAGCTATCCTATAATATTATAAATGCGAAAGTTTGGATGATTGGTTGTTTGTCACGCTTCAACCACTGGATGGATCGGGGACCGCTCAACTGATTTGTCTGAGTCCCGGGGAAGGACAAAGGCTATTGTTCATCCCGGAAAATTCAAAAGTTCCCGCGGGAATAACTATAACGTTTGTTACTTAATCCTGCTGCACTGGGAGCATTTAAATGAGCTGAAATTTTGCACACAGAGATAGTTAAAGATACGGAAAAGGACAAAGGCTACTTTTATCCCGGGAAATTCAGAAATCCTGCGGGAGTAACTATTACCGAGTAATTATATTATTCCACTAACTAACCATAGCTGTAGTTATTGCTTGCTATAACAAACTTCTTTAGTATAATCAAGGAGTTGCAGTAAGAATCCTACGCCGTTAACCAAATTTAGGGCGGGCGGAGCCGCGGGCATAGTCTAGTATAGAATAATTTAAGAGGAACAATGACACTTCTAATGTAAATACTAGAAACGAGAATAAAGTAGCTAGTCATCTAAATGACTATTTAAATTTAATAGCTCATTTAAAGGTGTGTGTATACGTTTATAAAATAAGGTATCCACACTTGTAGAATTTGCCCCTAGATCATCAGTAAAATTATATTCTTCAAAAAAGTTATACATAAAATGTTACTATAAAATATCTGAACATTTAGATAAGAAAAACCCTTGGGATTGACCTACTCAGCTACAGCAGCGCTATTTTATGTTCTTATTTCAAGTGTAATTTGATAACCTACAAAATAAAACATTTTTGATTTGATTGGTAATAGTGTTTTTGGTTTCTTATCTCTGTATAAAAAATTTGATTTATTATTTTGCAGCACCAAAACACCATTAAAAATACTCAGAGATAAATATTCAAAAAAGAAGAGGTAGTAAAAAATATTGTTGTGTTATCTTTTAAGCAGATTTTATTATAGAACAATAAAAACAGTACGCATAGGATTTGAAATCCCCTTTTTATTGCAATAATAATTGTTAATGTCAGTCGTTTCATTTGATGTAGATTTTAATCAATAATAAACGCTCATAGTCCTTTTCCACGAAGCCCAAGATCGTAAGTACGATTAAGGACAAAATCATAATATAAGCTTGCTTAAGTTGGAAAAGTTGGAAATAAAAGATTTTCCTTTATACTTAGGGGCGTTTATGTTATGAACGAATATATATATAAAATGCTATAAAGTGGTCCGTTATTTCAAAAAAAGGTAAGTAGCTATTGTATTTTAATTGTATTTATAATATCTGATATCATAATATTTACTTTATATAGGAAGCCCAAATATATTCTAAATTTTGAACCGACTTCAACGAGAAAGGAGAAGTTTCTTTACTCATTTGTATGTTTTTTGAGTGTAATCGTACCTAGATTGATTTTTACAAAATTCTGGGACATCCTAAACACCACAATAAATACCTACAATTCAGTTTGCCAACTTGTTCCCTCATCACGCTCCGTACGCTGAATTTTATCACACACATACTTTTTAACAGTTTCTTAATTATAAATGGTTTTCTAAGGAAATCGATAACTTTATTTTATTTTTGGTACAATTTGGTGTTAATTAGGCTTCCGTACCTCAAGAGGAAAAAAGGTACTCTTATGAGATCACTTTGTTGTGCGTCTGTCTGTCACCGTCTGTCTGTCAAGACCTTCTTTCTAAGGAACGCGTGAAGGTATCAAGTTGGAATAAATAATGTTAAAAAAATCAAACTTCTCAGTCAATGAAATAAAAAAATACGGCATACGGCCATTTTTGTCGCATATTTTAGCATTCACAAATTCTATGGGGTACTTTCCGTTGTCTTAGAATCATGAAATTTGACGCAAAGCAAGGTTCATCGCAAATATAGGAAAAATTCCGAAATTTGTTAATTTGTAACAAATTAAAAAAAAAGTTTATCAGTCTGTCTTTTAACACCCTTTTATTTAAATTCACATGGAGGTATTAAGTTGACATTAATATCAAATACTTAACTCTACAATTACCTACAATTGTAAAAAATTAAGCTTCTAATTCAAAACAATAAAAAATATGGCCCAAAATACGGTTACTTTTGTCGCATATTGTGACACAAAACAAATATATCAAAATCTATGGAGTACTTACCGTTGACCTATAATCATGAAATTTGGAAAGAAGCAATGCTATATAGCAGACATAAAAGAAAAGATCTGAAAACCGTTTGTTGTTACATCACAAAAAAAAAAAATTTCGGATTATAAACTTATTTGCAGTTGGCAAACTAACCGCAACCTATGCCGATGTATTAAGACAACAGTTTTCCAATGGTAAAGTTAAGTTTGTCACTCAATACAGTTTTGCGGAACCCTCGGTGCGAAAGTCCGACTCGCACTTGAGCATCACACTTGTAAACAGTGTCATTATGTTATATAAGTTTTTAAATTTTCTCATTCCATTACTAATTTAAAAATAAAACGGAAAAAAAAAATTGGCAAAATACTTGAATAGTAGTAGAAGTAGAACAGTATTTTGATCACCTTAGCTCTATTAATAACAAAATACGTTATATATATGAAATGTAAAGTGAACGTTCACTGGCATTCTTAAATGTTAAATTGAATGTAAGGGAAGATGGCTCTCTGAGGCAAGCTGTATATGAGAAACCAACATACACACTGACAGATCCTGAATACCTTCTCGCATCATCACCCGCGTCACCTACAATCAGTTGGGACGTCTCTGACTAACCAAGCTCATGACCTTTGTGACTCTGAACATTTAGATACTGAGCTGCCACACGTTCAGGTGGCTCTTAAGAGAAACGGGTACAAAACGAGTAGATGAAGTTCAATTAGCCATAACACATGTACAAAGAATCCAGAGGTTAGCAGACAGCCAGCGGATGACATAGGATCGCTTTTGAACAAATTTTCTATTAAGACTGTATATGTGCAGTTCTCCAAAATTGACGCACGCCAAAGGACATAATCCCGTACCAAACACCAGGTGTCTACAAAATTGACTGCAGCTGCGGTAGTTCTTACATTGGCCAGACCAAACGCGCAATTGCGGACAGGGTCAAAGAACATATTGCTGCTGAAAACAATTGCCAAACGACAAAATCAGCTATAGCAGAACATCTGATTAACTGAAATTCCAACCATTAGATTGAGGTAAGATTTTATCCACTGATCTGTATACTACGGTATATCCATATATTACCGTAGATTGGTACGCGAAGCGATTGAAATACAAAAGAATACGAATTTCAGTCGTGAGAATGGATACAAACTGTAGCATGCATGGAAACCACTCATAGGAAAATACAACTTTCAAGTTTCACCAACTAACATACTGCAGGACATCGTTTAGTGTTGTGTGTAGTGATTACGACAAGTATAAAGACGAAGGAAGGGAAGTTCAACAGTTTGCCTTCATTTAAAGCTGAAGACGCCGCGCACCGCCAGTCTACCCGTGACCAAAGCTCGTGTAACCCAACCGAAACGTCGGAAAAAAGTTATTTTTCCGAATAACGATGCGTTTAATCCCGTTTTATTTTTAAATTAGTGTCATTATGTGCAGCAAAAGCGGGTGCTAAGATCTTAGTTACTCCCACAGGCTTTTCTTTTGTAAAGCGCGCGCTTAGAACCCACGGGCGGTAATGACGCGCCTATTCTATCATTCTATTATATGTATAAAATATTAGTTCTAAATAAGTTTTGTAGATATATGTTTAAGTATGTTTTAACTTCAGCCGAAACTCTGTGATTCATAAATTCTCTAGATATATTATTACTATTCAAGCCATTTCGATTGAGTTTTGATGAATTTATTCATCTTAAACTTTTATTTATTTTCTCGCAAATGTGATAAAAAACATTGTGCATAACACGAGCGGTACGAAAATTATAAACTCGAGTCATAAAAGCCTTCAGCCTTCTGAATAGCCTCTCGTTAGTAATTTTCAAACACAAAGTACTATTGTACGAACCACGTAAAAGAACTAAAGTGACCGACATAGCTTTAGTAACTGGTTAACTGAAATGACAATGTGCCGTTCTAGGCCGTAGAACCGATGAAGAATTGGTTTTTGTCACTGGGCCGACGAAATAACTATAAAGAAAAGTGGAAATTTTAATTTTTTCCAAACCTACAAGATATTTAGAATATTATGTTTAAAGGATGAAGAAGTAAAATGTACCTATAACAATCCGACAGGGAGTGATAAAAACGAGAAAAACAAAAGAAAAAGGCTGCAGTTAAACTTTTGTTTGCGACAAAGTTACTAAGTCCCACAGAGTATAAGATTAAAAACTTTATTCTAAAGATACTTATAAAAGAACCACATTGCCTAACCTCACTATTTTGTTAGAATCTTTTTTTGACAGCCATTTCGAAGGATGTTATCTATATTCTAATGAATATCGGTTTTCTGAAAATAGTAGCGTATATTGTGGGTGGAAAATAGGTGATTGCATACCAGTTGGCGTTTAATTGTCAATAGGTTTTCTAATGCCCGGCTCATAATATAGTTAGGTACGAGAAAACATATAGTACATAAAAATAAATAGGTGTTTTTATGGATATTCAAAAAGAAAAGACACAGACAGTTAACTGTGGAAATTAATAGTAAATAAAACAATTTTGTGTGTGTGTGTTACGAGATATCTTTGCTGATTAAGACAGATTTTGATGATTATTATATATGACGAAGTTACCTACTTTTCCCCTTAGTCTAGTTTCCACAGTGATGTTAGTTTAAATATGTGCATTTGTTGCCAAGCTGTTGTGTAGAAGCTGGTCCACTTCCAGGAGTACGATGTCTGTCTGAACGTGTATGCATGAACGTATATGTACGAATTTGTGTGAGCGCCCGCTCGCGTTCAGACCCTGCCGGCGTTGAGTGGCCAATCGAGGATTGCAACAGATAGGACCTGTCTAAGTTAATTTATTGATAGTTTTATTTTATTAATTATTTAATATGTATTTGTTTATTTATATATGTATATATATATATACAGGGTGGAAGCGATAAGTGATCTTACTCGATTATTTCTAAACTATACACGATACCGAAATACTGATTATATTGATCCTAAAAGTATTCCACGAGCTCACGGTATCAATAACGGTTTATAAAATAAGCTGGATCTATCCGAAAATTTGATGTTTTCAGCTTTTATATATCTGCTGTGTAGAGACATATGAATTTAGATATTTATCTCGGAAGTTTCTAACGATATTAAAATCTAGTCATAGAATTGAGGATTTTAACGCTTCACATATAGTGTGCCCCTAAGTCATCTGAAAAACATTAGGCAATTAATATACCACTTGAATTTTGATTTTTTTAATTAAACTATTTACATTGTAAAGCTTGTTTGTTAAGTGTTTCAATAAAAAATATGAATTAATTAGTTAATTCAGTTTAATGCTATGTTTTGTCTGTATTTTTACAAAGATTAATTATTGAAAGCTAGCAATCAACCAGTATTGTTATTAGTTTGTAAAGCAAATTGTTGTTAGTTCTCTTGACGATTCTAAAGATTAGTCCTATTTTAATGATGTAATTTAAGGATAAAAGAGGTAGGGGAAAAAAATTATCATTGTAGCTATATAGACGATCTACTAAATACTTTAAGTACTAATTTTTAAATTATGTTCATTACTGTTCAAGAAGCAACTAAAGATTGAAAAAAGTAAATAAAATTAATCAAACTTCAATTTTTTTCTTATTTTATTTTGGCAACAAATAGTCATAATATACAATAAAAATACAATAAAGTTTCACAAGAAAGAAGAAAAACGGTGCCGAAAATTACAATTAATATAAAAGAAGATTTAAAATATATAAGAAATATGAAGTAGGTACTAAGTACTAAAACAAAACAAACGTGTTCTTCAAACAAGTTTAACATGTTAATAAATTTTTTTTGAACTTTTTTGACGCGATTGATATGTTTCTTATAATTTGGATTCCACACACTACAACCAAACTCCAGCAAGGATCTGACAAATGAGAAATAAAGAATTAATCGTGTTTACATATGAAAGGTTTTATAAAACCTAAGTTACGGAAAGCTTTCTGTAAATATATGTCTATGTGGTGATTGAAAGTAAGTTTATGATCCATCGTTATGCCTAGATCTCTAACTGTATACACACGTCTTAAATTGTAATTATCTAACCTATAATCGAATTCAATTTTTTTGTGAACGAAATGGTGGAACATTTATCAATGTTGAGAATAAGCTGGTTTTTAACACAGTAATCAGTCAGAGCTATTAGATCCAATTGTAATTTGTTGCAATCGTCTTTCCTTTCAATACTACGAAATTTTTTTGTATCATCAGCATATTGTAAAAATGTCGAGTATTTTTTTAAATCTTTTATTTTCAATATTTATTGAGCCCCTAAATGATAAGTATTGGTATTTTTTTCTTTTTCGTTTTGTTATAGATAGAATTTCATTTTTCGTAAAATATAAATTAATACCCGCATAATTAACAGACAAAATGTTATTTCAATTCATTATTCCTTATTCTATCTTCATATTTTATTACAACCACATATTTATTTAACGTAGAACACGGTCTATTTGATCATTTCATTAAATAACTAGGCCTAAGTCAATATTAAGTAAAGATATGAACATTGACTTCGCTTTCCTAACGAATTTACCTAATAATTTTCGCTGAAATATAGCAGTAATTTATGCTTCAGTTCAGGTTGGGCTATAATTTATTAATAGATTAGATTGTTCAGTATTGAGGTTGTAACAGGGATGTAGCTCAGGCTCTGAGGTGATTAATAATATCGAGTTCATAATAAACATGACTTAATTACCTCTCAGTTTGATAGATTAGATATGAGTAAACATATCAGTGTAATATGTAACCCACAGTAATGAACGGTGCATTGACACGCGTTTAATTTTGAATTAATTAAGTTTAAGGGATGTTTTGGTATCTATATAAGTCACTGATGTATTTAGACGCCTATGGCTGAGTTTCTTAATATTGGATGCTGCTTGGTTGCTAAGTTGGTTATAGTGATTACATGATGAACCGAGGGACGTGCATGGGATCCCGGCACAGGACAAATATTTACATCATGATTGTTTATGTTTTTCTTAGTCTTGATGTATTCTATGAATATTGTATGTTATAAACTGCCCAACCCTTATGTTTCACCCGCAAAAATGCTATTTATATTATATTCGTCTTTATCTGTTTCTAAATCTATCTCGGCGCCATATATATATAGCCAATTAATTATGACTGTGAGTAAAAGTACACCACAAAAAAAAACCCCGTGGGAACTCTCGATCATTTTGTTCTAGTATGTTGTTTGCGGAAGGCCTACGTTTAGTATTTTAGCAGTGGATGTGTTCTGGTCGAGACGGCGACAATGAAAGTTCAACTTATTTTGTATACATAAATATGTAGATTGTATACATACATACAATTATGTAGATTATAGATACCTAGATGAAAACTTTATATATTAATTTCTGTGTTTTTAGAACTCGCACTTAGCTTTTGTTTTTGTTTCGGAACCTTACAACGTTTTAAATTCAATTTTCTCCTTTCAAGTTCCTTCTCTTCACATTAGGTACTGCGAAGGAGAGGAAGAAAATATTCTGATGTAAAATTAATTTAACACAATTTTGGTAATCTGGAAGTCATGATTATAAGATTAGAAATTATATTATATGAGCAGCTAGTTTTAGGGTTCTTAGTTAAAGAAGAAACCCCTGAAGTTTCACTATATATCACTAAGGTGGCAAACAAGCTTACAGTCCACCTGATGTAAATTGGTTGTTTTCTTTCTTTATGAACCCTATACTATCGTTTGTAAAGAAAACCTTGGCAGAAAGCTTATTCCACAACTTAAGCGATCTCCGGGGCAGTTAATCTCAAACTGAGTGCAGTTTACAGGTTACGTACCTACAGTGTACGTGATATTAAATACAGAATATTATGTTCAAAATAAATAAAAACTACGCCTCGTTTTCAAAATATTCGGCTCCAACAATGTGGATAATTATTGGATTTATTTTTTTGATTAAAATGTAAAACTCAACGCATTATCGGAAAAGCCTAAAAAGTGGAAAATGCTAGCATATGGACCAAAATTATCTGAAAGCTCAGTCTTTCAGATATTTCTAAGTAAATTGTGTAATTTTTTACTAGTTTTTTTCACAACGCCATCTATTGTCAAATAGCTTTAGTGTCGGTGAACAGCGCTATCTTTTGTCAAGTGGTAAAAATAAAAGTATTGCTACTTGCCAATAGATGTCAGGAAGTCATATTTTTCAGTTTATCATTGCCTGATAACACGGATAAAACGACGTTTTCTAAAAATGAGAACCTAGCTAGATCGGTTTATCGCCCCCAAAACCCCTTGCAAACTAAGTTTCATGAAAATCGTTGGAGCCGTTTCCGAGATTCAGA
Source organism: Apoda limacodes (assembly GCA_946406115.1). NCBI lineage: Eukaryota > Metazoa > Arthropoda > Insecta > Lepidoptera > Limacodidae > Apoda > Apoda limacodes. The sequence goes on along the minus strand of OX291542.1, from coordinate 27,307,245 downwards.
TTATATATATATATATATATATATATATATATATATTCAAGAATTGCTTGTCTAAAGGTATTAGAAAGATAGTCTGCGGGATATAGCGTAAGTAACGTTTATTTGCACACCTAAACAAAGATTGTGTAGAAACGGCTACGGAACCCTACATGGTTAAAAAGATTTGTTCAAATTTGAATGGTAGTTCCAAAGATTAGCGTGTTCAGACAAAACAGCAAACAATCTTGTATTTGTTGGATTTCAATATAAATTCAAATATGTTTTAAACATTCTTTTATCAGTTTCTGAAAATAGTTAAGAATTTTTGCTACATGTCGAATTTCCACACAATTTACTTCTAAGGTTTTATTCACACCAAAGGTTCTTTGCCATGAATCACTTTAGGGACAGTAAGTCCCAAATCTGATCAAAGACGGGCATAAATTTTTAACACATTTCATATTGATATCTATTGGGTTGTTTATAGATATTTCTACTTCAGCAATTTATTCAATGATTTTTTAGGGTTTCGTTCTAACATTGTTAAATCAGTTCGTCTGACCCAGATTACTTGCTTCAACCTACTAAGCTAGTTTTAATTTAATCGTAGCAAAATATTGTTATTTTTTATTTTTCTTAATTAAAGGTAAAATGACTTTTTCACTGCAATAAGTCTTATCTAGAAAGTAGTTTAGAATTATCATAAAGTTTAATAAACAATTTAACATTTAGTTTTTTTTTTTATTCTAATAAACTTCAAAAAATTTATTAAACTGCTTACATTAAACTGTTGAAATGACCACTTAATCAGTAAATACTACAGAAATTTATAGCAGACATAAAGAAAAATAAAATACTTATGATTGAAATACATTATCTCAAACATGCTACGATACTTGCATAACTATTTCTTGCACAAGATTCTTTGAGATAAATCGTACTTGAAGTCTAGTACCAGAGAGCAGCCCGCAATGTTTTAGCCGGCCGCTCTAGCGCTACAGCGGTCGAATATGTAATTTGAAAATGGCACATAATTGATTACTAAAGGTGCGTTTTGTTGACTGCTTAATTGCGTTCAATGTCATAAACCTGCCAAGTTAAAAAGTCATAAATTCTGTATAACACAGTACAAATCTTGGTTCATTCTCTTTGGTAGGATTACCGCATTATGTACATTATGTCGGTCAACAAAACGCCACTTATATAAATAAAGGTCATCAAGCTTAATCAAATTTCGGACTGGTGCAACAAAAATAATGCGCCATTAAATTAACTAAAGAAAAAGAAATCGACATTTGAACGCAACGAGTTGGCGGTAAAATTATCTAAACTATTTTTATTATTGTCAATACAGTTGTTGCCAACAATACAATACAATACAAATATCCTTTATTGCACAAAACAAAAACACAAACTTATTGTAAAAATAATATTAAAAAACATGTACAACAGGCGATCTTATCGCCAGATGGCGATTTCTACCAGATAACCTATGTTGGTATTGATATACAAATTTAAAATATTGGAATGGTAGGATGTGCAAAATTGTACAAAAACTGAAATAAAGATATAAGTAACATAGAATAAGAATAGTATAAATTACCAAATAAATAAATAACTACAAAATACATAAATACCCTTATACATAAAATATAAAATACATAAATTCCTTACATAAAAATACATAAACTACACATAAATAAAACAATCATAACTTAAATATTTAAGTGTCTACATCAGAAGAACATAGGGAGCAAAACAACAAGGTTATGCGAGATTTAAAAAATGCTTTTTCACTTGTGCTTTGAAGGTTGTAAGTGATTGTGCTTTTCGGATATCTACTGGGAGAGAGTTCCACAATCGCACTGCTTGTACGGTGAAGGAATCATCGTAAAATTTTGAGTTGTGACTCTGTGTATTAAGTAATAAATTAGAGGAGGAACGCAAAGAGGCATAGTAACCAAAACGCTCTTTGAGATAAGAAGGGTAGCTAGGATTGAACAGCACACAGTAAAGAAGTGAAAGAATATGAGCATTCCGGCGAAAACGAATTGGGAGCCACTTGAGCTTCACGCGGAAATTGGAAATATGGTCATATTTGCGTAATCCAAATATAAACCGAATACAGAGATTTTGTAGTCGCTCAAGTTTGTTTAATTGGTCTTCAGTTAAATCAGGATAGCTAGCATCGGCGTAATCGAGTATGGGAAGCAAAAGAGAGTGTGCAAGAACAATTTTAGTGTCCGTGGGTAGGAAATTTTGCAGCCTTCTTAGGGAACCTACAGCGGAAAACATTTTCTTACTGACCTCGGCTATCGGTGAAGTCCAAGACATACTACTATCTATAATAATACCTAGATTCTTAACCTGGTCATTATAAGGTATAAATACATTGTCTAATTAGTTTTTTAAATAAACATGAGCGTTATTGTTACGTTATAGTTATTGTTTTATTTTAAACCTATGTTTGAGAAAAGAACTATGCAAGCCTTGGCCACAACTGAGCGTAACCGGACTCTGTGATGCGTGCCTCGGCTACGCCGATTCACGATTGCCTGGTTATGCTGCATTTGCGGGCATTAATGTACTATATATTACGTTACAGGATTATATATAGAAAAAATAATATGGTGTAAGACTAAGGAACCCTATTTAAATCAAACAAAAAATGAGATATTCTGTATGTGTCTTACGTTTTTGGGTCGTTGTCAGTTAATGTTAATCAACAAATTTTCAATGCCTGATTTATTCTTACAACGAATATTTATAAAAGTCACTGACGGTCACGGAACGCCTGGCAGATGTAAATAAAAGTACATGACAAGCAGTCTTAGAAAATCAATATTTGTCGATTATACCTTCAAGGCGCGCCATACTCAAGTAGACGTTTCACATCAAAAATAATAGTTATAAATAAAAAGTGCAATATGTGTATTTGTTTGTATTGTGTAGCTTGCATATGTTTTAATTTTTTCATATACTTATACTATTATTATTATTAATATTTTCAATAAGGTAGGGTTGGTTGGCTATTGCATTATGACAGCAGTGAAGAAAAATACTTAGTTTAATAATTTATAAGTTATTACATAAACTTAAACTGAAGCTTAAACATTTTTATTCAAGTAGACTTTTAAACAGCCTTTTGAATCGTCAGTTTAATTATCAATTTTATAAATTTTACCACCGATTTGGAATGATGTTACAGCCAAGAAGAACCGGCAAGAATCGCAGTTGTTAATCTTTTTTATTTTTCAAAGATAATAGATGGTACGAAGAAAAAAACAATTTTTAAGTTAAATGTATTAAGAATAATTCTCTAAATTTTCTTACAAAACTGTATAAACTGTTACCATAAGACACCTTTCTATAAAATGTCATTTGAATTTGGCGGAATTATGAGCGTGTGGTATATTTGGACATTTTGGACGGATAGACAAACGGACGCGACGAAACTATGAAGATTCCGTTGCTGCCTTATGGCTACGGAACCCTAATAAGTGGTTTTCCACATCTTAGTATAGGATGCTAGTAACTCTAGTAGTACTTGGCAAATTTTTAATACTACGAAATAAAATTTACATTTTAATAAATATTTTAATATTTTTTTAGTAACTGGATTGATATCCTCTGATTTGCTTAACCTTAGGCAGAAACAGGACCGCATTTCTTACTTTCCAAAAAAGAATACTCACCTTGACATTTGTCAAATTTTTAAGTTATACTTAAAGCGTGTTTTTTTATTTTACTTCTAAAAGCATGTCAAAAAATGCTTACCTTCAAAGTATAACCATGCTAACTGGATAATTCTAAATAATAAACGTTTTTGTTTCTAGAGACACTAATAATATTATTTAAATTAATTATTTAGATATTTAAACTATTATTTACCTTCTAATATTTGAATTATTATAAAATTTAGTAGTAGTATAATATAACGTTTAGTTATGCAAACAATTGCTATTTTTTTCTAAAACAAAAGATTTAATATATCCTAAAACAAACTTCCTAATAAATGTAATAATTAAATATATAATATTCAAATATTATTGTAATATATTCATGTATATAGATTATACAGGTATTTGGTTTGTTTATTGTTAAGTTTTTTCTCTCAAATGTTACATTAATAATATTATTAATATTTTATTACATAAGCCAAGCTCTCTTTTTAAGGAAAAGGTAAGCATTGATATTTCGCTTCAATAATTAAAAAAATGTTCGTTATCAATTTTAGCAATATTATTTAAGCCACCAATCATTGAATTATGCTAGTTTTGACGTATTATAATAAATTCTTTTATTTCCTAATAAATATTTAAATCACGACACAGGCCACTATGATTACTGATAACGGTCTTTCTGGTCAAAAACAGCTATGTTCTAAGTTACTTTATTTATAAAAAATCTAATGTGTAAAAGAAATAATTCAATTGTTAATTTTTGAAACACAAAAACACTCTGTTTTAATTGATATTTTTTTTTATTCAATACAAACGTCATATTTTCATCTCAAGATAAAATTACTAACTAATGTTCATTACACAGAGTCTATAATTTTAAAATTGAGTTTTTTTTCGAAACCCGTATCGCACCGGAAAAATGAGCGCGGTAAGCACAGCCTTACGTGGCGAGCTGCGAATCAGCACTGCCTCTTATTGGACAATGTATTTTAAAGGTGAGGACTTCGTGCACCCTCGGCTATCTTCGCCAGCCCTCGGGCAACTCATCTCGATTCGATTCTACGTATAATTTCATATCTCACGAGTAAACATGGGATTTGCAGGTGGTGCGCTTTTAAATGCCTGCAGTAAAAGTACGGGTGGAACTTTCAGTACGGAACGTTGATGGTCAGTAAATAGCGGTTTGAAATACGTTCAATGTTTTTTTCCTTTATTGCTCAAAGGTTTTATTATTTTTGTATATTTAAAAACGCAAATATATTTTTATTATATTAATGGATAGACTGGCTGGCTGGGAGTGGTTCTGATGAGAGATATACTGCCTGCTGAATTTGACGGCGTGGGTTTGATCCTCAAACAGGACACACACATTTATGTGGTGATTATTTTAGTTCTCTTGAGTCTGGGAGTTTGTTATGTTTAATATGGATAGTTCAGTTGATGGTCAGTAAATAGAGATTTGAATCAATGTTTTTTCTTTTCGCTGTTCAAAGGTTTTACTATTTTTGTAATTTTTTTACAGAGAAATATAATTTTACTATATTAATGGTGTACTGTCTCGGTGGTTTTGTGGGGTGTCATACTGACTGCCAAACTGAGGGGGTGTAACTTTGATCCCCGCACCCACACATTCATTTATGTGGTGAATATTTTAGTTATCTTGAGTTTGGGTGTTTGCCATGTTTCATATGTAGGTATTTATTTCCTACTGAAAAAAGTTACGTGTATTTGTATCAATTTGACCAGATAGCGCTGTGTAATTTGTGCAAAAATATTAATATTATTATTGTAATAAAATTATGATATTGAAAAGTAATAATACTCATTGATAAAAGTAAGCTACGGAGGCGAGGCAAATAGATACCCATAAAAATGTGCATTTTGGCAATTTGTTTAATTTTTTCATGTTCTTATAAGGTAAACTTTTCTGTTATTTTATTAGTAAGAAAAAGACGTATAAAAAAACAAACACCTAAACACACTATTTCTTTTTTTTTAATTTGAGAGAACTTTTATACGCCACAGAATAGAATAGTACCTCGCTCAGCACGCGTGGTGGCCGCATCGCACCTCTTCAATCATGCACGCGGGACGCGGGTGGACGATTTTCGGATGACCCGCATATGTGGTAAAATTTTTACAACTCTAGACACATCAGATAAACGTGTGTCAGTCAAGCGGCGTGTCAAAATCATTTTGTAAAAGAATTTTGCTGTCGCGCAGGCAATTGATTTATAGAAGTTTAAAAATGCTGTATATATAATTGTAGGTATATATAATTTTATTTAGCTCCAAGAGATACCTTTGGTAAATAAAATATCTAGCGTAATCGAAACATACCTTAAATTAACAAAATTGTTAAAATAGTGAAAATATGTACAAATGAATTAACTAAACAACTTTTCAATTAATTCAAATCACTTAAATTATGCGTAATATTCATGTTGTTTTCGCTTGAAATTACAAACATATTTTATTTTACAATATCCAATAATAACAAAAACAATTTCATTTAACTTCAATGCCGAGAATATTTTAAGAAATAATATGGCAGGCAATTTGTTAAAATTTTGCAATTAGAAAATAATAGCTCCAGTGGAATTGGTAATTAAATAAATTTCATATTTTGGAAATAATTGAATTTTGTTGTTTCGTTGAATTGTTGTACGAGTTAGAGGTTGTTTGATTCGGATTCCGACACAAAGGCAACCCAGCAGCCTCAGCGAATAATTAAATTTGGTTGTTTGTACTCGGCTGATGGTGGGCTAACGGATATCCACCTACCTAAATTCTCTATCTTTGCTTTTGAAATTACAACAAAAATTTGTGTTCTGAACCTGTCTTCCTATTCTAATAATACTTTTTTATTTCACATACTTTTTTTGTTTATTTTAAACTATTTTTGCACGGATTCTAATAAAGCCGCGAGCAAATGCTATTGCTTCGTTATAATGATTATTTACGCAACTGTCGTTTAGTGAGGGTATTAAAACATGAGCGTGGGTTTATAAACTTTGTTAGTTTTTTTTTTAAATTGACTACAAATATGGCACGGAATAACTTATATTTTTATAAATACTACGAATGTAAATAATTAACGAGACTGGGAAGCATCGTCTAAAACCTTAGCCTGTCCTTAAAAAAAAAAAAAAAAACTATATTAAACACCCGTTTGAGTTGTATTAAAAAATGTAATACAATATTAAATCACTGGTGCAGATGTTATAGTAGTAAGTTGGGTAACTTAATGTACCTATGTCATAAAACTACGATATCTTAACCCATTACAGATGATTTACACAAGTATCTTGTTCAATGCAATATTGTCTATTGGCATGTCTGCTTATTACGAGTATGAATGTCTGCCCGTTAATGCTCTTCTGAGTCAGGAACTACGATTTTGACTTGCATGTTTATTTTCGAGATATAATAAGGTATTTTAGTAGAGTAACCTTTATTTAAGTGAACTTAATTTATATTTTTGTTTTTAGATTCATTAGATCAAAAATGACGATTAAATTATCACTGGATATTTAAAAAGAATGACAAAAAACACCTAAAAGTATTTTTTTTTATTTTTTTTATACCACTAAGCTGGCAAACAAGCTTACGGCCCGCCTGATGGTAAGCGGTCACCGTAGCCTATGGACGCTTGCAACACCAGGGGTATCACTTGCGCGTTGCCGACCCCTCAGAAATCTAATAACTTCTTTCTTGAAGAACTCCATACTGTAGTCCTTGCAGAATAGTATAGTAAGTTAATTTAATTTATACCATTGTAAACCACTTTTAATGTCACAAGTTAGATCTTGAGATCCCTAATAATTTAAAAAGAATTCGCGGCTAATTAATGAAATTTGATGATTTTGTAATACATTACAAGTAACAAGGTTAGGGACGAAGAACAAACCCGTTCTTTCTTTGATTAATTATACATCCATTTAAGTTATATTAAAATTAAATAAAATTTTAGCAAATGAGTAGCTTTTAATAGTAACTTTGAAAGTAAACCATCTAATGGTACGTTGAAACTTCTGTTTATTTTGTACTAGCTTTTGCTCGCGGTTTAACCCGCTCTAAATTCGGTTATTGGTGTCGGATTTCAACGGTTAAGAACCGACTTAAACCTGACGTTTTCAATTGGCCTATGTCCTTCTCTGGCACTCAAACTATCTCCATGCCAAATGTCATCCTAATTGGTACAGCGTGAAGATGTAAGAGAGAGATAGAGTTACCTTCACATTTATAATATTACCTACATATATGGATTGCGTCAGAATTTCTACCGAAATGTGGGGCAGCTTATTTAGGGCTTAGGGCAGTATAAATAGTTTTATGAGGGAACATATAAGAAAGTCAAGACATGCAAAGCTCTTCACGACCTCAGTAAATTGTGTTAGTAGCCAGTGTCATGGATAATACAACTAGTTGTAAGTACTAAAAAGTATTCTCGTATTTTATAGATTATAATGTAATACAAAAATAGAATAGTATTAAATGTAGCGAGTTGTGAAGTAACTTAGAAAGCTAACTTTTATGATAACTAAAATATCTTTTTAATAAAAACAAACTTTTTAATACAATTTTTGACTCGGTCCAACGACGGGCTGTGAGAATTGTCGACGATTCCAAACTCACTTGCGGTAAGAGACTTTGCTTCCCTGTGTGTGTTCTACCGCTTGTACAATGGGTTGTGTTCTGAGGAATTGTTCGAAATGATGTCCACGGCTAATTTCTACCATCGCACCGCTCGCCATCGGCAGGGAAATTATTCTCACACTTTAGAACCGAAATGGTCGCGTACAGTGCGGTTTCAGAGAAACTTCCTCCCGCGAATGCCTGGGTTGTGGAATGAGCTCCCTGCCAAAGTTTTCTCCAAGGACTACAGCATGGGATTCTTAAAGAAAGAAGTTATTAGATTTAAGGGTCGGCAACGCGTGAGTGATACCTTTGGTGTTGCAAGCGTCCATAGGCTACGGTGACTGCTTACCATCAGGCGGACCGTAAGTTTGTTTGCCACCTTAGTGGTATTAAAAAAAAACAATTACACAGAAAAAGTTACTTTCCACAAACATAATTTTATTTGTGTTTTTTGATAAATATAGAAATTTTAAAAGTGGTTCCTTTTAAAAACAAACTTAAATAGACTTATAAACTTATTTTATAGAGAATAAGAGACAAAAAAAAACATAAGCTGTCTTTATAATAGTCAAATAAAAAATATAATTGGTTTATTTAAGTTTTTGAAGTTAAACATAATATCTTAATACAACATTTTAGCTAAATCGTTAGAGCCGTTTCTGAGATACGCAAATATATTTATTTCTTTGCTTGTTAGATATTTAATAAGGAGAGGATCAAAAGTAGACAAAATTAATAAAAACCATATAATTCCATTCCAAGCCATTTAGCGTTTTAAAATTTTGTATTTTTTTATAGTTAAAATAAAATAAGTAGGTAGCTAAGTTTGCTTTAAGGTACAACAAGATCCCTAAGATATTGGCAATATAATTTCAAACTTCAAAAGCGTTTTCAATTGCTTTTTGTAAAATCAATTGTTTATTCATGTTTATGCCTAAAGCTCACCTTTTTTCTCAAGTTATGAAAGTTACAGTTTTAAATAAACATCCTACCTAATCGGTATTTACAAAAATGTTTTTTCTATATTAAATAATTAAAAAAAAATACATGAGCTGTAAATACATTCACACACTTCGTAGAATATTTCGTGAAAAATGGACAGTCTACACAAGCCATTTTAAATAAATGATGATATATAAGTTGTTGTAAGTCATATAGATCATAGTTCTAGTTTATTTTTACAGAAGGTTGAACCTTGTTCAATATGTAGTGCATTGACGCTTGTAAAAGCTCTTTTTGTAAAGTCAGACTGATTTCAGCGTGATACGACACGTTGCCAGCTTTTTGTGTTCAAATTGATTTTTTACTACCAGTATAAGATGAAACATATGGTTCAAATACATAGTATTTTCTTAAAATTAAAGGACTATCAGTTTTTTTTAGTATAATATAGGCATCTACCGGTGGTACACTGGGATGAGTTCTGAGGAATTGTTCGAAAGGATGCCCATGGCTACTTTTCACCATCGTACCGCTCGCCATCGGCAGGGAATTCATACTCACATTTTAGAACCGAAATTGTCGCGTACAGTGCGCTACAGAAACTTCCTCCCGCGAACGCTTGAATTGGTGAATGAGCTCCCTGCCAAGATGTTCTCTAAGGACTACAGTATGGGGTTCTTTAAGATGGGTTATTAGATTTTTGAAGGGTCTGGTGCTACAAGCGTCCATAGGCTACGGTGACCGCTTACCATCAGGCGGACCGTAAGCTTGTTTGCCACCTTAGTGGTATAATTTTTTTTTCATATGTAGCACATCAAAAATATGAATGGTTAAATAAAATAAAGAAATGTCAGGTTTCAATAACCCTACAGTTGATTCTGTAAAAAATTATCTCATAAAATGACGTGGAAAAAAAATCAAACATAGAAGTGGTTAGTAAAATGAATCTAAAATTTCAGGTTCAAATAACCTCGCAGTTGATTTTATAAAAATTAACTCATAAAATGACAAGGAGAAAATGATAAAAAGTAAGTGGGTTTTTTATTCAACATTGTTTATTTAAGTGTAATAATAGAGAGCTTTTCAGTTCCAGTGTTCTTTGTTATTTCAAGCTTTTAGAGAGAAAACGGCCCACTATTGAGTTAAAATTAGATAAATTCATTTACTCAATATTAACTTTTGTCTAAAATGAGAAGTGTACATTTTAACTATACTTCATTTCATAGCATGCGGCTTATACCAGAGTTTATAGGGTTCCGTAGTCAAAAAGGGATCTTTATAGTTTCGGTATGTCCGTTCGTCTGACCGTGGCTTAGCTCAGGGATTCATAGTACTCTTACTATAAAACTGTAATTTGGTATGGGTATGCATCACGCCGACATGTGGTAAATTTAAACTACACGTAAAGTAGGGATGAATTTCTTTCCTCGTCTATACAATGGTGGGAGGAGTCGTTGGATTGGTCATTCAAAAATATTGCAGGTAAGTGAAAGTTAGGAACAGTGTCATGTTATACAGACTCTGGACTTCGAGACAAAAATGTATGCAAGTAGGTTTTACCTCTCGAGACCCGTAAAAGTATATACTTGCATACATTTTTCTCTCGTATTCCAGAGTCTGACTTACTCGAGACTGCTCCCAAAAAGCTCTCTGGTATTCATTTGCGAAACATTAAGCTTTATTACTAGCTTTTTTAGATTCAACTGTCCCTCAAGTGTTATGCCAGCTAAATAGTTGTTTTTGGATATGTGAAACAATTACAACAATAAATTTAACGAAAACTGCAGCTAAGTAGGCTTTACAAGTTAAGGAGTAATAGTCGACCTTATAAAATGTATTTTGAGAAGTAAAAAAATCGTACAAATTTCATTGAAAATTATTTAGATTTAGTTGTTAGGGTGTAAAACCGGTAATTAATATTTTATAAACCATATAAAATTAGTGAAAAAGAAAATCGGAACATTCTTAATAAAAAAAAAACATCATTAATAATAATGTTTGATCCAATAATGCATTAGAGTGGGTGGCGCTTGGCGGTACGAGGTTTGAACTAAAGCGGTCTACAAGATTTTCAAATATCTGTAATAATTCACAGTATACGGAACATAATAAAATGCGTGTATGACACACTCTTGGCTGGTTCTATAACTATATGGAAATACAAGTACCAATTTCATATGAAAATACACCCCCACCATCCCCTTCCGTAATGTATTTATTAAAATCCTTCCTTAGTTGGTGTTTACGTACGTTGCAAAAGAAAGTTATTACTAGATTGCAGCCCTTGGTAACCACCATGAAGTAAATTTATCAATTATATCTCAACTAGCTTTTGTCAGTGGCTCCGTCCGCGCTTAATTTGTTCATTGGCGAGGGATTTCTATAGCAACTCCTTTATTATAGAAAAGAAGTTTGCCATAGCAAGCTATAGCTATAGCCCGTTCACAAGTAATTCGGTTGAAGTCATTCTTTCGCGGGAACTACTGCATTTTCTGGGATAAAAAAGGTAGAATATGTCGTTCTCTGTCTTTCAATTACATGCTTGTGCCTAATTTCAGCTCAATAAGTTGCTCCGCTGCGGCGTGAAGGTAGGAAAAATAAACAAAGTTTCTTTTGAATTTATAATATTATTATATATTATAAATGACTTATATGAAGCCAACATGGTCAAATACAGGCCTGGGAGAAAAAGTCACTGAAATCTTTCCTACATAATGGCATGTGGAAAAAAATCATCGCTCTTTTCTGTCGGTCTATAAAGGACTATCCTAATATTTTTTTTTCTCAGTTTAATTACAAAACTGTAGATGTGGCAAAGTTGCTTAAAAATACGGCGAAGGTACGGAGGGTAATGGCGAAAATATAAGGGATTTAAAATTGAATGTTTGGCTTAGGGACCCTAAAAAAATGCGTATGATACACAAGATTAGTAATAGTAATTTTATTGCGGCTTGGGTAAAATCCATTAATTATATTGGTGGCCTTAAATTAAATAGCATTGTACTTTTTACACACTTTTTATTGTTAACATAGGTTAAATTAACGAATTTGCAACGAATGCTGCTAGTTGATTGTTGGTAGTATTTTTTTTCTTTTAACGTAACTTGTGAAATACATGATTTAAATAAATAATCTTTTTATTTAGGAACTAACCAAACAAGTAATAAATAATAAATAAATAAAGTTAAAATAAAACACACATAAAAATTAAAAACTTAAAGTTCAAAAACTTAACACAAATCGTGGCAATGTGCCCAAAAGCTGGCAGCATTTCTGCTCTGGATAGCTAAACTTTTTCGTTGAACTAAAAAGCTGCTAGCTCTTTGATCTTGACTTTACCTAATCATTTTAAAATATTACTTTACCAGCGGTGAACTGCACGAACCCTCATCCTTAACACATCTACTGCAAACGGTTGTCGAATGTGTAATTGTTCCCCAGGAACTCATATGACACATGTTTACGGACTTCAGCTGCAACAGTAGTAGTGTAAATAGAAATAAGTCCGTGTTTTACTGGCAGGTATTTATTTTTTACTCTTATCTTAGTCATAAAGTGAATTTATTTAACCTTATTTCATTTTATTAGAAAGAAGTTATAATTTTTTCGGTAAAATTGTGATTTATTACAGTTAAGTGTAAATTATATCGTATCGCATTACGACATTATTTCAAGTTAATGCAGTTTTGTAATCAAACATCTAAGCAAAACTTGAGCGACTAAGTTTTGTGTCAGTATTTTATTATAAATTTATCAAAAATATTGTAATTTTTTGATACGTTCCTGTTTAATTTGCTAGATATGATTTTCGTTTTATCTGGAGTTATTTTTCTTTTTTAGTAAAGTCACGAGAATGATTTTTCGGATTTTTCTGTTTGAACTAAACAAGTACTTATTTATAATAATCAGTTAGTAATTAATTATTAATTGTTGCACTTAAATTAGGAATTTTAAAATATACTCGTTCCTCGTTTTTTTATATCTTCGAGGCATGAAAAATACTGGGTAAGGTTGTGGAAAACACAGCAAAGGATAACAATAATTCTTTATAGGATACTAGACTTTGCCAGCGGCTCCGCCCGCCCTAAATTCGGTTACAGGCGTGGAACTCCTTAATTACACTAATGAAGTTAGCTATAGTTTGTTTTACTCTGTTATAGTGATTCCCGCAAGAACTTTTGAATTTTTCGGGATAAAAGTAGCCTATATGCTATTCCAGGACCCATTTATAATATTAGTAGGATGTGAAAGTTTGTCTGTATGGAAGGATGTTTGTTACTCTTTCACGCTTCAACCACTGAACGGATCGTGATGAAACTTGGCATACATATGGGTTAGGTTCTGGAATAGCATATAGGCTACTTTTATCTCGAAAAATTCAAAAGTTCCCGCGGAAATAACTATAACCGAGCTCAAACGAACTATATACGTAAATCAAAAAGAGAACTTCGATCGTCTATCTCTGTAATTTTCATCGTTTTGAGTCGGCTGTCAGACTGAACGTATTCTACTTTTAAAGTTAATTCTCTTTATGGCGAAAACTCGAATAACATGAATTTTGAGTTATTTCGTTTTTTGAATAAAAGTGCGAAATCACCTCAGATTTAATATCATAATCCGAGGAGCATAATATACATATAATTTTCCAGCAGTTTTAAAAAACCCTACATTTTTATAAAAAAATATCATACTAGGATGTCAACTTCTAGGAAGTTAATGTGAGACACAAAATAAAGAAAATTAAATTCATAACTAACAGCACTACAAGCAGGATAGGATAGATATTGGAATCAACATGAAATAACTGCAAATAAGAAAAAATATGTGAAAAAGCTTATTTAAAAAGGATTGATCCCTTTCTTTTATGCAGGGATTTATAAATCTATATTTTAATTCAAATTCAATATAATTTATTCAGTTTAGGCTACAATAATTGAGCACTTATGAATGTCACTACGCCATCGGTTCGTAAGTCTACAGGGCGGGAGACCTTGTACTGAGAAGAACCGGCAAGAAACTCACCAAGGGCATTTCTTTTCTCCCTTTCTCTTACAGCGTCCAATTAATTTTTCTAAGACATAAGTAATTTAATTTAGATCTCATAGTTTAGTTGATTTTGTTGACAAAGTTTGAGATATGCTCAAGCTTTTAATTAATGTTTTACTTTTATTTATGTTAATGTAAACCTTAGCGAAGAATTTAATAATATTTTAGTTTATGCTTTCATATAATTTCTTATCCTTGATTAGGTGAATATACTAAAATATTTCCAGTTGTTTGTTTATAATTTTTTTGTTTCTAATGAAACCGTTAAATTGATAATAATTAAATAAAGAACTCATTTCTTTAAGATTGAAAAAAAAAGAAATATTATTTTTGAATTAAAAAAAAAACAGAAACAACAAGAAATATTTCTCCGGTAGCTAATAATTTTTAGGTAAAAATTGCAGAAAATCTAAATACTTTACCTACTTGCAAGGTGATTTTAATATAAAACTGCAACATTTACAATTACTCCATCTGTATCTAAATTATCTCATTACATATTTTATTGAAAAGTGAAATAAATACGAACTTTTTTTTAAAATTATTATTTAAGTGTCTTCCTAATATAAAATTTGATAATTTTGTACGACCATATACTATTTTTTATATTTTTTATGATAAATTTAAATCGTCTCTGTAAACATGTCATACTTTAAATGCGTTTTCCCACATAATTGAAAATTGGAGTTATTCCGTTTTTTGAATAAAGGTGCGATTTAGTTAATCCATCCTTTCGCCAAATTGACTGCGTTGAGGCAGATTAATAAAAAATCTGTATGCGAAATGTACTGTCATATAAAAGTTTACCAATTTTGACAGAAGTTTAATGTAGTAGCTACAAACCTGAATCCCAATCCGAACGGACCTAAGACCAGCTGAATTAGTACAGGATTTAAATAAATTACCTCATTCAAAGCGACGGATAGATTTATATAATTTGATAACTACATTGACACTGTCCTTTATTTCATTATTTTATACACAGTATAGTTTGATGATCTAACTAGAAAATGTCATCGACAGATGTGAAAAACTAACATAAACTATTGACGACTTTCACTAAGTTCTCAATTTATAAAATTTGTCTATGCTACTAATACTTTTTATCCCGGAAAAGTTCCCGCAGGAATAACTATAGTAACCGAATTTCACATGATATTACTAAACCAAATTGAATACTATCAATTAAGACTTGCCATAGAAATCCGCCAATAGCAGAAATTAGCACGAGCAGAGCTGCAGGAAAAATTTACGAATATCACGAATAATTTGTTAAAAATTGCAAAAAAAATAATTAAATAAATAAAAAACCCGATTGCAATAACATTAAGATCTAAAAAGCAATAAAACTATGCACCTATAAAACATACCAAATATTTAACGATAAGCAGACGGGACTCATTTTAAGGTATTTACTATAGTTTGAGCAATCTGTACTACTGTTTGAACTTTCATTGGAATGAGTCCCGTCTGCTTATAGTTAAATATTTGGTATGTGTACTTTTTTATTGCTTTTTAGTTCTAAATGTTTTCAGTCGGATTATCTTATTTATTTTTATATACAACCTATTAGTTTTAGTTATTTAGTTTTTCGACTCGCGTTTGACTATTTTATGTACCCTTTAACACTCGGGTGATGAATACCTTTGATTTTAGACTTTGTTCATGAAAATCGGTCCGGCTGTTTAGGCCACAGGAAGTCACAATGGAACGGACATAATTTACATACGCGTGAAAAACATTACCTTCCTTATGGGTCAGTCCGGTAATAAAACCATTTTTTTATTTGAATTTACTTTTGTACTGCACTGGAGTTACTTTGCGACTATTGGATGTATGTGTCAGTGCCTTTTTCCAATAAGAATAAATAAATAAATATTGTTATAGCTGCAAAATCTTACCGTTTTTACCGTGATACAAATTGAGGTGAAGATGAACGTGATTATTTATTTGTGAATTGGTGACAACCATAGACATAGCAAATGGACAGCGCATTTCCTAGCCAAACGTGTTTTAATAAATATCAATAAATAAAATGGCGGCATTGATAGAAAGAGAAAAGAGACCACAGTTTCACCTTTTCTTTCTATTGTAGCCAATTTTGTTAGGCTATTGCGCAGTCCATAGGACAGATTACAGAACCCGAAGTCATCCAAGTGAAAATAAAAAACTTACTACTTCACACATACAAAGAACAACAACTTACATTACAAAAACATTTCGTTTAATATTCAAAATTTGCTAGTTAGTAGCTTGATTTCGCTTAAAATATCTTGTAACTATTTATTTTATTTTCTCCCACTCGAAGTGAAAAGCCGAGTCTTTTAATATTTCATTTTAGTCGTTGTACGATTAATCTACTTTTGTCTTCTTTTCCATAATTTAGGTTCGAAATTAGTATTTAGCTTTAGGTGACCATTCAACACGAAAAATCTAAATTTTAGGTCTATTACTCAATTTATTCACACAGACTCACCTCATAAAGACACACAGTAAGAGAGACAGCAGAGTTAGTGCAATAATCATTTCCACATCGCTACAGAGCCCCAAAAAAATATGAATTTAAAAACAGTATAGAATGCCGGTAACTTAAAGAGACTACATTTATCCAACCTACGGAACGAAAAATGTAAACAGAATATCAAAAGTTTGTTTAACAGTCTGGTGCGTGGATAATAAGTACAAAATTTTGTCGACCAATTTAAATGGGTTGAGCGAATTGCGATCGTAGTAAGCCTACAATCTGTTTGCGGTTCCTGAACTCCCCAATGACCGGGGGATTTCCACGAAAACATTTCGATTGGGTTTAACGTTTCGGGATACGTGGATTAAGAAAGTTTATACAACGAATTATATTTTGTACTAGCCGTGTTGGTCCCGATTTTGCTAGTGAACATTTTAACATAAGGAAATACAGCTGTTTTTTTTATGAATTTTATTTTCTGTAGACAAAATGTTTGCGTATATCACATAGACAACACTCAATATATTTTTCCAACTTTGGAAGCAATTGACTCGTAGAATATACATACATCTAAAAGAAAAAAAAAATTGAAACCTCATAATTATGCTCATATGGAGTGCGCAAAAATAAAATATATTAACGGAATCATATAATCAGATTAGTGCAAGTTTATATACCTAGGTATTACATAGCTATTTAATAAATAACTAGATTCCATACAGTATTTGTAGGACTTTTCTGATAAAATTTTACACTTACTTAGTTTTTTTAATGGAATAAAGATAAAACTAAACTAAGCATTGTAGATTTATTAAGTTAAAGTAATCCTTTTTTTCCCATCACAATTTACAAATAAGGCTTAGGCTGACGGCCTGAGGCGAAGATCAGTCTCATTTAAGAAAAAAAAAATTTAATAACCACTGACGTGACCCACGTGGGTACCAGTAGAGGTCAGTGTTAATAACCAATACATTCACTCTAAATCAGTAAACATAAATCCATTCCAGCCAACGCAAAGAGTTTCCTCCAATAAGAATTTCCTCGGTTGTCATAATTGTGTCAAAGCTGGCATTGACAACAGGAAGTTCTCAGGGTTATTAAAGTAAGTGTCAAGGCCTGCCGCTTTTTCTTTGCCATTACCAATGTCAAGAAGACAACGTTACTTATTATTGTACTAAGTTTTAGTACCTACTTGAGCCTGTAATATTTAAGATGGGTAAGCTAATAACGTTTACAAAGACGCATAATGTTTGTCATTCCTAACCTTTCTTTTTACTTTCCAGTTCAGCAGCAGGTTTCGAATTTTAAAGAGACCGATGTAGAGTCCTCAGCAGCTGACGACTACACAAACCTTCCTAGGGCAAGAAGTCTTCAACTTTAATAAAGAGGATAATCAAAGAATTCAGCTCGGCTGGGCAGCTTTCGGAAAATTACGTAACATCTTTTCGTCTAAAATACCTCAGTGCCTAAGGATGAAAGTTTATAATCTACCTGTGTGACCAGTGATGACTTACGGTAGATATAGATACATGGTCTCCAACTGTTGACCTCTTAAATAAGTTCAGAGTCACTCAGCGAGCTATGGCGAGAGCTATGTTTGGGTTTCTTTGCCAATGGGCGTGGGCGGCTCAGGACCGGCCATTGTGGAAAAATATGGGGGAGGTCCACGTTCAGCAGTGACTGCCTTTCGACTGATACGGTAAAGTTGAAGATATAATAATATATGTATGTATTGGCCTTTTTTTTTTTTTTTTATACCACTAAGGTGGCAAACAAGCTTACGGTCCGCCTGATGGTAAGCGGTCACCGTAGCCTATGGACGCTTGCAACACCAGGGGTATCACTTGCGCGTTGCCGACCCTTCAGAAATCTAATAACTACTTTCTTGAAGAACTCCATACTGTAGTCCTTGCCGAAATTTTTATTCCACAAAAAGGTAGTTTCTCTAAACTGCACTGTACGCGACCATTTAGGTTCTAAAGTGGGAGAATGAGTTCCCTGCCGATGGCAAGCGGTGCGATGGTAGAAAGTAGCCGTGGGCATCATTTCGAACAATTCCTCAGAACACAACCCATTGTACAAGCGGTAGAACACACACAGTGAGGCAAAGTCTCTCCTCAGACTAAAGGGTTCGATACCGCAAGTGAGTTTGGAATCGTCGACAATTCTCACAGCCCGTCGTTTAACCGAGTCAAAAGGGCCAAGCTGGTATCCGGGTGCACCTGCCCAGAGATGGCAGCAGTACTCCATATGGGGCCGAACTTGCGACTTGTAAAGTAACAACCTTTGCCCCGACGTGAAGTACTGCTTCGCTCTGTTGAGTACACCAAGTTTTTTGGACGCAAGCTTCACCTTATCTTGTAAATGATCTCGGAACTGAACATCGCTGTAGATGTCGACACCAAGGATCCCAATGCTCTTGGAGATGGAGAGGGAAGTGTTCTGGAATTGTGGGACTACAGTGAATGGAGTTTTCTTAGCGGTGAACGCGCACACTTGTGTCTTTGTAGGGCTGAATCGGACCAAGTTTACCCGTCCCCAGTCAGAGACCTGGGACAGTGTGGTCTCGATTTTAGACACCAGTTCTCCGCGGTTTTCCTCCACAACGGAACGAGGGATGTTTGCACGACCCGTGTAAAAAGCGTCTCCAGTACTGACATCTGCATAGCAATGTATGTTGTTGATGTCCAACATGTCATTGATATGCAGTAGAAACAGTAGGAGACAGCACAGAGCCTTGCGAGACACCAGCATTATTGTCCATGCTATCAGAGCAACTACCGTCAACTAAGGTTCGTATGCGTCTGCCGGACAAAAAGCTAGCCACCCATTTGCACAAACCCTCGGGCACTCCGTAAGATGGCAACTTTGATAGAAGACCCCGGTGCCAGACCCGATCGAACGCCTTCGCTATGTCCAGGCTACATGCCAATGCCTCCCCCTGACTCTCAATGGCTAGTGCCCATCGGTGAGTGAGATACACTAGAAGGTCACCAGTCGAGCGACATGCATAGACCGGTATGGTCTTACCGCACCACGGTATAGTAGGTGGTACAGCGCCTTCATCGTTCATGTTCGAGTTCGAGGCAAAGAGACTGCCCAGTAGATCGGCTTTCTCTTTAGCACTATGGGCCAAGTCACCATCGGTCTTTCGCAGTGGTGGTAACGACGACTGGCAAAAGTTCCCATCGGCAGCTTTGGCAAGCGACCAGAAAGCTCGACTCCCAGAAGGATAGCTCACAAGTCGCCCACCTATTTTGCCGATGAATTGGACTGCTGGAAAAACTTGCAGTTTGTTTTGCCAGTGCTTTCAGAAGACAAGTTCCTTCTACCCAATAACGGAGTTAGACAATTTTTATTAACATGAACTCTATGCTTTCATCTAATCTTTCCTATTTATTTTTTTATATGAATGCGCCTCTGAAATTTTACCTACATTTTCCAGGCTACAGGCACGGTACCAGGGCAGCTGCTCTCCATGCAATGAAATTACGGATAAAATGTGTACAATGCCGTTGGTAACTTAACTTAGACCACTATCTAAGTTTGTGAGTGCAGCACTTTTTTCATTCTATCGTATTTTTTACGAGAAATATGCATCCAAAGTCTGTTATAATGTTGTGTTACCTCTAACTTTTCAACGGTGTTTTTAAAATCTAATAAGTCACAATGTGTAAAAAAATTTATTTGACATTATTTTCCAAGTCTAACCTTAAAACTAGTTCAAATTAAAATAAACTATCGGAAACTATCAAAAAGGAGAATATGTGATACTTCACTTCTAACTTCAAGGAGTTTGTTTTAGGTTATGGGCCTCCCTTTCCCTCATTACTTTCGATCAACAATATAATACGTTACCAAGAGTCTCATAATCGAATTATCATAACCTCAATATTCATAACTGTAACGGCTCCAGGAGGTTCTTACTACTTTATTATGTCCTCGGGAATAATTTAAACGCAGAGACATAACATTTGTTTCACGTAATCTAAGCGGAGAGTTTATTGCGGGCACTAAATTATATTCCCTCTCGGAGGACGCTTAGTGGAAAATAAAAGTTATAAGAGTCAAATTTTATAACGGACGTGTATGTTGTCATTATTGTAATATATTTTTAGCTACACCGGGTCGTAAGTTTAAGGAAATAAAGTTTGTATATATATAATTTTCTTTTTTTGATAACATAATAACTGAAGATATTATAGGTTAATACATAGAAAATATATAATTGTATACATATCTATTTAGAGCGTGAGGAGTAGTCTCATTCTTTAGGGTTTAAATTTAAGCATAGATTAATTAGATAACTTCTATTATGGCGAGCTGTGATTCTAGTTCGGGTAAATATGCTGATACATCTGGTGTTGCAAGCGTCCATAGGCAACGGTGACCGCTTACCATCAGGCGGACCGTGTGCTTGTTTGCCACCTTAGTGGTATTACAAATATTGATATCTTCTAGAAGCGTGATCGTTTCAAGGTCAAAATATCCATTTCTATAAATTCAATATCTACCCAACTTTCTTTTCCACCTTTATGCTAAAAATTTCCAAATTTATAGACAGGCTACACTTAAGGTACTCTCTGATTCTATGAAAGCTCTTAATTTAGTCTATATATTGCAATGGAGCGAATTCAATGGTTTTTAAGTAGCGTAAAAATCCTAGGTCTGTGCCTTAAAGTTATCTATTTGAAATCGCAAGCAATGGTCATTGGTAGTTCTTGATTGAGTTCGAAGTGAGGCTGCGAAACACTTCTTCATATAGTGCTCAATTGTGTGCCAATTAAATTTAGCGATACAGTTAAGAACCTAGCTATCATATTTGACCGCACGCAATCTTGGATACCCAAAATTAATGAAATAAGTAGGAAGATCTTCACTGCTTCTGGCTCCTCTAGGCGTTTACAGAATTTCTGCCGATACACAAAACAAAAACAGTATCTACACTTTCCCTTTTTTGATTATACCTGTTTACCTTAATGTTACACGGGACCAACTAAACAAACTTCAGTATCTTCAAAACATTTGCATAAGATTTATATTTGGATTGCGCAAATATGATCGCGTCTCAGAATTTCGAGCCCAGCTGAAGTAGTTACCTATTTATCTTCGAATATCCTTTCGATTCTTTACAATTAATAATACCTAACCTAAAAGAACGCTTCTGTTTTCATGGTTCTGGTATCCCTAGTTTTAGAAAAACCATGAATTTACCTTTGAAAACTTCTACTCATTATTATAATATCTAACACTCTTCTTTTAAAGCTATCTATCTATGAAAAGCTTTTCCGCTTAAAATTAATGACCTTCTCTACTTAGAAGGTCATTGCTTGAAATAAAACTTTCTATCCTTAAGTGTTATTAAAATGAACTAAAATCTCATAGGATATATCACGTTTCTTCCCTATTATTACTATGATAGCCTTATAATATGTATATTTATTTATTTAACATATACTTAATTGTTAGCTTATGTATATGTTTATAGTATGACTAGCTTATACCCGCGACTTCGTCCGCGTGGACTTTGGACAAAAATAGAAGCTTTTACTGTTTTACCAACAAATATCAGAATTCTCATACTTTTCTCTTATTTTGCCCTCTCGAGGATGATTTTCCAAAGACGTTAAAACTCGTTAATCCTAAATCTGAAAGGCCAAATACTATTTTTTCTGCATTTAGCTTGAAAAATTACGAATTTTTTTGCAAACTTCTAAACTCCAATGTTCACCATTAGGGGATGATATTTGAAAAGTCCTTTCAAATCAAACAATATTTACTTAATTAAATTTCTGAGAACACTTTTGGATCGTCGATACAATTTAAACAATGTTAATTTCTACCAAAAAAAGCTGGCAAGAAGTTCTATTTGAAGTGCTAATACAATTCTTTGATAATCAGCTAACAAGTATAAAATATGTATTAAAACACTTAGTAGGTAATATAAATAAGTTAGTAAGCTATTTAAAACAAAGTCAAACACATGTCAATGATTAGTTTTTTGTTTTTATGTAGCATAGGGGGCGCACCATGTGAAGCGTCAAATCGTCAATCGTCTGAAGGAATTCAGATATTTAAGAGTATTCCTTTTTCATATTTAATAGTACTAATGGCATTAGCACCATCATAAAGTTTATTAAATTCTTGCGCAATTGTAATTAAAACTATCCATACTATCCTGAATTTAATATAAAAATAAATATTGTAAATGCGAAAGTAACTCTGCCTGTTACCTGTTCACGCTCAACGCGCTGTACCTATCAAGATGAAATTTGGAATGGAGATAGTTTGAGTCTTTGAGTCAAGGCTACTTGAAAACGTCAAACTTAATAGAGCAAAAAAAATTTTTATAAAAAAAATCTCACTTTTTTGCTTATAACTTCTTTAATTTTTAATTTAGGGCAAAAAGTTACATAAACATATTTGTAGGCAAAACAATTTGCTACAAATTATGTTCTTACGAATTTTTTGTTAGACGCATAGTTTCCGAGATATCGCGAAAAAAGTGTTTTCACCCCCTTTTCCAAGACGGCGGCCGGATGACAAGGGTAGCGACCCCTCAAACTTGAGGTTAAGCTTCTATTGATCCCCCACACATGTCCCAAAAATAAAATTGCGTCCTTTAACAAATGCAATATTCGGTCCTTAAATTGTAACATTTCAATGGACTATGAAGTCTTTTTTTTATCTATACGTATTCTTCTTCGACTTCTATTTATACGTATCACATGGTGCCCCTCCTACGCAATCTGAAAAACAATAGGCAATTGAAATATTAGGTAAATTTTGATTGTTTTTTTTTAATCAAACTATTTACGTTGTAAATCTTGTTTATTAAGTATTTCAATACAAAACATGTATTTATTAGTTGATACACTATAATATTATGTTTCATTTGTGATTTTACAAAGAGTACCTATTGGACGCACGCAATAAAACAGTATTGTAATTAGTTTGTAAAGCTAGTTGTAGTTATTTTTCTTGACGATTCGAAAGTGTTCTTAGTAACCCATTTGAATAAAAAGATTTTGATTGATTTGATTGATATAGAACAGGGAAATTGGTCATCGCCAAAAGATTTTGGCGGAAATATCCTCTGGCTATCTCAGTCCCCAACAAGTTATCACGTAGCACTGTTTTTTTGAGATGGAACACTGCCTCACTCTTCAACTAACAGAAAAATCTATTACCATCAAAAGTCTTGACCGGGCCACAAAGTCCAATAGCATTTTTTGCGTCGATCCATTGTGGCGTAAGCAATAGTGAACCACTTTATAATACCTTCGATGTTATCCGTAATACCTTTTAGAAAATTATGTTGACAAGATAATATTTAGATATCACTGACTGAAGTTGGAAGCGTGCGTAATTTGTAAACTATACTTACGACGAATTTCATTTTTGTTTTATTTAAAACTATTTTAATGTCCCAAAAGAAACATTTTTGGCAATACGCAATTTATTTATTTATATTTTTCAGGTTCTGATCAGGCAACCGTGGTTTTTAGGGTTCCGTACCCAAAGGGTAATTAGTGTTACCCTATTACTAAGCCTCCGCTGTCCGTTCGTTCGTCCGTCTCTCCGTACGTCTGTCACCAGGCTGTATCTCATGAACCGGGATAGTTAGACAGTTGAAATTTTCATAGAAGATGTATTTCTGTTGCCGCTATAACAACACAATAAAATAAATATTTAAGGGGGCTCCCATACAATAAACGTGGTTTTTTTAGCTCGATTTTGCTCAAAATTGTTAACGGCAACAGGTAGACGCTTAAAATATTCAAGAATTATATAGTCAATTTAAAAACGAATAATTAATTTAAAATAAAACAATTATTAATGGGGGGCTCCCATACAAAAAACTTGATGTTGTGTGACTAAAAATGTCATGATTTTAGTTATTATCAGCTTTTTCTGCGGCCGCCGCTTGACCTATAACGTTCGAGATCGTGAAATGTGACTAGACAAAAGTTCTACCCAAATTCCTACCAAGGTGAAAATGAGTAAGAATTTTTAAAATATATTAAAAATAAAATTTCAAAATATTTTAACATATATTAAAACTATAGAGATGTATATATAACTTTGAATCGTTATATCTCAAAAACGGTGGCTCGTAGAAAAAAAGTATACATTTTTTGTAGATAATTTTATGATCTACAATTTTTATTTTTATGATAAAACTCACCGATTTGGTGAAAATCGGGAAAAACTCATATTTTTGACCTTGAATATTTTTTTTTCCATACAGATGGGGAACTTTCAAATTTTATTTTTAATCATATTTTAAACAATCTTACTGATTTTCAGCCTGATGGGAATTTACTTTCAGCTTAACTCTCATTTTTTGGTCTACTTTGACCGGATTATGTATATACGTCAATTTTACATTATTTTTTAACATTATTTATATTTTTTATAACGGCTCAAATAAATATACAGTAACAATACACAATCCTCCCAAAAAAGCAGAAGCTGTGTTATGGGAGGCAATGAGTTCCATGTTCCATGTTCCGGTTGTAGCATTTTATAGGAAAGCGGTAGTGAAGAGTGAACAGTGGACTTCTAAATCGTATATGTGTTTGTGTGTGTGTGTGTGTGTGTGTGAGTGAGTGTGTGTGTGAGTGTGTGTGTGTGTGTGTGTGTATGTGGCAAAATTTAAACTCAGATATTAATAGAAAAAAAAAATTAGTCTGTTAACTATTAATTTTAAGTTACCTATTTAGTTTATTTTAAGATAGTTTGTAATTATAAGTATAGTAATTTTTAACATTGTGATTAAATAAAATTAATATAGATGTAGTAATCAATGAAACTACATAGATCGAAGAATCAAAAATTTCAGATCATATTTGTATATTTATTTGTAAATATCGTCATACAGTGGGTTCGCACTGTGCGGCGAACGTCATCGGTTTTACGAAGGCGTATTAAAGTCAAAGTCGATATCAAAATTATTTATTCAAACTAGGTTTTTACAAATAATTTTGAATCCTCAAAGTTATGAAATACTATTATTTAAGTTTGTCGTAACGTTTAAAGTTCTCAATATATCTGACCGTAGTGTCGTGATGGTATTACTTTCATATTAGTAGGTACCTGCTAGCTTTTGAGTGAGTATTTGTCTGCTTGGACGATATCTTCAGTTGTAATAAACGGTTTTGGTTACAATGTTGCTTAAGTAATATTAATGAAAACCGCATCAAAATCTGTTGAACAGCTTTTGCGTCTTGACAACACAAACAACTACAAGAAAAAAAAAATGGTTTGGGTCTAGAAATTCCAAAATACTCGATGCCTTCCTTTTTTTAAATATCTCTAATATATATAAACATCCATGTTTACAGTTTTATAATAACATAGATTTTAATTCTCCAGCATAGTAGAAACTGATATCGCAAAATTAAATCCTGTTATAAACACGGCGTATTCCAGGAAGCTGAACATAAACGCTGGCAAAGTTTTATACGTGAAAATAACATTAGCATAGTTATTGGACGCTTTGAGATGAGACCTTCGTAAAGGTCGCTTTGGGGCTGAAAACCCGCTTTCCAATAATCTCTGTGATTCCCATCCCGAACATAAAACACATAAAAGAATTGCGTACGCAGGTAATTTATATTATATGGTACTTTATGTTTATGCAGTATTTACATTGGATTAGCAGTTTAAACGTCTACTTAAAATTGGTTTAAGTACATCCTTAACGTCTTAATTAAGTATCAATTTGTACTACATCTATAGTAGAAATTTTATACATCATTATTAAAGGTATAAAGAATTATAAAATAGTTTTTGTTTAACAATAAAATAGTAGTTTATGAAACTATCTTATAATAAGGGTAATATAAATCTAGTGTGGGTTAAAGGAGCAAGCCAAAAAAGAGAAACCTAGTCATATGCAGTTTCTCACACTACTGTATCTACACTCATGTTATTGTTAAACATTTTTTTATTAAAATTAAAATTTAACAATTTTGCACAATAAAAATTGTATTTGCCACAGCATTACTACTTAACAAGACGTGTCGAATGAAAAGTTAATTCTACCAAACACTTGAAATTATTATGGTAACTGGACAAGGGAATATTAAATACCATGTGTTTTTAATGATATTCGAAATAATATTAGAAGCTCGAATACTAACAGCACATAAGAAACAATGTAAAAAATACTCTCTAAATAAATTAATAAATGATAGTAAATGGAAAAAGTTAAAGTTATGACTATAGTTACTGTTAGTACTAGGCATGATCACAGATATAAAGTGCCGAATGACCGATTTTGCTTGCACTAATCGAGGAACCTTTCGCCTCTTTTCGAATAGATGTTCTACATACTAAACTGGTAACTGCCATGCACATAGGTAAATAGTAATCGGTCTCGGCATTCTCGGCTACAAATCTAACCGAGAACTCTGTCTTGGTTCTCGGCTAAAAATCGCCGAGATTCTCTGACATAACCGGGATTGTTAGACGGTATGGTAATCAAATTTTACCGCGCGCGTCTACGTTCGTCTCTCGCTGTCAGTGCGTGAGTGATCTGTCTTGTGGTTGGTAAAGTCAAATCAGGATAAATTTGACTTATGGGTAGCTCATAATTTCATAGAGTTAGAAGCTCAGCCAATGATTAGTGATGAAAACAATTAATTCAAATGCTGTGACCAACTTAGTGCTTTTCTCAGAAAGCCAAGATTGCAAAGAAACGCTAATATTTTTGAGTATTGGTATTCGTCAGCTTAAAAAGCACTGAAGTCTGCATCGAAAAAGTTTTTATCAGCGCCGCCTTCCAGTGTAGCAAGTGAACAGCTCTTTAGTAGAACGGGTCAGTTACACTATTACTAAGTTATACTTCTCTTTAAAGGTTGAAAACGCCGAAAAACTGCTTTTTTTGTGCTACAACATCATATTGTTTAATTTCAATTATTTAAACAAGTATTAATTACTCTTTAATATAAATATAATAGTATGCAAAATTAGCGTATATTTCATTTTGTTTTTCACAATTTATCTATTCTTGGTCTCGGCTATTGGTCTCAACCGAGATTTTATTTTATTCTCGGTCTCGGTCGACCTTTAGTAAATAGTCTAAACTGTCAATATACAATACAACATAAAACTGATGTAGGTGACCGTGTCTTGGACTGCCATTTTAAATTGGGCCAACCAAAATGTTGCCAATACATATTTTAACATTATTTATGTTCTAAGTTGAGAAATACTAGTAGTAAAATGTTTTTAGAACTGTTTGAGGCCGCAAGGACAGTTAGAATCCATACTAATATTATAAATGCGAAAGTAACTTTGTCTGTCTTTCTGTTATCTCTTCACGCTTAAACCACTATTATTAAGAAGGATTAAGATGAAATTTGGCATGGAAATATTCTGAGTCCCGGGAAGCACATAGGCTAATTAAAAACGTCAAGTGTGAGTCGGTTTTTTTCCTACGTATAATTCTTCTGTACGTGTGTTTTTCATCTAACTCCTCCTAACGGCTGTAACTATTTGGGTGAAATTTTGTCGAATATTTCAATGGTTTTCCGACGTTCTGGGTTACACCAGCCTTGGTCACGGGTGGAATCGGGAAAAAGGTATTTTGCCAATTAACAACGCGTTCATTCCCATTTAATTTTTAAATTAGTAATGGTAGTCGGTGTATCACTGATCTTCTCCTTAACAGCAAGGATGATTTTAATGATATATTTTGTGTACGTGCGAGTGGGTCCCTGCAAAGTTTGAATTTACAAATGGACCCGGTAGGTGACGGTGTCGGTGTGTCACCGATCTTCTCCGAAATGGCAGGGAAGATTTTAATGATTTTTTGTGTACGTGCGAGTGGATCCCTGCATAGTTTTAAAACACAATTGACGTTGCAGTTGGTGTGTCATTGATCTTCTACTAAACACCAGGGACGATTTTAATGATATTTTTTGTGTACGTGCGAGTGGGTCCCTTCATGGTTTGATAACACAATTTGACCCGGTAGGTGGCGCTGCAGTCGGTGTGTCACTGATCTCCTAAGCAGCAGGGAAGTGTCATATACCACAACTTTAATCATTGTGAAATTTGTCGCTTGGAAACGACACATTACATATAACGTAATAAACGCACTGAAAGTGCTAGCTTAAAACCAAAACGATTTTGAAAAGGCTTCCCACCAATACTTTCATCATAAAAGATTTGGAAGAAAATAAAAAATAAATAATTTATACATTGAGGTCATAGTAAACAGTAAGATATCCAAAAATGATGACTCAACTGTAGATTCCTTAGAAGTAATTGTGGAATCACAAAATTAAAAAATATAAATGTTCAATCTAAAATATCATTTTAATATGGCGCTGCTTTTTCGGGCAGGACAACGCTTGCCGGGCCCGCTAATATTTCATTATTCATACTAATATTATAAATGCGTAAGTTACTCTGTCCGTCTGTCTGTCTGTTACCTCTTTACTCTTAAACCTGTACTAATTAAGATGAAATTTGCCATGGATATAGTCTGAGTCACAAGAAAGGACAGTGGCTACTTGAAAACCTCGTTTGAGTCGTTTTTTTTCTATAACATTTATATATTAATATTTTCTTTATTGAAATTAAAATCCTACATCGATAACCGAATTCAGGGCGGGTGAAACCGCGGGCAACAGCTAATATTATACACATTACTCTAAATTCTGCAATTGCAAACAGTTTAATTTTCTATAAAAAATTAATTTAACAAGCAGTCAAACAATAAAAGCTAGTAGAGTTAACATTATCCTCACCCTCAAACTAAATATTTGGAAAGCTTTTGCTGGGTAAACTTTCGGGCTTAACCACCAAAGTGCTTACAAATATTTGAAGAACATTTTTACAAATATTTTATTTATGTCTATTCCGAAAAAGCATATGTTTCATGACAGTGACAGTTTTAAGGTCTGCGTTTCTATTAGATAAATGGCTTTGTATGGACTTTAAGGTTATGTTATTTACTAGCCCCACGGTGTTACCCACGTGGTTTAACTCTTTCCGTCCCATACAAACTTTCGTCCGCTACCGGTTAGGGTATTAGTTTCCAAAAATGCTGAAATATGTCATTATTTATTTGAAATTAACTACCTAAATACCAATTTCCTAGATCTTATTAATAAAAATAATCGAGTTTCCACTAGGACATGACTTCAGAAAGCAAAAGGTCAAATACCAATTTACATGGATTAAGGGTAAAGGGCCGTAGATTGTTTTTCATACAAAACTGGTTTGCCACAATATTCAAAATTCCGTGAATTACATTTTAATTTAAAAAACCGTTAAATGGAGCCTTACCACGTTGGTTGTATACATTAACTATATTACATGGATATTAAATGGATAGTATCCACGTAATTAATGTTTCCCTGTCAGCCTTTTTTTAACAAATAGGTAACAATTACGCGTTTAACTACTTTATTTTGTGTTATACTTAATAACGTTGAAAAAAACTGTGAAACGGCTAACGCCAATGACAAATGTACTTAAGTTAACATTAATATAAACATATTAACAGAAAATTATCTCTCAAAGAAGCACATAAGAAATGAAATACTTGACAAAGACATTTAAGGCTTCATTTATCTTCATACAGTGCAAAAAGAAGCAAGTCTTTGTCTCCTCAGTCTGTTGTTCATTTATCTTAAGTTTTTCTAAGTCTGGTCATAAAGTAGAACTTAACTTGGGATTTCTTGCCAACTTTTAGGGCCCTGTGAAAAATAAGTACTAAACGAGACCCTGGAGAATATCGTAAATGTCATAATCAAATTGAAATACTATGCTATTTCTTCTAGTATATTACTATTGGCTTTTCTTACTTTATTGTTATTATATTTAAACGTTCGCGTAGGTAAAAATAAATCTGTATAATATAAAGAGTCACCTATTACGATAAACAAACCAAATTAACATTTTTGTTGCAACGTAGCATCTAATCGAACTAAAATTTGGAATAGGGTTAGATGAAAAGACGGCTCTGTATATGTATATATAGTTAGGCTACTTTTTATCGAAGAAAAGTTCCGGCAGAAATTATTATTGGCGACTGTGTGTTCTACCGCTTGTACAATGAGATGTGTTCTGAGGAATTGTTCGAAATGATGACGGCTACTTTCTACCATCGCACCGCTCGCCATCGGCAGTGAATTCGTTTTCACACTTTCAGCCGAAATGATCGCGTATAGTGCAGTTTCAGAGAAACTTTCTCCCGCGAACGCTAGGGTTGTGAATGAGCTCCCTGCCAAAGTTTTCTGTAAGGAGTACAGTATGGGGTTATTCATACTTGAAGAACCCAAAGAAGTTATTGGATTTTTGAAGGGTCGGTAACGCGTGAGTGAAACCTCTGGTGTTGCAAGCGTTAAAAGCCACGGTGACCACTTACCATCAGGCGGACCGTCAGCTTGTTTGCCACCTTAGTGGTTTATGGCGACCACTGCAACTTCCTGTCTATTATCAAGGACTTGCTGTAGAAATCAAACGTGGATAACCGAATTTAGTACGGGCGAAGGGCATTATGTAATATTTACACAAACACGTATTTAAAATTAATTTACATGAGAAGAAAACTTTGTACTCAAGAAATTAGAACAATGTATTCAAACACGGAATCGAGCCGCGCACACGGCAAGCCAAAGGCCAGGGTTTCGGCAAGAATAAAAAAAAACAGCCAAGGGCGTGTTGTACACGTACTAGTAGTAAGTTGGGCTTCATAAAATTAGAGTTATTGCAGATATCTGAAAAACTTGTAGACAGATTTTGTTTTAAACAATTTTTATTGACAGTGTTTATAAAATATTATACTTATGGCTAAATTTTAAAACACGTGGCATAAGACTTGGGGGAGCTTTTGGATTTGGGGGGGGGGGGCAGGCTTGGCTAGGGGGGGCAGACCTGATAGAGAATGTCATTTTAATATAGTGAACATGTTCATTTTGAGCAAATTCCTTCAGGTTACGGGCACCTAGCGGGGGCAGCTGCCCCCCCCCCCCCCCTGCCTGTACCTCACTACGCCCATGAGCACAGAGCTGCTGTGCTGCGGTATTTTAAAATGAAATGTGAGAGAGGGATTTCGTTTATCTGTACGAAATAAGTAAAAGAAATGTTTACGAAGAAAAGTTTTATTCAAGTATTCTTAGCATTTTTTATTCAATGTGTATGTACCTTTTTATTTTTCAGGTAATTGTTTGCAGGACTTTATGCACACAAGCTGAAAAGCCGATTATCATGTACTATGCACCAGTATACCCTTCTTCTAATTCTAAATATAATCCACAGTTCATTTAAATAAGAGTTAATTTCATGAAACTACGGCTTTGGGTTAGCATTTCCAAAATTGTTATATTAATAACAAAAAAATTTATACAAGCTATTTATCCGAAATACACGAATGGTTTTCGAGGCACTCAACAACTTTTACGTGTAGGCAATTAGTTACTTAGTGGCTAGCAGCAAACAAAATTAAAAATGAAAATGCACATAATTATTTGAATGAAAACGGTTTGTACAGAAGTAAAGTGGCAAACAAGCTTACGGTCCGCCTTATGGCAAGCGACCACCACAGCTTACTTATTTATTTTATTTATTATATTAAGATATTTATATTGAAAAACAAATAGTCTTTTATTTATTTTTTTACAGTAGTACCTTATCTTAAAACTAGACCTATAGTTCCCTTATTTGCTATATTGAATCTAATGTATATTAACTTAGCTATATATTATTATTTAAATAATACAAGATAATATACCTACATAATTTAGAAATAATTTAATCTTAATTATATATGTACACATACGTACACATCCATATACCTAAATAAATATGAAAATATATGTATCTATAAAAATATAAACTATATTATTTTAACAGACAGAATACATACTTACATATTATAATAGACAAAAGTGATTTTAACTTTTGTGAAATAAAATAGATTTTAATTGTTTTTTATAACTAGGTAGAGAGCAGAAAAATAAATCTATTTTGTTTAAGCAGTGTAACTGATCATTATAAAATTTACAAGCACGCTTTATGAAACTGTTGTTGATATAACATTTAGTACTAGGAGTTACGAAAAATAACTTCATTTTACGACATTCTCTTTCATGTTTGCAAGGCACTCTTATATTTATATATTGTAGCAAAGAGGAGTCAATAACGTTATTTATGATTTTAAAAATAATTATGGAATCAATAAAATTTCGACGTTGACAAAGATGAGCCATATTGTGTGTTGCAATACCTGGTGCAACACTCGCCGTTGCTGACCCTTCATCCATACTGTTGACCTTAGAGAAAACCTTGGCAGGGAGCTCATTGCACATCCGAAGCGTTCGCCGGAGAAAGTTTGTCTGAAACCGCACTGTACGTTAATTTCTCTGAAAGTTTGACTTTGACTTTGCTAGGGTTTCTGTACCATAATAGTAAATGCCACGTATTTTAAACATCACAAACTTATCCTGTTGTCAAAATATAATTACTTTAACTTTTGTGTTTAAAGTTTTTACTGTCTTCTGTAAAAAAAAAAGTTTCCGATTATATATTGTAGACATGACGTAAACACATAATATATTATTTGTACAAAGATACAAGTTTTGTAACTGGGAAAATCCAGATGCAAACGGAGATGCTTGAAGTTGGTGACAACTGCCACTTATGGATGGAGGTCACGTCACACTTTGGTGCTCTGGTGGCACGATGGTGACATAAAGAAACGCTAATGACATCTAGTTCTTTTAGTTGTTTGGAAGAAATAAAAGTATAGGAAAGTATTTCCTGGTTATTTTTCTTATTTCCATTTGCTATTCAATCTTTCTTTGTCCTTGTTATTCCTTTAATAAATTTTTGTATTTCCATAATATCTGTATACTAGCTTTTGCCAGCGGTTTCGCCCGCGCTAAATTCAAAACTCCTCAATTATAGAAAAAACAAACAATCAAATCTTTACTCCATAATATCATAATACATTCGTGTCTGTGAAACCATGAAAATACACATACAAAATTTCAACATAATCGGTCAAGCCGTTTAGTAGTAATGTAAAAAAGATAAGTACGGAAGGATAATTCTTACTACTCGTTGTACTATTACCCGTTTTCCCGTAGGAATGAAGTATGTTCCCGCAGTAAAAAGTAGCCTATGTTCATCAGGGATAATGTCGGCTTCTAATGGTACTTAAAAGAATTTTTCAAATCGGTTAAGTAATTTCGGAGCCTATTCAATACAAACAAACAAAGAAACAATCAAATCTTTCCTCTTTATAATATATATAAAATAAAATTAAAATTTGGCATGTGAGACCAAAACTTTATGAAGGGCACCACAAAGAAACGATTTTGAAAAATTCTGTACCTAGGGAGATAAAAAGGGGGTCGGAAGTTTGCTAAGAAGCTTAATAAATGCATAAGAATTGGTACTTTGCCTTTATGTTTCAACGTTTTCGGAAAATAATCCCCTACAGAGCAAAATAGGGAATAAATATTTGTATGAAAATTCCGATATTTTTTTAGGTTTATCCATAACAATTAAAAGCTTTATTTTCTGAAGGTCGTGGGAATAAGTTAGTATAATAATAATATTAAGTACGTTGATTCCTTTTGGGATGTAGAAATGCATTAAGAAAAGGTTTTACGGCAAGGTCGGAATAAGGGGCCACAAAGTGGTTCAAAGTTTATATGAAAGTCTTATATTTTTGATGTTAGGGCATGAAATTTCATATTAAGGTTTTAAGAATTTCATATAAGTGAATAGACTTATAAGTTTTTTACGACAGAGACGGATTAGCTATCCTTGGCACAGGGAATTCTAGTTGTGGGCCAGGAATGTATCTTTGTTATATCATTAGTAGATCGTGCACACTGACTGAAATGTGTGATATTTAATATTTTAGTGCAATAAATTTATAGTAAAGGGGCCAAAGCGATAATGAAAGCCTATTTTTTAAAGCTATGAGTATCAAAGCCAGTATCTAGATCTGGAAAAGGAACCTTAATGGGACTAAGAATGAGTCGCAAGCACCAACTAGTGGATAGTATTAGGTATATATATTAAAGATAATGAACATTTAATGTGCACACAAATTACCGCGGAACCTATTTCAAATTTCAAAATTAGGCACACTAATATACCATTATTAGGATTATTTTATGCTAATTGAGAGTTCTCACGGTAATAGGTTTCTATTGCTGGCGAAATCTTATGAACATAGTACACCTAAATGTATAAAACCGTTGTGTCGCTGACTGACCTTTAATCAACGCACAGCTTAAAACAGGGGCGATTATGACGTGACATTTTCAGAGTAGCTTTCTTAAGTAGATATCAATGAAATTTTGAAATTAAAAAAGGGTTCACCCGTGAGATAAATAATATACTAATATACTAAAAGGTGTGCACTGCAGATCCAAGAACCAAGAAAAGCCAGTCCCTAGCTAAAAGGGGAAGAACGTCAGCCAACATTTTTGCCGTATATTAAAGGAGTAACAGATATATTTGCTAGATATTAAAAAAAAAATTCAATAAAGACCGTATTTACTCCCTTAAAATTATGCTAGCTCGTAAACTGACCATAAGCTTGCCCAGGCTACTACGAGTAGATCTGGAAAATTCTGAAACTAGCTTATTACACGTAACAGATGTCTGTGGTTAAAATCGTAGTTGTGTCGTAGCAACTTTGTGGCGTAGTGTCATCAGCGGCAGATTAACATTGTGTCGTAGCGTCATCGTAGCAGATTTACTGGGACTTAAACAATAGCAGCACTATCGGAATATTTGAAACAATCTGCTAAGTGCCAGTCGGACTCATAGAATACATTATAGGGTAAAAGCCGGATACTTGCCGCACTTTTCGAAACAGGTTTATTCTTTTTAAAATATGAACTTGCTGAAAATATTCAGTATGTATCTCACAACATAGGTCTTTTATCCTCTATAAAAGCCAATTTTTGGATACGAAATTAACAATGGTTTTAAAATGTAAATACTGGTTTATTTCATCTCTCAGAAGAGGGATAGTTGCCTACTATTGCGGATAGTAGCCTAGCGATGAAAATGCTTCGGGGGATACTTGCCATGTGCGGGGAAAGTAAGTAACCTCGGCACGATTTTTATTTTGGATAGAAATAAATTTATATTAATTAAAGTAATCTTTATTATTTATTTTACAGTCTTTATAATTTACTGAGATCTTTTATTAAGTACAATTTTAAATATTAATTACCATTATTAATAGTTTAGTTTAGTCACAGTTAATTCGAAAAAAACAACAAAAAAATAAAATCCGTCTTTGCTTGTTAAGAAATTTTTAGTCACTATAGGGGCAACTATCCGCGAAATGCCCCATTTATTTGCAAAATAAATAAAAAATATTTAGCAATAAAACATACTAAACAATGTAATTAAAAATCTAATGCATGCAAAGAAACAAAAAAATTACTGAAACTACGATCAGTAATAAAAATATTCAATAGAAACTACTTACCAATATAATTATAACGCCCGTCAAAGTTTCGCCGCGGAAGATTTTTGCTGACACCAAAAATACCAGTGCCCCTATTCCGATGGCTTACGCGACACTGAGGCCTGCAGGGCGGTCACTACTAATTGTTGTAAAGCGATAACACAACTTATAATCGTAACATAGTTTATTAACAACCGGGGCATGTATCCGACCGAAGCAACTATCCGGCTTTTACCCTATATAAAAAAATATTTGTTTTATTTTAATTTTATTATTGGTTTCTAAAATGAATATATAACTAAATATTCTGTGAATATTTCAAGCGTCTACCTGGTGCCGTTATCAATTTCGAGCAAAAACGAGACAAAAAAAATCACGTTTGTTGTATGGGAACCCCCTTAAATATTGATTTTTTCTGTTTTTTAGTATTTTTTTTTATAGCGGCAACAGAAATACATCATCTGTGAAAATTTCAACTGTATAACTATCACGGATCATGAGATACAGGCTGGTGACAGACGGACAGACGGCCTGACGGACTGGCAGCGGAGTCTTAGTTATAGTGTCCCGTTTTTTACCCTGACCCTAAAAAGGATTAAAGAGCATTATAAATCACAATCTAAGTAATATGAGGGTTCAACCAATATCTGTGTAGGTATGTATATTCATATATAGGATACATATATTATAAATGTATGTTTATGTAGAAATATGATATATAACTATGTGTTCATTTGTATTTTTACGTAGTTTTACAGGAAATTACTTTTATTTTGTTAAATTTTAAATTTCATTAGCTGTTTTTTTTTCATATCATGTTTTAATTAAGGTACGCATGCCTACCTGATATCATATTTGTTATAAATGTTCTCAATTAAGTTTAGCTGTAACAAATCTCTTAATAGAGATCAGCTGTGAGATAAGCCTGTAGCACGTAATGCCAAAATTATAAGCATTATAACTGTTGCTTGTTGAAAAGGTGGTGGTATTTGCCCATGTAGGTCAAAGAACTTTTTTTAATATTTGACTCTACAAATTAAAATATATCGCAAAAAAGGGTTTAAGAGTAAAATTAAGATATTACCTAACTTTTAGCTACAATATAAATGTTAAGATAAATAATCCAATTGTATTTTATTATCAGTAAGTTTACGCAATACATAACTCTGACTACCAAAATACAAAAACTGACACTGACTTGGCGGCAACTTTTAATACAAAAGATAAAGTAAATCACCTTTTTTACCTCCAAGATAGGTCAAAATAGTCAAAACCATTACAGCTAGCACTATAGATATCCTAAATGAGAATGAGATCGCAACCTACTCACTAATAACTTACTAAAATAAACTAATACTCAAGTAATAAGTGTAGATATAGACTGCAATAATCATTAGTATCTGCAATCGGACAAAACCGTAGCTCACTCCTGCATTATGAGTTTCTGAAATCAAAAAATTACTAACACTGCACTGGGAAAAAATATAGGTGTTTTTTAGGTTTTCGGTACCGACTAATTAGGTAAGGCGAGGACACCCGACTTAGTCGGTTACATTATCCTTTACCACTAGGTACTGCTAAAGTAGGTGGAATCAACCAACTACATTTTAACTAACTATTATTAGGTAATTGGTATACCTAATATAGTCAGTAAATGTTTCCTACGCTATAGTAACTTACTAAGTGGGAATGTTACCTAATAAGTTGGTTGGTATAACCCAGCAAGTAGGTTACTAAGTGGGAATGCAACGGTTGGTGTTACCTAATGACTAGGTTGATACTACCTAATGAGCAGGTTATTAGTACCTAATTAGTAGTTTGCTGCTACCTACTAAGTAAGTCAATGTTACCTAAGGGCTAGGTTGATAATACCTAATAAGTAGTTTGCTGCTACCTACTAAGTAGGTCGGCGTTACCTAATGACTGGGTTGATAATACCTACAGATCAGGTTGTAAGTACCTTATAAGTCGGTAAGTAGCAACTATTGAGTAGGTTATTAGTACCTAATAAGCCGGTAAGTAGATACTAGTGAGTAGGTTATTAGCACCTAATATAAAGGTTGTTAATACCTACCAAGTAGGTCGGAGTTACCCAATGACTTGGTTCATCACTGGGTAGTGACAAGG
Source organism: Apoda limacodes (assembly GCA_946406115.1). Classification (NCBI taxonomy): domain Eukaryota; kingdom Metazoa; phylum Arthropoda; class Insecta; order Lepidoptera; family Limacodidae; genus Apoda; species Apoda limacodes. The sequence continues at coordinate 27,268,898 of OX291542.1, read as the reverse complement.
CTAATAATACGATATGAGTAGGTTATAAGTACCTCATACGTCGGTAAATAGAGCCTTTTGAGTAGGTTATTGGTACCTAATGAATAGGTTATTAATACCTACTAAGTAGGTCGTTGTTACCTAATGACTTTGTTGATAATACCTAATGAGTAGGTTGCTGGTTCCTAATATAGGGTCCGTGTACCTGGTAGGAAGGAGTAGGCCGCTGCTACGAAAGGTGCGTCAATGTTCAGCTCGGAGTCACCAATGTGGAGCGGCGGCAAAGAGGAGATCGCCTGACCGCAGTGGTCTACTGAACTTGTGTTTTGGTTTCTATATATACTGAACTGTCTAAGAAACTTTGATAGCACGATGTAGGACGCGTGACGTTAGCCTTGCTGCTAAGTGTCTTGACTGACACTTAGTAGGTTTTATGTTACCTACTCAGTAACCTACTAAGCAGGTTATTGTAACCTAATTATTATGTTAGTTAAACCTACTGAGTTCTTTGACTGACATCTATTTCGTAGCTTTGTGTTACCTACTCAGTAACCTATTAAGCATGTTGTTGTAACCTACTTAGAAGGCTAGTTTTATTTATTGCCGGTTGCCGGTTCTTCTCAGTACAAAGTCTCCCGCCCTGTAGACTTACGAACCGATGGCGTAGTGACATTCATAAATGCTCAATTATTGTAGCCTAAACTGAATAAATTATATTGAATTTGAATTTGAATTTGAATATTCATTAACCTACTAAATGCGTTGATTGCTGCCTACTTAGTAGGTTTGTGTTACCTACAGCATAGGTTGTTGTTACCTTCTGAATCGGTTAATGTCTCCTGATTAGTGGGTTAGTGTTACCTTTTGGGTAGTGGGTTTATTCAACCTCATTATAAGGTTAGTGCTACCTAGTAAGTTAGCTAAATAAACCTAATAGTAGTTACAATTGACTTACTGTAAACTATTAAAATTATTAGGTAAATTGAACCTACTAATACGTTTGGTAATACCAAAACAGTCGGTTGTTACCATCTAATCGGACGGTTAATGCTACCTATTAGTTATTTTAACCGACTCACTAGGTTCCGGAAACCAAAAATGGCAGTACCTAGCGCACTAGGTAACTGTAACCTATTGACTTAAAAAAAAATTAGGTTTCTTTAACCTACCTTAGGTAAAAACGACCTATTTTTCGCATTAACCGACTTTTTCCCCCAGTGTGTGTAAATGCAAATGGAAGGTATAAAAAAATATAGTTGAAACTATAGAAAAAATTTAGGAAAGAAGTGGACCTACTCGAGACATTTACCCTGAATGGCTTTATTAATTCGTGTCTCTCAAATGGTTGTATTTACTTTATTGTTGCTCCAAAAAACACCTTAAATCAAAAAGAAACTATTTTCTGAACACGTTTTCCAATCACTTCCAGCTTTAACCAGCATAACGCTCTTTGCTACCAAAACAGCACGAAATATTGGGTTCGAAGATAAAAATGATTTATGGTTGTATTGACACAATAGAGGAGGGTGCGAGATTGAAGCACCCAACAAAGGACATTGTAACTCTAGTTGAAACTTCATCAAAAAAGTTATTCACCTACGCATGTTATAACATGAAAAATGTTTAACCTTATTTAGTACGTGTTACAAAACTGATGAAATCTAAAAAAAGTTTAAAAGAATGTTACAAACTTAAATTACTGTTAATACTAAACACACTACTTAGGTTGTCATTCTGCACAACTGAATGTAAGCTACACGAGGCAGTTCTCTATTTTGTGACCGACTTAAAAAAATTAAAGTTCTCAATATTTCTCTCTTCTACGTTCTCGGTTCTACGGTTTTGTAGAGACTATCGATGTTAACATCAGTGATTCCTCAATATCGATGTCTAAGGATTCAATCAGGGTTTAAAACATACCTGTCATTCATAGCATCATCATCATTTCAGCCTACTTGGGCCTACAGACTCTGATTGCCAGTCATAGGCCTCAATTGACTTTCTTCCCAGCGGGTGGCTCTGAGCCACATGTAACCTTCATCAGGTCATCTTTTGATTTTGGAGACGATCACAATACTTCTTTAACCTCTTTTAATTATTAGTAATTAATAAAATAATGTTATAGTACAAAAAGAACCACAGTTACCAAGATCTTTACATACTTATATTATTATTGTATTTAGTAATGTATGAATTAAACAAATTCAATGTGAATTTTATAAAAAAAAGTTAGCTCATCTGAATTAATACTGAGTAAAAAAAAAATATTTTCACGCTGACCCTTTTAACCTTTTATACGCAAACCATATGTGATTGAGGTAAACACAAGTTTGTTTACTCAGATGATGTATATTTAGGTAACTTTTCTTTATATTTTACTTTGTTAACGATTTTTTTTAAATCGTAGAGTATTGCTTCTTTCTTTGAGCGTAAGAGGAGGACCGCTACTGGATATAATCCTCCTTGATGGTAAGCGATTTCTCTTGCACCTCTGCCCTACGCACCGGACACCCTTTTACGGACGTTGGTCTACCGGGCTAGAGGACGTCACAAACTTTGCCTTCCCGTATGCGGTACCGTTCACTCTAGGACACATTTCCTCCATCGGCCCAGGCGTGATTAGCCCACTGCCACTTCAGGTTTCTGATTCTGCAAGCTATCAAATGTCCTTATTTCGGATTTAATCCCTTAGAGCAGAGCTTGTAGATCAGCAACGCTGCAAGTGTCCACATTGTGGGAGCGTAACTTATTAAATGACACAAAGACTTTCGTCTTCAGACTCTAAAGTACAGGCGACGTAAAGACTTGACGAAGCTCATCAAATGCTGCCCATCACACTGCCTATCTAACTAAAATGCACGCAACAATTAATAGTCAGAGGACAGTTAAATCTCGCTTTTGCTTTATTCGCAAGCAGTATTGGAAATATAAGGTTTTATTAAAATGAAGACTGATTAGAAATAGTTATAAAAAGTTAGAAAAAGTATCTAAGATCTTAAAGGATTTTCCGAGCGAGTAATTTCCGAGATGAATCAATGAAAAATGAAAGTGTCAAATTTGATGAAATCTATATCGTTATTATTTGCACCACGTGTGACTGATATTATTATGAACAATGAGTTAATGAAGAATAGTTTGTGGATAAATATTCATAAAATTTCACATATTGTAAATAAGGATATTGTATTTCATTAGTTTAATTATTCCTTTAGGATCTATAAAAAAAATAAGGTTGATCCATAGTATAGATCAATCTTAGAATCATTATAATTTAAATATTCCTTATTCTGACTGAGATATAGGTGAATATTAAGGAGGTCCATAGGTCTATGTGACTCGCAGGACAAAAATTACGTCGATCTGTTTCTTTGAACAAATAGATAAATTATTTAAAGGACAATGTATCCTTTTTTATAATAAAAAATCCTGCAAAAGTATATAAACTAAACTTTAAAAAGTTAAAAATTAACTTAAATTAAACAGAAATTTGTCCAAATAGCTTATCACACAATTAAAGACTACCTTGCTGATAAAAATGCATGCCATTAAATAATTATTAAATATTTTTCAAAAAACATAATTGACTTAATAATTTGTATTAATTAATTAAAATTTAAAGAGCGACTGCTGGAGAGTTTCTTTCGCCGTTTCTTCTTACCAGAACGCCATTATCACTTCAAAACGGTAGTCACTAGAAACTTATATTTTATTGACTTCAAAAAACTGATATCACATCCAATTTTTGAGTAATAAAGCATTTGAATTTGTTTTTGGATATGCTAAATAAAGAAAGAGAATGCAACAAACAAACTTTCGCATTGGTTCTTCTTATGAATTTTAGCTATCTTTGTGTCAAAGATCAGGTCAAACCTTTGTCTGTTGCAGCTTGTATGAATAATGAATTAATAAAATCTGCTTTCTCTCTTTTTATATAGTAGAATAGATTAGTATAGATATAAGTATTGTTTTCAAAGCGTCAAAAGTGTGTATTTAATTCATAAACATTTTTTACAATAATTAAATCTCTCTCTCAAATAGATTCTCCTATAAGCCAGCCAACTCGGTACAAAATATATAAAGTTTGGTAAAGAATAATGTCTGTATTGACATATGGCTGAATTGACATATGGCTGTATTGACATAATAATTAAGGTTCGTGTGGAATAGAACTGAAGTGTCTAATGTGCGTTACGATAGACACTACACTTTTATTTACAGTATATGGGAGGAAAAAAACGATATATAAAAGTTACATATCCATTTTTTAGTGGTTCGTCGTCATTAAAGAACACTTATAGTTTTGCCATCTCCGTCAGTCTGTCTGTCTGTCCACAGCTTTGCTCAAAAATAGAAAGCTGTATTTGGAAATGAGTATACATAAATATTAATTACTTCGACAAAGTGGTATAGCAAAATTTAAAAAAAATGTTTTATGGTATCTCCCTTACACGTAATCCTAACGAGAGAATAATTTGTTTTTTTTTGTATTTCCCATGGTGTCGGTCGGTCGCTGAATAGCTTCTTCAAAAATATTGCGGGAGTGTACCCACACTTGACGTTTTTTCAGTACAATTATATTATTCCTTTATTTGAAAACGGTTAAAAGCTTTGAAATTTTAGTATAAAACCCTTTTAAAACGTTTTTTAAGTTATTCCTAGCTTTTTAAGTCATAAAATACGAATCCTTTATATGGCTCACACTTGACCTCTTTAAAGTAGATATCCATACATAAGGAAATCCCTGTTTCCCTATTATAAATTTCATTGAAATTGGCTTAAGGGTTCAACAGGATTCTTATTTATCTTGTCTACGCCATTTTCGACTTACACTTAACATTTTTTAAACTAGCTTTGTCTTTCCCCTACCGACATCAAATTTCATTACCTATATAATATATAATTGATTCAGTGGTTAAACCCAATTCTTTTTAATCCTCTATGTGCTTGTTTAACTCATAGTTATTTGAGGTATTTGACGTTTCACGTAGCATATGTCTTTCCCCAAAATGTAATTAAGTTTCATTAAGATCGGTTCACTGGATCGTTTGGCCGTAAAAAGGTAACAGATAGATAAACAGACCTATACAGATAATAACTGTAACGTGCCATACTTTGTCCATAATCAAAGAACATGAATTATGGTAACCTAACCAAAATTTAATCAATATTATGTCTACAATACAGAAAAGGGTTAGGCTTATCGTCGACAAACTAAGGCACTTTCTCATTACTATGCTAATAGGATTTGTGCACTGAATACGGGTGACACCAAATTGATTTATACTTTTGTACAATGCCTTTTGGCTAGCGTATACAATAAGTATACATACATACAATAGTGCTTGTTTTTCGTAGGGATATATATTTTTTTTGGTAAGTGTAAGATGCCTACATAGCTTCAACATTGCATCCCTTATCTTATAGCTAAACGTGCCCATTTTGCAATTTTCTGTGTAATAAAATATTTGTTAGTGGTCATCTTACAAGAAATGTACTGTAACTGAATGCAGTGTATTTGGACTAAAATGGCTTTCTTTTTGTCTCATAAGTCGTAAATTATCAGCTTTAAAGTAACAACCGGTGAAATAAAAGACTTGGGACAGAAAACTGTACCCCATTGCCAGTTCCTGACGAACCATAAGAAGGAAGTCAAGATCGGGAAGAAAAGTTTATAATGTACAGCTATGTTAGATTTCTTAGCTAATTTTTAAGTTTTGTGCCTAAATGAAAACTAATACGACGTAGGTGTTGGATGGTTTTTCGATACTGACCCTGATCCAGAACCCTGCTTCGATTTAAAACTGATATTATTAAGTACCCTACACAATGAACAGTATTATCTCCACAAAGGTGAGCTTTATGTTTACAAACTTAATTACTGTGACATTTCTCTCCCTTATTCCACGCCTGGGATTAATTTTATCACCGACGTAGGTAGTATAATTTACAGATAATATGAGTACTTGGATAATAATCTACTGGTACTTTGTGAAGAGTTATGTAGGAACGTACATTTATGAGGTGTAATTAAATTAACTGGCAATATTTTCAGGATTACTTTAAATGGTAGTATTAGGATAGCAATAAGCTTAAAATTGGGGCCATTCTCAAAATGCTGTAATTTAATCCTCGTGATAAAAGCGCTTATTAAAAAAAACTGTTTTGTTGATATAATATAAAAAAAAGTATTTTGTCGTTTTGCCGTCTTGTCTCAAACTAAGCAAATAGCCCAGTCATATTGTGCATATAGTGGATGCAGAAATTCAGGGCTACTATGTTCTTTAGCTTGTGGCCAGTGCAATAGACAAGCTTGCCCCAACGCTTCACTATATCCAAGTAATTCCGATGAAGAAAGCGCATACGATCCTGAAATTCTGAAAGGTTTGGAGATGAATATGACCGTTAATGAGGATGATGACAATGAATTGAACATTTTCGAGCGGCAACAAGAAGAAGACGACGAAGAAGAAGAAGATAACTGTCTTCCATTAACAATTTTATTATAATTAAAAACAACAAAAAACTCTTTTAATATTTGAAATCACATTTCAATAAATGTATAATATGCTATATTTAATAATAAATAAATATATGTATAAAATATATTCCCTTACTGTCTTTTTAATTTAAAATATAATTAAAATATATAATCCAAAATTAATAATATAATATAGTCAAATGGTTAAATATAAATAATTAAATAGAAATAATTAAGTCATTTATTTTAATTAAATATAAATAATTAATAATTATTATATAAATAATGGGCATTGTTTAATAATTATAATTTTTTAGTAAATAATTAACTTTATACAACGTACTGATAACCGTAACTCACGCTTGACCTTGCATTAGGCCGTATATGACTGTACGTAAAAACGGTTGATCGTAAAAAAAAAGTTCAAACAAATGTTGTAGAGAATTTTATTCTCTATAACTTTAATAATAGTTACAAATCTCATTTAAGCAATAGAAAGCGAGATATTCACGAAAAACAGATTTTTATGACCTTTAACCTTCAATATCTTAAGACACGATAGCACTTGTGACTTTTGAGACAACATTTAGAACGACAAAACAAAGGTTTATACGAATTAACAGCTTATTATCTTTCATTCCGAGGTTAAACCCCTAATATGACTAGGCTAAAAGCTCCTCGATTAAGCAGTCTTTCCGCCGCACAAAAGACAAGTGCTTGGTTTTTCCATTCGTAGGATGATTCAGTCGTAAGAAAAAAAATTCCACTGTATCATAACAAAAATATACAAGAAAGATATAATTTTTTTATAAATTTAAAAACCGTTTATTGCACTAATACTTATATGGTACATAAATAAATTTCATATTTTTTTTAGGATTTTATTAATTGTTTTATTTCGTAGTGTTAATCTTAAACGATATTATTCGTTTTATTTCTTAGAGTTAATCTCAAACGATATAATTTAATTTTTGATAAAAGTCATATATTTTTAGTACAGTAAGGTACGACTTATTATAATATAGTTTTAGATACTATATCAAAAGACTTCCCAGATTCAATGGATAAAAGTAATAAAAAAAACATTATTTTTTTTTTACAGAAATTCCAGCGTTACATAATTTGAGTTTAATTATCTGAGTTTCTTGCTTATTATTAATATATATAAACTCGCATTCAGTTTCAGGATATTAGTTAAGACCGCGGTAAGAAGTTTAGGTATTTGTGTTACTTTTATGAGGGACTGTCTACTGACGACGTTACAATATCCTTTGTAATATGCTTCAACTTTTACGCCCACCTAAATTGGGTCAATATGACCATAAATCATAGTTATCTCTCAAACTCAATGTATTTTGCTGGGTTAGAGCTTTGCTGGTTTATTAGTTTATTACTTTGGTATTGGCATTAATATAAAGGTAAGGAATATTTTTTTAAATTATTCGGTGAGTCAGAAACACATTAATTCCCACTATTAGATATTGTTAACTATCGCCGCATACCTTCCACCGGTGGATGAGGGCCCGCTTTCCTTCAATTGTAACCTATTTAAACGCTTGCGTTATTCCGTTCCCGCCGACTATTTTGAGCACTTTAAAAATCCTTGATGTGCCAAATTCCAAATGCTTGGGTCCTTGCAGTGGAACGCTGAAACGAAACAAAGGGAAACGGAGTCTGAAACACATAAATTCCCCTAGACGTATTATTTAATATACATTATTTAAGAGAAAACGATCCGCAGTATTTCGTAACGTGCTTCCTACAAACGAACTATGTACTTATTACCTATTTTTGTCATTTAAGGTTCAAGTTCTACAGGCAGTAGCCGCAAGCGACACGTTGCTGCCACACTACTGGTTTCTATGTTACTTAGAACTACTTAAAACATTTCATATATAAAATTTCATGGTGTTTGATAAGTAGATAAATGTCAAAAATAAGTAACGACTTCGTTTGTATAAAGCAAACTACGCACGCCGCGGGTCGCACACTCTTAATTATGTAGTGAAGTAATGTGTGGACCAAAAACAGCGAAAGTACGGAGCACGATCCGCCCACTATAGTCGCCAATAATTGACGTACTCCATACGATAAGTCTAAATAAGGTTATTAAATGCAAAAAATTCTACAATAATAATTGTTGCATCTTCAGGCCGCTTCACGTCTCTCAGTATGAGTCGACCCTTAGTTATTACAAACCAGCCAGGTCAGCAAACTCTTACTTTGTTCACATTATCTGTTATTTACAGGTTAGGTTAAATTTATCTGAATCAAGGTATCAATAAAATGAGAGCGTCAAAAAACGTTTGGCTACGGAAAGACTCTATAGTAATACAATACATACATATATTTTAAGGGTACTTTAAGCTTTAAACGTTTCAATTGAATAAGTTTGAACAGCTTACAAATACTTCCTTACCATGTAATACGACGTACAATTTTTTCAAGTTAAATAAGTATTTTTATTGCAAAGATGCAGTTAAAAGATTAATTTTGAGCAAGGACTTGAACCTGCATCAAACCTTACAGTCCATGAAGTACTCTACCAATTGAGCTATCAAGCTGCAAGTCTGGTCAATATAAAACTCGACTACATCTCTAGTGCACTTACATGGACTGTAAGGTTTGTTACAGGTTCGAGTCCTGGCTCAAGGTTTAGTTATGACTGCACATTTGCTATGTAAATATGTATGTATTTAAATTGATGATGTAGCCATAAGTATAACATTTATGGTATGTTTTCTTCTAAGTCTACTCCTACCTTCAAGATGTAATTAATAAACTAAGCAAAGTTATTTCAATGTATGTATATTTTTAATTTATTTTTTAGATCTATAAAGATTTGTGTGTTTCTAAGATGGATGTACTAGGACTGCATAAGTTCCTAGTAGTTGTATCTACAAAAGGTTACCAAATTCATGTTTTTATCAGTTCAATCCTTTGGTTACACTATAACCGCAGACATTGAAGGCAATAAGACAGCGATCGCAATTCGGTTAAACCACTTAAATTGTTTCACAGAATTGTTAAACAAAATTGTGAACTTCCTCGTTATCACAAAGCAGCTAGTTCAGCAAACTCTTCTTTTGTTTACATTATCTGTTACATACAGGTTAGATAAAATTTATCTGAACCAATATTTTATTAAAATCAGAGCGTCAAAAAAACGTTTAGCTACGGAAAGACTCTTTAGTAATACAATATTTAATTTTATAAAAGTATATTATTTTAAGGGTACTTTAAGCTTAAAACGTTTCAAATGAATAAGTTGAAACAGCTTACAATACTTCCTTACCATGTAATGCAACGTAAAATTTTGTTAAAAAAAACTTAATATAACTAAATATTCTGTGAATATTTTAAGCGTTTACCTGTTGCCCTTTTTTAATATCGAGCAAAAAAGTCACGTTTTTTTTCTGTTTTTTAGGGTTACGCACCCAAAGGGTAATTGGCGGAACCCTATTACTAAGACTTCGCTGTCCGTCTATCCATCTGTCACCAGGCTGTATCTCATGAACCAGTTGAAATTTTCACAGAAGATATATTTCTGTTGCCGCTATAAGAACAAATACTAAAATCGGCCAGGTGCGATTCGGACTTCTCATTCAAAATTATTAAACATGTAAGTATATAATCCGCCATCTTGGAGCGGCGGCCATTTTGAAATTATTACAATATTGAGTATTGCACATTGTATGGTCAACACAACTAAAGGTATGCAAATTCCAGCTCAATCGGATACCAACAAATGGTCGAAAAATGGGTTGCAAATTTTGTCAGAAAACTTGCACTGCTCGCAAGTTAAATAAATGCTCGTAATAGAAATCTAATGAAATCACATACCGTGGAGGAAAACAAATTATTTACAAGCTTCCAAATTGCTGTTAAAATTTTTTGGCACACGATAAACAGTTTACGCGCGAACAAATGTTTTAGTGTGCTTTGATTGGCGGATGGATACTTGGTACAACTTAAAATCAAAGTAAATTTTATAGAGAACGAGATAAAGTATCCCATCCCATCTGGAAATATTCATGAGTTAGAAAGAAACAAATAGTTTTTACCGGTTAGTCGTTATCAGCTAGCGTGGGTACCAAATGAAGTATTGCAAAAAAATCTTAGGTATTAGAAGTTTCCTGTAGCACATTAACTGTTAATAAGTGTACAATGCTAATAAAATATAAACTTAAATTTTATTTATAAAATAAAAGTAAGTAGTGCCGTAATAATGTTGGCTGGATGGCAACACTACCGCTCAAGTGTAGTTTGAAGAATAATTTAAATTTCAGTAAATTAAGTGCCTAATTATCGTAAAAATTATGTGTATATGCTAAAAATTGTTCTACAAAATATTTTAATGTTTTTATTTTGACCTAATTCGTGTATTTATAAGCAAAACTATCATCAACCAAGAATTTGAAATTTTTTACAATTAATAATCGTTCCCGGGGAGTAATTTGTTGCAAAACTTAGTTTTTAATTGCAATATCTATCAGATTCATTAAGTACATCACATTAAACAATTCTCACACTTGTGAGTCTCGGCCATTCTGACATTCTGGCTTTGTAAGTCTCGCTTAGTTCAGTAGTTCAGACGTAAAGTGGAAACGAAGTAACCTTTATTTAAAATATTACCAATCTTTATTACATAATTATTACCCTATTATTTGTTTAATATGTTTTTGAGTATTTTTTTTTGTGTGTATTTTTTCAGACCACTACCACGCACACAATGATGACCAGGAGACCCATAAAACAAGATATTCAGGACAAACTTAAAGCAGCTCTTCAAGAGCTGCAAATTTCAAAAAAGTTATGTGAGAATTCGAATTTCTATACTGTTTCCTCATGTCTCTTGCGAAACTTAGGTATATGCCAAATCAAAACTTTCAACTGTGGGCTCCAGGCTTCCTGCTTATTAGTCTTAGGTATTATAATAACTCAGTTTCTTTGTTAATTTGATATAAATTTTGTATTAAATTAGAAACCTATTACGTTCAACATTTTAGGCAGAACTACATATATTTTTAAAGAGAAGACAATTTCAAAAATAATAAAATAAACTTTATATACAAAGTTTTTGGTGCGGCCTTAAAACTTTCTGCGGAATAAAAGACAAGTGCTTGGACTTACAAATCCACAAGACGTTTCAGTCGTAAGAAATCCAATTTAACTTTATCACTGAACAAAATATACCATAAGATATAATTTTCTTCAGGACTTTCTATAGATATTGAGGCAAGTCTTTATTGTACTCATATTTTTTACAAACGTATTATGCTACTGAATACTAAGGAAGGTTAACGACTGAATCTATATTCTATATTAAACTATCCTACCTCCTTAAAATATTATAAATGTGGGAGTTTGGATGTTTGTTACCCAATCACACTTTAACCACTGGACGGATCTGGATAAAACTTGACGCACATATACATTAGGTCCTGGAATAGGACATTTTTCATCCCAGAAACTTCAAAATATACGGTGGAAATAACTATAACGTTTGTTACGCAATCCTGCCGCAACGGAGTATCCTACTTTTTATCACGGCAAATTCAAAAGTTCCCGCGGAAGTAATTATAACCGAATTTCACTTGATGAAACTATGGCTACAGCATGAAATGCTAAGTGATCTCACTCGATAATTACTAAACCAGACAAGATATCAAAATACTGATTTTTGATTCTTAAATTGCTTCACGAGCGCTATTGAACGGTTTCAATGCTGGTTTATAAAATAAATTGTATCTATGCGGAAATTTGATGTTTATTAGCTTCCAAACGTTCAGTACAGTGAGTGACTCAATGACATGGCAAAAAAAGAGAATTTATGTTCAAAACATCGAGCTTCTGACAAGAGATTATTGTGTGGGTTAGAGCGTTAGAACGCTGCGTCGAGCTTTAGAAAAGCAACTATGTCGCCGGTCACATACAGGTAAAATCTAACTCAAATTACTACAAGGCGACTTACCTTACCTCCATATGCGTTATTGATGTACTTAAATGGACAACGTCTGTACGTCTTATGCCTTCTAAGTGGACCTAAAGGAGCCCTAAATTACAATGATTTAAATTTTAGAGGACATAGAAAAGGGGGCAAGACATACAACGTAAATTAAAGATATAAATGTAAATTTACTTCCCTTAGTCCACAAGTTTGTCCTTACATCATTATATCGGACACAAATCACTATTTTCACTTGTATTTAACACAATGCCTACTTACTGCATAAGTGTCTAATTAATTTTAATTCTATAAAAGGCAAAGACTTTGTTTTTACAATAGGTTAATTTTGTCAAGTAACGACAACCATAGAGTGTTGCCAGAAAAACAAAAACAGGTTGCGTTCTGAAGGCGTGGCCCCGACAGCAACGGTACAAAACCACGATAATGAAAGCATCGTGTGGACTGAGGACCTTAGAAAAGGTAGGTACATTCGGTTACGTCATACCCATCCTACTTCCTACTAATATTATATTTGTGAAAGTTTGTATGCTTGGATGGATGTTTGTTACTCAATCATGCTTTAACCACTGGACGCATCGGGAAGAAATTTGGCATACATATAGGTTAGGTCCTGGAATAGCATATAGGCCAATTTTTATCTTCGAAAAATTCAAAAGTTCCCGTGGGAATAACTATAGCAGAGCTTAAAGAACAATAGATGTAGCTATAGCTTGCTATAGCAAACTTCGTTAGTATTAAGGAGGTAATTAAGAAGTTCCACGCCGATAACCGAGTTCAGAGCGGGCGGAGCCGCTGGCAAAGTATAGTGTTCTATTTACGGACAATATCAAGTTTGCTAAAGGATAGAAGGGGGGAAATGGGATGTCTTGACTTTCGTTATAGCTAAGCAATGTTGTTTTAATTTATCATTTCTAAAAATTAACATATTTTTTAGTAAAATAAACTGAATACGCTATTATATTACCTAGTTACTACCATAGCATCTTTTACAATCGTTAAGTGTGATATCGGCTAATAATAATTGCTTTTCTGTTTGGTACTTTTAAAAAAAATACTTGTATTAGAAAAAGTTTTGTTTGATTTATATTTCATATTGGTATTCGGGTTTGAAATCGTATTGTGAACGTGTCTGATGTTCTTGACCGTTTTATTGTAGTCTGTTTATCTTAGTATATATCCACTAAGTGTGAAAAACGAGTGTTTCTAAAAGAAGAAGGAAATAATGGATTCTTTGTCCATTTAGCGGAGTATTGACGGCTTTAACTGACCTTATATCACGCTAAGACGACGTTAATGGTTTAGCGGTGAGTGTTTTCTTCTGTTGGTTTTCTAGTAAAGATAACAATAATCGCTTTTCAACACTTGAGATAAACAAAGAGATAACACATTTACGTTTCGTTATTTGCTCCTCGGTTTCAATGCAACTTCGTTGTTATAACAGAAACAATATTATTTAAAAGAAATGAAAGAGAGATGATATTTTAAAATATATATATCTCTGCCTTAAACGGAATTTCATTCGTTTATAAACCAACCTGAATGGTCAGGTACAGTGCGGTTTCAGAGAAACGCTTCGGTTGTGGAATAAGCTCAAAGTATATTTTTTCTAGTAGTATCAATTTTGATACGCTGTGTTTTAATATTAATCAGTTTTAAGTTCAGAGTACGTGTGTTCGCCCTGTAATGTTAAATGTAAACTTGTGTGTGTAAATCTCGACATGAATCGGATTTATATTTTGTTCCTTTACTACACACATTGTAACTAATACAATCTAAGTTTTATTGGAGTTGCTTGAGTGTGTCATGCTTTCTCAAAGTATCTGCGGTGGTGGCATGTGCGTCGGGTCGTTACGCTCCCTAAAACATGGTTGAGCGAAGCGATGGCTGATTCATGTGTCATACTTGTAAACGGGTGCCGCTGTGGAGGTTGGTCTGCTCTTGCAAACTTCTTTGTATTCTTAGTATTCGGTCATCGGTGTAGGATTTCAACGGCAACTCCTCAATTACTAAACGAATAATACTTGACGTTTTCAAGTAGCTTATGTCCTTTTCTGGGACTCAACACTATCTGCGTGCCAAATTTCATCTTGATCGGTACAGTGGTTTCACCGTGAAAAGGTAACAGACAGATTTACTTTCGCATTTATAATATTTATTATTATATTATATTCATGGATAGTATGGATAATTTTAAGTATATGTAAATATATGTATGTAAATATGATTGTGCAAAAATATAATTATGATGGCGCTAATGCCACTAGTACTATTAAATATCGGAATTCTCTTAAATATCTAAATTCCTTCACACGATTACCGATATTTGACATTCACCTGGTGCGCCCCCTATGCTACATAAAAACAAAAAAAAAATGACATGTTTGACTTTGTTTTTGGTAGCTTACTTACTTATTTTTTATTACCTATTGTATTGGTACATATTGTATACTCTTATCAAAGTATTGTATTACTACTTTAGATGGAACTTCTTGCCAGCTCTTTTTGGCAGAAATAAACATTGTTTACATTGTATTGTCGATTCAAAAGTGTTCTAAGAAACCACCACCAGAGTTTAAAGGTTTTCTCTAAGGACTACAGTATGGGGTTCTTCAAGAAAGAAGTTATTAGATTTTTCAAGGGTCAGAAAGGGTGACCGCTTACCATAAACCGCAAGCAAGTTTACCACCGTAGTGATATTTAAAAAAAGTTTTAATTAATAAATCGTAAATATTTTTGGAAACACACTGCGCAGTCTGTATACAAATAATATAAATATTTTTTGTAAATACATATATATTATACATAGAACACAAGAAGACTCAAGTCAATCGCAATTACCTATGTCCATGTACATATCATGTATGTAAGTCGTTGGGCTGAAAAGGTTTTAAATTGTTTGAATAGTTACAATATTTTAATTTAGGCTCCAAATCAGCGATATTTCTTTGGCATTTAACACTGCCACAAACCCATAAAAAATGTTTAATGAATTGATTAAAAAATATTTTACATTAAATCATTAAAATTTAGCACCTAAAAATAGCGGTGACCATAAGAAAAAAGATAAATTTGTGGGTGTATAAATTTTATATATAGTATATGCTTTAGTTCGCACAATTTGTAACATATCCTTTGTATTTCACCAGAAAAACGCCTTATTGTCAAACATCATGAGTCTATAAAACAATTATTATACAGCGGCTTTTTAATAATTTAAAGCTATTTTTGCAATAACCTATCAAAAAAGAAGACAGATTACAGAAACAATAACATAAACTTCATAAAAAAAGTTTTAGGTTCGGCCTTAAAACTTTCTGCGGAATAAAAGCAGACTAGCAAGTCTGCAGGACGTTTCAGACGTAAGAAATTTAATTTAATTTTATTACCGAACGAAATATAAAAAAAAAAAAATTTTCAAAGAATTTCTGCAGATGTTAAATCCAGACACTAAAATCCTTTAATTTTTTAGATATGAAAAAAAAACATTTGTGATAAACTTTTTATAACTATATTAACTTAAAATTCACAAATTTTTATTTGATAGGTATATTTATATTTATATTTTGATTACTATTTACGTCTAAAGAAGCTGATATTTTGTTGCATTAGGTTCTCAAACGATCCGCGAAACAAAGTAATTTTGGCTGTGAAATTCAAACATGTAAATATTACATAATGATTGATTGGCTATTTCAATCCAAATTTTACATAATTTAATTATATTTTGCTAAGATTTTTCTGTTTCACTTGTCACGACTAATCTTTATTCTGTAACCAACAATGTTAGCATAAACTTGGACATTCAAATTATAGCACCAGGGCTCTGTCTCCTAACATAAAATATATTCTATTACTGATGAAATAGATATCCTATCACTAATAAAAGACATCCTATTACTGATAATAGATATCCTTTTACTGATAAAAGGTAATGTCTTTCTGATAATAGATATCCTATTACTGATAAAAGCTATACTATCACTGATAGTAATAGATATCCTATAACTGTTAATAGATATTATATAACTGATAATAAATATCTTAGAACTGATCATAGATATCCCATTACTGATAATAAATATCCTAACAGTTATAATAGATGCCTTATTACTGAAAATAGATGTATTGTTCCTATTAAGCTCATTAGATACTCATGATTCCAAATTGAACTGTGTTTGTTTTTTTGAATATAAACATGATATAAAAAGAGAAAAATAAAAATATCACCTTCTGCACACGTTCTTTACAAAGAATGTTAATTTATTTCGTTTTTTTATTGAAACTAAATATATTAAGTTTAGTCTTGTCTTAAAAATATGTAACTAGAGTATTCCATTGCAGGAGTATAAAACGTGCACAATACTACTTTGCGTCGACGACATCCTGAAACACGTTCGACAAAATAATATTTTACGTGATTCCATTTCGTGGTTTAGGAAGTTACTTTATAACTTTTCACTTGAAAAATATATGTGAGCACGAAACGCAGATAAAGGGATACATGTGGGTAAATAAAATCCCTTCGATCTCTTAGCAGTAGTCGGTGTAAATGTTATGTTCTAGATAATCAGTGTAAGTCAGTAAAATATCCTATTTGAGGGCTGAGGTGATAACGCATATGTTGTGATACTACAAATATCTCTTAAACACTTTACATGAGCTAACATGTCTTGGGACAAAGCCTATAATATACAATATTTATAAAAAACAGTTTTTGATGGATTAGTAAGTTATTATTCATACACTTATTTCGGACATGAGCTTTCTAAATTCGCCACCACCTTCATCTCTCCCGTGGCACCTGTATCTGACCTGTGTTGGCGTCCTGCATGACGTAGGATATCATATTGATAATGAATAACATACCTTTCATAATTTAAATTTTGAGGTTGGAAGATTTAAGTCCAATATGTAAATAAAAAACCAGCCAAGTGCAAGTCAGACTCGTGCACCAAGGGTTCCGTGCCATTATAGAAAGGCTGACTCGCACTTGACAAGTTTTTTATTATTGTTTTTTAACTAAAAAAGCCTTAACTGTAGTTGCATTTTTACGATAGACCAAAAACAACTGAAACGTGTTTTTTAGCAAAAGAGCTAAAGAGTAAGTGTACCGATAGCTTAAAACCTTTACTAATAAACGGGCAACTAGATTTCAGCAAATAATCAAATTACTGGTGGATTAAGTATAAATTGTTTTTTTTTTCATACCACTAAGCTGGCAAACAAGCCAGCGAACCACGTGGTGGTAAGCGGTCACCGAAGCCTATGGACACTTGCAACACTTAAGGCATCTCTCGCGAGTTGCCGCTCCTTTAAAAATCTTATAACTTCTTTCTTGACCAATTGACCATTTTGTTGTCTTTAGAGAAAATCCCTGTGTGTGTTATTACCATTGGAGATCTCTGTAGAAGTCGCGAAAGTTTTAGTTACATATTTTAAAAAAACAGAAAATAACTAAGCGACCATATATGTAATTACATTCATTATCACATCCAACAATAATAATAAAAGAAATTCACATAAACGTTATGTGCAGATGGCACTTTTTCTTATCAAGTTTCACTGTGAATAAGAACATTAGCATAGTTATTGGATGTTTTAAGACGAGACCTTCGTAAATACTCCGCTGGGCCCAAAATGTTTAGCCAGCTTTCCCAATAACTTTTTATTTTCTAAGTTAACAAATATGAATATAAGTTTCTATCGTGATTTTAAGTATCTAAATAAATCCCTTTTCATTTAAACATAATATAGTGGATATATTATAAATATCATATCATATCATATTATTATAAATTATATATTATAATAAAAACCGACTCCGAAACATTAAAAACTAACAAGAAATAAAAGATTGCACCTAAAACATACCTAATATTTAACTATAAGCAGATGTTAAGGTAGAGTAAGTCGGAGTTTTGGATTTGAGATTAAAAAGACATAATTTGTTTAGAATAAATCTTTACAGGTCTAATTGGACCTTTCATTCATCTCTTTTTTCCAATTTACGAAATAAAAATCATTAGTGTGTGAAAAAGTTTTATTTATTATAAGAAAAGTGGCATTCCATCAGCGATAAGACGTCCCATTCCAACACAGAGTTTGAGCAATCTGTATTACTATTTGAACTAACACTACTGAGGACCACTTAAATTAAATGTAACTACCTATATTAATGTTTTCGTTATTTGGTGCCTTGACATACATTTTGGCACGGCGCACATTAAGTGTACACGCAAAGTGACGTGTTTGACATTCTTCATCACTATCTTCTATTCATTAATATTTTTCTTAGTAGAATATTTACTCATGTGTTACTATTTACAATTACTACCGATGGTTGTTATTAGTTTTCTTTTATATTCTTCTCATCTTTAGTAAAATAATTACTTAACGTTCGGACGCCTAAGGTTGCGTAGCTTTTGGATTATTACTTAAATTTATTGATACAGTCCCGCATATTGACCATTGTAGTTTTTGCCGATTGCCATAATACTTTTTATTCCGTGCTCAAACTTAGATGTTTTTAGAGTAAATACACGTTCTAGCTTTGCCCGCGGCTCTACTCCTTATATTTTGGTAAAATAAAATTGCTATTACAAGCTATAGCTGTGACTATAGTTCATTCTGAACACAATCAGCCCACTGCAACCCACTGCCCAAGGTGCGCCACTTTGCACGGTGCTATGCATCCAAACGTCCCCAATATTTTGCGTATATCGTCGCTCCATTTAGCTGGGTGACCACCCACACTACGTTTATGGGGTCTTC
The DNA here is from genome assembly GCA_946406115.1 of Apoda limacodes. NCBI lineage: Eukaryota > Metazoa > Arthropoda > Insecta > Lepidoptera > Limacodidae > Apoda > Apoda limacodes. The sequence continues at coordinate 27,249,699 of OX291542.1, read as the reverse complement.
ACTAAAGAACATTTCAGTTTGTTAATCTTAGCCCCTATGTCGGTGATTCTAATTTTTTGTCGGCTTACCTCGTTGGGAATCCGGTTTCTAAGAGAAACCCCGAGCATGGCTTCTTTTATAGCCTGCTGAGCTACTTTTAGCTTTAGCCCCACTGTTTGTGACCATGCACGTCTCGGCACGAAATGACATTACGGGTAGGAGGTAGAAATTAATAACTTAAGACGAAGTTAGACGTGGCAAAGCATTCTAAATGCTGCTCAACCCAAAAGGATCCTTCTATTGGCTTCTTTCTCGAAGTGGTTTTTACCCTAATTGTCCTAATTGTCCAATCCATCTTCAAGGAGTTTGCCGTCAAGGATGACATTAGATGCTGGAGTGACGAGGTCATTAAGCATGCCATTCGACTTATCTTAGTTCATTCGGAGGCCTATACGCCGCGAGAAGTCATTTAGGGTGTCAAGCATTGCTTGTATATCAGCGATTCCGCCATGTTGGCAATATTGTCAGCAAATTGTAGGTGTAAGGTGTACTCTCCTCTACATTTATGCCATGTCCTTTCCAGATATTTTTTAAGATAAATCTTCTAGTACGTTTGTGAACAGTTTTGAGAATATGACGTGTTTTATTTCTACTTGTAACTGGAGAGATCGTGGTTGTCCTTGACGTGACGTATTGTTGCCGGGTGTTTCAGACGTTCATATATACATATATAGCGCCAGTCAATTTTATAGAGCTGCAGCTGTAGTTCATTCACGTTGAATTCGGTTTTAGTTTTTTTTTCCTTGTCTTTAGCTATCCTAGTGCCAATTAGATAACAGCTCAATTGCATGCTACATAACGACGTGAGGACAAACGAACAAATTCACTTTTGCAATTATACAATTCGTATGAATATAACAGCGGTTGATTAACAAATATACTTAGTCAGAAGTAAAAACACCTATATATTTAATTTATGAAAGTATGTAGTTTTAACTATGTTTCATATTTGACTTACGAGAAATCATATCTTACAGCAGCAACTGCATTTAAGAATTTATGCATGCCCACACAACAAATTTGCTTTAAAGTTTACGTTGTAAAGTAGGTACTTACCTACAGAGGAAATTTATGGGTAAAAAGTTTCTAAAGAACTGCTCTAGAATAAATTTTACACGCTGAAAGTGTTGGCGGTTGGCCTTCCTTCCGCACTTGCTGCGCAGTTATGATATAAATAAAGAAAAACTTTTGCGAGGTAAAATAGTTTTTTTTTTGTAAAAGTAAAAGGCAATTTTTATTTAATTAATTTTTATTTTGGCTGTGTCCATTAAAATTAAGATCTATTTTGTGAAATAAATGAATTACCGTGACTCCTAAGGATCCAAATTTCCAAAGTTTTCTTTAAATAGTTTAAACGCAGAGGACCTTGAATCAGCTGAGAAAAATGTATCAGTCTGAACGAGTTTTTCATAGAAGTGTGAGATGGAAGGATTTAATTTCCCCTTTGGTCTAGGCCTAGGGAAGATAGTTGCTTTATGGACAAACTTGACACTTCTACTGTTCTATTATAAGTAGCAATTGATATTTCAAAAACTGTATGGCTTGTTAAGAATGTTTCATGTATCACCTTTATTTCATCCATTGTTCTTTGCACATACTTGAGAAAATATGAAATGCTCAAATAAATAGTAAACGATTCCCGTGGGAGATGTTTCAAAGATCAATATCGTGCTACGATTACAGACAATTATATCTAATTATTGCTTTTTAAAATATCTAAGCAATTTATACCTATTACTTACAAAAAAAAGTACACAAGGTTAAACTATTTAGTAATTATTTTTTAACTTCACAAATAAGGGGGTAAAGTCATTTCGCGTATTATTTCTTATACTATGGTAAAGTAGAATATTAAAGTGTTTGAAATTTTAGCTCAAGCGGGGTACAGTAACTTCCTTAGAATAAACTTAGGTTTCAAGTCACAGATAAAAGCAAAATCAGATTATAAATTCAATGCCAAAAAAGTAAAAAATGGAAGCTAATAAAACTTGTATGAGAAAAGAAAACTAAGTTGAAACTAAGACCAATTAATATAAATATTTCATTATTTCTTACATTTGAAATCCTTAGAGATTAAGACGTGAGTAAGAATTTGTACGGAACAAAATTAAGCTCATACTCTGACTTAAGACTTAAACTTTTAAATAAAAGTTTATCACACGTGTTTGGACTAAAAATAATTCTTTATTTCCGCACATGAAAAGAAAACTTTACCAATGTTTGTCTAAAATAAAAATTTACCACAGTACATACTGTTGGGTCTAATCCTAAGTTATACGTTAAGTTCTTTAAGTAATTTATATCTTATTGTCAAAGGGCGAAATCCGTTCAAACCTGAGGAATGACTAGTCAGGCGTAGTTCATTTTGTGAGAAGTTCTAATTACGATACGGTGTTGTTTCAAGTTGTTAGTAAAATTGTTTAAATTAAGATAACATAAGACAACCTAACCTAAATCAAATAAAAAGCACTTATATTTCAAATTTAAGTTTGTATGAACTGGGGTTTGCCCAGTTAATAGACATATAGACAGCTTTCACTAAGGTTTTTTTTAAAAAAATGTATAAATTGGTAGTTGCTGTTGCCTCAGCCGTTGTACGTCCAAACTGCAGGGGCACAGGCCTCTCTTGGAAGCAAAGAAGCTTAGGCAATGGTCAACATAGTCAACTGAGTCCATTCATTAGGGTTTGTCGAACATGTCTGAGCTAGTGGCCATGGAACTTTCACAGTTAAAGTCACCCATAACTGGCTGGCAATCTAAGCTCTTTTGAACAAACATTGATGTATAAACTGTTATGTTCCATTATTTTTGTAGCCTTTACCTGTTAACTATTTAAATACTCGTGCTAGGCCCTCTTTTATATGACAACAACAGCGGGTTTAGGGCGGCCGCATATTACGGGAAATTTCTTATCGACAAATTCTCACGTCTGCCAGACCTACCGTCGGCATACCGGCGAAGATTCGTAAATTTCAATAAAATAGGCTCAGCGGTTCACCACAACTCTTATTAACCCTCTGTGTGCTGATCCGACTCACACTTGACAGTTTCAAGGTGGCCTATGTCCTTCTCCAAGGCGTGAGCTATCACACTGAGAGAACAACAAAAAGAAGTTATTAGATATTTGAAGAGTTGGCAACGCGCGAGTGATGCCCCAGGTGTTGCAAGCGTCCCAAGGCCAAATTAACTGCCTACTATGAGGCGGCCCGTAAGCTGGTTTGCCACCTTAGTGGTAAACAAAAAATACTGCCAAATTTCATGAAGATCACGGCTTAACCGTGAAAAGAACATAAGCAGAGTGAGCGACGTTGAATTTTATATGTAGGTATAGACAGACTCTATGACTGATTTTATCTACGAATTTCCTTAAAAACTGCCGAAGGTAACAAAAGTTCAGTAAGGATTTATATAATTAATAATTAAAAAATTGACTTTGCATTGAAATTGAATAGTTGCTTAAGTTCAGATAACTATCGTTATTTTTACCAGTCATGTTTTTAAAAAAATTACATATAGATATGTTAATATTTAAGTACTGACTTTCTGTTTTAGGCATAGACCTATTTTAGGTCTGTTAATACTCTTATTTATAAATTTTAAGTGTCTGTTTTTTATAATGTAGCGGCTAGAAACTATTGATATAGAGAGGGAAATACCACAAACGATGCCACAACTTAAGACATTTTTCTTATAATTTTTTTATACCGTTTGAAAACCAGACCCATATAGTAAGGTCACAACTATTCTGCTTACAACAATTAACTGCACCAAGTCTCCTCTGGTTTGTCTAGTCGAAGACTTCATTTTAATCTTTGATATTTCTAAAAACACAAGTATGTAGTTAAATACTGTCACCTTTAGACTTACTTTTTAAATTGTATTTTGTGAAAAAAGGTTAAATTTTTAAAGCTAAAAAATTTAATCAAAATTTGGTAATATAAATATTTCATTTGCATGTTATTACGAAACGAAAATAAGCCTTTGCTGATATAAACATCTCATTTTTGTCATTACTGCTCTTCAATTTTTTTTATTTGATATCATCGATACACAATTTCAAAATCTTCTTAATCGAACAAATTGATATTTATATGTCTGAAAACCCCAATTCGCTTTACACACATCGGTGTAGTCACGGGGCTTAAAGGAATTTATTTTCAATGTAAATTTGTAATATACGGCAAATGCTAACCGAAACTGTATTAACTGTATTACACAAATTGAACATGTATTAAATAATCTTTGGAAATGACACTTTAATTTGAAATTTTGAATTCTATATTAACTTCAAATAAACTCCTGTTTGAATCCACAACAGATAATTCCAACGGGAGTTTAGATAATATGATTCTGACAGCTCCCGGCCAAACGTGACATGAGCTTCGGGCAATTTAAAAATCAGACGCTTTATATTTAGTTTGTCATAATGTCTGATACACAGATTTAAATGGAGTATTTTTACTCCCGAAACATAAATGAAGTGATGTTTGTTAACAAATTGAACCCGTTATTTGTAAGTGTGTTTGTGAGGCCGTGTGTTTGTGTCATCGTGGCGACCAGATGGATAAACTGGTTTTAATTTTATTATTTTTGGACTCTCATCTATTATAAAGGTTACAAATTACAAACACAAACAATATTATTAAAAATTCAGCGCTTAGTCTTAAGAAGGCGATATAGGCTAAAAAGCTAAAATCTGTAATACTAACAATACAATACAATACAATATTCTTTATTGCACAATTTAAAATACACAAAAAAAATTACAATAGAGGAAATAGCACAATAAGGTGGCCTTATCGCTTAAAAGCGATCTCTACCAGGCAACCTTAAGGTAGAGTAATATTGACAGGAAGAGGTAGGTGATACATAAAACATCATAAGTAAAATTATTAGGAAGAATAAAGAATATAACAACACTCATAAATACCTCTGTACTTACTATATAGATAAAATACATAAACATACTTAATATAATTACTTAAACAAATACATAAAATTAATGGTTATATAATATGAATACATAAACATACAATAAATAAAGTAATAAAGATAGATATGTTTGAATGACCAGAGGTTGGTCAAAATTATAGAAAATTAGGAAGTAGTACGTAGTTATAAGATTTTAACGAATTCTTGAAAACAGGCACCGACTGGATTTGCCTTATATTTATCGGCAGAGAGTTCCAAAGACTAATGGCTTTTACAGTAAAAGAATGATTATAAAAATTAGTACTGTGTCCAGGAGTTTAAAGCAGAAGACTAGTAGACGAGCCAAGAGTTAGACAATGCGAACTGATAAAATTAAACCACTCTTTTAGATAACATGGTGTAGATGGATTGAATTTTTATAGAGCAGTGAAAGAATATGTACATTCCGGCGAAGTCGGATTGGAAGCCAATAGAGTTGTGAACGAAATTCTGAGACATGGTCATATTTTCGAAGTCCAAAAATGAAGCGAATGCAAAGATTTTGTAGGCGCTCCAGTTTATTAAGTTGTTCCTCTGTCAGGTTAGTACAGCAAATGTCAGCAAAATCAAGTAAAGGTAGAAGTAAAGACTGAGCAAGCACAATTTTAGTTGCCACAGGTAAAAGATTCCGTAATCTTCTCAGGGTCCGGCCGACGCAAAGATTTTTTGGCTAATTTCCTTGATTTGTGGAGTCCAAGATAACGTGCGGTCAATATAAATACCAAGACTTTTTATTGTGTCCCTAAAAGGGATAATGATACCATCGAGTTTTATTGGGGGTAAATCAGTCCAATTAATCTTCGATATTAGTTTTGGGCTACCTATAATTATGGTCTGCGACTTGAGAGGATTAAGTCGAAGTCCATAATATCCACACCATTCAACTATTTTATCATGGTCAGAGTTAATAGATTGAATTGTTGTTATGATATTTTCTATTGGAGGATTTACGGACTATGTGCATAAATCTGGAGATCGTATGAATATAGATGGTAGAGAGAAGATAGTTTGAGAGTGATAGTGTTAATGAAAACTGCAAACAGGAGTGGGGACAACACGCCATCTTGAGGTACGCCGGCAGTTAATGGGCACCAGTTAGAGAAAGATTCCTCTACCCGAATGCACTGTCGGCGGACACCCAAGTAACTACGAAACCAGTCAATTACTGTTGGAGATATGTTAAGAGAGCTTAGGATTGCCAACAAAATGTCTGAATCCACTGTGTTAAAAGCATTGCTAAAATCAAGAGCAGACAAGACTTGCTTACTGTCCATACCATAACGGATATCATCAATGATCTTAGTGAGAGCAGTAACAGTACTATGACCGGTTCGAAATCCGGATTGCAAGGTATTAAATAAACTATTTTGAGTTAGAAAAAGGTTTAACTGTTGACTAACGAGCCGTTCAAGGATTTTAGATAGGAATGGTAATAATGAAATTGGTCGATAATCGGAAAAAGAAGTTGGATTGGATTCTTTAGGCAACGGTATAATGTAAGCATCTTTCCAAGCTTCAGGAAATACTCCAGAAGCAATGGATGAATTAAAAATGTGAGTAATTATAGGAATAATTAGGTCAATAATTGGAATAATCATAGCACGGCTCATGCAATCACTACCAACAGCACTTGAAGATATAAGATAGAAGATATAACCATGTGTGTGTTAATATAATAACAAACCATTACAAAATGTCATAAAAATTACGATAAGATGTTTTTGTTTCTTACTCCTTAAAAACACCTTAAAAATTTACGCAAGTGTTGGAATATTAGTCACTTCCTGATTTTTCTAACACTTATTGTTTTATAGAAGTACGTTATATGACATATTTTTTTTCAAGTCATATGCTACAATTTTGCTTTAAAAAATTGCACAAACATATATATATATCTTAGCCTTACCTACGGTTTAAATCAAATGTAAAAAAAAAACGCATATTTTATTAACGAAGAGAAAGTTAGTCTTGTGTTTACCATTATTTGATATTTAGTAAAAAAAGTCCAAGTGCCTTCGCGAACCGTGGGTTTCGTACCATCATATAATTTACAAACAAAAACAACAACGAAAAATAAATCGCTAGTCGGTAACCCATACAAAGCCTGACCACGCCCGAAGTTGCTTAACTTTGCAATATTTTTTAAATAAATATTCTGCTGAGCCGTACTTGCATGCGATTACTAGCGCCATTGTATGGAAGTAACTGTTTCTCTAAATAATCTGGAATTTTTCCATTGGAAAGCGCTTGGCCGGTCTTTTTTATTTGTTGCTGTTAATTTTCTAGGGTATTTGACATAATAACACATATAATGTGATAATTTCAGTTATTTACCTATACGAGTCAACGAATAGAGCTTTTTCAAAGTTGGACAGATAGACATACAGCGTAGACTTAGTAATAGGGTTCCGCTGGCACCCTTGGGTACAGATCCCAAAAAACAGTAACTAAACGTAACAATGGTACCTGCTATGGGAAACCATAAATCTTCATTTACCTTATTAGCACAGTTAAACCCCCGTTTGTTCCAAGCTTAATTAGCTCACGGGGCGAAGGTTAAAGGCTAAGAGAGTATTATTTAACAAGCTTGTCATTTACGGTTAATAACAACAGATATTGAAAATAATTTCATTTTTTCATTCATCAATCATCAGAGTTAATTTAGTTGTACCTGCAGAAGAAAAAAAAATCTGTATTATTTTAAAATAAAACCGGTTTCGTTTATTTTGTTAATAAATAGTTTTGTTCGGGTGAGTTCGATACTGAGATTATGGCATTTATTATATAAATGCCTCCTTTAACACACTTTCAGTAACAGGTTTTGATTTTGAACGAAACGGTTAAAGTTGGTAAAAGTGTAAAAATCAATTGTGCTTGCGTAATACATTTACATCCAGCTCTAACTGTTGGAATCAAATATTATAGGGTCGAAAAACTTCTCTTTTTAGTCAAATACCTACAGTAAAAATAAAAGTAGTTGGTAAATCCCCTAACTGTTTTATCACTTGGGTATTTGCAGGCTCTACGATAGGGATAAATTGACTCATTGAAATATGTATGGGCCATGTCTATATCTCATTTAGTAAGAAGCCCTAGAATAGTATGCCTGTCGATATTAAAAATTGTAATTTTAAAACCTGACAGGATGCAGATCATTTGCTAAGTTTACATAAGAGAATATCTTCTTTATTTGATTAGGAATAATATCACAACCCCACCTCAATTAATCCCGAGGAAGTCCTGTGAGACAATTAATGGACATACCAGATAGTGGGCAGCAGCACCATTCTGAGACAATATTTAACTTCAATCTACGATTACCAACTCGCATGCCAAGCAAAAACCTGGAACGATAATCCTCTTAACGGTTCCAAATTCCTTCGATTCATTGCCTATGTCACCAGCTAGCAAATAAGCCGAACCCCATCTGACCTTTGCAGGCACATGATGGACAGCTCAAGTTTCAGGCAGCAGGCCGAGCCGAAATCTTTGCCGAGTGCCTAGAAAGCAACTTCTCCAAGGCTTTCGAGCGAATGTTCATTTTAAATTTGCAGCCATTAAGCCCAAAACGTCTTACAAAAAAGTGGCTATACAAGCTGTCAACCTCAACCGACCTAAGTTACAGCGTGCAAGTAATGGCCCCCTTCCACAACTTTACCAAAGATATTTCTTGCCAAATCTGAAAGATCTGTTTACGTGCTAGGTCCTGAAATTTACAATAAAATACCCGGCCTGATTGTTGTGACATGTTTGTACATAAAATTATATAAATACCATTTTTATTTATTTATTTATTTATTTATTTCCAATTTATAACATGACAGCATACAATTATACCAAAGCGTTACAAATGTTAAATTAAAATTAGTAAATCATCGCTTAAAAATAAATACAACATTATAATTTTCATAATTAAACAATTCATCAAATTAATTTAAAAAATCCAATAATAATACATGTATTTATTTCAATCATAATCTTAGTTTATATTTACGCTAGTTTCTCTAGCATCCATCATGTATATTGTCTTGCACTCACTCATCAGGCTTGCTATTCCACTCGCAAATAGATCACACTGTGGTGCTGTGGCGAGAACCGAGCTGAGAAGGGCGCGCGCGCGCTCCGCCGGGCTCTGCCTGCGTTGCACCGTACGCCCCAATGCAGGACCTACCACGCAGTGAGTTCTCTCGCGTAGTCTACCTGTTGTATGAGCATTGGGCACAACAAGTCTTAGAAACGCTTCGACGAGTGCCGGACAGTCTATTTTGTTTCTCATGATACCAAGAGCAAATTTCGTCAGTGTTAGAGACCTCCTAAGCTCTAAGGAGTCGTAACCTAATTGACCCTGTATAAAAAGAGTAGGATACAGGTAGGGGTAATAATTATAGACCTTTTTGTACAGGTGTCGTAAAAACCTCTTTTGTATTTTTTCCAGCATTAGAATATATTTGTCCTCATGCGGGCTCCATACTACTGCACTCGTCTCTAGTACGCTACGCACAAGGGCTCCATAGAGTGCTCGAGTTGCAGCTGTTGAGAGCGAGGCGGCATTCCTCATAACGAAACCCAGCCGATGGTGTGCGGAGTTCGCGACGTGCTGCGCGTGGTCTCGTAGCGTCAGCGCCGGATCGAACCACACGCCTAGGTCACGCACACGCTGCACGCGCAACACAGGCGCGCCGCCCACCACATACTGGTGCTGTCGCGGGCTGTGCCCACGCGTGAACGTCATCGTCTCGCATTTACTAGGATTGAAGTGAAGTCGATTAGCCACACTCCACTCGTACACTGCATCCATATCACGTTGAAGTAGTTCGTGGTCTATTTGTGTTCTACATGCTTTCAGAAGTTTGACGTCATCAGCGAAGATTAGCACGGTTGACTCATGAACAACTTTTGGTAGGTCATTAATCAGGAGCACGAACAGAAAAGGTCCTAGGTTCGAACCTTGACTTATACCAGACGGCGTAAGGTAATGGTCGGATACGTGTGTCCCATATTTTACAAATTGCTTTCGGTTAGATAGGTAGTTGGCAAATAATTTTAAGAGTCTGGGAGTAAAGCCTATCGCCCCCAACTTAAGAAGAAGCGTGTCATTATCTACTCTGTCAAACGCTTTTTGGAAATCGAGATAGATAACGTCTACCTGACTTCCCCTATCCATCTCTAGAGAAACCTTATCTACGAACGTGACTAAATTTGTATCTACAGAACGTCGCGGCAAGAAAGCGTGCTGCGCGCTCGTTATATAAGGTAGGCACTGCGGCATTAGTCGACCATGGAGGGCGGTCTCGAATACTTTAGCTAATGCACATAATATTGCCACTGGGCGGTAATTTTCGACCTTAGATTTGGAACCCGATTTAGGTATCGGTGTCACCCTTGATATTTTCCATAGTGTTGGGTAGTAGCCGGTCTCCAGAATAAGATTAAAAATATAAGTAATTGGCGCAATCAATTCCTCCAAACAACCCTTGATGATGTATGCTGGGATATTATCTGGTCCGGGTGACGTACCTGGTTTCAACCTTTTGACGGCTGCGCGTACATCATCTGGGTGGAATGCGTGCAAGTGCACGCGGCGGCAATCAGCGGGCGGCGCGCGCGTGGCGGCTGCGGGGTCCAGCGCAGGCGGCCGCGGCAGGAACACGGAGCTAAAGTGCCCAGCGAAGGCGGCCGCCGCCTCGCGCCCCGTGCACTCCACGTCCCCACGCGTCACCTTAGTCTCTAATCCCCCTGTCCTTCGGAGACTGTTTACGTATTGCCAAAATTCTTTGGGATTTGCACTTAAATTTCTCGAAATCATTCTCGTGTACGTTAAATGGGCAATTTTAACGTCGGCCTTAATTTTGTTACGCAATAGTTTAAATTGTTCGTGATATTTGTTATCGCCAGTACTTTTCCACATACGGTGGACATAAGCTTTGTGTTGAATATCGCGAATGATACTGGAGTTGTAATAAACCGGATAAATACGACTACTCCCCGACCGATTTCTTATTTTTTTGGGTACACAATAGTCAAATATATTATAAATTTCTTGATAAAAATAATTAATTGCATTATCAACGTTCTTAAAATTATATATTAGTTTCCAATCAAATTGTTTAATTTTGTTATACAATGTATTATAATCTCCTTTACAAAAAAAATTGTATTGTATAAGCTGGCTGGCAAGCACCCAGATGCCACTCTACGCCGATGATACCACGGACTGCAGCGTATATAACAGAACAGAACTCAGTAAAAACCAGGATGCAGAAAAGATACAGCGCTCCCTAAATTCCTTCCTTAATGGCTAGCTAAATGGCGTTCGTCAGTAAATGTCGGGAAAACGCAGGCAATTTTGAAAGGAAGAAAGTACGAACCCAAACAGAGGTTATACCTCCAAGGCCAGGTCATCAACTGAAACAAAAAGTCACGTGCTTAGGCTTCACCATTGGCAGCGGACTAACAATGAAACCACATGTCTACAACATAGCGGGACAGGGTAAGGCAATATTGTAGCAGCTCCTTTTGTCACGCCTCCCTCTGTGATCAAAACTCGGTTTAAAACTTACATCTGAACCCAGCTCAGATATGCTGCACTGGCATGGTACGCACTTGTCGCAGAGCCGATCAGAAAAAAAAGAAGAAGAGGAATGCGAAGATCGCGAGGGACTACAAAATGGAAAAACTAGACAACTTTATTCGATGACTGGCCGAGATGCGTCATTACGAGGGCAGACGAGTCCCACAACAACACAACAACAACAGCAGTTCCCCCGCGCTTCTGCTCAAAGAAGAGTGAGAAGAGACCCAGACGCTCGAATAATATAGTGCGATAATAATTTTTGTAATGCTAGAAGAACAAAAAAACGGAGAACGTTAAGTAATACTTGATAATAATTCAAATTCTGTATTAAAGAATTCCTTTTGAAAATGTATGTGAGAAAAAGCCGCAATGTAGGACTGATTGCACTATGAATTACATCGCAAATGAAACTACATCTTATGTATTTTCTGATGAAGTGGAAACTGTGACTTACATAGTTCGAAACTTAGATCATATTATGACTTCTATCTTATTCCAAAAACCAAATATAAAATCAGAAGAATAAAATGTACAAGGCATTATAACACAGTGTCTTGAGATAAGTTAGTGTTTTAAAAGTTTATTACGCGAAAAATAAAATGTTCTAAAGTAGTAAAGACAAAAAATCTATGTTGAGTAGTATTTTTATGAGTGACATTTTAAAGCCCCTCATGTATTATAAGCTAACCCAAAACGCGTAAGTAATTGAATTTTGTATTTGCTGACGCTAACTTAATATTTGGTTTGATCGAAGCAAACTCTGGTCCAATCTTCAATGATGTATTATAAGATATTCCAAAAAGCGTAAGTAATTGAATTTTGAATTTGCTGACGCTAACTTAATATTTGGTTTGATCGAAGCAAACTTTGGTCCAATCTTCAATGATGTATTATAAGTTAATTCAAAAAGCGTAAGTATTTGAATTTCGAATTTGCTAACGCTAACTTAATATTTGGTTTGAACGATGAAAACTCTGGTCCAATCTTCAATGATATGTATAAAAATGTAGGCTACGATAATTGTTTCCAATTTTTTTTAATATAACTAAATTCTGTGACAACCAGATATCAATATTCATGATTGAATATTAAAAATAACACTAACTTTCCAGTATAGTAGTCCCACAATTTATATTGTCTTAGCTCGCTTTCTCTAAAGCTCGACATTGCTCAATCTAAGCCTTTACCACTGCTAAGCTGAGCTTTCTGGACAGTACCGGGAGAGCTTTGTGGTTGACAAAGTCTCTGTAATCCTTTAAACAAATGTAAAGCTATTCTATGTGTATTTGTAATCTTAGTAAGACTTATATATTTGTACCGTTACGAGTACAAGTCTTACTCAATGAAGGTTTCGAGCTTCATAATAATATAATTATTAGTTAATAGTTATATGAAAATGTGGGAACAAAATCTATAATGAAAAATATTAAATATTATTAACAAACAGAATTTTCGCTACTCAATATTTATGATTTTATTATTGAGTTTTTTTAAAAAAACAGAAAGTTTCAAATGCAGACATTTTAAAACTCAGGGAACTCGTAAATGTCCAACAGTTTCGTACAAAAATATACAATTGCCATTACAAATAGTCCACAACAACAGTAAAGTTGCAACATGACTTAGGTATGCCACTTTAAAATAGCAGTAAAATGTGAGGTTCAGACTCACACTTGATATCTCATATATGGGTTGTAAGTACCCGTAGCCTTTTAAATGTGTCTACTCGTCCAAATTTTATAAACATCTAGAACTTATACTAGCAGCTAAAAGCCGGAAATGAACGATGTCATATGGTGTCCGTTTGTTGAACATACTTGGCCTGCACATTGAAACTATCTGAGAATTAACTAATACCAATGCTTAATTAAATTTTAAGCCAATGTTATTATAAAAGTTATTTTCATTTTCTGCAAATGTTATTGTTTTGGAAAATACGACGTAAAGGAATTTGGAGTATGTAAATACGTCAAGATATACTTTATATCCAATATTTATAAAATATAATGACAATAAAAAAAAATCAGTAGTAAAAATACTAAAATATTATAGAATTTATGTCAGTATTTACTTATTTGATATTGGCTATTTATAGAAAGGTAATTTGTATTATCTATTAAGAATTATTGTAAAATACATTTCTATTTCTTTTGTTTTTTTTTATTGTTTGATACCAGAAATGTCGCAAACAAGCTTACGGTCCGCCTGATGGTAAGCGGTCACTGTAGCTACTGGACGCTTGTAACACCAGGGGTATCACTCGCGCGTTGCCGACCCTTCAAAAATCCAATAACTTCTTTCTTGAAGAACCTTATACTGTAGTCCTTAGAGAAAACCTTTATATAATAACGAATAAAAATTAAATAACTTTCATCCTCTTAGTAGGAGGTATGTACTATACGCTGAGCTTACTAAAACACGTTGAAGTCGTAAAACAGCGCAATTTCTCCGATGCTACTTTCATAAGACAATTGAACCATAAGAAATCCAATTTAAGTTTCTCGTGGAACGACAGTTCGTGGGCAGATGTCCAACGAACATATTTTGTCAAAAGATTACGAAAACTTCACTTATATTTGACGTAGATATAAAGAAAGAAACTTGGCGGGTTGCATTATCTAAATTAACTTTGCTGTATTGTTTTTACAAAACATTATGTTTCATTTATAATTCTTGTGAACTGAATAGTTAACAAGAGTTATAAATTCTGCTCTGTGACAACGTGAAGACATAGTAACCTGCGATATCTCTAGTGGCAAAAGCTATTACCGTGGGAGCTTTAAATTAGAAAGTCTATATGTCCTTTATCATTCTCTTACCTCTTCCTCTTTTAAAATCAGGTTAACCTGCGGCAATATATCACCTGCGAACAAAATCTATTTCTGTGAGAACTCTCGATTGAGAAAAAAATTTTTATTGTCCTTCTCCATCTTTTTCACTTACTCTGTGCTAAAACAATGGTGTAATAGATGCTCCGATGCGACGTTGAAGTCTAATAAAGAAACAAACGGACTTTAAATTTATATATTACTTTGAATCAGAAATATGATTGATTATATAAATATATAATAACACTAATATGCCTTTCACTTAAGCCTACAAACTATAAGAAGTAGTAATGTAGCAGTTGTATTACTAATAATTATGCAACATTTCCCATCGTCGGTTAGAATATTTTTTTCGAAATTTAATCTTACATTATGAAAATGGTTGTAAAATTTTGTTCGGAATAGGAAAACTTCAAATTCGCAGGTAACAGCAGCAAGTAATAAAATACAGAGATTCTAGTGTATATTTTACGAGTGAAGAAAGTAACTTCATAAAATTGGCATTCTTATTATGTAGATTGAGTCATATAATTTTATTATCTAGCAACCGACTTTGTGAAAAATACTTTTTTTACTATTCTGAGTTACGGAAACTGGTATATTTATATACCGCTGGTATAAAAGGTTGGACTCTGAGGAATTGTTCGAAATTATTCCCACGGCTACTTATATACGGATGTTTATTTTCACACATTTGAACTTTACTGGTCACGCAACTTACGCGTTTTCAGAGGACGCTTAGGTTGTAGAACGAGCTCCGTATATACGCCTGTTGTTTGGATACGTATACATATATCTATACCTACTCATATAAAATTATAAAACATAAATACTCTTTCTTACAGGTGTAACACAATAGTGCTCTAGCGGCGTTTATAAAGCAAATCAAAGAAAATTAAAAGTATGAATAGCAATTAAAGTAGTGAAGTGGCTTTCTTTGACTTGTGCAAAAACCCTAAGAAAAGCTCTTTATGCCAAGTCAGTTTGATGTCCGACTGATACGACACGTTATGACACACTTTGTAAATGGTCGGATTTGAGTTTTTCTCTTATAAAACTGTTGGTTTTATTAGTAACGCCTTTTTAGCTGCATAAGATGAGTGTGATTTTGAATTTATCAATAATTTTTTGAATTTTAAATACAAGTATTAAATTTTAAATAAAATATAAAAGGACACTTATCTTGTCCCAAGAATATTAAGTGAAAGTTTACTTGTTACTCATTCATGCCGCAATGGAGCATTTAGTTGAGCTGAAATTTGACACAGGGATAGCTGAAGAGATGGAGAAGGACATTTTTGATGACAATGACAATTGAACTTGAACGAACTACAGATGAGGCTTGCCATTCATTAATTTATTGCTTCTTTAGTATAATCAAGGAGTTGCCTAAGGAATCCCTAACCGAAAACCAAATTTAGGCTAACCGGAGCAGCTGACAAAAGCTAGTTCAATGTATTGGTACATAAAAAGAACATGTTAGTTGACAATAATTTAGATAGGTCAGTACACGTCAAAATTTTCTTTAATAAGCATTACTTGATCAGAAATAACTCGTAAACTATTAAAAAGTTTTAAAAGCAATATCAGTACATCTGCTAGTATTCTGGATTTTTTATATTTGAAAAAGTGTCCTAGGTTCGGCTATAGATCAAAGGTTCGAATTAACTTTGGGCAAATATTTTCATTTATACATACAGTTTATAAATGCTAAGAATTGCCGTGGGGCATTTTTTTTTGTTTTGATGCATACATAGTATATTATTTGATTTTCTATGAATTTGCTTTAGTAAAGAATTCCTAAGTGCAACTAATAGTTTTCCTAAGTTTTTGTTTTATATTTCTGTTCCTACTAATATTTGTCTTAATTTATTGTATTGTTCACGATGCGTTTATTCTGGAGCATATTCTTCCCTAAAATTACTTTTTCCTCACAAGCCTCCAAGATTGCTTAATGCGACAGTGACAAATTAGCTTTCTGAACTCGTAGTTTTACTGTCTCTATCACTTTTATTGTCTTTTGTTTCAGTTGGAAATTTGCTGGCATCTTAATCTTAGTCTTGAGAAAGTTATTCTATGTTACTCAAAATAAATTAAGTACATATAAAGTACATATATCTATGTACATAAGATGTTGGAATTTTAAGGAAAATCACTAAAAGTAATAACGAAATCAGTTTAAAGATTAAAAGATAGGTATTTGAATTAAAGTTTGTGTACCACAGAGCAGGGAATACAAGGCGCTGGCTGCTCGCGGCCCGAACGGCGAGCGCAATATGGTTCAGAGCTCTGTGTTTTGTACATAATGTAATCTGACAAGCAAAAATAACTAGTCACCTTCATAAACGACGACATTTCATACACTACTAAAGGTAGCTTTATAGAACTAAAATAATATTAAAAAGAGTTTTATTTTACACATTAAAAATAATTAAATAAGTGATTAAATACGCTTCAAAGTTCCCTTCAGTTTATTGAACCATCATCTATGTAAGTGACTAGTTTTTTTTTATACCACTAAGGAGGCAAAACAGCTTACGGTCTGTCTGATGGTAAGCGGTCGCCGTAGTCTTGCAACACCAGGGGTATCACTCGCGCGTTGCCGATCCTTCAGAAATCTAATAACTTCTATCTTGAAGAACCCCATACTGTAGTCCTTGGATGTAATCCTTAAGTTTAAGTTATTTTTGATCCCCAGTATATATATATATATATATATATATATATATATATATATATATATATATATATATATATATAGAAATATATATATATTGTCGACTATGTAAGTGACTAGTTATTTTTACTCATTATATCAAAATAAAAATATACAAAGAAATAAATCCTTAAACTAGAAACATCTATTCGTCTATTCATCACTTACTCTTTATTTAGCACTCGAATACAATATAAATTACAGATAACCTCATTAATGACAAAGACAACAATGTTTAAGATATCAGTGAACCTTGGTTAGAAAAAGATGGAATATCTGTTGGTAGACTCAATCTATCACTGTCGTATCAACTAAGCTTATGAGGCGCGAGTAATAAATCAGGAAGGGGATAACGCCGCCATGATTTTTACTTTCACTATTACATTAAGAATAAAGATATTTACATCTTTTTTGACAAACTTATTTTCTACTTTAATGAATTTTATAATGCCCAACTGCCAATTCTGACTTCATTTTTGTAGTTCATCAAGAAAAGGCAGTAGGGAGTTATTTTGTGATGAATGAAAGATCAGATCTTTCATTTTACCAGGTAATTTACAACGAACGGTACATATATTAATTTACTTTAGTCCAGACATACTGCATCAGAAGATCAAGTGTTTAGTAAAAGGGATGTGATGATGAACATCATAATGTGAGAGTGTGCCCAGCAATTGGCTGCCCCCTTTTAGGAATTAAAAAGCGTTAAGATATACAAATTTAAACCCCAATCAAATAAACTCATTGCTAGAACGATGTCCTACACATTTTCAACATTATGCACGCACATATGTGTAGAACTCTAGAGTAATGTTACTTCCTATCATGTAACAATATCACTTGATATCCTCTTGCGAGATAACTGTGCCTATTTCTTGCGAAAAATTAGTGGCCTTGTCACAGCTGCCCTCGGGGCCATTTATCACCGCGCATACTTCAATTCCGCCAGAAGAAAATTAGAACCGTACATACGTGTAGGTTTAGACAACAACGAAGACAAAAAGAAATATAGAAACATTATTTTGTATTTTTATATGAAATGGTAGCCTGTTTGGTTTATGTTTGTAAGGTTTTATGAATATAATAGAAATTTACAAAAGATAACGTTTTAAGTCAATGCGTTCCGAACAGAAAATAATTATTTTAACCGGTTTTAAACTAGAAACAGAAAAAATAATCAAAAAAGTTATTAAGACCTTTGTAATTTTCTGAAAACTTTATCATGACTAAAACTTATATATTTTTTATATAACGTAAAAATGTCAGGAAAAACATGGAAAAGATGTACATTAGTGTACCTGCTTTAGAAAAAAATAATTTAGGTGTAGTAGAAACCTTATTTTAGAGCATGTATTTATCATATTGTTTACGTAGGTGATAAACATATTTAATTTACTGTACCGCAACAATATGACTCGGTCAGTTTTATCTCTTTTGGAATATTTTTTGCTAACCAAAGGAGATCATTCATATTAGGCCCTTAAATGAAAATGGCGGCCAGCTGAAAAAAATGTGTAAACAGCAGCACGAAATTTTTGTTTTAGACCTAATTTCTGAGACATATCCTGAAGCAATTTTTTTTAGTTTAACATTCTTGTTTTTGATACATTTAAAAGGCACAGCTCAAATATTTTTGACAGATAAAAGAATGCTCACATAGGTCTGATATCTTTGTTAAATTTACTTTAGGGCACCTTTCCAGCAAGCTTATATCACTGTTTTAGGTAGCCTTTACTTTGATTTTTTTTTTTTAATTATGGGAAACAAAATTCTTGAAATGCAATTTTGATAATCTGTGTATATGTAAATAAAATTGTTCGTTGAAATAAATCAAACAAACAGAATAATTTAATGTTTTTGGTCAGGACTAGAGATTTTGGCCCAATTAAGTATGAAACATGAATTATTTTCTTTGTATTTATTTTAAAATCTTTTAATTGTATTTCATTTAATTTTAAGAATAATGGTCATAAAATTTTGTATTGTTTGATATTAGTACTACTTTTTATACCTAATGTTGTCCATTTTAACATTGACGGGCGGCCTAAAGTAACAAAGATAAATGACCGTTTTATCGACCGCTTCTTATCTGTGCTTAGCCGATATCTTTTTCAACAGCCACGCCTTTTTCCGTTCCATTCATTTGTGTGTGCTCTCTGGAAAAGTTTTGAAGAAAAAAAACGATCAAGTTTTACAAAATCCATTCTTATACTTATTTTCTAATTTCAATTTTTTTAATAGTTTTTAAAACCTCGACAAGACAAATGATCAAGTTTAAATAAGACCAAATGACGCTATTTGTAAATAAGGAAAACATGGAATCTCAAGTAGGGTTAAAACTAGGTCCTAAGGTTTATCTTTTCAATAGGATTATGGACAGAGGGAGTTCCTATTGCTAAAGAGACACAAAGTAAACCATTTTGGGAAAAAATGCATAAAAATTGATAGATAGAGATAGAGCTCTCTGTTGATACAAAAAGATTTATCAAAATTGGGAGAGAAATATACCTATTTTTAGTAACCATTTGCAAAAGAGTTCAATTCTAAGTCTCCTTTAGGTGTTTAGTTTTTACTCTTTTATATTTTTTTTTAAGCTGGTTTATTTTTTCGTTAAATATGTAGATACTTTTTATCTCTATCAAGAGGACTGAAATAGATTTTACTGTAGGTGTAACCGCGGCACATTGGTTTTTTTACGAGTTAATGTACGAATCCCACTACGGCAAAAATCGAACTCCGAGAAGACTGAGCCGCAGGATAAAGCTAGTATTACAAGTTTAAGTTGACAAAGAATTTTAAACAAAACATTAATGAATTTTAGTTTGAAGTTTTCATGCTGAAAGATGGACTTACAGACTACGCTTCTTTTCCTTGTCATGTGTGCCTAAAGTGTAAACAAGTGCCTTAAGTGTAAGCAAAATCGCACAACGTTCTGATAACGAGAAGTTGGTAAAAATTTACTTTAACAATTCGACACTGACGGGCAGACAAACAATATTTTATATTGCATTGATACGTAAATACAAACTGCATTAAAAATAATTGACTTCAAAAAAAATTTACTAAGTATGAGAAAGATTGTTCTAAAAATTAGCTAAAAGATTTGACGTAAGTATACGTCATCGCAGCAATTTAAAAAATAAATACTACACAAAAAAATATAACTAACGATAATTTTTTTAATTATAGCAACTTCAGAAAGTCTTGTTGGTATTGCAGGTATTTTTTTTATTTTCACGAATTTAAGTAACAGCAAAGTAAGGACAATAAAAACACGAAACACATAGAAAAATGGCTTTGTTATCCATTCAATATTTGTTAAATTTGGTTCGACTTTTGTGTGCTGATAAGGATTTCGATCTTTGAGTTTGACGTTTGACGATTGTTACCCCAAAGATATCTACAATTCAACATAAAATATTATCACATTCATCTTTCCTTTGCTTTGTCATTTGCTGACTATGAATTTATAGAATGTTTTTTCGAAGCAGTTCATTGCGGTCGTTGTATTTGTCCCTACCCCTATTCAATTCTGGCTTACTTCTTATAGTTCGTCAGGAACTGGCAATATCGGTATATTATTCTGTCCCAGGTCTTTCATTTTACAGGGACAAATCGAAAGCCACTTTAGTCCATATATATTGCATCAGAAGCAGTGGTGCGGCTACAGGCTCACCTCCTGTCACGTAGGAATAAAGTTGTTGCTAAACGAGGCTGTTTATCACATTACAGTGTGGGTGTGCATCTAGCTGCTTCTGTCTATCAAACGACCAAGAATTTATACCAATATGTTTCACATATTTATTGAGCATGCTTAAGTCTATTTTAATTTATTAGTAATAAAGAATTGAAAAATTTCCAAAAAAATAAATTCCTCATTAATATTTACTCACTGGATTCAATAGACAATAGCAGCTTATTTTTCAGATCCCATATATTTTAATAACAATCTTTTTTCAAAAAAATCACGCGAATAGTATCAAATAATTTATCCATAATAGAAGTTACTCCTTTAACCTATAAATTATGCCTGCCTTCGATACTACGCGTCAAAAAGTAATCTGTTAGGAGAAAAATTAGTGTTATTTTGAAAAATTATAAAATGAGCAAACGTTAAGAATAGTACAACAATCAACTACTTCTAGTGTTTAGACCGATATTGATTACTTTACTTTTTTTCGGCTCTTACTACGATATACCGGTGTGAAGTTAGCGGCCTAAGTTAGCGGCCTTTTATTATCCGACCAAATTAAAAAGTAAAGGATTTTAATGAAATAATTTACTGAATTAAACGGATATACCAATAAATAGACCAAAATAATGAGAAACCGGTCAAAAATTAAACAAATATATATATAATTTCAATAATAAAAAATTAAAAGTTGAAGAAAATTTCACAATGTGATACTTATTGGCATAAAAAGTCATCATAAAAATGCGGTAACACTTAGTGATGCATAACAAATTGAGCTTCTCTAAACCAGAAAGCATATGAAGTTTTCAAATCATACCTATCTCGGGGTTAACTGTGAGAAAAATGGTTAGCGGCGTAAAAAATATTTTCTTTCAAAATTTCAAACACACCGTAAATCTGTTGGTTAAGGAAAAAGTTACAATCAAATGCTGTTGAAACAAGCATTTTATATTGTTCTTATTAATAAATATTACTACATGTGTAACACCTCTTCAATTTAAATAATACAAAATAAAAGTTGAAGAAAATTTCACAATGTGATACTTATCGGCCTAAAGGATTATCATAAAAATGCGGTAACACTTAGTGACGCATATCAGATTGAGCCTCTTTAAACCAGAAAGCATATGAAGTTTTCGAATCACACCTATCTCGGGGATAACTGTGAGAAAAATGGTTAGCAGCCTAAAAAATATTTTCTTTCAAAATTTCAAATACACCGTAAATCTGTTAGTTGAGGAAAAAGTTACAATCAAATGCTGTTAAAACAAGCATTTTGTATTGTTTTTATTAATGAATATTACTACATGTGTAACACCGCTTCAATTTAAATAATAAAAAATTAAAAGTTGAAGAAAATTTCACAATGTGATATTTATCGGCCTAAAGGGTTATCATAAAAATGCGGTAACACTTAGTAACGCATATCAAATTGAGCCTCTTTAAACCAGAAAGCATATGAAGTTTTCATATCACACCTATCTCGGGGTTAACTGTGAGAAAAATAGTTAGCGGCCTAAAAATTATTTTCTTTCAAAATTTTAAACACACCGTAAATCTGTTGGTTAAGGAAAAAGTTACAATCAAAGGCTGTTGAAACAAGCATTTTGTATTGTTCTTATTAATAAATATTACTACATGTGTAACACCTCTTCAATTTAAATAATACAAAATAAAAGTTGAAGAAAATTTCACAATGTGATACTTATCGGCCTAAAGGATTATCATAAAAATGCGGTAACACTTAGTGACGCATATCAGATTGAGCCTCTTTAAACCAGAAAGCATATGAAGTTTTCGAATCACACCTATCTCGGGGATAACTGTGAGAAAAATGGTTAGCGGCCTAAAAATATTTTCTTTCAAAATTTCAAATACACCGTAAATCTGTTAGTTGAGGAAAAAGTTACAATCAAATGCTGTTAAAACAAGCATTTTGTATTGTTTTTATTAATGAATATTACTACATGTGTAACACCGCTTCAATTTAAATAATAAAAAATTAAAAGTTGAAGAAAATTTCACAATGTGATATTTATCGGCCTAAAGGGTTATCATAAAAATGCGGTAACACTTAGTGACGCATATCAAATTGAGCCTCTTTAAACCAGAAAGCATATGAAGTTTTCAAATCACACCTATCTCGGGGTTAACTGTAAGAAAAATAGTTAGCGGCCTAAAAATTATTTTCTTTCAAAATTTCAAACACACCGTAAATCTGTTGGTTAAGGAAAAACTTACAATCAAAGGCTGTTGAAACAAGCATTTTGTATTGTTCTTATTAATAAATATTACTACATGTGAAACATCTCTTCAATTTAAATAATAAAAAATTAAAAGTTGAAGAAAATTTCACAATGTGATACTTATTGGCATAAAAAGTCATCATAAAAATGCGGTAACACTTAGTGATGCATAACAAATTGAGCTTCTCTAAACCAGAAAGCATATGAAGTTTTCAAATCATACCTATCTCGGGGTTAACTGTGAGAAAAATGGTTAGCGGCGTAAAAAATATTTTCTTTCAAAATTTCAAACACACCGTAAATCTGTTAGTTGAGGAAAAAGTTACAATCAAATGCTGCTGAAACAAGCATTTTGTATTGTTCTTATTAATAAATATTGCTACATGTGTAATACCTCTTCTATTTAAATAATAAAAAATTAAAAGTTGAAGAAAATTTCACAATGTGATACTTATTGGCATAAAAAGCCATCATGAAAATGCGGTAACACTTAGTGACGCATATCAAATTGAGCCTCTAAACCAGAAAGCAAATGAAGTTTTCAAATCTACATCACAATCAACATCTAGAATAAAATTGAATTGTTATTATTTAATTAAGGCAAGCAATGCAAAGTGTATAAATAAAATCATTACTAGTCAATGTTCCGATAACATTAGAGGTACATGTGATTAAAATTATAAAAAAATGAAAAAAAAAACCAAAAAAAAAAACTCAATAAAACTCAATGAAAAGTTATTTTATAAAAAAAAAAAATTATTGTTAGCATATTTCAATTAAAATATTTGTTTAAAGCCAAAAAATTAAGGCAAAAGGAAATCATTACTTTATGGGTAGTTAATGTTCCGATAACAGCAAAGGTAAAATTGATAAAAATTACAAGAAATGAAAAAAAAAAACGTAGAAAATAAAGGAATATTTCAATCAAAATTTTTTTTTTAACCAATATTAGAAAGCTTGTTTTAACTAACCCTAATGAAAAAAAATAAAAAAAAGACTTAATTTTGATGAAAATTACTTGTAGGCCGATACGTATTACGTTTGTTTCTTTATACCACTAAGGTGGCAAACAAGCTTACGGTTCGCCTCATGGTGAGCGGTCACCGCAGACGCTTGCAACACAGAAATAAAAAAAAAATGATTTTCTTTTTGTCTTAATGAGTTTTTGAATGGTTTTATACCAATAGAAATATTTGTTTATTTGTGTTGTGTGTTGTGCAGAAATTTAAACAAATAAATTATTTAGGCCACTATCCATTTTTGTCATAAAATCGAGATAGGTGTGTGTTTAAAAAGGCTGCATTTAATATGCGTCACTAAGTGTAACCGCATTTTTATCAAAAACTTCTAGGCCGATATGTATCACATTGTGAAATTTTCTTCAACTTTTATTTTTTTATTATTTAAATAGAAGAGGTATTACACCTGTAGTAATATTTATTAATAAGAACAATACAAAATGCTTGATTCAACAGCCTTTGATTGTTACTTTTACCTTAACCAACAGATTTACGGTGTGTTTGAAATTTGGAAAGAAAATAATTTTTAGGCCGCTAACCATTTTTCTCACAGTTATCCCCGAGATAGGTGTGATTTTAAAACTTCATATGCTTTCTGGTTTAAAGAGGCTCAATTTGATATGCGTCACTAAGTGCTACCGCATTTTTATGATAACCCTTTAGGCCGATAAATATCACATTGTGAATTTCTCTTCAACTTTTAATTTTTTATTATTTAAATTGAAGCGGTGTTACACATGTAGTAATATTCATTAATAAAAACAATACAAAATGCTTGTTTTAACAGCATTTGATTGTAACTTTTTCCTCAACTAACAGATTTACGGTGTATTTGAAATTTTGAAAGAAAATATTTTTTACGCCGCTAACCATTTTTCTCACAGTTAACCCCGAGATAGACCAAAATAATGAGAAACCGGTCAAAAATTAAACAAATATATACATATATAATTTCAATAATAAAAAATTAAAGTAAAAGAAAATTTCACAATGTGATACTTATCGGCCTGAAAGGTCATCATAAAAATGCGGTAACACTTAGTGTCGCATATCAAATTGAGCCTCTTTAAACCAGAAACAATATCAAGTTTTCAAATCACAACTATCTCGGGGTTAACTGTGAGAAAAATGGTTAGCGGCGTAAAAAATATTTTCTTTCAAAATATCAAACACACCGTTAATGTGTTACTTGAGAAAAAAGTTACAATCAAATGCTATTGAAAAAAGCATTTTGTATTGTTCTTATTAATAAATATTGCTACATGTGTAATACCTCTTCTATTTAAATAATAAAAAAATAAAAGTTGAAGAAAATTTCACAATGTGATACTTATTGGCATAAAAAGTCATCATGAAAATGCGGTAACACTTAGTGACGCATATCAAATTGAGCCTCTTTAAACCAGAAAGCATATGAAGTTTTCAAATCACATCTATCTCGGGGTTAACTGTAAGAAAAATAGTTAGCGGCCTAAAAATTATTTTCTTTCAAAATTTCAAACACACCGTAAATCTGTTGGTTAAGGAAAAAGTTACAATCAAATGCTGTTGAAACAAGCATTTTATATTGTTCTTATTAATAAATATTGCTACATGTGTAATACCTCTTCTATTTAAATAATAAACAAATAAAAGTTGAAGAAAATTTCACAATGTGATACTTATCGGCCTAAAGGATTATCATAAAAATGCGGTAACACTTAGTGACGCATATCAAAATGAGACTCTTTGAACAAGAAACCATATGAAGAATTCAAACCATACCTATATCGGGGTTAACTGTAAGTAAAATGGTTAGCGGCGTAAAAAAATATTTTCTTTCAAAATTTCAAACACACCGTAAATCTGTTGCTTGAGGAAAAAGTTACAATCAAATGCCGTTGAAACAAGAATTTTGTATTGTTTTTATTAATAAATATTGCTACATGTGTAATACCTCGTCTATTTAAATTATAAAAAATTAAAAGTTGAAGAAAATTTCACAATGTGATATTTATCGGCCTAAAGGGTTATCATAAATATGCGGTAACACTTAGTGACGCTTATCAAATTGAGCCACTTGAAATCAGAAACCATATGAAGTTTTCAAATCACACCAATCTCGGGGTTAACTGTGAGAAAAATTGTTAGCGGCCTAAAAATTATTTCCTTTCAAAATTTCAAACACACCGTAAATCTGTTAGTTGAGAAAAAAGTTACAATCAAATGCTGTTCAAACAAGCATTTGGTATTGTTCTTATTAATAAATATTACTACATGTGTAACACCGCTTCAATTTAAATAATAAAAAAATAAAAGTTGAAGAAAATTTCACAATGTGATACTTATTGGCTTAAAAAGTCATCATGAAAATGCGGTAACACTTACTGACGCATATCAAATTGAGCCTCTTTAAACCAGAAACCATATCAAGTTTTCAAAACACGCCTATCTCGGGGTTAACTGTGAGAAAAATGGTTAGCGGCGTAAAAAATATTTTCTTTCAAAATTTCAAACACACCGTAAATCTGTTAGTTGAGGAAAAAGTTACAATCAAATGCTGCTGAGACAAGCATTTTGTATTGTTCTTATTAATAAATATTGCTACATGTGTAAACCTCGTCTATTTAAATAATAAAAAAAATAAAAGTAGAAGAAAATTTTACAATGTGATATTTATCGGCCTAAAGGGTTATCATAAAAATGCGGTAACACTTAGTGACGCATATCAGATTGAGCCTCTTTAAACCAGAAAGCATATGAAGTTTTCAAATCACACCTATCTCGGGGATAACTGTGAGAAAAATGGTTAGCGGCCTAAAAAATATTTTCTTTCAAAATTTCAAATACACCGTAAATCTGTTAGTTAAGGAAAAAGTTACAATCAAATGCTGTTAAAACAAGCATTTTGTATTGTTTTTATTAATGAATATTACTACATGTGTAACACCGCTTCAATTTAAATAATAAAAAATTAAAAGTTGAAGAAAATTTCACAATGTGATATTTATCGGCCTAAAGGGTTATCATAAAAATGCGGTAACACTTAGTGACGCATATCAAATTGAGCCTCTTTAAACCAGAAAGCATATGAAGTTTTCAAATCACACCTATCTCGGGGTTAACTGTGAGAAAAATAGTTAGCGGCCTAAAAATTATTTTCTTTCAAAATTTCAAACACACCGTAAATCTGTTGGTTAGGGAAAAAGTTACAATCAAAGGCTGTTGAAACAAGCATTTTGTATTGTTCTTATTAATAAATATTACTACATGTGTAACACCTCTTGAATTTAAATAATACAAAATAAAAGTTGAAGAAAATTTCACAATGTGATACTTATCGGCCTAAAGGATTATCATAAAAATGCGGTAACACTTAGTGACGCATATCAGATTGAGCCTCTTTAAACCAGAAAGCATATGAAGTTTTCGAATCACACCTATCTCGGGGATAACTGTGAGAAAAATGGTTAGCGGCCTAAAAATATTTTCTTTCAAAATTTCAAATACACCGTAAATCTGTTAGTTGAGGAAAAAGTTACAATCAAATGCTGTTAAAACAAGCATTTTGTATTGTTTTTATTAATGAATATTACTACATGTGTAACACCGCTTCAATTTAAATAATAAAAAATTAAAAGTTGAAGAAAATTTCACAATGTGATATTTATCGGCCTAAAGGGTTATCATAAAAATGCGGTAACACTTAGTGACGCATATCAAATTGAGCCTCTTTAAACCAGAAAGCATATGAAGTTTTCAAATCACACCTATCTCGGGGTTAACTGTAAGAAAAATAGTTAGCGGCCTAAAAATTATTTTCTTTCAAAATTTCAAACACACCGTAAATCTTCTGGTTAAGGAAAAAGTTACAATCAAAGGCTGTTGAAACAAGCATTTTGTATTGTTCTTATTAATAAATATTACTACATGTGAAACACCCCTTCAATTTAAATAATAAAAAATTAAAAGTTGAAGAAAATTTCACAATGTGATACTTATTGGCATAAAAAGTCATCATAAAAATGCGGTAACACTTAGTGATGCATAACAAATTGAGCTTCTCTAAACCAGAAAGCATATGAAGTTTTCAAATCATACCTATCTCGGGGTTAACTGTGAGAAAAATGGTTAGCGGCGTAAAAAATATTTTCTTTCAAAATTTTAAACACACCGTAAATCTGTTAGTTGAGGAAAAAGTTACAATCAAATGCTGCTGAAACAAGCATTTTGTATTGTTCTTATTAATAAATATTGCTACATGTGTAATACCTCTTCTATTTAAATAATAAAAAATTAAAAGTTGAAGAAAATTTCACAATGTGATACTTATTGGCATAAAAAGCCATCATGAAAATGCGGTAACACTTAGTGACGCATATCAAATTGAGCCTCTAAACCAGAAAGCAAATGAAGTTTTCAAATCACGCCTATCTCGGGGTTAACTGTGAGAAAAATGGTTAGCGGCGTAAAAAATATTTTCTTTCAAAATTTCAAACACACCGTAAATCTGTTAGTTGAGGAAAAAGTTACAATCAAATGCTGCTGAAACAAGCATTTTGTATTGTTCTTATTAATAAATATTGCTACATGAGTAATACCTCTTCTATTTAAATAATAAACAAAAAAAAGTTGAAGAAAATTTCACAATGTGATACTTATCGGCCTAAAGGATTATCATAAAAATGCGGTAACACTTAGTGACGCATATCAAATTGAGCCTCTTTAAACCAGAAAGCATATGAAGTTTTCAAATCACACCTATCTCGGGGTTAACTGTGAGAAAAATGGTTAGCGGCCTAAAAATTATTTTCTTTCAAAATTACAAACACACCGTAAATCCGTTGGTTAAGGAAAAAGTAACAATCAAAGGCTGTTGAAACAAGCATTTTGTATTGTTCTTATTAATAAATATTACTACATGTGTAACACCTGTTCAATTTAAATAATAGAAAATTAAAAGCTGAAGAAAATTTCACAATGTGATACTAATTGGCATAAAAAGTCATAACATTGAAAGAGCTTTGTTTTTTTTGTATCCGTAAAATTAAAAAAGATGAAAACAATTTTAAATGCAGCAAGTGCCTGCACATTTCAAATGTTTACTTAGTTACAAAGAACTCAAAGAAAATAAATCTGTTAACGAAAAACTACTAGAATTAAAAAATGTATGCCAGTTGTGCAAGAAAAATCAATAATAAAAATACTTAAAGTTATATTAGTTGTGGTTTGATAATTTTCTTTGTGAATTTACATCAACACTGTAAATAGTAAATATAATTATTTCTTAATTTTAAATGTTATTAAATATATTAGATTATGTGTTACTTATAGTTTCTATTAGCGTACGTTTTAATTGGTATAACTGAAGTGTTAAACTTAATATTTGTATGTAAATATTTAATGACCACTGGAACATTGTGATCAAAATAAACAGAAACTGGGAGGGAAATAACGAAATTACTGATTCATGTTATCAAAATAAATGGCTAATATAATTTCACTATCGAGAACAATACAATTTGTTAGGCGGTCGCCTAAATAGTTAATAAAAATTCTAAATAAATTTTAATTAAGGCAACACATACATTCCTTATGGTTCCTTGATACAATACATAAATAGATTTACGTATTGCCTCAAATAACGCTTGTTTAAAATTTAGATAAACATACTTAATACCCGACGATTTCAAAAGACAAACTTACATACATTACATTTTAATAACTACATCTAGAATAAAATTGAATTGTTATTATTTAATTAAGGCAAGCAATGCAAAGTGTATAAATAAAATCATTACTAGTCAATGTTCCGATAACATTAGAGGTACATGTGATTAAAATTATAAAAAAATGAAAAAAAAAACCAAAAAAAAAAAACTCAATAAAACTCAATGAAAAGTTATTTTATAAAAAAAAAAAATTATTGTTAGCATATTTCAATTAAAATATTTGTTTAAAGCCAAAAAATTAAGGCAAAAGGAAATCATTACTTTATGGGTAGTTAATGTTCCGATAACAGCAAAGGTAAAATTGATAAAAATTACAAGAAATGAAAAAAAAAAAAACGTAGAAAATAAAGGAATATTTCAATCAAAATTTTTTTTTTAACCAATATTAGAAAGCTTGTTTTAACTAACCCTAATGAAAAAAAATAAAAAAAAAGACTTAATTTTGATGAAAATTACTTGTAGGCCGATACGTATTACGTTTGTTTCTTTATACCACTAAGGTGGCAAACAAGCTTACGGTTCGCCTCATGGTGAGCGGTCACCGCAGACGCTTGCAACACAGAAATAAAAAAAAAATGATTTTCTTTTTGTCTTAATGAGTTTTTGAATGGTTTTATACCAATAGAAATATTTGTTTATTTGTGTTGTGTGTTGTGCAGAAATTTAAACAAATAAATTATTTAGGCCACTATCCATTTTTGTCATAAAATCGAGATAGGTGTGTGTTTAAAAAGGCTGCATTTAATATGCGTCACTAAGTGTAACCGCATTTTTATCAAAAACTTCTAGGCCGATATGTATCACATTGTGAAATTTTCTTCAACTTTTATTTTTTTATTATTTAAATAGAAGAGGTATTACACCTGTAGTAATATTTATTAATAAGAACAATACAAAATGCTTGATTCAACAGCCTTTGATTGTTACTTTTACCTTAACCAACAGATTTACGGTGTGTTTGAAATTTGGAAAGAAAATAATTTTTAGGCCGCTAACCATTTTTCTCACAGTTATCCCCGAGATAGGTGTGATTTTAAAACTTCATATGCTTTCTGGTTTAAAGAGGCTCAATTTGATATGCGTCACTAAGTGTTACCGCATTTTTATGATAACCCTTTAGGCCGATAAATATCACATTGTGAAATTCTCTTCAACTTTTAATTTTTTATTATTTAAATTGAAGCGGTGTTACACATGTAGTAATATTCATTAATAAAAACAATACAAAATGCTTGTTTTAACAGCATTTGATTGTAACTTTTTCCTCAACTAACAGATTTACGGTGTATTTGAAATTTTGAAAGAAAATATTTTTTACGCCGCTAACCATTTTTCTCACAGTTAACCCCGAGATAGGCGTGATTTGAAAACTTGATATGGTTTCTGGTTTAAAGAGGCTCAATTTGATATGCGTCAGTAAGTGTTACCGCATTTCATGATGACTTTTTATGCCAATAAGTATCACATTGTGAAATTTTCTTCAACTTTTAATTTTTTATTATTTAAATTGAAGAGGTGTTACACATGTAATACTATTTATTTATAAGAACAATAAAAAATGCTTGTTTCAACAGCATTTGCTTGTAACTTTTTCCTCAACTATCAGATTAACGGGGTGTTTGATATTTTGAAAGAAAATATTTTTTACGCCGCTAACCATTTTTCTCACAGTTAACCCTGAGATAGGTGTGATTTGAAAACTTCATATGCTTTCTGGTTTAACGAGGCTCAATTTGACGTCCGTCACTAAGTGTTACCGCATTTTTATGATGACCTTTTAGGCCAATAAGTATCACATTGTGAAATTTTCTTCAACTTCTATTTTTTATTATTTAAATTGAAGAGGTGTTACACATGTAGTAATATTCATTAATAAAAACAATACAAAATGCTTGTTTTAACCGCATTTGATTGTAACTTTTTCCTCAACTAACAGATTTACGGTGTATTTGAAATTTTGAAAGAAAATATTTTTAGGCCGCTAACCATTTTTCTCACAGTTATCCCCGAGATAGGTGTGATTCGAAAACTTCATATGCTTTCTGGTTTAAAGAGGCTCAATCTGATATGCGTCACTAAGTGTTACCGCATTTTTATGATAACCCTTTAGGCCGATAAATATCACATTGTAAAATTTTCTTCAACTTTTATTTTTTTTATTATTTAAATAGACGAGGTATTACACATGTAGCAATATTTATTAATAAGAACAATACAAAATGCTTTTTTCAATAGCATTTGATTGTAACTTTTTTCTCAAGTAACACATTAACGGTGTTTTTGATATTTTGAAAGAAAATATTTTTTACGCCGCTAACCATTTTTCTCACAGTTAACCCCGAGATAGGTGTGATTTGAAAACTTGATATTGTTTCTGGTTTAAAGAGGCTCAATTTGATATGCGTCACTAAGTGTTACCGCATTTTCATGATGACTTTTTATGCCAATAAGTATCACATTGTGAAATTTTCTTCAACTTTTATTTTTTTATTATTTAAATAGAAGAGGTATTACACATATAGCAATATTTATTAATAAGAACAATACAAAATGATTTTTTCAATAGCATTTGATTGTAACTTTTTTCTCAAGTAACACATTAACGGTGTGTTTGATATTTTGAAAGAAAATATTTTTTACGCCGCTAACCATTTTTCTTACAGTTAACCCCGAGATAGGTGTGATTTGAAAACTTGATATTGTTTCTGGTTTACAGAGGCTTAATTTGATATGCGGCACTAAGTGTTACCGCATTTTCATAATGACTTTTTATGCCAATAAGTATCACATTGTGAAATTTTCTTCAACTTTTATGTTTTTATTATTGAAATAGAAGAGGTATTACACATGTAGCAATATTTATTAATAAGAACAATACAAAATGCTTTTTTCAATAGCATTTTATTTGTAACTTTTTTCTCAAGTAACACATTAACGGTGTGTTTGATATTTTGAAAGAAAATATTTTTTACGCCGCTAACCATTTTTCTCACAGTTAACCCCGAGATAGGTGTGATTTGAAAACTTGATATTGTTTCTGGTTTAAAGAGGCTCAATTTGATATGCGACACTAAGTGTTACCGCATTTTTATGATGACCTTTTAGGCCGATAAGTATCACATTCTGAAATTTTCTTTTACTTTAATTTTTTATTATTGAAATTATATATATATTTGTTTAATTTTTGACCGGTTTCTCATTATTTTGGTCTATTTATTGGTATATCCGTTTAATTCAGTAAATTATTTCATTAAAATCCTTTACTTTTTAATTTGGTCGGATTATAAAAGGCCGCTAACTTAGGCCGCTAACTTCACACCGGTCTACAATATTCATATTAATAGCAAATTGAAAAAGATCAGCAAGATTTATTGTATTTTGTTTGTAGGGGTTTCTATATTCACAAGTATTATTTGCTGTGCCACTTTTAATTGTAAAACAAAATTTCTGGTCTCTCGTAGAAAACACCTCAGTGGTGCTTATATTGTTATTTAATTCAGATACTTTACTGCTTTTCTTCAATCAGCTCAATGACATTGATAAATAGTTAGGTGTTCCAAACATATATTACACAAAATTCCGGAATAAGATACTAACATATACTCCACCGTATATTTTGATACCATGTTTGTTATAATTACAAAGTATTTAATGCAATTTTTCTTTATTAGGTACCAGCAGATTCCTTAGGGTATATACTTTTGCGCGTGTTGAAAGTTTCTTTATCTCTGTCCTCTGTTTGTATTGTCACCGAGTTGCAAACAGTTGAAGTTGAGAAAATGCAGTTTTTGCTCTTACACAGAATATTTGATGAGAGTGGTAAGTACCTTAATAAACCCTTTATAGTGTGCCAATGCATAATTAAAGAAGAACGATAAGTAAATACAGATTTAACACACAAAAAAAACAAGACGTATATTTCTCATTTTCAAGATATGTTTTCTACTAGCTTTTGTCAGCTATTATAGTTACTCCTGCGGTAACTTTTGAATTTTCGGGGATAAATTATAAATAGTCTATGACCTATTTCAGGATTTAACGTATATCTGTGCCAAGTTTTATTGCGACCCGTTTAGTGGTTGAAGCTTGATTGAGTAACAAACATCCAAACTTTCGTATTTATTATATTATGTGGGATTTTATTATGTTTTTTTTACAAATACGATTAATTAGTTAGTTAATGTTAGAAAAATATTCGTTAAAAACAAATCCCTTGCATGTGATCTTTTCAACTTAGGTAAAGTTTTTTTTTTATTATTAAAATTCCTTACCCTCATTTTAACAACTGGACACTATTTTTAAGTTTATACTGTCCGTCTATCTGGTACAGGGCTATATCGATGACCAGTTGAATTTTTTTTGAGATTACGTGTTACTATAGCAAAATAAAAAAGTTTTTACAAAATATTTTTCAGCAGAATTTTACAAAATTTCTTTAGTGTGACATCATAATTATTTTTAACACTTATTCTGTCATTTCGCTTTTTACTTATGACTTTACTAGGTTTTGATTATTTATAATTTTTTCAAACATTCAAAAACACCGGTATTCATCTTGTGTGTTTTATTATATTATATCAAATCGGTATGTTATTATATACTATAAATTCATTAGATTCGTCTTAATTGTGAAAGTGTCATTATACCCATAATACAATTTAAACATGGCATCCATGTGAAAACAAATATTAAATCTATATGCATTGTTATTTATTTCTTGTCATATCTTTTCGATTAATATCTTTAACGCACTATTGTTTTTTTTTTTTTGTTTTTTTTATCTGTGTCAGTGTATTGAATAATATCGTATGAAACGCTGAACATTGGTCATTACGCATGGCTCAATGAAGCCTCCGAGTGGCGGCTTGGGATGTAATACTTGAGTGTTATAAATGTGCAACATACCTCACTCGTATGACAATGTGTTATTATAGTTTACAACTTATGTTTCAGATCAAAACTGCCAGAGAATACATAAAAATTTTGAATGATTACATGGAAACAAGAAATTTTAAATACAAACTATGGCGTCTCATCCCACTAAATAATACACTGTTTTTGGATATGGCTTAATTGTGCACCACTTATGTCATTGTTATTATAAATTTTACCATAAGTTACGAAGGCAGTAATTAATTTATTAGTAAGTAGAAAAATACTTTAGAATTAAATCAAGAATAAAAAAAAATTGTGACTTATTGTCGGTAATGGCCGAAGGGTTTCGATTTCATATTGTGTCATGAGTGGTAGATGTTCAAGCCTGGCGTGTACCAATGAGTCTTTTCCTTTTTGGTGAAGAACAACATCGAGAGGAAACCTGCATACGTCAAAAAAAACTACGTTTGTGATGTCAACACTGGGCCCGCGTATTGTCCACGGCCTCAATCACCCTCGGCGAGGGTAGACCGTGTCCCAATAGTGAGGACGTATAAGGCTGATAAGGGTTTGTAACTTAAACGTTGCAATAAATACCTTCGGCTATTTATCGATAAAACGTGGTCAAATAATCATTTTTTATTTTTAATATACTTTAAAAGTATGAAATCTAAAAGTGCTATTTCTGATTCCTCTTAATATTTTTATCCAAGTGTTTTCGGGAGACCTACAATAGGCACGAGAGACTAGTCTAGCAAGGTAACATATTAAGTAAGTAATACTAAATAATATTAGAGTTTGGATCACCAAATTACTTTAAACATTAATTGAGACGTGTGACTGAAACATTACATATTACAAATAAAAGTGTTAAGTTGAGAATTCCAAACATCCGTGTCATGTTTCACGTACTATTATCTATGTTCTTTCTAAAAGGGTCACTAAATCAGGAAATGTCTAACCCTTGTTAAATATTAAGACAATCTCTACTTTGCTAAGGGATACCCTATTCCTTTCCCGGATGTGTTGACTTTTGCTTCAGTGTTGCGTTGGTTGTGAATATATCTATGAATGTGGTGATTAAGATCTATAAAAGAAAAACGTTTTTAGCCCCATATACTTTACATTAGCACCGCCACTAGATATTATTAATTAATTCTTTATACAAATCGTATTTCAAGGAAGTAAAAAAAATAAAAATACTAACTAATGATTTGCTGTCTCCACAACCTTTTGTATTGTTTTTACAAAAAGTCCACGAGTTTTATTTCGGGTATCGATTGGCTAAAGGCGGCCACTTTTAGCAGAATCTCGAAATAAAACTCGCAGACATGTTCTACAAAGAAAACTAATCGTTATAAAAATAGTTAAGTTAAGAGAGGTAGACAAATCCTAACATGACCCTAACGACTGTTGTCTGTTAAAATACAGACAGGACAAGCAAATAATTAAAAAATAAGTAACTTATGTAAATTTAACTTAAACTGTTACACAAAAATATGTATAAGTATAGAAGAAGAAAGACCAGCCTTCTTCCTAGCTAAGTTAAGCAAATTCCTCACTAAATAATATATGTTAAAATCCTATGAAAAGATCAAATTATATTTGAAAAAAGAAAACAGAAAGGAAATCGATTCTGGATACCTAATAATAAAAAAAAGAAAAAAATATTTTCTGGACAAAAAAAGGCGACAGTAATTTCCTATATTATTTTTTTCGTATGACTTGCTACAAAAATAAACAAAATAATTGTTAATTTTTCAAAAACGACGGCGTTGCAAAGCCGCCGCTGCGCTGGATTTTATAAAAATTAATATTATGTTTTGAACTTTTTTTTTATTTCATTTTGTAATCAATAATTCTGTTTCTTGATTAATGCTCTATAGCTCTATACAAGTCTCGATCGTAAGGCCATTGCTGGATTTGTATTATTTACAGACTAACCACGAGGTTCATCTTTCAAACTCCACATACCCATCCAAATCCAAAGGCCAACATTCACGGCCTCGACAGTAATCTATTAAGTAAGACTATTACTGATTTTATTTGTGTTGCCCCTTTAAATTTAAAATGTCTTCTCAAACATGCTGCGATGAAGGTACGACTATATCTTGCACAAGCTTCTTTGGGATAAATCGTACTTGCAGTACAATATCAAATAGCGACCCGCAATGTTTTAGCCGTCCGCTCGAGCGGTCAAATAAGAAATTTGAGAATGGAACGAACTTTTTTAAACCAAAACATTGATAACTAAAGAGATTTATTTAAATTTCGAACCAGCACAAGAAGAATGCGCGATTAAAATAATTTAAAAAACCAAAAAAAGAAATCGACATTTGAACGCGGCGAATTGGCGGCAAAATTACCTAAACTATTTTTATTACTTTAATCAATACGTCAATACAGTTGTCAATGTAATTATTTTTTTACACGCATGTTTGAGGTAAGCACTCTACAAGCCTTGGCCACAACTGAGCATAACTGGATTTTGTGATGTATACTCACGATCACCCGGTTATGCTGCGTTTGCGGGCCGCGGCTGTAATGTATAGATATATAGATCCACAGCCAAATACAGGAACGCGCGCAAAGATTTTGTATGTGATAGTTAAATTATTTTTAGGCCTGGAATAGACAGACACGCAATGTATACAAAAATATTTGTTGTTAATATTTTCTCATAATAACAAAATGTGTCTAAATAAAAAAATAATCTTGTAGAATAAAAAACTATGTATAGGTCGCTGCAAATAAGTTGAACCATGCTCAGTAACACATTTTCGGGTCCATTGAGGTAGGGAATGCTGTGCGACGCGAGGGGCAGCGCGTAACGATAGCAACGCAGGCCCTGGGTTTCCAAAAAATTTTCAAATTCGGGACTCCTGGCCCAAGTTCTAGTGCTGTGCCAATTCAAAATTATGTAGGTAAGTAATAAGGTGTCATGCCGTTACCAGTGAGTGACAGTGATTAAAAAAACATTTACAACTTTCAACCCCTTAGTGTTTTATGAAATTCTTTTTTGTGGCCCCTACGTCCTCTTCGGGTTTTGAGAGAGCGTGGTTGTGAATTTGATGCATTTCCGTCTCAATTCTGTCCATTTCGTTGCGCCACTGTCGCGTACACGTGGTTAAGTCAAACGAATGCTCCCGCTCACCGTCTACTTACCAGTGTGCACCATTTCTTTTCGTCATTGCGTCGTTGGATTTTGTCGGCATCGGTACCGCCTCGCAAATTAAAATCGGTTACGGAATTAAAATATTGATATTAGTTTAGAATAAAGTGTTATTTTTAGTAACCGTGATTCTGTGACAATAGTTAAGCCGTTTGGCGTCGCTTTCGCAATAGACTATTCTCTGGAGATCCGCGGAGTCCCGTGTAATGTCGTGTTCAAAGACCGCGATGAAGCAAGTGCGAATCCCTCAAATGCGGGCTGGACACGCTAGCGCCGCACCCGTTCCAGCAGTATCGCAGCAGTTTAGCTTGCCAACCTCAAGCTAGTAAAATAGTCAAGCTAGCGACAGGCCACAGCGGCGCGAAAGCGAGCGCTCGGTCGCTCCAATTACTGCGCCGAATAACACGTGGCAAACGAGGTTTGGTCTATTGAGTTCTCAGGTTAGTACTTTCACAGATTTTATCAGTCCCTCTGTAGCTTTAGTTACCGGTCTTCAAACGTTCTAAGGATTCCGAGGGCAATTAGTAATAGTTACTTTTGTGACTTTAGAACTGTTTTATAGGATAAGAAAAAGTGTGGCAAAGCAGAATAATTTAAAATTTGCATTGGAGTAATTAAAATCTTACGTTTTTTTAACAGAAATGGTAAGATTTATCTTATATTAATGGAAATAAAATGTTAAAATCATATGGCCGCTCCAAATTTTAGGAAATTAGACTCAATTTATGATGCTCATGATAACATTCTTGGCATTTGATGTAATTTTTGAAGATATTTCGCTTTTTTTTGAGCTTTGCCACACATGTCCCATTGGCATCTAAAAAGTTTATATTTCAAATGAGTCAATATTATAGCGAATCCTAGCCAAAAAATCCTATTTACAATAACTGGATTTCGCAATTAAATAACTAACTACACTAACGAAAATTGCTTAAATTCTTATAAAATACGGGTTTTCTGTAATGACTTACAATCATATTAAAGTTGCAATGCCATAATCGATAAATACTTGTAAATTGGTTTCAATTATGCAAGAAAAATAAACTACCCTCAACCGAGTAGGTACTTAGTTACCTCCGAAATTGCATAATTATAAAGAATTAACCTATAAGGTGCTAGGAACCCGTGCTAATCATTACAAATCCCCGAGTGTTCTTTTTTTTTTCCTGAAAAGGGCAAACGTATGTAGTTACATTTAACATTCCGAAATAATCCTTTTGAAAAAGATTAGTATTCAGGGCAAAATGTACAATTAACAGGATTAAAATGACAGGATCTACCTTTCAAGATATTTATAAATCGACTCATCCATAGAATAAAGTCCGATCTGTAGGGTTGATAGGTTTCAGTAGAGGTTAGAGAAGCTGTTGACATGTGTAACTTTTAAACGGTGAGTCTTGACATTTTAATTTTTTGATATGTTGTAACAACGCCCTAGCTTAGTTAAATGCTATGTAGTGTAAGTTTTATTTCCTTTTATTTCACGAGATAGTGAGTTCCATATAAACATAGGACGTTTTATGGATGAAGAGCGGGGTAGTAGTGAATATTATACGTTGTTTTACGGAATACGATAGACTGCAGACTGCACATGTTTCCATTCTTGGAATTAAAGAGCCGCGACTGCAGGCAGCAATGCAGTCGACTGCAGCCGCAGGCAGCACTGCGGCCTGCAGTCGCTCTCGGACTTGCACCTTTAAAAATCAGTCTTAAGTCGTAACAAACCCTGGACAAACATTAGATTACTTAATTGAGTACTTATTATAATTGACATTGTTTCGCTAAATCAGTAGGAAGAATTTGTCTCTAATAAAAGGAGCAAAGAAAATATCTAAAACATTTCTTACTCCGATAGGTCATCATTTGGAAGGAATTATAATAGGTTTTGAAAATGCAGGTTTTAGCTTAGTTTGTACTGAATTCTCGTGTTACCTCGAGTCACTAAAATATTATAATCAGGATGAGTCAGGTCATATTTAAAAAACAATTTGTTAGGATCACTACCGTCTGCATGAATTTCTCGAATGTTACTCCAATTAATCTTTTTACCCTTAATGTCCTTCATCCAAATTTTATTATTTACAAGACATTTGAAGTCAAACACGTCATTCTGGGTTACGTTTCGGACAACATAGGGTTCTGCTCCGTTCTGGACCATCTTACTAATAAACGCCATTCATGAGGGATATAGATAGTTTTGGTTTGAGAAGCTCTCTCAATGACAGCGTGGACACTGTCCCCCTCATTTTGGGTGTGTCCCTTCTTTAAAAACCGGTGTGTTTTTTGCGGCAAAAACGTACAATGAAAATACAAAGCGGTTACGATTCTGGCCAGCACAATTGTCTGACCAAAAGCGAAACTCTTTGACCCCTTGGTCAACATTGGCTTGGATAAAATTTAAATGGCAACTTCTAACTTCAGTAACGCCACGTTTTGCCACAGATTCATCCCACATATAGCAGACAGCCTTCCTTTTACCCATATCAAAGACCGTAAAGTTAAAAAAAGATAGCTTCCTCTTATAATAAAATATGCTTAGATTGCCATGAGGCCACTGTAATACCTTTTCAATATCAAATACTGCAGTAACCATGTTTCCATTTGACTCCTCAGCGTCTTTTTTATCCTGGCTATTTTAATCCCTTGCGACTTTTTATTAGTCTTCTGTTGTTGAAAAGTTTCTTTTTCTTGGTCCGTTGGATTCTTTTTCATCCGGAAAACGTGACATTCGTCGCACTGATCCTTTTTGGGGATATGGAAAGCTAGATTGAAACTTGAGTTGACAATGTCACGATACTGGCGTTCTTTAGTAGCTTTAGAGGTGTATTTCTCGGGGTCGAACCAATCAAGATACAATTTAAACATTTTGGCAATACTTAAGTCTCCTTGTAGGTATAGCTTTTGGCTATTCTTGCGTATATAATGCGATTCAACAGGGACAAATGCCCTAACATGGTCACAAACGCTTTGTTTCATTGAATCATCCATAACAATTTTATGATTGTCGTGGTGACACCGCCTGTCCTCCTCTAAAATAGCACTTTCATCATACTTCTTCTACGCAGTCTTTCAGATGCGAGTTGAAACGCTAAGAGTATTGATAAACATAGTTTGGCATACTTGAGTTTTCTCGCATTGAGAGTCACTAGAACCTGTGATCAGTGGCAGATAATATTTAAAAGAATGTTTTCTATTATTAGGAGTATCTTGATTTAGACATCTTTTCTTCTTCATTTTAAGGGAATAGTTAATGATGAAATTCCACTGCATAGCTCGATCCCCCAATTGCCAAAATTTTGTGAAGCAGTCTAACCGCTGTTGGTGAGATATTTTATCACGGCATTTTTAACGGCATTTGCATGATGGCCCCATCGTTTTCTCATCTACGGCTTTTCCCTTTTTCGTTACAAATTTTTTACCTAGGTTCTGAAGACATTTGCGTTTAAGGTCTGTCCATTCTTTTCTGTCGTTTTCTAGTTGTTTTAGGAGATACGGTGTGATGGCTTGAGTGCGAAGTAGCAGGTGAATTCATGGTGCTAAATGACGACGAAGAGATCACGGAAGAACTATCACCATGATAAGGGCAGAATGTGTTATCGCAGATCGAATGGACATTAGTAGGAGACGGCATAGGAGTCGGCACAGACAGTTCACAATTAAGCGGAGTAGATCTGTAGTCAGAAACTTCTAACAACTCTTCAAGCTGTATTAAAGGTGAATTTTCAAAACTTGAAGGCACTTCCCAAGAAAATGTACTAGCTATAAACATCCTGTCGCAGGTAATTTCTTTAGGTCCATCATTTTCATGCAGAACTTTTTTCCATATATCCGATAGATTTTGACTGATTTCTTCTGCACCAGGAGGCAAAGGTGACGTTTGTTGTGTAATGCCGTTTTCATCATTGTCATCAACATTCACAACTGAAATAAAAAAAAACTGCAAAATTATTATTATAGTTATTCATAAAATATCATTTATAATATGTATGTAGCAAAACAAATGTAAACTAGCAATTGATTTAACAATTTAAATAAAAACCGTTATATTTAAAGATGTTTTTTAATGAACAATGTTAACTAATTTCATTATTCCAGGAACAAAGTCCCATCTTAGTATTGAACTAACAAAGCGTACCATAGATTTCGTAAAAAAACGTCCTATATTCACATAAACGCTTAGAAGTTCAATAATGTTCGTACAAAATCGTCCTAGTGATTGATAATGCCTATTATTTACTCTTTATTATTACAGAAAAAATGACTACCCTATTAATAAGCATTAGTATGCCAATAATATTTTCGCACTAAAATGCGTTTCTACACATCTGCGTCAAAAAAACGTCCTATGTTAAAATCGATCGCCCACAACTGTTACTGAGACAAATAAGCTATATAGATACAATATTTAATAATTTAAAAACTTAATAGTCTTTATCACGAAATAATACAACTGAAAATCGTCAACTTACCATCATTTTCACTGTTTTTCGTATAAATAGCAGGAACATTTGAAAATGATGAAGTAAGCTTAGACCTTTCTGCATTTTCTTTAAGCATATCCAACATTTTGCGTGAACGTGACATCTCTTAAAAAATGTTTTTTCATTCAAAAACTTTAGTAAACATTAAATATTTTTTACGGAAAAAAATCTTAGTGCATAACACAAAAACACCTGTTTTCCAACAAACAGCGGCCGGACTGACGAACGGACGCGGCTCCCGCGCCGCCCCCATTCCCCGCAAGTCGTCGCTTAATCACTTTGTGCATTTTTGTGCGGAGCTAATGTCAGATAGAACGTTATTCGATTCTATATTCCCGAAACGAAATAAGATACAATAATTCTAAAAACGCACGTCTGTAGAGTTCTTGTTTCTTATCTCGTCTAGCTATTTAACTTGTTTTTGCTCCATGATCTCATCGGACTCTGTTCTACGGATAAGTCGAAATATAGTCTATTTATATTTTTTTTTGGTACATTAACCAATTTGGTAGCAGATTAAAATAATATAGTCTACGAAGATTAGGGTTTGACAGTGAATTTGTTTGGTGTTAGATTGTTGAAGTTATGTAATCTCTAGCCGCTCGTCCGTCCACCCTAAGTCCCTGCTAGGGAGACTAAATTTAACAGGTTTTGTATTCTGGCCGTGCATTCTTCTAGGTGGGTAAAGTCTACCTAGGAAGGCTCAATTTGACGAGTGATCAGAGCTTGTACTCTTCCAGGAGGGTAAAGTCCCTCCTAGGAAGTCTGAATTTTACAGCATTTGTATTCTGGCCATGCATTCTTCCAGAAGGGTAAAGTCCCTCCTAGGAAGTCTGAATTTTACAGCATTTGTATTCGGGCCGTGCATTCTTTCAGGAGGGTAAAGTCCCTTCTAGAAAGGCTTAATTTGATGAGTGATCAGAGACTGAACTTTACAGTATTTGTATTCTGGCCGTGCATTCTTCTAGGAGGGTTAAGAGTCTCCTAGGAAGGCTCAATTTGACGAATGATCAGAGCTTGCACTCTTCCAGGAGGGTAAAGTCCCTTCTAGGAAGTCTGAATTTTACAGCATTTGTATTCTGGCCGTGGATTCTTTCAAGAGGTTAAAGTCCCTTCTAGAAAGGCTCTATTTGACGAGTGATCAGAACCAGCACTCACCCAGGAGGGAGTCCCCTATAGGGAGACCATATTTTGTGAATTGGTCGTGCCAGTCAACATACGGTCAGTGCCGGAGAAGATGGCCGGATAGTGAAATAAAGGACAAAATTATTGGCATTTGAATCAGAATCAACGAAATACAACTTTAAGATCCTTATACAATCAGAAAATCAGTGTAAGCTGACTTGAAACACACTTGGAACCAAGCAACCTGCTGTCATAAACACCTATTGACTTTTTGCTAGTCCTTGTGGCTTTAAATACCCTAAAGGAACGTCGAATATAGAGGAAATCCTCTACCAAAATGATACCTGTTTTCACACGCTGTGCGAGAAACTTTTCAGGAGATTTACCTATCTGCCTCCGAGCGAGATCACATGATCCTATGATCTGTGAAGACCACCAATACCGACAGCCTCACCAGCTGGCCTAAGTCTTTCCTCTATCATCCTCGATACTTAAGGTACGTAGTTACCTTGGCGTATTTAATTGAGATTTTAAAGCCATATTGGGAGCGAACGTTCTGGCGAGCAAACCTACGCGCAAATGCGTTTTGTGACCCACTACA
This sequence comes from Apoda limacodes, assembly GCA_946406115.1. Classification (NCBI taxonomy): domain Eukaryota; kingdom Metazoa; phylum Arthropoda; class Insecta; order Lepidoptera; family Limacodidae; genus Apoda; species Apoda limacodes. The sequence goes on along the minus strand of OX291542.1, from coordinate 27,205,647 downwards.
AATCCAGAATAATCAGTGTTACTTAGTAAACATAAACAATGTGTGGACATCCCCCGTCGAATGTCGTGCAACCGAAACGGGAAGCATGCTGATTTGGGGACAGAGTTTCTTTTCTTGAATGAATGAATGAAAAACTTGACAGAAGAAAATGTTGCTTTAGTGACTTACAGTGCTTGAGGTAGATGGTAAATTAATACATCAATAATATTTCCATCTTTGTTATGTAATTTCTTTATTTTCATACTTTAGAAGGTTAAAAGGGAACGAGCAAGGCAGAATTACTGAAACGGTTCCACCTGGGCACAATTTATTTTTGCATTGGAGCGATTTTTCCATTAGTGTTAAATTCTGGAAATATTTTCGGTCAAGGTTTCTTTATTACATTCACTCCCTGTTTTTTTTTTAATGCTTATACGGAAAGCACCTCCCACAAGAATAAGCTAGAGATAATGAAATTGAGTATCGTGTTTTGGTTATGTATAAATTCCCTTGCATCTGATGATCTGAAGACAAATTTGGCATTATTTATTAACTGAACACGTTGTATCGTTGGTGTGATAAATGTAATGTAAAATACTACAGGATGCCGACATTAAACGCCGGCACAGCTAGATTTGTTATATAAGTTCCAATTGGATATTTGGAACATCCAAATATTTTCTATTGCTTTTTTTTAATGTTAATTTGACCCTCTGTAGTTTAGCGTAGACTGTAAGCAACATACCGTTCAATCGCCTGACATAGAAGAGATTTTAAAACGTGTTCATGCACTGTAGCCCGTAGTCTACGCTCTGAGCTTACAGTCTAGCACTTTAGAAAACTACTAGGCTACATATATAATCACTATTTATGTTTTATTTTGTTTTTGTGTGCAATGAATGTCTTTATTTAAATTCCTTATTTTTCATATTTTGGAATTTTCAAAAAAAATATATTAAAAAGGATTAAAATAGGTAATTCAAGAGAAATATAATAAAATAATTTTGTTTCGTTTCGTCTACGATTTTCAACCAGTTTAACTAAGATGTATTATTTAATAAGTTTTTGACTAAGGTATCTAATCAACAAATCCTAAATTTTTTTGTGTATATTAATGATGGATTACGTTCTTTTTGTTTGAATACGTTGCAAAGGTATTTAATTCTTATTCTTTTTGTTTGCATTAATAAAGCACTTATTTATAAGCAGACCGAACCACTCACCAGGTGATAACAGACACGTCTCACAACCCGGAGAGGACGTAGGGGCCACGATAGAAAGGTTTTACCTACCATTAAAATCCTTATTCTGGTCCTGAAGTCCTCTCCGATTGAGGCCTACCTGGTGAGACGCAATGACGAAAAGAAATGGTGCACACTGGTAAGTAGACGGTGAGCGGGAGCATTCGTTTGACTTAAACACGTGTACGCGACAGTGGCGCCACGAAATGGACAGAATTGAGGCGGAAATGCATCAAAATCACAACCACGCTCTCTCACAACCCGGAGAGGACTCCAGGACCACAATAGGGATTTTAATGGTAGGTAAAATCTTTCTATTTTTACTGTTAAATCCATTGTTATTTTACCAAACGACCACTTCCCACACCACTGTTGTTCAAGAATTACAATAACTTGAAAGATGATCCGATATGAGGGACGTATATGTGACAATTCTAGTTGAATAGGATGTATTCATTTAAACATTTTTACGTAATAACTGTCGTCTCATGTGGCGGGCGCAGGGCAGTGACAAACAGTAAGTACTTAGTTACATAATAACTTAAGAACAAAAAGTATGAGAAATTACGCTACCATTCCACAGTACTATTGTCCGTAACTGTACCTGCTGCGGCGACCTCCATTTTAGTTCAACTTACGTGCCGCGATCTATACCCCCTTACTATTTTCAAATAATTAAAAATTTAAAAAAAAATTAGATATATGCCAAATATTCAAATTATTCTTTATTCTGTGGTAGGGTATAGTAAGGAATAAAAAAACTTGTTTAAATAATTACACACTAACATTGTTATCCACAATTTTAAAAAACGTCTCAAAGACAATACATAGTACGAAAATGTGTAAGACACAGTTTTCCAAATAGGAAAAGGTGATAATGGTCACTTTGTCCTTCGTAAATAGACTATTGAAGGCTTTAGTCGACCTTATATCACACGGATCCGACGTTAATAGCACAGCGCTGAGTGTTTTCTACTGTTGGTTTTGCAGCTAAGAAAAATCTACGAATTTACTGAGTTTTAAAAAGAAAATACAATGGATAAGCTTTATGCTTTTTGAACTTTTATATTTTATTTAAGTTTCAACCTGGACATGAACAGAAAAAGGGAAATGCAGGGGTATAAATATCTAAATAGAAACTTTTTTCTTTTAACAGCCTTCATAGGTTCCCACTGTTAAAGCGTGGCTTGCTTGTGGCAATAGTCCACACATTGTAGACTTTACTTGCATATTTTTTTTTTACTTATACAGATTTCTTCACGATTTTTTTTTCACCGAGAAGTCAGTGGTGTGAATAAACAATGTACGTGGAAAATTAAACTAAAGACTCATTGGTACATGCCAGGCTTGAACTTCTGCCTCCCGGGCAGACATTAAAACTACTCGGTCACCATCGACTCTATTAATATTTTTTTTAATAAATTACAAACTTAAACTTTATTAATGAATTAATCTTTGTCAAATATTAGTTTACCTTAAAAAATTAGTGTCGGACAACCGTCCGGAATCGTGACAACTTGTGCCTTTCACTTTTTATGTCTGTCTCTCTCGCTCTTAGGCGGGCTAACCATGCCGCGTGCCTCTCACTCGCTCTCATTGTGAGCGCATAACGTGAGCGGAGCGTAACGCAGTTTCTTGAAGTGTCACCCGGCAAACCAATTTATAAGACGTTGTCACGTCAAAACGAGAACAGTAAACACTGAACACTTCCACCAATTAAGAAAAATATTAACCCGTAGTTATTGTCTATATATAAATAACTAAATACTTTTTTTTTCTATAGAAATACTTGATAAGCAATTCACAAATTTGTATGTAAACTAATACAGCGCGTAATCAAAGTAGCGGACCCCGTTTGGTGTAACATATGATTTCCTGGTTATGGTATACTTAAATCCTACAAATTATATGCGAAAGTTGGTTTGTCTATCTGTCTGGCTGTCTGGCTGTCTGTTTGTTACTTCATAAGTCACTCATACGTACGATTACGATTTAGATAAAATTTGGTATGAAGATAGTTTGAGTCTCGGGAAAGAACCGACCTTTAACGAACTATAGCTTGCTATAAGGAGTTGTTGTAAGAATCCTACACCGATAACAAAATAATGGGCGAGCGGAGCTGCGGGTAAAAGCTAGTACAATATACTTCATCCAATGATTAAGAACATACAGAAATACATAACTTTTTATACAAATAAAGAAAAAATCTGAAATACCTATTTCCAGGTTCATGTTGTGACTGTGGCTACGAACATTTGGTAACACAGGGTTTAACGTTTTGTTTTAATTTTCATTAAGTATATTTTTTAAGAAAACGAAAAACAGCATTCAATATTTGTAATGAGATTGTCTGCTGAAGCAAAAAGCAGACGCTAGCGAGCGTAAAATATCATTTGTCTTTATACGGCGGCGGACGTAGGTCTTGTTACTGTCTCTTGCCTCTATTGTTCATTTTTCTTCCACTTTTCTCGAGGCTAAACGGTAAAGAGAAACTTAATTGGAGGCTTTCTCGCCGACTCTTGGGCTCAATGAAAAATTACGAGCTAAACGAGCACACGCTTGGGAATTTCATACTCATTCTCAGCGGCAGTTAATAAAAAGAAATACGCAAGCAACTGTACGTTACTTCATTTTGTCCTTTTGAGAAAATGAAAAGGTTGCTGATGACTACCGTTCAAGTAACTTTTCACGTAATATAAAAGCTAATTTAACTGTGACGATGTTTACAATGAAGATGTTGAGTTATAAAGGTGGTTTTCAAAAATAATAACTCAATACATTTTAATTTAGTTTTTTTTATGTGATTTATATAAGGTTATTCTTGTGTATTACAAGGTTATAATTGTGTACACTTATGTATTGACTACTTTCTTAAGGGGGCACTGAGTTTCGGTGATTTTAGGTATCCTATGCGCCCTTAAAGCGAAGCGTGTCGGCTCTAGTTAGGATGGACGGAACTAGTGCAAATTTAGGTATTTCCTTTTTAATTTTTAAACAAATACACATTTTGCAAATGTAATATGTATACGTTAAAGAAAATACGTAGTTTTGACCTTCCGTAAAATTATTACGCCGTACTGAGGTTTTATTTTGTTTATTAGCGATAACTTTGGATTTTTTTCTATCGAGGAAAGTAAAGGTAATGTCATGTTTCTCAAATGTATGATTTACAGAATAAATCCTTGAATATATTACAAATTAATTGCATAACTAAAACTTTAGTAATAACGATACAGCTAGATCTCAAACAAATGCAATTATTATGTAAAAAAAACTCGGTACATTCTATTCTTTATATCTCATCTTTGACTTTAAGAAACAACTTAAGTAATTGTCAATCATGATTTTTTAACAAAACCGCAGATGTGTAGAAAAAAAAGATATAGCTTCATGTACAGTTTATATTGCAAAATGTATGTTTATTGGTATAAAATAAGTTAATTATGATTAGGTAATGTGAAAGTGTAATAAATAGTGGGATATTAAGTAAAATATGCAATAATTTTTAAGGACTGAAGCCTGTAAGTTCGGTTATGTTTGTAAAACTGTCAGTATTAAAATTCATTATGTGTGTAAATGAATTTATTATGTAATGTAAAATAAGTAATAGTACACCTACTTAGGTTTAATGTGGGTTTGATAAGATTTGCATTCTGCTATCTAGCAAAATTGGCGACCAGATGATGAGATGTATCACTCTATTTTATGCAAATAAAGATTCATTCATTCAAATGAACAAACACAATTTTGGACGAAAACTGCGAACATACTCGTAAATAGGCATCATGTACGAGTGCGTTCGCCAGATTACAAAGATACTAATGCGAATTCAAATTCAAAACTTTTTCGTTCAAAAGGGTAACTAAGAACACTTTCGAATCGTCAAGTAATTTAGCTACAACTAGCTTTACAAACTAATTACAATACTGTTTTATTGCGTGCGTCCAATAGGACATCTTTGTAAAATCACAAACGAAACATAATATTATAGTGTATCAGTGTATGTGTTATCATTATATATATATTTGAAAGAAAAAAAAAAACAAAATTCAGGTAATATTTCAATTGCCTATTGTTATTTAGATTGCATAGGGGAGGCACCATGCAGTTTGTATATCTAGAAAATGAGACTAAAAATTTGGAATGTCAGAGTTTTTCCTTGCTTTATGGGCTTAACAATAACTGTTCAAAATTTGAAGCTCGTCGTGGTCGAGTTTCGGTCTGCTAGAAGTACCTTAGAAATTTTGGTAATCGGTGAGTCGGTGACATAATTAAGGTACTTTGACTTTTAATAATACTTAAATGACTGGTCCAAATTTAATGTAATTTGGAAATATACCTACTTATGTAATGCCTTCTTAGTCACTGAAAACTTAGGCTTCTAATTTTTTCCACGACGAAGTTACAGGTTCGCAAATGGCTCGAATGGCTTCGAGAAAAGGCTAGTACGGCCGTGCGTTTTCTCTTCTACTCGACTTGGCGGACTTGGCGACTTCCATGCCCCCAGATCAGCTACTATTTTTAAAAATCAAGTTAAACCTCTTTTTCTAAAATTTATTTTATAGTTCCAAGTACTATAGACACAAACACAAAGTAATTTCATGTTTATCTTATTATCCTAAATTTTCCTTTACATCAATATATAGAGTATGTAAGAATGCATATGGCATTTATAGTATATATTGTATTTTTCAATTGCTGATAAAGCTGACTTTACTACAAAGTTTTCAGCATTTTAATAACGTCTATAATGTTACTAAGAAGTTTACAGATTTTTTAGTTTTTTGCAAAAAAAAACCTATAAACTAATTATTTTTTTATGACAAAAAATATTAAAACTATTAGATTCCACTAAATATCAACTCGTGAGCTCTGCCCAATATACACTCGGATGAATTATAAGCCTAGCTCAATTGTATCATAATGTACAGTTATGTATTTATTTGGATATATTATAATGTTTTTATTTTTAGTTATATACACTTTTATTTATTTGTTTTAACGGTGTGCAATAAAGTGTATTCATTCATTCAACATTTGCATCATGGTGCAACATCTTACCAAAAGTTTTATGCTAATAAAATAATAAATGTGCAGGTAAGTACAACAAGAACAAAATTTTGTTAAACTAGAGTTCCATTTATTATTTATAATGCTGATATCTGCTTTATTTGTTTTTATGTATTGAAAATTGCAGCTACATATTGGGAATTGGCCCCAAGCCAAAAGATTATCCCAGCTTAGTTGCAATATTTGTGTCGCACCTACTGAGAACTAAATCTGGATACAGAAACTTTCCCAATACTTTTATTCAGAAGGGAATATTAAAAAGTATTTGCGTATAGATCGAAACATTCCAGACAAATATATTGTGGAATAACACTTAACGTTGGTTTAATATCGATGAAACGTACACAAGAACAAAGTACAAGTTAAAAGTATCTTTAATATGAAACAGTTGTTGTCTTCAACAATACACCTTAACCACCCTTAGATGCCTTATTGGTTTAGTTAGGCACTGCCTCCTGAACCGAGGGTATGCACTCGATCCACACAGGACAAATATTATGAAATAAACATTTATGTTTGTCTTTCGTCAGCGTGTTTGCTAATAATGTAAATAATATGTATGAATTTACAATAAAGTATATACGTATATGTGTCCGTTGACTTCTATAAGCTTAACTTGATTCAGGACTAAACGGTGGTGTACTATATTTCCAGGAATATTTATTTGTTTATACATTTACAGGTCATGTTAATATTATTATTTATAATTTTCATGGCATACCCTAAAAAAGCGTGCCGTTTTGACCAGTGTACAAAGACATATTACACTATTGAAGCATACATAGACACAAAGTTTCATGTACGATAGGCGCTAACACATGACCGCTCGTTGAAATTCTCGATTTACTCGGTTTTTGTATAATATTCACTTGGTCATATTAATATATATCTTATGTAATAAGAATGAAGAGAATATCACTCTTAGTTTTCCAAACAATTTCAATTAATTGTTTTCTTACTGTTTTAATAGGCAAATTAAAATAATATTAAGAAATTCACTCAATTAAATTTAAAAAATCTCTTCGGGACTATAACTAAATTTATCAAATTCTTGCAAACTTAACTCGTTTGGGTATGCCATCACCTTAAAAGAAGATAAAGTATTTATTAGAATTAAAATGTATGTATTTATTTTCCGCGATTTCATCCGCATGGACTGTACGCGAGAAAACTGTTTTCTGTTTGGTGTTTTATTGTAATATCCTCAAATCGAAGAACAATATAAAGTAATTCATGTCTAATTATTTGCTTAAACACACAAAAAGGGGGTTGCCCAAATTAACAAACCAACAGGTAAAGAGATAAGAAATCCAAAATTCATTTTTTTTTGTTATCTGAAAATATACAAATATATCTGTTATCGTACTAATATACATTTTATCGCTGAAATTTTACGCAAGCACAAATATGTATACCTAACCAGATTCCTATAGCTATAACTACAGATCGCTATAGCAAACTTTATTACTATCATTAAGGAGTTGCCATAGAGTAGAAAGGTACAATTATGTTTTTTTAACCTCATATTGCGCTATTTATATAATTCGAAAGATCGAGAATCGAAAAATGTTTAATTACGTTTCCGAATACATTAAACTATAAGTTTAGGTTGAAACCATCCTAGTAAGTATATAAAATACCTGCGGCAAGAGGTCCCGCTCTTCCATAACTTGCTATTAATTTACAATGTTTTTAACAAAGACAATAATTAATGTTTAAAAAACTAGAAGAAAAAAGTGAATGAGTAATAGTGACTTTTAGCATTTAAAAGATTCTGTACGAACAAGAAAACTCGTACTTACCAAAACACCAGACGCAAAGTTTTAACAGGTAATTCTTAGATCAAAAAAGTTCTAAAAGTCGTTTTGTCAGCGGGTTAATAAAATTAATTTTATTTTTTTAAGTACGGTTCATTAGCAATAAAACCTGGGCTGACCAATTATTTTGTACCCGTATAATGAGCCCTAAGGTAACGATAAAATGCTACACCTATTAAGTCTGAAAATCCTTATTTTATTGGGGAAGCGGCGAATTGTATTGCGCAACAAACTTTTCTAGCCCTCTGACTTTGGGTGTTTGGTCGCTAGTACCGTTTTAAGATCACACGATTTTAATGATATATTACTATATTATACTGTAGTTTTGATTTTAACCACTGGGTCTGTAAAGTTTGTTGCACTGTTACTAATTTTAATGCGCTATAAAGAACACGATATAACTTTGACGAATCATATACGACCAGTTTTTTAACATTAATTGAATAGTTTATTCAGCAGCTTTGCCTGCCGTAAATTTGGTTATCGGCATGGGATTCCTACGGAAACTCCTTGATTATACTAAAGAAGTTTACTATAGCAAGCTATGGTATAGTTAGTCTAGCAGGAACTTTTTAAATTTTCGGGATAAAAAGTCGAATGCCCTTTTACGCCTCTTCTCTTCTGCCAAATTTTAGCTCAATTGAATTCTCTGTTGCGACTTGATTAAGTAACAAACAAACAAACTTACAAAATTTCAAATTTTTACATACATTGCTAAAATTGTTTGTAAATATATACGTTGATATAACAGTCTCGAAAAGTAGTGTGTAACATCTGCAAAGTTTAAACTGGGTAATTGATAATTCACATCAAGTTTTACAGTTGAAGCAATTTTAACAATAGCTATTTTCAGTATAATGAAGCGTTATGAATCACTTTTACAACCGCGAGTAATGAATACCAATCATTTGCTTTCTGAATGCTCCTGATTGCAAAAGCGCACAGAAAAAACAACGTATACAGTTATCATTTTTATTAAGGTTCCGTAGGCAAATGCAAAATTGCAGGCTGTTTGTTACTTTTGTAGTCTTTGCACGGATTCTGATGAAAGTGCTCTACAGTTGTGTTCCGAAACTAAGAAAAATAACAACATCTAGATTAAACTAAAGGATAAAAAATGGTTGTCACCCTTACTATTGTGTAGGGTGTATTGTTCGACAGGTCATAAAACCTTTTTCTATAAGATGTATATTATACGAGTTATTGGCTTCCTCCCTAAACTTTTAAATGTTCGCAGGTTCTTTAAATCTAAATAAAATCACGAAATTACAATAAATGAATAGTTTGTTAATGTTTTGAACCAAATAGGTTTACAGTTTTTTTAGATATTTGCAATAATTTTAACTCTACGGAACCCTAACTAAGCGCCTGCATGACAAACCCTTAGCTGGTTTCAAATAGTAAAGAAGTCGTTATAAAGTAAATCAAAAGCACTTTTAACTTGTCTCTGATATTAGAAATTACAATAATAAAGAAAAAGAAAATAAGAATTGCTGAAAATGTGTTTTCTTTACATTTTTAAAAAGCAGTGGTGAAACAAAAATTAACACATAATTTTAACCCTCTATAAACTTAAATAAATGTCTTGGAAAATGCCAACAAAGCTTACACATGGGATATATTACTTGCCTTAGTAACCCAGTTTAGGTTTCAGGTCAGATACCTATGTTTTCTAATGATTAACGAAAAAAAACTACTCTTCTAAAAAAGTCATACATATGTAAATATTATGATTAGAAAAGTATATAAAAATGTTGAGAAATACAAAGAGTTACTTGAAAACGTAAAGCAAAAGTTATGAGTTCCGGATTTCCGTGTTTCGCGCACTATTATACATATGTCTTAGGCGTATGTAGTAGCGGCATGATGTTTATACAACCTCGTAAATAACACACACGTAAAATAAACAGGGTGGATTAAATAGTTATTATATTAAATAATTCTACTTCGGTCAACTCGAAAGACAGCGGAGCGGTGAACTGGCGGCAGCACTGTAGTTTATAAGTCTTATTATGACACGAGTGGCGTCGCGATGCGCGGAGCGAATTTGAGCGTTGTCCATAGGCGTCGGAGCGGCGGAGTGCGGATGGCGCTCTCTTCGGCGGGCGTGGTGTGACTATTGTCTTCGGCGGGCTTGGTGTGACTGGTCGGTGTATGTAGAGGGCAGCGTTTCAGCGCTGAGTAGCCTTGGAAAGCTTTTCCTTGAAGGTGTCTTCGGTAGGTCAAGTAGTTATGTGCATTAGCTAGCTGATTATTTTAAACCCGGACTATAAATGAAACCCCGTCCGAACAAATCTGGGGAAACCCTAATAATGATTAACAGACCTTTCATAATTTAAATTTTAGTTTGGGAAATTTAAGTCCATGATATAAATAAAAAAACCGGCCAAAAGCAAGTTGGACTCGTGCACCAAGGGTTCCGTACCATTATAGAAAGGCTGACTCGCACTTGATAAGTTTTTTATTATTATTTTTTAACTAAGAAAGCCTTAACTGTAGTTGCATTTTTACGATAGACCAAAAACAACTGAAACGTGTTTTTTAACAAAAGAGTTAGTGTACTGATAGCTTAAAACCTTTACTAATAAACGGGCAACTAGATTTCAGCAAATTATCAAATTTTACTCGTAGATTAAGTACCTATACCCCCATATTATACATATTGTTGTCTTTGAGAAAATCTTGGCAGGGAGCTCATTCTACAACCTAAGCGTTCGCGAGAGGTCCACATGCTCCCCAACACGCACTCATAGCCGTGAACGATTTTTACGAGCAGATCCAGTGACCCATCTAATTTCCATCGGAGATTTCCGTAGAAGTCGCCAAAGTTTAAGTTACATATTTTTATTATAACCAAATAAAAAAATATTTAAAATAAAAGAAATTTACATATACGTAATGTGTAGATGGCACTTTTTCTAGTTTCAAAGTTTCACTGTGAAAAGGAACATTAGCATAGTTATTGGATGTTTTTAGACGAGACCTTCGTAAATATTCCGCTGGGCCCAAAATGTTTAGCCAGCTTTCTAACTTTTTATCTTCTAAGTTTACAAATATGAATATAGTTTTCTATATGTTATGATCACAATCGTGATTTTACGAACCTTAATAAATCTTTATTCATTTAAACATAATATGCACCTTTATATTATATATATTATATCCTTTCATATCATATTATATTATATTATTATAAATTATATATAATAAAAAACCGACTGCAAAACATTAAAAACTAACAAGCAATAAAAGAGTGCACCTACAACATACCTAATATTTAACTATAAGCAGATATTGCAGGTAACTACTATAGTTCGAGCAATCTGTACTACCATTTGGATTAACACTAAATAGGACCACTTAAATCAAATGTTACTACTTATATTAATGTTTTCGTTATTTGATGCCTTGACATACATTTTGGCACGGCGCACATTAAGTGTACACGCAAAGTGACGTGTTTGACATTCTTCATCACTATCTTCTACTCATTAATATTTTTCTTAGTAAAATATTTACTCATGTGGTACTATTTACAATTACTACCGATGGTTATTAGTTTTCATTTATATTCTTCTCATCTTCAGTAAAAAAGATACTTAACGTTCGGACGCCTAAGATTGCGTAGCTTTTGGATTATTATTTAAATTTATCGACGCAGTCCCGCATATTGACCATTGTAATTTTTGCCCATCGCCATAATACTTTTTATTCCGTGCTCAAACTTATGTTGTTTTTAGAGGTAAATACACATTCTATCCTCCTCCTTTCTTAATTATAGTAAAGTAAGATTGCTTTTGCACATCCAAACGTTCCCAGTAGTTTTGCGTATATCGTCGCTCCACTTGGCTGGGTGAGGACCCACACTATGTTTATGGCGTCTCCACTAAAGAACACGGCTGCACAAGTGGTCATCGGTTCTTCAACTAATGTAGCCAGTTCCATTTCAGTTTGTTAATTCTAGCGCCTATGTCGGTGACTCTAATAATTAGTTGTTTGTCGGATTACCCCGTTGGGAATCCGGTATCTAAGAGAAACCCCGAGCATAGCTCCTTCTATAGCCCGCTGAGCTACTTTTAGCTTTAGCCCCACTGTTATTGTCCTTTTCTGTGTATTTAACTATCCTAGTGCCAATTAGATTTCAGCTCAATTGGATGCTACATTACGACGTGAGGACAAACGAACAAATTCACCTTTGCAATTATAATATTAGTATGAATATAACAGCGGTTGATAAATCTCAAATATACTTAGTCAGAAGTAAAAACACCTATATATTTAATTTATGAAAGTATGTAGTTTTAACTATGTTTCATATTTGACTTACGAGAAATCATATCTTACAGTAGCAACTGCACTTAAGAATTTATGCATGCCCACACAACAAATTTGCTTTAAAGTTTACGTTGTAAAGTAGGTACTTACCTACAGAGGAAATTTATGGGTAAAAAGTTTCTGAAAAACTGCTCTAGAATAAATTTTACACGTTGAAAGTGTTGGCGGTTGGCCTTCCTTCCGCACTTGCTGCGCAGTTATGATATAAATAAAGAAAAACTTTTGCGAGGTAAAATTGTTTTTTTTTTTTTAAAGTAAAGGGCAATTTTTTTATTAAATAAATTTTTATTGCAGCTGTGTCCAATAAAATTAAGCTTAACATTGTAAAATAAATGAGTAACTTTGTCTCCAATTGATCCAAATTTCCGAATTTTTCTTAAAATAGTTTAAACGCAGAGGAACTTGAATTAGCTGAGAAAAATGGATCAGTCTGAACGCCTCTTTCATAAAGATGAGAGATGGGACGACTTTAATTCCCCTTTGGTCTAGGCCTAGGGAAGATGGTAGCTCCATGAACAAACTTTACACTTTTACAGTTCTATTATAAGTAGCAAAGTTAAGAAGTTTCATGTATCAGCTTTATTTCATCCATTGTTTCTCCGCACATACTTGAGAAAATATGAAATGCATCATAGAAAACTAAAATCCCTTTATTCGTTTTGCGTGTAGCTCAAATAAATAGCATACTTGGGAGATGATTCAAAGATCAAGATCGTGCTATGATTACAAAAAAATTTATTCAATTTTTGCTTGTTAAAATCTCTAAGCAATTTATAGCTGTTGCTTACAAAAAAAAAAGTGCACAAGGTTAAACTATGTAGTAATTTTGTTTAAGCTCCACAAATAAGGGGGTAAAGACATATCTGCATATTATTTCTTATACCATCCATTCATTCATTCACAACTAAAATTAATTAATTAAGAAATTTTTGTACTTTTATTTTATACCATTTGAACATTAAACCCATATAGTAAGTGATATCACTTTAGGTCACAATTATTCTACTAACAATAAAAACTGCGTCAACATTCTCCTCTGGTTTGTCTTGTTAAATAAGACTTCATTTTAATCTTTGATATTTTTAAAAACATAAATATGTAGGTAAATACTGTCACCTTTGAACTTACTGTTTAAATTATATTTTGTGAAAAAAACATTATATTTAAAGCTAAATAAATTTCATTAAAATTTGGTAATATAAATGTTTCATTTGCAAATTATTAGAAAACGAAAATAAGCCTTTGCTGATATAAACATCTCATTTTTCTCATTACTGCTCTTCAATTTTTTTATTTGATATCAATCGATACACAATTTCAAAATCTACTTAATCGAACAAATTGATATTTATATGTCTGAAAACCTCAATTCACTTTACACACATCGGTGTAGGCTTAAAGGAATTTATTTTCAATCCAAATTTGTAATATACGGCAAATGCTAACCAAAACTGTATTACACAAATTGAACATGTATTAAATAATCTTTGGAAATGACACTTTAATTTGAAATTTTGAATTCCATATGAACTTCAAATAAACTCCTTTTTGAATCCACAACAGATAATTCCAACGGGAGTTTAGATAATATGTTTCTGACAGCTCCCGGCCAAACGTGACATGAGCTTCGGGCAATTTAAAAATCAGATGCTTTATATTTAGTTTGTCATAATGTCTGATAAACGGATTTAAGAGGGCGATATAGGCCAAAAAGCTAATTTCTGTAAGACTAAAATTGTGTATGTTAATGTACTAAAAATCATTACACAATGTCATATGAATTACTATTAGATATATTTATTATAAGGGATGTTTGTTATTAGGCTGAATCCGTTGTCTGTGAGTGTGATTGTGAGTCCGTTTGTTTGTGTTTGTGGCGACTAGATGTATGAAATGATTTCAATGCGACTTTGCTGTTTTAGAAGGCTCGTTTATTATATAGGTTACAAATTACAAATACATACAATATAATTAAAAATTCAGCGCTTAGTCTTAAGAGGGTGATATAGGCTAAAAAGCTAAAATCTGTAATACTAACCATTTGTGTGTTAATATCCTAAAAACCATTACAAATTTATCATATTCTGTGATAATTTAAGTTATTTACCTATACGAGTCAAAATATAGAGCTCCTTAAAAGTTGGACAGACAGACATACAGCCGCAGCGTAGACTTAGTAATAGGGTCCCGTTGGCGTTATTTTAGTACAGAACCCAAAAAACTGTAACTAAACGTAACAATGGTACCTGCTATGGGAAACCATAAATCTTCATTTACCTTATTAGCACAGTTAAAAACCCGTTCGTTCCCAGCTTAATTAGCTAACCGGATAAGGTTAAAGGATGAGGAGTATTATTTATCAAGCTTGTCAATTACGCTTTGTAATTTGAAAATAAATTCATTTTTTCATTCATCAATCATCAGAGTTAATTCAGTTGTACCTGCAGAAGAAAAAAAAACAGTATTTTTTTTAAATAAAGCCAGTGTCGCTTATTTTGTTAATAAATAGTTTTATTTGGGTGAGTTTGATATTGAGGTTATGGCATTTACTATATGAATGTCTACTTAAAGTACACTTTAAGTAACAGGTTTTGATTTTAAACGAAATGGTTATGACTTGGTGAAAGTATAGACCCGTTGGTCTTTAGTAATACATTTACATCCAGCTCTCACTGTTGGAATTATATATTATAGGGCAGGAATACTTCTATTTTCAGTCCTACCAACAGTAAAAATATAAATAGTTGGTAAATCCCCTGTAACTGTTTTATTTATAACTTTGGTCTTTGCAAGCTTTATGATAGGGATAAATTATGTCACTCTCTAATCTCACATTTTTAATTGACTCATTGAAATATGCATGGGTCATGTGTATATCTCATTTAGTCTAAGTCAGAAATAACAAGGAATCTTTAACTTGTTTAGACATAATGGACATGGGCGCCGGCAGGGGGGTTCCAGGTGGTGTACTTGCACCCCTTGGGAATCTCGGGATCAACAGGAATTATTGAAATAAAAAGCCGTTTGTTGGAAATATTTTTTTTAATCACAATAAGTAGGCAGTAATTACACAATTCTCATTTAAAAAGCAACTGCAGCCAGCGGGGTTTTTGACCGAACTTATTAATGACGTTTTCTATAAAGTTACCTTTATTGACTTTGGTTATCTTGCCTCGGTGGACACTTAACAAGCATAATCCAAACAGTCGCTCGTCACCTGAGGTGGACCTATTCCAAGTTTTAACTCTTCTCAGTGTGCTAAAAGATCTTTCTATTGTGCACGTTGTGACGGGTAGACTAGGAAGGAAAGAAATCTTTTGCCTCGTCGATGTAGTCTATAAGATGTTTTTCATATCGATCAACTCCACTGATATCATTTGCCGCTGGCTGTGGATATTTCCACATTTCAAACCAAGTCGTGATTTCTGAAATAAAATTAGGTAAAAGATTGCCATACAAATTTTCAATGTCTTTTGCAGCTCTAAAAATTCTTCTTTACTGAATCCTTTTATTATTTTTGGGTGTAGTTGTAACAGAGAAAATGAGTTTTTATGTGTTTCAGAAAATCTGTCTTTTAAAGAAGAAATGATCGAATCAAGGTAAGGAATGTATAAAGCTCTTCTGTAAAATTCTTTAACGTTTTCGGATGGGTGGTTGGATCGATGAGCCTGTCATTTCGTAACTCGTTGTCATTTAATCTCAATATTAAGGTCTTCGCAACTTTGTTTAGCTTCTCCAAATATAGCAGTAAATTCCTGCGATGCGTTTTGTCTGTGACCCTCTATCATTATAGTTAGTTTGCAAATGTGGTCATTCACTGAATTTATGTCAAAATCCACTTGTTGAAGCTGGTTGCAGACAGGCTCAAGCTTTGCCGAGTAAGTAGCAATAATATGCAATGCCACAATAAAATTTGTGGTGGTCAAAGCAGTGCGCAGTTGGTAACCTCTAACCTTTGTCTTAGAATTAGTGGCTTGATCTTCTGAGAGGTCTTGTAATGCTTCTACAAATTGGGTGAAATTTTGAGCGAAAATTCGAATACTTTTGTACTTTGCAGACCATCTGGTTTCGCAAAACAAAAAAAGTTATAGTTTCCTAAATCATTCCAGCAGTATTTCTTATTTCACTCAAATTATTTAAATCATTGACAACAAGATTTAATATGTGACTAGCACAGTGGAAATACTTTGCTTTGGGATATTTATCATTAATTATTTTCTGATCTCCACCAACATGTCCAGCCATTGTGGAGCAACCATCATACCCTTGCCCAACCATTTTGTTGAGATCTAAACCACATGATGTCAAAAAAGATATTATAACTTCAGAAATCGATGCAACATCTAATTTTTGAAGTGGTCTGTACCCCAAAAATTCTTCAAGTATTACGTAACTGTGTTTCGTTTGGTCAAACTTGACGTATCTTATGCCCATTGAAAGCTGTTCAGTCCCGCTAATATCCGCTATCTCGTCAACAAAGATTGAAAAGTATGCCGCTTCTTTTGGTTCATCAGTAATGGTTTCACGAAGAACATCAGCACAGGTTTCAATAATTTCGTTTTGTACTTGATGGTATAGATAGAGGGCATTTTTCGAACCAGTCGCAAAGTGGTCTTTTAAAACCGTATCTCCTGCCTTAACTCGGAAATGTACTAAGTCTTTGAAAACTGACCCATCTTCTGTTTTTCCTCAAAGGGGTAAATCATACGTAGCACAAAATAAGACCAAAGATATAATGGGTTGAAGTTTTTTTCTGTTTTCTGAAATTTCCCTGTGATATTCAGTATCAATCTGTTCATAAACGTCCTTTTTTTTTTTGCATGATTTCGAGAAAATTTTTAGAACGTATAACCGATTCACGGTACCACTGGCTATTTGCATGAGATTTCGCACACTCATGAAATTTTTTCAATTTTAAATGGCGCCTGAGTAATGCTTTGATGAATTTGTGCGGGAAATAATACACATGTACGGCAAAGTGTCCCTTTAGCCTGAGCAGAATAGGGGTATGCTGTGAGCCACTCGTAGAGAAATGCACGTTGTTGTGTTTCGTTTTTATGATCGATGTCCTGCTTGAAATCATAATCTTACGGAGGTTTTCACGCTGTTTCGAGCACTTTAAACCGTATTTCATCAGTGATAGGTACGTTAGAATCCAGATATAAACCCTTATCATAAATATTAACTACAGTTTGTTGTGTTGTTAATTTAGTTTTACTAGTACTTTGCTGTGCCGAAGTACTTGGACAATCTTTAGCATTAATCTGTTCATTTTCAATGTTTTTTCTCTTGCAGAAAAATCGCCTTATGTCACTCATATTTTATAACAAAATTATAATTATTTTTACTTTGAAAATAAAGAAAAGAGACACACGTTAGCTCACTTGTCACTGCTTGCTTGCACTGATTAATTAATTACGGCGCGCTCTGACACTGAATAATTAGCTCGCTCTTGCACATGTAATCAAGTCAAGCAATCATTCTTGACCTATTGGACTATATGAACTAACTATCTATATATTTTCGAAATTAAAATACGGCAACACTATAACAACACTAAAAAAACTAATGTATGGAAACGAATATAGCGGGAACTATTAATTTTTCAAATGAATGCACTGTGCACTGAAGATAACTATTAGTCACTACTCGCGATTTGTTCACTCGGAACGAACTGTTCGAACTTCAATAGAAAACTGACTGACTCGGAACGCGACCTAGCCCCCTTATATATCAAAATGTAAGGAAGGTTCCAGATTCCCAAACGTTCTCGAACGTAGCTCTGACCCTGTCATCTATAATCTATGTCTCTTTCATATTTATGAACTTTGTAGTTCATTCGCGATTGACTTTGACAAGAGTCGGTCTCTTTCGCACTGCTTAGAAACTGTATTGCGCTTTCACTGTTAAGTTCATCCCATTTATGCTGGTGCTATCTCGTGTGGAGTAGCGGTACTTTAAAGGGTGCGTTCAGAGAAGTAATGGAAATCGATTAATATCAATCCCGGTTCTCCTGGCCCACCAACTTAGAATTTTTAAATTTCGATCGTCGCGAACAAATAGGTGTGAGCCGTGAGGACTGGGTACCTATAAAATAAATTTATGAATTTAAAATATTCAGAAATATAATAGTCTAATAATAGTCAGAAATTTTTAAATGTCTCGAACATAAAATAAACCGGGCTTCAGATGTTTCCGACTAAAATTTCAATTTTTTATTAACAATCATAATACGGCGAAGAATGTAAGAAAACTAAAATCTGCACCACCTGGAAATGATTTCTGCCGGCGCCCATCATTAATGGAGTCTAACTATTAGCGCGTAAGAAGCCCTAGAAAAGTATGACCGTCGGTATAAATCCAATAAATCTATATTGAGTAGTATTTTAATGAGTAAAGTGACATTTCAAAGTCCCTCATGTATTATAAGTTAATCCAAAAAGCGTAAGTCATTGAATTTTGAATTTGCTGACGCTAACTAAATATTGGTTTGAACGATGAAAACTCTGATCCAATCTTCAATGATATGTATAAAAATGTAGGCTACGATAATTGTTTCCATTTTTTGTAAAATTAAACTAAATCCTGTAAAACCAGATCAATATTCTGGATTGAACATTAAAAATAACACTAACTTTCTAGTATAGTATTCTCACATTTTATATTGTTTTTGCCCGCTTTCTCTAAAGCTCGACATTGCTCAATCTAAGCCTTTACCACTGCTAAGCTGAGCTTTCTGGACAGTACCGGGAGAGCTTTGTGGTTGACAAAGTCTCTGTAATCCTTTTAACAAATGTAAAGCTATACTATGTTTGTTTGTAATCTTAGTAAAACATATATTTGTACTGAAGCGACTACGAGTTTTGCTCAATGAAAGTTTCGCGCTTCATAATAATATAATTTTTAGTTATATGACGATTTGGAAACAAAACCTATAATGAAAAATATTGTATATTATTTTCATATGGAATTTTCGCTACTTAATCTCTATGATTTTATTATTGAGTTTATTTTAAAAACAGAAAGTTTCAAATGCAGACATTTTAAACACTCAGGGAACTCGTAAATGTCCAACAGTTTCGTACGAAAAATATAAAATTGCCATTATAAATAGACCACAACAACAGTAAAGTTGCAACATGACTAATGTATGCCACTTTGATATAGCAGTGAAATGGGAGGTACAGACTCACACTTGACATTTCATATGTGTGTTGTAAGTACCCGTTGCCTTTAAATGTGTCTGTTTTGAAGGACTATACTCGTCCAGATTTTATTTACGGCTAGCGCTTATACTAGTAGCTTAAAGGCTGAAATGAACGATGGCATATGGTGTCCGTTTGTTGAACATACTTGGCCTGCACATTGAAACTATCTGAGAATTAACTGATGCTTAATTTAGTTTTGAAGCCAATGTAATTTTTATTCATTTCCTGGAAATTTTATTGTTTTGGAAAATATGACATAAAGGAATTTGGAGCATGTCAAGACATGAAGAAATACTTTATATCCAATATTTATAAAATATAATGACAAACAAAAAAAAAATCAGTAGTAAAAATACTAAAATATTATAGAATTAATGTCAGTATTTTTTATTTGATATTGGCTTATTTATAGAAAGGTAATTTGTATTACCTATTAAAAGTTATTGTAAAATATAATATAAATTTCATTTTTTTTTGTTTTTTTTTTGTTTAATACCACTAAGGTGGCAAACAAGCTTACGGTCCGCCTGATGGTAAGCGGTCACCGTAGCCTATGGACGCTCGTAACAACAGGGGTATAACTCGCGCGTTTTATATATGTGTTGTAAGTACCCGTTGCCTTTAAATGTGTCTGTTTTGAAGGACTATACTCGTCCAGATTTTATTTACGGCTAGCGCTTATACTAGTAGCTTAAAGGCTGAAATGAACGATGTCATATGGTGTCCGTTTGTTGAACATACTTGGCCTGCACATTGAAACTATCTGAGAATTAACTGATGCTTAATTTAGTTTTGAAGCCAATGTAATTTTTATTCATTTCCTGGAAATTTTATTGTTTTGGAAAATATGACATAAAGGAATTTGGAGCATGTCAAGATATGAAGAAATACTTTATATCCAATATTTATAAAATATAATGACAATCAAAAAAAAAATCAGTAGTAAAAATACTAAAATATTATAGAATTAATGTCAGTATTTTTTATTTGATATTGGCTTATTTGTAAAAAGGTAATTTGTATTACCTATTAAAAGTTATTGTAAAATATAATATACATTTCATTTTTTTTTGTTTTTTTTATTTTGTTTAATACCACTAAGGTGGCAAACAAGCTTACGGTCCGCCTGATGGTAAGCGGTCACCGTAGCCTATGGACGCTCGTAACAACAGGGGTATAACTCGCGCGTTTTATATATGTGTTGTAAGTACCCGTTGCCTTTAAATGTGTCTGTTTTGAAGGACTATACTCGTCCAGATTTTATTTACGGCTAGCGCTTATACTAGTAGCTTAAAGGCTGAAATGAACGATGTCATATGGTGTCCGTTTGTTGAACATACTTGGCCTGCACATTGAAACTATCTGAGAATTAACTGATGCTTAATTTAGTTTTGAAGCCAATGTAATTTTTATTCATTTCCTGGAAATTTTATTGTTTTGGAAAATATGACATAAAGGAATTTGGAGCATGTCAAGACATGAAGAAATACTTTATATCCAATATTTATAAAATATAATGACAATCAAAAAAAAAATCAGTAGTAAAAATACTAAAATATTATAGAATTAATGTCAGTATTTTTTATTTGATATTGGCTTATTTATAGAAAGGTAATTTGTATTACCTATTAAAATTTATTGTAAAATATAATATACATTTCATTTTTTTTTTGTTTTTTTTTTGTTTAATACCACTAAGGTGGCAAACAAGCTTACGGTCCGCCTGATGGTAAGCGGTCACCGCAGCCTATGGACGCTCGTAACAACAGGGGTATAACTCGCGCGTTGCCGACCCTTCAAAAATCCAATAAATTCTTGAAGAACCCTATACTGTAGTCCTTAGAAAAAACCTTAATATAATATGAATCATACATTATGTAAGAAACGAATAAAAATTAAATAACTTTAATCCTCTTAGTAGGAGGTATGTACTATACGCTGAGCTTACTAAAACACGTTGAAGTCGTAAAACAGCGCAATTTCTCCGATGCTACTTTCATAAGACAATTGAACCATAAGAAATCCAATTTAAGTTTCTCGTGGAACGACAGATCGTGGGCAGATGTCCAACGAACATATTTTGTCAAAAGATTACGAAAACTTCACTTATATTTAACGTAGATAAAAAGAAAGAAACTTGGCGGGTTGCATTATCTAAATTAACTTTGCAGTATTGTTTTTACAAAACATTATGTTTCATTTATAATTCTTGTGTACTGAATAGTTAAGAAGGGTGTAGTTTGAGTTTTAAATGCACATGAGGCAGGAATCGCATTTCAACCCGAGTGATACATAGTGCTTTATACTACACCTACGAAGAAAATAAAAGACAATAAATTTAAATGTATAAGATTTTAATTAAAATTTATATTAAAATTATTACAGTTGTTAAAAGAAATTTTACCACGCTTTGCAATAGCTTTAACATCAAAAGTTATTCTGAATATAAAATAAAATGCAACTGACCAGTATCATTTTTGGAACACTTAAGTTATTAGAAAATATAGTTCACATATATTACTACAGATGGTGCTATTCAAAATTAAAACGAACTTTATTTTTTTTCTGTTTTTCGTTCTGTCGTAAAGATTTTAATGCAACCCACTGAGCAAGTTATTAAGGAAGTATCTCTGCAAAGACGTTCTTTCAGATATGTATGGAGGTTCTTTCAGGTGAAGTATAAAGAGTATTATATTAATATTACATTTTGTTCAATATAAATAAAAATAATCATCATCTGGAACTTCAAAATAGATTCGATTCGCTGGAAACCACAGACGAAGTTGACATTTTGACCAACAACTTGGTGAAGACGGTAAAAGAAATGGGACGCAAATTTTACCCACTGCAGAACAAAACTACAGAGTCCAAACTTTTGCCTGAGACTCTGGAACTTATTAGGAAACGACGAGAGATACCATCTACCCAAAGGTCTTCGTCAGATGCAAGATCTCTAAACGGGCTGATACGGAAGATGACTAGAAGTGATCGTCGACGCTCCAGCACACGCACCATTGAGCTTGCAATTGAGCATAATAAAGGGTCGAAAATTTTTGCGCGTCAGCTTGCAAAGAGCCATCTGACGAGACTAAAAACTGCAGATGGTAAAATAGTCACCTCCAAACCATAGATCTCAGCAGAAGCCGAATTGTTTTATGGACAACTCTACACGTCACATGCGGCTAGGCCCACATCCCTCATAATCGAAGATCCAAGAGCCAAAATGACGCGCCTCTTACCCGAGGATATCCCGGAAGTTGACCAAAGTGAGATTAGGACGGCTCTGGAACAGACAACAAAGCTCCGGGCGATGAAGAAATTACGACTGAGCTTCTAAAAGTTCTGCGGCACTCCAGTCCTTATAGAGTTAGCAAAGCTTTTTAATGATGTCATCCATAACGGAACTACACCGGAGGCGTGGCGCGGAAGCGTGGTGGTATTATTCTTTAAAAAGGGAGATAAAACTCTACTTAAGAACTACCTACCAATATCCCTTCCAAGCCACGTATATAAGCTGTTCTCTAGAGTCGTCACGAATCGTCTCGCTAGAAGACTTGACGAGTTTCAGCCACCTGAACAGGCTGGGTTTGAGGATGCGACGTTGAGGACAAACAAACAAACAAACGGACTTTCAAATTTATATATTACTTCGAATCAAAAATTTGATATATAATACCACTAATATGCCTTTCACTTAAGCCTACAAACTAAAAATAGTGGTAATGTAGCAGTTGCATTACTCATAATTATGCAACATGAGAAGTCGGTTAGAATAAATTTTTCGACTTACCTTACCTTACATTGTGAAAAGGGTTGTAAAATTTTGAACGGAATAGGAAAACTTCAAATGCGCAGGTACAAGCAGCAAGCAATAAAATACAGAGATTCTAGTGTATATTTTACGAGTGAAGAAAGTAACTTCATAATATTGGCATTCTTATTATGTAGATTGAGTCATATAATTTTATTATCTTGCAGCCGACTTTGTGAAAAATACTTTTTTTACTATTCTGAGTTACGGAAACTGGTATATTTATATACCTGTTGTATTATAGGTTGCGCTCTCAGGAATTGTTCGAAATTATTCCCACGGCTACTTATATACGGATGTTTATTTTCACACATTTAAACTTAAATGGTCTCGCAACTTACGCGTTTTTAGAGATGCTTTCTCGCACAAACGTTTAGGTTGTGGAACAACCTCCTTGTTGAGGTTTACTTTAGGTACTACAGAATGGGGTGCTTCAAAAAGGGAATATGGAAGCTGCCCCACCCCTACTGACCAGTTTAAAATTTCCATCCAGTTGTATTGTTTTGTATCAATTCACCTAGCGTATACAGGGCTTTTGTGACTCGTCCAATAAATATGGCTTTTTTTTAATGCTAAAAACGGAACCCCTATAGTTTCGTGATGTCGGTCTGACCGAATGACACAGCTTTATAATTCTGGCGTCTTTGCATCAATTCTACTGTTATTCTACAGAACGATTTTTTTCCCGTTTTTTTTACTGCTATATACTACAGATTTTTTATGAAAATAGAAAAAAAAAATGGTTCTTTTCTTATGACTATAACTATAATATAATACAATATAATAAAAGTTTTTATAGATATTTTATTTCAGATATTCGCAATAATTTCAATGGGAACCCCAACTAAATGCGTATATAACACGCAATTGGCCGGTTTTTATTCTTAGATTGTTTACATACATACACCAATACCTACTCATATAAAATTATGAAACACAAACACTCTTTCTAACAAGTGTTAAACAATAGTGCTCTAGCGGCGTTTATAAAGCAAATCAAAGAAAATTAAAAGTAGGAATTGCAATTAAAGTAGTGAAGTGGCTTTCTTTGACTTGTGCAAAAACCCTAAGAAAAGCTCCTTATGCCAAGTCAGTCTGATGTCCGATTGATACGACACGTTATGACCTTGTTGCTTTGTAAATGTTCGGATTTGAGTTTTATTAGTAATGCCTCTTTAGCTGTGCGATTTTGAATTTATCAATAATTTTTCGAATTTTTAACGTCATTCGTCCACATTTCTCATGAACAAAGGACACTTATTAAGTGAAATTTTATTTGTTATTCATTCACGCCGCAATGGAGCATTCAATTGAGCTGAAATTTGACACAGAGATAGATCAAGAGACGGAGAAGGGCATAGACTATTTTCATCTCGGAAAATTTAAAAGTTTCCCCGGGAATAATAAATAAATTCAAATTCAAATAAGTAAAATAGGATACAATATCACTTTTTTTGACGTCAGTATAATATGCAAGAAATGTATAAACTACTACCGTACAAGATGGCGTTCTGGGGAGAAGAAACGGCGAAAGAAACTCTCCAGCTGTCGCTCTTTTCAATTTTAATTATATAACGATTGGCACATTTCCTAATACAAGTACTATGATGGCAACACTTTAATTATTCCCATGCGTTTTAATCTATAAGATAGTCTTTAATTGAATAGTAAGCTTTTTTGACAAGTTTCTGTTTAACAAAAATTTTAAACTTTTTTAATTTCAGTTTACATACTTCTGCAGGGACTTTGTTGTAAAAACGGACACATTGTCCTTTAAATGATTTATCAAGTTTCTCAAACTTTGTGTGGCTCAGAGCCAGTTTGTGTTTACTGCATGTGAATAAAACTGGATTCCACTTGACCGAACTACAGATAAGGCTATAGCTTGCCATTCATTAATTCATTGCTTCTTTAGTATAATCAAGGAGTTGCCCAAGGAATCCCTAACCGAATACCAAATTTAGGCTAACCGGAGCAGCTGACAAAAGCTAGTTCAATGTAATGGTACATATAAAAGAGCATGTTAGTTAACAATAATTTAGAGAGGTTTAACAAATTAGCTTTCTGAACTCGTAGTTTTACTGTCTCTATCACTTTTATTGTCTTTTGTTTCAGTTGGAAATTTGCTGGCATCTTAATCTTAGTCTTGAGAAAGTAATTCTATGTTACTCAAAATAACACGTCAATATTTTTTTTAGTCATGAAGTGCTCTCACATATAGACAAGTCAAGAACATGTCGAGCCAAGCTTAGTGTAAAAAGGTTCCGTAGCCCTTACTGGGATCGTTCTTTGAGTAAACAAATAAGTATTACTTGATCAGATATATCTCGTAAACTATTAAAATGTCTTAGTTTTAAAAGCAATATCAGTACATTTTCTAGTACTGATATTGCTGGATTTTTTATATTTAGCTGTAGGGGAATTAATAGCCTAACTGAAAAAGTGTCCTAGGTTCGGCTATAGATCAAAGGTTCGAATTAACTTTGGCCAAATATTTTCATTTATACATAGAGTTTATAAATGCTTAGAATTGCCGTGGTGCATTTTTTTTGTTTTGATGCATACATGGTATATTTTTTGATTTTCTATGAATTTGCTTTAGTAAAGAATTCCTAAGTGCAACTAATAGTTAACCTAAGTTTTTGTTTAATATTTCTGTTCCTACTAATATTTGTCTTAATTTATTGTATTGTTCACGATGCGTTTATTCTGGAGCATATTCTTCCCTAAAATTACTTTTTCCTCACAAGCCTCCAAGATTGCTTAATGCGACAGTGACAAATTAGCTTTCTGAACTCGTAGTTTTACCGTTTCTATCACTTTTATTGTCTTTATTTTCAGTTGGAAATTTGCTGGCATCTTAATCTTAGTCTTGAGAAAGTAACTTTGTTTTTAAAATATTTTAAGTTCATATCATGTACATATATATATATATGTACATGATATGAACTTGTACATGTACATATATATACAAATTATTAGTACCTAAAAATATAATAAGCAGATTGAAATATCTTTAAAAGTAATAACGAAATCAGTTTAAAGATTTAAAGGTAGGTATTTGAATTGAAGTTTGTGTACCACAGAGCAAGGAATACAAGGCGCTGGCTGCTCGCGCCCCGAACGGCGAGCGCAATATGGTTCAGAGCTCTGTGTTTTGTACATAATGTGATCTGACTAGCATAAATAACTAGTCACCTTCATAAATGACGACATTTCATACACTACTAAAGGTAGCTTTATAAAACTAAAATTATATTAAAAAGAGTTTTATTTTACACATTAAAAATAATTAAATAAGTGATTAAATACGCTTCAAAGTTTGACTAGTAGACTAGTAGACAAAGTATTGAAAGATTTCACTTTATTGAACCATCATGAGTTGTTAAGCAAATGTTGTCGTCTATGTAAGTGACTATTTTTTTTTTATACCACTAAGGTGGCAAAACAGCTTACGGTCTGCCTGATGGTAAGCGGTCGCCGTAGTGTAAGAACGCTTGCAACACCAGAGGTACAACTCACCCGTTCCCGATCCTTCAGAAATCTAATAACTTCTATCTTGAAGAACCCCATAGTCCCCATAGTCCTTGGAGAAATCCTTAGCAGGGAGCTCATTCTACAACCCAAGCGTTCGCGGGAGGAAGTTTCAAGTTTAAGTTATTTTTGGTTCTCAGTATATATATATATATATATATATATATATATATATATAGAAATATGTAAGTGACTAGTTATTTTTACTCGTCATTATATCAAAATAAAAATATACAAAGTAATAAATCCTTAAACTAGAAACATCTATTCGTCTATTCATCACCTACTCTTTATTTAGCACTCGAATACAATATAAATTACGGATAACCTCATTAATGACAAAGACAACAATGTTTAAGATATCAGTGAACCTTGGTTAGAAAAAGATGGAATATCTGTTGGTAGACTCAATCTATCACTGTCGTATCAACTAAGCTTATGAGGCGCGAGTAATAAATCAGGAAGGGGATAACGCCGCCATGATTCTTACTTTCACTATTACATTAAGAATAAAGATATGTACATCTTTTTTGACAAACTTATTTTCTACTTTAATTAATTTTATAATGCCCAACTGCCAATTCTGACTGTAGTTCATCAAGAAAAGGTAGTAGGGAGTTATTTTGTCTCTGATCTTTAATTTTACCAGGTTATTTACAACGAACGGGACATATATAAATCTACTTTAGTCCAGACATACTGCATCAGAAGATAAAGTGTTTAGTAAAAGGGATGTGACGATGAACATCATGATGTGAGAGTGTGCCCACCAATTGGCTGCCCCCTTTTAGGAAATAAAAACTGTTAAGATATACAAATTTAAACCCCAATCAAATGAACTCATTGCTAGAACGATGTCTTACACATTTTCAACATTATGCAGGCACAAATGTAGAACTCTAGATGAATGTAATTCCCTATCATGTAACAATATCACTTGATATCCTCTTGCAAGATAACTGTGCCTATTTCTTGCGAAAAATTAGTGGCCTTGTCACAGCTGCCCTCAGGGCCATTTATCACCGCGCATATACTTCAATTCCGCCAGAAGAAAATAAGAACCATACATACGTGTGGGTTTAGACAACAGCGAAGACTAAAAGAAATGTAGATACATTATTTTGTATTTTTAGATAAAATTTCAGCCTGTTTGGTTCATGTTTGTAAGGTTTTATTAATATGATAGAAATTAACAAAAGATTGCGTTTTAAGTCAATGCCTCCTACACAGAAAATAATTATCTTAAGTTGTTTTAAACTAGGTACAGAAGATATAATGAAAAATTTTTTTTTTTTTTTTAACTTTATATTGACTGAAACTTAAATAACGTAATGTTAAAATGTCATGAAAAAAAGGAAAAGATGTACATTAGTGTACCTGCTTTAGAAAAAAATACTTAAGGTTTAGTAGAAACCTAATTTTAGAGCATGTATATATCATATTGTTTACGTAGCTGATAAACATATTTAATTTACTGAACCGCAACAATATGACTCGGTCAATTTTAAGACTATTGGAATATTTTTTGCTGACCAAAGGAAATCATTCATATTGAGCCCTTAAATGTAAATGCCGGCCAGCAGAAAAAAATTTATAAAACAGCAGCACGAAATTTTTTTTTTGGTATACATCTTATCTCCTAGACATATCCTTTAGCTAATTTTTTTAGTTTAAAATTCTTGTTTTTGATACATTTAAAAGGCACAGCTCAAATGTTTTTTGACAGATAAAGGAGTGCTTACAGAGGTCTGATGTCTTAGTAATTTTACTTAAGGTCATCTTTCCAACAAGCACACATCACTGTTTTTGGAGCCTTTACTTTTTTTTTTGTAAAGCATATGGGAAACAAAATATTGAAATAAAATTTTGATAATATAGAAATTATATTTAAATAAAATATTTGTTCATAGAAATAAAACAAACAAACAAACAGCAGTGATAATTTTTTTGGTCAGCACTAGAGATTTTGGCCCAATTAAGTATAGGATATGAATGATCTTCATATTTATTTAAAAATCTTTAAATTGTACTTTTTTTAATTTTAAGGATAATGGTAATGAAATTTCGTATTGTTTGATATTAGCCCTACTTTTTATACCTAATGTCCATTTTAACATTGACGGGCGGCCTAAAGTAACAAAGATAAATGACCGTTTTATCGACCGCTTCTTATCGTTTTATCTATTAGTTTTTAAAACTGCGGCAAGACAAATGATCAAGTTTAAATAAGACCAAATGCCCCTATTCGTAAATAAGATAAACATGGGATCTCAAGTAGGGATAAAATTAGGCTGTAAGGTTTAATTTTCAAATGGCATAATTCAATTCAAACAGTAATAAACAGAGAGAGTTTCTATTGCTAAAGAGACACAAAGGAAACCATTTTGAAAAAATCATAACAGCATAAAAATCAATTTAATAGTTCATACAAAATGATGTAGCAAAAATGGGAGTGAAATATACCTAATTTTAGCAATCATTGGCAAAAGAGTTCAATGTTCGGTCTCCTTTAGGTGTTTAGTTTTTGACGTGACAACGTCTTATAAATTGGTTTGCCGGGTGACACTTCAAGAAACTGCGTTACGCTCCGCTCACGTTATGCGCTCACAATGAGAGCGAGTGAGAGGCACGCGGCATGGTTAGCCCGCCTAAGAGCGAGAGAGACAGACATAAAAAGTGAAAGGCACAAGTTGTCACGATTCCGGACGGTTGTCCGACACTAATTTTACTTTTTAAAAGTTTTTTGAAGTTGGTCTAGTTTTTCGTTAAACGGATATAATGTAGATACTTTTTATTTCTATCAATAGGACTGGAATAGATTTTACTGTAGGTTAAACCGCGGGACAATGGTTTTTTACGAGTACGTGTTTTTTAGTACGAATCCTACTACGGCAATAATGGAACTCCGCGAAGACTGAGCCGCAGGATAAAGCTAGTATTACAAGTTTGAGTTGACAAAGAATTATAAACAAAACCTTCATGAATTTTAGTTTTAAGTTTTCATGCTGAAATATAGACATGCAGACTATGCTTTTTTGCATTGTCATGTGAATCTAAAGGTGCCTTAAGTGTTAGCAAAATCGCAGAATATTCTGATGACGAGAAGTTGGTTAAATTTGACTTTAACAATTCGACACTCACGGGCAGACAAACAATATTTTAAATTGCATTGACACGTAAATACAAACTGCATTCAAAATGTCTGAATACAAAAAAAAAAAACTGAGTATGAGAAAGATTGATTTAATAATTAGCTAAAAGATTTGACGTAAACGTACGTCATCGTAGTAATTTGAAAATATACTCACTACACAAAATATATAACTAACGATAATTTTTCAGAAAAATGTTATTTCAGGTGTTTCTTTTTTATTTTCACGTATTTAAATAATGACATAGTAGGTAATATAAAAATACAAAACATATAGAAATATGGCTGTAATCATTAAATATTTGTTAAATTTGGTTCGACTTTTGTGAATTGATAAGGATCATTGTGTTTGACGTTTGTCGACTGTTACCCCAAAGATATCTAACAATTCAACATAAAATATTATCATATTCATCTTTTCCTTTGCTTTGTCATTTGCTGACTATAAATTTATAGAATGTTTTTTCGAAGCAGTGCATTGCGGTCGTTGTATTTGTCCCTACCCCTGTTCAATTCTGACTTACTTCTTAAAGTTCATCAGGAATTGGCAATGGGGGTATGTTCTTCTTTCCCAGGTCTTTTATTTTACCGCTTATTACTTTAAAGCTGGTAATTTACGACGTATGGGACAAATGGGAAACCAGTTTAGTCCAAATACACTGCATCAGAAGCAGTGGTGCGGCTATAGGCTCACCTCCTGTCACGTAGGAATAACGTTGTTAGTGAAAAGATTACACATTACGATGTGGGTGTGCATCTAGCTGCTTCTTTCTATCAAACAACCAAAAATTTGTATCAAATATGTTTTACATTTTGATTTAGCATCCTTAAGTCTATTTTATTTTATTAGTAATAAATAATTGCAAACTTTCCAAAATTTAAAGATTTAATATTTACGTACTGGATATAAATCGTGAAGACGGATTTTTAACTATTGGATTTCTAATATGTTTTATTCTAAATTTAATAAGTTTGTAACATTAACAAATTAAAGCATAGTTACATATAAAAAAGGGCTTATTTCAAAACTATGTTTTTTTAAATGTTTTATTTTGTTTTTGTTTAGTAGTTGTTTTTTTAGATAATATTATTTTTTAGTTATGATCGTGCCGCACTAGTCATTTAAATAAATGTTTAAAATTTTATATATTATTTAAATTAAATAAAAATAACCAAATTTATTTTTTCTGGGACAGATGGACACCGCTACAAAACAAACCTTTGAATACTAATTGAAGAAACTCAATAGATGATAGCAGCTTATTTACCAGATATCATATATTTTAATAACAACCTTTTTTCAAAAAAATTCACGCGAACAGTATCAAACAGTTTATCCATAATAGAAGTTACTCCTTTAACCTATAAATTATGCCTGCCTTCGATACTATGCGTCAAAAAGTAATCTGTTAGGAGAAAAATTAGTGCTTTTTTTAATAAATAAAAAAATGAGCAAACGTAAAGAATTATACAACAATCACTTACTTCTAGTGTTTAGACCGATATTGATTACCTTACTTTTTTTCGGCTCTTACCATGATATTCATACAAATAGCAAATTGAAAAAGATCAGCAAGATTTATTGTATTTTGTTTGTAGGGGTATCTATATTCACAAGTATTATTTGCTGTGCCACTTTTGATTGGAAACAAAATTTCTGGTCTCTCGTAGAATACAACTCAGTGGTTCTTATATTGTTATTTAATTCAAACACTTTACTGATTTTCTTGAATCAGCTCAATGACATTGATAAACAGTTAGGTGTTCCAAACATATATTACACAAAATTCCGAAATAAGATACTAACATCTGTATTGGTCATCTGGTTCGTAAGAATCTTAGTTGTAACATTTTATTGTAAACATTATCAGTACTCAGAAAACGTATTGATATTTGGAATTAGCCAGTTTTATCTTATGGGACTTGATGAATATAGAGTG
Source organism: Apoda limacodes (assembly GCA_946406115.1). Classification (NCBI taxonomy): domain Eukaryota; kingdom Metazoa; phylum Arthropoda; class Insecta; order Lepidoptera; family Limacodidae; genus Apoda; species Apoda limacodes. Next base: position 27,173,561 of record OX291542.1, on the reverse strand, counting down.
TGGAGATTCGCACTTTTCTATATGGTGAGACTGCGACTTAAACTATTAAGAAGGAAATTAGAAAAAACATTAGATGGTCATCCAAATGTGAAGTTTATAAAAATTATAAACAATAATGAAATACGACTGTTCTACAATTTGTACAAAAGTATAGCCGATTCGATGGATTCAATATCTAAAGAACTTCATGCCACAGTAAGTTTTGTTTTTTTGTTTTATTTTAGGCACGTATTATTTAAATCATGTGACCGGAGACACAATTCTTTATTAACATTTACCTAAATTTTAAAAACGTCTAACAAAATACTGTTTTTTTTTGATTTTTTTTTTTTATTGCAGATGTTTATGAGCGTAGCATGTAGTTTACCTAAACTGATTAGCAACGCTTTCGAAATAGTTTTAGTTTACGAAGGCTATGTAAGTATAGGGAGGCACCTTAACGCAGCGGACGCCGTTACTCCACCGTATATTTTGATACCATGTTTGTTATTGTTACAAAATATTTAATGCAATTTTTCTTTATTAGGTACCAACAGATTCCTTAGGGTATATACTTTTGCGCGTGTTGCAAGTTTCTTTATCTCTGTGCTCTGTTTGTATTGTCACCGAGTTGCAAACAGTTGAAGTTGAGAAAATGCAGTTTTTGCTCTTACACAGAATATTTAATGAGAGTGGTAAGTGGTACCCTTAACAGTGTGCCAATGCATGGCACGTACATGCACGTTGCACATGTACACAAAAAAGATACAAGACGTATTTTCAAGATATATTTTCTATTAGCTTTTGTCAGTTATTATAGTTGTTACTCCCGCGGGAATTTTGAATTTTCCGGGATAATAATAAATAGCCTATGACCTATTTCAGGATCTAACCTTTATGTGTGCCAAGTTTCATCCCGATCCGTTTAGTGGTTGAAGCTTGATTGAGTAACAAACGTCCAAACTTTCGCATTTATTATATTAAGTGGGATTTAGAAAATAGTTTTAGAAAAATATCCGTTAAAAACGAATCCCTTGCATCAACTTCTATGATATTTTCAACTGAGCTAAAGTTTTTTTTGTATTATTAGGGTTCCTTACTTACATTTAAACAACTGGACCCTATTATTAAGTTTATTCTGTCCGTCTATCTGGTACAGGGCTATATCGATGACCAGTTTAATTTTTTTGATGTATTATCATTGCTATAGCAAAACAAAGAAGTTTTTGCATAAGAAAAGAATTTTACAAAATGTCTTTAGTATGACATCATAGGTAATTATTTTTAACATTTATTTTGTAATTTCGCTTTTTACTTACGACTAACTAGGTTGTAAGTATTTATAATTTTTCTAAACATTCCAAATCACCCGTTTTTATTCATCTTATGTGTTTTATTACATAATAATAAATAATTTTGTTATTACATATTATAAATAGTATTATTCCCTCCTGTTTTTTTGCTATTTGCTAAAGCTCCAAGCAACCACCTCGTGTTTGAGTTAGTACTCAAATGCCGTAGGAGATTAATGTTTCTCAACTAATTGTATGTATGTCTATTTCTTGGACACGCTCTGTAGTTTAATCGGTTTGACGGGTTATTCTACTAATATTATAAATGTGAAAGATTGTTTTGATGGATATTTGTAACTCTTTCACGCTTCAACCACTAGACGGATCAGGATGAAATTTGGCAAACATATAGGTTAGGTCTTGGAATAGCATATAGGCTACTTTTTATCCCAAAATTCCGGCGGGAATAACTAAAACCGAGTTTAAGCGATCTATAGCTATAGCTTGATATAGCAAACTTCATTAGTGTAATTAAGGAGAAAATCATAGTCGACGATAACCGAATTGAGGGCGGTTAATTAAAGAGTAAATCACAGTATTAATACTGTGATCAAATAACCCGTCACGCGTCCTAGGCCCCACAGTGGGACCTAAGCGACTTGTGTCGCGGGGGAATTTTTTCAGGACGACTTTTATCAGACAGGCTAATTGTAAGTATTCAGAAGTGAAGCCAATGGCCTGTCCTACGTTCTAGTATTTTTGGGTGGAAAATATTTTGTGCGTTTAATATTTTTTTATCAGAAATGGTTTTGGTAATTTGATCCGGCCGCCATTTATATTGCGCCATTTTGAGTTGGATTTTGGATTTTATTAACAGTAGCATAAAGTTCATTTTGACCCCTGGTAATGTGCTATATATAAAAAACTATTTTTTAGTAAATAAATTTATTATTACTTATTATATTTATCATAAACTTATTCTTATTACTTTTTTTTATACTGTATATATTAGGGAACATACCTAAAAATAAATAAAGAGGAATAAACATAATAAAGTTAGGTGTATGTCCGTTTGTACGCGGCAAAGGCGGATAATTTCCTTAGTATGGGGACGCTTGACTGGATAAAGGAGTCCCACACCGATAACCGAACTTAGGGCGGGCGGAGCCGCTGGCAAAGTCTAGTAACATGTGAGGTATCATTAGATTCGTCTTAATTGTGGGAGTGTCAAAATTAAAAATGGCATCTGCGTGAAAAAAAATATGAAATCAATATGAATTATTACTAATTTTTTTTACCATATCTTTTCGATTAATATTTTTAACGTAGTCGTGTTATTTGTTTTTGTTTTTTCAATTATTTATTTATCTTGTTTTATTTTATTTTATCTGTTCCTGTGTATTGAATAATATCGTATGAAACGCTGAACATTGGTCATTACGCATGGCTCAATGAAGCCTTTTTTTGGCGGCTTGGGATGTAATACTTGAGTGTTATAAATGTGCAACATACCTCACTCGTATTACAATGTGTTATTATAGTTTACAACTTATGTTTCAGATAAAACTGCCAGAGAAGACATGAAAATGTTAATTGATTACATGGAAACAAGAAATTTTAAATACAAACTATGGCGCCTCATCCCATTAAATATTACACTCTTTTTGGATATGGCTCAATTGTGCACCACTTATGTCATTGTTATTATAAATTTTACCATAAGTTACGGAGGCAGTAATTAATTTATTAGAAAAATACTTTGGAATTAAATCAAGAATAAAAAAAAATTGTGACTTATTGTCGGTAATGGCCGAAGGGTTTCGATTTCATATTGTGTCACGAGTGGTAGATGTTCAAGCCTGGCGTGTACCAATGAGTCTTTTCCTTTTCGGTGAAGGACAACATCGAGAGGAAACCTGCATACGTCAAAAAACAATACGTATGTGAAGTACACAATCCACACTGGGCCTGCGTATGGACTACGGCCTTAATCACCCTCGGTGAGAATAGGCCGTGTCCCAGTAGTGAGGACGTATGATGCTTATAAGGGTCTGGGGTTGAAACTTAAACGTTGCATTAAATACAATCGGCCATTGATCGATAAAAAGTGGTCAAATGGTTATTATTTATTGAAATACTTTGTATTAAATCTAAAGTGCTACAATTTCTGATTCCTCTTAAATTTTTTTTTCCAAGTGTTATCAAAATGAACTATCGTCACTTTTACAGTTTTATTATTTGTAATGCGTAGGAAGGAAAGGTTGTTCTACTTCAGAGATTTTTTCAGGAGACCTACAAAAGGCACGAAAGACTAGTCTATAGCAAGGCAACATATTAAGTAAGTAATACTAAATAATATTATAGTTTGAATCACCAAACATTTATTGCGATGTGTGACTGAAACTTTAAATATTACAAATAAAAGTATGAAGTTGAGAATTCCAAACATCCGAGTCATGTTTCACTTATTATTATCTATGTTCTTTCTAAAAGGGTCACTAAATCAGGAAATGTCTAACCCTTGTTAAATATTAAGACAATCTCTACTTTGCTAAGGGATACCCCTATCCTTTCCCGGATGTGTTGACTTTTGCTTCAGCGTTGCGTTGCTTGTGGATATATCTATGAATGTGGTGATTAAGATCTATGAAAGAAAAAATGTTTTAGGCCCCATATACTGTACACTAGCGCCGCCACTAGATATTGTTTATTTCTTCTTCATACAAAGCGTATTTAAAAAAAAGTTAAAAAAAGAACAGTACTAACAAGTGATCTGCTGTCTCCACAACCATTCGTATTGTTTGTACAAAAAGTCCGCGAGTTTTATTTCGGGTATTGGCAAAAGGCAGCCACTTTTAGCAGAATCTCAAAATAAAACTCGCAGACATGTTCTACAAACAATAAAAAACGTTATAAAAATAGATAATCACTAGTTAGTATTTTTTATTTTTGCTTTTTTATTAAAATACGCTATAAAGAAATAAACATTATCTAGTGGCGGCGCTAGTTTGCAGTACATGGGGCCTTTTACCGGCTTGCCTCCATTTTGCTTTTCTTTGTAATGATAAAAATTATGACGATTCTTAACACATTTTGAAAAATGTTGATGTAAGAAAAGCTCCTTTGATATTCATGTTTTGGAACTAACCCACGAAATCAGCAGCACTTATATATATTTTACACGCATGTTTGGGAAAAGCACTATACAAGCCTTGGCCACAACTGAGCATAACTGGAGTTTGTGATGCGTAATCACGATCGCCCGGTTGTGCTGCGTTTGCGGGCCGCGCCTGTAATGTACTATATAGATCCACAGCCAATTACAGAAACGCGCGCAAATTTTTGATAAGATTTTGTATGTGATATAAGAATTAGTATTAGGCCTGGTACAGACAGAAATGCAATATATACAAAAATATTTGGTGCTAATATGTTCTCATAATAGCAAAATGTGTCTAAATAAAAAAAATATAGCTTGAAAAAAAAATCACGCACTTAGGTTTCCATAAAGTTTTCAAAGTCGGAACTCCTGGCCCAAGTTCTAGTGCTATGCCAATTCACAATTATGTAGTGTAGAAGGTTTTATGCCGTTACCAATGAGTGACAGTGATTAAAAAAACATTTACAACTTTTAACCCCTTAGTGTTTTAACTGTTAAATTTTATTATACCAAACGACCACTTCCCACACTACTGTTGTTCGAGAAGTAAAATAAATTGAAAGATGATCCGATATGAGATACGTATTTATCTATCGATTTTCAAATCTATACTCATGCCTCACTCAATGACCTCAATAAGGCTATTCATACTATTAACAGTGATTTAAATATTATAATTGAATGGAGTGAATATCACGGTCTTAAAATAAACCTTACTAAGACCCAAGTTATTATTTTATTGGAAGCCCTAAGCTTATATCTAAAATTAATTTTAATCAGCTGCCTCCTGTTAGGGTCAACAGTAACCACATTCCTATCAGTGAAAGTGTAAAAAAATTAGGGATAGTTATTGATCGTACCTTAACTTGGGCACCACACCTGCAAGAACTAAGCCGTAAATTATACGCATCTGTGGGTTCTTTACGACGCTTACGTAATTTTCTTCCTATCTCTACCAAAATTGCACTTGCGCAGTCATTACTTCATCCTATTCTCGAATATGCTGAGGGCCAATGAAATAAACTTGAGCGTCTTCAAAACTTGTGTATACGTTTCATTGGACTACGTAAATATGATCATGTTTTCAATTTTCGACAACAGCTCAAGTGGCCTCCGATACGCATTCGCCGGAATATTCATATTCTATGTCTTCTGTACAGCATTTTGTTCAATCCGTCAACTCCTGCATACCTAAAGGAGCGTTTTCAATTTGTAAGCATTTCTAATTCACATCTTCGGCCTTCTACTCATCTCCTACTTAAATTACCAACCCACGTTACAAATTTTTATGCAAATACATTTACCGTACATGCAACAAAACTGTGAAATAAATTGCCTTTATCCATAAAAAAAGCTCAATCTATTCATATTTTCAGGAATCAAATTAAATCATATTACAGCAATCATGTTCAATAAATTAACTGTATGTATCTTAGCAAATATATGTTAATATGTGTATATTATATATATGTGTTATATATATTTATTATTTATTTTACTTGACTATTATCTATAGTTTAAAATATTATATACAATATGTTATGTTCTATTTTAATGTTAATACCTAGGTATTAATTTAATTATGCATCACCTACCTTTTCTGTTTAATTTTTCTTTTTCCATCTACCCAAAGGTCTGGTAGAGATCGCTTATAAGCGATAAGACCGCCTGATTGTATACTACTTATAAGTTTATTTCTAAATTTTAAATTGTTTATAATTTATTTTTGGTGTGCAATAAAGTATATATCTATATATCTATCTATCTATTTATGACAATTCTAGTTGAACAGGGTGTATTCATAAAAAAATTTTGAGATTAAACTTCTGTAGCAGCGTTGTGCACTTTTTGTGTTGGGTAAAAATGTTAAACTTGCGTCAGGAAACGTGACCTGATCAAAAATTCGTAAGACGTATCCCTCTTTCTTTCTACCGTGCGGCAGAAATGTATGCCTGCGCCTGCTGTTTCGTTTTACGGTTCTTAGTATTTACGGTAACATTCCTCAGTACTATTGACCGTAACTGTACCTAAGCAGCGACCGCAACTTACGTGCCGCAATCTATACCTACTTACTATTTTCAAATAATTAAAAAATATATTAAAAATTTAGAAATATGCCAAATAATTAAATTAATCTTTATTCTGTGGTAGAGTATAGTTAAGAATAAAATAACTTGTTTAAATAATTACACACTAACATTGTTATCCACAATTTAAAAAAAAGTCTCAAAGACAATACATAGTACGAAAATGTGTAAGACACAGTTTTCCAAATAGGAAAAGGTGATAATGGTCTCTTTGTCCTTCGTAAATAGACTATTGAAGGCTTTAGTCGACCTTATATCACACGGATCCGACGTTAATAGCACAGCGCTGAGTGTTTTCTACTGTTGGTTTTGCAGCTAAGAAAAATCTACGAATATACTGAGTTTTAACAAAGAAAATACAATGGATAAGCTTTATGGATTTTGAGCTTTTATATTTTACTTAAGTTTTAAGCTGGACTTGAACAGACATAGAGAAATGCAGAGGCATAAATATCTAAATAAAAACTTATTTTTCTTTTACCAGCCTTCATACGTTTCCACTGTAAGAGCATGGCCTACTTGTGGCCATAGTCTACACGCGGGCCTAGAGCGCTTTGTAGACTTTACATGCGTATTATATATATTTTTTGACTTATACAGATTTCTTTACGATTTTTTTCTTCACTGAGAAGCCAGTGGTGTAAATAAACAATGTACGTGGGAAATAAAACTAAAAACTCATTGGTACATGCCATGCTTGAACTTTTGCCTCTCGAAGCGGGAGGCAGACATTAAAACTACTTGGCCACCATCGACTCTTAATTAAATTTTAAATAATAAATTTATCTTTGTCAAATATTAGTTTACCTTTAAAACGACAACACTGAACACTGGACACTTCCACCAATTAAGGAAAATATTAACCCGTAGTTATTGTTTACAATATAAATAACTAAATACTTTTTTTCCATAGAAATACTTGATATACAATTCACATATTATGTATGTAAACTATTACAGCGCGTAATCGAATAAGCGGACCCCGTTTGGTGTAACATATTAAGGGTTATGGTATCCTACAAATATTATTAGTGCGAAATTTGTTTGTCTATCTGTCTGGCTGTCTGCTTGTTACTTCATAAGTCACTCATACGTAGACCGATTTAGATGAAATTTAGTATGGAGATAGTTTGAGTCCCTTATTCCCTGAATTTTTTTCCTAAACAATTTAGAAGTTCGCATGGAAATAACTATAACCAACCTTAAACGAACAATAGCTTGCTATTAGGAGTTGCTGTAAGAACCCCACGCCGATAACAAAATTAAGGGCGATCGGAGCTGCGGGAAAATTATAATATACTTAATCCAGTGATTAAGAACACACAAAAAAGCATAACTTTTGATACAAACAAATAAAGAACAAATCTGGAATACCTATTTCCAGGTTCATGTTGTGACTGTGGCTAAGAACATTTGGTAACACAGGGTTTATCGTTTTGTTTTTATTTTCATGGAGTATATTTTTAAGGAAACAAAAAACAGCATTCAATATTTGTAATGAGATTGTCTGCTGAAGCAAAAAGCAGACGCTAGCGAGCGTAAAAGATCATTTGTCTTTATACGGCGGCGGACGTAGGTCTTGTTACTGTCTCTTGCCTCTATTGTTCATTTTTCTTCCACTTTTCTCGAGGCTAAACGGTAAAGAGAAACTTAATTGGAGGCTTTCTCCCGACTCTTGGGCTCAATGAAAAATTACGAGCTAAACGAGCACACGCTTGGGAATTTCATACTCATTCTCAGCGGCAGTTAATAAAAAGAAATACGCAAGCAACTGTACGTTTCTTCATTTTGTCCTTTTGAGAAAATGAAAAGGTTGCTGATGACTACCGTTCAAGTAACTTTTCACGTAATATAAAAGCTAATTTAACTCTGACGATGTCTACAGTAAAGATGTTAAGGTATATAGGTGGTTTTCAAAAATAATAACACAATGAATTTTGATTTTATTTTTTGATTTATACAAGGTCATTCTTTTTCGTGTATTGACTATTTTTTTAAGGGGGCACTGAGTTTCTGGCACTAATTGATTTTAGGAATCCTATGCGCCCCTAAAGCGAAGAAGTTAGATATTTCCTTTTTATTATTTAAACAAATACACATTTTGGAAATGTAATACATATTTATAAGTTATAGAAAACACGTTATTTTGATTAACTAATAACCTTCCGTAAAATATTTAATTATAAATAACTTGTTTAAATAATTACACACTAACATTGTTATCCACAATTTAAAAAAAAGTCTCAAAGACAATACATAGTACGAAAATGTGTAAGACACAGTTTTCCAAATAGGAAAAGGTGATAATGGTCTCTTTGTCCTTCGTAAATAGACTATTGAAGGCTTTAGTCGACCTTATATCACACGGATCCGACGTTAATAGCACAGCGCTGAGTGTTTTCTACTGTTGGTTTTGCAGCTAAGAAAAATCTACGAATATACTGAGTTTTAACAAAGAAAATACAATGGATAAGCTTTATGGATTTTGAGCTTTTATATTTTACTTAAGTTTTAAGCTGGACTTGAACAGACATAGAGAAATGCAGAGGCATAAATATCTAAATAAAAACTTATTTTTCTTTTACCAGCCTTCATACGTTTCCACTGTAAGAGCATGGCCTACTTGTGGCCATAGTCTACACGCGGGCCTAGAGCGCTTTGTAGACTTTACATGCGTATTATATATATTTTTTGACTTATACAGATTTCTTTACGATTTTTTTCTTCACTGAGAAGCCAGTGGTGTAAATAAACAATGTACGTGGGAAATAAAACTAAAAACTCATTGGTACATGCCATGCTTGAACTTTTGCCTCTCGAAGCGGGAGGCAGACATTAAAACTACTTGGCCACCATCGACTCTTAATTAAATTTTAAATAATAAATTTATCTTTGTCAAATATTAGTTTACCTTTAAAACGACAACACTGAACACTGGACACTTCCACCAATTAAGGAAAATATTAACCCGTAGTTATTGTTTACAATATAAATAACTAAATACTTTTTTTCCATAGAAATACTTGATATACAATTCACATATTATGTATGTAAACTATTACAGCGCGTAATCGAATAAGCGGACCCCGTTTGGTGTAACATATTAAGGGTTATGGTATCCTACAAATATTATTAGTGCGAAATTTGTTTGTCTATCTGTCTGGCTGTCTGCTTGTTACTTCATAAGTCACTCATACGTAGACCGATTTAGATGAAATTTAGTATGGAGATAGTTTGAGTCCCTTATTCCCTGAATTTTTTTCCTAAACAATTTAGAAGTTCGCATGGAAATAACTATAACCAACCTTAAACGAACAATAGCTTGCTATTAGGAGTTGCTGTAAGAACCCCACGCCGATAACAAAATTAAGGGCGATCGGAGCTGCGGGAAAATTATAATATACTTAATCCAGTGATTAAGAACACACAAAAAAGCATAACTTTTGATACAAACAAATAAAGAACAAATCTGGAATACCTATTTCCAGGTTCATGTTGTGACTGTGGCTAAGAACATTTGGTAACACAGGGTTTATCGTTTTGTTTTTATTTTCATGGAGTATATTTTTAAGGAAACAAAAAACAGCATTCAATATTTGTAATGAGATTGTCTGCTGAAGCAAAAAGCAGACGCTAGCGAGCGTAAAAGATCATTTGTCTTTATACGGCGGCGGACGTAGGTCTTGTTACTGTCTCTTGCCTCTATTGTTCATTTTTCTTCCACTTTTCTCGAGGCTAAACGGTAAAGAGAAACTTAATTGGAGGCTTTCTCCCGACTCTTGGGCTCAATGAAAAATTACGAGCTAAACGAGCACACGCTTGGGAATTTCATACTCATTCTCAGCGGCAGTTAATAAAAAGAAATACGCAAGCAACTGTACGTTTCTTCATTTTGTCCTTTTGAGAAAATGAAAAGGTTGCTGATGACTACCGTTCAAGTAACTTTTCACGTAATATAAAAGCTAATTTAACTCTGACGATGTCTACAGTAAAGATGTTAAGGTATATAGGTGGTTTTCAAAAATAATAACACAATGAATTTTGATTTTATTTTTTGATTTATACAAGGTCATTCTTTTTCGTGTATTGACTATTTTTTTAAGGGGGCACTGAGTTTCTGGCACTAATTGATTTTAGGAATCCTATGCGCCCCTAAAGCGAAGAAGTTAGATATTTCCTTTTTATTATTTAAACAAATACACATTTTGGAAATGTAATACATATTTATAAGTTATAGAAAACACGTTATTTTGATTAACTAATAACCTTCCGTAAAATATTTACGCCGTACTAAGGGTTTATTTTCATTTTTAGCGATAACTTTGGATTTTTTATTTATCGAGGAAAGTATGTAAGTATGTTTCTAAAATGTATGATTTACAGAATAAATCCTTAAATATAATATATATTAATTACATAACTAAAGCTATAGTAATAACGATACAGCTCGGTACATTCTTAAAGACATTCTTTATATCTCATATTTGACTTTAAAAAAGAACTCAAGTGATTGTCAATCATGTTTTTTTATTAAAAATTGCAGATGTTTGAAAGAATATTTCAAAAATAGATCTAGTGTCATGTACAGACTAAATTGGTTAAGATCACTGGCGAGCACAGAAAGGAGAGCGGGCGCTCTCAATAAGAGTTAGTTGATAACTTTACTCTATATTTTAAAAGCTTGCAAATAAATCCTATCACTCCCAAATTAACTCCTTTCTATCTATATCTGTATTAACAATGCCATCCAAAATTTTAATTCTGATCTAAACACAATAGTTGAACAAGATACCAGATACGGGATACCATCTTGGCCAGTTTCACTCGGTTCACCGACGGGCTTCGAGAATCGTCAACGATCCCAAACTCGCAAGTCTTATCGAACCCCTTAGACTTTGCCTCTCTGTGTGTGTTCTACCGCTTGTATAATGGGATGCATTCTGAGAAATTGATCGAAATAACGGCAACGGCTACTTTCTGCCATCACACCGCTCGCTATCGGCAGGGAATTCATCCTCACACCTTAGAACCTAAATGGTCACGTACAGTGCGGTTTCAGAGAAAATTTCTCCCGCAAACGATTAGTTTGTGGAATTAGCTATGACAAGGTTTTCTCTCCATCAGGCGGACTGCAAGCTGGTATATATTTAAAAAAAAGAGCTATGGTCTCAAGATTAATCCTTAAAAGCTCTTAGTAGTCCTAAGTTATGACCAGGCATTGTAATTATTCCTTACAGTGATTCTGCTAAAAATCTAGAAATAGTTGTTCATCGTTTTCTTTTTTGGAAACCCTAGATAAAATGATTGAACAGAAAGATCTTTGCCTTAATCTTTTAGTCAATACGAGTAGAAGTAACCTGTCAACACTAAAATTGCGTTAGCGGAATACTTATTAACTCTTCTATTCTTGACTATGCTGACGCTTATTCTACACATCTTACCGAAGAACAACTTAAGAAGCTTCAGCGTTTCCAAAATATCTGCACCCGGCTTATATCTGACCTCTGCAAATATTACCATATCTTTCAATATATAGTTTGGCTCCAATATGTTTAAATTTAGTTTTGACCAGACCAAGCTTGTTCATTAATAAATTTAAAATGTATATATTTAATTATGTATGTATTTTCATGATCAAGCTTTAATCCTTGTACTATGTTGATAGAACCGTTAACTAGGCCAAGTCTTACGTGAATGTTTCGTGTATAGGTATGTTTTATTCCCTATAAATCGTTGAGCGATGGCCACCTACTTGTACCCACGAGCTTGTTTTAAGGCAAAAGGATACGATAGGTAAGCGTAGGTGCCTATATTTTTATTAGTATTATTATTTTATTATTTATTATTATAAGTAAGACTAGATATTATTTATTTATTTTTACGGAATGCAATAAAGTGTATTCATTCATTCAACATTTTGATTATGGTAAAAATGTTTATACGAAAAACAAAATATTACCAAAAGTTGTATGCCAATAAAATAATAAATGTGCAGGTAAGTACAAGTTTCTATACACTTTGTTTTTGTTATACAAGTAGCTATGCCTGGGGGGATATCAACATTATTTTTTACTTACCAATAAAAAAAAATTGTTACACTAAACGTTCCATTTATCATTTACAATGCTGATATCTGTTTTATTTGTTTTTATGTATTGAAAATTGCAGCTACATAGGTGTTAGGAATTGGCCCCAAGCCAAAAGATTATCCCAGCTTAGTTGCAATATTTGTGTCCCACCTACTGAGAACTAAATCTAGATACAGAAACTTTACCAATACTTTTATTCAGAAGGGAATATTGCAATTACGAAAAAGTATTTGGGTGTAGATTGAAACATTCCAGACAAATATAAAGTGGAATAACACTTAAGGTCGGTTTAATATGGATGAAACGTACACAAGAACAAAGCACAAGTTAAAAGTAACTTTAATATGAAACAGTTGTTGTCTTCAACAATACACCATGACCACCTTTAAATGCCTTATTGGTTTAGTTGGGCACTGCCTCCTGAACCGAGGGTATGCGCTCGATCCACACAGGACCAGTATTATGTAATAAATATTTGTGCTTGTCTTGCGTCAGCATGTTTGCTGTAAATAATATGTATGTATTTACAATGAAGTATATACATAGATGTGCCCGTTGTCTGCTATAAGCTTTACTTGATTCAGGACAAAACGGTGGTGTACTATATTTCCAAGAATATTTATTTATTCATACAATGACAGGTCATGTTAATATTATTATTTATAATGTTCTTAGCATACCCTAGCAAAAGCGTGTAGTTTTTACCAGTGTACAAAGACATATTAACCTGAAACATGCATAGACACACAGTTTTATGTACGATAGGCGCTAACACGTGACCGCACGTTAAAATTCGATCGATTTTCTCGGTTTCTGTCGGTATAAAATTCACTTGGTCATATTAATATATATTTTATGAAATGAGAATGAAGAGAATATCACTTTTAGTATTCCAAACAATTTCAATTAAAGACCAAACATAGAGTGTTAGATTTTTTTTTTCTAACCTATTTTAATAGGCAAATTATTACTATATTGCAAATGGACTTAATTAAGGTTTGAAGTATACTATTTTTTTATCGTCAAAAAGTCCACTCAGGACCGAAAGAAGATAAAGTATATATTAGAATTATAATTAATGTATTTATTTCTCGCGACTACATCCGCATGGACTGTTTGCGAGAAAACTGCTGTGTTTTATTGTAATATCATCGAATCGAAGAACAATATAAAGTAATTCAAGTCTAATTATTTGCTTAAACACACAAAAAGGGGGTTTCCCAAATAAACAAACCAACAGGTAAACAGATAAGAGATCCAAAATTCAGATTTTTTTTTGTTCATATCTCTAAATATCTGTATCTGTTATCGTACTAATAAGTCACGCAGGAACAATTATGTATAACCAGATTCCTATAGCTATTACTACAGATTGCAAACTTTATTACTATCGTTAAGGAGTAACCATAGGAGAGATAGTTACATTAAAGTTTTTTAAACCTCAGATTGTGATATTTACATAATTAATTTTTAAAAAACTAGAAGAAAAGGGTAAATGAGTTAAGAGTGACTTTTAGAATTTTAAAAGTTCTGTAAGAACAAGAAAACTCGTACTTACCAAAACACCAGACGCAAAGCTTTAACAGGTAATTTTTAAATTGAAAAAGGTTCTAAACGTCGTTTTTTATCTTTTTTTTTTGAAGTTCGTTTCATTGGCAAAAAAACCTGGCTGACCAATTATTTTGTACCCATATAATGTGCCCAAATGTAACGATAAAATGCTACACCTATTAAGTCTGAAAGTCCTTATTTTATTGGGGAAGCGGCGAATTGTGTAGCGAAACAAACTTTTCTGACCCTCTGACTTTGGGTGTTTTGTCGCTAGTACCGTTGTAAGATCACACAATTCTAATATAGTAACTGTAGTTTTGATTTTAACCACTGTAATGCTTGTTGCACTGTAACTAATTTTAATGCGCGATAAATTTCGCGACATAACTTTGACGAATCATATACGACCCCTTTTTTAATATTAAATTGAATAGTTTTTTTCCAGTAAATTTAGTTTCCGCCGTAAAATTAAAATCGGCTTGGGAATTTTACGTTCTTGATTATACTGAAGAGGTTAACTATAGCAAGCTATAGCTGTAGCTATGGTTCGTTCAAGTGGAATGCGGTTATAGTTATTCTCGCAGGAACTTTTTAATTTTCCGGGATAAAAAGTCATATGCCTTTTTACTCCTCTTCTCGTCTGCCAAATTTTAGCTCAATTGAATTCTCTGTTGCGACTTGATTAAGTGACATACAAACAAACTTACAAATTTTCACATTTTTACATACATTGCTAAAATTGTTTGTAAATATATTGTTGAAATATATCGTTGATATAACAGTCTCGAAAAGTAGTGTGTAACATCTGCAAAGTTTAAACAGGGTAATTGATTATTCACATCAAGTTTTACAGTTGAAGCAATTTTAACAATAGCTATTTTCAGTATAATGAAACGTTATGAATCACTTTTACAACCGCGAGTAATGAATACCAATCATTTGCTTTCTGAATGCTCCTGATTGCAAAAGCGCACAGACAAAAACTACGGAATGTAAAATTTAAACAACGTATAAAATTATCATTTTTATTAAGGTTTCGTAGCCAAATGCAAAAAATAGAATCTGTATAATATCGTTATATTTGTATGTCGCTCAGTTTGTTACTTTTGCAGTCTTCGCACGGATTCTGATAAAAGTATTACTGCTGTGTTACGAAATTGAGAAAACTTAACAACATACACATTAAACTAAAGGATAAAAATGGTTTTTGCGCTACATTTATATAGGATGTCGTCGTCTTAAAAAAAAATTTAAAATAGGTTTTAGTTAATTTTTTTTAAAAGATGTATATTTTACTAGTTATTGGCTTCCTCCTTTAACTTTGAAATGTTTGCAGGTTCTGAAAATCTAAATTTAACCACGAAATCACAACAAATTAACAGTTTGTTAATGTTTTGAACCAAATATTCGCAATAATTTTCCCTCTACGGAACCCTAACTAAACGCCTGCATGACACACCCTTAGCTGGTTTTTTCAAATAGTAAAGAAGTCGTTATAAAGTAAATCAATAGTGCATTGTTCACCAAGGGGTGAAAGTGACTGATTACCGACGAGGGTGTTGTTTGAGGCCCGAAGCGGAGCTGAGGGCCTTAAAACACACGAGGTGGGAATCGCCTTTCATCCCGAGTGATACATAGTGCTTTACACTACAAATGCGAGGATAATAAAATATAATTTATTAAAGTTTTTATTTACTTAACAAATATTAATTCACGTTTATAAACATAGATGGCGCTGCACCAAATAATTTCAAACTATGATTATGTTTTTTGTCGTTTATAAATAGTGAGTTATATTTTTCAAATTCAAAATTGGTTCGCTTTTATTATCACAGATAGCACTGTAAAAAAAGCTATTAATTTTTTCGTCAGCTTTTAAATAGAAAGTGCTTTTTTTTGTCATTACTTTCTTGCCCGTAGTGTAGAAGCATTTTTAACTTGTCTTTGAGATGAGAAATTACAATAATGGGTGCGAAAATAAGAATTTCTGAAATTGTGCTTTCTTTACATTTCCAAAAAGCAGTGGTGTAACAAAATTAACACGTCGTTTTAACCCTCTATAAACTAAAATAAATGTTTTGGAAAATGCCAACAAAGCTTATACATAGGACATGTTACTTGCCTTAATAACCCAGTTTAGGTCTCAGGTGCAGATACCTACTCTGTATTAAATCTCGTTACACAAAGTTGTTTTCTAATGATTACCGAAAAATAACTACTCTTATAAAAACGTCTTACGTATATAAATATAACGAAAAGAAAAGAATATAAAAATATTGATACAGACGTATGAGAGATACAAAAAGTTACTTACAAACGTAAAGTAAAAGTTAGGAGTTCCCGATTTCCGTGTTTCGCGCACTATTATACATATGTCTTTAGTAAAAGGATCACTAAATTAGGTGATGTCTAACCCATGTTCAATATTTAGACAATCTCTACTTTACTGAGGGATAAGAGGGTAAACTGTTGTGTTGACTTTTGTTTCACCGTTGCTTTGTTCATGGTTTTTTGTAAATCGATATTGTAGGCGGTTGTAGTAGCGGTGGATGTGTCGGGATGATGTTAATACAACGTCCTCGGGATGGTTTGATTCAAGTCCAAAGTGCTAAGACACACGTAAAATAATAAGGGCGGATTAAATAGTATTATATTTAATAATTTGACTTCGGTCAACTCGAAAGTGGAAGGTAGAAGATGGAGGAAGCGGAGGGGTGAACTGGCGGGGGCACTGTAGTTTATAAGTCTTATTATGACACGAGCGGCGTCGCGATGCGCGAAACGGATTCAAGCGTCGTCTATAGGCGTCGAAGCGGTGGAGGACGGACGGCGCTTTCTTCTGCGGGCGTGGTATGACTATTGTATTTGGCGGGCTTGGTGTGACTGGTCGGTGTATGTAGAGGGCAGCGTGTCAGCGCTGAGTAGCCTTGGAAAGCGTTTCCTTGAAGAAGTCTTCGGTAGGTCAAGTAGTCAGGTGCATTAGCTAGCGGATTCCGTATTATTATGTCAGTTATTACATACGGTCGGAAGATGTGTGTAGGGAATTTATTTATTTATATAGAAATGATATGTGAGAAAATTCGAGAGAACAATTTTAAGGAATAGATATCGTAATCAAAGGTCAGACACGGTCAACCCTCAGGATGTACTGTTGAAACCACATGAATTAAATGTGTCAACTCATATTTTTACTTTCCAAACCATCTGTAAAATTGGTTCTTGATATCAAAGAATTCCGACAAAAATGCGTGGCATACGTACAACAGGTACAACACGTATGTATCGAACACAGACACACACAGACAGAAATCACTCTGGAAATAGTCACAAATGATTTCCCAGCTAACGTAAAGAAAACACAATCTCAGCAATTCTGATTTTCGCATCCATTATTGTTATTTCTCATTTCAAAGAGAAGTTAATGTGCTTTTGATTTACTTTATAAGGACTTCTATGAAAAAACTTCTGAAAAAACGGCCCCAGGATGTGTCATGCACGCATTTAGTTATTACAATTGAAACATTAAGTGTTCCATTCATTTATCATGATATAAAAAAATACATATAGTTTTTGTTTATAACTAATAAATCTGTAACAAGTTATAAATGAAAAAATGTTTATATACAGCCCTTACACATTATACGCTACTTGATAGGTACATAAATAATCTATTGTCATAGGTGGACAATATAGTGACACCAATGTTCTTGTTTTACCTTTTTTCTAACGTAATCCCATAATATTAGCTTATGGAACTCACTTAAAATAAGAGGTATTAAACACGAGTGTGGGTTTGTGGCACGAGCCAAATGCGTGTTCCATTATAGTATCACATGAGTGTATAGATACCTAGTTATATGCAGTTTCATACACTACTTTATATATACTCATGATATTTGTAAAATAAAAGAGAAAAGTAAAAATAAAAATTAGTATGTAAGAACAATTTCTTGCTGCTGCATGTAATATATGTATGATTCGGTTAAATTAACCTCTGTACCACTACCAGACGAGTGCTAACTTATGTTGTTTTCTAAAGTTTTCGATAACACAAGAAAATTGTTCGTTTATTTCGTCAAAAAAAGTAATTTTTTAACGCCAAATCCAGGTTTTGCCGCTGCTCGGAACAGTTTCGCCACCACAGATTACATATCCATGAATATCGGTATCATAGATGTAATTCTACATCTGTGACCGGTAAACTATACTTTAATAATAAAAATAATAATATTATTACATACTTTCGTACAAAAAATTTAAAAATATTATAAAATAACTTTCTTTTTAAATAAACGAATCATGTGTATTATTTTAGTATATAGAATAAAATAACATTTTATAAGTTCGTCGTGTGGATTTTAAAGTATGAGCTTAGATAAAATAACATACCAACACTTCTATAAAATTCGTATAAAGACTAACTTTCAATAAGTTAACTAAATACTTATATCTATATTATTTAGCCTGCGCTGTTGTCTGTACCCACGCGTCCGTACAGTTTTAATTTTCTTTGGGCGGAATTGAAGTATCCGCGGTGATAAATGGTCCCGAGGGCAGCTGTGACAAGGCCACTAATTTTTCTAAAGAATAATCCCAGTTATCTTGCAAAAGAATATTAAGTGATAACGTTGTAGGCTGCGAAAGAATACTATATTAGAATATTTATGTAAATACTTGTATATAATATATTGCTAAAATATCGGTCAAGTGCGAGTCGTACTTGCGAAGTAAAGGTTCCGTATTATCACACAATAGCGCAAGACAGACTCACACTTGGGCCGGTTTTATTATTTCTCGTTTACTTTAGACTTGACATTAGTAATCAATTCAAGTTTAAATTTTGTATGTGTTACCTTTTATATAGTTTATAGTTTTTTATAGTTGTCTTATTTAGGAAAACCCTTAAAAAGGTTTTTACCGGCTCAAAGGATAGTCCTGTAAAGGTCAGGCAAATAGACAGACGAATAGAGAGCGTAGTCTTAGTAAATACTTTTTTCATGTCAGACTTTTAAACGGGACTTTTGATTTGTCGATATAACCTTGGAGCTGCGACGAATCTTGATTTATACAATAATTTATTAAGCAAAATAAATTAGCAGTTTTATTTCATTACTCATGATTAAGTTCAAAATGAAACATTATTCAATAATCAAGGAATACAATGTAAAATTAGAAGCAAAAATTTTACATTGTACGTGTTATTTATCCCCCAGCCGGATATCACTCGCCCCCTTGCAAGCCTACTTGATAAGACAGTGATAAATTGACTTGGTTAACAGATATTCCATCTTTTTCTTACAAAGGGTCAATGATATCTTAGACGATGTTTTCTTGGGTGCCAATTAGGTGTTATCTGTCATTTGTGCAGGATTTTATTTATACAGACAATTCCCTGTCTACGTAATGCATGTTTTTATTTTTGGTTCAGTGCAGTTGTTAATCAATTTTTAAACTTTACTATTATGTAAATAAAGGTGTAACACAAACATGTAAAATATGTAAAAAGAAAAGGAATAATCAAGCGATTTGCGGATGCAATAGTATTTTCTTCTACTATACCTACCATCAGTAAACATTTTCATTTCATACATGTATTTTCACCTATACAGCTCGGAAAGGGTGGTTTTAGTGTTTGGTTTAGTGTGTAAATTCAATTTTTGCTGCGGGCCTGAGACAAAGTAATTCAGTTCGAAAATTAACATTTCGAATTACGTGACGCTCAAACAATGCGATGACTGTTTCAGAAACTATTTAAGATCCATTAGAACAAATATTTAATCTAACTTATTTTAATTAAAGTCATAAATCTTGCACTTTTTATTTTTGAAGTACCTACTTAATATCTTTCATTAATTAAAGTAAGAATTAATATCGCTTACTTCAATAAAAACTTTTCAACAAAAAAAAAACAACCAGCTTCAAAGAGATACATTAAAAAGATAAAAATAATTACTTATTTCCAAAAATCTAAACCAAATTACAGTTTGAAGTTGGTGTCTATGTACCTAACAGTTTATGGCACACTTCACTTGCATGACACCAACTTTAAACGGTAGATAATTCAGATGAGATTTTTGGAAATAAGTAATTATTTTTACCTTTTTAGTGCATCTTTTTGAAGCCGGTTGTTTTTTTTTGCTTTTTAGTGACGAATGCCTTTTTCTCTCGTACACTAAATACATCAATACTCGTAACAATTTTTTATACAGTCATCAACATAAAGGCGCGTTTCAAATTAGCATCAAAGTACATTTTTTCCCAAAAGTTTCAGTTTTAAATCCACTACATTTATATGGGACCACCTTAGGAGCATACTCTTTCGAATAAAAAAAAATTTTTGAAATCGGTCCTTAATTGACGAAAAAATCGGTGGACATATATAAACAAAATATACCCGTCGAACATAGAACTTCCTCCTATTTTAAAGTCGGTTAAATATATTATGCTTTTATTTCGATGAAAATATCATACAGTTTAATTTCCGAACGCATCTTCTATGGCGAAAAAAGTAAAGCAAAATTGTGCGAATCTATTTTTATCATAAAATTAGTGAATTTAGTGACGAAGATACCTATTTCTGTCACAGACAACAAGTAAATTTAATGTCGAATTTATCTTTTTACCAGAGAATCCGGTTAAATTTATCGAAGAAATTTAAAATTGTCGACTTTCTGTTGCCATATTATATGGAACTATCATAAACAAAACAACCGTGTACCCATTGAATAATTATTCAATTATGAAAGTTGTTATAAAAATGAAACGTGTCGTACCTACATAATAGAAATTCATCCAAAACTGGCGTCATTTACTTTTGATTACTACCAATCTATTGTTTATTAACCCCGACGCAAAAACACGGGTGTTTATATTTGACCGCTATGTGTGTGTGTGTCTGTGTATCTGTCTGGGGCACCGTAGCGCTAAACCGATTTGAATGGTTTTTTAATTTAAAAACAGGTTTCCTGGCGATGGTTAATGCGTGTCGTGCGCATATTAATTTAGGGTTCCGTAAAATAGGAACCCCTATCGCGGATATCTGAAAAACTTGGAAACCGATTTCGTTTAAAACAACTTTATTTAAAATTATTTATAAAACTATGTTATTCTGATTTTTTTTCAGATTTCTAAAGCACAAGAAACCCATTAAAATTAGTGGAACTACAAACTTTTACATTTAGAAGCCAATAGACACAAAAAAACATCTTCGAGAAAGAAAAAAGGTAGATAAGTAGATGACGTAAATTGCTTAAGTAGAGATTCATATTCGAAAAATTGCTATCATATCTACCGAAAGGAGGTTAAGTTTGAGGTTGTATGTATGTTTCTATGTGAAGATTTTGAATTTGGATGTTTTTTATTCGCACACCCATAATGTCGGGTATCATTTGATAGGTTTCTAAAAATACAATTAAGATTCTGTTCCGCAATAATTTTCATTATAGAGAACCCTAACTTAATGTTTTTACGATACGCAGTCAGGCGGTTTTTAGGGTTCAGTACCTTTGGTGTACTCAACAGAGCGAAGCAGTGCTTCACGTCGGGGCAAAGGTTGTTACTTTACAAGTCGCAAGTTCGGCCCCATATGGAGTACTGCTGCCATCTCTGGGCAGGTGCACCTGGATACCAGCTTGGCCCTTTTGACTCGGTTCAACGACGGGTTGTGAGAATTGTCGACGATTCCAAACTCACTTGCGGTATCGAGCCCTGAGGAGAGACTTTGCCTCACTGTGTGTGTTCTACCGCTTGTACAATGGGTTGTGTTCTGAGAAATTGTTCGAAATGATGCCCACGGCTACTTTCTACCATCGGCAGGGAATTCATTCTCACACTTTAGAACCTAAATGGCCGCGTACAGTGCGGTTTCAGAGAAACTTCCTCCCGCGAACGCTTAAGTTGTGGAATAAGCTCCCTGACAAGGTTTTCTGCAAGGACTACAGTATGGAGTTCTTCAAGAAAGAAGTTATTAGATTTCTGAAGGGTCGGCAACGCGCAAGTGATACCTCTGGTGTTGCAAGCGTCCATAGGCTACGGTGACCGCTTACCATCAGGCGGCCCGTAAGCTTGTTTGCCACCTTAGTGGCATGAAAGGTAATTAGGAACCCTATTACTAAGGCTTCGCTGTCCGTCCGTCCGTCCGTCTGTCACCAGGCTGTATCTCATGAACCGTTATAGTTAGACAGTTGAAATTTTCACAGAAGAATACAACATACGTGATTTTTTGCTCGTACGGAACCCTTCGTCGGCGAGTCCGACTCGCACTTGGCTGATTTTTTTTTTATTTTGTTTAATAGTTTATCTACAACGTAAAAATTTTAAACAATTTGTATAATTTATTAAAGTCACTGATGTTTATTTTTAATAGAATGTATTAAAATAATTATTTAAATTTTTATATATCTTATATTTATGCAAAATTTTAAAAAAAACCTCTTACAAATTATAGATTTATTAATTTTTGATACAAAAGAAATCTCTCTTTTTAACTTTGCACACGATTTCTTAGGATTGCTTTCACTTAAACCTTGGGAATTCCTCATGTAGTTTTTTATATGTAAAAAAATCATTTGAAGAACTATATAATATTTTTCAAGATTTTTGGCAACTTTGGCACCCTTCTTCTCCCACTTACCCTTCTGACATTTGTTTTTTGTTACCTGATTTAGTTATGCTTTTGGATACCTATGCAAATTTTCAGCCTTACATCTTTTCAGTTTTTGTTTGTCGAAATATCAAATTATTAAATTTACTTTCATTTTAAATTTCATTAAATTGCATCCATTGAAAACATCTTAACATGGCAAAATATATAAAAATATTACTGGTTTTTGTTACAGAAGTCACAATTAAACATAAATTAAATTTTTACAACAATACAATTAAAAAAAAAAGTAAATTAATTTAATATTATTATTGAATTATCATCCTTTTTGTTAAGCATATTTAAAATAAACTTAACGTCCATATATTTGCGATGTAAGTCGCTGAAATTCGTTTTTATCTATGGAAAACTGCACCGACTAACACATAGAGAGTTGGCCTCAATCCAAAAGATTATCCTAGCTTAGTTGCAATATTTGTGTCGCACCTACTGAAAACTAAACCTGGATTCAAAAGCTTTTGTAATTGTTTTATTTATAAAGAAATATTTCAATATCGAAAAAAATATTTTTTTACTCCTATTCTGTAATACAAATTAATAAATTAATTAAAGAATGAAAAAAGACAAAGTTAGAAGTCGCGTACCTATATACGTAATCTTTGTCTAGCAACACCATAGACTTCGAGTTTTGTTATCTGTCCTGCACAATCGCAATACAAAGATAAAGTAAACATCTATGGCGCAATACTCGTGTGTAATGTTTAAATATTTTTATTTATTTACTTTAGAAAGAGCCAAAGTTAACCTGTCGTATCTAACAAGACACCACACGTTGGTTTCGTCTCTGTCACACATTTGTGATCATTTTTAGGGTTCCGTAGTCAACAAGGAACCCTTATAGTTTCACCATGTCCGTCCATCTGTTTGTCCGGGGCTTATCTCAGAGACCATTAGTACTAGAGCTGTAATTTGACATGGGTACACATATTAATTAGGCCGACTAAGTAGTAAACGACGAACCGTACGCTAGCGGTCGACATGCTTCGAATGGTCGATAGCAGTAGAGATTGAAAGCTAACCCCTCCCCCCCGCCAAATCAAAACTATTTATCGGTCAACTAATATCACTTATTCTGAATCCTGTTCATACCAATTTCCGTGCGACATCCCATCTCTACTGCTGCCGACTAATATCGATGCATGTCGACCGCTAAAGTACGTAGCAAAAGAGAGGTTCTAAAAATAAGAAAAACTATTTGCAAACGATATCCGCCATGTTATATGGACATATCTACTTCAAACTAGTCAATCTATCGACTAAAACAGTTACAGCCATGAGTAAATCAATTAAACATTTCTCAAATTCGAAATTATCTTTATCAGCACGAGAATCAGGCCACTGATATGCTACCTATGAGTTACCCTGGAAATTTGATTATGGTTTGGATCTCATAGTTTAGAAAATAGGGAGCATAGTATAGATAGGACGGTTTGATGATGGCACGTTTAATACCATTCAGTTCCTATGGTTCCTCTGGAAGGTGTGTTTGTTTGGCCACAGAAGTAGGGTTCGTAGGGAACAATAGATTTTATTTTTTTAGGAACTTACTTTACAATG
Organism: Apoda limacodes; assembly: GCA_946406115.1. Lineage (NCBI taxonomy): Eukaryota > Metazoa > Arthropoda > Insecta > Lepidoptera > Limacodidae > Apoda > Apoda limacodes. Next base: position 27,149,184 of record OX291542.1, on the reverse strand, counting down.
GTCGTGTTAGGTATTTATTCTGTGTTATAAAATTATATCTACTACTTACTCTTGTTCTATTCTTTATTATATATTACAAATATGAATATATGATTTATAACATTAAAACAATCAAACATGAAACGCATAACACATTTCAACGTAACGTAACGTTAAATAAACAGAGTGATAACCACAATCGGAGAATTACAACTTTACCTTGAGTTCCCCCAGAATTGTATGAATATGAAATGAATGATTTATGTATGTTTTGTATGAATATCCGTCACTATACATGGCACACTATACAAATCCGCTTTATTTGCGTTAAAAATAGTACAGAAATAATTTGGATTTGGAAATTTGGAGTATGATGTTATAATAGAACAATAGCTATTAAGGCTGTGGTATAGGTTAGAACACGTAAATACGCCGTTTTTGTGCAAATTTTGTGGCTGAACTATAGCACCTAAAGGATTGACAAAAATATATGTTATAAAACGTGCATTACCTATCTGAGTGATTTTCATTTTTTGTATTTAGTGCAATAAAAAATCTGGAAGTGACCATTGTTTCAACACTTGTGCAAATTTTTAAAGCGTGTATTGCATTTCATTGTAATGAAAGTTGATTAAATGATTAGAATAGCTTGTTATCTGGTGCATTAACTCTAAGTTGTAGCAAAAAAAAAAAAATGTGACTATAAAACGTTAACAAAAAAAATTAAGTTTCAATGGAATAATTTACTAAGAAAGTATATAAAAAATATATCTAATAGTAATGTATATAACATTGTGTAATGATTTTGAGTACATTTATATACACAGCGTTAGTATTACAGAAATTAGCTTTCTGACCTATATCGCCCTCTTAACTCAGTTTGATAATTATCTGCAGTATAAAACGATATTAATGTTTAAGAAAATTATGCACCAAAGCAGTGAAATATAAAATTTTGCAAACACAATTGAAGTAATTTTTACAAGTGGTAATTTTCGGGATGAAGGTGCGTTGTGACTCACTTTAACAATTACGAGAAATGAATACAAATGATTCAGTTTCGAAATATCATTGTTTGCCGCAGTGAGCAGCAGTTATATTTTAGGAGTAAATAATGTCCAGTGCAACAAGTATTCGGTTTAAAAAAAGTTACTTACTTTACATAATATAAACCAGACCAAAAAAAATACTAATCATAAAATTCTATGAAAAAAGTTACTAATTGTTCATAATATTGTAAGTGATAACAAACAAAATACAAATCACAAATTTCTATTCAAATAAAAAAATTAAATTACTCATATAAAAATAAAAAATAGTAAAAATAAAAAATATAAATCGCAAAATCCTATTCAAATTAAAATGGTTACTCATTGTACATGTTACTTATAAGTGAAAACAAACAAAATATAAATCACAAAATTCTATTTAAATAAAGCCACTCATTGTTCATAATAATGTCAGTGAAAAAAAAAAACAAAATACGTATCACAAAATTCTATTCAAATAGAACACAACATTACTCATTGTACATGTTAGAAGTTAAAATAAACAAAGTAGAAATCACCAAATCCTACCCAAAGAAAAAAGGCTAGTCATTGAAAATATTATAAGTAAGATCAAACAAAATAGAAATCAAAAAATTCTATTTAAAACAAAACAGCTAGTAATATACATACATATATAAAAGAACATGGTCTGACTAACTCATCAACGCTGACCAGAAACTATTGAAGTTAGAAAAGTGAAATTTTGAACAGCCTTTTAAATTCCTTTTCGTGACGTAGGGCTCCACTAAGAAAGGAATTTATTGTGGTTAGAAGTTTGAATTCGTGAAAATTGGTATTGTATATATATACATATTATACATCGCACCGCTCGCCATCGGCAGAGAATTCATTCTCACACTTTAGAACCAAAATGGTCGCGTACAGTGCGGTTTCAGAGAAACTTCCTCCCGCGAACGCTTAAGTTGTGGAATAAGCTCCCTGCCAAGTTTTTCTCCAAGCACTACAGTATGGGGTTCGTCAAGAAAGAAGTTATTAGATTTCTAAAGGGTCGGCAACGCGCAAGTGATACCTCTAGTGTTGCAAGCGTCCATAGGTGACCGCTTACCATCAGGCGGCCCGTAAGCTTGTTATAGGCTTCGCTGTCCGTCCGTCCGTCCGTCTGTCACCAGGCTGTATCTCATGAACCGTTATAGTTAGACAGTTGAAATTTTCACAGAAGAAGAAAAGATGTATTTCTGTTGCCGCTACAACAGCAAATACTAAAAAACAGAAAAAAACAAATATTTGAGAGGGCTCCCATACAACATACGTGATTTTTTTGCTCGTACGGAACCCTTCGTCGGCGAGTCCGACTCGCACTTGGCTGATTTTTTATTTTTTATTTTATTTAATAGTTTATCCACAACGTAAAAATTTTAAACAATTTTTTTAAAGTCACTGATGTTTATTTTTAATAGAATGTATTAAAATAATTATTTAAATTTTTATATATCTTATATTTATGCAAAATTTTAAAAAAAACCTCTTACAAATTATAGATTTATTAATTTTTGATACAAAAGAAATCTCGCTTTTTAACTTTGCACACGAATTTCTTAGGATTGCTTTCACTTAAACCTTGGGAATTCCTCTTGTAGTTTTTTTATATGTAAAAAAATCATTTGAAGAACTATATAATATTTTTCAAGATTTTTGGCAACTTTGGCACCTTTCAACAACCCTTCATCTTCCACTTACCCTTCTGACATTTGTTTTTTGTTACCTGATTTCATTCATTCTCACACTTTAGAACCAAAATGGTCGCGTACAGTGCGGTTTCAGAGAAACTTCCTTCCGCGAACACTTGGGTTGTGGAATGAGCTCCCTGCCAAGTTTTTCTCCAAGCACTACAGTATGGGGTTCTTCAAGAAAGAAGTCATTAGATTTCTGAAGGATTGGCAACGCGGGAGTGATACCCCTGGTGTTGCAAGCGTCCATAGGCTTCGGTGACCGCTTACCATCAGGCGGACCGTAAGCTTGTTTAAAAACTAATAACTATGTGTTGCTCTTTTTTTTGGAAATTCTTGAACTTGACCATAAAATAGAGAATGAAATTTTATAAGGAAATTTGGTTATTATTGTAGATAAAACCATAAAACATTCAAGAAAGACTTTCAGTTGCAAAGAAGAAGTAACAGGTTTTAATTAAATAATATAGATGGAACCCTGCAACAACGAAGTGAGACCGGGTAAAACTCCACCTCACTGTGTACAAACATACATACACATCTTTACTTGAAAATTTTGATATTCTTGATAACGTTGTGCTCAACTGACAAGGCAAGAAGAAGTTATATATGTATGCGTGTTATCGTGTATGTAACACCGTAAGGTGAAGTTTACCAGCCTCACTTCGCTGTTGCAGAGGTTTCATCTGAACATTTGATCTGAGATTTCGGTATTTTTGAATAATCATCATCTATAATTAAATAGGAGGCAAAAGTTAGTATGAGACGAGAAGAGTAACATCACGTGGGTAAACCCGCGGGGGACCAGCTAGTCGTACATATTGTAAGTAGTAATCATAAAAACCTAAAGTTCTCACAAATATAATAAAAATCATAAAATTCTATTTCAAACAAAAAAGGTCACTAATTGTACATATTGTAAGTTCTCAGAAACAAAATATAAATCATAAAATTCTTTTCTATATTGCGCGATTCAAAGATAAATATGGCCTCACTACTGGTATAGTATGTGATCTGAGTACGAACGTGACGGCAATATACAATGCATTGCAGCATCTACACAGATCTACTCAATTCTTTCCTCGATAGTATTGGGAATTGAATTGTGGTTCACATATCCTGAATGCTTACATACTTTACATTTTAGCATATGGCTGTAGAGACGTAATAAAATTGGTTTTGATTTGTAAAAAAGTAAATATTTATAATAAATTTAAATAGAAATATTTTTTTAATCAATAAGTTTGTTATGTAATCTAGATTAATTCCTGAATAATTATAACACAGAAAATAAATTTGGACCTCAAGTTTCAAAGTTCAACTCAAGATAATGAGTAATTGTATTTAAAGTTACGTCTAATAAAACCAGTATAGCAATACCACGTAATGAGTAAACTTTTGATTAGTTCAACCTGAAATAGGTAATTCGATCTCAGACATCTGAAATGCAATTAATCCTATATGGAGCCATAAGTATAGATTTAATTAAAGTTTGGCTATAAAAATAACAAAGGAGTGTGTACAATTATTTATTATTATGCTTTGATCTCACTGAGGATAAAATTTAAAGGCATCACACGTTTTGTAGCGTTTCATCTCGTGTTGAGTGCGGTAATGCTTACTTTCCAAACCAATTTACTTTGTCATAAAAGCCACGGTGGCGACAATCGAGGAACATACAAGAGTTTACGTCACCAAGACTTTAGATTATTTGTGTGTTTCAATGGATCCATAAACTATATACCACTTTTGTTTAGTATTGGTATTAACTTTTGTTGTTTTTCAAATATAACAAGAACATAAGATTTTATTACGTAAAAAAAATAGTCATAATCATAATCATTTAGTAGTAAGTAAAGCTTAGTTACTTTTAAATACACAGGAAATGTCTTTCTTGTAATCTTTATTGACTTTCAACCAATAATATCACTCGAGAAGTTTATTAATACGGTTTTTGTTTAATTTTCACACTTTGGTACCTTTATGACCTGTAGACATAAGAGTTTAAAGTCAGCGTCTAAGTGAGCATTATTTAAGAATATCCATTTTTTTAACAACAATAACATAATTAAACTTTTGATAGAAAACATTTTTAGTAGACTCATAAATTTTAATAACTAAAAAAGCACACTTTTAATATGTCTTAAGGGCTTATCAAATTTTCATTACGATCGATATTAAGATCAGCCATGAGACATCAATAGATTTAACCCAATCACAACTCTGCATTTTCAAAAGTTGTGTATTTCAATTTCTTAAAGTATGTGATTGGTCCAAAGTTACCTAATGCTTTTAAATGATCAACCCCCATTTAGTGAGTGCCTCGCTTAATACATTTTTTTAAAACTTTATTTCCCAACGGTACTAAAGACCGACTTAATGCCTAAAGGCATTATCTGCCAGTAATGGGTTATGCTTAACAAGTAATAATTGGCAATACTGTCTTAAAAAATGGTAATGATTAAGAATCAAACGAACTTACCTTGTGAAGTAATTATACGAGTGTCTTGACCGAAGATGATTACAGTTTACGTGCAGTAGTCCGCAAAATTATGCTGTCCTAATCACACCTTTAAAGCTATAAAAATGCTTATTAAAATTAAATTTTACATAGTAGGTAGTTTCCACCCCTTACAGCTATGCACACCTCCATATTGCACGTTTCCGATTTAGAGTTTTTTTTTTAAGACACACGTATAATTAGATATCAAACTTCACAAGGGAAGTTCGTTTGATTGTTAATCATACTTCGTATCTCTCCCGAAGACAATTACGGTTTACATATAGATGTTTAGAGCGCCGAAAAATTTTATATGAAATCGATCAACATATAAGTATTTTATCTGATCTTGTCTTTATATGTGTTATTAACGTTATATATAGGTAATTAGACTTAACAACGCACTAACAAATTAAATTTCTTTTAAAAGAGTTAGAGGTAATATTATCTTTCATTACAGACTTGAATGCGTCTCGTGTCCTGTGAGCTTTCATACAGTTTTTAAATATCAGTGCTACTTTTTTCTAAAATTAATATAGCTACTTAAGATAAAGTTTATGAGCCCACTTTTATTCTTTTATTCTATTATTTTTGATAATTATAAAAAGAGTTTCTCATTTGAGTCGTTCCTTACTAGTTCTATCTTGTTAGGATTTGAGAGTAAAAGGTTTAAGACTTGTACAAATGTTTGGTATCTGGTGATAGACGTGCGCCTGTGTTAAAAGTTTTAATTAAGTCATTGATTCTTTATGTATAAAATAAAGATTTTAATCCTTCAAATGGAGTCATTAGCGGTTACATACAAGGTTGTTTATACACTGCCACATTATAATATGTGACTCAGTTTCTTTTTAGCAACCACTTTGTGCTTTGGCTATTCTTAATCAAATTTCATTTTTACTATTTTGAATGATTCCTATCAACCTTAAATAGTTATATATTTTAAGAACAAATATTAAAATGAAATTAAATTGTTTTTTGGCAAAAATTAAATTTGGTTTGATATTTGGGGACAGTTATTTTGATACAATTATACATTTTATCAACCTTTTAATACTGAAAATAAAGATATTTTAAATATTATATTTTCAAGAGGGATAAAACTGGTCGACAGTGTATCAGCGGGACACACTGACGTCAGTACACTACAAATCAGGCAAAACGCCTGGTTGTGTATTTTTTGTATTATTTAATAGGTAACTCGATTTTTCTTTTGTTTCATTAAGGAAACAATAAATTATATATATGTAGGTAACAGCGAGTCTTACACAACGAGGTCTTTTTTTTGATGATCTTTTGACTGAATTTGACATTTATCTTAGTCATATATCATATTAATAACAATTATCTTGTAGTTTTATGTAATTTAGATTTAAATTTTAAATGAAATAGCGTTATATAATATAAACATCTAAAAATTAACTTTTAAATTAAATATAGCTTTTTAAAGTAGAAGTTTTCATAATTTGTAACATTTAATTTAGCAAGTGCTAATTTAATCACAAGATTTAAAATAAAAGCTCTGATATACAAACGTACAATACTCAGTTTTTGTAAGCCGTGTTGTAGATAAACTAAATCACCTTTAGCTTTAAAACTCACCTTGAAGTTTTAGACAACTGTCTAAATTATTATCTGAATGCGCAGTAGACCAACGTGTGCGTAGATGACCAAATTCCTGTTCGTTTTTAAACTTTTTACAGCGTCACTGTTTCTAATCCATAACGCCTTTCCTTTTATGACTCTTAAGTGAATACGATTCGCGGCACCTTGCAGCGTGCGTCATACAAACTAATTTTCCATTTATTTTTGACATTTACTGATCAAAAACTGTGAAATTTTGTAGACATAATCTCAAGCCGAATATCTATGTTTAGGGTTTTTCAAAATCCTGAAAAATAATTTTAACTAACTCAAATGATTGAGACCATGTTTATGAAAAACTAGAAACCTCTAGTTAATTAACTTATTTTAAAATTATGTTCGAAAACAAATTAACGAGTGCATTGGACAGCTCAAAAAAACGGAAAGGCAATCAGAAGCGGGCAATATTAAGGGGTGCATATATGTTGGTAGTAAAAATTAGCCACTGTGTAAATATTAATTTTAATAAGCATTTTTATAGCTTTTAGGGTGTAATTAGGTCAGCATAATCTTGCGTACTGCTGCATGTTAACTGTAATCGTCTATGGGAGAGACACGAAGTACAATATCATACACATTACAATCGGTAACAATGTTTGTAAACAGAAATGCTTACATGTGATTTGTACAGAAAACGTTTGTCGAAACATTAACCACAAACAGTTTCAACAGTCCATATATGAAATCAAGACCCTTGGAAACTTGTGTACTAACAAACAACCCAAATTATTGGCCCAACATTGAATCATGTTTGTGACGTTTCCTGTATAATTTATCCCTTCGATTGAACTACGGTAAATTATCGTTTTGGAAGCGAATACTGAATTATACTAAACTCTATTTTGACTTTTGGTACACACGGAGTAAATAACATTTACAAAGATAACAACATGACTAACTGTTAAGATAAAAAACAGAATATTTTAAGCAATAAGCAAAATCGTAAAGTATTTTTTACAAAAAAACATTAAGCGTGGTCAGTCATTGGATGAATGTGCCTAGCACTTTTTCTGATAAATGGCAGATTAAGAATGGCATATTTTACTGTTCATGGATAATCATCCCCTAAAGAGTAAATAGGGAATGAAAATTTAAATAAGAATTTCGATATTTTTCTGTCTAAAGACTTAACATTTTTCAAAGAGGATCTAGTTATAACGTAGGTGAGCACTTAGAATGTGATTAGTGGTTATTTTACAAAAGCATCCCGCAATAGGGTTGAAAGTTTATATTGCAATTCGATAATGCTTAATGCTTAAAAATTGGTATACAATTTGGCACTGAGGTTAAAAACTAGGGTTTAAGTATTTAACCGTTTTAGGAAAATCATACCCTATAGGGGGCAAAATGGGGGATGTAAATTTGTATGAAAATTCCGATTTATTTGTAGGTAAATCTAGTAAAGTTCATGCCTGCCACGCTTTAATGCTTCATATCGTAACAAAGCAACCGAAAAAACACATATTTCATAAAAATAGCAACGGAGTAACATAAATAAGGTACTTCTGGTTGCACATGGTACAAAAACTGACATAATTTTGCCAAACTGTTTTTTTTTCAAGAATTTACGAGAATAAGTTTACGGGCGTTAGTCAGTAAATAATATTAGTTAGAATATAAATTAATGCCTATAAGACCAACATTTATTTATTTTATTACACCTGAAAAGGAATTCCTAAAAACATTTCCGCTAAACAAACTAAAACGAATGACGATAGTCATAGCACCGCTTACTAAATCAATTAGGGCTAAGTAAGTCCAGTCCTGCGGCTTGATAAGAAGTTACGATGGCGTCGCGGTCAGCTATAAAATAAAATGGCGACCACGAGACCTTTTGTTACTGGCAGTCGTTTTGCAAATAATTGAATATTATTGCTTACGTGGAATGTTTGTTTATATTTAGATTAATATTAGAGATTAACGTTTTATAGTATTGTTGAAATGTTTAACACCGGTTTAAAAATAATTGTAATCGTAAATAAATAAATAATTTTTTTTAGACATTACACACAGCAACGTTGTCTGGTCCTAATAGAAAAAAATATAAACATTAATTTTTTTGTAAATACTTACCTATTTTACATATAAAACACCTAGTCTCAAGAAAAACACAAATAATAAATTTTTACCTTGTGCGGGAATCGCATCCACGCCCCTCGATTCAGCAGTCGGACACTACCCACTGAGCCACGGAAATTTGCCTTCAAAATCTGGTTTTATTACAGTGCGAGAAAAATGTCTGACCCGGGTATGTTCGCTAGTGTCGTTTATTCCATTTCAACATGGCGACAGTAGTTTTTATTTTTGGCCAATGGGTCAATAGTTTTTTGTTCAACAAGTAGGCAAAGTTGTTTTTTGTGAAGAGTACCAAGTTTAAACTTTAAAGGCACGACCTAAAATAATTTGCTCTCGCGTGAAACATACAACTTTTCACCTCTACCAGTGCGAAAAAATAGGTCTTAGGCAAGGAACACACTTTTTTGTGCTGGAGAGGTGAAAAAAAGTATGTTGCACTGTAGCTACAAATCATCTTTTAGAGTAAAGATAATAGGCAAACAGTAGAAAGTAATAAGATATTTCTTGTTATTGTAAGTACATATTTAGCAGCCAAATTACTATTTATAAAAGAAGTAATTTATAATAATAATAAGACAAAAATTTAAATATCTTTTTACTTTTTTCAAAATGTCAATAGTATATTATATATAAATATATATACGTATATATACATATTATGAAACTCAGAATCTCTAAGTCTAACTGTCCGTTAATATGCTTTTCACGACTACGCTGCTAACCAATCTCGATAAAATTTAGCAGTGCGATACCAAACGGAGAAAAAAAAAATATTGTTCGAAATTAAAAAACTGTTTATTAAAATGCGTTAATACTTAATTTTATTACTCTCAAAAAAAAATCTGGAAATTACAAAACAATATAATTTTAAGTACATTTTATTAATTTCGTAAAGAAATAACTACAATATAGTTTTATTACTTTCCGAAAATAATAATTTGTACTTCGGATTACAAAATTTTTCAAATCCTATAAAACTTTTCTCGAATTAGAGCTTACTAAAGATTACAAAAAGTTTTATTAAAGTGGGAAGATAAAACACTGCTTGTTATTACAATGAAGGCTAATTAACGTTTACAACATCTTTCTAAGAATTAATGAAGTTTACTAATAACAAACATCATATCGTACTGCTACGCATTAAGGTTGACGTCACGCGTCTTACATCGCGCTATCGAAGTTTTTCGACAGTTTGCATATATACCAACATACCGAGGTTCTTCAGGTATAAGTCCTAACCTGGCTGAAGTTTACATCAGTATAGTAAGCCTTAGCTGAACAGATTTGACGCACTATTCGCAATATACCCTTCCTTCATCTACCCAGTACACACTGACCAGTTATTATCAACTGTACGCGTTGCATCACAGAGTTTCATCAGGCCAACTAGTATCGGTGTAATTAAACGCTGATTGTAAGCGTGTTTATACTTTATTTGCATCCCATTAAATTTTACTTGTTTTTAGTAAACAACACTAGTTTATTCCTGTTAGTGAATACAATAAGTAAAACTCATTGGTAACCGTCAGTGTAATTTACTTGTCCTCGGAATTACTAATATTTTAGTGGTTATTAGTATTATTTACTTGTAGCTACTAAAGTTTTTTCTCCTTGCACCCAGGTAATAACCACCTTTGGAAAGGACAAAGGCTACTTAAAAATGTCAAGTGTGAGTCAGGTTAACAAAAGAAGTACTTGTGAAGTGCGTTGAACAGAGATTCGGAATTCAACAAGGAGATCGGCTCTGTAAAAGCCGAAAGACCAGGAAAGTTGACTCGACTACACGATAATAATATATATCTACTCCCCTTTTGTGTTTGATACCCTTAAAATTAAATTCCCTTTGTGCAAGCTAGGCCCCTAATGATGATAGTACACACGGACTGTCAACCCTACGTCGAGATGGCCGACCCAGAAGGTTAGTAATTTACAAACTGGTAGCAGAGCGTGGTTGCCTCGGTTTTTGGCATAAGTTGGTAGCAAACGTATTCACGGACCTCTGGGACTGACATTATGCGCTGATAGGAACCGTCAGTAGGTATTTAGTAGCTAGTTTATTTACGTGAGTTATTGTAGGAATTTAAGTTTGGTATTGTTTAGGTATATAGGTTAGCGATAAGAGATACGCGTTCGGTTGGAACAGTTAGGATGCCGCGCGTCTTTGTTATGCGTTATATATTATCAATTGTTTGTTTATTTGTTCATTTTTCGGAGTACGTTTAGATAATAGTTTGTATTGCTAATTAGTTTGTTTGTTTTTCGGATTTTGTTCGGTTAATTTAGATAATAGTTTGCATTGCTAATTAGATTTTTGTAGTTTTGTTTTTAATCTTTTGATTGTTTTTGTCTGCATTTTGTAACGATGTCCAAACCGAGGGCGAGAGTTTTGGATGTGCTGAGTTTGCTAGCTAAATATAGGGAGGCTGGACAGGAGGCAGGCCTTAATTGTGGAGTCGGGACAGCTCGACGACAGAATGGAGGTGCTAAGCTAGGCCTACCGAGAGCTGGTTGACTCTGATTTGAAGCCGGAGGCCATGGCCAGGATCCTGCCCGATATTGATAAGGCCGAGGAAATAGCGGATAAGATTAGACAGGCTGTAGGGGATCTCGTCGCAACCTAGCCGGAAGGGGGGCCCGCTGGCCCAAACCTAAGAACGTAGGCTGCCGGTGTTGGATGTCCACAGGTTTGCAGGAACGGTTAGCGAGTGGACCTCATTTAGAAATATATTCGTCAACGCCCGCTCCGACCTAACTCCAGCCTAAAAGCTGGCATACCTACTGGCCTCGTTGGACGGGAAACCACGCAGCATCCAGCATCATCCATTGGATGACGCCAGCTATACGGTAGCGCGAGAGTTGCTGGATAAGCGATACCAGAATGTGCGTCAATTGGCAGACGTTCACGTCTCCGCCACTTTGGGACTGCCACGGTTTCAAGACGTTAGGGATCTACGGATTGGGTTTTATAACGTCCTATTAGTCGCCTACAACGCTTTAAAGGCTATGGGCCTACCAGTGGAGGAGTGTTCTTTTTTGCTCCTCCACATAGTCTTAGGAAAGTTGCCGGTGGACGTGAGGAGCCGGTTTGAGTGCTCCCACGGGGAAGATTCCGACACCACCTTCCCCAAATTTGGTGGGTTTTTTGGAGAAGGGGTGTCGCCGGGGAGATATTCTCGCTCTCTCCAAGCCCTCCACCTCGCACGGTAGGACTAGGCCGCCACCGATGCAGTTGCCTTGACAGTCGAGTAGGTGGGCAGGTTTGAGCTTCTGCAGAGGACGTGTGTGTACTGTCGCGGTAGGGACCACATAGTGACCGCGTGTTCCAAATTTATGAGTTTGCGTCGCGCGGGTCGACGCAACATTGTACGCAGGCGACGTAGGTGTTACAAGTGTCTTGTTGCAGGCCACGGGGTAGCTCAGTGCCTTACCTCGAAAAACTGTGTGTAGCAATTGTGGTGGTTACCACCATACCATCATTTGCCTCCGACCGCCATCGGGACAAGCTACAGACGGATTGGTAAGGTTGTCCATGGTGAGACACAATAATATATACCTACTCCTCTTTTGTGTTTGATACCCTTAAAAGTAAATCCCTCTGTGCAAGTTAGGCCCCTGCTGACCCTACGTCGAGACTGCCATATGGTTAGCGATTTAAACCGTACGTAATAAAAATTTGTACATTTAATACTGAAAATCTGTCGCAAAAAAAACAAAAACTTGCAAACCTTCACGTTTTAACAAGAAACTGGTAAACAATATACAAAGAGCATCGAGAACATTAAATGAAAACGTATTATCAATTTATTACCCAGTTAAATTATAATATCAAATTTAGAATTTCTAACATTAATGTTGATATTTTACAAGTAATCCGCTGTCTTAAATATTAGGACCTTACATATGAAATTGATGTTTTATAGAACTGGCCACATTGATCCTAAAAAGCCAGTGTTTGGTTATAGACATAGACATAGACATTTCTTTATTTAACACACATATACAACACAAGCAAAAACATAAAAAAAAAACAAAAAAAAAAAATTTACACATAGATTACACAAGCATTTAGATAATACCTATTTTTTTTTAAAAAAAAGAAAACAATAATTATAGCAGTAAGAAAATAAATACACAAAGAAGAAACTAATTCTAAGACTATTTACTAAATTATTATAAAAATTGTAACACATAAATAAAAAATAAATAAATTGATATTAATTAAAATAATAATGTCAATAATATGATCAGCTTGCATTGTATTAGGTGTCAAATTGGACCCACTCAGCATTTGCTTTGGTAGAAAAACTAACTTCCAAATTCAAATTTATTTCAATTTTAAGCTTATCTATTTGTGTTTCGAATGTAATCATTAATTTGTTTTCGCGTCATTCAAATTCGCTTTGACAGCGTTCTGTAATTAATATGTGGTGCATTCTATTGACGGCATTCAGAGCTATGACATCGCATAGGCATTGAAATCGTTCTGTTCACCAAATGTAAACGAACAATATGGCCGTTCACTATTTTGACAGTGCATCCACTACTCTACCTCCCGAGCATGTGCAGCCAATACGTTGAATGCGGTCCAGAAATGACGTCATAACACATTCATTTTTGGTCAACAGACCTGTCGAATGTGCGCATAGACAGCATTGAACGCATTCAATGCGTATAAAGCTTGTCAACAAAACGCACCTATGAAAAACACAAAATATCGCATTATTTTCGAATACGATTCCATCGTGGCACTGGCGCTGCAGAAACAGCTCTAAGGATTAATGATGTGTCCGAAGAAGCCACTGTAAAAGAAAATACAGTACGTTTTTGGTTACAACGCTTTCGTTCTAGAAATTTTGACCTCCAGAACAAACCTTGTGGACGGCCGGAGACCCTAGTCGTCAATGAGGAATTGAAAGTGATCGTGGAATCGGATCTATCTCAAACCACGTCAGGGTTTGCTGAAGGCTTCGGTGTGAGTGATAAAATCATTTTGGATCATTCAAAACAAATTGGAAAAATGGGTACCACATGAACTAAGTGAAGCAAACCAACAAACACGCGTCGACTGCTGCGTCACGTTACTCAACCGTCACAATAACGAGGGGATTTTGAATCGTATCATTACGTGGTGAAAAAAGGATTCTATATGTTAGTCCGAAACGCTCATCACAGTTGTTTAATTCAGGAGAATTGGCTAAATCCTGCCGCAAGCGAAAGTTGACTCAAAAAAATGTACTGGTTAGTATCTGGTGGACCAGCGTTGGTGTCATCCACTAGAGCTTCCTAAGATTTGGTCAGATGATTACGGCAGATTTGTGTTGGAAACCATGATGGAAAAGCTAGCTGTTAAACAGCAGAGATTGGTCAATCGCTCTAGCTCACTGGTGCTTCAGGACTACGCTAGACCACACACTGCACAACAGACGGTGGCGAAACTAAAGGAGCCAGGATTGGAATGTCTCCGTCACCCACCATACTCCCCGGACCTTGCTCGAACCGATTACCATTTTTAATCGGAAATTGTATTATTCCTTAATTGAAAATAAATTCAATTCAGATAAGGCAGTCCAAAACACCTTCAATTATTTTGCACTCGCAATTTTTTTTTAGCAAAGGTATCAATGAACTTCCTTTTAAAATGGCAAAAGTGCATAAATCACAACGATACCTACTTTTATTGATTAAAAAAAAAATAGTTTTGCTTTTTCCATATAAAAATTTCGTAAGTAAGGACCTAATATTATATAACATACATAAGCACTAAGAGCTAACTATCAGTTTTTATTTGTAAAATTAGATTTAGGGAATTGAAAACTACAGACTTACTATAATTTTATGTACAGTGCAATTTTGATGTAGACCAGTGTAATCAGGGACTTACCGTCTGAATGACACGCCAAGGGCCAAACCTTGTTTTTATATAAGTAGCAAGCCATTAAAAAATTAAACCATGCTTTCGTCTTTATTTTTTGTAAATTTCATTTTTATTTATAAGTACTTATCATTTTCTTCATAACTTTTATTAAAAATATTAAAAAATTTACAATGTTTACATTTTAGTATATTACATTTTAGTATATTATAGTATACTTATCCAATTTTGTCACTGCTGATTTTATTATAAGAGCTGTAAGTTCTGGTGTTGGTCGCAAAATTAGTTCACGCGTCGGAGAACTTCTAAAGCAATATGTGGTTTTCTGAATTGGCTTAGTGTATCCAATTAAGTAGAAGTTTTGCATGGACAAAGGCCAAATTGTATAATTTATTAGTTTAACTTTTGATGTAATTATCTTAATTTTTTTTAATATTTTCATTAACAATAGAAAAATGTTTTTAAAATTTAAGCCTGTATACATTTTGTGAAGTGTTAAAATTATATTGTTCTAGCTATTTAGGTAATTGTGGTACTGGCGTATATTTTGGACATGAATGACATGAATTAAAAAAATAAATAATAATGAATGATCAAGTGGTAAAAAAAATTTGGACTTTTTTACTTTATTTTTACTAAGTATCTACTTAAATTCACGTTAAATAAAATAATTTAAATTTTGAATCTTAAGCAACATATGGAGGCAAATAAAATTTATGTACAACACAGAGCCCCCTTTTTCATTAACTTTGGCATTTAAGTGTTGTCAATCAGCGCCATCTAGCGGAAGCGTGTCGTACTTCACTTCTCAGAAAGGTTAAGGTGTTGTAATATTATATGTAGCTATCTATACTTTTTGAAACATGATTTTTTTTTATATACCACTAAAGTAGCAAACAAGCTTACAGTCCGCCAGATGGTAAGCGGTCACCGCAGCCTATGGACGCTTGCAACACCAGGGGTATCACTCGCGCGTTGCCGATCCTTCAGAAATCTAATAACTTCTTTCTTGAAGAACTCCATACTGCAGTACTTGCAGAAAACCTTGGAAGGGAGCTCATTCCACAACTTAAGCATTCGCGGGAGGAAGTTTCTATGAAACCGCACTGTACGCGACCATTTAATTTCTAAATTAACCCTGCCGATGTCGAGCGGTGCGATGGTAGAAAGTAGCTGTGGGCAGCATTTCGAACAATTCCTCGGAACACATCCCACTGTATAAACGGTGGAACACATACATGTAGGCAAAGTAAAAGACTTACGGCTTCGATACGGCTAGTGAGTTTAGGACTATCCTCGACTATACTCACAGCTCCTCATTGAACTGATTCAAAAGGGCCGAGCTGGTATCCGCGGCTCGATTCCGTAAAATGACTGCTAACAATTCTCGTTCAAAATCCATAGAAATAAGATATACATTGCGCATTTGAAATGACGTATGAAATTCATCGATTGTCACGACACCGCAATGTATATCTTATTTCTTTCAAAAAGGTTAGCAATCTTTTTACGGAATCGACCCGCCGGTTGCACGCGTCCAGAGATGGCAGCAGTATTCCTGAAACGACTACTGATATGATACTAAATTTGATAAAAAAATTAAATGAAACACAATCATCGGTATACTTACAGAATGCTTTTGTTCGGAAAATATATTTTATATATACGCTTCTCTTGGTTTTTTTTAATGTATTGCTCAAAATATAGACTGCATTTACAAATTAATACCTCATCATCGAGCAGAAACCTCTGACCCTAAAGACTTCTTAAAGTAAATTAAAAATATTTTTTTCAACTACCTGCAATAAGAACTTTCAAAGTTCCATACATACTCAGCTTCGAAAATCGATCTTTTTGAGACCCCAGTGCGACTAACTCCCAAGTCAATTCAAAAAACCGTAGTCGATGTGGTCAGCCTGTTATATTTTTAGCGCGGCCGTAGAAGAAAAATATGACGTCGCCAGTGGGCGGCCGATCAGTGTTGCCAGAGCTACTTGTAGATTTAGAACCCCGTCATATCTAAAAAGGAACGAAATCCTAGAAAAGGAACGCAAATATGAATAAAAAAATCTGTGATTAATATTAATATTTTTTATTAGCTTTATATAATATAAGCTAACCCAGTGAACGTTGTTTCTTTTGTTAAAACATTGTGAAAGGGTTGTACTAAATCAGTAACCTTTCCCAGCGTATGCATAACAACTTACCAAAATTTCACTACAATCTTAACCGATTTGCGCGAGTCCGACTTGCACTTGACTATTGTTTTCTTAATCTAAAACATTTCCCGGCGTGTGCATAACAACTTACCAAAATTTTATTGCAATCGGTTTACCCTTATTGCGCGAGTCCGACTCGCACTTGACCCTTTCGGAAAATCCTTTCTTATTGAATGCCTACGTCATACAAAGACCACACTCTCCAAGTTTCAGGTCTCTACAATCAGCAGTTTAGGCTGTGCGTTGATCCGTCAGTCAGTCATTCAGGACAAAGCATTTTAAATGTATAGAAGATAGATTACAATAGAGGCATATAAAATGCACAGGAACGCCTCTTGTACGCTGACGAATTTGTTTGCAGCCGCAAATTTTTTTTTATACCACTAAGGTGGCAAACAAGCTTGCGATCCGCCTGATGGTGAGCGCAACCTATGGATGCATGCAACATCTGGGGCATCAATCGCGAGTTGCGGACCCTTCAAATCTTATAACTTATTTCTTAAAGAAACACATACTGTAGTCATTTGAGAAAACCTTGGTAGGGAGCTCATTCCTCAACCTAAGCGTTTGCAGAAGGAAACTGTACGCGACTATTTCGGTTTCAAAGTGTGCATACTTTCGAACCATTCCTCAGAACACATCACATTATACAAGCTGTAGAACACACACAGAGAGTCAAAATCTCTCCTCAATACGGCTTGTAAGTTCGGGATCCTCGACAATATTCACAGCCCGTCGTTGAACGGGCACCCGCAAGAGTATGGCAGCAGTACACCATACGGGGCCGGACTTGCGACTTGCAAAGCAGCAACCTATGTCCTGAAGTGAGGTTCTGCTTCGCTCTGTTGAGTACACCAAGTTTTTTGGATGCCAGCTTCACCTTGTCTTGCAAATGATCTCAGAAATAAACATCGCTGGAGATGTCAACTCCAAGGATCCCAATGCTCTTGGAGATGGTGAGGGGAGTGTTTTGGACAATTCCAGTGAAGCTCAGTGATGGTTTTCTTCTGGAAATGACGTCTTACGTTCACCATTCAATTAAAAGGAACTTATTTACATTATCATATTTAAACGACTTTGATACAATGCGCCTTTGCCGCCTACACCAAAAACACGTTCGCACACACAAATAATATATTGTTAATTTTTAAAAAGCTAGCGTATGCTTGATAACATTTTGCCGTCACAGGTGCGCTTACAGCTTAACTGGCTCGTGTCCAAAGTGATCACCAAGGAAGAAGAATGAAAGGAACGCATCTAACAAGAGAACGCCTAGGGACCGCATTAATGTCAAATAGTGCTTTTACGTTCCTTTTGGAACGTTCTGGCAACGCTGCGGCTGATAGACCGGAGAGATTGATGAATGAATGATCTGGCCGCTTAGTGTCGCGCTGCGTCGTATGGTCATTCATTCTAATAAAACACTGTACACTACAACACTGGACTTTCAGGTAGTGTAAAAAGAACGTTCGTACCGAGTACAAAATGGCTTTCCTTATCCTCGCAATAAAAACTTTCGATGACTTCAGCAACTATTCTTCCCTCGGGTAAGAAAAAGCATCGTTTTGTTACGGACAATAATGCTCTAATGCGAATGTGACTTCGTAACTATTCATGAAGTACTTTTTAAATATATTTTTGTGATGCTTTAACTAAATTTTATGGAAGTTTTTTGAGGTCACTAGGTATCATATACTTGTAATTTCTCTTGCCGTACGTATACAATTTTTGGGTCGAGATTGTTGTCTTTAACATATTTACATTAGAATGTTCATCTGTCAAGATTGGTAGCTTGATTTTAAGATGCAATATTTTTTTTTTCAACTCCTTTTAGATTTTTATACAAAAGTTCAGGTCTCCAGTCGACATTCTGCAGGTCTTTAAGTAATATTTTATTATCTATTCGTGTGATGGTCTATGCCTTTACTGTTATGTATCATCATTCTGTCCCGTGTAAACAATCGCACAGGCGGCGGCAGTGATGCCAAACGAACGGCAATCGAGCCCATATACGGTAAATTGTACGGCATACGGCAGTGTGGCTATTGTCTTCCGATTAAATACGGCTATTTATTTAACACTTTTTTGTAAGTTTTGTTTAATACTTCAATCACTCAAATTCTTGAAACCTAAATTCAACAATAAACCTAACCTATAACATTTTGACGTATTTTTGCACCAAATATCAGTAATATCAGTAAAAAAACCATACGATATTTATGCCAACCACTCAGATAATAGCGAAAAGCTAAAGAAAAATTGAAGCCCCCTGATAAAAGTACTTTAAGAAATGTTTGAAGTTTGATGGGAAAAGAGAGATGAAAAATATCTTTTTATCATAAATAAAAATTTGTTTGAATACGACATATTTTAAATCTTTCATGAACGGAGATCTAATGTACAGCCACCGGCAACACTGGCCGGCGATACATTCATTCACGTTCACTTCTGCAGTGTTAACCTGACGACAAGCCAGACTCATGGTATATGCATGATTAAGTAATAAATAATATAACATTGTTTCTTAACTCGAGTGTTTATTATCCCACCTTCGAGCCCTAACCCACTGTGTGCATCCAAATACATGTTTCTGACAGTGTTTGGAGTTTATATTTTTTTATGTGATTTTTACACTGAGGAGAACAACGATATTGTTAGTAATCCCTGTGAAACTATTGACGGTGAGGTATCGGCATGAACTGTAAATTGACGTTTTTTTAACCGCACTGCCAAGTATCCTCAACAAATGCGAAAATACGTGCATTTTTACTCTGCAAAAACGTAATTTTTATCTCGTACGAGAATTTCCATGGGAATAAATATATCCGTGGGTAAAACTGCAGGCCTCTGTTTGTCTTATAAAATTAAATATGAACCATTAATTGATTTGTTTATTTTTGCATTGCATAACACAATCAATGAATCAGTTGGTCTTGTGTCAATTTAATCAGGTTTGTTTTATTTACGATTAAATTTGACAAAATATTACTTTCACATTATAAACGAGGATATATATTAAGACTGGGACTAATAAATTATTTAATCACATTGTATGCGTAAATCATAAAAGTGTTGATGGATTAAATTATAATTTCTTGTGGCAAGGTGTGTCGTGTGACGTGTAGCTCGTTATTAATGTAAGCGTGACGAACAGAAACGAAACACCACGGAATAAATAATTTGATCACGTATCATTCTGCTTATTGAAAAACCTTTTTTATGCTATTTGTTAATTCTTAATGTAGCTCTTTCCTTATACTAGCGTAGCTTGAAAGAAGAAACTAAAATTTCGCAGCTCGAGATTGCCTAAGAAGCACTAAGCCGCGTCCGCACTGCAAGTAGCTTGCTTACCGCTATACAAGCTCTGGTGGCTATGCAAACCTTCGGATGCGGCCTTAGACATCAAGCAACAGTTGTTCTAAACCACTGGGCTTAAGGCCCCATATACTGTACACTAGCGCCGTCACTAGATATTGTTTATTTATTCTTGATACAAAGCGTATTTTAAAAAAAAAAAAAAAATACTGACTATGACTAGTGATTAACTGATTTGAACATTTCTGCGAGTTTTAATCCGGGTATTGGCTAAAGACGGTCACTTTTAGTAGAAACCTGACATTTCTAACTATAGTTAATCCACTAATTAGCTTTATATGAAGAAGAAATAAACAATTTCTAGTGACAGCGCTAGTGTAGGTACAGTATATTAGGCCTTATCACAATTTACCAAGCGCTTATGAACAAGAGAATCTTATGGAATTTCATAAACAGGAGTTAATTACTCAAGTTTATTACTAAAAATTGATGAATTTATTAACCTGCAGAGATTTCTTTATTTGCCCTTCTCAAAACTTGTTACTACGTCATATGATATGTATTATAAAAATATAATAAAAAAAGCTGAGGAAGTATTGGAACGACATCTGGAGCTTAGGACCAATGTTACGTTTAGTAATCGAGTCACGTATATTCCCTTGGCTGATAAAATTTGTCAACAGATCTTAAGAGGGAGACATAAGGGTGCACTCTGGGGGTTAAGATTGGTGACTTATTTTATTTTATTTTCACAGCGTTTGTATGAATATGATAATTTTTTTTTTTTTTTTCGTTGGTATAACATGTGGAAGGAATTATTGATGAATAAATGGAATTTGTTAGTAACCGTGTCTATTATATTGACAGCATACTTTTTTATTTCACTAAAGTCACAGTACAAATGATTTTAGGGCAAGGTTATCTTGAGTGAAAAAATAGCACTGTGACCGCCAAAATTCGTGTTATAATGCACAAACGGTAGTAATATAACTTCCGTGACGCCGAGAAAACCCCCTTGGCCGGCAATTTTATTAAAATTTTTGGAGTTTTTATTATTGCAATAGATGCAAAATATAGCAACAAAATAAACTATTTATATTTGGCAATTTCTTATAATTTAAAATTAATTTTTATTAGTACTTTTGTTTTATCGTTGCCATATATATGAAAAGTTTATAATGTCAAGCCGAAGGTAATGTCATCTTTGACATTTCTTTTACTGAGCAAAAGTGTTCTAATCGTGTTTTAGACTTTGTCAGTTCTTAAATAGTGTACTCAGTTTTAATTTTGAACCGTTAATATTCTGTATTTATGCTTATAAAGCATGTTCAAAAACACCAAAAACCAGGATAACCTCACTTCAAACCACTAATGTAATCTATGGACTTACGCGTTTAAAAATCCTATGTTTCCTTCGTTGAGTGCACAAAATATTATTTATTATTTATATACTAACAATGTTTAATTTTGACTGATATTCGAGCAAAATTAGCAATTGTAAGTTAATAAGTACATGAAAGGATACAGTTTCCTATATCCTAAGTTGTCATAGCGACGCTAAATAATGAGTTCCGTATATTGACAGCCCATGTATCATGTATCATGTTATATAAATGCTGTTCGTGTGAAACATGATTTTTGAGTCGTGCTTCCATACATATCTGAAAAAAAGGCTATGCAACTTTGGATTTCTACTATCCTTAAGTACCTATTAATAAAATACAAAATAGCATAGTATGTAAAAAAATATAATAAGTAATTAGTTTTTAATTAAGCGCCCTATAGCCGCTAAGTAACGATGACATAAAAAAATATTTTATTTCCTCTTCGCAAAAAGCTGACTCTTATTTAAAAAAATTGCTGCATTGAAAATAACAACACTAGTTATTATCTATATTTAAAACTAGATTTTACCAGCGGCTTTGCCCGCCCTAAATTCGGTAATCGGCGTGGAATTGAATGGAATTCGGTAATTATAAGATTGCTATAGCTGTAGCTATGGTTCATTTAAGCTCGGATATAATTATTCCCATGAGAACTTGTAAAAAGTAGCCTATGTCCTATTTCGGGACGTAACCTATATATACGTGTCAAGTTTTATCCTGAATTTAGCAGCAACACTATTAAACTGACATTGCACTGCATCGAATTAAAGATAAATAATAAATAAAAAACTTTTAAGCCAACTGCCAAAAGGAAAAAAGGTATTTCAGGTATACGTATGTAGTAAATCCTTGGCGCTTCGTATAGCCTAAACCTAATGGATTTTGCTAAATGAAGTGATAGATTTGTCTTCTTTCCAGATTATATATAGGCTACGTGACGTCATCAAGGAACGAATAAATAAGGTGGCCATGAAGTGTCAAAAACTCAATAAAATGCAGAAAAAATTAAGTGAATGTTCAAAATGCATTGACCAAGATATCAAATGAAATTTATGAGTAACCTAATATAAACAATCCAAAATGTAAAAAAATATAGATAACGGCATTACAAAATAAATATGTCTTTGGAGGAGAAGCTTTGCAAGATTGTACTATTTGCCGATGACACTTCACTTTTATTTAAAGTTGACAGAATAAAACTAATTTTGACGACGTAAGTAGTGCGCTTTCTCAGGTTCTTCAGTGGTTTACGGCAAATAATTTACTTCTTAATGCGAAAAAGACTAAGTGTTTAAAATTTACGATGCCAAAAAAATAAGCACATATCCCTAAACGGAGAAGAAATAGAACTATTAGACTCAACAGTGTTTCTAGGTATTACATTAGACAATAGGCTGCAGTGGAACCCTCACATTTCAGTTCTTGCAGGGAAACTTAGTTCAGCTGCCTATTCAGTTAGGAAAGTTAGGCAGCTTACAGATGTTGACACTGCTCGCTTGGTCTACTTTAGCTATTTCCATTACATCATGTCTTATGGCATTTTGCTTTGGGGTAAGGCAGCTGATATTGATACAGTCTTTATTTTGCATAAGAGAGCAGTACGGTTAATTTATAAATTAGGACCTCGAATTTCTTTTAGGGAACTATTTAGGGAAATTGATATTTTAACTGTTCCTTGCCAATATATCTTCGCTTGTATAATGTATGTACGCCAAAATTGAGACTTATTTGCTAAAAATAGTGACCTCCACAGTGTTAATACAAGGAATAAGGATAAATTGGTAGTTCCAAAATGTCGTCTTCAGAAGGTACATAGCTCTTTCGCAATACAAAGTATATTTTTCTACAATAAAATTCCAGAACATGTGGTTAATTTACCCTCAAATAAATTTAAAATATATGTCAAAAATAGTTTAATTAAAAAAAGCTATTACAAAATTGATGAATACATAAATGATAAAAATGCTTGGAAAAATTAAAATATAATTGATTTGTATTTGTATTGGGGCATTTGAAATATTTTTTAAATTAAAAATTGAAAATTATGTTACTACCTAGTGTAAGGCTATATTGTATTTTTATATGATGTATAAAAGATTAACTGCTGAGTTTATTGCCGGTTATTCTCGGCAGTAAAGCATTACGAACCTTCCATTCTACTCCTCTTATATTTTGTTCCTTTACTACACACATTGTAACTAGTACAATCGAAGTATGAAGTATAATTTTATTGGAGTTGCTTGAGTGTGTCATGCTCTCGCAAATTGTCTCTGCGGTGGTGGCGTGTGTGTTGGGTCGTTACGTTCCCTAAAACATCGTTGAGCGAAGCGATGGCTGATTCATGTGTCATACTCGTGAACGGGTGCTGCCTGTGGAGGCTGGTCTGCTCTTGCAAACTTCTTTGTATCCTTGTATTTAATCTTACTTTATGTTTTGTTTATCAATACTGTAAGACATTGATTATTAGTGATGAATACATAAACTGTCTTTTTTTATTTTTATAATTAGATACTTTTATGTTGTGCTTGTGCATTTCATGTTTTTTATGTTTGTAATGGAAAGTGTCCTTCTATGATAGGGAGGGCATTCTTCAACATTTTAAGTGGACGCTGTAAGAGAAAGGGAGAAAAG
This sequence comes from Apoda limacodes, assembly GCA_946406115.1. Classification (NCBI taxonomy): domain Eukaryota; kingdom Metazoa; phylum Arthropoda; class Insecta; order Lepidoptera; family Limacodidae; genus Apoda; species Apoda limacodes. The sequence continues at coordinate 27,124,826 of OX291542.1, read as the reverse complement.
AAATGCCCTTGCTGAGTTTCTTGCCGGTTCTTGTCAGTACAAGGTCTCCCGCCCTATAGGCTTACGAACCGATGGCCTAGTGACATTCATAAGTGCTCAATAATTGTAGCCTAAATTGAATAAATGTAATTGAATTTGAATTTGTCGGCCATAAACTGGTAAAATATTAACAAAATTAGCAAAGAATTGAAACCTAAAAAATGCATCATGTAAAATAGACATTGCAAAAATAAAAGGTATTAATTAAGATACCAAATTTATTTTCATACTACTAACGTGGCAAACAATAATACGGTCTTTCTGATGCTAAGCGGTCAGCCTTAAGACACTTGGATATTACTCACGCATTGCCAACCCATTAAAATCTGATTACTTCTTTATAAAGGGAACCCATATAAAACTCCCTAATAATGTAATGTGCGTAAGGATTGAGAAGCCACTTCTGTAATTTAGGTAACCAGATAATAAATATTGTGCGCGGAATCGGGCGTCAGTTCAATTGTTTCCGCGCAGATAGGATGCGGAGAGAGAGGTGCAGCGGTTGCTGTAGCGGATGGCGGTTGGATGTGTCGGTTCTGTTTCGGAGATAGGTCTTGATGCTGGAGCTAACACACAAGTAAATAGTACATCGTATTGCGGTATCGGTATTTATTCGGCTATGGTTCTTCTATAATTTTATATGTTCTGTATTATAATAACACACGCGGTGTCGCGGTGCGTCTTCGGCAAGCGGGGCGGGGGGCGCTTCAGTGCGCGCGGTGCGTTCGTGACGGCTAGCTTGGTACAACTGTGTGTCGATGCAGCGGGCGGCTTGCAAGGCGCTGGCGGCCTTGGGTACCTTTCCATCGTAGGTGTCGGTGTCGGTATGGTCACGTAGTCTTGTACATTGGGTCCCGTAGAATTATGTCAGTTATAAATAACGTACGGTCGGTAGTCGGTATAGGGAATTTATTTATTTATAATATAGGTAAAATAAAGGAAAATAAGAAAATATATGCGAGCAAATTCGAGGGGCGAATTTTAGCGAACATAACTCGCGGCGGCCGGAAAGGGATCAAAACTATGGTTTGATCGGGAATAAACAGTGGATCCTTCGGAGGGTCAATTAAATACACACAAAAAATTTGTTTACAAATGTTGAAGCGGTAGCCTTGTTTAGACGCCTTAATTTAATATAAACGTTGATAAACCAAACACAAAAAGGTTTTTCAAAACAGGGTAAGACATGTCTGATCTCCAGGAACAGACATCGGCACAACCCGGATATGGACTTGAAGAGGCGGCTAGCATCTCAACAAAGGTCGCGGTGATAAGAAACTCTTATCGAAGGAGCGGTATGTGCTTTAAATTGCACTATATGTTTACGGAACCCTACGGCTAGTACATTGTCAAGTGCAATGTTTACTTAAATAAAACTTATTGTAAGTACGGACTCGACAGCGGCTTAAATTAAATATGAACTATCGGCGGATTACCTACTATACGTAACGAATAATAAATAAAATAGAAAAAGGTTTATTAAAATAACCTAAGCTAATTCTGTAGCTTGAACACGGGATACCAACTTCGTGTGCTACGGGTAACTTCGACGGCGCGCGGTGCGTACGGAAGCAAATTGTAAGTAGGTAACTTACAGGTAGGAAAATAAAAATGTTCGAAGACGGATATTCGAACTTATACGTATTAATTTTACGTTCTAATGTCAAGACGTTTCGGAAACTAATTTCGAACACAAATAAAACAACCAAGTAAACTGGTCCTTGTGTTTCGTACACGGAGCATTAGGACGGACGGTTGTAATAACAAAGTTTTAGTTTTACAAATAAAATAATCGACGGAGTAAGTGCGGTCACGCTAATACCTAGTTAGTGTAAGTAAGTACTTATCTATGTAATATATTGTAGGTACTTATCGGTGTACGCAAAAAAACAGTTGCAAATACGGACAGAGTTTAAAAATAAGTTATCCGTTTCGGTGTGATGTGTACCTAAACAAACATATAAGTTACGCGGTGCGAAGTTATAAGTAGGTACACTACAATAGATAGGACTAAAATATATGTCTGCTTCAACGCATTCCTACAACTTGGAATGTGTGAGAAACGATTACCGTATAACTACATATAGTTGGTAGTTAGACGGGTGTTTGTTTTTATATCGGTAAAGTAATATGTATGTACAATTAGTTCACAATTTTGTTTACGGATTTGAGTACGTAATCGGTACGGTTGATTGATGTTATAAATCAAATCAAAAAATGAAGTAAAAACTTAATCCGAAGGTTTTAATATCAAAGCGGCAAAGTCGGGGGTTTCACATGTTAATTAACGGTTTATGCAGGCGGTTGAGAACGCGAAGTATAACTAGATAGTTTGATGTTTATATGCATCAAATATTAAACAAAAAAATAATAAAAACTTATATTAGACAGTAAAAAATAATAATAGATTTTAAATATTATCTGTAAAGACGGAGAGACATGAGCAATGCATGCGAGCGGTTAAAAAACGCGGCTTACAACTACATAACTTGATAAAAGATAATGAAAATCAAAAACTTAATCAAAACTAAATTGTGACTTATACCTAAAGTAAATAAAACAAAAAATGTAAATGGAGCGGTGATTGAGCGGCGCGGGGTGAAGCGGTTTAGTTTAGGTTGCTGTTCGGGATTAGCCATCGGTGCCAGCAGGCTTGAGTTATTTGCTGAAGGCTTTGATAACGGGACAAGCAGAGGTTTTCGTATCGGCTCAGGCGGATTAAACTTCCACTGGACGTTACGTTTACGGAACTCGTCATAAAGCACGGCTTCATTGTCCAGTAAGAACTTATTAACTTCGGTTAAATATTTATTAGCGTTATTTAGTTCCTCGATCGGAACGAATTAAAGCGGGTAGTCCACGGCGACTTACAAAGCGGGTGAAAGCGGCAATAAAAGCGTCTACGGATAGGCTTGCGACGGCCTCTAAATGTACTGCCTTAGTGGCAAGACAAACAAAAACACATAAATATGCCTTTACGGAGCGAGCGGAGCGGAGTAAGCTTGACTTTACAAGGTAAGGACCTGCAAAGTCGGTCGCGGTACCAGCAAAGACACGTGATACTTGCACGCGATCAATAGGCAAATCGCTCATTAGCGGTGGCTGTGAAATAGCACTAAAGCGGTGGCATGTGACACAACGGTGCAATACTCTAGACACTTGACGTCGTATAGAAGTGATCCAAAATTCCTGTCTTAGGACAGCAATTAAAGCATTAGGTGCGGCATGACAGTGTTGTCTGTGATAGTGTTCGATGAGTAGGTATGTAAACCGGTGCTCCTTAGGTAAAAGCATCGGGTGTCGGGTATCATAAGACAACAGTGATTGTTTGAGGCGACCTCCTACGCGGATAATGTTATCGGTATCGATAAATAAATCGAGTTTTTGTAACGATGTGCGGACGGCTTTACCCTTTTGTGTAAGTGGTATCTCGGAAACAAAGGCGGTAGGTTGTACATATTAACAAAAAAATGTTTAGCGGCGCGTGTTTCAGCCACAGTTAGGTATTTTAAACGAACACGGTGTTCATGTTTTGATTCAACGTTGTGAATAAATCTGAGTACGTACGCGGTTCCGTTTGCGGTGACGGGTCCTCTCCCTCTCACGGTCGATGGGCTGAGGCGCGAATGTGACACGTCCTTCGTGTGACGTGCGCGGTGACGTACGCGGTGACGTACGCGGTGACGTACGCGGTGACGTACGCTGTGATGTACGCGGTGATGTATGTGGTGATGAGTGCTAGCTCGCGGATCAGACCTATTTTTGGTGTGGGACCTCCACGCAGACGGGTACTGCGATATAATTAAACTGCGGTGAGTTTGGCGAGTTCGGTGTTTTGAAGAACACCATCTATAAATTTCGGCTATCGGAGCCCACGAGGGGCGTTGCGTGGTACTCATAGTCATAGCTAATTGCTTGGAGCCGGGGGGCATGTGCAACGCGGAGTCGCAATGGTTGCAACAGCTCGTTTGTTGCGAGCGTACTGCGGACGGAACGGTTCGGTATGCTGTGTAAGTACAGCTCGGTGCGGCTTGTCGGACTAGATCGGGGTGTCGAGCGGGATTTAAATCGGAGTACTGGTTGCACCCACGTAATGTGTGCAACGTTGAGTTGCAAAAGTTGCAACCGTGTCTTGGTTGCATTCGTGCTGCTGACGGGCGGTACAAATCTGACGGGTGACGGATCGGCGTGACGGACGGACGATCGGACTGACGGGCGGATCGCGTGACAGACGGACGATCGGATACGGGTTCAGTAAGACTGACGGGATCGGTTGTCTTCGGTCTATCGTCGGACAACGGTGGTGCTATATGCGCGATATGCTCGTGGTCTCGCGGAGGAGGAGTCTCGGTCGGCGATAGCGGAGATGGGTCGGTAGGACGGACAGGTTCGACGGAAACCGTAATTTGGTCGGTGGGTTTCAGGACAACTTCATTTGAATGCATCGCATTCCTTATCTCCATATCCAACATGAAACTATGCATGTTTGAAAACCGGGTACGGTAGATGCCGAGGTCGGTATCCCCGAGATTACAAATCAGGTCCGTATAGGCGGCCTCTAATTTGGTAAAATGCCTAAAGAAAATCCTTTCTGCAAAGGCTATCGCGGTTGCGGTTTTGGCGGCTCGGATCTCGTCACGGACTTCACTTAGAAGCTCGTGCCTTATGTTAAACGTGGCTACGCACTTCAACATTTTATAAAATCAAATTATGGACAAACAAATAAATATAGATAACTCGGATAAAAGTTAATTGAGCGGAATAAAATAAATCGGGGGGTAGGTAAGTACGTCACTGTTACCGTTACGGTCGTAGCGTCCAGTTAGTCGATTCAGCGTAATCAGCGGTCGGGTTTCTGTCGCTATGCCTCACAGCATTCAGCGACTCAGCGGCTCAGCGGCTGTCGCGCTTGAAAGCGACGTGCGGTGTCGGCGTGACCTTAGCAGGACGCCTCGTGGTTTTAACGGCGGCAACGTGGTTTGGCGGGAACGCGTGGTTTCGGCGGCAACGGCGGCGTAGTTTTGGGGGCTGCGTGGTTTCGGCGGCAACGGTTTGGGGGGCCGCGTGGTTTCGGCGGCAATGGCGTGGTTTCGGCGGCAACGGCGTGTTTTCGGCGGCAATGGCGTGATTTAGTGGGACCACGTGGGTTCGGCGGCAGCGGCGTGGTTTGGCGGGGCCGCGTGGTATCAGCGGCGTGGTTTTGCGGACCGCGTGATTTCGGCGGCAACGGCGTGGTTTTGCGGGGCCGTGTGGTCTCGGCGGCGGCGTAGTTTGGCGGCAACGGCGTGGCCTTTAGGGAGCGGGTGCTGCTGATGCGCACGTAGTCGGATAGCAGATGCGGATGCGGATGCGGATGGTCCAGTGATGGTGGCCCTCTTGGCTTCTCTTCCAGGACGATCCCACGATCTCGGTGGGACCTCCAAAATTGTGCGCGGAATCGGGCGTCAGTTCAATTGTTTCCGCGCAGATAGGATGCGGAGAGAGAGGTGCAGCGGTTGCTGTAGCGGATGGCGGTTGGATGTGTCGGTTCTGTTTCGGAGATAGGTCTTGATGCTGGAGCTAACACACAAGTAAATAGTACATCGTATTGCGGTATCGGTATTTATTCGGCTATGGTTCTTCCATAATTTTATATGTTCTGTATTATAATAACACACGCGGTGTCGCGGTGCGTCTTCGGCAAGCGGGGCGGGGGGCGCTTCAGTGCGCGCGGTGCGTTCGTGACGGCTAGCTTGGTACAACTGTGTGTCGATGCAGCGGGCGGCTTGCAAGGCGCTGGCGGCCTTGGGTACCTTTCCATCGTAGGTGTCGGTGTCGGTATGGTCACGTAGTCTTGTACATTGGGTCCCGTAGAATTATGTCAGTTATAAATAACGTACGGTCGGTAGTCGGTATAGGGAATTTATTTATTTATAATATAGGTAAAATAAAGGAAAATAAGAAAATATATGCGAGCAAATTCGAGGGGCGAATTTTAGCGAACAAATATTTTGTAGTACTGATAAAATTGGCTCACTTTTGATCTTTCTATTCTTTGAAATATAAACTCCGCGATCGCCAGACACAATTACTTTATCAGGACTACAAAATATTTGTAAAGTGGTTACCCAAATTTCAGAGGTGGCTCCTAAATCCTTATGCACACATAATGTATGCCCTACAGAAAAACTAGGCAGGGTTAAAGTACCCTGAAAACCGCACTGTGTGTGACCATTAAGATTCTAAGGTGTGAGGATGTATAGCCCGCCGATTCCGATACATTTAGCACAATTTCTCGGAATTCTAATATATCAACAAGCGGTGGAATACGCAAATTTTTCTTCCCTGAGGTCTTAAAGGTTCGATCCGGTTGTGAGTTTGTAATTCACAATAATTCTCTCAGCTCGTCGTTAAACCGAGCCAAAATGGTTAGGCTGGTATCCGGTTGCGCAGGCCTAGCGATGGCACCAGTACTCCATACAAGGCCGAATCTGCGCCTTATAGATATACCAGTAACCTCTGCCCCATTTGAAGTAAACTGCTTTACTCTGTTGAGCATGCTTTTTATTATCCTAATAAATAAATTATTAAAAAAACAAAAAACCCGATTGTTTGAAAACTAAAAAGCAAAAAACAATTTCTGAAATGTTGAATTATTTGCAGATGTCGCATTTTATAGGCACCAATTGAAATGGTTTCTTTGTCAATACCTTCATAAGCTTATATAGCTTACGGATTAGAATTCAGAAGTCAGATTGAGCCGGTACGTAATTATAATGTTATGGCATAAGGAGACTGATGGTCATTGTCTACCGTATTAGCATTAATTATTAGTTTGTGTAGGTATCGATTAAGAAACCACTTCACTCGATATCTTCAAAAATGTTGAAGAAAAAATCGTAAATTCAAAACTTATTTTTTACTTTTTAGTTTTTTGATAGTAAGATATTTTGTTTTTTTTTTTTCATTATTTATTTTATTAAATTTTAAACTGAGTCGAATTATATTTTGCTACCTATAGAAACCAAATTGGTTGCTAAAAGCAGCAGATATCCTGAGCTTTGCTAACATAGAATGATGTTAGATAAATTGTGCACGTCAGTTCCGGTTTCTAATTAAATTTACACACAAAGCTTGTATTTGGAATTTCGGTATCTAGTTTTGTCTTAAGAGCTAGTTTCTACGAGAGTTTGTGGTATGTTTGTTATTCACCGTCTTACCGAGAAACGGTTGAAATATAACTTGAAGTCGTATTTACCTCTGAACAATACAAAATATGTTTAGTTGGGATGACAATGGTTTCAGTAAATCAGTCGTAGTATAGGTTCTATCTATTGTATTTACCTAAGATAATTAAGATTAAAAACATAAGTTGTACTTTATTATTTATAGTTGCTACTGTATCGGTTTTTTATTTCTTGTGATGCTAGTTTTTAAATATTAATAAAATGATAGGTAGTATATTCCTAAAAATGAAAAAAAAAATGGTGATTAGTGACAGGCAAATCTAATGAGAAGTGGCTATGGCTAGGCAATACAAATAACAGATGTCTTAGGGACATTGAATAAAACACGATCAACACTTATGTAATTTTTATGCTCATGGCTTTTACATTTATTCTGTTTTAGCTGACCTAAAAGACATCGTTCTGTCCTTTCCGTTGCTACCAGGCCAGTCCCCGTCACATCGCTCTCCCACGCTTTTATTTCGTTTTCGCTTAAGTTTCTTTCCGACTTTTTTTCTGTCAAAGCGAGATGGTGCCTTGACAGATACAGCCTTACAACCTTTTAAGAAAATTGGGATATCAAATGCAAAAAGATTTTTTAAAACCGACTGGTAGTTTCAGAGATAAGCATGTTCAAACCAACAACAAACAAACTCTTCAGCTTTATTATATAAGTATAGATTTAAGTAAGAGAGAGAGAAGTAGAGATTTAAGTAATTTACTCTTATCAGGTAATAGCAGACACAGATTTTTATTGGATTTTTACATGTATAACAAATATATTAAATGTAAGCTATAATATTTATATTATATGCACTTTGTATTCGTTTTGTAATCCCTGTTCTTAAAGGTCTAAAAGAAATAGCCTATTATCGATAAGACCGCCCACATTGTTATTTTTCTTTGTCTTTTTATTGAAACCTGTCTATTTCCACTGTGCAATTAAAACTTATTCTAATACTTACTACTGTTTTATTAGATACACGTATATTATATGTAAGACAAATGTATACAAAATTAGCCAATATTGTCCTACACTAAATCTTGACTATTAAAATAAAAATCATAAGTCATTTCATGAAAATTAAGTTTACCTACAGTGTTTTTTTACTTAAAACACCCACGTGCAAGACTTTAATTTCGAGTATCTTGTCGGCTGTTTTAAGTACAGTATAAAACTACTGAATATTAGACAATAGTCTTTTAAGATTTGAGTACTTTAAAATCTACTACAGCTTCTACAAAGCAAAATATGTCTTTATAGTCCTTAGTCTGTTCCTGCAGAATTATCAACACTTGGTTTTGCTGGACTCTTTGCGTTAGCACTTTGACAAAGGATTAAGTATTTGTTTAACTCAGAACATAACCTGACAGGTTTTTTTCAGATTTCATTTTCAGCTTCAAAATACCAGAAACATTTAACACCATTTTGTAGTAGTACTTGTAGAGAACTCAAAATTGTGAATGACTAATGAACCAGACTTCATGCGAAAATTAAATGCTTGATGAGGACTTAGCCCTAATTTTCAGCAACAAAATGACGAGGGCGTGTGTTACACGGCTTATTATGCAATTGTGACTGATAAGGGTCCTTTAATATATGACAATATAATGAGGTCACGCAATCCTTCTGTACCTTAATTTTATTTTGTGACCCAATTTTATATGGCATAATTTGTTGTACCTATTATTCTGTGAGCAGAAAAAAATAAAAATTCTCGTTAACATTAATCTTATTTTTGTCACTTAAATTACTGTTATGAATTCACTGAGTAAATTAGCGTCGATTCTCAAAATTGGAGTATGGCTGCCCACGCAGCAAGTCTCTCTCTTAAATTCCGTAAAGTAAATGCATAACATGAATCTTGTTATTATGAAACCGGATAGTGGCGAAAAGAGAGGCTGGCACTAGAAAAGGATATCCGGTACATAAGGAGACATCCAGATAGGATCCGTCTATAAATACCGATGTTAATTCTGGTACTGTTGACGCCTATTTACCTAAAAATACTGCATGCCGAGCAATTTTACGACTAAAAAGTAAACACGCAGACCGCGCATTTTTAATATTATTGGGATAGGCTTGTGTTCACCAATTATGATGAAAAAATAACATATGTAAGTAATTGTAAACTTCGGTTCAGTAATTTTTAACATAGAGGATTGCACTTTAATGGCACACGAAGTTCAAACTTAATTTGTGTCGCATAGGTAATTCGAATAGGAATGGGAAACGGTAAGCCGCAAATTGCAGCCAGAGGTTACAGGCACGTGGTTTAATTATACAGTGCACCTATCTGTGGAGTTCATTACAGAATTGAGATCGGTAAATATTGGCCGGGACGGAAAATTACAAACAACTGCTGTACTGTAAACTGGCGAACATGGTGTACTATCAAATATGATAAAAAAAAAATTAACCAACTTCGAAAACGAATAAAAAGTATAGAATCAAGCTCACATTATGAAAAAAAATTGAATCGACATGTCAAAACTTAAGCGTGGATATTTTCACTATCCGGTTACGGAACCCTATATAACGTCAAAAGGACGGATGAACAGACATGATGAAATAATAAGGATTTAGTTTTTACCATTTAAATGAATGCTGAACCTTAAAATCGTCGAACTATATTACATTATATTAATATTATATTTCAACTTGCTAGGACGACATAGCTCATTATTTATTATTATACCTCGTTGTTACTTGTATATTATAATAACAAGGAAATAATCATATGAATTTAATAGAATTTTAACTTTGCTTTTTTCGGAATCTTTTTTTTGTCAATTAAATAGCTAACACTAGATACCAATAATATATGTTTAAAAGCATTGAGTTATAGAAGAAATTCTGTTTTATTTTTATAAAATAATTTTGGACAAATCACCCAGCGCCGTCTGGTCACAAGCAAGGCTTGTACTATAGATACCAACGGATTCAAATACACATATAAATATTTTCTTTGTAAATACATACATATTATACATAGAAAACGCCCAGACTCAAGATAAACACAATTATAAATACGTTTAGTTCGGTTCAACAAGCAGGTCATTACCCGCTATAGAGGTTAGAAAAACATATTAGGTATATTCACAAATCTATACTTAATATTATAAAGAGGAAAAATTTGTATGTAAGTATGTTTGTATTGAATAGGCTCCGAAACTACTAGACCGATTTGAAAAATTCTTTTACTATTAGAAGCCGACATTATCCCTGATGAACATAGACTACTTTTTACCGCGGGAAAATGCTGCATTCCTACCGGAAAACGGGTAATAGGACAACGGGTAGTAAGAATTGTCCTTCCGTAGGTACCTATGTTTTTTACATAACTTCTAAATGGCTTGACAGATTGGGTTGGGTATTTCGATGATTTCACAGACACGAATGTATTTTGCCATTAAGGAGGAAATATTTGATATTTTGTTTTTTTTCTATATTTGAGGAGCTGCCGTAAGAACCTACACCGATAACGAAATATCGCGCGGGCGAGGCCACTGGCAGAATCTAGTACTACATAAAACACGCTAAAATCTCCCTATATTTGTGCTCTATTTTTTAAACACAAGGGTGTTTTAGTGCTAATTATGTAACTATCTTTGTGTTACAAACATAAATATTAGGCATCTGACTGCAATGAGAACGTGTTATTGCTGTTTCGTTTTGGCAATTTAGTGCCTATTTTTATTAAACAAAGCTATGCTACATATACTACCTTAACAATATTATTAATTTGATTGTACTTTATCAGCTGCTAACTATATACATATACTAGACTTTGCCAGCGGCTCCGCCCGCCCTAAAATCGGTTATCGGCGTGGAACTCCTCAATTACCTCCAATTCATTAATAAGTTATACCAATGAAGTGCTATATATAGGTGCAGCAATAGTTCGTTTAACTCTTATATAGTTATTCCCGCAGGAACGTTTGAATTTTTAGGGATAAAAAGTAGCCTATATGCTATTCTAGCCCCTAACCTATATGTATGCCAAGTTTTATCCCTATCCATCCAGTGGTTAAAACGTGATTGAGTAACAAACATCCATCCAGACATACAAACTTTCGCATTTATATAGTAGGATTATGGTGATCCTTTTATATTTCCAAATGACTGACCAGGCGCAACTAAGGAAGAAGGGTCCAATTGATTTATGACACGCATCATCTATGATAAGACCCGAGTAACGACCAACGAGGAAGTTAATTATTATATCATTGTGAGGGATATGGCTTAAGATAAGATAAAATGTATTGGAAATGTTCGGCTTTTATGCCCATAAGTGAAAGATAAGAGTTATAAAAATAAATTGCTCCCTTTGCTCGCACGGCCTGTGTGATAAGTGTTTTCAGCACTGTCATCTGCATAGCAATGTCAATGCACAAAAATGTACCAAACATTATTATTTTGGAATTATAGACGAGCAGCTACAAATAAATTAAATCTACCTGTCAAGTCTATTTTTAAAACTTTTGATGGATGGTGCTTCATCACTTCTTGTGGCATCTTGTTTCACAACGTCATGACTTTATTATTAAGTGAGTAATATCCCAACATTGGTCTTGGACCTAGCTAGCTAAGCTAAGAGCTAACTGCCCATCGTTTTCGGTCGCGCACGAGGAGTATCACTTGCTTGAGATAGCGAGCAGATTCGAGCAGTTGTATTTGCCTGAGATGATCCTGTACGTTTCGATGAGATCACCTGGTCTACGCCGGTCTTGTAGAGTTGGTGATTTAAAGATCTTGAGAGTTTGTTCATACGGCATCTTCTTCAAGCAGTGAGATATTTTGGTAGCTTTTCGTTGCACACTTGGAAGGCATATTCAAGTAAAGGTTTTATGTAAGTTTCTTAAATTTTTAAAAGAGATTCCAGAGTGATACATTGAAAAGAACGGCGTAAAGCATTTAAGATACTATTTGCTCCCTTAATTATACCATTAATGTGATCAGCCCACTTTTGGTCGCTACTGAGATGGATTCCATGTTCCTTTTGAGATTTCACTGGGGTGACAGGAATGTTGTTAATTATATATGTTTTTTGGTAAAAATATAACAGACATATGTGAATTCCATTGGAATTTACTATTATTATCTACTACTATACTTCTAAATTCGTGTCTGCAAGTTAGAATGATATTCGTAAATCATCCTGTTTGTAAATTATGCAAACCTAGTAACACTGGGGCACCTAGTAATTTTGACGATTTACTGGCAACCCCCACACTGCCTTCCTTTATTGTAGCAATTACGATGCGGTCGGTCGGCTGCGGAAGGAAGCATGTACGTCGATCCGCGCCGCAATCATTTGAATACGAACCCACGGACCCGTCAGTATTTATGACTCTATATATCATTCTATGCGGTGACATTTATATGAAAACGGTGGTTAGGATTGATTTTATAAATTGTTATGTTTGCTCACCTAATAAATGGTTTTGATAATTGTTTAAATAAGTTTCGAATCAAAGTAAGCATGTAATTAAGAAAATTAAGATTGAACATTCAATTTCGATATCGCATATTTTTCCTTGCACTTTGTATCTTAAGCAACTGGTCAAGAACATGTCGAAATGTAATGTTCTTAAGAATTGACGCCGCTTTTCCAGTTTGCTTCTAATACTTAACAGCAAAACAAAGTTTATTTCTTCTTCACGGAGAAAAAAACTTTAGTAACTACAAGTAAATAATACTAATAACCACTAAAATATTAGTAATTCCGAGGACAAGTAAAATACACTGATGGTTACCAATGAGTTTTACTTATTGTATTTACTAACAGGAATAAAACTAGTCTTGTTGGAATAACAGTGTTGTTTACTTAAAACAAGTAAAGTTTAATTGAATGCAAATAAAGTAAAAACACGCTTACAATCAGCGTTTAATTACACCGATACTAGTTGGTCCTGATGAAACTCTGTGATTCGAATAACTGGTCAGTGTGTACTTGGTAGATGAAGGAAGGGTTCCGCGTATAGTGCGTGAAATCTGTTCAATTGAGCTTACTATACTGAGGTAATCCTCAGCCAAGTGACGAGCTATTCCTGGAGAACGCCTTGACTTGCATTTCGGTATGTCGGTTATATGGAAACTGTTGAAAAAACTTCGATAGCGCGATGTAAGACGCGTGACGTCAACCTTAATTCGTAGCTGTACGATATGATGTTTGTTATTAGAAAACTTCACTAACTCTTAGAAAGATGTTTGTTAAATTTAATTAGCCTTCATTTTTATGACAGTATGATGAGTAGTGTTTTATCTTCACACTTTAAAAAAACTTTTTGCAATCTTTAGTAAGCTTTATATGTTGATATTAATTACTTCACTCATAAATTCGAAAAAAGTTTTATAGGATTTGTAAAATTCTGTAATCCGAAGTACAAATTATTATTTTCGGAAAGTAATGAAAATATGTTGTAGTTATTAGTTTACGAAATTAATGAAATGTATTTAAAATTATATTGTTGTGTAATTGCCAGAATTTTTTTTTTAAATTAGGCAGTTTTTTAATTCGAACAATATTTTTTTTTCCGTGTTCTATATACAAATGCGAAAGTAATATTGTCTGTCTGTGTGTCTATGCCAATTAAGATGACGTTCGCCATGGTTGACGATGATGATGGTTTCAGTCCCGAGGAAGGACATAGGCTACTTAAAAACGTCAAGTGTGAGTCAGTTTTTTTTCTTTATTTAAAGAGTTACCGTTGAAATCTTACACCGATAACCGAATTTAGGGCGCGTGAAACCTCTGGCAAAAGTCCGTTCTTGATAAGAACTTATGACTTTTATACACAGAATACATACATATGTACTTTAGGGTCTTATATTTTTTAAGGGGTCTTTTTAAATAGGTAACCAATTATTAGCAATATTTTGAGAATATAACAATATAATATGATGAACCAATACGACACTTAACCCCGAAAAGGTGGACAGAGATATACTTTACGGTCTCATATGTTTTAGTGATTTAAGGAGTAGGTAACCAATTATTAGCAATATTTTGAGCAATAACAATGTGATATGATGTACCAATACGACACTTAACCCCGAAAAGGTGGACAGAGATATACTTTACGGTCTTATATTTTTTTAGTGGTCTTTTTGGAGTGGGTAACCAATTTTTAGCAATGTTTTGAGGAAATAACAATGTAATATGATGTACCAATACGACACTTAACCCCAAAAAGGTGGTCAGAGATATAATTACGTCTAGATACTATTGTGGCAAATAGTGAACTATGGTTGTGACATTTATTCAAATTCCATATAATTTTTTCAGTTTAGGCTACAATAATTGAGCACTTATGAATGTCACTACGCCATCGGTTCGTAAGTCTATAGGGCGGGAGACCTTGTACTGAGAAGAACCCGGCAAGAAACTCAGCAAGGGCATTTCTTTTCTCCCTTTCTCTTACAGTGTCCAATTAAAATATTGGAAAAAGCCCTCCCTATCATAAAAGGACACTTTCCATTACAAAAATAAAAAACATGAAATATAAAGCACAAGCACAACATAAAAAAGTATCTAATTGCAATATGCCACCACCGCAGAGACACTTTGAGAGAGCATTCAAGCAACTCCAATAAAACTTCGATTGTACTAGTTACAATGTGTGTAGTAAAGGAACTAAATTATTAATAAGCTAGAGGAGAAGATTGGAAGGTTCGTAATGCTTTACTACTGAGAAGAACTGGCAATAAACTCAGCAGTTAATCTTTTATACATCATATAAAAATACAATATAGCCTTACACTAGGTAATAACATAATATACAATGTTTTAATTTAAAAAAATATTTCAAAAGCTATGTACCTTCTAAAGACGACATTTTGGAACTACCAATTTATCCTTATTCCTTATATTAACACTGTGTACAAATAAGTAACAATTTTGGCGTACATACTTTATACAAGCAAAGATATATTGGCAAGGAACAGTTAAAATATCAATTTCCCTAAATAGTTCGCTAAAAGAAATTCGAGGTCCTAATTTATAAATTAACCGTACTGCTATCTTCTGCAAAATAAAGACTGTATCAATATCAGCGGCCTTACCCCAAAGCAAAATGCCATAAGACATGTTTTTATGTTTTATCGATGATTAAGGTACCGCTTATTTTGAAAAATCCAGACAAGAGCGAGTTACACCAAAGGTGCCGTACCTACCACCATTACAAACACAAACAAAAAAAAGTGTGCCGGTAAGTACTGACCGAGCCCGATATTTCTTAATTTTGAATATCGTTTCCAACAAACAAATGTTTTACTGTTTCTTTAATGATAAGCTAGATGGCGCTGTAACGGTGATTTAAAATAGTAATTGCTTGAGCCCGTCCTACTCTTGGCCGGGTTTTTATTATTTGTTGTTTTACTTTAAAGTTTACGCTATTTTTCACTGCAAGTTTGAAGTCTGTATGTCTTTTTGTTTTTACGATAGAGCAAAAACAACGAAAATGTGTTTCTTGAATGGAGACCCCCCTTAAATTTAAACTTTTTTAACTTTTTATTATTTGTTAGCTAATCGTCTATTACAACACATATTCTGTGAAAAATTGAGGCTACGTACACTGAAAAAAATAGGAAAACAAAACTGGTTTAGCTATCCGAAATTAACTTAGTAATGACCAAACTTTTGTTATAATTAAACAACTGATTCGCTGCACGTAACTCAACACTTTATCTACTATTAGCAATTTAGTTAAGCGGTCCCCTAGTTATGTTATGAGTAGATAAAATTTGTGTTATTGTTAGCTAATCTTTTTTTTTCAGTGTATTTGGTCTAAAAGATACAGCCTTTTAACGGACGTCTGTCAGACAGACAGGCAGCGTAGTCTTAGTAATAGGGCTCCATTGGCACCTTCTCGATACGGAACCCTAAATAGACTTAAAGAAGCTCTGTTATTTACTTCCCTTAAAACATGTGATTTAAAAGTATATCTCGCTATATATACATTTGAGATTTAGTCAATTATGAAACTGAAGGCTAAAAAAAAAGATTAAGAAATCAATATAACAAATCCGGTACCCCATACAAAGGGCGAGATACACCAGTTATTCTATCACTTTTAGTGGGTAAAGACAATATTATCAACTTATTTAGTAGGTATATAGGATGAGCAAGGCAAAACAATCTAAAGGCAGTTAAGTTTCTACCGGCCCCAGATGACGATCTCGCTATCCGGATAGCGAGATTAGTCTCAACGACCTCCCCCAATAGGGCCTCCCTCCAAACATGACGCCGACGTTCCCGGGTTCGTCGGCGCCCGAACGGATACACGAGGTATCAAAGAGTGCCGGGGCGCTTCTCGCCCCCACTCAATCGCAACCGCAACCGCGTAACGGGGAACTGCCCTCCTGGCGGTGACTCACCTTCGGGATCGAGACTCACGCCGGTCGAAGGGACGCCCCCGAGAGCGACAACCCAAGCCGAGGCTCCCTCCGCGGGGAGCCCTTGAGCGTTGGGCGCTATATGGGTTGAGGCTCATTCAGAGTCTCGTCCCAAAAAGCCCGGTGAAGCAGTAATGGCTGCAACAACCAACTGCATTGTCAGATCAGAAAAAACAAAAAAAAAAACAATAAGTTTCCACCCTACAAATTTAACTTAGAACTAAGTAGGTAATGGAAATCGTTTCCGTATATTTTCTTAACCCATTTAAAAATTGTATTATGCCAATTCTAGCGTATGTTAATACAGATAAATCCATTAAGCTTTTCAAGAAGAGGATTCTTTGTTATCAAAGAAACGGCTTCCACAAAGTGCCCGCTTTGTATTCATACGCGTTCATAACATCGTGAAATAGCATATCGCTTACTTACATGAAGACGTGGGAGTTCTTCAAAATATTTTTTTACTTCAAATATTAATACCGACGGTCCTTCCCCTCTTTGGTACTTGTTTGAGCGATTTAATATATACCCACAGCTATAGCTCTTTGTCAAAATACTAAAAATAAACCTTTGGACCGGTTTTTATCATAGTATGAACAAAGAAC
Organism: Apoda limacodes; assembly: GCA_946406115.1. Classification (NCBI taxonomy): domain Eukaryota; kingdom Metazoa; phylum Arthropoda; class Insecta; order Lepidoptera; family Limacodidae; genus Apoda; species Apoda limacodes. Next base: position 27,107,577 of record OX291542.1, on the reverse strand, counting down.
TGAGTACTGTATGTGCAAGTATGACGTTTGGCTGCCATGCCGATGGTCTTAGGTTAGACTCCTTGTAGGGGCCATCAATATTGTTACAATTAGTAGATTGTAAAGTTTTCTCGCCTGTGATTTGAGTCCGATATGGCGATAGGCCATTTAAGGAGCGGAATAATTTTCTACGGTGAAACGGGGACGTTACAAGCATAGGTACCTACGTAATATACTATATAGTAGTATAGTATATAATGATAGATTTTCCAAATGTATGTTCGTAACGATCAGCCAATTACCGATTCTGGGGTCGTGATGGTAGGGGAGACCTAGGGGAGTTGAAACAATTTAGACATTTTGCTTAATAGACAAAGTGCTATTTACACAAATCGCATGTGATAAGTGTAAATCGATAGTTCATTTCTTGGACTTGAAGATAAGTAACACAAAGAAAGCATAAGTGTGAATTCTGTGGCAAAAAATCGACTTGAACAGCACTAGTCATTCTGTTTCAACTCCTCTCATGCCATGGTAAGTTGAAACAGACGTTGAGGTGAGTTGAAACAGACGATTTTTGGTAGAATTAAGGGTTGTAATGTAGAAATGACGCTTTAATTTAAATGTATTTATTAAAATAAAACTTTCAATGATGGAACTTAAACATTTTGAATAATATTTTTTGCTAACTTGAGAATTTAATAGTTAACTATTAAAATGTACTCATCAATCTATATAACAAAATAATCTCTCCTTATTAAATTCTAACCATGAACTGAAATAGTAAAATATTTGTATAATCAAAAGTAAAATGCAATAAAAACAAATATAAACTATCACCACATAGGCAAATCAGCCACACTTAAACGAGGAGAATTGAAACACTCTGTTTCAAATCTCCTTAGTGATTAACACATAGAAATGAGCTACATCAGTGCTATGAATTTAATAGTTAGTTAAAAAGTTTTCGATACATATATTACCGAAACCAAAAAACAGACGCATTATCCAAACAAAGGTGTTTGAAAAAGACGTTTAAAACTTACTTTTTACGATTTTTACATCGTGAAACTAAGAACAACGCAATTGCGCGCCCAGCGTCACGGAATGGTTCTGAAGGACCTGCGGACGATAGGAAAGGGCTGAATTGCAACGTTTCCGGATTTCTAACGGTTTTAGGTTTCGCGAAGTCAGTGCTGTTTCAAAACACCTCGATCTCCCCTATATTATAATTATTAGCTAGCTACTGCTCCGTCTACGCTAAAGTGGGTTATTGGTAATAGATTCTTACGGCAATTTCATGATTTTAGAATAGAAGTTTGTTACTTGTATATCAAGTTATAACTTTAGCTTAGTTCATCCACTTGAAAAGCGGTCAATTATTCCAGCACTTTTAAAAATTTTCGGGTTAAAATATATATTTATACTGAATAGCCTATGTTCTTTTACGTCTCTTCCCTGTGCCAAATTTCAGCGCAATTGGATGCTCCGTTGTGACGTGATGGTAGTACAAACAAACAAACTCTCTTTCGCATTTATATTATGAATATGCATAGCAGAATTGTAAGTTAAACTTTTATTGTACAGTCAAATAGGCTTTAATTAATTATGCTCATTCATAACTGAATTAAATAACTTTTAATCACACTTATTCTTAAACAGTGTCATTATGTGCGAACAAAGCGATTGCTAAGACCTTAATTACTCCCTCGGGCTATTTATTTGTAATTTTTACTTTTCTCCAAAGCAAACCGTGCGATCACAGATTCCACGGGCGCTAATTACGCGTCTATTCTATCAAGTATGTAGACATTTACATGTCTATGTCTGTTCAAAATATGTACTACGCGCAAATACAAGTTTTAACTTCAGTCAAAAGATTATAATTCATAAATTCTCCAGATATCGGTAACGTGTTTTTTTCTACTTCTATTCCTATTATTTCAATTGTGTTTTGGTGAGTTTTTTTTATATATTCACCTTATATTTTTATTTATTAACTCGCATATATGATGAAAAACATTGTGTGTAGTACGGGCGGTACGGAAATTACAAACCCGAGTCATTAAAGCCTTAGGCTTCTAAATAGGCTGTCGTTTGAAATTTTCTCCTTACCAGCCTTAATACACAATGTACTATTAAGTCTTCTGAGGTTTTAATAATATTCAAATGTTTGTTAAATAAAATCACTCTTGGATTTCTTAGAACATCATATCACGCGCTTCTACAATAGCCAGTGACTCTAAATATCGCGCGAAAACCAAAAAAAATGGCTTTTTATCTTCACCCTTTTATGAATCCGGCAAATATTGTCAAAAGTGACTCATATTATTAATATAAAGACAAGGATTTTTTTTTTAAGATCACTGAGTATATATTTGTTGTGAGATGTTAAAAACACGCAATATGTGTAAAATAAAAACATCTTAGAATTAATTACAAAATATTAGAAAAACGAAGTTACACACATGGTTAAAACCTGTTCAAATTCCAGCCAAACCTGTAAGTAAATAAAGAAATTTATATATATTTGTAGGTACTGTAACAGATTTTTCTGCTACAGAGTTTATTTCGCAAAACGAGTGTATGGTTGTACTATATACTTAAAATATTTACTTCAAATTTAACCAAAGTTTACCAAAGTACATAACTTTGTACTTGTTAGATTGGTGCCCTGGTGTGGGATCCGTTCCTGTTGTATTACACACTTGCATAACGCTTATATGATACGATGGTGTGAACCAAACGATGCGCTAGCGCACATAGTCATGAATTCACCATGTTATAGCTATGTCATTTCTACAAATTCAAACCTTATATAAATAGAGTTGTTTTTCTGTACGGTGGTGTTGACCATGTCGGTGGTAAATATTGTTTATATTCGGAGGAGCGCAGTCGGGAGGGGTGCAGGGGGTGTGTTGAGCTAGGTGGCAACTTGTAACAAGGTTTTATTGTTTTGATATATTTTGCCTTTAATGTAGACGAGTTAGGGGAGAGAAGGGGGTGAGGCGTATAACAGCGGATAGACCAATTTATACTGGTTGTATAATTGGAAACATTTGGAATTACCACACGAATATGTCTTCTGTTTTGAACTTTTGAGATCATAATGTTGTGATTGTAAGGTCTACAATTGCTTACGGTTTCATTGAGAGATGATTTTCTGACGGGTTTTTATATAAACAAAAAGGTCGGAGCCAGAATTTAATATTGAACTTAGAATAGAAACAAAGAAATTATTTGTATGAAGTTCAGTATTTTTCCATGGAATTACAGCGGGGATTGACTACAAAGGCTTTGGAAGAGTGAGAAGAGAACTTCAGGGCAGAGACTGTCAGACTATCGTTGAGTTTAGACGTCTCGTATAATACGGAGAATTGTTGAGCTATAGCTCTACGAGCTGGTACGTTGAGCGATTCGAGAAATCAGCCTGTCCGTCAAGGCTTGAAAAGTGTCTTAATTTAGTTATTTTAAAAACAGTAAAAAATGTAATAAGTTGTGTAAGTTATACAGATTCTAATATTAATAACTGAAGGTTTAATTTTTTTATTTATTAATTTTCCAGAGATAGAATTTTTTTTTTTTTTTATTTAGATTTAATTACATTTAGAAGAGCTCCAAAATCCCCATTTTCCTCGGTGATTATCTGAAACACAAGGTTTTCGTCATTCTTTGTGTAATTCTTCAGACAAGAAGAAATCTAGCTGTTTTTCTTTAATTTTGCTGTCTAATAGATTGTTAGGAGAACTTGGTAACCCTGACTTTCTAAGTCTGGCTATTTTTTTTTTCAGCTGGTTTTATTTTTATGGGAAAATTTTGAACTAAGTTAAATTTATAATTGTCATCGAAAATCTGCAAGTTCAACAATTATATATCTAAACTACGAGAAATCTAAATAACTACTCAATTTTATACTACGGAGAAGTGACAATATCATTTCAGTTTCAAATAAACAAAAGAATCTAAATCGAAGACAAAGGTAGGTATTATAAAAGCCATTTATGAAGTCTGCAATAATGACATTTTGTCTAATCCGGATAGATTTTTATTAGTCCTAGAAAATTGCTAAAGTACTAAATTAAAACTACACTTCACAACATCAATTTCACATGCCAAAATCTGTTTGTTCAATGGAGTTCGAGTCGGAAGGAAAATCTAGAAAGATTTTCGCTAACGGTCCTTCGCTACAGATTCACGGCATACTATATCTGGTCTAAGTCTAGATAAACACATATCAAACATTCAGGATAAACTCTAGAAATGTTTTTTGGTATTTTTGGACCTGTAGTTTATTTAGCATCGACTACTTAGACGAGGAGGTCTAATTATATCGAGTCAACCTAATTTCTAGAACACACTTAATCTGCAACCAAAAATTATAGATTACCTAAAATAAATCTTAAAAATAAGATGCCTGCAGGATTGATTGGTTGTAAGAAAGTTAATTTGAAACTAGTATGTGCTTATGGAAAAGTAAATGAGAGATTTTGATGGTTAGACTTATTTCCAGTATGGAGGGATAGTTTGAATGTCTAGATTTTTTTAGTGCTGCTAGCTGGTTCTGATGGGGAAGTCTTGTCTTCTGACTTCCGAAAGGGTTTGGTAATATGGAAAGCTGGTGTGACCAAACAAATTTCGGTTAGGGTAAAAACTTCTATATCTAGTTATAACAAGATATATCTTAATATATAAATCGCACCACAAGATGGTTTTGGCGCTCGCCGGTTCCTATTTCGACGTGTTGACCTCGTATTATATTAAATATCCTTAATTTAAAATATCAAATTACAATAATTCTTTCCCTAAACTATACAGGTACCTTTAATTTTTTTTAACGCGTCGCGAGTGTTATAATTCACTTTTATGGACATTTAAAGTGAATAGAAAAGACATAAAATAGTGTGAAGGCTACAGTGTTATTAACACAGGAACCCTGATGTACACCACTTCCTGATGACGGCCGAAGACCACGAGATTTGTATATTCCTGTACGAGGTTTCAGCTGAAGGAGAGATGCAGTTTGTTAGAGGGAGATAACAATCACGTCGAGTCTCAGTAAGTGGATACCACTTAGTCATGCAAAAATAGGTTTAAGAATAATTTTTTATATCATTACTAGCTGTCCCGGCGAACGTTGTTCCGCTGCCGTCCCTCTGTACCCGGCGAAAGTTGGTTTTTACCTATAGTGCCCGAGTCCGGCTCGCACTTGACATATCGAGATAAAAACTATCCTATCTTTTAAGTTGGATCAAATAACAGATATTTACGAAGTTTGATCAAAATCGGTTCAGTAGTTTAGGAGTCCATTGAGGACAAACATTGTGACACGAGATTTATATATATTAAGATTATATATAGGAATGTTTTTTTTTTGCGATTTTTTTTTAATCATGAAAATTTATCGTACACAAACAACGAAACGACTTTATATAAAAATAACTTTTACAGTACTTAATCAGCCCTTACAAGGCTTTATACAGTTTATCTTTAAATATCCATAAGCATTACTTGATAACATATTAAATTATAATATATTATATTATACTATAATATATTCGAATATCGTATATGGAAATAAAAATACGCTTTGGAATTTTACATACTCGTGTATTCAAATAAAAATCTTCGCATTTTGAAGCTTTATTGAAATCTCTTACATGGAGCTTTTCGAGGGTGGCGCATCATGTGTTCTGAAAAACACTTATTGGTGTCTTATCAAAAATACTCCGCTGGAAGCTCAAGTATCTTTCGAATCGTAAGGGAAAAAAGTATTTTTTCGTTCCTTTCTTCGTATTCATCATTTCTACATGTTACGTTAATCCGATTTTTATTGCCATTCAAAGCCGATGTTTACGAACATGAAAGTTTCAATCTCAGAAACTGTGAGGGTGTAAAAAGGTAGAATATTGAAGACAAGATCTTATCGGATATTTCTGCAAAATGGCATTAGAAAAATTAGAAACAGCGAGGATGAACGCTCTTAGAGGTGTAAATTAAAGAAATCCTATGTTTATCCAAATTTTTTTTAAAACTTCAGAGATAGTGCAATTATCAAAATATAATCTGCAATAATAAAAAAAAAACCGACCAAGCGCAAGTCTTGCTCGCGCACCGAAGTTTTCGTAAAAACTTATTAAATGTAGATAGTTTTTCCATCATGAGATCAAGTCTCAAAAGTTTATACCATAATTATAAAAGTACCCCATAGGTTTTTGATTTAATGGTGAATGCCAAAATATGCAACCAAAATAGCCGTATTTCTGCCATTTTTTTATTGCGTTGACTCAAGAGCTCAATTTTCTTACCTATTCAAGGTACCGTAAATTTTAGTATTTGATATTAATTTCAACTTGATACCTTTACGCGTTCTTGAGAAAAAGGGTGTTGACAGACAGACGGACGGATAACAAAGTGACCCTACAAGGATACCTTTAGAGGTACGGAACCCAAAAATACAAAATATATACTGTGTAAGTATTGTACTGTTTTCAGTTTCAATAATCCTAATATTATAAATGTGAGAGTTTGTATCTCTGGATGGATGTTTGTTACTCAATCACGCTTCAACCACTGGATGGATCGGAATAAAACTTGGCATACATATAGGTTAGGTCTTGAATAGCATATAGGCTTTTTATCCCTAAAAATTCAAAAGTTCCTGTGGGAATAAATATAACAGAGTTAAACGAACTATTGCTGCACCTATGGCATGCTATGGGGAGACTCGACTTCTAGTGAGTACAAGCTATACTGCGGTGTACGCCAGGGTAGGCTGACCTCTCCGGACCTCTTCAGCCTCTACATAAATGACCTCATTGGGGCGCTGAGAGACACCAAAGTTGGGTGTCATGTCGGGCGTGTTTGCGTAAACAACCTCATTTATGCGGATGACATGGTGTTGCTCAGTCCCTCAATCAGCGGTCTTGGCTGCTTTCGATCTGTGCGCGCTATGCAGATGCTCACGGCCGAAAGTTATAACGTTCTGAAGACAGAGATGATGGTCTTTAGGTCTGGTAGGGGAACGGAGAGGGTACAGCCTGTGTTCCTTGAGGGAGCTCCGGTTCGGCTTGTCGAACGTTTTAGGTACCTTGGCCACATTCTCACGCAAAACCTCAGTGACGACGAAGACATCGAGCGCGAAAGAAAAGCCCTACGTGTCCGGGCGAACATGCTTGCGGGCAGATTTCATAGGTGTGACGGAGAAGTTAAAATGATACTGTCGTGCTTACTGTCAAAACTTATATACGTGCCATCTGTGGTTTAACTACACACGTAAAGCTTACAGCAACATAAGAGTGCAGTATTATGATGCATACCGTATTCTCATGAGAAAGCCGAGATTCTGTCTGCAGTGCGTCAGGCATGTTCGCGGAAGCGGAACTGTCAGACTTCTTCGCAGTCATCAGATTTCGAGTTACATCTCTTGGTCCAGACTATCGCGATACGAAAAACGCTATCCTGAAAGCCATTTATGACGCTAATAGCAAATAGGCAGGTATACATATTGTTTAATAGTTTAATTTGGAATTTTATATTTTATTATTTGTTGTATGTATTTTTACCCCTGTTTTAGTGTTGATGTATAAGTATGTATCTTTGATATCAGCGTACTGCCTGAAATAAATTTTTATTATTATTATTATTGTAGCAATTCATTGGTATAATTAATTGAATTTAATTAAGGAGTTCCACGCCGATAACCGAATTTAGGGTGGGCGGAGCCGCTGGCAAAGTCTAGTATATAATAATTTTGAGCGTGTCGTGAAGATATATTTAGTAAATCTGTGTAAAAATCCACCATGACCACATGATGTGTGTATGACGTTCTAAAAGAAGAGAACAGAATCTAAGAGGCGACACAATAGTCAACAAAAGGAGGTTAGTACACAACTCCAAGAACGGCTTCAACTCCCTTGAGATTTACTTCGATAAAAATATAGTCCGCCGAGGCCGAGTAATGAGAAGGAAAGGTAACAAGAATATTGTAACATATATTACTGCTTCGGAATATTGCTACGCCACCTCCTCCCTAACCTATACGATCATTTTGAATTAAAATAAAACCCGGCAGCGCAAAATGAATAGATTCTAAATAAGGCTTAAGCCAGAAAATAAAACAGCTTGAATGTTTTTAGAACTGAAGATTTCGAGCAATTCAGTGTAGGGATGCTTTATACATTTATTAGAAAAGCAGTAAAAACTTTTAAGCTTTCTAATTCGTTCTCGAGTAAATTGCCTAGAATATCATATTTAGTGTCAAAGTAAAAAGAACTTAGATCGTCAGCAGAATAAAAATATTCATCACCAATAAAGTCGTCTATCATAATAATATAAGTAATACAAATAAAATTTAAAATATAAAATAGATAAATATACTAGATATACCCAAAAATAGCAACTTAAATTAAATAATATATTATAATGCTTATTTATTATACCAGCTAATGGATAGAAAGAAATATATTCACACAAAAATTAACAAAAAAGAATGCAGATACCTGTGATTCATAGTTGATTTATTAACATTAAAAAGATCAAAATTAAAGACAAACACCACTTGATACAGACTGAGAGGTTTACAGTGGCAATAAAAATGAAATCCACGACCTATATGTGATAACTAGCTTTTGCCAGCGGCTTCGCCCGCCCTAAATTTGGTTATCGGCATAGGATTCATACGGCAACTTCTCAATTATAGAACAAAAACTTACTCACACTTGACGTTCTCTCTCTCGCTCCCTCTCTCTCTCTCCATCTCTTCCCCTCACTCACTCTCTTTCTCTTTTTCAAGAATAATAAATAAATAACTACTAAACATTAATTAACTAATGGATTACCCTCGCGATCCATAGGTGCTTCATACAAACTTTGAACCGCCGTTTAGGGGGTGAGTTTTGGAAAATCCTTTCTTAGCGCACGCCTACATTATAATAGCTATATGTGTGTTGCCTACATCGTAATAGCTAAATTTCAGTTCGATCAGTCCAGTGGTTGGAGCTATGCGTTGATAGATCAGTCAGTCGGTCAGTCAGTAATAGTTACTTTGGGCTAACGCTGACTTTGTTTACGTAGAAGGTCAAAATATAGTTTAAATAATACGTACCACCCTTTCTCCTCATGACTTCCCGCCGGCATCGCACATCGTAAATGCGCGCGCAGTACTTGATCAATATTTTGCTGCGATGTTATTTTAAAACTTCGATATCTCCTAAGATATTCATTGAAATCGAATGACTTAAAGGGCAATTTTGTTTTATATTAAATACTTGTAATGAATAACTTTTGGATAAGAATTAATATCATGTTTATAAAAAAAACCTTCGCAAATAATGCATTATTTAAGAACAAATTTGGTAAGCATAAAAAAAGTTATAGTGAGCCAACCTTAAAAGATACCAGACATATGCTGTCGTGGGCTTTTTTTTAAAACTTTTAAAGGGAAACAATTATGTCATACATGATTTTTGCGAAACTTTAACCGTTGACGCAGCGCACGCAGCGGGAACTCTCAAAAGGGAAAAAAATCCGATTTTGAAACATTCTTCATATTGTTCTTCATATGTTATATAGCTTGTAGCCTTCCTTGATAAACGGCTATCTAACACTCAAAGAATTGTTGAATTCGGAGCAGTAGTTCCTGAGATTAGCGCGTTCAAGCAAACAAACAAACCCTCAGCTTTATAATATTATTATAATAATATAGATACGAGTAGGTAGAAAAAGAAAACTATAAGTATTTATTATTATATACAAAAAATCAAACACCTAAAAACCTTCAAATGAGGTACTAATATAGTACGGTGACTTTGAAAGCATTCCAATTTTAAAGAGTATTTGTTTATGTTTTTAAGTGAGTTCAACCTACTCAACTCACTCAACCTTTTGAATAGAATTTGATTGCATTTTTCAAACTTGTGTCAAAATAAAATGTAATTTAAATCAAAAGCACTAAGAAGTATTGATTTCAACTTCGAAGCAAATCACCGCCAAAATATCTTTCTACCCCTTTTTAATTCCGTTAGGGGATGAATTTCGATAAAATACGAAACACGTCTTCCATTAAATCTGTTAAAAAAAGTTTATGCAAAATTTGAAGTGGATTGGACCAAGGAATAACGTTGTCCCATACAAACTTTTCCCTCCTTTTTTACACCCTTAGGAGTAGAATTTCGGAAAATACTTTCGTATCGGATGCCTACGTCAAACAAAGAACAAACCCTCCAATTTTCAGGTCTCTACGGTCAGCGGTTTAGGCTGTGCGTTGATCAATCAGTCATTCCGGACAAAGCATTTTATATGTATAGATACCTAATCTTAAAATCTATCATAAATAAGTAAAACACAATAAATAAGTTAAACACACAATAAAGCCAAGTTCGCTCAAGTAAATAATTACACAATGTAAATAAAATGGTTTCGAGGTGGTTTCCGACATCCGAGTAGCAGCGGGAGACTAAGAATACAATTCTGATAATAATATGTACTAAACAACTAAAAAAAATGTGCTCTAAGATTGTGAGCCACAGGGGCAAAACTAAACTAAATACAAGCTAAAAGCACAATTTCTAAGCAAGTTTATTCAGTTCAATTTAATAAAATATTAACCATCTGGTTTTATATATAAAGCTTATTGTATTTTCCAGTGATTTCTTCCGCATGGAGTTTACAAAAAAAAGAAAGTTTTTAAATTTTTACGGTTTTACGGTTTTACCTACAAAAATATCGCAATTGTCATACAAATTTTCATAACCCATTTTTCCGGCTAAAGCATGTGATTTTTCTAAAATGGTGAAAGACATAAATTTAAATTTTTAACTTAAAAGTCAAATACCAAGTTTTATGAACTCAGCTTCTAAAATGATTAATTAACATGCAAATTGCCAACCCCCATACCCCCTTCAGGGGATGAATTTTGCAAAATTCTTTCTTAGCCTTGGTTATGACAGGAACCTCTGAGCAAATTTGAAGTCAGTCAGATAGTCAGTTAGTTTTCTCTTTGATATATATATAGATATCATTAATATGATTTGAGGATTGATGATTCTATCACCTTACCTTACGGCACAGTCTACTTCTTATTCAAGTTGACATTTTAGTATAATAAATTTAAAATCAATTTTAAATAGATTTAAATTATTATAAGAACACATATACTTGTAAATATACTAGAGCATATAATAATTTAGAGCACAATTTAGTTCGTGCAAAGAAAGTCTTAGCTAAAAGTACATTTTTAAACTCAATTGTTTTTTTTATGATTTGATTTTTGTCTTTTAAAATTATTTTATTTAAAGCATAATAAAAGTCAGTCAGCCATAAATCATTCGAAGAAAATAAAGAAAATATTCTGATAAATACAAACAATAACTGATACAATGCATGCATTCTATACCTACATATGATAAAAAAACAATCTGCTTGTTAGTTAATGTTAACGTTAGTAACAAATTGTAAATTAAACTTGACACAGAAAACATTTTATGTGAAGAGCTACCCTTTTGTTCTATGATTCATTTTTAACCGAAAAATGTAATTTAAAAAACCTTAAAAAAATTATGCATTCGTTCCAAACGCGTCAGCCTAAAACGGGGTAACAACGTTCCACAGAGCACAACAGGAAACAATATATCTTTATTTGTTTTGTTAGGTAAGTTGACCCTTCGTGTGGTCGGCGGCTAATTAGTTAACTTTGTGTAATATCCAGGACAGTGCGAACACGAATTAACATGATAACTGGACAAAAATTTTCAGAATGTTATAAATGCAGTTATTGTTATGACATTGATGACTTAAGAGAAAAAGATAATACATTCCCATTACATTATTAATTAATGCATCAAGTCTATATATATATATATATATATATATTTATATACCTGTCGTACTGTAATTTTCAAAAATTTTATTGTCATGAGATATTGTATCTTTCTTTACTCTATGACCCTGGCTTCTGTTACATCAAGTTCTCTATAGCGACTGATTCTTTCTACACCTCACTCTCATATTTTGTAAAATATAATAGGTAAGTACTTATGTCTAAGAGTTGACATCTATTTTACTGACTGTCTTAAAGAAATTGTCGGGATCGCGTAAAATAGAATCAGATGTACTTTTTTGCACCTTGTGTTCTACCGTATGGGCCATACCAAAGACTTATGAAACGCACATTCAACATAATAAATAATTTTTACGAACCACTTGAGTCCTGTGTCACAAGAGGTGAGGCCATCTTCGCAACAATGCTTCTGATAACAGGCTAAGTTGCAGGGCCGTAGCTAAGGGGGGGCATTGTGGGGCAATGACTTACCTTGAAATACTAATGCCCTAGCTTATAAATACCATAAACTAGGGTAATATATATATTAATTGCTTTCCCGTAATATAAATCAATAAAAAACATTTATTGCTTACTACTAGCGACATCTATCAAATTAATTCTGAAGCCCATAGATTAAATGCAAAATGATTACATTATGGTGGCATTTAAAGTGTGTATGGTAGCATTTTGCTCTTGTTTTCCCGCACTCCCACCCAATTACCTACTACCTACTAAAATTACATGTGCCCTACATGAAACCACTGCTGCCCTACCTTAGAATCAACTCTAGCTACAGCCCTGCTAAGTTGACTTTATATATGTCCTATAAGTAATAATACCAGCTTTAAGTAATAAGTAGAAAAAAAGTAATAATAGTAGGGATAGAATAATATACCCTTTCGCCAGTTCTAGACGAAGTAAGTCAGGATTGGACACGGAAGAAAAATGGTATAGTATTCCATAAAATAATCGAACTAAAATCCTAACCCACACCACCTATTCTGTAAAACAGTTTCAAAATGACGTATTACAGTCTAAACTCTTAAGCTAAAATACTACACACACGTAGCTTTATATAAAGGTGTGTGATTGAACGGCGTGTCCCTCATCACACGACGCCGACGTCCCCGGGTTCGTTGGCGAACGCACGGTTTTTTTTTTCTGAGCTGACTAGGCAGTTAGCTATTGCAGCCATTACTGCTTCACCGGACTTTTGGGGCGAGAGTCTGAAGTATTCTTAGCGCATATAGCGCCCAACGCTAAAGGGATCCCCGCGGGGGGAGCCTCGGCTTGGGTTGTCGCTCTCGGGGGCGTCCCTTCGACAAGCGTGAGCCTCGAACCCGAAGGAGAGTCAAAGCCAGGAGCGGAGTTCCTCGGTACTTACATACTTGACAATTACATACGTACATAATTTGTAAAGTATACATTATAGTTCCATTAATTCTCATAATGGTTTATTATCCCACAGAAATAATCCACAAATTGTACTTACTGAGCTGCCGTAAGCTTTCGGGATTATAAAGGCTATTTATAATCTCGCAACTTTGTTCGAAAAATAAAATGACTAATACGCTTACCCAAAAGAGTTTCATAATTTAATTTGAATTGAGACAAGTTTGAGTTGAGTCTTTTTGATATGCTTTTTAATAACAAGTTTATATATATATATATATATAAAATAAATCGCCAAAATGGATGTACGCATATAACTTCTGAACGACTGCTCCAAATTGGATAATTCTCATTTTGATGCGTTCTTTATTGTCAGAATAAGGTTTGTATAAAAGAAAATAACTGGTCAAGTTTAAGGCGGACTCGCGCAACAAGAATAACTTGCAAACGATTGCACCAGAATTTAGAATATTTTTTTGTTGTGTTCGTTATGGTCTGATTAAGATTTGTTTCAAAGAAAATAACCGGGCAATTGTGAGTCAGATTCGCGCACTAAGAGCAATTTTAATGAAATTTTGATAAGTTGGTGTGCACACTTCGGGAAAAGTTTTTAAATAATCAGTACAAGCTTTTGACAATAGATGAAAAAGTGCGAGTTGGAGTCGCGAACTAAGGGTAAACGGTTTTTTATTTTCCGAATTAATTTAACCCTTTGATAATACGTGGAACAGGTGGAGAGGTGTCGCTGTGGACAAGTTATTAATCTTTATGAATTTAAAAGAATTAGCAGCAGTTCATGTTATCGTTGTAAATAAAGCACGGGTTAGGGGAAGAGGGAGGAAAGTAGAGGAGGGGGAAAAGGGAGAAGGGGCTAAAGCGAAACAACTTTCGCGGGTTTAGGTAGTATTTCATATTTCTCACAAAATAATGATTTATTAATTTATTTACTTATATATACTTCATAAAAAAGACATATTAAAGTGTTTCCCAAAAAGTACGAGTTTAGAAAAAACTTAGCTAATGTCTTTTATAACATAAACTTAGGTACCTACCTTATAGTGAAAGTGATTTTTATTGAAAAAGACAAGACTATTAGACTTAATCGGCTTGTAATCTACGCGATGACAGATATATTATATTTTTTCTGTAACTATCCATCTGATAGTTAAAAATGATATGTTGGTAAAAAAGCTTACAGTCCGCCTGATGGTAAGCGGTCACCGTAGCCACTGGACGCCTGCAACACCAGGAGGACCCTTCAAAAATCTAACAACTTCTTTCGTATAACATAGTTACAAAAAATATATTAGGCCTATATAATATAATATTCATCCATCCAGACATACTTTCACATTTATAATATTAGTAGTATAAAATTTAACCACACATTTTAAAATGTCTTACCAAAAGTAAAAATATAATACAAAAGTAAAAATTAAAACGGTACAAGCTATTTTTCTATACTTTCTACTATGTCAAATAACATATTGTGCTTTAACAAGCTTCCTACAGGACAGCCTTACATTTGTTCAGGGAATTACAGTGACTTTGTCTACACGGAAAGAAAAAATTAGCTACAGAAACTAAATTTTAGTAAAGGTTGCTAAAAAAATTACAAACTATAGGGACAGCAAAATTTTTAGTTATAACCACGAAGAGATTTTAGCTATCAGTATTTAGCTATAACTGCATTCGGTTTTCGTTACTTTAGCTAAGAGTATCTGATGACTTTTAGCAGTAGCTGGTCTTTTCAGTTACTTATCACTACGAAATATTTTAGCTGTATTTGACAGTCATCTTGGTTGTGGGTACAGATTTTGTTTACAATTTCAACTAAGATTTAGTAAGTTTTTTATTTTTGACAGATAATCTAATTTGTAATATTTTAGATAATGTTTTGCAGTACCAGCTAAATTTATTTGTTATTTTAACGAATTAAGTTAAGTGCTTGTTATATTTTCCTTACTTATTTGACAGATTATTTTGGCACAATTTGACAATAACTTTACTTACTGTTTGAAAGTATTGTAGGGACTATAGACAAGCTACTTAGTTAGTATTGAATATATTTTTAGCTGCTTTTGGCAATTGTCTTTGGTAATATCACAAATCATATTAGCGACATTTACTAAAACTATTATTTACGACGTACAAGTGTTTTAGGCATACCAGATAATTTATTTAGTTAGTACTGAAAATAATGTTTGCAACTTTAACCAAAATTATTGTTTGCAGTGTGCAAGTGTATTAGGGCAATATAGATAATTAGTTGTTTTAGTATTGAAAATATGTTAAGCAGTAGCAGCTACATTATTTGGTATGTTACAAATAACGTTAGCTACATTAACTATTTGTTTTGGTTGTCATTATCAAATATATTTGTGCCCTTAACTAAGCCTTGATTTAGTATGTTTAATAGTTTAGTTTAGTTGTACCATATAATCAATTTCGTACTATTGGTGACATTTTTAGCAGTAGCAGTTACGTTCATTTGTTATGTTTACATATGAAGTTAGCTAAATTAACCATTTGTCTTGGTTGTGAGTATCAATTATATTTGCACCCTCATCTAAGATTTTTATTAAGTGTGCGTAATACTTTGGGCGTAATAGATACTCAGTTTTCTCGTGTTAGTTACATTTTTAGCAGTATCAGTTATGTTCATTTAGCTACATTTACAGTTTGTCTTCGTTGTAATTATAAATTATATTTGCGCCTTCAACTAAGATTTTTATTTACACTGTGTAAGATTTTAAGCGTGGATACTAATAAATTTCGTAATATTGAAGTAGTGTTTAGCATTTATAGTAATTATTTTAATACTTCAACGTATTATGTTGGCAGCATTTGTCACTTGTTCTTTGTTGTGATAATAAATTACATTTACGACTTCAACTAAGATATGTATCTGATGTGTGTAAGTATTTTAAGTGTGACAGCTACTTTAAAGATTTTTTTAGCTGTTGTAGCTAGTTTATTTGATATATTATACCTATTATAATATCTGAGGTTTGAATTTGGAGCAGTTACAAATGTTACCTTATTATCTTTACAACTTTTTTGTTGAACAGAATATATGTTCTTCACATTTAACGGGAATCCTCGTATATTGATTTTCATACAACAAGTAATATAAAACAAGTGCCAAATACTGACTACATAAAAGATTAAAATATCAAATAAACAAACACAAAGTCACACGTATAAAAATTATTGCAAAATTGGTTGTAATCACAAATATCAAATGCTGACAACATCAAAAAAATTAAAATATCAACAATAATTTAGCTAATTCTTTACTCTTAACTTTTTAATATGATAAAATTCAGTTGTAACTCACGTGTATATTCCAAAATTGTTCGCAATTGATTCAAAGTAGCCTTTCTGATTACCTATTTTTTTTGCAAATATAATAAATGTGCAGAATCATCAGTTCTACAGTTTTCTTTTGTGTATAGATAGTATTTGTATTAACACACATATTACTATAAAGCAAATAACTTTTGGTAACCAAAATGCCTTAGAGAAGGGTAAATTAAAAAAAAACTGGCGCATTAAGTAATATATTTTTATTATAATCAAAGTGTTACATAATTGTAAAAAAAAGTATGTGAATCAATATGATATTTTGCCTACCAATCTAACTGTATAGCATAACATAATTTAGCATGGTTTTCTATACTTATATTATAAATAGAACAGATTGGACGAACTTAAAAAGTACTGAACCGATCGGCATAGGGATATCTGGAAGTAGTTAAAAGGATATAAAATACTTTTCATCTCAATTTAGAGTTACTAGGGTAATATTTTTTGCAGTAACGTTGCATACAATGAACTTGATATCTGTAGGGGCAGAATAGCTGTATTTACGATACGGACCGATAGTTCCCTCGGCAAGGGTTTTTCTGCGGGTGAAACCGCGGGGCACTAGTACGTGGTCATAACATTCCTATGATCAGAAAGAATAAAAATAAAAATGACATTGTGACGGTTATACGACGTAACTTGTAAAAATCGAAAACAAAAATTGTTGGACTATATCATGTAATTACAACATATTTCTTGTTTAAAAAATATTTTCTCACAAATAACAAATTCCCCTTGTAAGCAATTTGACACAATAAACCTATAACAAATTAAACTTTCATCCATTACATTACATCTAAACTACCTACTACTAAGTATAAAACTAAGCGCAAAAAGAGCTTTACACACAATGGTTTATTAACACACATATTGTTATTGTAACTTAATTTATACAAGTTTATCACATAATATTTACCCAAAACGTTTTGACATAATGTATTTTCCACTGTTTGATAAAGTAGCTACAGTGAATGGGAATAAATTATCAAAGGAATTGTAAGACGACAAACAACAATTCTTTATTCGTATCACCAGTAACTATTTCAAATCCACGAACATGAGCATTTAATACTAAATTTTCCATAGGCAAGTAAACAATAATAACTACATTTCGATCTATAATCAAGTTATACAATTATTTTAACAGCATCCATAAAAAATAAAAAAATGAAAAATTGTGACATAGTCATTCGCAGACTTATCCAATGAAATCTGAACTTGATTAAAAACTTACAATAATGTTCACCAAAATATTTATCTTAAACATGTTATTTATGTCAATTTCGTCGATGAAGTGCCAGACGTGTAATAAAAAAAATAACCAATTTATAACAAAATAAAAGTAACACTGTATAAACAGTTTCCAATTAATTAAAGATTTCTAAATTTTTAGGATTTTCAATGATATTTTTTAGCTAAATAGTTAGAATTGACACGCTAAAGATATTAGCATTTCATCGAAATAATGTAACGTATACAGGGTGGAAACGCTTAGTGATCTCACTCGATTATTTCCAAACTATATATCGTATCGACATACTGATTTTTGATCCTGAAAGTGCTTCACGAGCTCTTTATAATGTTATGAATAATGGTTTATAAAATAAACTGGATGTATTCGAAAATCAAATGTTTTTAGCTTCCATACTTTTAGTATGGCGACAGGGCACTCATAGCATGATACGTAAATAATTTTGATTAGTAATACAGTTTTAACTTTTTTTAATACGTCATCACTACTCGTTTAAGAACGCAAAACTTTTTTGTACACACAACATTGTAGGTACTTTTTTAGCGACATTCCTTATAATTTTCTTTTATTAAACCGAAGCAAACTAATTGAATGAATGCAACCAGTTCGGTTTATTGAGGTACTCTTTTATAATAAAGCGAAGTAGAGTGTAAACATGCAAAATAAAGACATGTGTATCTACTACCTATCACAATTATTGATACAGATATTAATTATTGCATAATATATTTTTAATTACGTACCTATGTCATCTTACTTCATGTCGCCATACTATATGTATGCAAGACAAAAACATTAAATTTTTGGATAGATTCAATTTATTTTATAAACCATTATTGATAGAGCTTGTAAAGAACTTTTAGGATAATTAGTCAGTATTTCGATATTGTGTATGGTTGAGTGATATCACTGAGTGGTTCCACCCTGTATATCAAACAATATTAAAATTTTCAAGAATCTTATAAACAATGTGTATGTATATTTAACCTACTATATTATATATTACCTTAACACGTGAAATACAATTCCCTTCGCGTTCTTCATCAGGGTAACAACAGTTTAATACATGAAATATTAATTATTACATGGCAACAGCCAATTACGCGGTCCTCATCTCTCATATCATCTCATATGGCAAAAACTGCGGCCCAGAACTCAGACCCAATTCATTTTCTTTTTCTTTTAATATTTATTGCTGGCTGGACGTCCGCGAAAAACTAAAACAAAAAAAATTTTAGATTACACTATTTATATCTTCTAATATGTATGATTAAATTTATCGTTACATCAGGAATGATGAGAGAATAAAAAGTATCTACAATATCTTTGCAAGCCCCTTTACAGATCCACAATGTTTTCAAGTGTGTGTCTACCGTTATAACAGGAATCTCGTCTTCGATTTTGTAAATTGATCTAAATTTTCTTTTTTACTTTAGAAAAATACAAGCTTTTTTTTGAAACATTTTCCATTTAGTTAACTCCTAGCTCTTTTAAATATGTTTTTCAACTGTGTCAAAAGCCAGGCATGTAGGCAGATAGCATCTTCAAATGTAAGTATAAAGGAGATTCCATATTACTTCAGAAAAGGTAAAAAAAATACTATTATGCATCGATCTAAACAACCAAATATGACCGCGACCGAAATTTTGTAGCTTACGTTGTATTGTTGCTCTTCTAGTCATTGGTTTAGAATGAGTCCTACTAGCTTATTAAAAGGGTCACGTTTCAGCATATCTAGTTGTTTATATCGATGTTATTATGTATTCTGCTTTCATTTTTACTAGGTGAGAAAAGAAATACTTACCGAAAGCAATTCCCTATGTCTGATTTTGCTTTCGTTGTCTTTCGTGTTCTTTGTTAAGGGACGACAAAAATCATTTCAACTTCAGGGTATACATTTTTGAAGTATGTTTCTAGCTGTTGAAAAATAAAAATACTTCATTTTGTGCATTTGCGTGTTTGATTCTGTATCATAATGTACTATTGAGGTACAAGTGAACTAAGTTAGTCATTACACATGAGGATTTTAGCCTGAACCGAAAGGTGAAGGCGTAATGGAGCCGAGTATGTAGTGAACATAGATCACGAGTATCATACGATGGTCGCAGATTTTTGTTGGACATTAAAACGAGATGTCCCAACGTGCAGTTACAAAAGACAAGCAAAACGACCCAAAAAATCATCTGAATAATTTTTTTTAAATGATTATCGTTAAAAGTAAGCACAATTTTTGTTTTTCAATAAAAAAAATTTTCTACGTAATTGGCTGTTTGCAATTTTTTTTACACACATATCTTGACTACCCATTAGCTAAGGTATAAAAAAAGTAGTGGCGAACAACGGCAAAAAAAAAGTTATTTTTTTGTTGACCAGTGTAATGATTCGGGCTCGCCTCGCTTAGTCTTCGGGTGACAGTAGAGGAGTGGGAAAGCGTACCTACCACATTGCATTTTATGACCAAGCAGTGGTAGTTTGCACGCAGAATGTAGTACACACCCTGGCTGCTGGCAAACCCTGTGAAGGAATGCCGACCCACTTTGTGGCATATGTAGAAAAATTGCCAAAAAAATTTCCAGGTTGACTTATATTGTGCATTATTAACCATGATGTTTTGATGTGTTTTAGGCCAGTCAATGCGATTTGTCCACCTACTGGCAGCAGAAACTTTTTTTAAGTTTCTGCCCCCCCCCCCCATGGTCCAAAATAAAAAAAAAATAAAAAAAAAATTTTTGGACATTACAGACATGCTCTTTGCCTCAAATACGAACGACAAAGGTGCTATACCGTGGTGTGGTAAGACCATGCCGGAAATCTCCATAACAGCGGGAGATCCAACGGGCGTTGCCTAAACTAGACCTTCATAAGTAGAGTGGACCAGACAGTATCCCAGCAGTAGTGCTTAAACAGTGAGGTCCTGAGTTTTGTCTTGTGCTTATCTGCTTCTTCGTGCTTTCCTACCACACTAGGCAGTTTTCACGGAAGACTGCGAATGTGCACCTGGTGCCCAGAAAGGGTGATTGTTCAGATTCATCGAATTAAAGGCCAATCGCTATTACCTCTCTCTTCTCCAAGATGATGGAGCGTGTGATTAATTCACAACTTCTAAGATACCTATAAAAACACGACCCGATCAGCGACCGTCAGTATGGGTTTCGTCATGGTGACTTTCTAATTTATCTCACACACCGATAGGCACTAGCCATTAAGAGTCAGGGTGATACATTGGCATATAGCCTGGACATAGCAAAGGCGTGCGATCGGGTCTGGCACCGGGGACTTCTATCGAAGTTGCCACCTTACAGACTATCGCAAGTCCAGCCGCACATGGAGTACTACTGCTATCTCTGGGCGGGTGCAGCCGGATACCAGCTTGGCCCCTTGACTCGCTTCAACGACGGCCTGTGAGAATCGTCGACGATCCCAAAGTCACAAGGCCTATCGAAGCCTTAAGTCTGAGGAGAGATTTTGCCTCCCTGTGTGTGTTCTACCGCTAGTATAGTGGGCTGTGTTCTGAGGAATTGTTCGCAATGATGCCAACGGCTACTACCATCACAACAGTCGCCATCGCCATTCGTCGTAAGAACCTAAATGGTTACGTACATCAACGGGGCGGCATCATGAAACTAGGCGCTCTCATCTGCTCAGATTCACTTCACTAAGGGCCACTTGCGCTCCTCAGGGTTAGCGCCATTTTTGTCAAGTTATAAAGTTAACCTGAGTCAAAGTCATATTTGTCTTGCGCTACTACTTAACCCGGGTCACTGCCGAGTTAAATATTAAAAATTTAACCCGCATCCATCGGAGGGTTAAGTCGCTAACTCCGCCATATTGCGTCAACATTTTTAAGTTAAATTTGTTTTCATATCGATTTTCTGGTTAAATTTATATTATTTTTCGACTGTGAGTAGTTACCTATAACTATAAATAGGCAAGTAGGTAGATAACATTTAATTTTCTGACGAATACATTTACTAAAACCATTTTAATAGAACTGTGCAAGAACAAAGTGTTTAGGTATTTTAAAAGTATGTGAAAATAAAAGTTTTACTCACTATTGTCAGATAATATATATAGGCATGTACACTGAATTCCGAGGTTCATTATTTTTGCTTCTGTTGCCTGCAGGCATTCAAGGTACCTAGGTTTTTTCTCGATATTCAACACATACACATAGGCAAAGACTCCACCGTAGAAAAAAATGGAGCAAGAACGAATGCGTTAAGACAACGAAAGATCTTTAGTAAGTAGGTCCATTTTTAACACTTTCTACTTTCACAATTCAAATTAAATAAATATGTAGTGAATAAACCGACAAACTGAGTACCTACGTACGAGTATAATGCAAAACATGGAATAAGACCATTTTTAAAAGCATCTTCCATTCCTAAAACGTCTTCATAAACATCTGGCGTTCGGCTGCATGGCTTCACGAAGGAGTCGAAGGACGATATAATAAGGTATTATCTTTGAAAGTTCATTGTAGAAGAATAACAGAGATTATAAAAAGAGACAGATTTATTGTTTCTAACAAGAGAGAGCGAGACACATATATACTTATGTAGGAATTTCTTATTTAGGCGGTTTATAATAGGATGCACATTTATTTTTATTATGTTGTCACTTCTGAGGAATAGTTAACTTTCTGTTTCTGCAAGACAATTGACGAGTTATCTAGTTATACATTTGACCCAGGTTTAGTTATTTAGCTAGTTATTTATTTAACTCTGAATCTTCCGCAAGTCGGCCTAAATGCATTAGTCACGGCAAGACAAAGGAAGACAGGGAAAGGATTCGATGTGAACCATTTAGTCGCTATTGATTCATTGCACTTACAACAACGCATCTTTGAGCAATGCCGGTTTTAATTTGGAGACACTGGTATAAACGGGTGATGCCGTAGATCATGTGTTTGTCCCTGTGATAAATTTGGCAGTTGCAGCTAACGCCGTATTCGTTGCTATTGCTAAAAATATTCGGGCTCGGTTGATTGGTCATCGCGCGACAAAATTCCGGTTAAGCGTTAGGTACCTGAGCCACATTTTATGATTAAACAAAGGCAGTTAACACGAATATAGTACAACCCTTGCAGAACGACCCGGATTCCGAAAAAGTAACATTGGTAATATTTAGCGGACTAGGCTAAAATTTTGCAGGGCGACTGATCTTTACCCTGTGCATTGTGTGGGTGTCGGACAGTCAATGTGGTTAGCTACCGCAAATATCCCCCTCGTCCTCGTCCAGTGTTCAAATCTGACTTAATTTTCATGGTTCGTTAAGAATTGGAAATGGGGGTATATTATTCTGTCTCTAGTCTTTAATTTTACCACTTATTACTCTAAAGTACGAAGTGATTTACGACGTATGGGACATATGAAAAGCACGCACATAACATTGGTTACTCCCTTTCGGGATTAAAACCGTGACGTATAACATATACATTTCTCATTGGATCGGTGTAAAATATTGCATTTCTTGATAATAAATTAATTTGTAAAAATTGCAAACAATACCTGCTATCACTTTGAACAAAGGTATTCGTTGCTACTTCTGCATACAATAAATTAACGCAATAACAACGAAATATTTATCCAGGGCTTATAATTGAAATTAAGTAAATGTTACAAAACAAAACTACTTTTGGCATCAAAAAAAAAAAAAAAAATTTCCAAACTCATGCAAGTTTTGTTCGTTACTATTGTTAAGACTTTATTAAACTGCATAGCAAAATTAAATTTGCTTGAGTTATTAAATAATGTTACACGTGTTTGGTAATAAATTGGCTAAAACTTACTTTTTATTGTTAGTGAAAGCCACTTGTTCTTGTTACTAAGCCGTTTTTTAAGATTGCAAAGATAATTATCAATTTTAACAAATCTTAGCTTTGCTAATATAGGGACCTAAAGATTAGCAATATCAGCAATATTATCTAACCGTGGTATGTAAAAGTCGTTAACAGATACAGCTAATTACAATTGATAAATATTTTTGTAGATTCGAATAAGTCTTTAGCCCTGATGAATAAAAAGTTGGCAACAATCGCGAATTTTTCTCAAATCTTCTAACTAAAATTCATTATGCAGCGCAGCCAATTGCTCTTGCTTGCAGTAAGTAAGGCTGTGGTGGTGTTGCTAATATATTATAAGTAGCAACGTAGAAATCCGCAGCAAAATACGTTTAGCTCCTGTTGGTAAATCATTTTTTTCCGTGTACACTACAACAAATCTCCAGTCTTTTGGAATTTCGTCCAGGAAAGAAAAGCTTAGAGCAATAATAAATCTAAGATTTATTGAGCAATGTTGTGTTTTATTAAAACTAAATAGCATAATAAACTCGACGAATCAAAATTCAATTTTATAGTTACAATAGTCATTTGAAGGATAACAGAAAATTATATGCAATCTTATATTACTTTGGTCTGTTTTGATTTATTTATATTATTGTAGTGAGGGCTTAAAAATACTGAAAAAAAACCAAGGATTCTACTATCAACCAAATTTCTTCAATTCCGCTTCCAAATAATACCTCCTTTACATTTGAACCTCTCTCTGATTGTAATATAATTAGATAATCCTTTCTCTAAAAACTAAAGTAGTGGGTAATGACGGCTTAGGCCGAGAACTGATCGCCAAACCTTGATAATATTTTGCCTCATATTACCCATATTATTAACTTTTCGCTGTAGGTTGCTTTCCAACTTCCTGGAAAATGGCACACATAATACCCATTCCTAAAAAAACTGACGTAGGGTCACTACGCACAATATAGACCTATATCAATTTTGCCCTTTTTGTCCAAAGTTCGATAACGAGTAGTACATCACCAGTTCTAAATTTTCATAAATCGCAACAATTTTTAAAATAGATTCCAGTCCGGATTTCGTCCAGCACATAGTGCGTCAAAGGCCCTAATTAATACCACTGATGACATTCGACGAGCCATGGACGCCGAAAACTGACACTACTTGTTCTTTGAGATTTCAGTAATGCATTCAATTGCGTCAACCATGATATTCTCATGTCTATCATTCGCTCCCTAAATATGTCACCATTAGCGGCACAATGGTTCCAATCGTATCTTCAGGGGCGTCAACAACGTGTTGAGACGAGTTTTAATCTGATTGCACCAGAAATGTTGATTTTAGCGTACCTCAACGCGGCATGCTATCTACTATTATTATTCTCAGTGTTTATAAACGCTTCTGTCTCAGAAATCAATTTCAGCCATTACCATCTTTATGCTGATCTTCTAACGTAGACGAAGTTATAGGATGTATAAATATAATGAATAAAGATCTTGAATCTAAAATAAACTGGACTGAACAATATGGCCTTTCTCTTAACTCTGCTAAAACACAAGTCATAATGTATACCTAATACGTAGGTAATAAGGCACTCCTAAAAAAAGTTGACCAAAAAAATGTACCACCTTTAAGTTTTAACGGGTTGCATCTCAATTATTGCTAGCAGGTAAAACATCTAGGCCTTATAATGGCAAATGATCTTTCTTGGTCACATCATGTCACCGAGGTCAGTAAAAAAAACTTTTCAACGATGCATTCCCTAAAAAGTATGAAACACTTTTTACCTTAATCAGCTAAGGTTACGCTACCTTTTGCTAGTACCTTTTGCTTCCCATTATTAACTATGCAGATTTATGCTATCCCGTCATAACTGAAGAACTGCTTAACAAACTCGACCGCCTTCTTAACTTATGCATCAGAAATACTTATCTTCTGACATTTATTTGTGACATTCTTAATAATCCTTTATCTCCTCCTTATTTAATAGAACGATTTGAGTTTTTGGGTTCTCAAGAGCGACAGATACGGTTTTACCGTTTTATTCTCCTCCGCACCCTTGCGCATAATACGACATTTTATTCGGATGCGTTCACGGTGACAACAGTTTGTTTGTGACATAATTTACCAGTAAATATTCATAATGCAAAGTCACTAGAGAGCTTAAAAGCTTTACTGCATCAGTACTATAGCGACGTCCAAAATACATAGGTGCCTTTTAGTGTCTACATATATATGCATTATATATAATTTGTCACCTTCTTATTTACATATAAAACTTTATGATATTATTTTTACATAAGTACTATCTTTTATCACTAAATCTATTATCATTATTGAAGCTACTACGATCTATTACAATAAACACTGCACAACACCTTATTTATATCTAGATTACCAATGGTTAGCTGGTAGAAAATGCCTGAAGGCATTAAGTTCCCCTATGTACAAAGTTAGTGCAATAAAGATTATTATTATTATTATTGTTTTAAAAGGTTTTTAGAAGAAACTTGGCTGCGTTATAACAGGAACCTTTGTGCAAAATTTCAAGTCTCTGGACATGAAAACATCGGAAATCAATAAATATGAGAATTATTTTCATCCTTTATTCTGAAAATGATCATCAGCTCCTGGGGAGATGATTTTCCAAAAACAGATAACACGTTTATCTTATTTTTTTAACTTAAATACAAGTAACAATTTTTAATTTACAGAAATTATGGATTTCCGAACAAACATTTATCCCCCATTTTACCCCTTTAGGGGATGATTTTGTAAAATTAATTCTCAGTGTTTGCTTTCTAATTGGTTCCTCGTCGCAAAATTTTAAGCCTGTAGCTTGATACAAAATATCTTCTATTTTATTAGCTAGTGCCGGATTATTATCCATGAGCGGAGAAATAAGCCATCTTAAATCCAATTTTTTTTTAAATACAAAGTTGACGGATTTCCATACAAACTTTCACCTCCATGTGCAGCAACAAATGATGAAAGAGATTTTTTTACAGAAATAGTTTATGGGCCTGAGAGTGTCATAGGTTACTTTTTATCCCGATTAAGAGTTACCACAGCAACATTTTTTTATTAGCATTTTTTACGCATATTTCGAATATTTTATTCATTAGCAACGTACCGGAGCACCCAAATGACAAGATTTTTAGCACAGACGTAGCTGAAATGATAAAGATAGATATAGGACAATTTTAAGTTATCCCACTGGAACATTTCTGCATTTTTTACGCATATTTCGATGGCCTTTAAGCCAAAATTTGGCATAGAGATTGTTGTCCCTTAAAAGGACATACGCTACTTTTCTCAGATGCTACAAAAAACCTACGTCTGTGACCGAGTTTATAGCGAGCTGAGAAGGACAAAACAACGTTCACCGGGACCACTAGTATTTTTTTTTTCTGAACTGACAATGTATTTGGCTGTTGCATCCATTACTTTTTTGGGCAAGTCTCTGAAGGAGCCTCAGCCCGTATAGCGCCCAACGCTCAAGGGCTCCCCGTGGGGGGAGCCTCGGCTTGGGTTGTCGCTCTCGGGGGCTTCCCTTCGACCGGCTTGAGTCTCGAACCCGAAGGTGAGTCACCGCCAGGAGGGGAGTTCCCCGTTATTAAGAGTAGTATTATACTTAGTTATTTGTTATGCAAGGCTGGAAAGTTACTTTTTGGCATGAGTGCCTATATTGAATACCGAGCAAGCAAAGGCTTCAAGATTTAACCCACAAACGAATCGAATGGTTTTAAAATTGAATCCTGAGCAAAGCGAGCTAAATTTAACACACAATTTTTCATCTTACTACGGCAAGAAAAATACATACAAGAAAAACAATAATTAGTATTTAATTACTTATAAATTGAACAAGTTTACTTATTTTTAACAGTTTAATTAAGTATTGGTAGCATGATAACAACATAATAAGTCTCTTAAATAGGTTAAGCGCCTTTTGTTTTTTTTGTTTGTTTTTGTAGGATTTATAAAAGAAAATTGCGATTTATGCAAGCGCATAAAATAGGCTTTTAAACGCAGATTTTAAACGATTAAGTGAGTCTTTTGGAGGCAGTGAGATAAAAAAATAATTATATGACATCTTACTTACCTTTGATTCCTCATTCTCATAAAATTTTCAATTATTTTTATATTTATACTTCTGTAGATGCGTAGAGCGCTGCACAAAATTTTAAGTCGATAGAATTTGTAGTTACTGAGTAAACTAGTTGTGACATACAGACAGACGGACAGACACTGAAGTCCTACCATATCAAAAAGTAGATATTAAAAGATATAGTCCCAAAAAGTAATTGCTACATGCCCAAGCAAATCTCCATAAGATAGATGTTTTCTACGTAGGTAAGCCTAGTTATTCTTCTGGTAATTATCCGAAATATCACTGGCAAGGTTCCCAAGAGGGAGTTATCTGAGTAGGTAAGAGGAAGTTGAGAACTTTAGTCATATGCACACGGGTCGTTAACAAGGAAAATGTCAAAAGCATGCATTTCAGGTTGTACGTTCAGGAAAATCGACATTGATGTAATTAATGACTCGCAACTCACTATGGAAGGTAGATACATATGTTGAACTTTAGGGTTGTTGACCTGCTCTATACGACTAATTAGCTAGCTTAATGTTGTAACTACTACGATATTATCGTTTATTTATTTAGTTAGTAGTAATATTAAGAAGATACAATCCGCAACGCATCGTAACGTGTATAATACAAACGAATTTCCTACTTGTTTTGGACATTTACTAATCAAATACTGTTAAATTTCGTAGGCATGCTCTCAAGCCGAATATCTATCTTAAAAAAGGTTTTTATTAACTTTTAATCTTATTCGAGATCATTTATATGAAAAACTAGAATTTTGTATAGAATTTAAACCCTATAATTTAATAGAAAACTGGCACATTGCAGACCTATATAGTTATTTATTCCTAGAACATATCTTCAAACTGTCGTGGTTATATTTTAACATTTTTTTTTTTTATTTAACAATTACCGTTATATTTTAACATCTTTAACTCAAAACAAAGTTTCATCCCGCCGTCTGTAGCGATATAAAAACTTTGGCGATATACGCTTGCTCCTTTAAACCACGCAGCAATTGCGGTCTTCATCAAAAGATAGAGTGATTCAAGAGGTAGGTTTAGGCCGAGCGCACATTACGAAAAAAATCAAATATCAAAATTCTCTCTCGCCGGACGCGCACTCCGTGCATACATTTTGTACTTGATCACATTGAAAAAGAGATATTTCTATCGGAAATTACGCGTAGTATGCGGCCGGCCATCATACGCATAGTTTAATATTGTTTGCTATTTACTAATCAAATACCACGACACTTTAAAGACATGTTTCAGTAATAATTATTTTATAGGTCTACAGTTTGCCAGTTATCTTTTAAATTGTGAAGGTTAAATAAATAGGTTTAATTTATCATACAAATGGTCTTATCTAAGATTTCAAGTTGATAAAATCATTTTTCAGGATTTAGGTAACCACAGACATAGATAATATTCAGCTTATATCATGTGTACAAAATTTTACAGTGTTTGATCAGTACATATCAAAAATAAGTACGTAATTCGTTTGTATGTAGCATGGTGCAAGACGCCGCGAATCCTGAGAACGTATTCTGGCATACAAAGAATATACATCTAACGCAATGAAATTCTACGAGTAGCATTTGTATTAAGCAAAGGCTATAAACAGCAGGGTAACACTGCCCCTGAAGCTTTTTAGAAATATCTTCTTTTAATAACTCTAATAAGAATGCGAATTTCAAATCATTATTATATATAATTTTAAAGAGATTGCTGTAAACTTTTTGTAATTCATATATCAAATTTAATGAGAATTGGATATAAAGCTTTTGCAAGGTGATGTCATTTTAAGTATTTATTATATTCATTCCCATGTCCCACCTGAGCCCGTTTATCGTGTTATTTTGCCTCATTGGCGGTGAAGGTGGTACGGTGTGGGCCCTGGACGATTGTGTTGACTGTTGATTTTGTTAAGTGCCTATGTGCTATGAAATACCTCCTAACTGTTATGACTTGCTTACTGGAGTGATAGTATATACTTTGAACCCACTCATGTTACTGTAATAGAGCCACAGTTCTATTTACTTAACGTAATTGATTTATACACTAGCTTTTGCCCGCCCTAAATTTGGTTATCAGCGTAGGATTCCTACGGCAATTATAGAAAAAAAACCACTCTCATTTGACGTTTTCTCTCTCTCTTTCTTTCTCTCTCCCTCTTTCTCTCTAAAATAATAAATAATTAACTAAAAAACTACTAAAAACTAATTAACTAATAGATTAAACTCGCAATCTTGGTGCTATATACAAACTTTGAACCCCTGTTTTACCCCTATAGGGGGTGATATTTGGAAAGTCTTTCCTTAATGCACGCCCACATCACAATAGCACACATATATCACAATATATGTGTGCCAAATTTAAGCTCGATCCGTCCAGTGGTTGGAGCTGTGTGTTGATAGATCGCAGTCAGTCAGTCAGTCAGTCAATAACGTTTCCCTTTATATATACAGAAGATTACATCATGAGGGTAATTAAGAGGAAAAAGTTTTAAAAAAGCCTTCATTTAACAAGTTTTATTGCGCAACTAATTTTCTGACCCGGTGTTCATAAATCAAAACTACAGTCATCATATTGAAATGGTGTTAACTTACAAAGACACTAGCAACCAAACACCCAAGTTCAGAAGGTGTGAAAAGTTTGTTTCACTGTAAGTAGGTACCTATAGATCTATTTAAAGAACGCTTTAGCTAGTATTTTGACCGCAGTGGCCGCCGTAAATTTTAGCGAACCACTGTATACTTTTTTTTACACAAAACGTTCTAAAAAACAACTTATCTGTACCTACTTCACACTTTTTAATTAAGCACTCTTTTAAAATTTGTTTTGTACAAGGTTGATAGGAATCGAGAACATATAACAGTAGTAACTCTAGTTACAAGTAGCGTATATTAATTCCTAAGGAAACCGAGATAAGATACGGTACCGATTTCGATGAATATACCGTTTTACAAATATCTAGAGAAAATCAAAAGAAAATCATTCCAACAATAATTTTATTGCTTAAACTATGTTAATATTAGGCAAATACTTAACTTTGTTAACCAAAATAATAACAGTATTTAATTATTTTTTTTTTTTTTTTTTTTTTTAATTTAATTTATTTATTATTAATTGCAGTATAACAGTTTGTAAACCATATCACTACAATACATTTAAAACACATACATTTCAAATACAAAAAAGTATTAAAGTACTTATTACTTTTCGCGCATATAACCTTCAATAAAATAAACAGTCTAATTTTATGGTTAAAAGATGTTACCTTTTACGTTTAACTAGAACGTGTAAGCAAGTAACAAGATACACAGAACGAAGATTGCCTGTGGCTGACTGTTGACTCTGACCATGTCAGCTAACCTTATCTAAGCTTCCCCTGCCCCAGCCAAATGCCTCGGAGATACTTTGCACTTTGGAGAAGGTACGTATTTCAGAAATAAATAATATCGTACATTTTCCTATGCAGGTAGTTTGATATATATATTTATCCGTATATAAAATATTTTGACTTGTAAGCTTTAAATAGAATATTAATTCTTTCCAATTTTTGGATCATTCTCACTAGATCCATTGTCCAGATCCATAATGGATCTAGTGAGATTTTATTTTCTCAATAGATCCATTTTTAAAAGTATGTATCTACTGAGAAGTATTTGTCTCGCTAGATCCGTTAACCAGAACCAGATTTGAAAGTGTGGGTCTACTAAGGAATTTCATTCTCACTAGATTCAGTTGTGGATCTGATAAAAAAAAAACCCCTTACGGTCTGTTGGTATCCTTCTATTGCAATAGATTCAATGTTTTGCTATTAAACCTTATTCCATGATCATCTATGACCTCTAAGAGTAGTACAAATGAGGTGCATGCATGTCATATTGACATTGCAATTTTATTATGGTTATCGAAATATCATTATTGTTTAAATTGCATAATTTAAGAAATATTGCGGAGAAAAATTAGTGACGAAGTAAAGTTTATTAAAAGTGGACGTGGAACAGTATTATTATGTGAGGGCTACAGATTTCATAAACATGTTCATAATTAAAGTGGCATTAGCCTCTGGCGTTGCGAGTACTACAAAAAGTCAAAATTAAATTGTACTGGATCACTATCTTTAAACGCGCTGAGTGATTATTTTTTTGTCTATCGGATATTCTGTGACGGTATACGTACTAACCCAACCACGCGTTTTTTCCGTCGGTTCAACTACAATGTGAAACTGGTTGAACCAACGGGAAATACCCTAAACGACGGCTGTATATTTTCATTTTCCCACACTCTTTTACCTATATACACTTATTGTTTTAGGACCAATACATTATAAGACGGAGAGGACATTGCGAAGCTTGCAAACCTGATGTTGCACATAATTGCATTGAAAGTACAATAAGCGATTACTGTGATGAGGCTACATATGGCAAAGAACCTGCTCCTCGCATATTTAAAAAGGCACTTTCTTATATAGAAAGCAAAGGATGGCATTTGGCATCTAATAAACCAGTTCTTACTTTTGATCAAAAGAAATCAGGGATATACCGTCAAAAAAACAAATTGGCTAATGTTAAAAAAAACAAATTGGCTAATGTTAAAAAAACCAAAGCTAATAGTCCAGAAGAGGTAGAAATACCTAAGCAGTATGAGTACTTTTTACTTGCAGATTATTGCCATGACGGTATGAGAATTGTTGTATTTAGTTCAAAAGACGCTCGAATTCGTCTAAAACTATTAACAAATTACTTTATGGATGGGACTTATCAAGCTTGTCCAACACCTTTTCGTCAGATCTATGTCATTCAAGCAGATATAGGCAGCGACTCAAATAGTACTAATATAGTGCCATTGGCGTTTGCTTTTATGACTCGTCAAACGACAAAGGCATATACGGTCCTATTTAACTTAATCAAAGCCCAGGTTCCGGACTGGCAGCCCAAGAAAGTGACAATTGATTTCGAAAAAGCAGCTATGCTTGCACTGGCAAAAATTAATGTAGAGATTAATGGTTGTCACTACCATTTTTCTAATGCCCTGTATCGCAAAGCGGAAGCTTTAGGCATAAAGCTAACTAAAATCAACAGAAGGATAATTTCTCTATGCAGTAAACTTGCTTTACTTCCTGAAAATATTATTGAAGATGGTTGGGATTACATTAAAAGAGAAATTTCACAAAATCAGGACAAGCTAAGTAAATTTGTAAATTACTTTCAAAAATACTGGATGAATGGCTACTATTATAGAATCTGGTGTGTGTATGGGCTACGCCATCGCACTAATAACAGCATAGAAGGCTGGAACGACAACATAAATACAAATATTAACAAAAATGAAGTGCAGTTTTTACAGATACTGCACATTTTACATCAAGAAGCATCACTGACTTCACTCAATTGTGACCGTTGGGAAAGATATAAAAAAAGATTATCACCTAAACGCCGCAAAATAAGGGTTCAAAATGATGATTGCATTTTATTTGCACAAATGCAGCTCGTTAATGGCGAAATTGGCGTTGGCCACTTTTTAGAAAAATTACGTTGATAATTAGGTATCATTTTTGTTACAAAATATGTAATTGAAGAAAAATAGTAGTTTCTTCACACAAATATTTGTCATCTGAAATATAGATCTTCATAAGGTATATCATTTCTGTAAACAAACTACAAGTCTACGATCAATAGTTACGGAGATATAGACGTTTCTTGTTTGACAGCTGTCATTTGAAATAAAGATCTTGATGAGATCCATCACTTCTGTAAAAAATCTAGCCTATAATTAATAGTTTTGGAGATAAAGCCGTTTCTAGTTTGAGAGCTGTCGCCCGAAATGAAGATCTTGATGAGATCAATCACTTCTGTAAAGGAACTCCTAGTCTACGACCAATAGTTATCGAGATATAGGCCTTTCTAGTTTGACAGCTGTCATTTGAAATAAAGATCTTGAAGAGATCTATCATTTCTACGAAGGAAACTACTAGTCTACCATCAATAGTTACGGAGATATAGACCTTTCTAGTTTGACAGCTGTCATTTGAAATAAAGATCTTGATGAGATCTATTACTTCTGTAAAGAAACTACTAGTCTACGATTAATAGTTACAAAGATATAGACCTTTCTAGTTTGACAGCTGTCATTTGAAATAAAGATCTTGATGAGATCTATAACTTTTGTAAAATAACTACACTTGTAAGATCAATAGTTTCATTTTTTTTAATACATTACAAATACCAATACATTATAAGACGGAGAGGACATTGCGAAGCTTGCAAACCTGATGTTGCACATAATTGCATTGAAAGTACAATAAGCGATTACTGTGATGAGGCTACATATGGCAAAGAACCTGCTCCTCGCATATTTAAAAAGGCACTTTCTTATATAGAAAGCAAAGGATGGCATTTGGCATCTAATAAACCAGTTCTTACTTTTGATCAAAAGAAATCAGGGATATACCGTCAAAAAAACAAATTGGCTAATGTTAAAAAAAACAAATTGGCTAATGTTAAAAAAACCAAAGCTAATAGTCCAGAAGAGGTAGAAATACCTAAGCAGTATGAGTACTTTTTACTTGCAGATTATTGCCATGACGGTATGAGAATTGTTGTATTTAGTTCAAAAGACGCTCGAATTCGTCTAAAACTATTAACAAATTACTTTATGGATGGGACTTATCAAGCTTGTCCAACACCTTTTCGTCAGATCTATGTCATTCAAGCAGATATAGGCAGCGACTCAAATAGTACTAATATAGTGCCATTGGCGTTTGCTTTTATGACTCGTCAAACGACAAAGGCATATACGGTCCTATTTAACTTAATCAAAGCCCAGGTTCCGGACTGGCAGCCCAAGAAAGTGACAATTGATTTCGAAAAAGCAGCTATGCTTGCACTGGCAAAAATTAATGTAGAGATTAATGGTTGTCACTACCATTTTTCTAATGCCCTGTATCGCAAAGCGGAAGCTTTAGGCATAAAGCTAACTAAAATCAACAGAAGGATAATTTCTCTATGCAGTAAACTTGCTTTACTTCCTGAAAATATTATTGAAGATGGTTGGGATTACATTAAAAGAGAAATTTCACAAAATCAGGACAAGCTAAGTAAATTTGTAAATTACTTTCAAAAATACTGGATGAATGGCTACTATTATAGAATCTGGTGTGTGTATGGGCTACGCCATCGCACTAATAACAGCATAGAAGGCTGGAACGACAACATAAATACAAATATTAACAAAAATGAAGTGCAGTTTTTACAGATACTGCACATTTTACATCAAGAAGCATCACTGACTTCACTCAATTGTGACCGTTGGGAAAGATATAAAAAAAGATTATCACCTAAACGCCGCAAAATAAGGGTTCAAAATGATGATTGCATTTTATTTGCACAAATGCAGCTCGTTAATGGCGAAATTGGCGTTGGCCACTTTTTAGAAAAATTACGTTGATAATTAGGTATCATTTTTGTTACAAAATATGTAATTGAAGAAAAATAGTAGTTTCTTCACACAAATATTTGTCATCTGAAATATAGATCTTCATAAGGTATATCATTTCTGTAAACAAACTACAAGTCTACGATCAATAGTTACGGAGATATAGACGTTTCTTGTTTGACAGCTGTCATTTGAAATAAAGATCTTGATGAGATCCATCACTTCTGTAAAAAATCTAGCCTATAATTAATAGTTTTGGAGATAAAGCCGTTTCTAGTTTGAGAGCTGTCGCCCGAAATGAAGATCTTGATGAGATCAATCACTTCTGTAAAGGAACTCCTAGTCTACGACCAATAGTTATCGAGATATAGGCCTTTCTAGTTTGACAGCTGTCATTTGAAATAAAGATCTTGAAGAGATCTATCATTTCTACGAAGGAAACTACTAGTCTACCATCAATAGTTACGGAGATATAGACCTTTCTAGTTTGACAGCTGTCATTTGAAATAAAGATCTTGATGAGATCTATTACTTCTGTAAAGAAACTACTAGTCTACGATTAATAGTTACAAAGATATAGACCTTTCTAGTTTGACAGCTGTCATTTGAAATAAAGATCTTGATGAGATCTATAACTTTTGTAAAATAACTACACTTGTAAGATCAATAGTTTCATTTTTTTTAATATATAAAATAAAATAAAAAATATATTAAGAAAAACAGTATTTTTCTTGTCTTTTGCAGTTCGAACTATCTCCATATTAAATTCATCACAATTGGTCCAACCGTAAAATTTAACGGATTGATAGACAGACAGACACCGACACTTTCGAATTTATAATATTAGTATTAGTATGGATCCTCCTTTTATAAAGTCTGTTAATTTTTAGTTTTGAATTAATAATATCTCTTATATGGGTACCTACAGACCCGCGAACGGTCTAACTTTTTAAAGTTGGTAAAAATAAGAATATGACAGGGGAAATACGAGTACCTGAAATAGTATTAGAAAGCAAGTTCCGTTATCTCCCCAGCCTAGGGGACAACAAGCCTAGCCGACACCAAATTTTTCTATCAGATCCACAACTGAATCTAGTGAAAAAGAAATTCCTTAGTAGACCCACACTTTCAAATCTGGTTCTGGTTAACGGATCTAGCGATACAAATACTTCTCAGTAGATACACACTTTTAAAAATGGATCTATTGAGAAAATAATATCTCACTAGATCCATTATGGATCTGGACAATGGATCTAGTGAGAATGATCCATTTTTTTGGCTAAATGAACAGCACAGAATAGTAAAAAAGGCTCGTGTTTCTAGTAAAATTAAATAAACCTGTACTAATTTCCTACGTAGTATGGGTTTAATCTATTTCATAATAGGGAATATGCAAAAAAAAAGTATTTTAACGATTGCTGTTAGGCTAAAGATATATTTTAATGATTGCAGCTGGGCTATAGAAATATTTTGATGATTGTAGCTAGGCTGTTGATATAAGTATTTTTAAGTTTGAAGCAAGGTTAAAGATATATTTTAATGACCTAGGCTATTTTATAAGAACATGATTGGCAAAAAAGTTCTCGATACCTTACGTTATGAATATTTTACAAACACTTAAAGAAGACTTTTTTATTTTTTATTCAAATTTCTCATTATATTTTTCATCTTTCATCATAGTACATACACATAATATTTTAGAATTTTATTTCAATATCATACACATTTTCAATAATGCTATAATGAAAGTTTTTGCTCGATTAAAAAAAGCGATACACTTTTAACTATTAATATCTTGAAAAGTAGCTATCGAAATAGACTTTTTCTATACCGATCTTTTATATCAATTAAAATAAATTGGCAATAAGCCATTTGATCGTTAGAGATAACTAGCAGGTGATGACAGCCTTACAAAGCTTAGGGTTCTGTGGACATTTTTATCATAATAAAATTAAAAAAAATTAAACGGGTAAATAGAGACTAAAGGAGGCACAACATAAGTATCAGTAAACTGACAATAAAATATGCTTATTTATAGAATATTACATTTATAAATAACTATACTCACTTAGGAAAAACCTCTACACAAAATAAATAAAATATTAACATTAACTAAGCCTTAAGTAAGTTACGTTACGTAAGTAACTTATTACACGCTTCGGTAATAACTGTAAGTGTTTTTTTATAATAAATAAATAAATAACACGGAGCAATTCCGAATAACATTTAAATGTCATTTTTGAGAGTCATATAAAATATGCAGAACTTAATTCCCATTTCAACAAAATAACACTATCTCAAACTCTAAGACTTCCTCTTTTAGAATACGCCGATGTATGTTACTTGGACGCCAATGAGGAGCTAGCTATTAAACAAATTTGAGTGTCTTCAAAACTTATGCATTCGCTATATATACGGTTTACGTAAATATGAACATATCTCCAATTTCAGAAATGGACTCAAGTGGCTCCCAATCCGTTTCCGACGGAATACTCATATTTTTATCCCTTCCTATACACAATATAACATTCTCCATAAGCCTTGTAATTCTTTTTATTTACACAAAATTTATTTTATTCAAACACGTTACTGACTTTTTAAAAAATCATTTTCTGTTAAGGCAGCTATTCTGTGGAATTCTGTTTCGCATTCGCTTAGAGATAGTTCATCGACTGAAATCTTTAAAAACGCTTAAAAGAACACTATTTGAGGAACACTTGAACAACTATAAAAAATAATTTTATTATTATCGAACGCTATGTCAGTTATTTTATACTTACATATTTTGATAATAATTTATTTTTTATACAGTATATAATTATGTAATTACTTTATTTGTATTTGAATTTATGTGTATATCTAATTATATTGTTGTTAAATTTCACATGTTATTATTTTAGTATTCTGAAGATATAACTTTGTTTTTCAAGACCTTGCAACCTTTTTTTGTAAATTTATTCCTTTTCTGGGTTTGTGGAAAGAAATCTCTGGCAGAGATACGTAAGCCCTTTGTAAAATTTTTCTAGAATTAAAATTTCTTGAAATGTTTTTTTTTTGTACTATAAAGGATTAAAATGAAATAAATAAAAATATATGCTATTATAGCAATATAGTATCTTAACAGTGTTATTTACATATAAGTTAGCACAACAATGTAACAGGTCGGTCTTTTGATTTTTTTTAAACAACCTTTGTAAAGCCAGGCTGCAGGTCCTGCTTGACACATTATAGCTAGCTGTATAATCATGCGAGAGAGCATCCTACTGTAGATAAGCCACGCGGTGTATAAACTGGCACTGTTCCAGCTAGCTTGACTGTGAGCTATTGAATAGAACCATTCATGTGAGATATCTCTTTCAAAAACAATGAACGTCTAAACCACAAGGTAAGTACAGTTTTCATAAATTTTACTGCCGTAGAAGAGTATAGTTGAAGAATTTTAAGCTTTCTGTAGCTGACGGTGGACTAAACAATAATGAGTGTTTAAATAATTACGTTCTCCTTTTTCTACTCCTCTCATCCCACCCATTCCGTGGGAGCCGTTAAAACAACTATCTAAAAATCATCACAAACCTTCCATCATTCTGTCACCAGTTTGTCATATACAAAGAGGCACCTGTTGACTTCATAAAATATAAAAATAATTACAGCAATCATTAATATGACTTGAATTATTTTTGAATTATTATTTTTTACCTCTTTTTGAATAGTAGGTTATAATTTTTAGCCAATTAATAATAATACACTGGTTGTTAAGGGTGGAAATAAGAACATTTCTAAGGAGATGCTACGAGAAGTCTAAAGCCGCTTTAATGACTCCAGTTTGTAATTTCCGTACCACCTGTGTTACGTGTAAATAAATAAAAATATAAGCTAAATAAATAAATAAATAAACTCACCAAAACACAATTGATAGATGGCACTAGATATCTAGAGAATTAATGAATTAAAAAGATTTGGCTGAAGTTAACTAAAAACTTAAAACTTGTAATTGCTTGCTTGTAGTGTCCACAAAGTTCATATTTTGAACCGACAGCTTTTTTGCATACTAAATAGATTTGACGCGTCATTACCGCCCGTGGGATCTGTGAACGCGCAAAATGAAATTACGACGAGAAAACCGCGGGACTATTTAAGCACCCGCTTTGCCTGCACTGTCTGTCATTACGACACTGTTTACGAGTCAGTGTGATAAAAAATTATAATAACTTCTAAAAATCTATTATACTTATTTGTGTATAAATTCATAAGTACCTCGCAATAATGATTCAAAACGCAATGAAACAATGTTCAGACACAAAACAAAGTACTTTCGAAACAATATTTAAAAGTATTGTTTTAAAGATTCACGGTTAATATCACTATTCAATTAAACATAATGTTTTACGGAGTGCGTACCGTGATTAGCCGAATATCCAGTCATCCCGCAATCATGGTGCTTGCAGCAGCACCGAAATATCGGGAGCTCATTTCCTCGGTTAATCACAGTAAAACATTATGTTTAAAATTTCAAAGGTTCTATATCTATTAGTGCCAAAAATAGCTCGATTTTTCACAAGTTTAATGGTGTAGTTTCATTTATGGGGCTCCCATAGCGTAACAGCATTTTTGCAGAAGCTCGCACCAGTAATTTTTATGCAATCATGCGCAACAGACCGGCCTCGCTGCTAATCCGTGTGCGTGGCAGCATAAACAGTCTCTTGAAAGCAGCATCCAAAAGGATCGATTGCCCCATTTTGCAAGTGTGTCTAAGTGTTTGTATGTATAGGACGACGTACAATAACACTTATCACATTACCAAATTTATATAAATGAATTGTTTGATATTTATTATTATTGTACGACTTTAGTGTTTTTGTTACTAACACATTGTGGACCATGGTCTGAAATAAAAATGTATTTATTTATTTATTCAATTAGTGCATTATGGTACTAATTATTATTGAAACTATTCTATTCATTATAGAGTTGCATATTGGGGATCACCAGTTGCGCGTTACTGAATGTTGTAATTAATATGTTTTAATTCTTATTAATAAATACTGTTTAAGTCCTTGTCCATTAAATAAAAAAAAATATCGCCTCAGCAAGTTTACGTACATTATTTCTCGATGCGTTATTTCATAATTTTATTCATAGTAGATGGCATCTGAATCGTCAGTTCAGTTATTAATTTACTATTATTATTAACTTTACCATTGGTTCGGAATGACTGAGAAAAACCGACAAGAAACTCAGTAGGTAAACTTTTATGTTTTTCAACCATTTTCTGACTCGTAAATCAATAGACATTTTAATAGATATTGCAATCAATTTCATTTCGGTGAAAAAATTGTAAATATTTTATTTTATCCATCAAGAATAATCAAATAACAAATAATAGTTTTCAATAAAAATTGTTTTATTGGTATAATAATGTTTTTATCTACAATAAAAAAACAAAAACTATCGTAGAATTTTTTTACTACTCTTACACTACAATTGCTATCGATTCATGGTCGATAAACATAACGCGAGCGTTGTAGGTGTCGGGATTTATAACAGAGAGGTAAATATAATTTTATATTTTATATTTTACTCTAAAAATTCATAGGTAATAACTTTCAGTTTTATTACTAATACTTTGCAAAATGTTTGCAACACCACCAGAAGTAGCAAATAAAATATTTACATTTTCAATAGTTGACAAATATTTTGATCTCTACCGAAATCTTTTTGACAAATCAGACTTACAGATGATGTTGAGCCTTGGCGTAGGGTTCTGTAGCTTTTATTGCAATTATTTCAGTCTGCTGATAGGCTAAGCTTAGTCAGCTATGTCTTGCAAACTACTCAACTCTTCGATTCGAGTCGAAACGAGTCGATTATTGTTTAAGGTAAGTCTGGTGAATTTGCAAGTATTCTAGCTAGATGTTTTCAAGTTTTCGAGACAATGCATTTATTAACTTAACCCCTAAGTGTAATTTCTTTACCAAACGAACCTGAAAAATGCCACTTTGGAGCCCAATATTTCCAAAACGGCGTTAATAAAAAAATATATAATATTTATTATATTTATAATATTGTGTTTCTGATATTTTTCTCACTAATTCTTAAACGCCATTTACGAGTCATTTTAAATAATGGCTGCAAAGTTAAATTTCAAACGCTGTTTAATTACTTTTATCAGAAGTTTTCGATTCAGTAGCAACGTTTCGAGCCATTAAACTAATAGATAAATTGAAATTTCTGTTTCTAATTACTCAGAGTTTTGTTTGTGAATCTTAAAGCACGTACTTCCGTGTTTACATTATATTATTGAATTTTAAAGTCATAATGAAAAAAGCAAAAAGCGACAATTAATATATTCCGACAATAGTAATACAATCATTCAATGGGTCAATAAAAATGGTCTATCAGCGTTTATTATGTGGAGTTAAGCAACTTCTGGTGTGGTCAGTCACAGGATTACCAAC
Source organism: Apoda limacodes (assembly GCA_946406115.1). Lineage (NCBI taxonomy): Eukaryota > Metazoa > Arthropoda > Insecta > Lepidoptera > Limacodidae > Apoda > Apoda limacodes. Next base: position 27,065,980 of record OX291542.1, on the reverse strand, counting down.
CGCCTAGTGGCTCATCTTTTAAGTTCCATCGTGTAGCTCGTTAAAGGTCGGTCCCGGCTGTTAATATATGACAGCAGTGAAGCCAAGTATAAGTATGAAAGCTTAAAATCGAGTGGTTTACTAGCTTGACAACGTCTGCCAATTAGAAGTGGAAATTAAAATATGGCCTAAGCCTCCTTTCTCTAAAAGAAAGCCCTATGGTGGGGACAATCAACGGCTGAAGCAAACATTCAATACGAGTATCCATTAAATTTGCATCATTTATTAAACTTGTCTATATTAGTGATATAAATATATTAAATAGGTATTTTTATTGTTTGAGTAGTGTTACCAAAACGAATTATTGATTTCAATTAAAGAAAAATGGCGAAAATATTTTTAAGCATAATATAATTTAGAAAATAGTTCAGTTCAGTCACTAGAACTTCAGAGATATTCCATTTGAACTAGTTTACTCAACAATTTTGGAGGTGGCAATAATCCAGTGTGATTGTGTTTATCGATGTCACTCTCCCATTGCCTGCCAAACGATTGATAGGGGGAAATAACATGAATTTGTCAGCTACGAGTGAGTTCATGATTTAATTTGCAGCAGTAGGTTTCTAGGTTCTAGGAGGTTCATCTTATTGAACAAGCATTGATAAGGATGCATGTAGATACATATTTTTGTAGCTACGGTCTACAAATAAAATACCACTTACCTATTTTTTATGAACGATATACGTAAAGGCATATTAATAAACCATAAAATGGCTAAGAAATGCAATAGGTATTTTGAAACCAAAAACCTTATGAAAGGAAAATAAAATAGAGCCTTTTTACCTTGTTCAAAAGAGATAGAAGCACAAAAAGATGATTCCATTAAATATTACTTACTAGTAGTTCGTTTGCTCGTTCGTTTCAGCCGAAAGACGTCCACTGCTGAACATAGGCCTCCCCCATATGTCTCCACAATGTAGTAGTATACACCTGTAATACTAGCACTGTAATACCAGTAATAGCATGTGAGAGCACATTACCTTAAGAAAAATAAAAAATGGGCTAAGTGCGAGTCGGACTTTCGCACGAAGGGTTCCGTACCATTATCTATAACAACGGCAAAAAAATCACGTTTGCTGTATGAGAGCCCTTCTTAAATATTTGTTTTATTCTGTTTTATTTTTTGTTATAGCGGCAACTGAAATACATCTACTGTGAAAATTTCAACTGTCTAACTATCACGGTTCATGAGCAGCCTGGTGACAGCGGAGTCTTAGTAATAGGGTCCCGCTTTTACCCTTTGGGTGCAGAACCCTAAAAATGTTTAAATCGACCTAAAATACCTGCTCCCACTAAAAGTTTTGCTGCATCGTTAGTGTATTGGTTAAGGCATTTGCTCTAAACTATTTTGGGTTCTAATCCCAGCTTAAATTTGGATATTTCTGAAAATCGTAGCGTGTACGAGGTATGTGTATGTATGTTTTATTATTGTTTCAATTATTCTATCTATTTTACGTTGAAAACTGAAATTCGGAATTGAGAACACTGTTTGTAGAGCCCAGTCTCTATTTACCCTTTCCCCCATCTCAATTTTCCTTTTTTGATTTACTTTTTGGAATCAAAACTAATTTTAATTAGTTTTCGCGTGAGTGATGAGAAAAACATACAATACAATTCTGCAGTCACTTGCCTTTAAGGGTGGGCCTTAATATTAATAATTTATTCTGCATACAACTCGAAATATGAACGTACATAATATTGGCGCAAGACATTTAATCATTAAATTATTTATGTTTAAAATTTGCCAGAACAGCTCCAGGGTTGATCATAATGAAATTTTACCTGAATTATATTAAGGTATTAAGGTACCGTACTGAATTAATCGAAAATTGGCAAAAACTTTGTGATCTATTTCTGTCAAGAAAATTTTTAGCTCATATTTTGACCTTAAAATTATGTTGTATCCGCATGTTTCTTATTATTTATTTGGACTACACTTATTTACTAAAATCCAATTCTACTATGGGAAATTTAGTTTTGTACCTTACTTTAGGCGCCAAGATATGTTTTTTTCTTTATTTTAGTTCAAGGAACAAAAATGTTTAAATAAGTGCTGTGATAAACTATTTTTAAAGAGTTTTTTATGCAAGAAATCGATGTACACCGGTTGGCTAAAACTGTATGCTAGGACAAGCCACTTCTAGCTTACTAGCTTTTAGCAAATAAATAGAAAACATGCAATGGCGGCAATAGTTAGCACAAAATACCTAGTTATTTCAAAAAACTAAGCTAGTTTCAAGGCATTGCTAAATGGATTTATTAAGCGTTGCTTTTCATTAATCAGGGACTTTTCAACGGTTCATTAACGTTTATTTAACGATATTGAAACAATTTTCTTCTAGACTTGACAGAATTACTGAACCAGTCAGGTTAATTGTTTCAATAGACCTAAAAACAACGCAATTATAGAGGTGAAGAGGAAAATTTTATGTTTTAAAAATTCTATGTCAAATTTTTTTAACATTTTTGTAGTAACTAAGGCACAAGTCTAACTTTAATTGGTATGTTCATTGATATGTATGTAGTATATATTGTACCGTTAACATATGTATGTATTTATATTTTATGTATATGTAATTTTTTTATCCATAGAAGGGGGTGTGTAACCAGTAGCTAGATAGACATCGATCCATAATGTAGTAGGTCTCTCCACGAAACATATATATAACAACTTGGAAGTAATAATCGGTATAAGAAAGACCCGGGACAGAATTACCCCTATTACCAGTTTCTGACGAACTATAATAAAGAAGTAAGTCAGGTTTGAGGAGGGGATTGGCATCTAAATATTTTTTTTCTTAAACTTGCTACGATATGCGACCATATCTTGTACAAGTTTCTTTGGGATTAATTGTACTTGCATTGTAGTATTGTATCAGAGAGCGGCCCGCAATGTTTTATATTTGACTGCTGGAGCCCTCGAGCGGTCAAATATGAAATTTAATAATTAAACGAACTTTTTTCAACCCAAAAATTGATAACTTAAGAGATAACTTATCAAGTTTTATTTAAATTTCAGACTGGCACAACAAAAAAAATGCGCCATAATTTTTTTTTAAAAAAAGTAAAAAAAGAAAACGACAATTGAACGCGGCGAATTGGCGGCAAAATGACCTCAACTAATTTTATTAATGTCATAACAGTTGTCAATATAATTAGTTTTTTTACATATATGTTTGAGAAAAACAGTATAAAAGCCTTTGCTGGCATACTCACGACCGTAGGGTTCTGCTACGTTTCCGGACGGCGGCATTAATGTACCATTACTGCACCTGTTTATATTTTTCATCGGCTTTCATCTTTCAAGAATTTTGGCAACATGAAAAATCATAGAAAATTCACATTTCCAATAGCAATAGCAAACCCAGAGCTAATGTATTCAAACATTTCTTCTATATTTTACTTTATGGTTTGAAAATATTTACTTACGTCAAATTGTGGTTATAACGTTGCACTGTCGATTTTGTTGACATGCAAACTTTCATCGGGATGAAAAGCAAACTCCATTACTCGGTATTCGAGAAGACATCAATAACTACTTATATTTTCTTTCCGTCAATCGTTCAGACATATTGAAATCTGTGGAACGATCAAAAGATTATTGACAATAAAGAGAAATTGAAAAAATATCTCTCAATTTATTTTATTAATTAACTGTTTATGTACCTACCATAATGATAAAACAAATGTACTAATACAAAGGATTATCAATTTATAGGAAATTGACAAAGACAGATAGTTAATTTTGTCCTAATATTTTTCATAGCAATGAATAAACTGCGAAATTTTTGATATAATATGTGGCGCTCGGCCAGTTTGTCGTGGGGTCACTGAAGTTGTATCGATGCGCATTACAACACGTAATTGGGGGGTAAAACAATGCAAATCTTTTCACTCAAGATAGCCTCGCCAATTAAGGTTTGTAAGTATTTTTTAACGAATTTCATAAGAGAATTTATCAATTTGACCAGTATGTATATATAAAATTGTCAAAATTGCCCTGTTTTGCATAATTATGCTAGTCTGTACCAGCTTCTAAACATGTATGCCAAATTAATTAAGTGTATTTATGTATGTTTGTATTTTTGTCCGCGCATATCTCGAAAACTATAGGTCGGATTGCAATTATTTTTATTTTTATTTAGACTAGGTATAGTCCGACTTAGGGAACAGTGCAAGTTTCATCATAATCGGTTCAGTAGTTTTTGAGATAGAGAGGAAAATGTGTATCAGTCACAAGGAAAACGTGTCGTTGGTTCAGGGAAACAGTGTCATTTAAAAACATGTTTTGACGTAATTCTTAACCATCAAAAACATAAATGTGAAATGAGAGCCAAGTTCAATATTATGATATATGACTTGGATGTTGACTTCAACGACAAAAGAAGTGAGATCTCAATGGGTGCCAAGTTCAATGGTAAGTCCTGAAATGTATTTATAACAATATAAAATACCATTTCTTCTTATAACTTAGGATAATACATTTTAGCCTAAGGTCTGACTTGGCTATGGCTGATCTATTGAATTCTCAAGAAAAACATTTTGTTACTAATAAGTTCTCATTGTCAAACTCATTCATAGCTAAGTATACATACCTACTTATAACTCTTATAACTATACTAAAATTATTATTAATTTTTGATTTAAACTATTGCCTATACCATACGTTCTTACGAAAAGAATTGTAATAATAATATAACCACAAGTATATAAGTATTTTTTAAGAATACCGATGAATTTCATAGCATAAATCGCAACCTTATAGGTCAGATATTGAGAGACAACCGAACAGCAAGACGGCGCGGCGCTTGCTTATGAGCGGGGCTGCCACTCACTCGGACACGTTCGCGTCAAGGTTCGCGCTCCAACCCCGCTGCTCCGACGTCGCACTACGCGCCGTGTACCGAAATGCCTATTATTTAATTATTTATAAGTAATTATTTATCTTACACTATTGATGTGCGCTAAATATTGAAACAATAATTTATAGTAAATCCTAGTAAATAACGTAATAAATACGAAAGTCGACTATACTCTTAGTTATAAGTACTAAAACGGAAATATTTCGATTAAAAACAAATTAAGAGTGGTATTCAACTCGTTATATATTCACGTGAAAACCTTAAAATCCACATAAAGACTGGCTGTCATAAGTTTTGATTGCTGATTCTTACATTACAGTTTCTTTAAGTATAAGTTAAGTGTTCCTAGTAGAATCAATTATCCTTCAAGCGGTCGCGCGGCGTCGAATCGAATGCGGTAACCCTATTTTCGGTTATAAATTCGTATATTATCATCACTCATGTTTGCCAATATTAGTAGCCTCTCATAGGTTCATTGTAAACTCAAAACAATAGATTCTTCTTTTCTGTGCGCATTGCTAAATCTAAATTATATCTACTGCATAGGTTTAGCAAAGTAAACGCGCGCTTGACGTCGTTGGATATCACACGACGCACTTCGTAAAAGTGCTTTAAAATTATTTTTTGTAGGTTTTCTGCCAAATATTTTTTTTTTATCTAATCTAAAGGGAATGTGTTTAAGTACATTGTTATTCAAATAATTTAATATAATTTGTCTTTTTAATTCTTAAAATCTTGATGGTCATTAAGGTTACGCGCGATCGCTGCCGTTACAAATGACGGCTCGCCCGCTTTAAGGTTAAGTGAAAAATTATAATAAAATGATAAAAATTTACCAGTTTCTGATTTATTCCTTTGTATTCACCTAATTACCTATCTGCAATTTGAACTTTCTAGGTCATCTGGAACTTGGTTAGAGTTTTGATCTATAGGTCAGTCAGTGATAAAAATGACGCTTTTTGAACGTTAATATCTAAATAACCGTTTGAGATGTACTTATGAAACTTGGAGCACATATGTATCTCGCAAGTCTCAATATATGAGCCTAATTTGACACGTTTATGTGAAATAGTTTTTGAGTTATGAGGGGGTCAAAAGTGGCTCCAAATGGTTCGCGTAATATTACACACGGTACTGCTCGCCAGTTCTGTTACTTGAACTTGGTTTGACACGCTGCCGCGTGTCTAGATCAATTTCAAAAGAATCGTGTATTCGTTATCTGGCAACACTTTATGTATTATATCACCCTCATAATTCACACCAAATTAAACGTAGAAGACAAAGAAATAATGAAGTAAAGATACTCGAACGAAAAGAATATTAAATTATTAGTTTTAATTACAACTGAAATTTAAAAAACTAAGAAATGAAAAAGTTATTTAAAATAAATTAAATAGACTTTAGAACTGTAATTATTTAATTAATAATGTATGCTTCGAGTTGCACTTTCGCTGACATCGACTTCGAGCGCGTTCGGCCTCATCGCCGCGGTTCGGGCGGCAGACGGTGTATGTAGCGTGTTCAAAAGTACCTATTGTACCGCATACTACGTCTACTAAGTGACATATATTAATATTAAGGTATTTAGTGTAGGTTTTTGAAACTTTTTTTCTCCCTTTTTAGTTATTAATTAAATAACATATAGTTTTGAAGTCGATTTAATTTTTCAAATTACTTTTAAAATGAATATTTTCTTAGTTATTGGTTTCCATAGTTCAAACATTTATGTCTTATAACTAACTTTATAATCTAAAATAAAATCATAATGATAGAGCTTTATAAATACGTTTCAAAAGGTTCACAAGTTTTTCAGATATCAGCAATAATTCTTATTCTACGGAACTCAAAATTAGTGAGTTTATGACACACACCTAACCAGTTTTCCTGTGACATCTTAGAAATAGATTCATTACTTCTAAGCTTACCTACGTATTGAGCGGTTAAAAGTGTGAAATAATAATGATTATCTCACTAATATTACTTTATGTCAAGAAAGTTCTGTTACACGATGTTCAATACAACTTTCATAGTCTTTTTAAATCTTATTTTCATTAGAATAATTTAGTCCATTCCAAACCCATTGTTTACAAATTTGTCCGACAATACAGCCCTATTAAATTTTCAGATTTAGTTATATTTATTATTACCAAGTTTTGTTTAGATTTTAGTATAATTAATATAAAATGCTTTGCTTGAGTTATATGATTTTCATTGTTGGGTTCATTATGTAGTCACAAAAGTCACTGTTAAAGTTGGGTTAGTCTAGTATGTTAAATTCTCAATCCTTGAATGTTCCTGAAACAATAGTTGTGAAATGTGTAGAGTTTCAGTAATACCTAATGCTAATTTAATAACTATATCGAGAGAGAGAGAGAGAGGTTTCTTTCATCAATTAGGAATCGCTGCACGGTTCATTAACTTCAGCTCAACGATGTTTAAACAAGATGCTTCGTATCCAGTGTATAGGAGCTGAAATTGCTTTTGCAGTATCGTTGGTAATCAGATTCATTTTGTGTTGTATGCACGAGCTAGAATCCATTCCAATCCAATGTTTAAGGCAGTAAAGGTAGATTATTGATAATAATATGCAAATTTTTCGTAAGAAATTATCCCTTTTTTAGGGTTCCGTAGCCTATCACTAAGACTCCGCTGTCCGTCCGTCCCTCCGTCTGTCACCAGGCTGTATCTCATAAACCGTGATAGTTGGACAGTTGAAATTTTCACAGAATATGTATTTCTGTTGCCGCTATAACAACAGACACTAAAACACAGAATAAAACAAATATTTAAGGGGGCTCCCATACAACAAACGTGATTTTTTTGCTCGTTTTTATAGTCAATGGTACGGAACCCTTCGCGCGCGAATTCGACTCGCACTTGGCCGATTTTTATAAAAGACCACATGTTCCTCGTGGAAAAATCTGTTCTTATTGGTACTCTCGAATTTGATATTTTTTATACCGATTCTGTTAAAAAAAAATAAGCAATGTTACAAGAATGATGATAAGGCGCTGTAACTTACCTAAATAACGCATTTAAAAAAGGTTACAAACCAATTATTTAAAACTATTGACAGGATATTTTTGACGTGACAACGTCTTATAAATTGGTTTGCCGGGTGACACTTCAAGAAACTGCGTTACGCTCCGCTCACGTTATGCGCTCACAATGAGAGCGAGTGAGAGGCACGCGGCATGGTTAGCCCGCCTAAGAGCGAGAGAGACAGACATAAAAAGTGAAAGGCACAAGTTGTCACGATTCCGGACGGTTGTCCGACACTAATTTTTTTAGAACGTTATGTATTGTATCCAGAATATACCTGTGAGTTGTAGATAGCGTTATTGCTAAAAATGGCCACGTTTTCAACTGCCGGTGTTCGGATTAAGTATACTTGTACTATACAAACTATTCATATAACTGTCCATATATTAATTTGATAATTGCACACAATTTGATTTGCCACTGTACTACATTTTATATTACTTTAGCACTCTTTTATTAATATTACTAACTACGTTTTATTGTAACAATTTATTTCTGCCACATTAGTTTATATCACCTGTACAATTGAGTTTTAACCATAGCATAACTAATTTAGTAACTACGTCACAGAATCGGTCTATACGAAAATAACCAAAATTTCACATTTGCGAAAGAGTTGTATTTCTTTTGTCCAAAGTTTGCTTCGTTATAAGTTGTCATGCAATCTGTATAAGTCAAATTTATGTTAAGAATAAAACTTTTGTTATACTTACACCTTAATTGGACTTAAACTAACTTATCTTACACTTTAATTGGGATCAGAATGAATGTTCCAAGTTAAGTTAAAAAAGTCAAGCTTTTTTTTATAATTTTATAATTATTAAACTTACGGCAATTAGCTAACTTAATATGAGTTGTACGAGGTCAAAAAAATACGCTAGAGGCACCTTCTTTTAAGTTCATTGTTTTGTACAAGCATTTTTATGATCTATGTACTAATTATGATCGCAAATTTGGATTTTCATACTGAAATATTTACAGCCTATTGTCAAAAATCAATTAATAGTAAATTACTGACGAGGCCGCGAAGGTAAGCCTTTGCTGGATAAGTAGATTTTGACAGCCGTACCGTAGGTAAGGCCGTCAATAATATGAATCTAGCAATGGCTTCACGGCCAAGACTTGTATAGAGCTTTACTCAAAACTGCAGGGAAAAGAAAACAGACATCTAATGTGAAAATAAACATATAAAAGAATAGTGGTTAAATAAAAGAAAAAACGTCATAAATTAAAAATATCAAAGATTAATTTATGTTTAATGTTATTTTATATATATTTAGGCAATTATTCCGAGGAAATAATATTACAGAATTAAATTGCACATAAAAAATAAGATGAAAAACTTATGATTTTCCGCATTCCTGCCTTTATTTCTTTTTAATTTATCGCCCGTTTTTCATTTCATATAATTTATACAATTTGACTCGACTTCTGTGTATTCCTGGTGTAGCCCAATCACTGAGTTTCTTAAATAGTTTTTACTTTAAATACGTCCTCGAACTCTGATTTCAAAAAGTTAAAAAGAGTATTGTACATTTGATCTGGATCATTCTGTGTAAATGCAAAAATGAAATTTTTTATTCAACATTAACTTGATTGATTGATTCATACGAGCAGATGTCACAGGTATACATGATACTTAATTGCACAGCTTAACTTATTTTTTGTTTAAAAATAATACGTTCTGACTGCAGTGGTCAAATAATAAGTTGGAAGAAATAACTTATTAACAGCCTCTAAATTGCAAAAAATATTATCAATACAGGTGGCCGATGTCGCTGTAATTCTAGATAGTTCTAGAAACAAATCATGTAGGTCAAAACATTCAAATAAGTTAAGAAGTCTATTCTTTTTTTTTTCCTTTATTATCCTACATTGGAATTCAAGACAAGGGCTGAAATTTAAAGGTAAAGTAACGCTAAGGTTGTGGAATAAGCTCCCTGCTAAGGTTTTCTCTAAGGACTTACAGTAAAGGGTTCTTCAAAAAAGAAATTATTATATGCTTGCAGGGTCGGCAACGCGTGATGCTCCAGGCGTTGCAAGCGTCAGGCTGCGGTGACCGCTTACCATCTTGCAGACCGCAAGCTTGCTTGCCACCTAAATGGTTTGAAAAAACAAGTTTAAAATTGGTCCGAGAATTGCAGTAAAATTTAAAATTAAAAAAAAAAATACTACGACCCTAACCAAATCAAAAAATACGAGACCCTTTAAGGAACTTTTAATCAATACCGTATTAACCGTTTTACAATTATATGTATAGCTTTAAAGACTCAAGACTAAACAATGGTATTTTATTTATATCCCTGATTTAAATTCACTGTTCGTCTCCCAAAGACGAAGTTAGAATTTTCTGAAATATTGAGTGAAAAAGTTCCGGAACTGGTAATTTGTTTTGGAACACGTTCCGTGACGTCTGCATTTATTGGAACAATAAAATTAGCATAGTAATGAAAAATATTGGTCAACTCGCCGCTACGCTGAGCTGCCACAGCGTTCCTGCTCCATTTTATTTACATATTCTACAAAAAAAAAATCAAATAAAACCTCAATCTTTTACCTTATGCTAGGTTAATATTTTATAAAGTTATTATATTATTATCCTACATAATTTTTTTTTGTTTTTTTTATTTGTGTAATTGCTACCATTTAAGGGGTTCCGTAGACAAATAAAAACAGGGTTCTCATAGTTTAGACACATCCACCTGCCCTGTTGCGTATTTATACGTATGTCTTAGGCTACAGATTTGGTAGGCTTTAACGATGTTGATCCCAAATAGCGTTAATTATTCTGTGATAAAAATATCTTTCAAACGGATATTTTTAATTTATTAATTTATTAAATTTTATTTATCAGCCAATTCAATCGGAAATTAAAATATTATCAAAATTAAATCACGTCAGTGATTGAAAATCCATTACAGTAGTTTGCTAGTTTTTAAGTTACTTTTCATTTTATGTAACAACAGAGTAAAAATGTAAATAATTGAAAAAAACCCTAAAGGATAAAAACTGAAATGGAATTAAAATTGAATTTCGGATTTTTCCCCATATTTGTGATGTGACCTTACTTCGTGCCAAATTTCATGATTCTACACAGCGGGAACTACCCCATAGGTTTTGGTTTATTTCTGAATGCCAAAATATGCGCCAAAAATGGTTGTATTTTTTATTTCGTTGACATAGAATGTTGAGTTTTTACGGCTTCAAGGGACTGTAGAACTTAGTGTTTGAAATTAATTTCAACTTGATACCTTCACGCTTTCCTGAGAAACTTGCTCTTGATAGACAGACAGACGAACAACAAAGTGATCCTATAAAGTTTTCTTTTTTCCTTTTGAGGAATGGACCCCTAAAAAGATGAGTTTATGTGAAGAATTCAAAGTTATAGATGATTTAGTTAGAATTAATTTTATGTTAAATATTTTGTGCATGTTGAGCTACTCCATGTGAATATTTAAGATATTATTTTTATATGTAAATTAGATGTCCGTTTCATCCGACCGTTTTTCTATTGATTTCCGGCAACCCTGACTTTATAAAACAAGCACTTGGCTGTTTTTTTTCATAGAAAAAAATTAAAACGAAAAAGTTTTATTTTGAAATATTAAATTACCACCGAATGCAATACCATCTTAATGACCTATAGCCGTACCGGTAAAACTGGCGTATAAGTAAGACTGGCGTTATCAAAACTGTGAAAAGTAACAAACGTAGAAACTTATTATTCCAACCAAAATGAACTTATAAAAACATTAAGCTAAGCAATCTAAACAATTATAAGTTTCACGAAAATTGCATGAAACTTTTCAAAAACTTACAATTTATCAGGATTTCGATTCGTCTCCACATTTCACGTACACAGGTAAAGTAAATACTTATTATCTTTCGAGTATGCCAATGCATGACTGAGGAAGCGAGAGTAATATATACAAAGTCGAGCGCACAAGAAATGGTACTATTCCTATTTCCAAGAGAATGCGAAAATATCGAAAAATAATTGTTTAAAAATTAAAAGCAATAAGTTTTTAAAAATATCTCTCTGTCACGACCTCGACTGATGTTAAAACTACGTTTTTCAATCATTTGGCACTTATTTACTTTAATAGGTTTTGAGTTGAACCAGCTAAAGCAACTTTATAGAGCACTCTGAAAAAAAAAACAATCTATCGTTTATAGTATACGCAATCATGTTTTGGGCTGTTTCAGGACCTCCAGGATATGCTCTATTTAATATTTTTTTTTGTCATTCAGAAGTTTCAGAAAAATCCCTGCAAAAAAAAAGTGATTTTTGGCACATACGCCCTCTATAGCTTTTTCAACTAACCCATAGCACGAGTCACAAATTATTCAGAATCATTTGCTATCACATCAAATATATTATTACTTGAACCTTTTCGTTAAACAAAATTATTTTGCAGTTTTCATTACATAACAAGTATGAAAAAGAGCTAATTACAGAGTAAATGTTTGTAACTATCATAGAAAAACGGCAGTGGAGATATTATTATAGTAATGGATGGATAAAGATATACACATCAGTGGTCACGGAGATATATTTTAGACAATAAATAACTTGCAATAGCTCTCATTCCTTTTCTACAGTACAATATATTCTGCTTTATGATTGAATTCACGAAATGATATGGCTGAGGTAAGAATGATTATTTTATCATAAAACCCTAACGGACCCCCGGCAAGGAAAGTGGAACAATCTCTTAATTTTAATGGACTTATATGTCATTTAGTTATGGCTATAAAAGTTTATTTTTGAAAGGCGTCCGACAAAAGAAGGCAAATATATATAGCAACTATAGTCATAAACTATATTATGAAAGTTTTGTATTGTTTCTGAAACAATTCTGTGAGCATAACAAACTACTTAAGTTTGCATTTTATTATTTATTTATCATTCTGCGAAAAGTAACCATTTCTAGCAGAAATTTAAAATTTTATTAAATATGAGATAAATTGGCCAATTCCACTTTAGAAACAAAAAAAAAAGAAAAATAAAATAATAATTATTATTATCATGTTATTCACAGAATAAGACAAATGTTCTGTGATGTTATCTAAGTTTTTAGATAATTTTTTTGGATTGGGATTATAAAAACGAAGTTATGTATACATAACATTTCGTTTTTATAATACCAATCCAAAAAATATGGTAAAATAAATAAATAATGTCCATTGATACAACGACTTGTTTTCGATTTCAAACACTCCTCACTAACCGAGATTAGAACAAAAGTAGGCTAGCCGTAGTTAGGTAAACGGCGACCGATATAAGGGAAATTGATCCAATGAAACTTTATTATTACTTTATTATATTTTCTACGGAACGGATTTGAGTTCTAAGTGTATGCACCTCATTACAAAATTAAATCGAACGGTCTTTTGAAGCTTGCAAAAAACCAACAAATGGGCGTATATGTCCATTGTAGTAGGATTTTGCGACTAAAATTGATTATAATTATAAGAGTGTTAGCCTACCTAATTACAAGCCTACTGGAATTTTTTTTGAATTGATTTGATCAAAAAACCTTGCAGCTTATAATATATTTCCGCAAAACAGCGGAATACAGCCTAGTTAATAAATAAAATTAGTAAGATCATCAAAAAACTTAACCAGATCATGTGGTTTTAAGTTAAATATTTCTTTAAAGTTAAACCTGTCAAGTAACTAAACAGAAATGAAATTTGCAATTGTATCCATCTCAATTATTGCATTCATAGAAGTCTCTAACAAAAAGATTCGGGAAAAGCCATATTCAGAAACGTCGGCAAGCGCTGTTCTCAGTTAGATAACGCGAATAATACTCCCGCATTTTGTTCTCATTTGTTATCCTGTTTGAATACCTTTTTTCAGAGCTCGTCGCTTTTTCTCCGTCAAGTCTTTCTTTTGTTTCATTTTGATTGTCTATTCTGTGAAATGAAGATAAGTTTCTCACGATATAAAGTGAAATAACTATAAGTTAATTGTTAAAACAACAAAGTGACTTATATGTACGAACTTATACTATACGTGTTATAACATTTAATTTACATGTGATCAAATTAAGGTTTCTTTGGTAAAGTTTAATTTAGTGTGATGATGTAACCATTAGATTTCTTTTGTATCTGTCAGTTATTTTCTATGGAGCTTACAAAACTCAAAAATATTTTGTTTTTTTGACAATATATGTATTTATAAAACCTTCATATTTCATGAACCATACCATTACCCCATTTTCAACTAACCGTCAGTCAGTGAGAGCATAACATAGACTATGAGCTCTGTAATTTGTCCTATTGAGAAAAATACAAAACTAATGTTCTGCAACCACTTTCCCTCTCTCTCTGTTCGTACCGTTCCGTTCCAGCATCTAACCAGCCAGCGTTCCACTGCAAGGACTCAAGGGACGAGTCACAAAGGAACAAACGGTCAATAGCGGGGTACAGAAGAGTGCTCAAAACTGCGGACTGGAACAGTGCAAGCGTTCAAAAAGGTGGTGATTGAAAAACCGGTGGGTCTTCAATCACTGGAAGGTACGCAGCGTTTCCAGTCCGCAATAGTGATTGATTCTAGAAGTGTCCCGTCCATCTCACGATATTCACATGTGGACCGATTACGTTTGCCCATGACACCAGAAAGACGGCATAGATAGGACAGCTAGTGAAGGACTTCGCAGTCTAGTATGTGGAGTGGGAGGTGCCGTCCTGTCTCTTTTCTATAAAATATAAAATAAAACTTTGGAAAGAGTTCGCAGTTTCGCTCCGTTTTTACTTCACAGTTGTTTCGGAAATGCGCTAATACGCTGTTTTAGTCTTCTTTTTTATACTACTAGGGTGGCAAACAAGCTCACGGTCTGCCTGATGTTAAGCGGTCACCGTAGACTCCATAGTCCATACGCTTGCAACACCAGGGAAATCACTCGCGCGTTGCCGTTCCTTCAAATGTCTAATAATCTCATGTCTATGATGGACCAGAACATAGGGTCTACATGTCTATGATGGACCAGAACATAGAGTCTACATATGTCTACATATGTACCTACACATGAAAGATTTTGCACAAATTTCAGAAGTACCTAGTAATAGTACAAAATTTAGCTCGAAACGGATGGTAACTATTTCAAAACTTGTCTTTAGAGTTTCTAAGTAAACAATTTTTGTAGATTGCTTAATGAATAGGTCGTTAAAGCGTTCCCTCGCATTTTGTATTACTTAATTTAAAAATAATAAAGCAATTTAAACTTTTAGTTTAGCTTAAGGGCCTACACTTTAATTGGCCTTATAATAAACATTTCAAGTTAGAAACTAAAAGGGATGGACGGGTTGTGTGTCGTGTTCTACGATGTGTAAATCCCTTTTCAAGGATCCCCTATGTAGAAACTGCGAAACCACACTTCAATATTAAGACAAGCGAAAGTTTTGCCAAGGGGTCAAAAGTTAGTGACTTGTAAATTTGTGTTAGTAACATTTCTTCTATGCTTAATTCAATAAAAATAGTTAAATAAAATATTAAATAAACACAAATAATACAAAATTAAATACAATAGTAGGAATTTCCAATAATGAGATCTACATCTAATTTACAAAAAACTCAGAACTAAACTATGATTTACTTACTGTTGGCTGTAATTGTTGATAAATCTGACCGTTAAAAGTTCAAATAGTAATCATTTGTATACTTTTAACTACAAATAGAAAACATAGAAATTATGAAAATATCCTATCCACAGCTTCTTAAAGTCAGGATAAACAAAATATCAACGCCTAATAAGTAAAAAAATCGGTCAAGCGCAAGTCGGGCTCGCGCACCCTGGGTTCCGTATCACCATTTACTTAATTTACGATAACAAACAAAAACGAAAAGTGTGCTGCTAAGCGCTAACCCATCTAATTACAGTCCAAGCCCGACGTTGCTAACTTTTAATATCGTTTACAACAAGCCCAGCCGTTTGAATTTTTAACTTACCTTTTTCTCGAATTTAAGTAGATAATATGTACAAACACATCTGTGTTGTCTTTTAATTTCAAAATTCTTCATGCTACACGTAGTACTTTGTGTTGTTAACCTGTAACCTCTTCTTATATGAAAATTGGTTATGAAAATGTCGGCTCATGTTCCGTGGCTCAGTGGAATCAAGGGGCGTAGGTTCAATTCGCAAAAAAACATTTAATATTTGTGTTAGTCTTAATATTAAGAGTTTTTACGTATAATATGTAGGTATGTATTTACAAAAAAAAAGTATGTAATTTCATCCGTTGTCTGTTATCCATAGACCAAGATTTGCTTAGTTTTAGACCAGACAGCGCTGTGTGTAATGTCCAAATTTATTACTAGCTTTTGCCCGCGGTTTCACCTGCCCTGAATAAGGTTATCGATGAAGGATTTAAAAAAAAACCGTCTTACATTTAGCGTTTTCAAGTATATAGCCTTTGCCGTTTCCCGGCACTAAAACTACCTCCATGTCAAATTTACCCGCGGTTCCACCCAACCTAATTTCAGTTAACGGTATAGGATTTTAACGGCAGCTCCTCAATTATTAAAAAAACTGCCTCACACAAGACGTTTTCAACTCTCTTCACTCAAACTATCTCCGTGGAAAAATTCATCTCAATCAGTTTAAGCGTCAAGAGCTAACAAACAGACAGAGTTACTTTCGCATTTATAATATAGTGGACCCTGCAGACGTTGTCCTGTCTAGAAAAGCAGCGTCACATTTAATATGATATTTTAAATTTTACATTTACATTTTTAAATTTTGCAATTCCATAATTACTTCTAAAGAATCTACGGTTGAGTCATCATTTTTAAATAACTCAGTGGCCTCTCTATGTCTAAATTATTTAATTCTTCATTTTGTTCCTAACCTTTTATGGTGGAAGTATTGGTGGAAAGCCTTTCTTTATCCTTTTGATTTTAAGCTAAACTTTTCGATGCGTGTTTACGTTCTATTTAATAAGTCGTTACCAAGCCACAGACACAATGATTAAAGTGAGATATGATAATAATTGAGTCACATTCAATGCAGTAAATGGTGAAACTATTGTCGTACGTCATCTTTGCCGTTTAGGAGAAGATCAGTAACACACCAACAGCAGCGTCACCGACCGGGTCCATTAGTAAATTTAGTAAAATTAGTAAATTCAAATTCAAACCACTCGAACGTACTCAAAAATATCATGAAAATCTTCCACGCCGTTTAGGAGAAGATAAGTGACACACCGTCTGCAGCACCACCTACCGGGTCTAATTGGGTTTTCAAACCTTGCAGGGACCTTCTCGAACGTACACAAAAAATATCATTAAAACCATCTCTGCCGTTTAGCAGAAGATCAGTGACACACCCACTGCAGTGCTACATACCGGGTCCATTTGTGAATTTCAACCTCGCAGAGACGTACTCGTAAGTACAGAAAAAAATATCATAATAAATCGTCCTTGCCGTTAAGCAGAAGATCAGTAACACACCCACTGCAGCTCCACCTACCGGATCCATTTGTGAATTCAAACTTTGCAGGGACCCACTCTAACGCACACAAAAAAATATCATTATAATCTTCCCCGCCGTTTAGGAGGAGATCAGTGACACACCGACTGCAGCGCCATCTACCGGGTCTAATTGTGTTTTCAAACCTTGCAGAGAGTAGAGAGAATTTAGGTACAAGTTACTAGTTACAAACACACGTACAGAAGAATTATAAGTAGGAAAAAAACCGACTCGCACTTGACGTTTTCAAATAGCCTTTGTCCTTTCCCGGGAGTCAGCTATCAACATGCCAAATTTCACAATGCAATATGTTTTTCTTCTACAGAATTGGCGCGTCGCTTAAATTTTTGCATTCCAACATTCCTATTAAACTGGGTCAGTATTTTAATGTTAGCAGGAAGTCTACTTACTTTTGCCATTGTTAAGCCATGTACAAAGAAGGGCGCACAAAAGGATTTGCGTCGTATATTAAATTACGTGCCCCTAAAATCTTTCTGCTCAAGAGTTATAGTTCCGGGACCGCAAGAAATGAGTTTTTTTTATTGAACATTGAGAACAGTAAAATAAAAGCTCATAAAACTTTCAAGTTTATTAACCGAAAACGAACATTAATTCTTTTATAAGAAACAGAATTGATTAAATACGATATTAAAATAGACTCCTGTCTTATTTTTAAATATCAACAGTGTTTTTAATGACCATAGAATCTGTTTATCTACAAAATAAAACCAAAATCAAGTATGATTGCATGTTACATTTTAGTTTACTTACATATTAACTTAAAGTTTTCATATTGATGCTGAAAGTGAATGTTTTGTAATTAAGATGCTTTTTACCTCGAAACTAACGACGAAAACAGTAGGGTGTTGTAAGTTTGACGTTGTCTATGGCAACGTAGCTCCAAAACGGATGGATTTTCATAACTTTTATTTATGTTTGAAAGTTAACTTGATCGAATGTTCTAATATATCTCATCAATTTTATAAAAAATAAAATTTAATAATAATAAAAAAAAGAAAAAAAATATATATATATAAAATAAAATTGTTATATAAAACTAACATAATGATCAAAATAATAATTTAATAGGATCGTGGATGATCGAGGATGATCGAGGACTTAGAAAAAGTTAGCCAGTATCTTGGCGGTGGAGGTCTTTAATATTTTTGTAGACTTTCAAAAGCCGGGCTTAACACATTTATGTAGTTAAAAACCTAAATTTGAAAATAAAATAAAATTCATTACTAGAACACCCGGGACAGCATAAGTTTACGTAGACATACATAGGCAGCGGCGAGCATCGCGGTGCCACAATATATAAAGAAAGCGTATTAGGTGGGCATATGCAAAATGCGATAAATTGATATAAAATGCAATGTATAACTGAGTGAATACATTCTATTATGAGAGGAATTAAGTACCTTTCTGATGGCTAATAAAAGGTGGCAGTGTTGTAGTGACCTGAGTATTAGAGTGTGACTCTTTTGCTTGAATTTGCGATGGATGTTGTTTCTTATGTATGATTACAATATAGGTAAAAAGACCTCACCTGTGTAAAGTAAAGAAGGAGACAAGGAGATGATGGAGGCATGCCCGGGGATCGGAAGCCTACTGGTTTCTCAGAATGTTTATCGTTAACATTTGTTAGTGGCCTCAAGTTACATCGGCTGAGCTCACAGACGGTTTGAACATCTCTCGCCTAACGTTTCGATCCGTTTGTTTGGGTCAAATACGGAGGTGAGTTCAGTGCCGAGCGATTTGAACGACGACAACAGATTACACAGTGTAGAAGGGTAAAGGTCCTTGCCCCGAGCTGTCTGTCAGAGTCGAAAAACTGCGAAAGAAAGCAATTATTGTTTTATTAAAATTGACACGTAAACCGTTGCCATGTTGCGGGGAGTCGGACGCTGATTACGCGAAGGTGACAGTGATACTTCACCTACGCGACTGGGGACACCAAATAAGGAGAAGTCTTGTAGCGATTGGAATGCGACTCTTTTGCTTGTATCAGTGATGGACGTTGCTTCTGAGGTTTGATTGCTTATAATGATTCTATATTACACAGATAAAAAGTCCTTTTGCCCCAAGCTGTCGCGACTAAATTCCTGAAAAGCTGCGATATTTAGCTTGCTTATTCTATCGTTAATCGATCAAATAAACTATAAATTATAATTCTTCGTACTTGAACTGATTATATACCTATACATTTAACCTGTTTATGAATCCTTGATCATGTATGGTGTGGACGCCGGCTTGAAAACCGAAAAATATCATTTATAATCTATGACTGAAGTTACATGGATGCAGTGGGGCTTATTGCGTCTTGCTCTTCGGAGTGTGTTAAGCATGGGGCGTGCCCTCTTGATGAATTCCATGGCTGTTCCATTGGTACATAATAATTAGTACCTACACAAATGGTTCAGTGAGGTTTATTGCGTCCTGAACTTCGGAGTGTGCTTAACACCAGGCGTGCTCTCTTGATAATGTCAGGACTGTCTCTGTGCGAACGGATGTCACACTCTTTGGCCTAAGGCTGAGTATTTGTGCAATGCACGCACAAGGATTTGTTCCTGAAACTACATATTTTAGACTTCGCCTTCAGCTTCGGCTGCAACGATAATTTAATGGTTATACCATTTATGATTTCATACCTCTACTCCTACGGGGGATGTGCGCTAAGTTGGCCTCGGTATGGACACGTACCGTGGGAAGCGCTGGATGGAGCTTCCCGCCTTTTTAGTTTTTTTATAGAAAAATAAATAGCGAATAGGAGTAGAGGATACTATTTTCATTACTAGAATGGTGTTTCAGTCTTTCTCTTAAAGAACCTGCGGTCTACGTTACACAATTAGGTCCTACCACTCAGACGATCACATAGCCAATCCTTCGAAAAATTTATACTTCAATTTTCAAGTTTCTGGTTTTACTGTCTTTAATCTTCTCTGTCCATACTTGTTAGTTAGGCAGGTACGTTAAGGGTAGGTAGTATATTATGTTCTTTGGGGGGGGTTAGTTACAAGGGCTTACATTTTAATTGGCTTTAGAATATACATTCCAAGTTAGAAACTAAAAGGGACGGACGGGATCGTGTGATTTGTTCTACGATGTGTAAATCCCTTTTGAAGGATCCCCTGTGTAGAAACGTCGAAACCACACTTCAATATTAGGACAAGCGAAAGTTTTGCTAAGAGGCCAAAAGTTAGCGACTTGTAAATTTGTGTTAGTAACAGTTCCTCTATACTTAATTAAATAAAATAGATGAATTCAAAAGTAGAATGTTCAACTAATTGGAACTAAAATTTAATTTAAAAAACACCTAGACAGCTAATCTATTATGTATTAACTTTAAAGATGCCTTTTGTGTTATTGTTTTAGCAGTTGTTGCTAAACCTGAAAGTTAAAAAGCTCAGATTCTACACAAAAGCAGACAACTTTTAAAATATAGATAAAACAAAACGCGTAATTAGTAAAAACAAAACAGAAATAAATTAAAAAAAAGAAATCATAAGAAGAACCAACCTTACTAACCTATCACATAATAGATACTGAAGTTCAAAGAAATTAGTAAGATCCTACAAATTATATAATTACATATGAAAGTTTGTTACTTTGTAACTCAAGCACGCCACAAAGCGAAAGCGAAAACACGGAGAAGGACATATGCTCCTTTTAATCCCGGAAAATTCAAAGTTTCCACGGGATTAACTTTAAACGAAATCCACTAGAGCGAACAACAGCTATAGCTATAGCAAACTTCTTTGGTATGATCAGGAGTTGCCGTGGACATTTTGCGCCGTTTAAGAAATTTAGGGCGGGTGTAATCATTAGCAAACAAAACATAATGAAAAATTTTAGAAATAGAGTAGGAAAAGAAGAAATGACAAGGAGAGTCGAAATCTAGACAGCAACCGATATATATATAAAAAATCTAGTCATCAAAAGAAAATGGCACAATAAAGCACTGGTTAGTGGTAATTTAAATGACATTTGTCAAAAAAGTAAAATAAAAAGTATCCTAGTATCTTAATAACCAATGACTAACTAAACTTCCGTCTTTAGGCAGTAAGGTATGTTACCAACACGCTGCCCAGACTTTTAAAACTTTAAGCGTACGGCATACCCAAACTAGTTAATTCAGCAAGAATTTGATTCATTTTGTTACAGCCCTGAGTACACCTTTTTATGTAGAAGAAATAAATGTTATAGATCAAACCGTAATTTAATGGATTTGCTAATATTATAATTATTTGACTTTTAAAAAATTTAGAAAAAAATATATTCTGATACTCTATTATGGGCTTTTATCTAAATTCTTTAGAAAAATAAAAGTTATATGCGCCTAATTCTTCTCTTATAAAATAGATAATAATATAATCAATTTTATACCGACCAAAAAAACTGAGAAAATCGATATATTTGTGTAAGTACTAAACTAACTTATTTACAAAAATCAATTAAAATAAATAACTATACTAATAAATAAATAAACATTTAAATGAATATAAATAAAAAAAAATATTTCTTAAGATGTTTTTGTAGATCCGAAAATTTCAAATAATTCTTCTATTCGAATGAATTCAATGTACAGTACCTACGCGTCGCGTCAAATTTTAGCATTGCAACATTCCTAATAGTCCATTCAAATGTTAACGAAACGCAATTTTATTTTTGGGACATGTATGGGGGGTCAATAGAAGCTTAACCTCAAGTTTGAGGGTCGCCTCCCTTGGCATCCGGCCGCCATCTTGGAAAAAGTGGTGAAAACAATCTTGTGTTGGAGTCAGCGATGATAAATTAAATGAATTTTTAGTCAATGTCTTGGCAAATCGTATGTATCGCAAGCCGTTTAGTGAGGCGTCTTTATTACCGCCATATAAAGCTATGAAAAAACGTTCGCCAACAAGAGTGAGCTAAGATGGATCGACTTTCCCACTCTGGAATAGCGCGGTACCACAAGCTAATTCAGGATGTCACGTAAAAAAAATTGTAACATTTCAATGAACTATAAACAAAAGAGTTGGCAACGCGCAAGTAATACCCCTGTTGTTGCAAGCGTCCAAAGGCTACGGTGACCGCTTACCATCAGGCGGACCGTAAGCTTGTTTGCAACCTTAGTGGTATAAAAGAAACCTATTAAAATGGGTTAGTATATTTATGTTAGCAGGGAGTCGTGAGCCTTGAGGGAGGGAGCCATGTACAAAGAAAGGCGCACAAAAGGATTTGCGTCGTTTATTAAATTATGTTCCTCCAAAATCTTTCTTCTAAAAAGTTATAGTTTCGGACCCACAAGATATTTTTTTTATTGAACATTCAGAACAGTAAAATATATTTATTTAATATATTTAAAAAAATATAATAAATTTTAAACAATATGTTACAATAGATTACTGTCTCATTTTTAGGCTTGCTTTTTACTATAATTGGTGTCCTTTTTAATATAAATAGTATCCTTTTTAATAGCAATAGTTTCATTTTTAATATCAATAGTATAGTTTTTAATAGCAATAGTGTCCTTTTAAATGTCAATAGTGTTGTTTTTGGTACATGTTAATTTTATTTTTAATGGTCATAGAATCTGCCGCTAATACCGATGCCGCAGAGTAATACTGTATAGAGTAGTACTGATTGTAATAATTTAACCTTATTTTAAATTTTATTTTCACATTTCTGATATTTATTTGTATTCTGTTTTTGTTGTAGGTACCTATAACTTTTATTTGGACATGATGACATGACATGCAATAGTTTAATTTATGATATGTATTCTTTCCTAATTATCAAATCATTAAAATAATATTTTGACGTGACAACGTCTTATAAATTGGTTTGCCGGGTGACACTTCAAGAAACTGCGTTACGCTCCGCTCACGTTATGCGCTCACAATGAGAGCGAGTGAGAGGCACGCGCCCGCCTAAGAGCGAGAGAGACAGACATAAAATCATTGTCACGTAAAACTTTCGCCCGTATACCGACTTTACAGGCAACCAGTTTTTTTTTTTTTGTCTTATTCTGATATCGCTAAATATGGGTGTTTTTTTCTTGAAATAAATGAATTTTAATTTTAAATGAATTTGATAGCACGAGGTAAAATAAGTCATGCAAAAATAAAGCATATATATACATATTAAATGTGTATATTTACGTAACAAAGAAAATTCGACAAACTCTTGCTAGTGCCGGACTACTGACTCATGACGTTTTCCTTGTTACAGCTTGGGACTGTTGGAACATCCTTAAATGCAGCGGTTAATTTTGGCAGAGCCACATATGTAGCGTGTTGGTTTAAAGCCAACTAACTTCCAGTAAATTGCTCTAGTTTTGTTTGTTTATGGTTGCTCGACCAAATATTTAGTAGTATTTATTAAGGTAGGTTTATTTAGAATGGCAATACGGTTCAAGTATTATAATCACGTTAAGCTAGCATCAATATAATTCCTGTACTGAAAACAAATAAAATCAACAGAATCCGATACATAAAAACAACTCCTATAGTGACTTATAAAGTCCTAGTACATCATATATTTCACCCGGTATTAGAATTTTGTTTTTTTTTCTTTCCGGCAGATATTTTACCGGGGTTTTAAAAGGCAGTTTTATTTGTTTATTAATTTTTACATAATTGTTGTTGCTAGGGGTCCATAGCAGTTTTTTGTTAAACTTGCAATTATGGCACTTGTTATTTTTACTTTATGACTCGAACTTATGTGACTATTGAGCTCGAACATTAATGTTAAAATTTTGACTCAGTTTCACTTCAATAATAACTAGGTAAATCATACTTCATGTTTGTAGTGTAACTACATTAAGGTTATTATCACATCAAAAAAATATCACAATTATATGAGAGAAAGAGAACTAATGTGCCTGACATAAAATTATTACGAAAATCATAAAAAAATATTATACTACCCTGTATATCCAGTATAAACTAAATAAACAAATATAACATAGGTATTCACTTTAAATTAAAGCAAACATAAACAAACGTAGTCTGGTAAAAATTAAAACACCTCCTATATAACTATATACTACTAATGATCGCGGAACACAAATGGGGGTGATTCGGCTACCCCTCACTACAGAGCGTCTCAATTTTACCTTTAGATGTCACTTCACTGGCCACCTTGTTTACCTTTCTATAGTGCACATCTGACGCAGAACCAATTAATAAATTTACTATTAAGGTAGGTTTTATTTGCGAGGTGTAATTAACAGTAAAGTAGACTGCCCAATGTCCCACAGAAAACTAATTAAGAAGTTCTAATTAAGCACATAATATCGGGGAAAAATAAATTTTACTATTTGTGAAGAAAAAAGTAATTAGTACTGTTACTGTTAGAACCTACCTATTCTTCTTACCGTAAAAATATTAAACGACAACTAAATTGAGATATTAATTATTTATTGGGGCTAAAACAAACGTATCCCAGGTTTATTCAGTGCGGTGTCATGATCGATCACCTTTGCTATCATGGTATCTGTTGCGTTCGAGGGCTTACAGAATTTCTCGGCTCAGCGGCCGTAATGATACAATTCGTCAAATCTTTCTTAGTACCAATACTCGAGCCAGTTTAGAACCTGTTGGCTTTTAAGACGATAGTTAAAAGCTTGTCAGTATAAGTCTTTTGCCTTGGTAAAGAGGTCTATGGGATGCCACATGCTTGGACTGTGTACACTCTATCACCGACTTACTTGCAAGGCGCAGTGCAGCTGTTGCGGCGCAGTCTGCTGCTGTATTGGCCGAAGACCGCAAACGACAAACATTCTAAAACAAATAATAGTTGGGCACATTTTCCGTTTTCAGTGCAAATTCTGGGATCATGGTCGCCAGATACTCATAAATTATGCTAAGAAATTGCAACAAAATTTAACGAAGTGTTACTTTGCACAATAGATTTTTGTCGCCACCCAACGTGGAAAACGCTGTCAAGCGAGGCACTCTTACGCAGAAAGTCGCCTTAAAACGTGTCCTTTATTTATAGTTATTATTTCTGTTGATTATTTTGTAATTTAACTTTATTGAACTTCAGTTTGATTTTATAATATTTTCATCAACACAGATTCCACAGTTTGTTGTGTAAATAATGATCTTTTTTTAAACAAATAAGTATCATACTTACTTAAATAAGACAACAACTAAGCTAGGAAAAAATGCCGATAAGTGAAAAAAATACCGTTGTTCCCCTTTTTGGGATCCGTAGCCAAATGGCTGAATGGTCTATCTACCTATGACATAGCCTTATAACTAATAATTCCGTTGTTTTCGGATCGATTACTGAGAAAAAGACTGTACCTCCAAATGTTAGGCTGTAAAACCTGTGTGACAGACGACGGACGGACACGTAAATGACAGCAATAAAGTTTTATTTGGACCCTTTAGGTACGGAACCCTATAAGTTAAATGTCACTTAGTTAAAGGTCTGATGAGATGAGATGAAAGGGCTCAGCTGGTACTTTCTTCAACGAGAATACCAGATATAGAAGACCATACAAGCTCCTTACTGGACCTTCTGCTGACTACACGTCCGGACGGATATTCCGTCTCAGTGGATGCGCCTTTAGGCTCCTCGGACCACTGTCTCGTTCAGACTCAAGTGTCATGCAAACGACCTGATGCATCAGGGCCAACTAATTGGCGTCGTGTATGGCATAATAAGTCGGCAGACTGGGACGGATTGCGAGAATTTTATGCATCGTATCCGTGGAGGCAGATCTGTTTTAGCTCAGAATATCCTGACGTCTGCGCAGCCGGTCATGGAGACAATCCTCGCTGGTATGGAATGTTATATTCCTAACCCGCCAGTAGCTGCCGGCGTCAAAAAACGACCGTGGTTTAATATGTATTGCAGAGAAGCTCAAATTCTTAAGCAAATTGCTTATGAGGATTGGACCGCTGCTCGTAATAATAAGAATCCGAATATTTCTGAGGTAAAACGCAAATTAAATGCTGCCTCGAGGTTCAGTAAGAAAGCAACTGCCAGAGCAAAATTCCAATTCATCGGCAGAATAGCTGGGTGACTTGCAAGCTATCCTTCTGGGAGTCGTGCTTTCTGGTCGCTTACCAAAGCTGCCAAAGGGAACTTTTGCCAGTCGTCGTTACCATCACTGCGAAAGACCGATGGTGACTTGGCCCATAGTGCTAAAGAGAAAGCCGATTTACTGGGCAGTCTCTTTGCCTCAAACTCGAATATGGACGATGAAAGCGCCGTATCACCTACTATACCGAGGTGTGGTAAGACCATGGTGGAAATCCGGCGGGCGTTGCTTTCTCTAGACGTTCATAAGTCGAGTGGGTCAGACGGTATACCAGCAGTGGTGCTTAAGCAGTGTGCTCATGAGTTATGTCCTGTACTCACGCGCCTCTTCGCGCTTTCCTACCATACTAGGCAATTTCCGTCTTCATGGAAGACTGCGAATGTGTAACGGGTGCCCAATAAGGGCAATAGATCAG
Organism: Apoda limacodes; assembly: GCA_946406115.1. NCBI lineage: Eukaryota > Metazoa > Arthropoda > Insecta > Lepidoptera > Limacodidae > Apoda > Apoda limacodes. The sequence continues at coordinate 27,039,109 of OX291542.1, read as the reverse complement.
ATCCATCGAATTACAGGCCTATCGCTATTACCTCTCTCCTCTCCAAGGTGATGGAGCACACAGCTTCTAAGATACCTAGAAGAACACGACCTGGTCAGTGATCGTCAATATGGCTTTCGCCATGGTCGCTCGACTGGTGACCTTCTAGTGTATCTTACACACCGATGGGCACTAGCCATTAGGAGTCAGGGGAAGGCATTGGCATGTAGCCTGGACATAGCGAAGGCGTTCGATTGGGTCTGGCACCGGGGTCTTCTATCGAAGTTGCCATCTTACGGAGTGCCCGAGGGTTTGTGCAAATAGGTGGCTAGCATTTTGTCCGGCAGACGCATACGAACCGTAGTAGTTCTGATAGCATGAAAATTAATGCTGGTGTCCCGTAAGACTCTGTGCTGTCTCCTACGCTCTTTCTACTGCATATCAATGATATTTAAGACATCAACATGCATTGCTATGCAGATGACAGTATTGGAGACGCCTATTACACGGGTCGTGCAAATATCCCCCGTTTCGTCTTGGAAGAAAACCGCGGAAAACTTGTGTCTCAAATCGAGACAATATGGTCCAAGGTCTCTGACTGGGTACAGGTAAACTTGGTCCGATTCAACCCTACAAAGACACAAGTCTCCGCGTTCACCGCTAAGAAAACCCCATTCACTGTGGTCCCACAATTCCAGAACACTCCCCTCTCCATCTCCAAGAGCATTGGGATCCTTGGTGTTGACATCTCCAGCGATGTTCAGTTCCGAAGCTGGCGTCCAAAAAACTAGGTGTACTCAACAGAGCGAAGCAGCATTTCACGTCGGGGCAGAGGTTGCTGCTTTACAAGTCGCAAGTTCGGCCCCATACGGAGTACTGCATCGCACCGCTCGCCATCGGCAGGGAATTCATTCTCACACTTTAGGACCGAAATGGTCGCGTACAATGCGTTTTCAGAGAAACTTCCTTCCGCGAACGCTTGGGTTGTGGGATGAGCTCCCCATCAGGCAGACCGTGTGCTTGTTTGCCACCTCAGTGGTACAGAAATAAAAAAAAATAAAAATTAAAAGATGGCCAAGAGCGATTTCTGTACTTTCTAATGTTGTTTGAAGAACATAAGATGTCGATAGACTTTTGGTAGTTATCCTGCAGAAGCAGTGGGGCGAGCGAAATGGGCTACCTATTGCACTAACTGTTGTGCTGAATAGTAAGGACTTGTGATGAGTCACACCTTAAAACTACTCCCAGCTGTTTCTGATAATGCCTTAGGAAACAAACGATTTCGAATCTATCTTCGCTGCTGGGATCACTTATATATTTCCATTTCCTTCAATTTTATTGCAAAAAAAGGGAAAATAATGTACCTAAATAGAACATAGTGCACATAAGTTACACATTTGGTCATTAGATACGCTATTCAAAGTTAAGCAACGTCGGGCTCGGTCATTCATAGGATGGACTGGTATTAGCGGTACACTCTTTGTTCTTGTTTGTGTTCGTAAATTACGTGAAATGGTGGTACGGAACCCGACGGTGCGCGTTGCCGCCTCACACTTGACTGATTTTTTTATTCAACACCGGTAGAGCATTATTATTACGATGAACTATTTCAAAATCTCTCATCCCCACTTTTGACACTAATAAAATATAAGTACTGTGTATGTATTGTAGCAGCGTACGTGTATTTCAGCAGTACTGCCTGGCAGCAGTAAAGTAGTGAGTAGGTACTCGTGCTTCCATTGTAAGGCCGCATTTAACGAGGGAATCACAAAAGACCTTGTGAATAAAATTAATGACACTCCAATATCTTCCTTCCTTAGAGTTCCGTTGCGGGACCGCAAGGAACCCGTTTCTTCTTTTATGGAGCATTTAGTAGAGTTAAATTATGGTGCGTAAAACTTTCCCGTTTGCCACAAAAAGGTTTCTTTTTCATGTATTTTACCATCGTTTTATTACATTCTTAAACTATAAAACGTTATTTACTTTTTGTTATATTTTTATAAAAGAATTTCAATCAATTTATTTTTTTGTTTCGACAGAAATGTAAAATATTTGTTTTTAAATTGTTAAATGCGTTTCATAAGGCTGACCTTAAGTTTGAAATTAGCTGTTTGTTGTGTACGTCGAGATTGGCTTCGTTTTTAGGATTATGTACCCAAATAATTAGCAGAACCCTATTACTAAGACTCCACTGTCCGTCCGTCTGTCACCAGACTGTATCTCATGAACCATGATAGTAAGACAGTTGAAATTTTCACAGAAAATGTATTTCTGTTGCCGCTATAACAACAAAACTGAATAAAATAAATATTTAAGTGAGGTCCCATACACCAAACGTGATTTTTTTGCTCGTTTTTGCTTGATATTGATAACGGCAACAGGTGGACGCTTGAAATATTCACAGAATATTTAGTTATATAGTCACTTTAAAAGTAAATAATCAAATTAAAATAAAACAAATATTTAAGGGGGGGCTCCCATTCATCAAACGCGATTTTATTGCCGTTTTTATAGATAATGGTACGGAGTCTGACTCGCACTTGGCAGATTTTTATCTTGAACAAATATATACTGATATAAATAAAATACAGTTTTTAAAATATTTCGCCTGCCTATCAGTCATGGCTCAAAATATTAAGTGTATTCAGCCATTGATTATTCTACCAGGGATAGGGATAGGGATCGTGATAATAAACGTACACTTCTTTCAAGTCATAAACAGCGTTTGAACTCCTGTAATAGAAATTAATGTAATATAAACCCAGTCCGCGTGTTTTTGTTTTGTTGTTTGTGAGTTTATGCGGAATCCAGCGGCATTTTAAATGTTGACTCAATACGTTAACAAGTCTATTACTAAATTTTATCGTTGGTTATGCGTGAATTTTCTTCAGTCAGTCGTATGCCAGTAAATCATATTTTTCTGTGACTGTAATTGAATAAAGAAATTTAAACAATTGTAGGACCTTTTTTAGAAATATCATCACGGAGACAAACGCCAATTTTTGTTTAAATAAAATAAAAACTAAACAAGTAGTACCTACTTTAAAAACACAATCTATAAAATAATTACGTTTCACTTTAAAAATCTAAGCTGATGTTGTATATGTCATCCAGCAGTAATTAAAATAAAAAAAAACTGCCTAGATCTCGAGTGCTTCATATGAAATAGTGGCTGCTAACGAAGTCGATTCTAAGGCGAAGTTTTAATTGCCTTTGCCGAGTTAATCAAAGAAATTCCGCTAGAAGAAATTTTATTAACTCTAGCAATTATATTGCACGTATTTAAAGTGTTGCCATAATGCCATAAAACCTTGTCTCTTGACATTTTCCATAATGTCGTTATGGCGAGTTTGTAAAAACTGTTTCATATTTACGTATACATTTTAACTAGAGTACATGAGCTCTTCTCCTACTAATAGAAAATGACCTTTAATCATGTTTAACTTGAAAATGCACACACCATATACGCGTGTGACGGAATTGATCTTCTTTAGGCAGTGCTCTCTATATTACGTGGTGGTTCGGAACCCTTTATGCAAGTACCTTTTTAGTTCTATCGTTCTCTCTATAACTTAATAGACTTTAAATTTTATCAACTTAGGGCAAGATCTTAAACGTTTGCAAACACAAAATAAAGATTCAGTGATTAACAATGGAATTAGGTTATTTAATTCAACGTTTATTAAGTTAGGGTACCGTATGTGGAAAAACTATATAAACGATTATTTTTTACTAATTTTGATTTGAAGTATTTATAAAGACTTGAAGAATTATTATTTTTTTCAGATTTTTTAGAAGGCACTTCACAGGTTACAAATTTTGTTAAATTTCAGAACCTTTTTGGGTCGTAAAATATACATCTTAGGGAAACAGCTATTTAGAAACCTTAATTGTAGTGCAAGGACACGACAGGGTCTGTGAACTAAGGAAAAAAAATCTCTTCGTTTTTATCTTATTTTTATGACAAATCTGTATTGCATTTGACAAAAGATATCTTTGTGTAAAACATTATAAATATCGATGCAAAGGCAGCGGAATTATAAGGCTAGGACATATGGAGGGATGGACAGATGGACATGACAAAATTATTACAAAACTAAATTAACTATATTACCATAAAAACAAAGCTAAAGCCAATGAAAATAAAAAAAACAACAATAGCTAAGTTTGAATTTGGACTTCGCACAGAAACAAATGAACACACGACATCATACAACTTTTTTGACCTCCTGACGTTCGGTGTTTGGTCGCTACTGCCGTTGTTAGTTCACACTATTTCAATATGGCGACTGTAGTTTTGATTCATGACCACCGGGTCAAAAAAAATTTTTTTTTATTTCTCCAACATTCGTCGTACTCGGGTCAAAAGGAAAACTTTCAGATAAGAAAGAGGTGTAATAAGTAACTGCAAGAGTAACTAAAAGTGAAATAGAATATAATAAAAGAAACAAAACGTAACTATTTGGTAAATAACGGAAATTTTGCCTTTCCCACGAGAATGTATCACGTGCTGTCACTCTTGTATTATTTATGATGTGGTAAAACAGAGAATACATTTTCCTTGTTGACGCGCGGCTGCATGTACATTTCGGGATAACCCTTTAGGCCCAGTTTCCAAGTAAATTGATTAAGGTTGACTGTTAAAAAAAGGTCAAGTGTAAGTTAGACTTGCGCATTGTGGGCTAAAACAAACAAAAAAGAAAAGTGTACCGGTATGTGATCACCCATCCAATGACTGATCACGCCCGACGTTACTTAACTTCGGATATCGTTTTCAATAAACTCATGTTTAATTATTTATCTTAATAATCTAGACTGTTTTCGCTAGATAGACCTTATATGGTATTCTAAAATGGTAATGGTGCGAGCCTGACTCACATTTGGCCAATTTTACTATGTGGTGTTATACTTTAGAGCTCGCACTATGCTTAATCACTGCAAGTTTAAAGTTAATACATATGTACAGTTCATACCACGGCTCACACTAATCTTTGAAGAAAAAAATAGGACTTACGCAGTTACTCATTTACAGTCAGTGAAAACCAGCATTAATATTAAATTGAAAAACAGTATCAAAATATTCCATAGACAGGTGCGCCACGCTCAATTGTATATTGTTGTTGACCCTTAGCGATAAAGATTTAAAATTTTGCATACCTTCCTTCCTTCTTTCCTTCTTCGATGTGGAGACCAGATTTAGCATTATTGCATATCATTTCTCCAGAGTCATGTGTAAATATAGTCCTGTGCTTATATTTAGTTTGGCGAAGCGCCATATTCAAGTTTCATGGCGGCGTCGCGCGTTCTCGTTTTCGTGTCCTAAGCTAGGGCGGGAGATTTGAATCATCCTTCACAAATTGTTGTGCTAAATTCTTCATAATTTGCTATTCATGAGCATTCGCTGCACCATTCTTAATACGTTTTCGTAAATATCGGTGTCTATGTGGATTCAAATGGAAGGATTTGTTTAGAAGAATATGAAAAAAAATATGAAGTTACTCTAAATCCAATATGGCGGACCGCCCAAAATGGCGGACTAGTAATATTTAGCTCACCTATAATATCAATGAAAGGGTTTACTAAAAAGAATACGGATAAACTGCCGTCTGCGTTTAACCCTTCAAGGACATGGTGTCTGGGTCAGTATTTTAATGTTAGCAGGGAGTCTACTTAATTTTGCCATTGTTAAGCCATGTACAAAGAAGGGCGCACAAAAGGATTTGCGTCGTATATTAAATTACGTGCCCCTAAAATCTTTCTGCTCAAGAGTTATAGTTCCGGGACCGCAAGAAATGAGTTTTTTTTTATTGAACATTGAGAACAGTAAAATAAAAGCTCATAAAACTTTCAAGTTTATTAACCGAAAACGAACATTAATTCTTTTATAAGAAACAGAATAGATTAAATACGATATTAAAATAGACTCCTGTCTTATTTTTAAATATCAACAGTGTTTTTAATGACCATAGAATTTGTTTATCTACAAAATAAAACCAAAATCAAGTATGATTGCATGTTACATTTTAGTTTACTTACATATTCACTTAAAGTTTTCATATTGATGCTGAAAGTGAATGTTTTGTAATTAAGATGCTTTTAACCTCGAAACTTAACGACGAAAACAGTAGGGTGTTGTAAGTTTGACGTTATCTATGGCAACGTAGCTCCAAAACGGATGAACCGACTTTCATAACTTTTATTTATGTTTGAAAGTTAACTTGATCGAATGTTCTAATATATCATTTAAAAAAATATTTTCAGCCGTTTGAAGATCATCAGCTCTTTTCTAGTTTTTAAAGGGATATGAGACGGAGGATATAAGTAAATTTTTTTTGTCGTTTGAAACTTGTTCATAATATTACACATGGCAGTTCTGTATACCGTAATATATAATTGTAGTTTTATTTTTATTTTTTTTGTATTTTATCAGAAAGGAATAATAATAAAAATAGATTCCTAAAAATTTAATAAGATTTAGAAAAAAATTAAGTTCCGCACGAAAAAATAGCTAAAGTTATAAACAATTAACTGAAAAACCCCCCTTGGTTAATTTTTTTGCAAATAACTCAAAAATTAATCAAGTTTTTAGAAATCTAAAAAAATATTCAAAAAGAGGACGAAATTTCATAACGTCTGGACTTCCAGAACTGTAGGACCAATATTTATAATTTTCCCAGAGGGGTGAAAATACAGCTGATAACGGGTAGGTACTCTGGCCTTCGCAAACCCGGGCGGGCAACTTCGGGCACTTTAACAATAAAATTTATTTAAACATATTAAATATTATAATTAAAAAATGTCTATCGCGATTTATCATTAGTTATGCAATAATTAACTAACAATTTTTTCTGCTTCAACATGAACATTGCAAGTGTAATAAATGTTAAATATTTTTTCAACCGCCCTTAATCGGTTATCGGTCTAGGATTTTAATTTCTCAATTATAGAAATAAAACCGACTCACGGTTGACGTTTCCAAGCAGCCTATGTCCTTTCTCGGAACTCAAACTATCTTCATGCCATAAATCATCTTAATAGGTACAGCGGTTTAAGCGTTTATTTTAGCATTTGCGCGGATTAGTGCGAGTGTGTACTCGCGAAACCTGGGTTCCGTACCACATACATACGAGTACAGACATAGTAAACATGTACAATGTATTTTTGCATGACGAATATTGAAATCAATTGAAAATTCTAGTAACTATTTAGGAGATAAGAATTATGAAAAAATTACGAAAAGCTAGGTGGGTGAAGTCGTTTCTGTCGGGTGCTGGCTCAGGAACCTTATTGCAAAAAAGTCAAGAATACCCGGGTCTCGCATTCTCAGAGGCAAAACAGTTGTTTTTTAGTGATATATATAAGTATTCCTACTCATAATTCGAACCAGATCTTATTAAATAAAATAGAATTATACTCAATTACTTCATAAGTAAAATTTTAACATTATATTATTATGATGTAACTTTTATTTATTTCATAGATGTAATAAAAAAAACACACAAAAATGCGATGTTCTGCATAAGTAATCGAAATTAACAAAATGACATCAAGTGGGATTGCACGTCGATCAGAAGCACGAGTAGCCGGAGCATAAAAGCGATATGCTCTGAGTACACCTTTTTATGTAAAAGAAATATATATTATGATTCAAACTTTAATATAATGGATTTTTAGAAAAAAATATTCTATTTTGGGCTTTAATTCAAATTGTTTGGAGAAATAAAAGTGATATTCGCTTGATACCTCTATTATAAAATAGATATTAATGCAATCAATCAGATTTGCTAATTTCATAGTTCTAAATAAATATTTGAATTTTATGCCGACACAAAAACTGAGAAAATCGAGATTTTCAATGTACCGTCACGTGCTAGCGATTATCGTACGTGGAATTGTGTCTTTTTATATGCTCTAATAGTGTAATATGATTTCTTATACCGGTCAAAACGAAACGCTTTTTGTACCGACTTCTTAAATAGGGTTAACGAAATTCCCGTAATCTAAACAAAGAGCAATCACAATTCAGAGAGGCCGTGACCTTGGGTGAAATAATTTTTTTGACCACATGTTGTTAATATGTGTATTTATGTGCTACCACTACAAATTTAATTAAAAGCAAAATAATTAACGTTGTAATTTTTGTTAAATATAATTAAATTTCATGTAAACCAAAAACTTAAAAACTAACGCGAAGTCGTATTAATTTCCGATATCATGGCAAGATTTTTTTTATTAAAAGCCTGCACGGGTAAATTCTTCTTTTCTCCAACATCCAATTTTACAAACACTTAAATAACATTATTATATTTTTTACCATAAATTAATAGCTTGCAATAGTTTACTTATTGCTTTCCGACACTAAAATATTTTTTTATGATTAAAATAGACCGTGGTTTAAAAGATAATTTTATAATAAAACTTATGGAGGCCTCCGGCCGATAAAAGACAAATAATTCAATCTCTTAATTTGAATGCATTTATATGTCATTTAGCTGTGGCTCTTAAAGGTTATTTATTCTTTATTAAAATGACTATACAGAAATAAAATTTGCAAGCTGTAGAAATAATCACATTAATTCATGGCTTAATAACTAAGAATATTCATGCGCAAGCGTTTATCATCACCTAATTGCATCAAAAACTTTTGTCACTCAATTATTGCATTCATAAAAGTCTCTAACAAAAAGATTCGGGAAAAGCCATATTCAGAAACGTCGGCAAGCGCTGTTCTCAGTTAGATAACGAGAATAATACTCCCGCATTTTGTTCTCATTTGTTATCCTGTTTGAATACCTTTTTTCAGAGCTCGTCGCTTTTTCTCCGTCAAGTCTTTCTTTTGTTTCATTTTGATTGTCTATTCTGTGAAATGAAAATAAGTTTGTTGTGATATAAAGTGAAACAATAATAAGTTAAATGGTAAAGCAACAAAGTGAATGATAGGTGTACGTACTTATACTATACGTGTTATAACATTTAATATAAATATGCTAAAATGAAGGTTTCTAGGAAAATTTTGATTTTGTGTGCCGTTTGATTTTTTTTTTGTATTTGTCAGAATTTTTCCTATGGTGCTTACAATAAAATCTTGTTTTTCTCACAATATATATATTTATATATGAACTTATAATACCTTCATATTTTAAGACCCATACCATTAGCCCATTTTCGACTAACCATTAGTCAGTGAGGCCATAACAGACTTCGTGCTCTGTATATTTCCTATGGACTGCGCAATAGCTTCACAAAATTAGCCACACTTTAGAAATAGACACAGCTAATATGCTGCAACGATTTGTTACTTAAATTTAAATAATTGCTTTGTCACTTTTACACTTTTGCGACCGTTTTTACTACACAGTTATAAAGGAAATACGCTGTTTTGTCTCTATGTCCATAATATATATAAATAAAAATAAATCAAATGTTTTATTGACAGGTAGGCCCTGGTTTTACATGATTTTTAAGCCTAAATTAAATTAAATCAAACAAATCAAATTAAGTTAAATCAATTTAAATTAAATTATTCCTATACTATAATATATAGTTATATAATATATACTATAATATATAGTCTTTGAATAGATTAGAATAGAGTCACAGTTAATTAAGCCAAATTGATTATTATACCATATCAAAATTATATTAAACAATTACAAATTTATATTTATTTATTTTACATTAAATTAAATTAAATTATTTCTTTTGTATATATACAGACAGACAGATACACATGTATTTATTATGTTTATTTGTTAAATTAAAGCAGTATATAGTCAAAATAGCCTGTTTTCTTAATATGTAAGTGGTATGGAAAACCGCCCTTACTATTTCATTGTTACACTTCATCAGCCTCATATGAAAGGAGGCCCTATGCCTTCGTAAAATAGCAAAGAAGTCATCAACCCTGTTCTTGGCAAACATGCCAGACGCGCTACATCGCCAGGGCAGGTGGAGCATGGCCCAAAGGCATTGTTGTATTGCACGCGAAGAGTGTTATATGCTCTTTTTGTGTGATGGTAGCAGAGTTGGCTGGTGTAGAATGCCTGACAGTATGCCTTGAAAATGGTCACTTTGACTTGGTTTGAACAGTGACTAAATCGCCTGGCCAGCATGTTACCCCTACAGGCAATAATACCTCTGCGATGTCTCTCCAAATCAACATCATCTAACAAGTTACTCGATATTATGTGACCAAGGTAATTAAATGAGTCGACAATTTTTAGAGTAGTGCCACATAAGTTTACAGGAGGTATAACACTTGGGCCTTTACCATACTTGAAGATCATAACTTCAGTTTTGCTAATATTATACAGCAGATGATGAGTAGCCGCATATTTTGCTATAAGTCTCCTTAGGCCATTTACTGAGCAGCACCATATCGTCTGCATAGCTTAGGTTGTTAAGACATTCTCTACCAATGTTGCAGCCGGCTCTGGTACTGCTCAGCTCCTCGATTCACTTATTGACATATAAATGAAATAGAACAGGTGACGTCACTCCACCCTGTCTCACCCCACAGGTAAGTGTATAGCTATCTGAAACAGCATTACCCCATTTAACTTGGTTAGTCTGATTTGCATACCAGAATTCTAAAAGGTCTACAATGTCATGAGGTTCTTCAGTGTTACGTAGTTTGCTCCATAACAAATTATAATTAATTGAATCGAAGGCACGACTTAGGTCTAGAAAGCAGTCATACACTGAGGTCTTTCTAGACACATACCTATGAACTGTATTCTTAAGAGCGAAAATTGCTAACTCTGTTGATAGACCCTGACGGAAACCAAATTGAGCACTACTAAGTGGTATATTTGTCTCGCCTAGGTGTTTGTTAATTACCGTTCAAAAATTTTAGACAGAATGGTGGCCAATGAGATGGGACGATAGTTCGACAGATTTGAGGAGTCATAAATTCTTTAGGTAGGTGGCTGTGGTCAATACAGGCATTGAAAAGAAGTGAAATTTTATCGATTAGTATCGGGCCCGCATATAATATATGCTCAATACTGAGCCCGTATGCCCCGGGGACTTACCACGCTTCATCACCTTCACACATTCGTACACTTGTTCTGCGGTCACGTGAAGTGCACAAGTGTCGCGCGGCGGCCGCACTTCCGACCCCGACGCACCACGAGCCCCATGATCCCTATATTCATTTTCTGTGCCAGATATAGGGTTAAATTTACTAGCAAACATATTAGCAATGTCCATATGGTTCTGAATACCATTTACAGATGTGGGGAGGGAAGACTTATTAGTCAGTTTGTTGGTTTCTTTCCAGAAATTTATGAAGTCGCCGTTACACCTATGCATAGCTATAATATTCATTTTTATTTTATTTTCATTTTTTTGGCACCATTTCACCTTATTTTTAAAGGCTTTGCGACTCTTACACTTATCATTATACAGTTTACCCTGCAAAGGCCGACCATGCCAATGCCAAAGTTTGTAAAATTGTTTAGCTATTATATATAAATTACTTACATGACAATTCCATCCGATTATTTTCTTATTACCAAAAGACGATTTTCCTGCATATGTCATAACGCTGCTCATAACTTCTGTTTCCCCATAGTACTTTATTAATTTTTTGGTTGTTTTGACTGGTTGTATCTTTTGCGACAATACCCTCAATATCACATTCCATTACAAGAGGATGATGGTCTGACCAGTAAACGTCATACAAAACCTTTATATTTTTTATAAGATTAAGCCCCGCGGAGGTTGCAATACAATGATCTAACCAGCTGGTCGTGCCATGTGCATCGCTCACATATGTATACGTATTTGAGTACATACCAAGCAAGTCCACGTCCGCAATTGACCATTCCTGGTCCCGACAGTATTCACTTAATTCATATCCGAATAAACTTTTCACGCGTGTAACGTCTGCATTATAATCACCAATTGCTAAAACACTCTCTACGTCACTATTGATCTCAATGACCGCAGAGATGGCTGATAAACTCTCTGTGAGCAACGGGAGATTGTCCAGATCCTCAGTAGGCATGTACACCGACATCACGATGATGCAGCGCTCGCTTGCTCCTGCGCCGGCCGTGCCGGCCCCTAGGCCGTCAGCCACGCTTGCACTTGCAAGCTTGATACACACGGCTGCCACACGCGTGACCCGGTTTCGATTGTAGTCACACTTTAACAATAAAGCCTTCCTCCATAGTAACGCTACGCCTCCATATGGTCTGCCTTTCAGCGTTCCCGATGTCATGTCTACAGCCGAAACACCGTGGTAGGCAAAGAGTCGGGATGGATTGTATTCAGATAGTCAAGGTCATCAGGTATCAGCCAGTGCTCCTGCAAGGCAATCACGTCGTGGTCCTTACACAGGTCCCTTACATGGTTACAAGAGCGCTTAACGGATTTGCAGTTGAATGATGCTATACTAATTTTCATTCCTTCGGTTGTAGGCACGGTAGGTCCGCCTAATGGTAAACCGCCTGTATTCCACACCACTTGGCCAAAAATCTTCACTTAAAAATGTATCTTCTTGTGTCTGCTGTATAATCAATAAGACAATATTTACGTCGAGTAAATTCCTTGTCGATTAATCTTATGCTTTTGTATTTTAATGTCTCTGTATTTTCTCTTTTTATTTATCACGGTCGTTAAGGTGTCGTCCGTAATAGTGTTAACTAAAATATTTGTATTCAAATTACTGATTGGACTGCTCGTCGCGCGCGCAAATGATGAGCCAACGGTAATAATATAGGGTCTATATAGGTATGAAGGCAGGATTTTATTAAAATTAACGTTTTTCACTAGACTTTTTTTGCATACACAAATTAAAGAAGTACCTAGTAGTAGTACAAAATAAGATTGAGCTGATGGTATGTTAAAGCTTGTCCTTGTGTAAAGAAACAAAAATAGCCAAATTTTTTAATTATATTTTTAAATAAATACGACGTTAAACGTTGACACGCATTTTATATCACTTAATTTTAAAATAATGAAGCAATCTAAACTTTTAGTCCATTTTAAGGGTGCCATCTGCCTATCCTACCCGTCTACCAAGCCATCTTCGTCCTTAAATAATAAAAAAAAGAAGAAAAATATATATATATATATATATAAAAATAATAATTTAATAGGATCGTGGATGATCGAGGACTTAGAAAAAGTAAGCCAGGATCGTGGCGGTGGAGGTCTTTAATAGTTTTGTAGACTTTCAAAAGACAGGCTTAACACATTTATGTAGTTAAAAACCTAAATTTGAAAATAAAATAAAATTCATTACTATAACACCCGGGACAGCATAAGTTTACGTAGACATACATAGGCAGCGGCGAGCATCGCGGTGCCACAATATATAAAGATAGCGTATGAGGTGATATATAATATATATAACTGAGTGAATAATATATAACTGAGTGAATACATTCTATTATGAGAGGAATTAAGTACCTTCCTGATGGCTTATAAAAGGTGTTGTAGTGACCTGAATATTGGAATGTGACTCTTTTGCTTGAATTAGCGATGGATGTTGTTTCTTATGTTTGATAATTTATACTGCTGCTATACAATACAGGTAAAAAGACCTCGCCTGAGTAAAGTAAAGAAGGAGACAAGGAGATGATGGATGCATGCCCTCTCAGAATGTTTATCGTTAACATTTGTTAGTGGCTTCAAGTTACATCGGCTGAGCTCACAGACGGTTTGAACATCTCTCGCCTAACGTTTCGATCCGTTTGTTTGGGTCAAATACGAATGTAAGTTCAGTGCCGACCGACTTGAACGACGACAACAGATTACACAGTGTAGAAGGGTAAAGGTCCTTGCCCCGAGCTGTCTGTCAGAGTCGAAAAACTGCGAAAGAAGGCAATTATTGTTTTATTAATATTGACACGTAAACCGTTGCCATGTTGCGGGGAGTCGGACGCTGATTACGCGAAGGCGACAGTGATACTTCACCTACGCGACTGGTGACACCAAATAGGGAGAAGTCTTGTAGCGATTGGAATGCGAATCTTTTGCTTGTATTAGTGATGGACGTTGCTTCTGAGGTTTGATTGTTTATAATGCTTCTATATTACACAGATAAAAAGGCCTCGCCTGAGTAAAGTAAAGAGGGGACAAGGAGATGAAATGGAGGCATGCCCGGGCATCGGATGCTTAAAACCTACTGGTCTCTCAGAATGTTTATCGTTAACATTTGTTAGTGGCTTCAAGTTACATCGGCTGAGCTCACAGACGGTTTGAACATCTCTCGCCTAACGTTTCGATCCGTTTGTTTGGGTCAAATACGAATGTGAGTTCAGGGCCGAGCGACTTGAACGACGACAACAGATTACACAGTGTAGAAGAGTAAAGGTCCTTGCCCCAAGCTGTCGCGACTAAATTCCTGAAAAGCTGCGATACTGAATATTACATAAATAATCTAACTCACACTTATTCTATCGTTAATCGAATAAATAAACTATAAACTATAATTCTTCGTACTTGAACTGATAATATACCTATACATTTAACCTGTTTATGAATCCTTGATCATGTATGGTGTGGACGCCGGCTTGAAAACCGAAATATATCATTTATAATCTACGACTGAAGTTACATGGATGCAGTGGGGCTTATTGCGTCTTGCTCTTCGGAGTGTGTTAAGCATGGGGCGTGCCCTCTTGGTGAATTCCATGGCTGTTCCATTGGTACATAATAATTAGTACCTACACAAATGGTTCAGTGAGGTTTATTGCGTCCTGAACTTCGGAGTGTGCTTAACACGAGGCGATAATGTCATGACTGTGTCTGTGAGAACGGATGTCACACTCTTTGGCCTAAAGCTGAGTGTTTGTGCTATGCAGGCACAAGGACTTGTTCCTGAAACTACATATTTTAGACTTCGGTCTTCAGCTTCGGCTGCAACGATAATTTAATGGTTACACCATTTATGATTTCACACCTCTACTCCTACGGGGGATGTGCGCTAAGTTAGCCTCGGTATGGACACGTACCGTGGGAAGCGCTGGGTGGAGCTTCCCGCCTTTTTATTTTTTTAGAAAAATAAAAAGCGCATAGGAGTAGAGGATACTATTTTCATTACTAGAACGGTGTTTCAGTCTTGCTATTAAAGAACCTGCGGTCTACGTAACACAATTAGGTCCTACCATTCAGACGATCACATAGCCAATCCTTCAAAAAATTTATACTTCAATTTTCAAGTTTCTGGTTTGACTGTCTTTAATCTTCTCTGTCCATACTTGTTAGTTAGGTAGGCACGTTAAGGGTAGGTAGTATATTATGTTCTTTGGGGGGGTTAGTTACAAGGGCTTACATTTTAATTGGCTTTAGAATAAACATTCCAAGTTAGAAACTAAAAGGGACGGACGGGATCGTGTGATTTGTTCTACGATGTGTAAATCCCTTTTCAAGGATCCCCTGTGTAGAAACGACGAAACCACACTTCAATATTAGGACAAGCGAAAGTTTTGCTAAGAGGCCAAAAGTTAGCGACTTGTAAATTTGTGTTAGTAACAGTTCCTCTATACTTAATTTAATAAAAAAGATAAATTCAAAAGTAGAATGTTCAACTAATTGAGACTAAAATTTAATTTAAAAAACACCTAGACAGCTAATCTATTATGTATTAACTTTATAGATGCCTTTTGTGTTATTGTTTTAGCAGTTGTTGCTAAACCTGAAAGTTAAAAAGCTCAGATTCTACACAAAAGCTGACAACTTTTAAAATATAGATAAAACAAAACGAGAATTAGTGAAAACAAAACAGAAATAAATTAAAAGAAAGAAATCATAAGAAGAACCAACCTTACTAACCTATCACATAATAAATACTAAAGTTTAAAAATTTAGTAAGATCCTACAAATTATATAATTACATATGAAAGTTTGTTACTTTGTTACTCAAGCACGCCACAAAGAGCATCCAATTTGGCACAGCGAAAACACGGAGAAGGACATATGCTCCTTTTAATCCCGGAAAATTCAAAGTTTCCACGGGATTAACTTTAAACGAAATCCACTAGAACGAACAACAGCTATAGCTATAGCAAACTTCTTTGGTATGATCAGGTGTTGCCGTGGACATTTTGCGCCGTTTAATAATTTAGGGCGGGTGTAATCATTAGCAAATAAAACATAATGAAAAATTTTAAAAATAGAGTAGGAAAACAAGAAATGACAAGGAGAGTTGAAATCTAGACAGCAACCGATATATATATATATAAAATCTAGTCATCAAAAGAAAATGGCACAATAAAGCACTGGTTAGTGGTAATTTAAATGACATTTGTCAAAAAAGTAAAATAAAAAGTATCCTAGTTTTACACTTTTACTAAAAAATCTTTTTATCTTAATAACCAATGACTAACTAAACTTCCGTCTTTAGGCAGTTAGGTATGTTACCTACACGCTGCCCAGACGTTTAAAACTTTAGGCGTACGGCATACCCAAACTAGTTAATTCAGCAAGAATTTGATTCATTTTGCTACAGCCCTGAGTACAGCTTTTTATGTAGAAGAAATATATGTTATAGATCAAACCGTAATTTAATGGACTTGCTAATATTATAATTATTTAACTTTTAAAAAATTTAGAAAAAAATATATTCTGATACTCTATTATGGGCTTTTATTCAAATTCTTTAGAAAAATAAAAGTTATATTCGCCTAATTCTTCTTTAATAAAATAGATAATAATATAATCAATTTTATACCGACCAAAAAAACTGAGGAAATCGAGATTTTCAATGTACCGTCACGTGCTAGCTATTATCGTGGTATTGGATTTTTTAATTAACCCCTCTCTCGGATTTAGAAAAACTATCATGCACAAACTCATCTGCGTTGCGTATTTAATTTATATTATACCTTAAAGTCGGCTAAATAATAAATAAAATAGATATATTTGTGTAAGTACTAAACTAACTTATGTACAAAAATCAATTAAAATAAATAACTATACTAATAAATAAACATTTAAATAAATATAAATAAAAATAAAAAAAAATATTTCTTAAAATGTTTTCGTAGATCCGAAAATTTCAAATAATTCTTCTAATCGAATGAATTCAATGTGTTTTTACTCTACAGTACCTACGCGTCGCGTCAAATCTCAGTATTGCAACATTCCTAATAGTCCATTGAAATGTTACATGAGCTTTGCATTTATTAGAGGACGCAATTTTATTTTTGGGACATGTATGGGGGGTCAATAGAAGCTTAACCTCAAGTTTGAGGGTCGCCACCCTTGTCATCCGGCCGCCATCTTGGAAAAAGTGGTGACTGGTCCTCCTGTTGTGTTGGAGTTAGCGATGATAAATTAAATGAATTTTTAGTCAATGTCTTGGCAAATCGTATGTATCGCAAGCCGTTTAGTGAGGCGTCTTTATTACCGCCGTATAAAGCTATGAAAAAACGTTCGCCAACAAGAGTGAGCTAAGATGGATCGACTATCCCACTCAGGAATAGCGTGGTACCACCAGTTAATTCAGGATGTCACGTAAAAAAAATTGTAACATTTCAATGAACAAAAGAGTTGGCAACGCGCAAGTAATACCCCTGTTGTTGCAAGCGTCCAAAGTCTACGGTGACCGCTTACCATCAGGCGGACCGTAAGCTTGTTTGCAACCTTAGTGGTATAAAAGAAACCTATTAAAATGGGTTAGTATATTTATGTTAGCAGGGAATCTTGAGCCTTGAGGGAGGGAGCCATGTACAAAGAAAGGCGCACAAAAGGATTTGCGTCGTTTATTAAATTATGTTCCTCCAAAATCTTTCTTCTAAAAAGTTATAGTTTCGGACCCACAAGATATTTTTTTTATTGAACATTCAGAACAGTAAAATATATTTATTTAATATATTTAAAAAAATATAATAAATTTTAAACAATATGTTACAATAGATTACTGTCTCATTTTTAGGCTTGCTTTTTACTATAATTGGTGTCCTTTTTAATATAAATAGTATCCTTTTTAATAGCAATAGTTTCATTTTTAATATCAATAGTATAGTTTTTAATAGCAATAGTGTCCTTTTAAATGTCAATAGTGTTGTTTTTGGTACATGTTAATTTTATTTTTAATGGTCATAGAATCTGCCGCTAATACCGATGCCGCAGAGTAATACTGTATAGAGTAGTACTGATTGTAATAATTTAACCTTATTTTAAATTTTATTTTCACATTTCTGATATTTATTTGTATTCTGTTTTTGTTGTAGGTACCTATAACTTTTATTTGGACATGATGACATGACATGCAATAGTTTAATTTATGATATGTATTCTTTCCTAATTATCAAATCATTAAAATAATATTTTGACGTGACAACGTCTTATAAATTGGTTTGCCGGGTGACACTTCAAGAAACTGCGTTACGCTCCGCTCACGTTATGCGCTCACAATGAGAGCGAGTGAGAGGCACGCGCCCGCCTAAGAGCGAGAGAGACAGACATAAAATCATTGTCACGTAAAACTTTCGCCCGTATACCAACTTTACAGGCAACCAGTTTTTTTTTTTTGTCTTATTCTGATATCGCTAAATATGGGTGTTTTTTTCTTGAAATAAATGAATTTTAATTTTAAATGAATTTGATAGCACGAGGTAAAATAAGTCATGCAAAAATAAAGCATATATATACATATTAAATGTGTATATTTACGTAACAAAGAAAATTCGACAAACTCTTGCTAGTGCCGGACTACTGACTCATGACGTTTTCCTTGTTACAGCTTGGGACTGTTGGAACATCCTTAAATGCAGCGGTTAATTTTGGCAGAGCCACATATGTAGCGTGTTGGTTTAAAGCCAACTAACTTCCAGTTAATTGCTCTAGTTTTGTTTGTTTATGGTTGCTCGACCAAATATTTAGTAGTATTTATTAAGGTAGTTTTATTTAGAATGGCAATACGGTTCAAGTATTATAATCACGTTAAGCTAGCATCAATATAATTCCTGTACTGAAAACAAATAAAATCAACAGAATCCGATACATAAAAACAACTCCTATAGTGACTTATAAAGTCCTAGTACATCATATATTTCACCCGGTATTAGAATTTTGTTTTTTTTTCTTTCCGGCAGATATTTTACCGGGGTTTTAAAAGGCAGTTTTATTTGTTTATTAATTTTTACATAATTGTTGTTGCTAGGGGTCCATAGCAGTTTTTTGTTAAACTTGCAATTATGGCACTTGTTATTTTTACTTTATGACTCGAACTTATGTGACTATTGAGCTCGAACATTAATGTTAAAATTTTGACTCAGTTTCACTTCAATAATAACTAGGTAAATCATACTTCATGTTTGTAGTGTAACTACATTAAGGTTATTATCACATCAAAAAAATATCACAATTATATGAGAGAAAGAGAACTAATGTGCCTGACATAAAATTATTACGAAAATCATAAAAAAATATTATACTACCCTGTATATCCAGTATAAACTAAATAAACAAATATAACATAGGTATTCACTTTAAATTAAAGCAAACATAAACAAACGTAGTCTGGTAAAAATTAAAACACCTCCTATATAACTATATACTACTAATGATCGCGGAACACAAATGGGGGTGATTCGGCTACCCCTCACTACAGAGCGTCTCAATTTTACCTTTAGATGTCACTTCACTGGCCACCTTGTTTACCTTTCTATAGTGCACATCTGACGCAGAACCAATTAATAAATTTACTATTAAGGTAGGTTTTATTTGCGAGGTGTAATTAACAGTAAAGTAGACTGCCCAATGTCCCACAGAAAACTAATTAAGAAGTTCTAATTAAGCACATAATATCGGGGAAAAATAAATTTTACTATTTGTGAAGAAAAAAGTAATTAGTACTGTTACTGTTAGAACCTACCTATTCTTCTTACCGTAAAAATATTAAACGACAACTAAATTGAGATATTAATTATTTATTGGGGCTAAAACAAACGTATCCCAGGTTTATTCAGTGCGGTGTCATGATCGATCACCTTTGCTATCATGGTATCTGTTGCGTTCGAGGGCTTACAGAATTTCTCGGCTCAGCGGCCGTAATGATACAATTCGTCAAATCTTTCTTAGTACCAATACTCGAGCCAGTTTAGAACCTGTTGGCTTTTAAGACGATAGTTAAAAGCTTGTCAGTATAAGTCTTTTGCCTTGGTAAAGAGGTCTATGGGATGCCACATGCTTGGACTGTGTACACTCTATCACCGACTTACTTGCAAGGCGCAGTGCAGCTGTTGCGGCGCAGTCTGCTGCTGTATTGGCCGAAGACCGCAAACGACAAACATTCTAAAACAAATAATAGTTGGGCACATTTTCCGTTTTCAGTGCAAATTCTGGGATCATGGTCGCCAGATACTCATAAATTATGCTAAGAAATTGCAACAAAATTTAACGAAGTGTTACTTTGCACAATAGATTTTTGTCGCCACCCAACGTGGAAAACGCTGTCAAGCGAGGCACTCTTACGCAGAAAGTCGCCTTAAAACGTGTCCTTTATTTATAGTTATTATTTCTGTTGATTATTTTGTAATTTAACTTTATTGAACTTCAGTTTGATTTTATAATATTTTCATCAACACAGATTCCACAGTTTGTTGTGTAAATAATGATCTTTTTTTAAACAAATAAGTATCATACTTACTTAAATAAGACAACAACTAAGCTAGGAAAAAATGCCGATAAGTGAAAAAAATACCGTTGTTCCCCTTTTTGGGATCCGTAGCCAAATGGCTGAATGGTCTATCTACCTATGACATAGCCTTATAACTAATAATTCCGTTGTTTTCGGATCGATTACTGAGAAAAAGACTGTACCTCCAAATGTTAGGCTGTAAAACCTGTGTGACAGACGACGGACGGACACGTAAATGACAGCAATAAAGTTTTATTTGGACCCTTTAGGTACGGAACCCTATAAGTTAAATGTCACTTAGTTAAAGGTCTGATGAGATGAGATGAAAGGGCTCAGCTGGTACTTTCTTCAACGAGAATACCAGATATAGAAGACCATACAAGCTCCTTACTGGACCTTCTGCTGACTACACGTCCGGACGGATATTCCGTCTCAGTGGATGCGCCTTTAGGCTCCTCGGACCACTGTCTCGTTCAGACTCAAGTGTCATGCAAACGACCTGATGCATCAGGGCCAACTAATTGGCGTCGTGTATGGCATAATAAGTCGGCAGACTGGGACGGATTGCGAGAATTTTATGCATCGTATCCGTGGAGGCAGATCTGTTTTAGCTCAGAATATCCTGACGTCTGCGCAGCCGGTCATGGAGACAATCCTCGCTGGTATGGAATGTTATATTCCTAACCCGCCAGTAGCTGCCGGCGTCAAAAAACGACCGTGGTTTAATATGTATTGCAGAGAAGCTCAAATTCTTAAGAAAATTGCTTATGAGGATTGGACCGCTGCTCGTAATAATAAGAATCCGAATATTTCTGAGGTAAAACGCAAATTAAATGCTGCCTCGAGGTTCAGTAAGAAAGCAACTGCCAGAGCAAAATTCCAATTCATCGGCAGAATAGCTGGGTGACTTGCAAGCTATCCTTCTGGGAGTCGTGCTTTCTGGTCGCTTACCAAAGCTGCCAAAGGGAACTTTTGCCAGTCGTCGTTACCATCACTGCGAAAGACCGATGGTGACTTGGCCCATAGTGCTAAAGAGAAAGCCGATTTACTGGGCAGTCTCTTTGCCTCAAACTCGAATATGGACAATGAAAGCGGAGTATCACCTACTATACCGAGGTGTGGTAAGACCATGGTGGAAATCCGGCGGGCGTTGCTTTCTCTAGACGTTCATAAGTCGAGTGGGTCAGACGGTATACCAGCAGTGGTGCTTAAGCAGTGTGCTCATGAGTTATGTCCTGTACTCACGCGCCTCTTCGCGCTTTCCTACCATACTAGGCAATTTCCGTCTTCATGGAAGACTGCGAATGTGTAACGGGTGCCCAATAAGGGCAATAGATCAGATCCATCGAATTACAGGCCTATCGCTATTACCTCTCTCCTCTCCAAGGTGATGGAGCACACAGCTTCTAAGATACCTAGAAGAACACGACCTGGTCAGTGATCGTCAATATGGCTTTCGCCATGGTCGCTCGACTGGTGACCTTCTAGTGTATCTTACACACCGATGGGCACTAGCCATTAGGAGTCAGGGGAAGGCATTGGCATGTAGCCTGGACATAGCGAAGGCGTTCGATTGGGTCTGGCACCGGGGTCTTCTATCGAAGTTGCCATCTTACGGAGTGCCCGAGGGTTTGTGCAAATAGGTGGCTAGCATTTTGTCCGGCAGACGCATACGAACCGTAGTAGTTCTGATAGCATGAAAATTAATGCTGGTGTCCCGTAAGACTCTGTGCTGTCTCCTACGCTCTTTCTACTGCATATCAATGATATTTAAGACATCAACATGCATTGCTATGCAGATGACAGTATTGGAGACGCCTATTACACGGGTCGTGCAAATATCCCCCGTTTCGTCTTGGAAGAAAACCGCGGAAAACTTGTGTCTCAAATCGAGACAATATGGTCCAAGGTCTCTGACTGGGTACAGGTAAACTTGGTCCGATTCAACCCTACAAAGACACAAGTCTCCGCGTTCACCGCTAAGAAAACCCCATTCACTGTGGTCCCACAATTCCAGAACACTCCCCTCTCCATCTCCAAGAGCATTGGGATCCTTGGTGTTGACATCTCCAGCGATGTTCAGTTCCGAAGCTGGCGTCCAAAAAACTAGGTGTACTCAACAGAGCGAAGCAGCATTTCACGTCGGGGCAGAGGTTGCTGCTTTACAAGTCGCAAGTTCGGCCCCATACGGAGTACTGCATCGCACCGCTCGCCATCGGCAGGGAATTCATTCTCACACTTTAGGACCGAAATGGTCGCGTACAATGCGTTTTCAGAGAAACTTCCTTCCGCGAACGCTTGGGTTGTGGGATGAGCTCCCCATCAGGCAGACCGTGTGCTTGTTTGCCACCTCAGTGGTACAGAAATAAAAAAAAATAAAAATTAAAAGATGGCCAAGAGCGATTTCTGTACTTTCTAATGTTGTTTGAAGAACATAAGATGTCGATAGACTTTTGGTAGTTATCCTGCAGAAGCAGTGGGGCGAGCGAAATGGGCTACCTATTGCACTAACTGTTGTGCTGAATAGTAAGGACTTGTGATGAGTCACACCTTAAAACTACTCCCAGCTGTTTCTGATAATGCCTTAGGAAACAAACGATTTCGAATCTATCTTCGCTGCTGGGATCACTTATATATTTCCATTTCCTTCAATTTTATTGCAAAAAAAGGGAAAATAATGTACCTAAATAGAACATAGTGCACATAAGTTACACATTTGGTCATTAGATACGCTATTCAAAGTTAAGCAACGTCGGGCTCGGTCATTCATAGGATGGACTGGTATTAGCGGTACACTCTTTGTTCTTGTTTGTGTTCGTAAATTACGTGAAATGGTGGTACGGAACCCGACGGTGCGCGTTGCCGCCTCACACTTGACTGATTTTTTTATTCAACACCGGTAGAGCATTATTATTACGATGAACTATTTCAAAATCTCTCATCCCCACTTTTGACACTAATAAAATATAAGTACTGTGTATGTATTGTAGCAGCGTACGTGTATTTCAGCAGTACTGCCTGGCAGCAGTAAAGTAGTGAGTAGGTACTCGTGCTTCCATTGTAAGGCCGCATTTAACGAGGGAATCACAAAAGACCTTGTGAATAAAATTAATGACACTCCAATATCTTCCTTCCTTAGAGTTCCGTTGCGGGACCGCAAGGAACCCGTTTCTTCTTTTATGGAGCATTTAGTAGAGTTAAATTATGGTGCGTAAAACTTTCCCGTTTGCCACAAAAAGGTTTCTTTTTCATGTATTTTACCATCGTTTTATTACATTCTTAAACTATAAAACGTTATTTACTTTTTGTTATATTTTTATAAAAGAATTTCAATCAATTTATTTTTTTGTTTCGACAGAAATGTAAAATATTTGTTTTTAAATTGTTAAATGCGTTTCATAAGGCTGACCTTAAGTTTGAAATTAGCTGTTTGTTGTGTACGTCGAGATTGGCTTCGTTTTTAGGATTATGTACCCAAATAATTAGCAGAACCCTATTACTAAGACTCCACTGTCCGTCCGTCTGTCACCAGACTGTATCTCATGAACCATGATAGTAAGACAGTTGAAATTTTCACAGAAAATGTATTTCTGTTGCCGCTATAACAACAAAACTGAATAAAATAAATATTTAAGTGAGGTCCCATACACCAAACGTGATTTTTTTGCTCGTTTTTGCTTGATATTGATAACGGCAACAGGTGGACGCTTGAAATATTCACAGAATATTTAGTTATATAGTCACTTTAAAAGTAAATAATCAAATTAAAATAAAACAAATATTTAAGGGGGGGCTCCCATTCATCAAACGCGATTTTATTGCCGTTTTTATAGATAATGGTACGGAGTCTGACTCGCACTTGGCAGATTTTTATCTTGAACAAATATATACTGATATAAATAAAATACAGTTTTTAAAATATTTCGCCTGCCTATCAGTCATGGCTCAAAATATTAAGTGTATTCAGCCATTGATTATTCTACCAGGGATAGGGATAGGGATCGTGATAATAAACGTACACTTCTTTCAAGTCATAAACAGCGTTTGAACTCCTGTAATAGAAATTAATGTAATATAAACCCAGTCCGCGTGTTTTTGTTTTGTTGTTTGTGAGTTTATGCGGAATCCAGCGGCATTTTAAATGTTGACTCAATACGTTAACAAGTCTATTACTAAATTTTATCGTTGGTTATGCGTGAATTTTCTTCAGTCAGTCGTATGCCAGTAAATCATATTTTTCTGTGACTGTAATTGAATAAAGAAATTTAAACAATTGTAGGACCTTTTTTAGAAATATCATCACGGAGACAAACGCCAATTTTTGTTTAAATAAAATAAAAACTAAACAAGTAGTACCTACTTTAAAAACACAATCTATAAAATAATTACGTTTCACTTTAAAAATCTAAGCTGATGTTGTATATGTCATCCAGCAGTAATTAAAATAAAAAAAAACTGCCTAGATCTCGAGTGCTTCATATGAAATAGTGGCTGCTAACGAAGTCGATTCTAAGGCGAAGTTTTAATTGCCTTTGCCGAGTTAATCAAAGAAATTCCGCTAGAAGAAATTTTATTAACTCTAGCAATTATATTGCACGTATTTAAAGTGTTGCCATAATGCCATAAAACCTTGTCTCTTGACATTTTCCATAATGTCGTTATGGCGAGTTTGTAAAAACTGTTTCATATTTACGTATACATTTTAACTAGAGTACATGAGCTCTTCTCCTACTAATAGAAAATGACCTTTAATCATGTTTAACTTGAAAATGCACACACCATATACGCGTGTGACGGAATTGATCTTCTTTAGGCAGTGCTCTCTATATTACGTGGTGGTTCGGAACCCTTTATGCAAGTACCTTTTTAGTTCTATCGTTCTCTCTATAACTTAATAGACTTTAAATTTTATCAACTTAGGGCAAGATCTTAAACGTTTGCAAACACAAAATAAAGATTCAGTGATTAACAATGGAATTAGGTTATTTAATTCAACGTTTATTAAGTTAGGGTACCGTATGTGGAAAAACTATATAAACGATTATTTTTTACTAATTTTGATTTGAAGTATTTATAAAGACTTGAAGAATTATTATTTTTTTCAGATTTTTTAGAAGGCACTTCACAGGTTACAAATTTTGTTAAATTTCAGAACCTTTTTGGGTCGTAAAATATACATCTTAGGGAAACAGCTATTTAGAAACCTTAATTGTAGTGCAAGGACACGACAGGGTCTGTGTGTGACATCGATGCAAAGGCAGCGGAATTATAAGGCTAGGACATATGGAGGGATGGACAGATGGACATGACAAAATTATTACAAAACTAAATTAACTATATTACCATAAAAACAAAGCTAAAGCCAATGAAAATAAAAAAAACAACAATAGCTAAGTTTGAATTTGGACTTCGCACAGAAACAAATGAACACACGACATCATACAACTTTTTTGACCTCCTGACGTTCGGTGTTTGGTCGCTACTGCCGTTGTTAGTTCACACTATTTCAATATGGCGACTGTAGTTTTGATTCATGACCACCGGGTCAAAAAAAATTTTTTTTTATTTCTCCAACATTCGTCGTACTCGGGTCAAAAGGAAAACTTTCAGATAAGAAAGAGGTGTAATAAGTAACTGCAAGAGTAACTAAAAGTGAAATAGAATATAATAAAAGAAACAAAACGTAACTATTTGGTAAATAACGGAAATTTTGCCTTTCCCACGAGAATGTATCACGTGCTGTCACTCTTGTATTATTTATGATGTGGTAAAACAGAGAATACATTTTCCTTGTTGACGCGCGGCTGCATGTACATTTCGGGATAACCCTTTAGGCCCAGTTTCCAAGTAAATTGATTAAGGTTGACTGTTAAAAAAAGGTCAAGTGTAAGTTAGACTTGCGCATTGTGGGCTAAAACAAACAAAAAAGAAAAGTGTACCGGTATGTGATCACCCATCCAATGACTGATCACGCCCGACGTTACTTAACTTCGGATATCGTTTTCAATAAACTCATGTTTAATTATTTATCTTAATAATCTAGACTGTTTTCGCTAGATAGACCTTATATGGTATTCTAAAATGGTAATGGTGCGAGCCTGACTCACATTTGGCCAATTTTACTATGTGGTGTTATACTTTAGAGCTCGCACTATGCTTAATCACTGCAAGTTTAAAGTTAATACATATGTACAGTTCATACCACGGCTCACACTAATCTTTGAAGAAAAAAATAGGACTTACGCAGTTACTCATTTACAGTCAGTGAAAACCAGCATTAATATTAAATTGAAAAACAGTATCAAAATATTCCATAGACAGGTGCGCCACGCTCAATTGTATATTGTTGTTGACCCTTAGCGATAAAGATTTAAAATTTTGCATACCTTCCTTCCTTCTTTCCTTCTTCGATGTGGAGACCAGATTTAGCATTATTGCATATCATTTCTCCAGAGTCATGTGTAAATATAGTCCTGTGCTTATATTTAGTTTGGCGAAGCGCCATATTCAAGTTTCATGGCGGCGTCGCGCGTTCTCGTTTTCGTGTCCTAAGCTAGGGCGGGAGATTTGAATCATCCTTCACAAATTGTTGTGCTAAATTCTTCATAATTTGCTATTCATGAGCATTCGCTGCACCATTCTTAATACGTTTTCGTAAATATCGGTGTCTATGTGGATTCAAATGGAAGGATTTGTTTAGAAGAATATGAAAAAAAATATGAAGTTACTCTAAATCCAATATGGCGGACCGCCCAAAATGGCGGACTAGTAATATTTAGCTCACCTATAATATCAATGAAAGGGTTTACTAAAAAGAATACGGATAAACTGCCGTCTGCGTTTAACCCTTCAAGGACATGGTGTCTGGGTCAGTATTTTAATGTTAGCAGGGAGTCTACTTAATTTTGCCATTGTTAAGCCATGTACAAAGAAGGGCGCACAAAAGGATTTGCGTCGTATATTAAATTACGTGCCCCTAAAATCTTTGTGCTCAAGAGTTATAGTTCCGGGACCGCAAGAAATGAGTTTTTTTTTATTGAACATTGAGAACAGTAAAATAAAAGCTCATAAAACTTTCAAGTTTATTAACCGAAAACGAACATTAATTCTTTTATAAGAAACAGAATAGATTAAATACGATATTAAAATAGACTCCTGTCTTATTTTTAAATATCAACAGTGTTTTTAATGACCATAGAATTTGTTTATCTACAAAATAAAACCAAAATCAAGTATGATTGCATGTTACATTTTAGTTTACTTACATATTCACTTAAAGTTTTCATATTGATGCTGAAAGTGAATGTTTTGTAATTAAGATGCTTTTAACCTCGAAACTTAACGACGAAAACAGTAGGGTGTTGTAAGTTTGACGTTATCTATGGCAACGTAGCTCCAAAACGGATGAACCGACTTTCATAACTTTTATTTATGTTTGAAAGTTAACTTGATCGAATGTTCTAATATATCATTTAAAAAAATATTTTCAGCCGTTTGAAGATCATCAGCTCTTTTCTAGTTTTTAAAGGGATATGAGACGGAGGATATAAGTAAATTTTTTTTGTCGTTTGAAACTTGTTCATAATATTACACATGGCAGTTCTGTATACCGTAATATATAATTGTAGTTTTATTTTTATTTTTTTTGTATTTTATCAGAAAGGAATAATAATAAAAATAGATTCCTAAAAATTTAATAAGATTTAGAAAAAAATTAAGTTCCGCACGAAAAAATAGCTAAAGTTATAAACAATTAACTGAAAAACCCCCCTTGGTTAATTTTTTTGCAAATAACTCAAAAATTAATCAAGTTTTTAGAAATCTAAAAAAATATTCAAAAAGAGGACGAAATTTCATAACGTCTGGACTTCCAGAACTGTAGGACCAATATTTATAATTTTCCCAGAGGGGTGAAAATACAGCTGATAACGGGTAGGTACTCTGGCCTTCGCAAACCCGGGCGGGCAACTTCGGGCACTTTAACAATAAAATTTATTTAAACATATTAAATATTATAATTAAAAAATGTCTATCGCGATTTATCATTAGTTATGCAATAATTAACTAACAATTTTTTCTGCTTCAACATGAACATTGCAAGTGTAATAAATGTTAAATATTTTTTCAACCGCCCTTAATCGGTTATCGGTCTAGGATTTTAATTTCTCAATTATAGAAATAAAACCGACTCACGGTTGACGTTTCCAAGCAGCCTATGTCCTTTCTCGGAACTCAAACTATCTTCATGCCATAAATCATCTTAATAGGTACAGCGGTTTAAGCGTTTATTTTAGCATTTGCGCGGATTAGTGCGAGTGTGTACTCGCGAAACCTGGGTTCCGTACCACATACATACGAGTACAGACATAGTAAACATGTACAATGTATTTTTGCATGACGAATATTGAAATCAATTGAAAATTCTAGTAACTATTTAGGAGATAAGAATTATGAAAAAATTACGAAAAGCTAGGTGGGTGAAGTCGTTTCTGTCGGGTGCTGGCTCAGGAACCTTATTGCAAAAAAGTCAAGAATACCCGGGTCTCGCATTCTCAGAGGCAAAACAGTTGTTTTTTAGTGATATATATAAGTATTCCTACTCATAATTCGAACCAGATCTTATTAAATAAAATAGAATTATACTCAATTACTTCATAAGTAAAATTTTAACATTATATTATTATGATGTAACTTTTATTTATTTCATAGATGTAATAAAAAAAACACACAAAAATGCGATGTTCTGCATAAGTAATCGAAATTAACAAAATGACCAAGTGGGATTGCACGTCGATCAGAAGCACGAGTAGCCGGAGCATAAAAGCGATATGCTCTGAGTACACCTTTTTATGTAAAAGAAATATATATTATGATTCAAACTTTAATATAATGGATTTTTAGAAAAAAATATTCTATTTTGGGCTTTAATTCAAATTGTTTGGAGAAATAAAAGTGATATTCGCTTGATACCTCTATTATAAAATAGATATTAATGCAATCAATCAGATTTGCTAATTTCATAGTTCTAAATAAATATTTGAATTTTATGCCGACACAAAAACTGAGAAAATCGAGATTTTCAATGTACCGTCACGTGCTAGCGATTATCGTACGTGGAATTGTGTCTTTTTATATGCTCTAATAGTGTAATATGATTTCTTATACCGGTCAAAACGAAACGCTTTTTGTACCGACTTCTTAAATAGGGTTAACGAAATTCCCGTAATCTAAACAAAGAGCAATCACAATTCAGAGAGGCCGTGACCTTGGGTGAAATAATTTTTTTGACCACATGTTGTTAATATGTGTATTTATGTGCTACCACTACAAATTTAATTAAAAGCAAAATAATTAACGTTGTAATTTTTGTTAAATATAATTAAATTTCATGTAAACCAAAAACTTAAAAACTAACGCGAAGTCGTATTAATTTCCGATATCATGGCAAGATTTTTTTTATTAAAAGCCTGCACGGGTAAATTCTTCTTTTCTCCAACATCCAATTTTACAAACACTTAAATAACATTATTATATTTTTTACCATAAATTAATAGCTTGCAATAGTTTACTTATTGCTTTCCGACACTAAAATATTTTTTTATGATTAAAATAGACCGTGGTTTAAAAGATAATTTTATAATAAAACTTATGGAGGCCTCCGGCCGATAAAAGACAAATAATTCAATCTCTTAATTTGAATGCATTTATATGTCATTTAGCTGTGGCTCTTAAAGGTTATTTATTCTTTATTAAAATGACTATACAGAAATAAAATTTGCAAGCTGTAGAAATAATCACATTAATTCATGGCTTAATAACTAAGAATATTCATGCGCAAGCGTTTATCATCACCTAATTGCATCAAAAACTTTTGTCACTCAATTATTGCATTCATAAAAGTCTCTAACAAAAAGATTCGGGAAAAGCCATATTCAGAAACGTCGGCAAGCGCTGTTCTCAGTTAGATAACGAGAATAATACTCCCGCATTTTGTTCTCATTTGTTATCCTGTTTGAATACCTTTTTTCAGAGCTCGTCGCTTTTTCTCCGTCAAGTCTTTCTTTTGTTTCATTTTGATTGTCTATTCTGTGAAATGAAAATAAGTTTGTTGTGATATAAAGTGAAACAATAATAAGTTAAATGGTAAAGCAACAAAGTGAATGATAGGTGTACGTACTTATACTATACGTGTTATAACATTTAATATAAATATGCTAAAATGAAGGTTTCTAGGAAAATTTTGATTTTGTGTGCCGTTTGATTTTTTTTTTGTATTTGTCAGAATTTTTCCTATGGTGCTTACAATAAAATCTTGTTTTTCTCACAATATATATATTTATATATGAACTTATAATACCTTCATATTTTAAGACCCATACCATTAGCCCATTTTCGACTAACCATTAGTCAGTGAGGCCATAACAGACTTCGTGCTCTGTATATTTCCTATGGACTGCGCAATAGCTTCACAAAATTAGCCACACTTTAGAAATAGACACAGCTAATATGCTGCAACGATTTGTTACTTAAATTTAAATAATTGCTTTGTCACTTTTACACTTTTGCGACCGTTTTTACTACACAGTTATAAAGGAAATACGCTGTTTTGTCTCTATGTCCATAATATATATAAATAAAAATAAATCAAATGTTTTATTGACAGGTAGGCCCTGGTTTTACATGATTTTTAAGCCTAAATTAAATTAAATCAAACAAATCAAATTAAGTTAAATCAATTTAAATTAAATTATTCCTATACTATAATATATAGTTATATAATATATACTATAATATATAGTCTTTGAATAGATTAGAATAGAGTCACAGTTAATTAAGCCAAATTGATTATTATACCATATCAAAATTATATTAAACAATTACAAATTTATATTTATTTATTTTACATTAAATTAAATTAAATTATTTCTTTTGTATATATACAGACAGACAGATACACATGTATTTATTATGTTTATTTGTTAAATTAAAGCAGTATATAGTCAAAATAGCCTGTTTTCTTAATATGTAAGTGGTATGGAAAACCGCCCTTACTATTTCATTGTTACACTTCATCAGCCTCATATGAAAGGAGGCCCTATGCCTTCGTAAAATAGCAAAGAAGTCATCAACCCTGTTCTTGGCAAACATGCCAGACGCGCTACATCGCCAGGGCAGGTGGAGCATGGCCCAAAGGCATTGTTGTATTGCACGCGAAGAGTGTTATATGCTCTTTTTGTGTGATGGTAGCAGAGTTGGCTGGTGTAGAATGCCTGACAGTATGCCTTGAAAATGGTCACTTTGACTTGGTTTGAACAGTGACTAAATCGCCTGGCCAGCATGTTACCCCTACAGGCAATAATACCTCTGCGATGTCTCTCCAAATCAACATCATCTAACAAGTTACTCGATATTATGTGACCAAGGTAATTAAATGAGTCGACAATTTTTAGAGTAGTGCCACATAAGTTTACAGGAGGTATAACACTTGGGCCTTTACCATACTTGAAGATCATAACTTCAGTTTTGCTAATATTATACAGCAGATGATGAGTAGCCGCATATTTTGCTATAAGTCTCCTTAGGCCATTTACTGAGCAGCACCATATCGTCTGCATAGCTTAGGTTGTTAAGACATTCTCTACCAATGTTGCAGCCGGCTCTGGTACTGCTCAGCTCCTCGATTCACTTATTGACATATAAATGAAATAGAACAGGTGACGTCACTCCACCCTGTCTCACCCCACAGGTAAGTGTATAGCTATCTGAAACAGCATTACCCCATTTAACTTGGTTAGTCTGATTTGCATACCAGAATTCTAAAAGGTCTACAATGTCATGAGGTTCTTCAGTGTTACGTAGTTTGCTCCATAACAAATTATAATTAATTGAATCGAAGGCACGACTTAGGTCTAGAAAGCAGTCATACACTGAGGTCTTTCTAGACACATACCTATGAACTGTATTCTTAAGAGCGAAAATTGCTAACTCTGTTGATAGACCCTGACGGAAACCAAATTGAGCACTACTAAGTGGTATATTTGTCTCGCCTAGGTGTTTGTTAATTACCGTTCAAAAATTTTAGACAGAATGGTGGCCAATGAGATGGGACGATAGTTCGACAGATTTGAGGAGTCATAAATTCTTTAGGTAGGTGGCTGTGGTCAATACAGGCATTGAAAAGAAGTGAAATTTTATCGATTAGTATCGGGCCCGCATATAATATATGCTCAATACTGAGCCCGTATGCCCCGGGGACTTACCACGCTTCATCACCTTCACACATTCGTACACTTGTTCTGCGGTCACGTGAAGTGCACAAGTGTCGCGCGGCGGCCGCACTTCCGACCCCGACGCACCACGAGCCCCATGATCCCTATATTCATTTTCTGTGCCAGATATAGGGTTAAATTTACTAGCAAACATATTAGCAATGTCCATATGGTTCTGAATACCATTTACAGATGTGGGGAGGGAAGACTTATTAGTGAGTTTGTTGGTTTCTTTCCAGAAATTTATGAAGTCGCCGTTACACCTATGCATAGCTATAATATTCATTTTTATTTTATTTTCATTTTTTTGGCACCATTTCACCTTATTTTTAAAG
This sequence comes from Apoda limacodes, assembly GCA_946406115.1. Taxonomy (NCBI): domain Eukaryota; kingdom Metazoa; phylum Arthropoda; class Insecta; order Lepidoptera; family Limacodidae; genus Apoda; species Apoda limacodes. The sequence goes on along the minus strand of OX291542.1, from coordinate 27,005,927 downwards.
GCTTTGCGACTCTTACACTTATCATTATACAGTTTACCCTGCAAAGGCCGACCATGCCAATGCCAAAGTTTGTAAAATTGTTTAGCTATTATATATAAATTACTTACATGACAATTCCATCCGATTATTTTCTTATTACCAAAAGACGATTTTCCTGCATATGTCATAACGCTGCTCATAACTTCTGTTTCCCCATAGTACTTTATTAATTTTTTGGTTGTTTTGACTGGTTGTATCTTTTGCGACAATACCCTCAATATCACATTCCATTACAAGAGGATGATGGTCTGACCAGTAAACGTCATACAAAACCTTTATATTTTTTATAAGATTAAGCCCCGCGGAGGTTGCAATACAATGATCTAACCAGCTGGTCGTGCCATGTGCATCGCTCACATATGTATACGTATTTGAGTACATACCAAGCAAGTCCACGTCCGCAATTGACCATTCCTGGTCCCGACAGTATTCACTTAATTCATATCCGAATAAACTTTTCACGCGTGTAACGTCTGCATTATAATCACCAATTGCTAAAACACTTTCTACGTCACTATTGATCTCAATGACCGCAGAGATGGCTGATAAACTCTCTGTGAGCAACGGGAGATTGTCCAGATCCTCAGTAGGCATGTACACCGACATCACGATGATGCAGCGCTCGCTTGCTCCTGCGCCGGCCGTGCCGGCCCCTAGGCCGTCAGCCACGCTTGCACTTGCAAGCTTGATACACACGGCTGCCACACGCGTGACCCGGTTTCGATTGTAGTCACACTTTAACAATAAAGCCTTCCTCCATAGTAACGCTACGCCTCCATATGGTCTGCCTTTCAGCGTTCCCGATGTCATGTCTACAGCCGAAACACCGTGGTAGGCAAAGAGTCGGGATGGATTGTATTCAGATAGTCAAGGTCATCAGGTATCAGCCAGTGCTCCTGCAAGGCAATCACGTCGTGGTCCTTACACAGGTCCCTTACATGGTTACAAGAGCGCTTAACGGATTTGCAGTTGAATGATGCTATACTAATTTTCATTCCTTCGGTTGTAGGCACGGTAGGTCCGCCTAATGGTAAACCGCCTGTATTCCACACCACTTGGCCAAAAATCTTCACTTAAAAATGTATCTTCTTGTGTCTGCTGTATAATCAATAAGACAATATTTACGTCGAGTAAATTCCTTGTCGATTAATCTTATGCTTTTGTATTTTAATGTCTCTGTATTTTCTCTTTTTATTTATCACGGTCGTTAAGGTGTCGTCCGTAATAGTGTTAACTAAAATATTTGTATTCAAATTACTGATTGGACTGCTCGTCGCGCGCGCAAATGATGAGCCAACGGTAATAATATAGGGTCTATATAGGTATGAAGGCAGGATTTTATTAAAATTAACGTTTTTCACTAGACTTTTTTTGCATACACAAATTAAAGAAGTACCTAGTAGTAGTACAAAATAAGATTGAGCTGATGGTATGTTAAAGCTTGTCCTTGTGTAAAGAAACAAAAATAGCCAAATTTTTTAATTATATTTTTAAATAAATACGACGTTAAACGTTGACACGCATTTTTTATCACTTAATTTTAAAATAATGAAGCAATCTAAACTTTTAGTCCATTTTAAGGGTGCCATCTGCCTATCCTACCCGTCTACCAAGCCATCTTCGTCCTTAAATAATAAAAAAAAAGAAGAAAAATATATATATATATATATATAAAAATAATAATTTAATAGGATCGTGGATGATCGAGGACTTAGAAAAAGTAAGCCAGGATCGTGGCGGTGGAGGTCTTTAATAGTTTTGTAGACTTTCAAAAGACAGGCTTAACACATTTATGTAGTTAAAAACCTAAATTTGAAAATAAAATAAAATTCATTACTATAACACCCGGGACAGCATAAGTTTACGTAGACATACATAGGCAGCGGCGAGCATCGCGGTGCCACAATATATAAAAATAGCGTATGAGGTGATATATAATATATATAACTGAGTGAATAATATATAACTGAGTGAATACATTCTATTATGAGAGGAATTAAGTACCTTTCTGATGGCTTATAAAAGGTGGCAGTGTTGTAGTGACCTGAATATTGGAATGTGACTCTTTTGCTTGAATTAGCGATGGATGTTGTTTCTTATGTTTGATAATTTATACTGCTGCTATACAATACAGGTAAAAAGACCTCGCCTGAGTAAAGTAAAGAAGGAGACAAGGAGATGATGGATGCATGCCCTCTCAGAATGTTTATCGTTAACATTTGTTAGTGGCTTCAAGTTACATCGGCTGAGCTCACAGACGGTTTGAACATCTCTCGCCTAACGTTTCGATCCGTTTGTATGGGTCAAATACGAATGTAAGTTCAGTGCCGACCGACTTGAACGACGACAACAGATTACACAGTGTAGAAGGGTAAAGGTCCTTGCCCCGAGCTATCTGTCAGAGTCGAAAAACTGCGAAAGAAGGCAATTATTGTTTTATTAAAATTGACACGTAAACCGTTGCCATGTTGCGGGGAGTCGGACGCTGATTACGCGAAGGCGACAGTGATACTTCACCTACGCGACTGGTGACACCAAATAGGGAGAAGTCTTGTAGCGATTGGAATGCGAATCTTTTGCTTGTATTAGTGATGGACGTTGCTTCTGAGGTTTGATTGTTTATAATGCTTCTATATTACACAGATAAAAAGGCCTCGCCTGAGTAAAGTAAAGAGGAGACAAGGAGATGAAATGGAGGCATGCCCGGGGATCGGATGCTTAAAACCTACTGGTCTCTCAGAATGTTTATCGTTAACATTTGTTAGTGGCTTCAAGTTACATCGGCTGAGCTCACAGACGGTTTGAACATCTCTCGCCTAACGTTTCGATCCGTTTGTTTGGGTCAAATACGAATGTGAGTTCAGGGCCGAGCGACTTGAACGACGACAACAGATTACACAGTGTAGAAGAGTAAAGGTCCTTGCCCCAAGCTGTCGCGACTAAATTCCTGAAAAGCTGCGATACTGAATATTACATAAATAATCTAACTCACACTTATTCTATCGTTAATCGAATAAATAAACTATAAACTATAATTCTTCGTACTTGAACTGATAATATACCTATACATTTAACCTGTTTATGAATCCTTGATCATGTATGGTGTGGACGCCGGCTTGAAAACCGAAATATATCATTTATAATCTACGACTGAAGTTACATGGATGCAGTGGGGCTTATTGCGTCTTGCTCTTCGGAGTGTGTTAAGCATGGGGCGTGCCCTCTTGGTGAATTCCATGGCTGTTCCATTGGTACATAATAATTAGTACCTACACAAATGGTTCAGTGAGGTTTATTGCGTCCTGAACTTCGGAGTGTGCTTAACACGAGGCGATAATGTCATGACTGTGTCTGTGAGAACGGATGTCACACTCTTTGGCCTAAAGCTGAGTGTTTGTGCTATGCAGGCACAAGGACTTGTTCCTGAAACTACATATTTTAGACTTCGGTCTTCAGCTTCGGCTGCAACGATAATTTAATGGTTACACCATTTATGATTTCACACCTCTACTCCTACGGGGGATGTGCGCTAAGTTAGCCTCGGTATGGACACGTACCGTGGGAAGCGCTGGGTGGAGCTTCCCGCCTTTTTATTTTTTTAGAAAAATAAAAAGCGCATAGGAGTAGAGGATACTATTTTCATTACTAGAACGGTGTTTCAGTCTTGCTATTAAAGAACCTGCGGTCTACGTAACACAATTAGGTCCTACCATTCAGACGATCACATAGCCAATCCTTCAAAAAATTTATACTTCAATTTTCAAGTTTCTGGTTTGACTGTCTTTAATCTTCTCTGTCCATACTTGTTAAGGGTAGGTAGTATATTATGTTCTTTGGGGGGGTTAGTTACAAGGGCTTACATTTTAATTGGCTTTAGAATAAACATTCCAAGTTAGAAACTAAAAGGGACGGACGGGATCGTGTGATTTGTTCTACGATGTGTAAATCCCTTTTCAAGGATCCCCTGTGTAGAAACGACGAAACCACACTTCAATATTAGGACAAGCGAAAGTTTTGCTAAGAGGCCAAAAGTTAGCGACTTGTAAATTTGTGTTAGTAACAGTTCCTCTATACTTAATTAAATAAAAAAGATTAATTCAAAAGTAGAATGTTCAACTAATTGAGACTAAAATTTAATTTAAAAAACACCTAGACAGCTAATCTATTATGTATTAACTTTATAGATGCCTTTTGTGTTATTGTTTTAGCAGTTGTTGCTAAACCTGAAAGTTAAAAAGCTCAGATTCTACACAAAAGCTGACAACTTTTAAAATATAGATAAAACAAAACGAGAATTAGTGAAAACAAAACAGAAATAAATTAAAAGAAAGAAATCATAAGAAGAACCAACCTTACTAACCTATCACATAATAAATACTAAAGTTTAAAAATTTAGTAAGATCCTACAAATTATATAATTACATATGAAAGTTTGTTACTTTGTTACTCAAGCACGCCACAAAGAGCATCCAATTTGGCACAGCGAAAACACGGAGAAGGACATATGCTCCTTTTAATCCCGGAAAATTCAAAGTTTCCACGGGATTAACTTTAAACGAAATCCACTAGAACGAACAACAGCTATAGCTATAGCAAACTTCTTTGGTATGATCAGGTGTTGCCGTGGACATTTTGTGCCGTTTAATAATTTAGGGCGGGTGTAATCATTAGCAAATAAAACATAATGAAAAATTTTAAAAATAGAGTAGGAAAACAAGAAATGACAAGGAGAGTTGAAATCTAGACAGCAACCGATATATATATATATATATATATATAAAATCTAGTCATCAAAAGAAAATGGCACAATAAAGCACTGGTTAGTGGTAATTTAAATGACATTTGTCAAAAAAGTAAAATAAAAAGTATCCTAGTTTTACACTTTTACTAAAAAATCTTTTTATCTTAATAACCAATGACTAACTAAACTTCCGTCTTTAGGCAGTTAGGTATGTTACCTACACGCTGCCCAGACGTTTAAAACTTTAGGCGTACGGCATACCCAAACTAGTTAATTCAGCAAGAATTTGATTCATTTTGCTACAGCCCTGAGTACAGCTTTTTATGTAGAAGAAATATATGTTATAGATCAAACCGTAATTTAATGGACTTGCTAATATTATAATTATTTAACTTTTAAAAAATTTAGAAAAAAATATATTCTGATACTCTATTATGGGCTTTTATTCAAATTCTTTAGAAAAATAAAAGTTATATTCGCCTAATTCTTCTTTAATAAAATAGATAATAATATAATCAATTTTATACCGACCAAAAAAACTGAGGAAATCGAGATTTTCAATGTACCGTCACGTGCTAGCTATTATCGTGGTATTGGATTTTTTAATTAACCCCTCTCTCGGATTTAGAAAAACTATCATGCACAAACTCATCTGCGTTGCGTATTTAATTTATATTATACCTTAAAGTCGGCTAAATAATAAATAAAATAGATATATTTGTGTAAGTACTAAACTAACTTATGTACAAAAATCAATTAAAATAAATAACTATACTAATAAATAAACATTTAAATAAATATAAATAAAAATAAAAAAAAATATTTCTTAAAATGTTTTCGTAGATCCGAAAATTTCAAATAATTCTTCTAATCGAATGAATTCAATGTGTTTTTACTCTACAGTACCTACGCGTCGCGTCAAATCTCAGTATTGCAACATTCCTAATAGTCCATTGAAATGTTACATGAGCTTTGCATTTATTAGAGGACGCAATTTTATTTTTGGGACATGTATGGGGGGTCAATAGAAGCTTAACCTCAAGTTTGAGGGTCGCCACCCTTGTCATCCGGCCGCCATCTTGGAAAAAGTGGTGACTGGTCCTCCTGTTGTGTTGGAGTTAGCGATGATAAATTAAATGAATTTTTAGTCAATGTCTTGGCAAATCGTATGTATCGCAAGCCGTTTAGTGAGGCGTCTTTATTACCGCCGTATAAAGCTATGAAAAAACGTTCGCCAACAAGAGTGAGCTAAGATGGATCGACTATCCCACTCAGGAATAGCGTGGTACCACCAGTTAATTCAGGATGTCACGTAAAAAAAATTGTAACATTTCAATGAACAAAAGAGTTGGCAACGCGCAAAAAGTCTACGGTGACCGCTTACCATCAGGCGGACCGTAAGCTTGTTTGCAACCTTAGTGGTATAAAAGAAACCTATTAAAATGGGTTAGTATATTTATGTTAGCAGGGAATCTTGAGCCTTGAGGGAGGGAGCCATGTACAAAGAAAGGCGCACAAAAGGATTTGCGTCGTTTATTAAATTATGTTCCTCCAAAATCTTTCTTCTAAAAAGTTATAGTTTCGGACCCACAAGATATTTTTTTTATTGAACATTCAGAACAGTAAAATATATTTATTTAATATATTTAAAAAAATATAATAAATTTTAAACAATATGTTACAATAGATTACTGTCTCATTTTTAGGCTTGCTTTTTACTATAATTGGTGTCCTTTTTAATATAAATAGTATCCTTTTTAATAGCAATAGTTTCATTTTTAATATCAATAGTATAGTTTTTAATAGCAATAGTGTCCTTTTAAATGTCAATAGTGTTGTTTTTGGTACATGTTAATTTTATTTTTAATGGTCATAGAATCTGCCGCTAATACCGATGCCGCAGAGTAATACTGTATAGAGTAGTACTGATTGTAATAATTTAACCTTATTTTAAATTTTATTTTCACATTTCTGATATTTATTTGTATTCTGTTTTTGTTGTAGGTACCTATAACTTTTATTTGGACATGATGACATGACATGCAATAGTTTAATTTATGATATGTATTCTTTCCTAATTATCAAATCATTAAAATAATATTTTTTTGTCTTATTCTGATATCGCTAAATATGGGTGTTTTTTTCTTGAAATAAATGAATTTTAATTTTAAATGAATTTGATAGCACGAGGTAAAATAAGTCATGCAAAAATAAAGCATATATATACATATTAAATGTGTATATTTACGTAACAAAGAAAATTCGACAAACTCTTGCTAGTGCCGGACTACTGACTCATGACGTTTTCCTTGTTACAGCTTGGGACTGTTGGAACATCCTTAAATGCAGCGGTTAATTTTGGCAGAGCCACATATGTAGCGTGTTGGTTTAAAGCCAACTAACTTCCAGTAAATTGCTCTAGTTTTGTTTGTTTATGGTTGCTCGACCAAATATTTAGTAGTATTTATTAAGGTAGGTTTATTTAGAATGGCAATACGGTTCAAGTATTATAATCACGTTAAGCTAGCATCAATATAATTCCTGTACTGAAAACAAATAAAATCAACAGAATCCGATACATAAAAACAACTCCTATAGTGACTTATAAAGTCCTAGTACATCATATATTTCACCCGGTATTAGAATTTTGTTTTTTTTTCTTTCCGGCAGATATTTTACCGGGGTTTTAAAAGGCAGTTTTATTTGTTTATTAATTTTTACATAATTGATGTTGCTAGGGGTCCATAGCAGTTTTTTGTTAAACTTGCAATTATGGCACTTGTTATTTTTACTTTATGACTCGAACTTATGTGACTATTGAGCTCGAACATTAATGTTAAAATTTTGACTCAGTTTCACACTAGGTAAATCATACTTCATGTTTGTAGTGTAACTACATTAAGGTTATTATCACATCAAAAAAATATCACAATTATATGAGAGAAAGAGAACTAATGTGCCTGACATAAAATTATTATGAAAATCATAAAAAAATATTATACTACCCTGTATATCCAGTATAAACTAAATAAACAAATATAACATAGGTATTCACTTTAAATTAAAGCAAACATAAACAAACGTAGTCTGGTAAAAATTAAAACACCTCCTATATAACTATATACTACTAATGATCGCGGAACACAAATGAGGGTGATTCGGTTACCCCTCACTACAGAGCGTCTCAATTTTACCTTTAGATGTCACTTCACTGGCCACCTTGTTTACCTTTCTATAGTGCACATCTGACGCAGAACCAATTAATAAATTTACTATTAAGGTAGGTTTTATTTGCGAGGTGTAATTAACAGTAAAGTAGACTGCCCAATGTCCCACAGAAAACTAATTAAGAAGTTCTAATTAAGCACATACTATCGGGGAAAAATAAATTTTACTATTTGTGAAGAAAAAAGTAATTAGTACTGTTACTGTTAGAACCTACCTATTCTTCTTACCGTAAAAATATTAAACGACAACTAAATTGAGATATTAATTATTTATTGGGGCTAAAACAAACGTATCCCAGGTTTTTTCACGATCGATCACCTTTGCTATCATGGTATCTGTTGCGTTCGAGGGCTTACAGAATTTCTCGGCTCAGCGGCCGCAATGATACAATTCTTCGAACCTTTCTTAGTACCAATACTCCAGCCAGTTTAGAACCTGTTGGCTTTTAAGACGATAGTTAAAAGCTTGTCAGTATAAGTCTTTTGCCTTGGTAAAGAGGTCTATGGGATGCCACATGCTTGGACTGTGTACACTCTATCACCGACTTACTTGCAAGGCGCAGGGCAGCTGCTGTGGCGCAGTCTGCTGCTGTATTGGCCGAAGACCGCAAACGACAAAAGTATTCTAAAACAAATAATAGTTGGGCACATTTTCCGTTTTTAGTGCAAATTCTGGGATCATGGTCGCCAGATACTCATAAATTATGCTAAGAAATTGCAACAAAATTTAACGACGTGTTACTTTGCACAATAGATTTTTGTCGCCACCCAACGTGGAAAACGCTGTCAAGCGAGGCACTCTTACGCAGAAAGTTCTGTTAATTATTTTTTAATTTAACTTTATTGAACTTCAGTTTCATTTTAAAATATTTTCATCAACACAGATTCCACAGTTTGTTGTGTAAATAATAATCTTTTTGTAAACAAATAAGTATCATACTTACTTAAATAAGACAACAACTAAGCTAGGAAAAAATGCCGATAAGTGAAAAAAATACCGTTGTTCCCCTTTTTGGGATCCGTAGCCAAATGACTGAATGGTCTATCTACCTATGACATAGCCTTATGACATAGCCTTATAACTAATAATTCCGTTGTTTTCGGATCGATTACTGAGAAAAAGACTATACCTCCAAATGTTAGGCTGTAAAACCTGTGTGACAGACGACGGACGGACACGTAAATGACAGCAATAAAGTTTTATTTGGACCCTTTAGGTACGGAACCCTATAAGTTAAATGTCACTTAGTTAAATGTCTGATGAGATGAGATGAAAGGGCTCAGCTGGTACTTTCTTCAACGAGAATACCAGATATAGAAGACCATACAAGCTCCTTACTGGACCTTCTGCTGACTACACGTCCGGACGGATATTCCGTCTCAGTGGATGCGCCTTTAGGCTCCTCGGACCACTGTCTCGTTCGGACTCAAGTGTCATGCAAACGACCTGATCCATCAGGGCCAACTAATTGGCGTCGTGTATGGCATAATAAGTCGGCAGACTGGGACGGATTGCGAGAATTTTATGCATCGTATCCGTGGAGGCAGATCTGTTTTAGCTCAGAATATCCTGATGTCTGCGCAGCCGGTCATGGAGACAATCCTCGCTGGTATGGAATGTTATATTCCTAACCCGCCAGTAGCTGCCGGCGTCAAAAAACGACCGTGGTTTAATATGTCTTGCAGAGAAGCTCAAATTCTTAAGCAAATTGCTTATGAGGATTGGACCGCTGCTCGTAATAATAAGGATCCGAATATTTCTGAGGTAAAACGCAAATTTAATGCTGCCTCGAGGTTCAGTAAGAAAGCAACTGCCAGAGCAAAATTCCAATTCATCGGCAGAATAGCTGGGTGACTTGCAAGCTATCCTTCTGGGAGTCGTGCTTTCTGGTCGCTTACCAAAGCTGCAAAAGGGAACTTTTGCCAGTCGTCGTTACCATCACTGCGAAAGACCGATGGTGACTTGGCCCATAGTGCTAAAGAGAAAGCCGATTTACTGGGCAGTCTCTTTGCCTCAAACTCGAATATGAACGATGAAGGCGCCGTATCACCTACTATACCGAGGTGTGGTAAGACCATGGTGGAAATCCGGCGGGCGTTGCTTTCTCTAGACGTTCATAAGTCGAGTGGGTCAGACGGTATACCAGCAGTGGTGCTTAAGCAGTGTGCTCCTGAGTTATGTCCTGTACTCACGCGCCTCTTCGCGCTTTCCTACCATACTAGGCAATTTCCGTCTTCATGGAAGACTGCGAATGTGCAACCGGTGCCCAAAAAGGGCAATAGATCAGATCCATCGAATTACAGGCCTATCGCTATTACCTCTCTTCTCTCCAAGGTGATGGAGCACACAGCTTCTAAGATACCTAGAAGAACACGACCTGGTCAGTGATCGTCAATATGGCTTTCGCCATCGTCGCTCGACTGGTGACCTTCTAGTGTATCTTACACACCGATGGGCACTAGCCATTAGGAGTCAGGGGAAGGCATTGGCATGTAGCCTGGACATAGCGAAGGCGTTCGATTGGGTCTGGCACCGGGGTCTTCTATCGAAGTTGCCATCTTACGGAGTGCCCGAGGGTTTGTGCAAATAGGTGGCTAGCATTTTGTCCGGCAGACGCATACGAACCGTAGTTGACGGTAGTTGTTCTGATAGCATGAAAATTAATGCTGGTGTCCCGTAAGACTCTGTGCTGTCTCCTACGCTCTCTCTACTGCATATCAATGATATTTAAGACATCAGATGACAGTATTGGAGACGCCTATTACACGGGTCGTGCAAATATCCCCCGTTTCGTCTTGGAAGAAAACCGCAGAGAACTTGTGTCTCAAATCGAGACAATACTGTCCAAGGTCTCTGACTGGGGACAGGTAAACTTAATCCGATTCAACCCTACAAAGACACAAGTCTCCGCGTTCACCGCTAAGAAAACCCCATTCACTGTGGTACCACAATTCCAGAACACTCCCCTCTCCATCTCCAAGAGCATTGGGATCCTTGGTGTTGACATCTCCAGAGATGTTCAGTTCCGAAGCTGGCGTCCAAAAAACTAGGTGTACTCAACAGAGCGAAGCAGCACTTCACGTCGGGGCAGAGGTTGCTGCTTTACAAGTCGCAAGTTCGGCCCCATACGGAGTACTGCATCGCACCGCTCGCCATCGGCAGGGAATTCATTCTCACACTTTAGGACCGAAATGGTCGCGTACAATGCGTTTTCAGAGAAACTTCCTCCCGCGAACGCTTGGGTTGTGGGATGAGCTCCCCATCAGGTGGACCGTGTGCTTGCTTGCCACCTCAGTGGTATAGAAATAAAAAAAATTAAAAATTAAAAGATGGCCAAGAGAGATTTCTGTACTTTCTAATGTTGTTTGAAGAACATAAGATGTCGATAGACTTTTGGTAGTTATCCTGCAGAAGCAGTGGGGCGAGCGAAATGGGCTACCTATTGCACTAACTGTTGTGCTGAATAGTAAGGACTTGTGATGAGTCACACCTTAAAACTACTCCCAGCTGTTTCTGATAATGCCTTAGGAAACAAACGATTTCGAATCTATCTTCGCTGCTGGGATCACTTATATATTTCCATTTCCTTCAATTTTATTGCAAAAAAAGGGAAAATGATGTACCTAAATAGAACATAGTGCACATAAGTTACACATTTGGTCATTAGATACGCTATTCAAAGTTAAGCAACGTTGGGCTCGATCATTCATAGGATGGACTGGTATTAGCGGTACACTCTTTGTTCTTGTTTGTGTTCGTAAATTACGTGAAATGGTGGTACGGAACCCGACGGTGCGCGATGCCGCCTCACACTTGACTGATTTTTTTATTCAACACCGATAGGGCATTATTATTACGATGAACTATTTCAAAATCTCTCATCCCCACTTTTGACACTAATAAAATATAAGTACTGTGTATGTATTGTAGCAGCGTACGAGTATTTCAGCAGTACTGCCTGGCAGCAGTAAAGTAGTGAGTAGGTACTCGTGCTTCCATTGTAAGGCCGCATTTAACGAGGGACTCACAGAAGACCTTGTGAATAAAATTAATGACACTCCAATATCTTCCTTCCTTAGAGTTCCGTTGCGGGACCGCAAGGAACCCGTTTCTTCTTTTATGGAGCATTTAGTAGAGTTAAATTATGGTGCGTAAAACTTTCCCGTTTGCCACAAAAAGGTTTCTTTTTCATGTATTTTACCATCGTTTTTAAACTATAAAACGTTATTTACTTTTTGTTATATTTTTATAAAAGAATTTCAATCAATTTATTTTTTTGTTTTGACAGAAATGTAAAATATTTGTTTTTAAATTGTTAAATGCGTTTCATAAGGCTGACCTTAAGTTTGAAATTAGCTGTTTGTTGTGTATGTCGAGATTGGCTTCGTTTTTAGGATTCCGTATCCAAAGGGTAATTAGCAGAACCCTATTACTAAGACTCCACTGTCCGTCCGTCTGTCACCAGACTGTATCTCATGAACCATGATAGTAAGACAGTTGAAATTTTCACAGAAAATGTATTTCTGTTGCCGCTATAACAACAAAACTGAATAAAATAAATATTTAAGTGAGGTCCCATACACCAAACGTGATTTTTTTGCTCGTTTTTGCTTGATATTGATAACGGCAACAGGTGGAGACTTGAAATATTCACAGAATATTTAGTTATATAGTCACTTTAAAAGTAAATAATCAAATTAAAATAAAACAAATATTTAAGGGGGGGCTCCCATTCATTAAAGGCGATTTTATTGCCGTTTTTATAGATAATGGTACGGAGTCTGACTCGCACTTGGCAGATTTTTATTTTGAACAAATATATACTGATATAAATAAAATACAGTTTTTAAAATATTTCGCCTGCCTATCAGTCATGGCTCAAAATATTAAGTGTATTCAGCCATTGATTATTCTACCAGGGATAGGGATAGGGGTCGTAATAATAAACGTACACTTCTTTCAAGTCATAAACAGCGTTTGAACGCTTGTAATAGAAATTCACATATAAACCCAGTCCGCGTGTTTTTGTTTTGTTGTTTGTGAGTTTATGCGGAATCCAGCGGCATTTTAAATGTTGACTCAATACGTTAACAAGTCTATTACTAAATTTTATCGTTGGTGATGCGTGAATTTTCTTCAGTCAGTCGTTTGCCAGTAAATCATATTTTTCTGTGACTGTAATTGAATAAAGAAATTTAAACAATTGTAGGACCTTTTTTAGAAATATCATCACGGAGACAAACGCCAATTTTTGTTTAAATAAAATAAAAACTAAACAAGTAGTACCTACTTTAAAAACACAATCTATAAAATAATTACGTTTCACTTTAAAAATCTAAGCTGACGTTGTATATGTCATCCAGCAGTAATTAAAATAAAAAAAAAACTGCCTAGATCTCGAGTGCTTCATATGAAATAGTGGCTGCTAACGAAGTCGATTCTAAGGCGAAGTTTTAATTGCCTTTGCCGAGTTAATCAAAGAAATTCCGCTAGTAGAAATTTTATTAACTCTAGCAATTATATTGCACGTATTTAAAGTGTCGCCATAATGCCATAAAACCTTGTCTCTTGACATTTTCCATAATGTCGTTATGGCGAGTTTGTAAAAACTGTTTCATATTTACGTATACATTTTAACTAGAGTACATGAGCTCTTCTCCTACTAATAGAAAATGACCTTTAATCATGTTTAACTTGAAAATGCACACACCATATACGCGTGTGACGGAATTGATCTTCTTTAGGCAGTGCTCTCTATATTACGTGGTGGTTCGGAACCCTTTATGCAAGTACCTTTTTAGTTCTATCGTTCTCTCTATAACTTAATAGACTTTAAATTTTATCAACTTAGGGCAAGATCTTAAACGTTTGCAAACATAAAATAAAGATTCAGTGATTAACAATGGAATTAGGTCATTTAATTCAACGTTTATTAAGTTAGGGTACCGTTTGTGGAAAAACTATATAAACGATTATTTTTTACTAATTTTGATTTGAAGTATTTATAAAGACTTGAAGAATTATTATTTTTTTCAGATTTTTTAGAAGGCACTTCACAGGTTACAAATTTTGTTAAATTTCAGAACCTTATTGGGTCGTAAAATATACATCTTAGGGAAACGGCTATTTAGAAACCTTAATTGTAGTGCAAGGACACGACAGGGTCTGTGAACTAAGGAAAAAAAATCTCTTCGTTTTTAACTTATTTTTATGACAAATCTGTATTGCATTTGACAAAAGATATCTTTGTGTAAAACATTATAAATATCGATGCAAAGGCAGCGGAATTATAAGGCTAGGACATATGGAGGGATGGACAGATGGACATGACAAAATTATTACAAAACTAAATTAACTATATTACCATAAAAACAAAGCGAGAGCCAATGAAAATAAAAAAACAACAATAGCTAAGTTTGAATTTGGACTTCGCACAGAAACAAATGAACACGTGCACATCATACAACTTTTTTGACCTCCTGACGTTCGGTGTTTGGTCGCTACTGCCGTTGTTAGTTCACACTATTTCAATATGGCGACTGTAGTTTTGATTCATGACCACCGGGTCAAAAAAAAATTTTTTTTTTTTCTCCAACATTCGTCGTACTCGGGTCAAAAGGAAAACTTTCAGATAAGAAAGAGGTGTAATACGTAACTGCAAGAGTAACTAAAAGTGAAATAGAATATAAAAAAAGAAACAAAACGTAACTATTTGGTAAATAACGGAAATTTTGCCTTTCCCACGAGAATGTATCACGTGCTGTCACTCTTGTATTATTTATGATGTGGTAAAACAGAGAATACATTTTCCTTGTTGACGCGCGGCTGCATGTACATTTCGGGATAACCCTTTAGGCCCAGTTTCCAAGTAAATTGATTAAGGTTGACTGTTAAAAAAAGGTCAAGTGTAAGTTAGACTTGCGCATTGTGGGCTAAAACAAACAAAAAAGAAAAGTGTACCGGTAAGTGATCACCCATCCAATGACTGATCACGCCCGACGTTACTTAACTTCGGATATCGTTTTCAATAAACTCATGTTTAACTATTTATCTTAATAATCTAGACTGTTTTCGCTAGATAGACCTTATATGGTATTCTAAAATGGTAATGGCGCGAGCCTGACTCACATTTGGCCAATTTTACTATGTGGTGTTATACTTTAGAGCTCGCACTATGCTTAATCACTGCAAGTTTAAATTTAATACATATGTACAGTTCATACCACGGCTCACACTAATCTTTGAAGAAAAAAATAGGACTTACGCAGTTACTCATTTACAGTCAGTGAAAACCAGCATTAATATTAAATTGAAAAACATCTACTAATTGAAGCAAGTATCAAAATATTCCATAGACAGGTGCGCCACGCTCAATTGTATATTGTTGTTGACCCTTAGCGATGAAGATTTAAAATTTTGCATACCTTCCTTCCTTCTTTCCTTCTTCGATGTGGAGACCAGATTTAGCATTATTGCATATCATTTCTCCAGAGTCATGTGTAAATATAGTCCTGTGCTTATATTTAGTTTGGCGAAGCGCCATATTCAAGTTTCATGGCGGCGTCGCGCGTTCTCGTTTTCGTGTCCTAAGCTAGAGCGGGAGATTTGAATCATCCTTCACAAATTGTTGTGCTAAATTCTTCATAATTTGCTATTCATGAGCATTCGCTGCACCATTCTTAATACGTTTTCGTAAATATCGGTGTCTATGTGGATTCAAATGGAAGGATTTGTTTAGAAGAATATGAAAAAAAATATGAAGTTACTCTAAATCCAATATGGCGGACCGCCCAAAATGGCGGACTAGTAATATTTAGCTCACCTATAATATCAATGAAAGGGTTTACTAAAAAGAATACGGATAAACTGCCGTCTGCGTTTAACCCTTCAAGGACATGGTGTGCTATTGCCCGGCTAGACGGAGACTTAGCGGCGTCGTGTCTTAACTAACATCAACTTATACCCTAGGCAAATTCCAGCGGTGGTAAAAAAATCGAAATGGTGGAAAACAAGATTGCCGCGATATTTTAAGGAGTTATAACTTGGCATAGGTAGGGAAGAGTTTGGTGGTGCTCGAAGAAATGTTTTAAGGAACCGAAAATGGTCAACTGTTTGCGATAAACTTATACTAAAAGTCATCTAAAAATTTAAAAATTAATTAATATTAAGATTAAATATTTAAAAAACAAGCTTTTTTGTAAATGCTCTACAAAGAAGAAGATAAACTTTAAATTGAATAAGACCCATCAATTTATTACATAAGACAATTTATATGATATAAAAGCTTGTTGCGAAATTTTTATAGTTTGTAAATAAACAAGATTAAATGCAACTTGATTTGACACAAGTAATTATAAGAAAAAAGTACTTAAGTATTTTATAAAATCTTGCGACAAGCTTATAAATTGTGTAATATAATAAATTGGTGCCTTCGATTCAATTTAAAGTTTATTTTCTTCTTTTTAGAGCATTTGAATAAAAGCTTGTTTTTTAAAAAAAAAAAAATTAAATTATATCAAAATTTAAATCGTATTTCAAAAACAACTGATGGAACCAGGTATAACCGGGTTAGCCGATTCCGTTACCGAATGGAACAGGAATGGACAGACAGACTTGTTGGTTCATATTGATACAATAACAGTATATTGAGATAAGTCATCTCATAGTAATTTGTATTTTTAAGGTTCCGTAGCCAAATGGCAAAAAACGGAACCCTAATAGATTCTTCATGTCTGTCTGTCTGTCCGTCCGTATGTCACAGCCACTTTTTTCCGAAACTATAAGAACTATACTGTTGAAACTTGGTAAGTAGATGTAGTGCTTGGACCACGGCTCGTAATAATAAGGATCCGAATATTTCTGAGTTAAAACGCAAATTAAATGCTGCCTCGAGGTTCAGTAAGAAAGCAACTGCCAGAGCAAAATTCCAATTCATCGGCAAAATAGGTGGGCGACTTGCGAGCTATCCTTCTGGGAGTCGTGCTTTCTAGTCGCTTGCTAAAGCTGCGGAGAGGAACTTCTGCCAGTCGTCGTTACCACCACTGCGAGAGACCGATGGTGACTTGGCCCATAGTGCAAAAGCAAAAGCCGATCTATTGGGCAGTCTCTTTGCCTCCAACTCGAATATGAACGACGAAGGCGCTGTACCACCTACTTTACCGTGGTGCGGTAAGACCATGCCGGAAATCTCTATAACACAGCGAGAGGTCCGGCGGGCGTTGTTTTCCCTAGACGTTCATAAGTCGAGTGGGCCAGAGGGTATACCAGCAGTGGTGCTTAAGCAGTGTGCTCCTGAGTTATGTCCTGTACTCACGCGCCTCTTCGCGCTTTCCTACCATACTAGACAATTTCCGTCTTCATGGAAGACTGCGAATGTGCACCCGATGCCCAAAAAGGGCGATAGATCAGATCCATTGAATTACAGGCCTATCGCTATTACCTCTATCCTCTCCAAGATGATGGAGCGTGTGATCAACACACAGCGTTTGAGATACCTAGAAAAACATTACTGCTGGTGTCCCGCAAGGCTCTGTGCTGTCTCCTACGCGGTTTTTACTGCACATCAATTATATGTTGGAGATCAACAACATACATTGCTATGCAGATGACAGTACTGGAGACGCTTATTACACGGGCCGTGCAAGCATCCCTCGTTCTGTTGTGGAGGAAAAACGTAAAGAACTTGTGTCTCAAATCAAGATCGGTCTGTCCAAGGTCTCTGACTGGGGACGGGAAAACTTGGTCCGATTCAACCCTTCAAAGACACAAGTCTGCGCGTTCACCGCTAAGAAAACCCCATTCACTGTAGTCCCACAATTCCAGAACACTCCCCTCTCCATCTCCAAGAGCATTGGGATCCTTGGCGTTCACATCTTCAGCGATGTTCAGTTCCGAGATCACTTGCTAGACAAGGTATAGCTGGCGTCCAAAAAACTTGGTGTACTCAACAGAGCGCAGCAGTACTTCACGTCGGGGCAAAGGTCGCTGCTTTACAAGTCGCAAGTACGGCCCCATATGGAGTACTGCTGCCATCTCTGGGCGGGTGCACCCGGATACCAGCTTGGCCCTTTTGACTCGGTTCAACGACGGGCTGTGAGAATTGTCGACGATCCTAAACTCACTTGCGGCATCGAGCCCCTAAGTCTGAGGAGAGACTTTGCCTCCCTGTGTGTGTTCTACCGCTTATACAATGGGTTGTGTTCTGAGGAATTGTTCGAAATGATGCCCACGGCTACTTTCTACCATCGCATCGCTCGCCATCGGCAGGGAATTCATTCTCACACTTTAGAACCGAAATGGTCGCGTACAGTGCAGTTTCAGATAAACTTCCTCCCGCGAACGCTTAGATTGTGGAATGAGCTCCCTGCCAAGGTTTTCTCTAAGGACTACAGTATGGGGTTCTTCAAAAAAGAAGTTATTAGATTTCTGAAAGGTCGGCAACGCGCGAGTGATGCCCTTGGTGTTGCAAGCGTCCATAGGCTACGGTGACCGCTTACCATCAGGCGGACCGTAAGCTTGTTTGCCACCTTAGTGGTATTACAAAAAAAAAAAAAAAAAAAAATGTATTCTGTGAACCGCATTACGATTTTCACACAAAAATAGAAAAAAAAACAAAAATTTTGCGGCTCCCCATACTTAGAACTGAAACTCTAAAAATTATTTTTTATTAAACCCATACGTATCTGTCTTCAAAAATGATATTGAGGTTTCTAATTTAATTTTTTTCTTAACTGAATAGTTTGTGCGAGAGACACTTTCAAAGTGGTAAAATGTGTGTCCCCCCACCTCTAACTTCTAAAATAAGAGAATGATAAAACTAAAAAAATATATATGATGTACATTACCATGCAGATGTTTGAACGAGATCTAGCAAGTAGTTTATTTTTAATACGTCATAAATTGTAAACCGCAATTTACCTTTCATTCAATCAACTTAAATATAAAAATATTTTTGTTTGTGTTTGTAGATTACATAAATGGTAGTAGGTACGGAACCCTCGGTGCGCGAGTCCAACTCGCACTTGGCCGGTTTTTTGTACCTGTTAGCAAAACAATACATATTCTATTATTTGTTTTATAAACTGCAAATTTCAAATTGCAGAGATCCGTAGGGTTTTTAATAAATTGCTAAATATTGTAGTTTTTAGGTTACCTTATGTTTAAATAAAAAACGGCGGGACCCTTATAGAATCACCTAATTCACTAGACCAATAAAATTGAAACTTAGTACATAAGTATTTATATGAATTTCTGTAATATTGGAAATAAAAATTTAAAAAAAATGTGATGAAAGACAAAGCCAAGGCTATTCTTAGGGTCTCTTTTATGAATATTATGGTTATTTAAGAAAATGAAGTTCCTAAAATTTAAAAGAAATATAGAAAATACTTCTTTGTTAATAGATTACTTGAAAATCAATAAGAATCAATGATCTTAAGAGAACCATATAAAATTATAAATTATAACCTAAATATCTACTCATTAACAAAATATGAATGCAAGAAAGCTGTTTCTAAATGGTTGCAAAACCTAAACTATGATGAAACTGAAAAGCTATTACTAATGATATAATAGTGAAATAAATGATTTTAAGAACCCAATTACCTTACAATAACCTGTACCTCATCTTAATTATACACCCTCACACCATCATACACACCCACATACCCACACACCCTCACACACACACACACACACACAATGTCATATACGTCCATTTGCTCCAACATATTCTCAACTCATACCTTCTTTTCAAAAATTATATTTTATTAACTAAATATTTACGTTACATTAAGCTACATCGGTGTATTATTATTATTGTAAATATGTTATTTGAGTTTTGTTAACTTTGTGTACTATTGATGGTAGAGGCCTGGTGATCTGAAATTACAGGTGCAAACCTAGTTCGGACTCCAGAGTCTCACAAAGTAAAATTTTAATTCAGTGTACATGCTATATTGTATTTATTATTTAAAACTTTTTGAGACTAAATAAACGAAATTATTATTATTATTATAATGCGAGTTTAACTTTTGTCTAATCGTAAAAACAGTAATGTATAGGTGACTTCAAACTTTCAGTGAATGTTGTTTCAACCCTTAAGTAAAACAAAAAATATTTAAAAGTTGGTCAACTGTAGTTGTTTCGTAAATTGTTTATTCATTTTGCGCGCCTCCTTTTTTGCAGTAGCAAAACGTTTGCTACTTCTATTAGGTATTCAGTATGCGTTTATCAATTTGTGTGAATAAAATGGTTGTACCAAGAAACAAAATTTTTTTTCTGTTACAGGTTTTGTCAACTATAAAATGATCGGCATCCTTTAAACTCGAACAGCTTTTATACAAATGGAACCAGTGTGCTTAAGAAGCAACAAATAAAGAAAAACAGTTTCAAAAAATCTGTCACTTGTCATCATTGTTTTTTTTTTTTTGCAAAAGACATAAATTTCTCACAAATAACAAAATGTACAACGTGTTCGTTTCTTAACAAAAGAGAATATTTTTTTAAACTTTGGTTAATTTTATTATGTTACGATCCTGAATTCAAACATCAAGACAAAAAAATAAGCTAAATCCTACCCGAAATCCTCGCCCACACTTTGCAATAATTAAAAAAAAAATATATCTATCTAGGCTACCAAAAAAAAATGAGAAAACAAAACTTTTAATACCTAGCGATGGACTAAGACAGAATTCCATTTGATACTTTAAATATATATATGTACAACGTATTCGTTTTTAAACACAAAATAATATTTTTTTAAACTTTGTTTAATTTTATTATGTTACGAGCCTGAATTCAAACATCAAGACAAAAAAAAAATAAGCTAAAACCTGCCCGAAATCCTCGCTCACACTTTGCTACAATAACAAAAAAATATCTATCTAGGCTACCAAAAAAAATTAGCAAAAAAAACTTTGAATACCTAGCGATGGACTAGGACAGATGTCCATTTGATACTTAAAATATTATATATAGTATTTCTCTTTAATCTGTGGTTTCTATGACAGTGATATGTGATTTCTAAAACAACGAAAACAAGTATCTTGTTAGGGGACGGAGAAGGAACTAGGCAAAGTTCCCGCAGGAATAATGGTATCTAGTATTATAGTATCTAGAAAATAAGAGTGAAACCGACCTTCTGGCTTGACTGGCGTTCCTTTGCGATCGTTGGGTGTATTCATCAGTATACCTTTGTCGCCAAGAATAAAATAATTGGTATAGCCGTGAAACCTTTAACATTTTACTGGAATACAAATTGAAATGAAGATTAACGTGGCCATTTATTTTAGAATATCACCAGGTGAAAATAAATTTCTTACTACTTTACAAAATTAAACAACTCGGATCCAGTTGAATATTTAATTTTTTTTACTGAAGGCAGGTAATTTTAATTACCTATGCATAAAGCAATAACCAGTGTTTAATTTTATTATATTTTCTTGCACTTGAAAATCAGTGTGTTTACCTTGGGACTAAAATCCATTCATCGTTCTATAGCATCCATATTGACATTTTTTTACCTAATAATGAACTTTTAGACCCTTGTCTGCAGGTGGGGTTTTGGTGTAAATCTGGCAAACTGTCTGCACGTACATATTTATGATTAATGGCAGTGTGGTATGTCAACCGTTAGTTTTGTAACCGATAATCTTTCAAAGCGAACGATAAGTGTTGGTGGCAAAACTCATCAAAAGCAAAGCGGCCGCCGCGCCAGTAAGTAGATCAACTTGAATACAAACAGATCACAGAATTTTAACGCAAAAATAAGTTACGCGACACGTGTGCGTTGCCTGCCAACCGCCAACCACGATTCAGGACTCACCCACCAAGTGAGAGCTGTGCGGTGGGAGACACCAGCTCCCCCACCGCAACGATGCTAACCGTTTGGCGGGAGTTGATATACTTATACACCTCCACATACTTATTCAAAGTGTGAAAAGTATCAAACGTGGAATCTTTTGTCGCATAACGAACACACCCAAAAATATATTTTGGTGCTGAATAAAACAACGCGATGACTTAGTGTATTCGCAGTTAACTAACTGATTTTTAAGTCTTTTTAAATTTTTTGATGACAGTAAATACAGATAAGAGAAAAACATGGTTTAAATGAATATGTAACATTATGTAATAGAAGGTCATAACTGATTTAAAAGATATAAATCCAATCACAAGAAGAGATTGCCTGAAGACACCCAGGCTCACAATGAAATTATATTTCTTAAAGCTTTTTGCAATATAAATTAAGATAAGCGGTGGGAGATGGAAAGAATATTTCTTGTCCGGAAATTGAAACAAAAAGTTTTCCAGCCGAGTTGACTCTTTCAAGTTGAAATTTTCTTTGAGCTACAGGTGTGGGTTTTTGAAGACACCAATGTACTTACATAATGCAAGTTCCTGGTAGATTGACTGACTGACTAATTCTTTCACGGGCAATCAAAACTTCTGAATCTAGAATGATAACATTTAGACAGTATTTATTGGTCTTATATCGTACGCTTCCTATTGGGGTAGAATTTCCAAATTTAAACTTCTTCTTACGGCCTCCTTCTCCAAGGAGAGGTCTGTGCCCTTACAGTTTTGCTTGCCTTAACTCAGCCATTATGCACCCCACTGCAGAGGCGCAGGCCTCTTGTTACAGAAGGAAGGTTAGGCCGTAGTGTAAGCATAAGTGTAATGTTTATTAGTACAAGTCATTTTAACGAAATATTTAATTATATCTATCATCACTTACACTATAAACGATGGCCTGGGCCTTTTTCTCCAAAAAATGGCCTATGTCCCTGCAATGGGGCGTGTAAATAGGGCTCACTGGAAGTTCTGCGCTGCTGGTCGCTTCTAAATGCTTGAATTTCTAATTTTATATTTTTATAAACATTAGAAACTCAATCATTGATCAATAAAAGTATACCCCGTAGGTGGCGCCGCAGTTGGTGTGTCACTGATCTTCTCCTAAACGGCAGAGAAGATTTTAATGATACTTTTGTGTATGTTCAAGTGCGTCCCAGTTATATCATGAAATACGGCCATTTCATGAAATGGTCGAACACATTATGAAATGATTAATTCTAAGATCTGGCCACGACACATACACATTTTAAGAATGGGTTTCTATAACATACTATAGAAACTTAACATTAAAGCTATTTAATGTTTATTCTATACAAAATTATGAGGTTGGTCGTAACTCACTACGTATCGGAAATTGGGTCATATTGAGCTGCAACACAATTACTGAATTTCGTAAATAGAGAGAGCACAATAATAAATTGTTGCCAGCGCTACTCTCGTTAACAGATGTGCGGCGGTAACTGCAATCCATTGCTCTCCAATCTGTTTTTCCCATACATTCATTTTGTTAATGAAACCTGAAAATTTCAAATATTATATTAATTTATTTTAAAGAAGTAAGATAGAGCTCGAGGCTCAGTTTCCCATACGAACGTCATTATCTATATAGCATTTACATTTTTTTTTATTTATTTATCATGTTTCTACTAACTACTTCAATGCTTAGACCACTGTAAGCTCAAGTGCGATCAAAAGTATATATTTTTTTTTGAATAGAATGAGACAAAAAATAATCATGAAAAAATTTTACTACGTCTTTTGGAAAATTACGCCTTAAACAATCTGTTTTCGCCCCTTTTATGCAAACATAGTTGCAATTAGTAATATTTTTAAATATCGGAAACATCGTTAATAAAAAAAGCACATTAAATTTCATTAACATTTTACTTCGCCTGATAATTGGAAAAAATATAAAAGCTGCTTTTTAGGGTTCCATAAGTACCCAGAGGCCGTTGTTTCGTTGTTTTTGCTCTATCGTTAAAACAGCATGACTTAAAAACTTCAAACGCGTTCGGCTGAACCGATTTTAGTGCAGTTTTCAGAAAAGTATTTTTGGTAGACAACAAATGGATACCCATGGTCCTATGGGCATTAGGTCAGAAAAAAACGATGGGATCCAGTAGAAATCAAGAGAACTCTTCAAATTTTTATAGGAACACTTGAAGCGATTTGGATATTTTTTTAGTGTACAAAAAGTAAAGTAAGGTCACTTAAAAGTAAAAAATAAATTTTTTTTTTAACCAAAATAACAACCGAATTCAAAATGATGCACTAAAAAGGTAAGATAAAATATTAAAAAAAATCTGATCTAAATTACAGTTTGAAGTTGGTATCGTGCAGGTGAACTTTAAACTATAATTTAGATCAGTTTTTTTTTTATAATTATTTTTATCTTCTTAGTGCATCTTTTTGAAGTCGGTTTTTATTAAAAAAGTTTTTGCAGATATATCCAATGATATACCTATAAGTAAAGATACGGTGGTACCTTTATAATGTTCGAAATCTAAATTTGATCCGCTGTTACCTACACTAGTTTTAAACAACGAATGCTATAGATAATACGGAACGTGTTAAATAAAAGGAGAGCTATATTTAAAAAGTGACATGTGACTGAATCAAATTACGACAATTGTCTTTATTTGGCTGCCTCAGTATCTACTCGTGCCTCTTTTACTTAATACAAGAACTATCATTGGATAGCTATTATTTTCACATTAAAAGACCAAAGTAAGCCCATACACTGCATTTTTTGACACAGCGGTGGCAACTGCGGTGCCTCCCTCCTCTAGTAGGAACTTAGTACATAATAGCTCAATGGTATATTATTAATTTTTATAAAAGTCCTAGTATATATGCCTGTTTAGTGTAGTTTTTAGTGCATACATTTCCTATTTTTTTTCTTTTTGTCTGACTGACTATGCAGTTGGCTGTTGCAGACATTACTGCTTCACCGGGCTTTTTTGGGCGAGATCCTGAAGGAGCCCCAGCCCGTATAGCGCCCAACGCTCAAGGGCTCCCCGCGGAGGGATCCTCGGCTTGGGTTGTTGCTCTCGCGGGCGTCCCTTCGACCGGCGTGAGCCAGGAACCCGGAGGTGAATCAACGCCAGAAGGGGAGTTCCCCGTTACGCGGGTGCGGTTGCGATTGAGTTGGTGCGAGAGGCGCCCCGGCACTCTTTGGCACCTCGTTCTCGCGCCGACGAACCCGGGGACGTCGGCGGCGTGTGAGGGGGGAGACCCTATTCGGGGAGGTCGTTGTGACTAATCTCGCTATCCGGATAGCGAGATTGTCATCTGGGGCCGTTAGTATGTGCCGGGGCCGCCTAACGATGGTTTTACGACCATGCCGAGGTTGGTCGGGGGGGAAATGTATGACTGTATTAAAGAGCCTTTGACAAACTATTTAACAAATTTCCTTATTTGACTACAAATTGTTAGTAGTTTACATTTCTGTTTCATTCCCTTGGCATATATGTATAAAAGACATACAAATCTAAAAGCTTTTATTCAAATGGGTTTCGTACTCTCTTAAAACTGATTTATATTAAAATACAGTGTATCAAAAATTGATATAACTAGAAAAAATATACATATATATATATAAACTTATATAGGTACAAGTATAATAATATAATAAATATAGTATTAATAACCCGCTGCAATCGACCTTCGGCCACCTAGCGCCAGGTTCCAAATTCGAGAGGGCGCATCACACACACGTTCACACATACCCATATGCATACACATACCCACAGACGTTGTATATCATGAAGTAGCCCAGCTTTCACACGACAGTCCGGCAACAATGCGCCAGGCAAACAACTATGCGCCACACCCACGCCCATCCAAAACCCCCCCAACAACAAGCTCTCTAAAGTGTGAGAATGAATTCCCTGTCGATGGCGAGCGGTGCGATGGTAGAAAGTAGCCGTGGGCATCATTTCGAACAATTCCTCAGAACACAACCCATTGTACAAGCGGTAGAACACACACAGTGAGGCAAAGTCTCTCCTCAGACTTAAGGGCTCGATACCGCAAGTGAGTTTGGAATCGTCGACAATTCTCACAGCCCGTCGTTGAACCGAGTCAAAAGGGCCAAGCTGGAACAGACAGCTTAGAGGACAAAAGGTGCGGTTTGCCCTGCTTTAGTTGTTTGGGTGGCTTATTCGAGCGAGTACTTGCAGTGCCTTACCTCTCCAAAGTTAGACAAAAACTTCTACCATACTTTCACCTAATTTTTTTTCAAGTGCTAAATACAGGCTTTTAATACCAGCCAGATATATTTTTTAAACTTAAATTTACACAAACAACAAAATAATTCACAAAGGTATGTAAATTAACTGAACAGTAATTTCCTCTAAACCATTTTAAATGAATGTCAAACACGTTCGTAAACAAACTTGTGTCGTGATGAAAAGTAAACTCCCCTAGCCCTCGTTCAAACGACGTCAATAGAAATTATTTTCTGCATTCCTCGTTCTCTGTACTGGCCTGCTTGGACGGAATTATAGTAGCAGATTTATTTATTTTTAACACCTACATGAAGGTGAATTATTTGTCAAAAACATTTTGAATAGTAGGCATAATTATCAGGAAAACAGATAAAGTGGATAGCCGCTAAATAACTGTGCAAAAATTACACGCAAGTTGGATTACTCAGAAATCGGATCGTCTACCAACTTTAGCAAAGGCGACAACAGCCTTTATTTTGCTAAAATTAACACATTGAATGTAAGAAAGCAAACCAGTCCATTTGTTAAATATACAGGCCAAGTAAATTAGTTAGATATTTTAAAGAATTCTTAAGGATGCATAAAATGTTATTAAGACAATAATCTCGAACTATAAAGTGAGAGTGAG
Organism: Apoda limacodes; assembly: GCA_946406115.1. Taxonomy (NCBI): domain Eukaryota; kingdom Metazoa; phylum Arthropoda; class Insecta; order Lepidoptera; family Limacodidae; genus Apoda; species Apoda limacodes. The sequence continues at coordinate 26,979,208 of OX291542.1, read as the reverse complement.
CTTAGTGAGATCGAGAATTCAGAGTACTGTGACTCACTTATTTTAATGCTACAGCCTTCGTATTCTAAAGTTTAAATACATTCCCTAAAGTATTCTGGTATAGTGAAAAACATGCGTGTTTTATTGGCTGCATTGTGAACCTAAAATCGGTGCAATAAGAGCCACTTATACTAAAATTTACTATACCTTTTACCGGCGGTGGCCTTTACCTCTTGGTGGCGTCTGTCTCGCAATTTGAGTAATGGGCGTGTAAGCCTCGGCGTGTTCTAATGACTCTTTTCCTAATTTTCTTACGCAAATTGTTTCGTTTACACTGTAAAAACTGTAAAAGAAAACCCGAATACGTCAACAAAACGTATGTGAAGACCAATATTTGCAATGAGCCTGCGTGGACTATATGGTCCAAACAGCCCAAATCGCCGTCGCCCAGTCAGGGGAAAGCTCGTGCCCCAACAGTTGGGACGTATGAAAGCTGGTAACATTCTAATATTAATAATAATCTTTCTTTATTTGTGCTTAGTATTACAACAAAATGCATAGTTCTTAAATACCTCTTACCTTTTTCTATATAAGTGTGAACATTATTAATCACTATACCATTGGTAAACAATCATTGTAAATTGCTACTTCACTTCAAGCGCATCACATCAAAGTTATTGTTTTTTCTTACGAAGCACTTATAACCTTTAGACCTATAGACCTTTAGCATGTTAAAGTAGAAGTAAGTTAAATTCAAGTAGTTGTAAGTTTTAAAGTGATTGTTTGACACGAACACGTAAAATAGATTTGAGTTTCTTATCTTTAGAGTATACTCGTGACAAAATGCATTAATATTAATGTCAGTAGTATCACTACACTACTCGTGACAAAATGCATTAATATTAATGCATTAATATTAATGTCAGTAGTAACACGAGTTTTGCCAACTGCTTAGAAATCCAGACGACTTAAGATAGCTTTTTTTTAATTGCCCTTTTGTTATATGTAAACGTTGATTATGCCCGAGCGCAAGTGTATGTTCGTGTGTCAGTAGTTTACGTGGAGGGATTTACATATGAATATTTGTATGGTATTAGTGTTTAAGTCACTTAAAACATTCTCCCATACGTGGGACACTCAGAAAGTTTTGAGAAACTAAAAAAATAACTTCTATGGATAAAATATTTTAATTAAAACTTTTCAAAAAACTCTCCAACAGCCTGTATACAAAGTTTCATGCGTCTGAACCAATTTTCGAAACATTGTTTTCAGTCCGCTGCAGACACCTCTTCCACGGCCTTCTCGAACACTGCTGGCGCGTCTTCTGGCGATGAAAACTGTATCCCTTTCAGCTGATTTTTATTTTAGAAAATAAAAAAAGTCACACGGTGCCGGATCAGGACTGTAAGGACCCAAGATTTTGACCAGTGTGGTGTCCAGGAAGTCCCACGTTTTGAGCGCTGAGTGCGCGGGCGCGTTGGCAGGCTGAAGCAGTACCCCGCGGAGCCCGGTGTTCGGTCGCTTGTTGTTCATTTCAGACAAAACTTCTGGCAGGCATATTGTTCAGAGGCCTAAGACAATAACGTATCCAAACTAAAGCATTTTTTGTGATCAGTTACAGTTTGTATGAATGGGGTTTTGACAATTCGTTCCTGGGGGCTCCCTACCCTTTGACTATAACATATAGACCAAGTTACGATTTTTTTTATTTATTTATAGAGACTCATGATTTTAACTAACTTCAAAAAAGGAAAGTTTTGTGTTTACCCCGTATCTACTTATTCCTCTGTTATAATCTTAAGTGTGGAAAAAAGTTTTTAGAGTTCAACACATACTATTGACGGATAGCGGGGTTTTTTCGCTTTACATAGTATAAGTTATAACTTGAGATTATCATCATATAAATAACAATTAATTGCCACGTGTGTGATGAAGCATCAATTTAAAAGAAGCTCGACTGATTTGGAATACTTATTTCTTTTTTGTTGTGTTCATGATTGTGAGGAAAAGGTTTGTATGGAAGAAAAAACCTGTCAAGTGCAAGTAGGACTCGCAAAATGAATGTAAGCCATTCATCCGATTATAATAAATATTTGGTAAGCAGAACATGCACACGCCGCCGGAGAAGGTTTCTGAATTAGCACAACCGTTTAACAATAGGTGACACACCAGTCGATTCAAGGAGAAACAAAGTAGCTATACAATATTAAATTAACAGAAAATATTTAAACAAAGCCAAATAAAACTTAGCAAGTCTTAACAAATAAAACTCATGACAGTTTTACTACTAAGTACCATCGACATAACAAATATCTAGACATAGCAGTTTAGGTTAGTGCCTTTATGGTCAGAATGAAACCGTTGTTCCATTTCAACGGGCTCATTGAAAATTCTACTGCAAAATTTGTTGGCAGTGTGCCAGTGTTGCTACACATAATCATTTAAGGCAATTTTTTTGTGTGAACTACTTAATATAAAAAAAAGAATGCTAATAATTAAAGAACACATATGACCATGCCTGTGTACGAACTCAGAAAAGCTCTGTTAGCGTAATGGTTAAGTTAGGATTGCTTTTAACCATATAGTCAATATTTAATAGCAATCTTAACTAAACCTAGTGGTTCCAAAGAATGATTAGGCATGTAACGAGCGACTCAGTCGTTTTAATGTAAGGGTCAGCTCACACCGAGACGCGACGCGAAGTGACGTGATGTCAAGCAGCTTTAAGATGCGTTGCGCGAGTTATGGTGCACCGCGCGGCGCAGCGAGGCAACGAGACGCAACGCGCGATACGAACTCTGCTAAAAAGTAAAAACAAACCACTTAAAGCATAAATCTTAACAGAACATTAAGCTAGGTACGTGTATTATTCGCTTTGAAATTGAATATCATAAACAATACTTTAATTTTTTTATGAAATTTAACATTTTTACTTCTAGTTAATGCAATAAATCAGAGGTGCTCAAACGGTAGATCGCAAGAGTTTTTGAGGTCGATTGCCGTATATTGTTTGAGCAAAATAATAATTTGTTCAAATAATATAATATCAATGGCATGACTATAGTTTAGAAAGCAGTTAAGATCCCTGGGAAACAACGAAAAGAAGGCGCGCGGGTGCTCAGGTTTTTAGTGTTAGATGTTGCATGTTACAGCCTGCATGCGTTCAGCTTTTATTGAAAATTTCCCCAAATTTAAAAATTTAGCAAAAGACCAATTTTATGCACCAAAATCGCGTTGATTAATTTTTGTTTTATTATAAATGACCAATTAACACAAATTTGAACATTTTCACCTAGTGTAGTAGATTTATTTACTAATAAAAAAGTTTTGTAGGTACAAGCCTCCATCTCACAGTCATAATTTTTTGGTAGGTAGATCTTCATAGAAAAGAGTATGGGCACCACTGCAATAGATCATAACAAATGCCGATGATTAAACCAACCAAACAGTAACTTCTAGATTTATTTTAGCTTTAAATTCAACAAATTAAAATCACTCATTAAGGTAATGCACTAAATCCTTCAGTTTTTGCACAAAAACGGTGTATTTATGCGATCTAGCGTATACAGAGAAACAGAGAAATTCATATATATAGTCAAATATATACAGAGAAAATCATATACTATATAACTAACTCCTAAATTAACAGTAAAATGTATCTTATTGAACTCGTGCAACGGATAAAAGTGCGGTTTTAACCTAAAAACAGATAAAACTACAAACAAAAATAAAATTGGAATTTGTTTTGTATTGATTTTAATTTTCTACAAAATCCAACATTGCCAGCCTTTTTGCATAAAATATATGTAAAAAATCTTTGTATACATGGAAAAGTGTATAACTTTACCCATAAACTCGGACTATAAATATTTATAAAGAAATACAATTGTCCAATTAAAATTGCCAAGATGAATATCGTCTTTTAAATTGAGGCAGTTGAGCGTGAAGACTCCCCTTCATTTCGCATCATGATTCATGCTTATTAAATTACTTTCCTAATGAATAATTCTATTATGCTTCGAATTCGAGGCATAATTTCTCCTTGTGTTTTTTTTTCATAAAAAATGTTTTTTTTTTATCATACTCTTTAAGGTGAGTTCTTAATATTTTCGAATATAGGAGCATTTGTATAATTTTGTATTTCTGAATTTTTGAAAAATATTAACATGAATCCTTAAAAAAATATTAAAATTTGTCTGAATCAGACACTGAAACTCTTATGGCTTCCTTTTTTCAAACGTCTATTTTTTATTTTTTTACATTGTGGCAAAACATAATCCATACAAGATTGTGTAAAAAGGAATTATGGTGTCCAGCAAAAGTATTTTATGAATAAGTTTCATCCTATTTCAGAGTGGACATAAAAGCTAATTGCTCATGGTTGAATAAGATTTTAAGTAAGTAAGTCCAGTACAAATAAATATTAAAAAAAAACATATAGATATCTACTACCGTATAATTCCATGGTCCAATGCTATAGAATTTTCTTGATAGAAAAACAAAACACAAAGTGACATATAGCTTTTGCAAATTTTGATTGGTACATAAAATTTAGCTGATTTCATAATGATATTCATAAAATTTCCATACAAATAATAATAATAATCGACCTTTTTAAATGCTTTTCGGCCATACCAAGTTTATATTGCACCCGCCTGTTAATGTGATAAATATTCGCAAGTCAAATAATAACAATATATATTTGCGTTGATTTGTTTGATCACTTTATAACTTTGATGATCAGTATATAACAACGAAATATATCGAATAATCGTTCTTAAATTACAGCCCAATTCAATTTACCTAAAATAAAACCGGCCAATATAAACTGTAAAAACGGCAAAAAAGGTCGTTTGTTGTATGGGAGCCCCACTAAATATTTGTTTTATTTTGATTTAATTATTAATTTTGCAATTGGATATATTACGAAGTATTCTGTGAATATTATAAGCGTCTACCTGTTACCGTTATTAAAAACCAGCAAAAAATCACGTTTTTCGTATGGGAGTCTTCTATTTTATTCGGTTTTTAGTATTTTTTGTTATAGCGGCAACAGAAATACCTACATCTTCTGTGAAAATATCAACTGTCTTACTATCACAGTTCATAAGATACAGCCTGGTGACGGACGGACAGATAGACAGATATAAATTAAAGAAATAACTGCGTTACTATAGTTGTAGGTAGAAAATTTAATATTAGTAACTTACAAATGGTCAAAATAAAAAGAAATCTTGTGACAAATCTTACACCTTTGTGTCTAAAGAGTACCTAAGCTCAGCCAGAAAAGTTTTTCAATTTCCGGACAAGAAATATTCTTTCAATCTCTCAACGTTTATCTTAATTTATATTGTAAAAAGCTTTAAGAAATATAATTTCATTGTTAGTCCGGGTCCTTTCAGGTAAATCTTATAATTTAAACCCGCTTCTTATGATTGAATTTATATCCTTTAAGTCCAGCTTGATAAGATATGAATTCAAGTCTGCAGTTTCATGTTTTTTTTTTTATTTCCAGTAAGAACCTAACTTGGTAGTGACAAACTTTAGTAATAATAAATAAAATCGTTTCAGGTTAAATAAAATGAAACAATTTTCATTTAAGTAGGTTTCTGAGAACACTTTTAAATCATCGAAACAATGTTTTTTTGCTAAAAAGAGCCGGCAAGAAGTTCTATTTCAAGTAATCCTTTTTTTTACAAATTACCAATTCTGTGTTTAATAACTTAAAAGTATACAATCTGTATAAAAACACGTATAATTTTTTTGAAGTGAAAACTTCTTTAGCGGCGTTGTGCACTTTTTTTGGTATGGGTAAAAAATGATAAACTCGCGTCAGGTCACGTGTCCTAATCGTGGAAATTCGTAAGACGGAAACCGTAATGCCACGCCTATTATAATTTTTATTTTTAGTATTCGCGATTATGAGTAGTACAGGGAGGTTGGATATGGAATTTTAATTCTATGACAGATTGCGATGTCAAATATACAACGTCAAAAAAGTAAATAAACAAACATTATTATTTCTTGAAAATGTCAAAGACATGTCTTGTGACATATTTGAGTGTTAAGCGCGAATCGTGTGTAAAGGTTTTCACTTCTGCCGGCACTCCCGGAGTGCAACTCGTTTTTTTTTGTTTTTATGTAGTGTAAGCAGCGCGCCATGTGAAGCGTAAAATATCGTCAATCTTGTGAAGGAATTCAGATATAAGTTAGAGAACTCCAATATTTAATAGTATTAGTAGGATTATTTTGCGCATTCAAATGTTAAATTATATAACATGCACTTAAAAATATACATACTATCCATGCGAACCTAAGTCTGTCCGTCTGTTACCTCTTCACCCTTAAACCGCTGTACCGCTATTTGGCATGGATGTTTAAATCTCAGGGAAGGACATTATCTACTTGAAAACGTCAAGTGTGAGTCGGTTTTTAGAGTTCCGATCCTTGAAAGGAAAAAACGGAACTCTTATAGGATCACTTTGTCGTTTGTCCGTCTGTCTGTCCGTCTGCCAAGACTCTTTTTATCAGGAACACGTGGAAGTATCAAGCTAAAATTTATAACAAGTACTCAGCTCTACTCTTTCTTGCAGCTGTGAAAAAATCAAACTTCTTAGCCAACGCAATCAAAAGATAAATGCCACGAATTTCCGCAAATTTTTGAAACTCACAAGGGAATCAAAACCTACAGGGTACTTCCCGTGAACTCAGAATCTTGAAATTTGGTAAATATAAAGGAAAAATTGCGAAATCCGAAAGATTTTAGTCACATCATACAATAAAAATATTTTTAATAATATACAACAACGTATAATAAAGTTTGCACGGAACCCTCGGCGCGCGAGCCAGACTCGCACTTGGCCGGTGTTTTTCTATAATTAAGGAGTTGCTGTTTCCTATAATCCTACACTAAAAACCGAAAAAAGGCGGATAGAACCGCGGGCTAAAGCAAGTATAATATTAATGCGATAGTGAGTCTATTTCCTCAAACTTCGCACAGGGATAATTGAAAGACTGAGAAGGACGTAGGCTAGAATTTTTATTCCGTAAACATAAAAGATTACGCAGGATAGCCACAGGTAAATTTGCTATTTGCTATTTGCTATTGCAACTTTTTTACACCAATCCAGCGCGGGCGGAGTTTTTTAATATGTTTTTTACTATGTACAATAGTACATTTAGTTTTATACCTATTGCTAAAAGTCCACTGCATAGTAAAAAAAAAGCTTCTATTAAAAAAAGGACATTTATATTAATGTTTTTCATATAGTTCGACAAAAAGTAGGCAACATGCCATAAGCAAATCCTTGGACTTTACAGGGAACATTCTCGACTACACTAGTCTTGAGAGGCATAATCGACTCGCATACATTTTTTTCTCTAATTCCAGTATCTGGCGTACTGGCGGCTGTTTCTAATAAGCTCCCTAATCTGTATACGAAATCATACTGTCCATAAAAAAAAAATTTAAACTAACAAGGAACTATGTACTTGCCGGTATTGAACTTTTAATAAAAAAATAATATCTGCGCCCGTAATTTCTTTTTAATTATTTGTGATTGTTTGAGGTATGTTTATATTATCTTATAATTATATATTCGTATATGAATAATTTTATATATGATTTAATCACATGCTATTGTTCTTAAGAACGTGAATTGAATCTTAATAATATAATTAGCCATTAAAAACCTCCTTTATATTCTCAGATCAGATAATATTAAACCAATTAAAACTTTTTCTAAGAAATAACTTCCTTTGCAGTCACTATTTCAGACAGATTCATTTTTGCAAGCATCCTTTTTAATTTTATAACAAAGAATGAGAATAGCTCTGATGATATTCCAGATTACGATCAGAAAGTTCATAAAGGAATTTCAATTCTTTAAGACGTTTTGTACACATTTGTTCAACATACAGAAACTTAAAAAAATATTTAGAAAAGACTTTAAAATATTTTTTTGGACATGACTCACAGCGCCATTTGGTCCCAAACTAAGCAAAGCTTGTACTATGGATATATATTTATTAAATCTACTGGACGTGTGTATGTCACTGCACTACCCCTTAACTCCTGGGCTGATTTGAAAGTTTTTTTTTTTGTATGCGTGACGCCCTGGATGGTTTAGATTCACAAATCAGCCCGGCAGATGGTGCTGCAGTTGGAATCATGCAGGACAACTTCTGCCCGCTCAGCTAGTTTTATGTAAATATTTACATGTTATACATAGAAAACATCCAATCTCAAGACAAATATATATGTTCATCACATAAATGTTTGTTGAAATTGAACACACAAACCTCGATTAAGCAGTGGGGTAATTACCAACTAAGCCAAGAGCCGACATTAATGCATTAAACACTAAAATCTACGTTTTACAATGATAACATCAATTAGTAGTAAATGCAGAGCCAACTGGATTTCATACACACTATTTTAATTTTTTTTTGTCTTATTTTGTCAACTGAAAGTCCAAAATGACTATGACTATGACAAATGATATGAAAAAGGCTCTAAATATAAAAAAGCGATAGACTCGATCAGATAAAAACAGGGGGACTGGACTATTACTTTGTACCTTTTTTAATTTCTAGCCTGAACCATAGTTTTCTTTTAAGTTTACAAAAAAAAAACCTGATTTCGTTATTTCGTTTTTGATTATAGAAAAACAACCGACACACACTTGACGTTTTACGAAACCTATGTCGTTCCCCAAAGTGAAATTTATCACCTTGCCAATTTCATCGAATTTGGTCTAGCGATTGAGCTGTGAAAAGGTAACTCAATGTCGGACAGACACTTTCGCATTTAAAATATTAGTATCGATTACAGATCCTCTATCTATTCTGCAAATTAATCGAAAAAACTGTATTCTAAAATAATATATCTGAACTTATAAACAGACAGCAAAATACACACACATTAAACATTTAATTTTATCATTTTCTTATTTAATGTTCATCATCATTTCAACCCACGAAAAACAAAAGGAAAAGGTTCTCAGGTCAAAACTTTTTTTTCTGTCTGACTTTGCAGTTGGCTGTTGCAGCCATTACTGCTTCACCGGGCTTTTGGGGCGACACTCTGAAGGAGCTATCCGGATAGCGAGAATATAGTACGTGCCGAGGCCGCCTAACAATAGTTTTTCGACCGTGCCGAGGTCGGTCGGGAGAGTCGAAGCGTATATTTGTTATTGTATGACCACGCATAACGTTTAAACAGTAGTTAGTTTTATTTTTTATTGAATATGATATGCCTAAAAATTGGTGCATTTAAGTTGAAAAATAAAATTACATCCCTAAGAGTATTAAAAGTGAGTGAGTTTAGTTTTCTTATTTAAGCAGCATTTTTGCAGGCCTACCCAACCAATAGAAAAAAAGGCACAAAAAATTTGAAATAAAATCTTTTTGACAAAAATTAATCGCCTAAAAAGAAACAGAAAAAGAAAAAATAAAATAAACATTAAAGAATATGGCAAATTTTTTGTATCAGTGCCAAACAAAGAAATCAACACAAAAAATAAAATTACTTTAGAGAATAATTTATTGGACTTTGATTCAACGGCGAGTTTAACAGACTTAAAACTTTAATAGACTAAAAAATATTTTTCAGTTTTTTTTTTCGTCAGTTTAATTTTTTTGTAAAATGTTTCGAAATAATTATACTTTTTTTGTTTGTTATTTTTTTTTGATTTTATAGAACAGGGAGCATACTAGAAACAATAACATTCATGGGTTTCGAGAGGTAAGTCAGACTCCCATACTTTGAATTGATTTGAATTGACATTTTGAATCATTTACATTTTAATAGGAACACAATGTACCTTACAACTAACATGCTATGTAGGCGTTACGTGGCTCTGCCAAAACTAACAACTGCAATGGAGGATATACAAGCTGTAACAGGTACAAAGTTATGACTGTTGCCAAACACGAAAGATTCTTGTTAAGTTTTACTCGCATTTTTTACTTTCAAGTTTTTTGCTTAGATCAAAATAACTTCTTTGTAACTTAAGTGCGACAGAACCAATGTAAACAGATAATCAACTTAATTTGTAGGGTTCCTTACCTCATAAAGAAAAAAGGAACCCTTTTAGGATCACTTTGTTGTCTGCCTGTACGCGTAAAGGTATCCCGTTGAAATTAATATCAAATACTAAGGTCTACGGTCCCTTGAAGCTGTAAAATATCAAGCTTCTAAGTCAACTCAGTAAAAAAATACGGCGGAAAAACGGCCATTTTTATTGCATATTATAGCATCGGGGCAAACCTATGGGGTACTTCCCGTTGTCCTAGAATCATTCAATTTTACATCAAGATCAAGGTCTTACGTAATTCGAAATTTGTTAATTTGTTGTTATAACACATTTGAAAAAAATCTTTTGTCTGTCTGTCAAGACCCTGTTAGGTACTTAAGAACGTGTGAAGGTATCAAGTTGAAATAAATATCAAATACTTAGGTCTACGGGAACTTAAATCAAGCTGCTGTGTTAAAATAAGTAACCAAAATACGGTCATTTTTATCGCATATTGTGACACAAATAAAACTAAACCTATGGGGTACTTTCCATTGACCTAGTAGACTTGATCTCATGATGGAAGCGCTATCTACATAAAAGCCAGACTCGCACTTGGCCGGTTTTTTAACAAGTCTGAAATAATGGTTTTTAAATTTTAACTCTCCAATTAATTACATTGAAATAACATTTTTGGATAAACATATGAACAATACTTTTAATTCCTAGTTAGAAACTTATTTGCGTAACAAAGTAGGTGTATAACTCGGATTTAAACAACACTCATCCCACAACTGTTCACTTTCAGCAAGCTCATAAACAAAGCAGTTAATTTAAATCGCTTTTAGTGAAACTTGCCTTTTAGTAAACTGATTGTGTATTTTATAAAAATGTATGCGCTTTGCATGTTAATTTAATTAACTACTTTTTGTATTTTATAGTACTTTGTCTTATTATATATATTATTCTATTGTGATTTTGCGTCTAATCTGCGCTTGGTGAACACTGATTCACTAGGCTAACCTCCTCTGAATGTCTTAGTTTTGCGGGATAAAAAGCAACCAAGTTTGATACTTTTCACACTTATAATAACACCAGTTTTTCCACCAACACCTATCGTTCGTGTAGCTCTGAAACGTTGCTAACTTTTGGTTCAAAACGAATGGTTGACATACACACACTACCATAAGCAATGAATTTGTGTAGGCAGTTCCACAGATCAATACCAAAACACCACTTCAAGTCATGGGTCCAAAGTTTCATTTTTCGGTGAAAAAAGTGACAAAAAACGAACGCTTGACAGATGTTTCAGATGACGCCAATATTTTAATATTTTTGATACCAATGCTAAACAAACGGATGACAGGTTACAAAATAAACGAAAATAATGATTCTCACATTACGAGAATAAATCTATTAGCCGCAATAGTTTCGTGAATCGTATTTCTTAGGACTTCGAACCAAAAAAGTAATAAAATAAATAATTAATGAAATAAAAAAGACTGCAAAAACAGAACTAAATAGAAATTAAACCATACCAAATATTGAACTTTAAACAGACGGAACTCAGTTCAATGCAAGTTCTTACAGTAGTATAGGTTGCTCAAAATATACTAGTTACGTTAATATGAGTTTCGTCTGCTTAAAGTTAAATATTTGGTATATATTATTTAATTTCTGTTTAGTTTTAATGTTTTTGCAGTCGGATTTTTTGTTTAATTAATTATTTATTGATATATTTAGTTTTTTGGGCCTTTTTTTTTCTATCTTTTTGTTTTCTCACGCTTGACTATTTTATTAGAAGTGTTATATATTTTCATACTCTCCTTTTAAAGCTCTTTGTTTTCATACCCAACTTGAGGGTGTTGAAAACCAATATTCTTTAGCCAGCTCATTAAAGGGCATAAACTCCGCCATTTTATTTTTTTTAAGAATTTTATGTACCTAGAGTCACACTCACAATTAAGACGAATTTAACGTCGGCTCTTAAGCTAAAATACATCAAGCCCTTTAGCCTACATAACGTGCCAAAGAAATATATAAACAAACATATATGCACACATTCAAGAAACATAAACATTCTTCTGGCGCAATCAGGTAAAAAGGAATCCTTATCGTGAATCTGCGTAATCAAATAAGAATCCAATGTTTCTTATACGACTTAAATGATTGAATGGGAGAACGAGACAGGAAAAGGAATTTAACGCTATAGCCAACCAGTTATAATGAATCATATACGGGTGTTAATATTGTACACATAATTAATTTTCTTGGCTTACTCAAGCCAAATAAAGTACTTTTTATCTTAAGTAAATAACAAATTAATGAGTGCGTTACATACGAATACCCAATTAAAAAGGTACATAGTTCTTAAAACAAATTGTATGAAAACAATACATGAATGGACAAATGTGTACATATGTAAAACATACCCCACATTTAGGATACACCTACATATATCCCGTTATTCTGTAATGTCAACAGGAGGTTGAATAATAAGTTACAGGAAATGTCGTCGACTATGGATTATATATCATGAATGCTTTTCGACGATGATTCATTATTTTCTCTTGTTGTTTTGCTACAATTTGTCTTAAAAGGAAATCAAAATAGGGACTTATAGGACTTATAGGACAAAATAGGACAATAGTGGCTATTTGTAATACCCTAGGGCCATAGACTTCGTAAGGACCGGGCTAGTAGCGGCTTTTTGATGCCGTGGTATTTAAACTTAAAACCATCTAAGAAAAATCTAAACTGGCTATGAAAATACTAGAATAGAAGTTAAACGGCCGTATTATGATTGTACTCCTGCCCCCTTTATTCACGCGAGGACAAAATGTGTAAATGTCTTCCGTCATCCATGAAAAGTAACAAGTGAACGTTTCTAATTTTTTAAAAACCCCCGATCCATAAAAAAACGTTTATATCGATTGGCGAATTCAAAGTAGCTTAGAACCCCTCACCAATTTGTCATCATTTCTCTGTCTTGCTCCATCATCAGACCCTGTTCACCATCAATCGATAACCTATTCATTGAAATCATTCCAATAAGCCCAAACATAATATTTCTGCTGTAAGTCGGTAAGTAGTTGGGTATAGTCTAGATGCCAGGTGATGGAAAGGTTACTTAGTTCTTAAAAATACTTGCTGGAGACTTGACTTAAAACTTGATGAGGGACGTACTAGAAGAGATAAAATACCCAATCAAACGCCTTCGCTATTTCTAGGTCACATGCCAATGCCTCCCCCTGACTCTCAATTACTACCTCCCACCGATGTGTGAGATACCCAACCGTGGCAAAAGCGCTGACAAAATAGTAATTTTCTAGGTATCTTAGATATATTTTAGGACGCTCACGAAAGCGATTGGTCTGCAATTTGATGGATCTGATCTATCGAGCCCTTTTTGGGTACAGTTACTTGTACCGGCTTCCACAATGACGGAAATTGCCTACTGTGGTAAGAAAGTGCGAAGAGGCGTATGAACACATCGTTACACAAGTACCTGTCGTAAAGTACCACTGCCGTTACCTATACCGTTTGGCCCGTCGACTTTACAACATGAGCATTTACACCTCGAGATGAGCTGGTGGAGAAGGTACGAAATTTTAGATTGGTGTAGTTTTACCATTTCATCTGTAGGCAAAAAATTTAGTCACAGATTTTTCTGACGGCAATGAAATTAATGATGATTCTGTGATAGGCTATAATCAAGTACATATATAAATACAAATACTTATGCATTATGTTGTTTCGTTGATTTATAGAAAAAACTTTACCATCGTATGTAATTAGATAACCACTTAGGGTACCTGACTTAAAATTAGGCGTATTTAGGCTACTTAGCGCTGATTTTAGGCGACTTGAACCTAAATTCGTTTGGCAACACTGATTTGTAAGTCAATTGTATCTTGGGAAAGCATCTTTCAACCACAGAGGCGGAGAATATGGCATAATCTGATGCTTGTAAGAAAGCTTTGTTTATCAAAACCTTTCGACAGGAATGCCTAAGTCGGCCTATTTTAGTAACTATTTATAATGACAATCAGTCCGCCAAAAATTGTGCTCTAATGCTATGTTTTATACGAGAACACTGCGCATAGACGTGCGTCATCACTTTATCAGAAAGATAGTCGAAGACAATACTATAGAAGTAATGTATCTTTCAAGCCAGGAAATGTTAGCTGATGTCTTGACAAAACCGTTAACGAAAGAAAAACACGTTAGGTTGGTTCGTGAACTTGTACACGTAGCTTAATAACTCTGTAACCTTTAAGTGCTTAACAGCTGTATACATACCAAATTAAGTAATTTTACTTACTATAATAACAAGCTTTAGGGCCGGTGTTAGATTTATAAACATATTGGTATGATAACTATTTAAAGTCAACTGTCACATATCAAATAAGTTGTCTGTACGATATCGAAATAAATCTTATTAATTTATAATGATCCGCTTATTAATTTAACTCTCCAACAATTACTCAATAATTATTAAGATTTTCCTTTAGACTTTTAAAACGTTTTATATTATTTGTAGAACATGCCTGCGGGCTTTAATTCGGGTTTTCTGCTAAAAGTGGTTGCCTTTAGCCAATAGCCGAATTAAAACTCGCAGGCATGCTCTACAAAAATACAAAACGTTCTAAAAGTAGTTATTCACTAATTAGTATATAATAATTTTTTTCACTTTTTTGGAATACGCTTTGTATAAAAAATAAATAAACAATATCTAGTGGCAGCGCTAGTGGGCCTTAAGTTCCCTTAAAAGAATTCCTTTTACCAATTTTAGGACGGAATACCTATTTGTTGTATTTTGTTTGTAGTACGTCGTAAAACAGAAAGTTATGTGTATTTTCATGGCGAGTAATAAATATAATGTTATTTTATTAGCCTGTTAGTAATAAATTCAGGCACCTACAAAATGTGTGAAATTTGTTAGGTTAATCGATTCTGTATTTTTATTGTTGTGAACATGAATCAAATGCGAATGTTAAAGTAATAAAAGATTTTACGATTGTTTTCAAGTGGAAATTTGTAGAACGTAAAATATATTTCTGAATAAAAAGATACTAACTTGAAAATTTAGTTTTAAATTAACTTATGTGACACGCGATATATATAAGTATAATAATGTTTTCAGGTTTTTAACATCACTTTATATTACAAACTCGAATTTGCGAATTAAGTTTTTAAGCTATGTCACTAATGTTATAAGATGAAAGCTTTTAATTCTGCTCTTTCTGCTCAATTATCTTCTTAGTGCTAACCTAACCTATGACTATAAATATACAGCCTATTCCTATATATAAATCCTACCTATACATCATGTATAAGCAGTTTGAGAAACGGTATACACGTATTAGCTGCTGCCATTTTAGTGTATTCAGACTAATAATAAATTCGAAAGTCTTGTCTGTTGATTGTCTGTTTGTCTGTTACCTTTTCACATGCCATGCTTGAGAAGCGAACAATTAAGTTGTTAAATGAGTGTTATCGGTCTCTTAGTATCCAAATGCGATTTCATTATAGTATGTAACTAACAATAACTTTAGATATTTCAGTATTACATCACCGTTTTTAGGGTTCTGTACCCAAAGGGAAAAACGGGACCCCATTACTAAGTCACCAGGCTGTATCTCATGTACCGTGATAGTTAGACAGTTGATATTTGCACAGAAGATGTATTTCTATTGTCGCTATAACAAAAAATACTACAAAACAGAATAAAATAAATATTTAAGCTACATTTTTGCTCGATATTGATAACGGCAACAGGTAGACGCTTAAAATATTCACAGAATATTTAGTTATATAGTCACTTTGAAAATAAATAATTAAATTGAAATAAAACAAATATTTATTAGGGGCTCCCATACAACAAACGTGATTGTTTTGCCCGTTTTCATAGAAAATGATACGGTACCCTTCATGCGCGAGTCCGACTCTCACTTGGCTGATTTTTATTTCCCGAAAGGTAAATTTTCAGTGGCTTTCAAACACAATCACATCGTAATGTTAGGATAGACTCTATTCACCAACCACTTTACCTTAACTGAAACCTTATATGCAGGCTAATTTGATAATATGTAAATTTATGCCAAATATATTTTTACCGAATTAATAGTCATTTTAAAGATTTTGTACCCAAAAAAAAACGAAAAACTCACAGGGTCACTTTGTTGTCCGTCTGTCTGTCTGTCAGCCCGTTAATATTTTTTTTCGAAAAGAGTGAGTGAAAGACAAATACTGAGTAATCATAAAAATATAAATGTAAATATCTGCATCAATTAAGTAGACATGTTTTTAGATAAATGGATTTTTTTCACCATAAAGATGCCAACCATAAAATTGGATATGAAAATCCGAGTTATTTTAAATATTGGAGTAAAATAAATCAAGGATCATGGTGATGATTATATAGATCGAGTTTAAAACGTCTGTAGTGCCATTTATAAATGTGTATCAATAAAATTTTACCCCATTTTATGATCCAAAGATTTATCTTTATTGAACCTCTACTTCTCTTTAGCTTCTTAATATTAAGATGTCGGCTCCTGGGCTCAATGGGTAGTGATCCTGACTGCTGAATCGAGGGGCATGGGTTCGATTCCCGCACAAGATAAAAAATTTGGTAATGAACATTTGTGTTAGTCTTGAGACTGAGTATTGTCTATGTATTTACAATACATATATGAAGTACAGATCTACATAATATATACATACATACCTACTCATTTAAGTATCTGATTTTTATTTACATAGATTTATGCGTTAATTAGAATGTGAACTTTAAGGCAAACAACTTACATACAGTTATTTCACCAACCCGTGTCACATCGTTGATGGTGGCTTATAATGCTCTTTTGACATGCAGAGATTCAAAGTTCAAATTGATTCATTTGTGCGATATGGTCAGAAATACAGTTTGAATCAATATTTATTGCAAACACGGCACCGCAAATACATAATACGAAACAAAATTATGAAAAAGTTGCACCGACTTCAAAAACCCACTAGAAAGTAAACAAAAATAAACTTTATACGCTGTGCGCGTAATGAGCAGCAGATACAAGATAATTTGTCCGTATCACTGCCAATTTCTGCAGATTTTTTTTTTATTTTAGTAGTATTCAAAGGCGATATAATTTTTTCATAATCTTGTTAATTTTTGGATTTTTAGTTAGTACGTAGACATACATTTACCAAAAGTGGAACACTTTTGCTTAAATAAAAAATATGAGGTTTTTCAAGAATATATATAGCGTGATAGCGTGCGTTTGTATATGTTTTCACATCTGAGTGCAAATATTGAAACGTAGAATCCTATTTACTTTTATAGAAGAGATTTTAGGTGATTATTCATTTTCGTTATATCTACTGATAAATGAGTTGTAGTTTTTAATACATTACTGCTGCGACGCTGATGAGACCGAAGGACGAGGACTTTATACCCTACAGCCCGCAGCCCAGTCAGCATACCAAGGCTAGTATAATGCTTTACTCAAACAATACGAGTTATTTAAATACAACCAATGTGCCGAGTGTGAGTTATTGCGTGTTTGTAACTCTACTATTGCGTTCGCGTATTCATTAAAAGTCCTAAGAGAAAAAGTAGTCTCTAAACGCGTCCGCTAGAGGCGCTCCTTCATTTCCATACATTTATTTCGTGAACGCAAACGCGATAGTAGCGTTTAAAACTCACACCAGGCACACTGCTTCGAGGTCGACTTTGCGCAATAAAAATGATCAAAATAATGATCACTTTACAAGAATTTTGGTTGAAATCTATCTTTTACACGTGACTATTTATGCAACAAAACTCGACAACAATGGATTGTCAAAGGAAAATGCTTATGTCTAAAACTCACTAGCAATTTCATTTCGTACAACTTTGCGGGTGCTTATTCGAATAGCATAAAAAGGTCGACCTTGCTCCAAGAAGGTTGTCAAAATAATGATCACATTACAAGCATTTTTGACCTTATAGTACGTTGTGTATTAAGGGTGGTAAGAAGAAAATTACTTACGATAAGTTATTTAGAAGCCTAAGGTAATATATAAGTTAATGACTCCGTTTGTAATTTCCGTACTACCCTTGTTACATACACTGTTTTTCATAACATTTGCGAGTAGGTAAATAAAAACGGTTGAATAAATAAATAAACTCACCAAAACACAATTGAAATGGCGGGAACAGAAGAAGAGAAAACAACGCAACCGCCATATCTCGAGAATTTATGAATTAAAAAGTTTTGTTTAAAGTTAAAACTTGTAGGTTTTTGCTCGCTTGTATATGTATACATATTATTATGCTTTACTTGTAGTGTGCGCGTAGTTTGTGTGCAGAACAACGATATAGTTCTTACACCAGTATATACTTCATAAAAAAGGCGTGTCATTACCGCCCGTGGGTTCTATGGACGCGCGCTTGGCTCAGAGAAAATATTGTTTACAAAGAAAAAATCCATAGGAGTAATTAAGGTCATAGCATCCGCTTTACCTGCCCATGACGACTGATTTGTTATGCAAGGCTGGAAAGTTGCTTTTTGGCGTGAGTGCGAGAGGAAGCGAAGGATTCAATGATTGAACCCACAAGCAAAGTGCGTAGTTTATAAAATGAATCCCGGACAAAGCGAGCGATTCTTAGGCACTGAAATAGGTTCGGCTTTTTTGTATATCTGCATGAAGTAAACGAATCGCACGCTCAGAGGTACATATCTATTTTCCGCGGGTAAACTTAGGTATTTTACGTCACTGGTGGAGAGACTTAAGTTTTTTAATTATTAACTTTTAGTTAATTTAGTAAAAGTAATATGTTTCTAGTAAAAAACAACCAAAATAATGTACTGACTACCTAATTCCAAATATATGTTTCTTTTCTTTTTCATTTTTCTTTTTTTTTTTAAGGTGCGTTCCGAATTTGCACCTATGCCAGTTTTAAAATTCTTAGAACAAAAATTAAACTTAAACTTATTTATTTTTGTTGTATTTAATAATTTACCAAATACAACAAATTATCTATTTAATAACATTAAACAAAAAAATTCTTTAATGCAATAGTATCAAAAATTAAACAAAAGTGTTATTAACGGATCACTAATATATAAAGTAGAAAGGACAAACCTCATTTTGGACGGTTTCATTCAATTTGTTTTTGAAATGTTAAAAAAAAACCTATTGCGTGCAAGTAAATTAAGCTTTTTCATGCAAATAGAATCAGGTTTTAAACAACAAAGGGAGCCTTCCCGAGCCAGTGAGATAAAAGACCATTTAATATTTTTTATGGTAACTAGGTATTTCAAAAAAACATTAAAATAGTTTATTTAAGAAGTATTTTACTTTGTTACATGCAAAAGGACAATCGTATACTTTGCAACATTTGTAGCTGTCAAGTATGTTTCAGCAAATCGAAAAACTTTTCCAATACAAACACTGGAATGAATAGCGAATCGAAATAGTTTTTCAGACAAATGCAGTCAAATTGAGGAATATTTTCCGGTTTAGTTTTCTTACTTTATTATACAAGGTGATCATTTCTCTTTCGTCTTTTATCTTAGAGAACATACTCGTATTTGCCAAGAATATTATGATACAAATTTAAAAATGTACATAGAAAACGCTTTTCCATAACTTTTAAGGTTCCAGTGTTAGCTAGTATCCCCCGCCCTTTCGGTATAACCTTGTAAAAGACACCTTGCATTCTTGCCTGCTTGCTATTGCACACCTAGTTTACCCCTAAGTAGATACATAATGTCAAGCCGTGGACAAAGCATGTGGACACCGGAGCCAAAATAGATTAATGTAATTCTTGTGATTTGTAATTTATATCCATCAGTCTGTCTCTATACAAGTACACAGGAAATGCATAATTACGACGATCTATTTTAAGTTAGTCGGGATTGGGCGGAACATTTTTAAGTTATTCGGGATTGGGTAGATCATTTTAAATTTAGTCGGGATCGGGCAGATCGTCTTCAAGTTTGTTGAAATTGGTCAGATCGTCTTTAAGTTAGTCGGGATCGGGCAGCTTTAAAAATTCATTAAAATCGATGATTAGCTAAGGAAAATAGAATCTAACCATTTGTGTATGTAGCACGTTATGAGGAATGACACGCAATAAAAAATATTTCCTTTAATGTTACTAATAGTAATTTTTATCTTTCACTGAATCCTAAAATTCATTAAACTTTGAATTTGGAACTTGGAAACTTGAAACTTTGAACTCCATTGATGGCGGAGAAATTATTTCCATGTCCTTTCCAAAAAATAAATAAACAACTAGAATAATAATTTTTAATAAGTACATACATATGACTAAAATTAGTTCATACGAAATATTACACTAATTAAATAAAATTAAAATATATTTTTTTCTTACATATGTTTTTTCAGAGTATTACTGTAAATAACAAAAGAGTAATATTTTTTTAAAAAACTGTATTCAAAATGTACACTTTTACAATTAATATATCTAAATGGCCATTATTTTCTTATAAACTTAATAAAACTTGTCGGAGATTAGAAAGGGATCTTCTTTGTCATCCGGCGAGCGAGCGTTTTTGCTGTAATCATTCATTTTCTTAGTTTCCGCCGCTTGTCCCATTAAGCGATGTAAGTTTAAAAAAGTTTGTTTATTTTTAGGACAATACTTTTCTAACGATACCTAAAGCATGAGGCTACTTACATCTAACAAAAATGTTAAAATTAATTGGTTCGTTTTTTAGTATACCTACTATAAAACAATTATTAGTAATTGAAATATTTAACTGATAGATACCATGTTTTTTTTTTCTTTAATCATTTTTTACTACATTTAGACCTTTTATTGACTTCATATATTTTGAATTAACCCAGTTTTGCTTCGCATTAGGTAAATATCTTATGATTTCGAATTTTAAAAAGTTATTCCTTGAGTTCGTAGTTATCCTTTTATTTAAATTTTTAGTAGATTGATTTTATCACAAGGGATCAAAATAATATTGAGTAATACACTAATTTTTATCACCCTCTGTGAGAAAAGATATAATGTAATTTATAAATAAGAATAGTATATTATTTTATTTATTTTACTATCACTACTTGAGGAAAACACACATTCTTTTATAAAATTATCATCATAAATACGAATTGGAGTAAACAGTTATAAAATGCGAAATACATTTCACGCGGTTCTTTAATATTATAATGGGCTCGCACGGTCTTAGCAGACCATTTATGCATTTGCCAGAGTCAAAGTCAATTACATTATATCGTATCGTGGCGCGGGCGTTACCGCGCGTCCGCGTTTTCAAGTCCCAAGATTGGGCGGGAGATTTGGTGTGGATCCTCAGACATTGCGCGTCATGTCCTGCTTATTTCTTTATAATTCACTATTCATGAGACTTCGCTGCACAATTCTTAACACGCTTTCGTAAAACATTGCTAAAATATATACATCGAAAGTCACTAATTGAATTTAGAAAAATTAAACAGAAAAAAACACCACTCTTTCTTAAGATTCGCGCCAAAACTGATTTCACGCGGTTTTTACTTTTACACAAACTATTTTTTATTGAGCCCGGGCGCGGCCAGCCAGTTTTATTATACAGCTAGTTACTTGTTCATGCAATGTTCTTGATCGATCTCTATAATCCACATTCTAATTTGAAATCACTTTGCGTCCCTAGGGATTCAAAGTGCAACTTTAGTCCCTGTTTACGAGAAACCAACCAATTCTTTATGAATAGATGGGATATAAAAGTGTTTTAATGCTAACTTGATTAAGTAATTTATATTTGGCGTTTGATTGCTTTTGTCATTTATACCTTTATAATACAAAACTTTTTATGTTAGATGTATCTATAAATTATAATTCTAATTTGTTATACTTACGGCTTGTGAATCGCAGTGATGTTTTAGTCGATAGCTCGACTAGACAAGTATCGGCCCTTTAACGGGAGCCTTATTCCTAAGCTGCATTCGATATAATTCTGAGGCGCGAACTGATTAAAAGTGTAATTAGAGTTACATAAGTTTATAAAATCCGAAATAAAAGAAGTTTATCCTGTAAAAATACTTAACTGTGTATATTTTTACAATGATCGTAACTCACATTTGGGAAATAAGGGAAATTGGCTCATATTGAGTTGCAACACAATTACAGGCACCTGAGTTTCGTTAATAGAGAGAGCACAGTAATAAATTGTTACCAGCGATACTCTCGTAAACAGATGTGCGGCGGTAACTGCAATCCATTGCCCCCTACTGTGTTATGCCCATCATATATTAAGTTTATTGTTTGTAGGTATCTTAAATGTGCATAAACAATACTTTAACAATAATAATGCAATTTAGCAAAATTTTATCAACTTATGTATAATTTATAGTAAACTTGCAGAGGTAATATAAGTTTGTTTGTTTACAACTGAGAAATGTTTTGGTTAAGTCAGCATGTAACATTGCAAGTAATTTAATGTTCCGTACCTAAATGAAAAAAACAGGACTATTATAGTTTTGTCCTATCCGTACATCTGTCCGACGGCTGTCCCTCTTGTTAGCAGACATACGTCACTGCCATTTTATTCAGAAGGACTAGGTATGAAGCTGCAACTTTTTACCCAAAATTTGATGAAATTGACGAATAAACTTCGTCTGATTTTCATGATTTTTAAAATCGTTGATATTATGGAAGATTGTACGTTTTAATTAAAATGAAGTATTGCATACATCTAAAAAAATGTGGTTAATATCTCGCTGGAAGACTTGTCGAGTTTCAGCCACCAGAACAGGCTGGGTTTCGGAAAGGCTAGCTCACCTAGTACCATGGATCACATTCATACTGTATGGCAGATTATACAAAAAACTCCAGGATATAATAAGCTGCTGTGTATGGCGTTTGTGGACTTGGAGAAAGCCTTTGACTCCATCGAAACCTGGATCGTGCTAGATTTTCTGCAGCGATGTCGTATAGACTGGCGATATATTGAGGTGCTGTGATGTCTTTACAACGCTGCTACGATGACCGTTCAGTTCCAGAACCATAATACAAGTGATAGACCGCTGCGTAGTAAGACAGGGGGATGTCATATCTCCGAAACTGTTTACCAATGCGCTAGAAAATGTCTTTAAAACCTTGGACTGGGCTGGGTGGGACATAAATATAAACGGCGAATACATCGTACACCTAAGGCTTGCCAACGACATAGTTATTATGGCATGGCATGGCAGTCATTGGAGGAACTGAGCGAAATGTTGCACTCCCTAGATGAATCCTATCAAAGAGTTGGCCTTGGTATTAATTTGGATAAGACGAAGATCATGTTCAACCAACACGTCGTGCCAATGCCAGTATACGTCCAGGATTATTTGTACTTTGGACAGAAAATTCAACTGGGCCGGAACATTTTTGAGAAGCAAGCCGATAGGAGGATCCAGCGCGGTGGGTAGCATAGTTTTTACTTCGCCTATACCGCAAAGTCTGAAGTCGCAAGTCTTTGACCAGTGCGTCCTATCTGTCAGGACTTACGCCGCCGAAACGTGGACACTTACAGCAGGGCCGGTCCACAAGTTTAAAGTTGCACAGCGTGCAACGGAGCGAACTATGCTCAGAGTGTCCCTAAGGGATTGAATCCAAAATGAGGACATGCGGAAAAGGACTAAAGTTATCGAAATAGCTCGCAGAATCAGCATGGGAAGGTGAAGCGTGGAACGCTCTGGACGTGGCTGGATGTGGAAGGCAGAGGACCGGCAGAAATGCCGTGCCATAGAGGAGGCTTATGTCCAGCAGTGGACCAATATGAGCTGATATGATGTGATCAATATATCAATACAATTATTGTCATTTTCCAAATATTTTTCCGTTGTGTTAGCAGTAGCCAAATATCTAAAAATTTTACGTAATATTGTACAAAAATACCAAATAGAAGTAAATATTATTTTGTAAAAGTTTACCTTCAAGCATCTTAGTCTTTTGTGAAACTACGTTAGTTACAAAACTTGCGTAATCTCTTTGTAGTACAAAACTTCATACTTTAGGGCTAGAGCAATAGATGCGAGCATTTATTATCGTATCTATTATCACATCGCTATCTTACAGATCATACAAAAAAATAAATCTAAATTATTAGGTTATGTATAGCAACACTGGCACATTGCCAATACATTTTGCATAATTTTCGATGAGTCCATCGAAATGGAATAATGCTTACATACTGACCATAAAATCACAAATGAAAACTGTTATGACCAGATCGTTTACACAAAATTTTGCAGCACAGAATAGTAAAACTCTTCGTACAATTTGATTCACCGTAGTTTATGATGAGAATAGCAGCTTATTTTTAAATTTACTTTTGGTACAAAGCATATGAAGAGCACAGGGACATAACGATCAAAGTCACCCTAAAACTGCTTTGAGGTTAATAACGCCATCTAGTTCGTAAGACGCTCAGCTTGCCTGTCACTAGGCATGAAATGAATATAAACGTACAAAGTCACGATAAATCACGTTTTTTTTTTTTATATAAAAGTTATAAGTGATTATAGTCTAAGCGGTAAAAGTTAAAAACGATCAGAGTCCGAGGACTTTGACAGTTGACGTTCTCTTGCTCTGTGACATTTCTAGCAGTAACATTCGTTTTTCTTTGAGTTTGCTGTTGTTTATTGTACGATTTATGACGTATTAAAAAAAACTACTGTTAGATCTCGTTCAAATCAATTTTCGTTGGGAGTTTGCATGTTAATGTACATCATATTTTTTTTTTATCATTCTCTTATTTTAGAAGTTACAGGGGGGGGGACACATTTTACCACTTTGGAAGTGTCTCTCGCGAAAACTATTCAGTTTAGAAAAAAATGATAGAAACCTCCATATCATTTTTGAAGACCTATCGATAGATACCTCACAAGTATGGGTTTGATGAAAAAAAAAAAATTCAGTTTCAGTTCTATCTAAGTATGGGGACCCCCAAAATTTATTGTTTTTTTTTCTATTTTTATGTGAAAATCTTAATGCGGTTCACAGAATCTACTAACCAAGTTCCAACAGTAAAGTTCTTATAGTTTCATAAAAAAGTGGCTGTGACATAAGGACGGACAGACAGACAGACATGACGGATCTATAAGGGTTCCGTATTTTGCCATTTGGCTACGGAACCCTAAAAAGGCTCTGTACAGTGATTTACAACATTTGAAACAATTTTGCACCCAAAAACCTCAAGATTATTTTACTAATCTGCCACAATTACAGTGACTTTGATCATTTATATGATTTAGGTTTGAAAAATATTAAATAATTCTCATCAAAAATATAAAATATTTTTATATTTTAGTAAATAATGAAACCAAAGTATTAGCAGTGATTTTAAGACAGAAATTATTATTATTGTGTCATTTCTTCACGTACTTATGAGTCTTCTAAGTTAAAAAATCATTTATCTTCGAATTTATAAAAATGAATTTGATCATTCTTTCCCTGTACTCTTCATATGTTCAAAATGTAGGTCCTAGAAAAATTAACAGAAGTAGGGTAGTTTTAACATGTTTTGTATTGTTTGAGAGTTGTCAGTACGTCGAAAGAAAAAGAAACGAAAACATAATAGAATCTCTTTGTTATCCGCGCGTCTGTTTGTCTGTGGATAACCTCTAAGGTATCAAGTTAAAATTAAATTTCAAATTTCAAATAGTTTATTTCTCAAAAATAGGATACAATATCACTTTTTTGACGTCAGTATAATATGCAAGGAATTTATAAACTACTACCGTTTCGGAATCAAGATGGCGTTCTGGGGAGAAGAAATATCAAAGACAGATCTACGATTACTTAGAACTGAATAAAATCAAATTTCTAAACGTGCAAGTTAACGCAATCATAAAATAAGGTCATATGTCGCATATTTGAACTCTCAGAAATAGGTATATCAAAATAAATACGGTACTTTTCGGTGACCTAGAATCATAAAAGGCAAAAAGCAAGATATCACAAAGCACGAAAAGATAAAAACAGGAAATCGTGAATTTATAACTTTAGAAATAAAAATATATTTTTTTGGGATTACACTTACCAGCCAGGACATTGTAGCATCCGCAGCCGAGGAGTTACGGGAAATAATAACAATAATTGTTATGTATAATTCTGTTAAATGGAATGGAACGAACGTTAATGTAAGTAAGATTTAAGACAAGGTTTCTGAAAGTAATTATACTGCTGCAGAATGCAACATTACAATGGATAAAGTGCAGCAAGCGTGATATTTGTATATTTAGTATAAAATGTGATAGAGGCATTAGAAGAAGCGTGAATGCAAAAAATCTGGTAAACAGGACGCGGCAGATCTTTATTGCCAGTCAGAAATTGTCTGAAAGGTACGATTAGCTGTTAATGATAAAGTAGACCTCGACGAACGTATTGAGTTAGTTCTCAGTTGAGACGTTTTCATAAGAGCACTCCTAACTGTCGAACACGCATGAAAGCATTAATGCACGCAGATGAAGCAAACTAAGTGTGCCCACGATCGTAGCAATTGTTAGTCTTTGTCTCTGTTTATCCCTCTGGAAAACAGGCGTAATTTTAGGAATGGGAGATATTTCAACTACAAAGTAAAGTATGTCCTTTAATGTGACTTATTTTTTGTTACAAGTCTGTACGGAACTATTGATGTGCGAGTCAGGCTCGTATCGGTTCTTTAATGTCAAGGGAACTTAACTATAAACAGAAAACAGGGACTTTATCACTTTATATTTAAAGATTTTATTAACAATGAAGTGCTTGACCGTTATTGTACAATAAAATATTCTGAAAAGCTTTTATGTAAATAGAAAGCTGCCTTACTTTTTCCGAAAACCCTCGCTATAAATATTTATAAAGAAATACAATTGTCTAATTAAAATTGTCAAGATGAATATCGTAATTTAAATTGAGGCAGTTGAGCGTGCCCTTTTTATTTCGCATCATGATTTTGCTTGCTTATTAAATTACTGTGGTAATGACTATTTCTGCAAATATAAAGAACTTTGGAAGCAACCATATTTAAATTTGATAAAAAAAACTTAATTGGTAATGAATCATACATAATATGCAAAACATAGAACCGCATTTTATAATGTGATTCCACTTCACGTCATAGGGGGCTTAAATTGGATATTTCATTGTGGTAGGATTGAGTAACAAACGTTATAGTCATTGCTGCAAGAACTTTGGAATTTTCTGGGATGAATTTACTTCCCTGGGACTCAAACTATCTCCATATCAAATTTTATCTAAATTGGTTCAGAAGCTCCCGATCAACCATCCAGTGGTTGAAGCGTGATTGAGTAACAAACAAACAAACATCCAAGCTTTCACATGTATTATATTAATGGAATAGCTGGTAATTAATGATTTTTGCTAGTGGCTCCACCCGCCCTAAGTTTGGTTAGCGGGGCGTGGAACTTCTTAATTATACTAATGAAGTGTGCTATAGCAAGCTTTAGTTCGTTTAAGCAGCGATTTAATTATTCCCGCAAGTACTTTTTTTGGGATAAAAATTAGCCTATGTATTAATCCAGGGTATTAGCTACCTCCATACCAATTTTCATCGAAATTGGTCAAGCCGTTTGAGCATGAAGTAGTAACAAACTTTCGCCTTTATAATATTAGTGTGATTGCCTAATATGCCAAAGTAAACATACCTACATAAAAAACTCACGCGTTGAACAATCTTCCTCCTTTTTTAAAGTCAGTATAGTATATTTTTAAAGTGTTAGAAACAAAATAACATTCTCAATAAAACCATTTGAGAATGTTATTTTGTTTCTAACACTTTGTAAAATCAGATGAAAGGTAAATGTAGGTATTTATAAGTTTTCTTTTTAAATTTTGGAATATATATAAATTTTTTTGCTTGCGGCTCCACCCTAAATGTGGTTATTAGCATAGGATCTATATTGGAACTTTTAGCAAGAAAGTTACCCCGAGCAAGATGTAGCATCTTCATTCTGATTTTGTTTTGTGTAATTTCGTTAAGCTGAAATTTATGTGAAATTTGATGACGAGTCATAAATATAATATTATTTTACTATCCCTTTAGTAATAAATCCTGCCATCGACAAACGTGCGAAATTTGATCGGTTTATCGATTTGATATATTGACTGTTGTGTTTACTTTGAATCAATGGTGACTGCTGGAGTAATAAAATAATTTTATTATTATTTGAAAAGGAAATTTATCGACCGTAAATTTTTTTTTATCGAAAATATCCTGAACCTACTTTTACTAATAAAGCAAGATTTTGGCGCCCTTTGTTCGTTGCATTTCATATCAGTGATAATCTATAGTAATCAAATTTTGATTTTGCGAACCCAATACTATTATTTTTCGATGTTGTAGCTGTTAGGATTTTTTTTCATACCGGAATTACTATGATGTCAAAAAAAAATCAACGGTTTTGATTAAAAATTAAATTAAAAAATTTACTTCGTTATCTCCGTTATTTCAATACCCTGTCTGATGCAATCCGTCCGTCCGTCTGTCCCGTTACCGCAACCTATAGACGCTTGCAACACCTAGGGCATCACTCGCTCCCTATCTAATAATTTATTTCTTGAAGAACCCCATACTGTAGTCCTTAGAGAAAACCTTTGTATCCCTACTCATTTCACAACCTAAGTGTTCGCAGGAGGAAATTTCTCTCAAACCGCACTATTTGTATATAGTACCTATGGATTAAAAATTATATTTTTTACATAGAGCTAAGTTCAAGAAAAAGTGTGAAAAATATTTCTTAGAGTATAAAAAATAGATTTCAAGAAAATATTTCTTGTTTTAAAAAACCGGAAAAATAAAACGGGCTCAAATCGACAATGCAGTGAAACACTTGGAAGTATGGGAGACACCCCTAAAGTTACTTTTGCAGCGGTTAGATACTAAAAGAGGTTTCAGAAAATAAACAAGGGTACAAGGTTATAATATATTCATTCAAGCTTACTCAACAAGTTTTTATTGAATAAGATTACCTAATCATTTAAAGTGACTCCCAGCCCTTAATATAAAGAATAATAGAGAACATATAATACAACCTTTCCTACCAAGTTAACAAGAAAGATAAAAACCGTAAGCTTACCTAATAATAGAATACGATGGGAGGTTTTACAAAGGCTTAATAAAATCTTTAGGAACAGAAATACAATGGTACCGTTCATCAGCTTAAGGCCCGAATTATAGTTGATTCTTGCACGATGTCCTCTCACAAATAGGCTGCTCGATTAAGCCGTCATTAGAAATAAGAAGAACGCAAAGTATAGCGACTCCCCAGTGAGCTTCCTAGACAAATAACAAGAGTCTACGGGCAGATATGTGATAAGTAGCGCCGAAAACTGGCGACCCGCCGAGTCAAGATATCTAGGCGCGGTTGCTATGATGCTCGGTGTAGTATGTGCAGCTCGCCCCGAGATATCGGTGAGCAGTGCAGGCAGTAGTGAGGATCTGAAGTGGAGTCAGCACAGTTCTAGAAGCCTCGTAACGCAAGTAATATGCAGTAGGCGCATGGAGAACGTCTATAACAGGATAGGATAGAGTAGCAGTATCCTGTTACCGAATGCATAAGGTGATTCTTAACCCTTAATAAATATAAATAATAACTATCTATTTTACAATAGACGTGAACTACCTAACTATCAATAGAAAAACCGTAATTCGCCTACACAGATTTCTAAGTGTGCGGTTTTCAAGTATATATTTATGATAGATTATAAAATAGTTTCTTCGGCCTTCCACATCGATCACACCCCGCAGGTCTCCGCCGCCAAAGTAGGTAGACGCAGACGGGACTGAATTTAGGTGACCTAACGACGTGTAGTGAGTAGTGTACGGCCAAGACTTCAGTAAGCCGACAAAATGCTGTGCGGCACGTGGCTGGCATAATGCAATGCCGCACGTGGCTGTCACGATGCTAAGCAGCACGTGGCAGAAGTTCGCCCCGTAGCTACGGTGATCAGCGGTGCTCAGGCTAAAGCACTGCCACCGTATAGGCCGAGGATTTGAAGTATATAGCACTCCAGGCAGGCCGAGGATTTGGAGTATAGAGCTCTACAGGCATCCCCTCAGTGCTGACGTCGCTAGAAGACTGACGCGCACCGGCGTCAGAGTAATCTTCTCCCAGACCTCAGTTACGGTGTAGAGACGTAGTGTCATGATATATACAAAGTATATATATACAAAGAGCCGTACAACGAACGGCCTTTTATATTAATGAAGTATTTATGCAATTCATTTGCAGTTAAATAGTAGATTGCACAGGTTACTGTTCGTGAAAATAATTAGAAGCAGAATTTTTACTACCACGTCAAGCAATACGTAAAGTAATCTATTATGCCATAGCAGTTTCAAAACACCAGAGATTCAATGATCTCTTAATTTGAAATCACAACGCCGGTAAAAGACCTAAGAGTGGATGCCTAGAAACTTCCATCATTTCCTACATCATCCGGTCTTTTACCGGAGACGGACCACCTGAACGGTCGTTCCGTTATAAGTCAAACCAGAGTGTGCGGTAAGCAGTCGGTAAGGACTGGTCCGTTTCAACTGCAAAGGCACCAGACGTCCTCCAGCAGTCAAGAGGTCGTATATACACTTATAAATACTTTTTTGTAAATATATGCATATTATACATAAAAAACACTCAGTCTCAAGACAAAGACGAATGTTCATCGCATAAATGTTTGTCTTGTGCTGGAATCGAATCCATGTCCCTTGATTCAGCAGTTGGGTCATTATTACCTACTGAACCGCGGAGCTTTCGTTTGTTACAAACTCTAATATTAAAAAGGATTTATTTCTAAAATAAACAAAGCAATAAAAATAATGCGAGGGAAAGCTAGTTGAAAAATAAAACTAAACATCTATAAGCGTGTATTTTTTCAATTCGAAAGAAGTGACTGAATCGGATATGTAAATCCAAGCACTTCCACATATCTGTGGAAGATTTCGCAAATTCTTTGCGCAACGCAATGGAATAAATTGAGAGGCGTGGTAATGAAACGATGGATCGTGTTTTGAACGTCTGCAGTGCCATAAATGTGTATCAATAAATTTTCAACCCTTTTTATGATCCAGTCATTCCTTTTTATTGAACGGGTTCGGCTTTGCGATGCTTTTTTTTTTCAGATAAGTGTCGTCGGCGACATTTGAATTGCTTATGAAAAAGGTATTATATGAAACAAACAAATTTATTCAAAACCCTAAGTGTTTCAATCACTTTAATTACTTTAATCTTAGGATATTTTATTTAATGTTAGGATGAGTTCTTTTATTGTTAATTGCGATTAATTTTAATAAGCACACGATGTATGATTCAGTGAATTTTAGGCAGGATTTTTTATAGTTCAACAGAAATTGGCATGGAGCCTACTCTTTTACTCCGCATTAACATATTTCATTACCTGGAATAGAGATTAATTATATTATATTTTTAGTTTCTTTTTTAATAATATGATGGGGACCATGAGTTAAACGTTCTACCTTTGGCAGTTTTTCATTTAGTTTTAATTTTAATTATATTTTAATTTTGATTTAGTTTCCTATCTTTATTTTAAACAAGCAATCTTTATTTTGAAACAACATTTTGCTTGTGCTAAAGTACGTGCAAGTTCTCAATAGACGCTTAAAGTGAGGCGACATAGAGAACGGGAAAGCACATTTCCTAGCTAGCTGTTAAATATGAATGTTACCAAAAGTGTGACCAGATGAAGCGAACGTGTCGTGAATTGTCTATGAGAAAAGATACTACAGGTTAACTTTGTCTCTTTCTTAAGTGTGGCCAAATTCGTGAGCCTATTGCGCAGTCCATAGGAAAGGTAACAGAACTTGAAGTCAGTAAAACAAACTTAAATAGCGTGAATTAATTTTGTTTCTTTTCCCAAACCACAGAGTAAGTAAAGTAAACCTCAAATTCCCGCCCAATTCTGAGGTCACTACTTTAACGGCCTACAAAGCAAAACAGAAAGTTTCGTTACACATAAATTCATTAGTGAAATTAATTTTATGCAGTGGAACTATGTTTTAATAATGGATGGAGTTCTGTTTAAACGTTGACTGGCGCATGTAAGCTTCAGAGTAAACATGAATTTAATTAATTTAATGCGACACAAACTACCTACATACATATACAAGAACTGTCATGTTTGTTTCAATTTATTCAGGTAGTGGCGTATGAGATAATATGAAAGTCACCAATACAATAAAAAAAAAACAAAAGTCATGAAACACCTTTCATTTAAAACACCTTTACATTACAATACATAATTTTTTGTTTTTTTTTTGTGGTATTGGTGATTTTAATATTAACTCGTGCGCCACTACCTGAATACATATTTAGTTGAAGTTCATTTTTTACTCTAATAAAATAACTCATTCTAAAACAAATAACAATAAAGCTATGATAATACCTATAAATATAAATCACAAGCACTTTGGTTTACAAACAGGGTGTATTGGGTACATTGAGTATGTATTTCTCGCCAAATTGTATTGGAAAAGTAAAAAATAAGTTTTCCATCATTTTAATTACCAAATAATAATTCATTTTATTGATCTCTTTTTCTTCATCCATTTTAAGGTTTTTTATTTCGTTTGTCATAATTTTATTGTTAAAAATTGTAGGGTATAATTCAGCCGAGTGTGTTTTAATCAGAAATCACGAGCTTCATACGACTGTTTTCACAACACTTGAAGGACAGTAAATACCTACTTATATTAGTGTTAAAATGTTGTAAAAATATGTCATTTAATGGAATCTGATAGTTTTGATATGTTTTTAACAAACACGTTGGCTTTATTTTTCCAAAAATAAGAACTAAGTTCATAGGCATAATTTCTTCTTACTAAAAATTACAAAAAAAAAAACTGTAAAGTAAAAAGCAATTATCATTACCGCACAAGTACTAAGTCAAAAATGTGCAGTGAAGGCTACTTTATAAGCAAATGTGTTGAAAAGTAACTAACAACTTACAGGTACTAAAAATACTTTGCAACGTTTTTATTATCTTTAAACAAAGCAAAAAACTTTTCCAACACATGTTTGGAACGAATAGCGAATCCAAAATAGTTTTTTACACAAGTAAAGTCAAATTGAGGAACATTTTCCTCTGTAACCTTACAAAGTTTACGCAAAGTAGTTTTCTAAGTATAATTTACGTAACAGGTTTTTATACTTACCTTTGCAATAAACCAATTTAGACAAATATCACAAATGTCTTTTAGGTAGGTATGTGTACAAATAGAAATTGCTACAAAAATGTTATTCGTATCTGTGTCTATTCTTTTTAGTAAAGTGTGTATTGGTTTTTTAACTTAGTAGGGTACCAATAGTATATTTTTGGGGTTCCTTTTGTACAAATAAAAAAAGGCGTAACCCTTTAAGATCACCTGCGTGTCTGTCTTTTCATTTGTCACAGCCAATTCGCTGCTTTAAGTCATTTGGGGACAAATTAGAAAATTAACAAAAAAGGTTTTGCAAACTGTACTGTGTGACGTATTAGGTAAATGAAAGGGTTTGTTGTAAGTGTTTTATTTTTTTTTAAGGAATAGTTGAAAAGTTATTTTAGAACATAGATGAAAACTGACCACAAGGGCCTTTTCTCCGAAAATACGGATCCTAAAGTTTTGAAAAATGTATTGAAAAAAATCTTTTCTTATAAATTATACTATGTTTATAACAAGTTAACAAAAAAACCTACACGATTTAAACTCGCACTTGTCCTATTTTCTCTATCTTAAAACCGGTAATACACACAAGGTTTAAACCTAGAACTATTGTAATGCAAGCTATATACTAAAACAATGAATAATAAAAGCCGGTAAGGTGTGAGTTGAGCTGTGGCAGTCTGTGGTGGTAGGGAATCCTTGGTGTTCGATTCCGACAAGCACTAGACCTTTTTTTTAAATAACTATGAGCTTTCAAATATATTTTATTATTTTGGACCAATTTTAGGAAATGCCAATTTAACCATTACGTAGAAAGCATTAGAGATCGGAGTTATTTATTTTACATGAATTTATTTGTACTAATAGATGAAACAGGGGCGGAAAGTGATAGCTTTTGTGGGTAGCATTTGGATTTTGTTGCGATTTAAAATAATAAAAGTAAATCTTGTATGTAAACAATAACATAAGAGTTTTTGTTTGACTGTGGTACTCGAAGCGATGGATAAGATACGTTTTTTTACGACCGTTTCTTGCAAAGAACCCGTACACAATTCGTCACCTGTTGGTGGATATATATACCAGCTTGGCCCTTTTGACTCGGTTCAACGACGGGCTGTGAGAATTGTCGACGATCCCAAACTCACTTGCGGTATCGAACCCTTAAGTCTGAGGAGAGACTTTGCCTCCCTGTGTGTGTTCTACCGCTTGTACAATGGATTGTGTTCTGAGGAATTGTTCGAAATGATGCCCACGGCTACTTTCTACCATCGCACCGCTCGCCATCGACAGGGAATTCATTCTCACACTTTGGAACCAAAATGGTCGCGAACAGTGCGGTTTCAGAGAAACTTCCTCCCGCGAACCCTTGGGTTGTGGAATGAGCTCCCTGCCAAGGTTTTCTCTAAGGACTACAGTATGGGGTTCTTCAAAAAAGAAGTTATTAGATTTCTGAAGGGTCGGCAACGCGCGAGTGATGCCCCTGGTGTTGCAAGCGTCCATAGGCTACGGTGACCGCTTACCATCAGGCGGACCGTAGGCTTGTTTGCCACCTTAGTGGTATAAAAAAAAAAAAAAAAAAAAATATACCTACGGTTTGATGGCTTACGCTCATACGGTTCTGAAAAAGCGTATCTAATTTTTAGCTTCAAGGGGTCATACAATGTACGTTGTTTTTGTTGTTAAGTTCCTTTGAAACGCGTACCTAGCTCGTCTCTCCTTGGGGGACGTATGGCCATATACGCCACCGGGACACAGCAGTGGTAATTTATTTTTCCAAAGATTCCATAATTCTGTAATATTCTGATGACCGTATCCGTCACTTCTTTAACAAACGGAAGATACGCTCGTTGTCTAGCCACCGAACGCAAATTCTTACGAGTATGTCGTGTCTTTTTTGGCATGACTTCGAATCAGTCTGACGTCGAGTACGCGTAGTAACACTGTGAGCGTTATATGTCGTGACAAGGCAGCGGGTCAGAACAGTGACGAACAGCATAAACGCACAAGACGGAGGGTAGATAGATATACCTGCCCAATGTATCTACCAGCACTAAGCATCTCCACAGTCCGTCCGCGACCACGGTGCATGAAACTCTCCCGAAATATTGGAAACTAAAGAAAACAAATTGTGGTGAGACCCGTTTAATTTTAATGTAAGGATCAGGAAAACTAAGAAAACTTTATCTGTATTGATTTTAAAATTACTTAACCGAGGACTTAAACTAATGACTAGAAATTCGGTATAAGGTATCTGCTTTATTTACCCAGAACAAAGACAATATTTACATATATATATTTACATATATAAATATAAAATATATAATATAAAAAAAGCCGTTTAATTCCTTAAAAAGTTTAGATATAAATTGACACTTCTTCACTTTCTTCTTCACTTCAAGTTCTATCTTTATGGTTTTATCTGATTGTGCATTTCACCTTATTTCGTATTTTAAGACAAAATCATTGTTTTTTTATTTTAAGTTTACAAAATGAGACAAGTAATAAAAAAGGGTCTAGTTAAAACTGTTTAAACTTTATAGGGTGACAAATGTTTTGAAAACGTTTCTTTTAACACTAAATGCTAAGGATTACAGGAACGTTTAAATAAACCTTCTTATTTTTGGTCGCTTAACATATGTTACTTTTCACTCAATACCTTTATGATTATCAAAATACTTAGAAAAAAACTACCTATATTACCTATTCTTTATAGCTTAACAAATCAACTTTTTAAATCATTTATATTGAATGCAAAATAAGGTGGCAATTATTAAACCGCTTCGGAACCCTATTACGTACATATCTAACATGCTCAAATTCCCATGTCTTCAAAAACGTCAATTTATTTTTAGCCTTTCCACTGACTTAAAATAAAATTGACCGATCACACTATTCGGGATGTTCGACATTTCTCTGATGCTAAGCTTCTCTTCTTTAAGCTCAGCTTTTCTAGACGGTACTGCAAAGGAGCTTTGTGGTCTACAGTCACTGTAATTCCTTGAATAAATGTTAGACAATTCTTTGTTTGCATATAAAACAATACTTATTTCAGAACTGAATTAAGAGTATTTCAAATATATTGTAGTAGTCGATCGCAACGATCTTATTTTTTAATTAAGCGCTATTTTTCCATTTATACTATGATAACAAACTTAAAGTACCTATATAGGAACTTGGTTAAATTTCATTCAAACAGACAGCGATAAAAGACAAAGAAATATTCTATGTCAAAAGAAGAACAAATGAAGTATTGCTTTATCGTAAAATTAATCCACATATTTGCTTATCTTATAGTTTTCATCTCTTTTGCACTCTATATCTCTGTAACCCAACCATCGATCTTGCACATGTTAACTTCAAAATTATATTGTCCTTTACTACTTTTGTACCATAAATCACGAGGATCGAAGCAACTGTACTTAAGTTTTCGTCTAGCAAACGCACAAAATTACAAAGACTCAAACGCCGCGCCCTTTACTAATTATACCTCACTTGCGTCACTCGCTCTGTCGGCTATATTTAAAATTAGATACTGTATAGGTCTAATGTCTTTAACTTAACAGAATAGTTTTAAAAGTTCTAATGTCTAACTTAACAGAATAGTTTTCAATATGCACTTTAAAATAGCTTGCATATGAATAATTTTATGATTTCAATAACAAACAAATTTTATTGGATTTACTGAGTTTTTTAATAAGTTTAGAAACGTTTTTTGTCAAGTGGGCAAAGTCAGTGATGAATTAACATCAATCAGGTAAATTTATCTACTACTAGATTTTGCTTGCATCTTAAAGTTGGTTATAGGCGTGGAACACCGTAATTAACAATTAACTCCTTAATTATACTAATGAAGTTTGCTATTGCTATAGCTCGGTTATAGATATTTCCGCGGCAACTTTTGAATTTTTCGGGATAAAAAGTAGCCATAACACATTGGCTTGACATCAAGGGTGTCAATTTCATCGAAATTGGTGCAGCCGTTTGAGCGTGAAGAAGTAACAAACATATAAACACACTCACAAACTTTCGTCTTTATAATATTAGTATGATTCTGTAGGTATAGACTCTACTGGACAATGCGGTCAGGTAAAAACATTGTTTTCATAGCGTAGGGTACACTAAAAGTTTTGCGTAACTCATTTATTAATGAAACAATTTACATGTACTATATTTAGTATTTTAGTTAATATAATATTTTGTATTATATTATAATTAGTAATATATTTACTGCTTTTCGAAGTATTTTCAATTACATTTTAAACACTTTTTATTCGGTCAAACCATCTTTGAAAACATGGCGACGATTGGTCTTAGGGCATGTTTTTCACGTGCTGGTTGAAAGCTATCACAGCCTCTTTCGGCCCCGTAAATATCATACCTCTCATCAAATCTTTAATTTTTGGGAAAATAAAGAAATTGCATGTGCGAGATGGATTACTACTCTACCTTTTCAGAAGCCAAAAATGACTTTGTCTTGTTGTGCAATAGGATGCGACTTCTTTGTCGTTTTCCCTAACTTTTTCAAAGACACTGGACAAACAAATACTGGTGTACCCCTAAGTATTAATTTTCTTTTGTTCTTCAAGTGGGGTCGTGCAGACAGGACCCGTCCGGGAGAAAAAAACGCAATTTTTTTGCCTAGGTTTTTCGACTGCCTCAATTTTGTTGGTTTGTTGTCACTTTCGAACACACATACAGAAGACTGTTACTTTCTGTCAGGCATGTAACAATATATCCATGTTCCATCTTCTGTCACATTCATCACCACAGCATTTGAAAGTCTGTGATGGTACCTTAACAACATTTTTTACACCAATCCACACGAGTCCGTTTTTGTTCTTGGGTGAGTTCATGAGAAATCCAGTGGCAACAAAGTTAACTAACTTTTAAATGTTGATATAAGGTTTTTTGAATTTAGCTCATACCAATTCCCAATTTCCCTCAAATCTCCTCATAGGTGTTATAACGGAACGACCGTTTCCGGTGGTCCGTCTCCGGTAAAGGACCGGATGATGTAGGAAACGATAGAAGTTTCTGGGCATCCGCTCTTAGGTCCATTACCACTATGGTAATTTAAATTCAGAGATCAAAGAATCTCTAGATGTTTGACATCGCTAAGTCAAAACAGATTGCTTTGCGTTCTACTTGACGTCTTTGTGAAAAATTCTGTTGATAATTATTTTCACGGATTCTACTACTAAACTGCAAATTAATTGCCTATCTACTTCTCTTCTATATGAAAAACCGTCCTCGGTTATTTTGTGTATTTATTTTCTCTCGTGCTGGGTTTTGTGAATTATTGGTAAGTCGCTAATCCATTTCTCTTTCTCATTGACAGTACGGTTCTGGTATATATACAAAGTATATATATATTACTTTACTACGGCTCTACGCCGAAACTGAGGTCCGAGAGAAGACTTCTTTGTGGGCTGGTGCACGTTTGTCTTCTAACGACGGTGCACCGCAGCTGCTTTGCTGTCCTTATACTGTGGGAGGCCGGAGTCTACTGAACTCCAAATCCTCGGCCTGTCCGGAGTCTCCTTGACTCCAAACCTTCGGCCTGTGCAGTAGTGGTGCTATCTTGAACACCGCTACACACGAAGGCTACGGGGCGACCTGCTCTACGCCGAAGCTACTGGCGAGCTGCGCTCACGTGCGATCTTGGATAACCACGTGCGGCCTTACCTTGTGCCTGCCACGGGCGGCATATTCACTATTAAATACACGCTGTTAGGCCACTTAAAATCAGTCCCGTCCGCGTCTTCTTTCTACAGCGGCGATGACCTGAGGGGTTCCTGCAGCGAGCAAGACATCGAATCGGGCTCTAGACCGAAGAGACCTGATTGTACTAGTTCCATAATAAAAGCTTTAAAACTACACTTAAAATCTGTGTGAGCAGGCTTGCGTTTTGCTATCTTTCTATTTATTTAGGTAGTCCTATATAATTGTGAAATAGGTAGCTGTGATCTAGATATTTGAGTGTTAAGAATCACCCTATGTGATTAGGATATTGTTCAATTAAAGCTGTTACTATATAATGAAGGAGTATACTAATATAACCTGCCTTACCCTTGAAAAGTGTTTCTTTACTCACCTCTGAACTCCTATCTTTTCTTCTCCATCTGAGCACCTGGCCGGTGCATTCGGTAACAGGGAGTAGTAGGGAGGTACGGGAACTGGCTCAACTTTGAGGGGCCTCTGAGGGGGTTATTGGGGGCCCGCGAAAAAGCTCTCTACACACTCGCGGATCATATGTGAATCAACTTTATTCGCGGTCTAATTATTTTAATTCGCGGTCCAATTATTTTAATTCGCGTGTGGGTCAATTTTATTCGCGGTCTAATTATTTTAATTCGCGTGTGGATCAATTTTATTCGCGGTCTCATTATTTTCATTCGCGTGTGGATCAACTTTGTTCGCTTTTATTAATTTCATTTTTATTAACTTATTGTTTTATAATTTTTATTGTTCCAGCCTTTATCCCCGGAAAATTATACGTTAAAAAATTATTACTTTCCTTTGGATATTAGTCAAGAAGAAACTAAAGACTGTACTATTCAAAAAAATTTGAAAAGCACAACAAAGCGGAATATCAAAAGTATTGACGCATTTTTTGAAAATCCTAAGAAAAGAAAATCTCAAGCAAAGTCTTCGTGTGTCAGTCAAGGCAATGAAAATGGAATCTCTTATATTTCTACCAATAATGACGACACAACGTCTGCAAGTCACCTATTAAAAATTGAAATATATAATATGAAAAAGATAAAGGACATACCAGCTGAAGATCATTGGAAATACGCAGACTTAAAAGTTAAATATTATACACAATCACATGACGACCAGCATTATCTAAGTACCCGGGATTCCATATATAATATTACAAAACAAATAGCAATGAACTGTGATTGTAAAAAGTTCTTCATTGAAACTAAAGATAAGCGGGGATATTAATTTCATTCATTCATTTACAACTTCTTAACATTACTTAACAGAGAACGCCAAAGCTTAAAAACAACAATAGATTTACCCCCACGCTTCATTCAATAACAAGTAGCCATTGTCAGAGTCAGTGTATTTAAAGACGGGCAAAAGACTTCTAGTCAATATTTTTTCACCAGCAAACACCATGGATGTGTTCAAAGATCGTGAATACGACAAGGATTTGCTTAACATGTGTTTTGAAGCGGAAAGAAAATATTTGTTACTCAATAGTGGTTACTCACTTCCGATATCACAACCATACGAGGAACGTAAAATTAATATTTTGACGGTGATGGACCAGTTGGAGCAAGAAAGACTTGAAAAGGAAATGTGCATTTCATACACACAAGAAGATTTATCACCATCTTTCTATAGTCCTCAAGATTATGTTTAGCTTAAGAATGTAAAACACTGTTTATTAAATAAATAAATGTTGAATTAAAAATATCGTTTTTTTATGTAATAAGTTTCCAACAAATAAAACACATAAATTCATAAATCTATAAGTTTATTTTAAAAAAATTGCTTTATAAAGTGCTCTTAAAATTAGATCATTATACAGAGTGTTATTTGAAAAAATGTTTACAAAATCCATCATAGAAATACCAATAGATCTCATAAATAGATACACTAAACAATATTCACCACAAACTGATGTATAATAATTTTGTATCATTTTTGCATTAAAAAAATATTTTTTAGCGTTCCTTTGCATAAATATTTTATGATATCCAGTTGGTTTTCGGCCATATGAATCGAAATATTCACCGAAACCATTTTTGTCTATGTGAATAGCAATCCAATGAGATCCTGGTTTAGTGTCAGGATCTAAGTTACTTACAATATATGATGGATACGAAATGAAAACGGGCATGCGATTTGAAGCAAAAACATTGCATTCTGCTAATGGATTAATTTTTTTTAATAATTTACGTATTTCATAAGTATCCATTACACCTCTCGTAACTACAAAAGTTATTTTCAGAATGAATAAAATAATAGCTTTAGAACAATATATATGTTTTTTTAACTATTATAATCTACACTTACATCACGATTTTTATTAATTTCTATAATGTTGTCAAATTCTGCATATATAATACAATTTACTGTAGTTTTTAAAGAGTTTTCGAAGCGGACTTCCAATCTAACACTTCCATGTCTTATTAGATTCCAATGCGATTGTGAATTGGATGAAAGATCTGGGGTTAAATCAAAGGCTAATAAACAGTATCCATTG
This sequence comes from Apoda limacodes, assembly GCA_946406115.1. Taxonomy (NCBI): domain Eukaryota; kingdom Metazoa; phylum Arthropoda; class Insecta; order Lepidoptera; family Limacodidae; genus Apoda; species Apoda limacodes. Next base: position 26,937,830 of record OX291542.1, on the reverse strand, counting down.
GCAAATTCTTCTCTAGATATATCATTACCTTCATTCAAAAAATGAATACCAGTTCCCGAATATAAAGTGTGATATGCTGATGTAAATAAACTGCTATCAAATGAAGGTTGCAATGTTTTAGAAGGTATTTGTTGGCCATCTACATATAAGCTAAACATATTTAAATTAAAGTTTTGAAAATTATATGGGTTCATATTAAAACTTCCATTAAAGGCTGAATTATTTACAAAACCAACTATACATCTTTTGGGAACTTGACCTAAAAAAATATTATCAAGTGTTTTTCCTTGGATTCCTGAAGGTAACGTCATAACCTTGACTTCCGCACGCGTTATAGGGTATTTGGCAGTAGTGTTGGCTAAAACTTTTTGATGAGCTAATAACACAGAAGGACTTATCCTAGCCCTTCTTATTAAAAGTGTTGCATCATTGATTTGCACTTTTAACTTTAAATCTGTACTAGATGACATTAAGTTAAATGATTCTTTGGTACGTACTAATTTAATACGTAATTCAACACCGTTTATCAAAAATTTGTCTTGATTAAATATATCACCATGTAAATGACCAATCAATTCAACTTCCTTGCTATCTTTCGTAAACTGCTGTCTCTTGGTGTAGCCTTCATTGCTTTCATCAGCAGAATCCATTTTGTTTGAGGTATCTTTATACCACAAACCACATGTAAGATGTGATTTTTTTGCAGCAGGACCATAATTTAATAAAGTTTCAATATAAGAACGATAGGCATAGGTGTTGTTTGGTGGGGAAACAAGCTTTTGATTTAGATAAACATCCATTTGATTAAAAAGAGAATGTAACCAGTTATTAACTGGGGCAACACTTGTCGCTGCAGTTAATACAGTTGAATCATGATTTAAAACTCTAACTTTTAATTGGAGTAATGTATTAGATAAGTCAATATAGTCTTCTCCTGTACCAGGAACTTGAAATTCTATGGGACCTTCATCACTCAAAGATGAAATCGGTTTATAATGAATCCACTGACCATTCTCAATGCTTGTTTGTGTTGTTGGTAATGCAAATAAATCTAATTCAGACTTAGCACATTCACATGAAGTATTATGTAAGAACGACATTATTATTTGTTTAATTTAAGAAAAAATATCACAACTATTCTTGTTAAAAACTTTTTTAGTAGTTCTTCTTTTCGTTGCTTTCAGAGCAATGGCTGATCGTTTATTACGTCTCTTGTTTTTATACCCTGATCCAGTCATAATGCTATCAATTTTACTATCTGCTTTCCGTTTTAAATTACTTGTTGCATCTTTCATGCGAGATTTAATAGAATCATTCATAGGTTGTGCATTCATCATATCAGACAGGAGACCTACACCCATATTCAATGCTTCTTTACTGACTGCCTTTGCTCCACTCGATAGCAACGGAAGTACAGATCTAAACAATCCTCCTAAAAAGCTTCCGATTCCATGGCCTCGTTGATATGGGACACCTTTGTAAATGATCCCCACTCCTGAACCAGCTTGATGAGAATAATAACTTTCATATGGACAAATACTATGATTACGATTATGAGAATTCATCTTATTCGTTTAAAATGAAGTTTAGCACACGCAGTTCCAAATTGAAATGGTATTGTTGCACCTGTGTTTGTCCTTATATCTATTTCTATAGTATCAAACTCACGACGCATAACAGGTATATAGTGAGCTGGTGTAAACACATTCATTTTATAACCACCGTAAATATATTTTGTTGGGTCTAATGGAACTATTCGTAATAGTGATGTCATTACATCACCCACAATTTGAGGTTGCACAATATCAGAGTACAAAAAAAGTTGTGAAGGCAATCCTAAAAACAAATTAACAGGACGTTTAGCTATGTTGTTTGCAATTAAATTAGTTTTTGGTCCAAAACCAAGTTGAAGACTTAGCTGTGGTGACATCCTTAAAGATAAAATGTTTTTATTTTGGGGTGTTAAAGAAAAGAGTTTTGATGTCTCATCAAAACGAAACTTTATACAATCTTTTAAAAGGGGATTACTGTTAAGGGCATTTAGAAGCTGATCAATGTCATCATATGTTGTAGCGGGTATGTGGGTTTTATATTCTGCAACACTTTCAATGTTGTCGACCAATATTTTTTTTCTAAGATATAGAACATTTTCATGTTCTCTGACATTTAAAATACTAAAAGGGTAATGAAATTCAACTAGTCCTACCAGCCACTCCCCTTCTAATTTAACTGTTTTAGGAAGCTTCGTCAAAAAGTTTGTTGTTGTATTGTTTGGGAAATAGGTCATTGAACTGTTACTTAACAGAGTCAAATAAAAGCTTTCTTGACTCATATTAATTCAATGTTAGATGCTGGAATCCAGGTATTGAATTTTGATGGATAACCTTTCCACTTGACCAACACTTCTTTTCTGCCTCTAATATACCTAAAACTTATGATTTTATCTATTTTGTGCTTAAGGGTGGGGTCGTATAAAACTTTTTGTAGTTCTTTAGCATAAAATGTACCTGATATTGATTCTCCTTCTAAATCATTAAGTGTATAAACTTTATAAGGCGACCTATGAATAATTGATGATATAACAAATACTTCATCACTCCAATTAGTTTCATAGCCTTTTTGAAATATATGTTTATGCTTAGTTATTCTTACATGGTCACCAATTTGAAACTTAGGAAGCTCTGGATATATATTTTGGTTTTTATTTTTCCTGTCATATAAATTAGACCAAACAGTCATAATATTACTAGAATTGACGTCACATGGACACATTTTTATACTCGAATGGTAACTGTGATTATATGAATACATCAAATCTTGCAAAATATCTACATATCTATATGTATTTTTGTGAGTGAAATAACGCCACATTTTCATCTTAAGAGTTCTTTGAAATCTTTCTACAATACTTGCTTTAATATCTGGATTATTCGTTGTGTAGTAATTTATGTTTTTACTCTTAAAATACCTTCTAACATCTTTTGCAACGAATTCACTACCCTTATCAGATTGTATATGTTTTGGAGTTGCGTTAGCTTCTGTAAATATACTTTCAAAGCATTGTATTGTAGTTTCTGAATTCTTTTTTTTCATACATCTTGCAAAAGCATATTTACTAAAGACATCAATGACACAGATAATATATTTATAATTATCGTTATATTGACTATAGGTTCGCATATCGCTTAAATCAACTTGCCAAAGGTCGTTATAGTTAGATAAAATGTATTTATTTCTAGAAAACTTTCTCTGAACAGGTCTATGTAAAGTATATGTTTCTTGCGCCTGTAACCATTTTTTTACTTCTTTTTTATTCATCTTTCCATCCATAGCTTGGGTTAACTTATCAATACTACTATAACCAGCTGGATTAGAAACATCATAATATATTTTGTCTATATCTAATACGGTGACCATCTTTCCCAGTCAATTTTCTTGCTTTTTATATCTTTTAAAGACGTTCTCGGTGTTTCACTACTGGGCGTAGCATGTTTTTCAGGGGGAGAAGTTTCTTTAAATTTCTCTATATGTAGTTTCTTAACATACTCCAATGTTGTAGGATTACCGATACAATATAAAGGTAAACTTATATCAGTTAATAACTGAGAAAATTCTTCCCACCCCCTCGGTTTTGGACGTTTTAGCTGACGTAAGGTATCATTTATCAAATCTACAATATTGGTCCCAGGTATAACCTGCTCATTTATAGTGATTCTCCCTTGTGTATCCCATTTGACTTTATCATTATTTTCTATCAACGTTTTAATTAGCAGTTCACCTTTTTTTTTAAATGTCCTTGGAATTAATCTCATTAAATAAAAATAAGAATAGGGCTTATTGTAAACTACGTCCCTCTCTTTGGATGGTGACTGTGTAAGTAATGGTTCAGCTTTAATCTCTTCTTCTTTATATTTTTCTGTTAATTCACTGTCATCCGACACCAAAGGCAATTTTAGTGGTTGTCTTTCTTCACCAGTAAAATACAAATATCTTTGTAATGTTTGTGAATAGAGCTTCCACTTCTCACGGTCTTCTAATTTTCTACTAAGAATATCCCGCATTTCCTTATCTAGTCGCGACAAGGAATCTTCAGGAATAATTTCTCTACGTTTGAGCCTTTCTAAGACGTTAGGTTCAATTAATAACATCTTTTTAGCGTTCTCCATTTTCTTATATGACAGAATTGAGCAAAGAACTAAGAACTGCACCCAAAATTACAGGTAAGAATGCACCACCTTTCTGTATAATTATCTTTTTTCTGAATTTATTTCTTCCTTTAGAAACTAATTTCCTGAGAACCACTTTGTGTTTTTTTAATTTAGACTTTTCTTGCTCCTTTAAAGGAATTTTACCATTTAAAACATTAAAAATACATTCACAGAGACAGTTTATTTCTTGTTCGTTACAACTTTTTAATAGTGCCTCACAATACTTTGGTTTAAGTGTATGTAAAGCTTTTAATAATTCTTTATGTGCCTTAACTCGTCTCATTATTATTAATTATTAAAAACATTTGTTTAAATAAATTTTGATAAAATAACTGCCTATAATACTGTTGACACTAAACAATTTAAATTCAGGGACCTCAGTGAATATCTCTTCGTTTTTTTATTTGTTTTTTCTTTTAAATTAATTTTTTCTGCTAAAATAAAATTAAGCTGTTTACAAATATTGTTTAATTCTTCTTTACTAGTTGTTTCTTGTAAAGTTTTGCAATACTTTCGTTTCAATACTTTTAATATTACACTAAATGAATTATTATTACACGTTGTTACGGTTCCGTGCATGATGTTGAACTAATTGATATTTGATCCTTCATATTACATTTAAATCCTTTTTTTGGTATGTAAACAGTACAAAAAATATTATTGAGTGGAAATATATTACTTTTAAAGCGATACATGTCATTTGTTTTTTGTTTTAGATCTATCATCAAATAACCATGCGGATCACTAGTGGCATCTTTATAGGCTTCCTCTACAAATTTGGAATTATCAGGAAAAACTTGTCGTGCTAAATGGCGTATTTGAGTTCTGTCCCGAGGATTTTTGAAATAAATTATATAAGAAGAGTTTAGTGAAATATCACGTTGACCTTTACCTTGATGAAATAAATTTTGAGTTATATAGAAAACGCTTAAATTTCTGTGATGGCTCCCTTTAGTAAAAATATCAACAACTCGTCCATCCGATTCTCGCATTAGGTCATCTATAACCAGTAATTGAGGTTCATTACCATCAAACATATTTAAATCTGGAATTCCTTGAGTGTATATAACATTACTAATATTATACAGTGGCTGCATTTCATCGCAAAATATATGCTTAAAATCTGTGTCACATATTTTTTTAGCGCAGTTTATAAAATTTGTAACAAAATTAGATTTTCCACATCCACTCGGACCTGCTACTATAGCTGTAAAAGGGTGTGAGAAATGAAACATCGTTTTTTTTTTTAATACGTGTTAGCTTCATAAGGATTTTAAGTCAAATGTCATTTGTTCACATTGAACATTAGTTTTAAATAAAATATAGTAATACTATAAAAATCATTTATTAAATATTTTAAATAGTAAAATGTAAAGTTGACAAAACAAATAATTAGGGTTCCTTTTTCTTTTTTTTTTTATTAAATTAAAACAGTTTAATTCAGGCACAGAGAAAACCAATATACATTGTTAGACATGACTCATCAATACAAAATTAAAACAGTTTAATTCAGGCACAGAGAAAACCAATATACATTGTTAGACATGACTCATCAATACAAAATTAAAACAGTTTAATTCAGGCACAGAGAAAACCAATATAAATTGTTATACATAACTTATCAATACAAAATTAAAATTAAAATCAAGTCAAATTAGATGAAAATGAACATAACAGTTCAAATTAAAATTAAATAATATTTTAACATAATACAAAAATAATTTTACAACTTCTTTACATTTCTTAAACAATAATATATTTTTTAATGAAACACAGTACTTTTTAATTAGATTTATAAAAAAAAAATAGTTTTACAAAAAACAATTCAGAAAGTTTTTACATTATTTTCTAACTAAACATTTTTTAAGCTATAATGACCCCATGCCAGAGTATCGGTAGAATTTGGTTTTATATACCTTTTGCTATCATTGTAAGATAAAGAAACTTTATTACATTTTTGAGTAAAAATTATATGTTTAATAGATTTAAACCGAAGCATTTTACAAATTTCATTAGTATTATTAAATAAACAATTTTTGTAATTGTCAATTTTAAAGTTTTTGACAATGCTTTTGTTTACACCCTTTGCTTTAGCAACAAATTTATCTTCCACGTCAATCGCATACATTTTTGAGCGTAGTCCTACAAACTCTCTAAATATTTTACCATTATTTTCATCTTTAAATAATCCTAATTTTTTTTTATTTAACAAAGGTATACCATATTTATTGTTAATTTCATAGTCTGAGGTGTCGAAATGTATGGCAACATCTGATTTAATATCGGAATAAAAGTTTTTTGTAAATACTTGATAAACTAAACTATCTGTATCTGTGTAAAGTAGTTTTAACCTATTCTGAAACTTCACGTTCATATATTCGTAATGGAACTCATACATTAGCGTTTTTGATATATCTAAAATACAAAAACCTAAATAAATTGGTTTGTTATATAACATTTTTACCTTTTTTAATTGTATAGCAACTAATGACTCTGAAAAGATAGATAAACTATGAAATTCAGGTCTTGCTAGCAGTGATTGAGCACCTTGAACATTTCCGCGATTCTCCCAATGAGTCACCAGCTTTACATTTACTCTTTTTTCAATATTTTCCATAGTTTTACCGAAAACAGAGTTATTCATTAATTTATAAAAATCCTTTTGAAACTCAGAAACCGCCGATGCACGCAGGTTAGTATTTAAATCAATGTATTTTTTTAACCAATCACTTTGTTTAAATTTTAAAATTCTATGCACTTTTAGTAATTTTAGTCCAGTTTGTAAACATTGTTTTAAATTTCGATAATGTATTATGTAGTTATTTTTATTGTTTAAATTTAGAACTAATTTTTTTTCTTTTGTGTTACCAATACATATCTGATCAGGACAAAATGGAAAATCTGAATGTAAGTCATGTAAATGATCTGGATATTCTAAATCTACTTCCAATATATAACCATATTCTGAGTTATCAGGCACTTGAAAATTAGTATTTATGTCAACCCATTCAAACTCACTCGTCGGAAGGTATTGTGACATAGCCCAACCATATAGATTATTAGCATCAAGGTAAATTAAATAAGAAGAAGGTAAGTCACTATTATAATTGTCCATAAAAATATTGTTAGCTTTTGCATAACGGTTACTACATTGAGAAACCCCACCTCTTATTCCTTTTTGGATAAAAGCAAGTTTATCAAAATCTGTTAAAAGTTCTAACTTTTGTTGAGTATGTTTTAACATGGAATCCCAACTCAATCCAGGTGCAGTATAATACTGTGCAGCATCAAGACCATATGTTTCAAGACATAAATTTCGAAAGTTTTCAAACACATCAGCTAATAATAATACATCAGTTTTTAAATACAGATTAGAATAATCTAACATATTTTTACAGTTAAAATGATTCCAAACATCATTTGCATGTGCATAGTCCTCGTCAGATACATGCTCGTTATTCAAGGAACTAAAAAAAAATTCTTTTGTTGGTAGTGTCGTGTTTTGTAATTTTTCATAGGATGTCATAAACTCATAGGGATAAATGCCTTTACGTGTTAAACGGATGAAATCTTCGTTATTTGAAAAATTTTTACTAAGTTCATGAAATTGATTTGTATCAAGATTTTTTGCTAACTGAGAAAGACTACAAGACATGAATTTGAAAGAATCTACAAACCTTAATTTCATAGTATAATTATTTATTTGAATGCACTTTGAAAATGATATGTATTTTTCTTTATTTTGAGGTATTATTTCTATTGCTCCGTCTACACTGTTCAGCGCATGTACTATAAAGTGACTATCATAATTACTCAAGTTATGCAAAAAAATTGGAACGAATCGCGGGACTTTATAATTTGAAGAGCAAATCGAATGAGCTATTCCTCTATATAAACCCGTGTGTGTGTCATAATCTATAACAGACTCATTATTTAAATCTTTTTCACAAATGTAACAGGTTTTACTTTCTAATATATTTCTCTCATTCTCGACCGATAACGGTTGAGGACTTTTATGGAAACTGTTTTTTTTAGCAATTTGTTTTAAATCATCTACTAGAGACTGCATAAAAACCTTAGCACAGTCCTTTCCAGTATAGGTCCTATAAGTAGACAGACTATTATCGTACGAACATTTAATATAATAACCGAAGCTATATACTTCATGTTTTTGAATATTATTACTAAACGATTTGTTTGGGTCATTATCACAACTATGAATTGGTAATAAAAGGGCTTCAAAATCAGCATAAATGACAAATGGAATTTTCAATTTTCTATCAAATTTATCAAATGACAATATATTATTTAAAATTGGTTCACCAAACCACATCTTTTTTTTGGGAAGTGAATTAGGTAAATCGGTTTTAATGTGATTACAATCAAACCTTTGATGGTTAGTTAATTCATTTTGATTTCTAAATATTAACAAGCACCCGTCACAAATATGAACAGCTTCATTTTTTGATGAAATTTGTTTACTCACTAATCTAGATAAATTTTTAATGTAACAATAATGATAATTAGAACCGGTATTAATTAAAAGTAGATTAATGTGTTTTTGTTTTCGACACTTTGTAAAATGAAGCGGTCCTACTATTTTATTTTTTTTATTATTTGCATCGTACTCTAAACCAAAGACATTAATACTTACATCATTTAAATTTTCAAATTTATTTATATCCTTCAATTTAACGGGAAATGGAATATTATTAAAATTTAATTTATTTTGGTGACTAAAATATGAACAGACTCTATCAGCGTTATTATTTACTGGATATAAGGCTGAAAGCACAGCCCATTGAAAACATTGGTGGTCATAATTTTTCACATTAATTACCGCTTTTTTGTGTTTAATATCTAATGGTAAATCTATATACGATGAACCACGTAAGGGATTAAATTTATTAACATTCATATCTATATGTTTAATTGCACGTAAGCTCCAGCCGCTATCTTTTTTTTCAAAATTGGAAATCTTATTTGTTATCTCATTAATAATCATTGAAAATATTATTTCAAAATCATCTCCACGACAATACACATAGTTAAAAGTTTGGAAATCGAAAGTATTTTTTAAGTTTTTTGTTGGTTGTATAAAATCAGCATTTAAATTAAAATTTACTTTTATGACGGTTAATTGATTAATGCAATCACTTATTAACTGAAACAAAGTTTCTTTAATACCTTGGAGAAACGAGTCAGGCGTCTCGAATTCTACCTGGGCTACAGTTTGTTTTGGGGTTATTCTATAGGTTATTATGCGTGCTCCAAATGCAGTTTCAATTAAATGAACATTTGAAAACTTTTCATGACATATTATTACATTGTTTTTATGGGAATTACTTTTTAAATGACTAGTAAAATGTTTTTTGTGGATAAAAACTTTACATTGGGGGCATTCAATCTTATCAATATTTGAACTTACATCTAAAAGAAAAGTAGACGATGCAGCTGCTGATGATGTCGATGGTACTGCTTCAGGGCCACCCCTTGATGTAGTCGCTTGTGGTTCTGATGTACGAAGTCGTTTTTCCAGTACATTTTCTCCATCTAGAGCAATTTTTCTTTTTCCACCAACTTGGCTGTAAACAATAGAAAAAAAAAAACACAATTATTATAAAAAATAAAACAGAAATATATAATTAGAAATTTAGAACATTATAAATAAGTCACATAAAAAAACCATCTCACGTTTATTTACTATTTTTACAAGAGGTGCAATATGCTATGACCGGTAATAATCCGTCAATTTCATCACCCCCACTGAATAAATGCGTATTACATGGCGTATAATACGGTTTAAAGTCTGGATCCTCAATCATTGATTTAGAAAGTTTGCCATTTATAAACCAAAATCTAATATAACGATGGAATCTACTTAAAATAATTGCTTTGTCGAGTAAAATTATTTCCTCACTAGTAAGCGACCACATTTTGTTAAACTAACAGTAACAATAATCTCAAACCAAAATACATTCTTTTATATGATCCACCCCTCCAATGCTATACAATAAGTTGTTACAAATAAAACAAGTCGAGACAAGACAGCTAGTAAACCCAAATACTTACAATGTCTGTTCTTGTTTGTTGCACTGGTGATTTTTTTCTTCGTGTAGACATATTTTATAGAGCAATTGATCGTATTCATCAATGAGTTTTCTTTCTTCCTGTATACAAAGTTCATACAGTTGTTGGTCGAAGTAATCGTTTTGTAAATCTGAAGCGTCCATGATGATGTTAGTTTGTATAAGAGTATTGAAAGTGAACGAGGTATCGCTTAAATATAACTTGTAGCCTAAGTACCTGTGGACGAAGGTGTGAGAAATCTATTGTTGTTTTTAAGCTTTGGCGTTCTCTGTTAAGTAATGTTAAGAAGTTGTAAATGAATGAATGAAATTAATATCCCCGCTTATCTTTAGTTTCAATGAAGAACTTTTTACAATCACAGTTCATTGCTATTTGTTTTGTAATATTATATATGGAATCCCGGGTACTTAGATAATGCTGGTCGTCATGTGATTGTGTATAATATTTAACTTTTAAGTCTGCGTATTTCCAATGATCTTCAGCTGGTATGTCCTTTATCTTTTTCATATTATATATTTCAATTTTTAATAGGTGACTTGCAGACGTTGTGTCGTCATTATTGGTAGAAATATAAGAGATTCCATTTTCATTGCCTTGACTGACACACGAAGACTTTGCTTGAGATTTTCTTTTCTTAGGATTTTCAAAAAATGCGTCAATACTTTTGATATTCCGCTTTGTTGTGCTTTTCAAATTTTTTTGAATAGTACAGTCTTTAGTTTCTTCTTGACTCATATCCAAAGGAAAGTAATAATTTTTTAACGTATAATTTTCCGGGGATAAAGGCTGGAACAATAAAAATTATAAAACAATAAGTTAATAAAAATGAAATTAATAAAATTGTATTAATAAAATTTCCTTATAGTGCTAATAATCTCTATTGCTGGGTTAAAGAACAATAAACAAACAAACTTCACTATTTGATTCGATTGAATAATATACTAACACACATTAATTGCTGTTACAAGCACATAAGAGAAAAAAAAATAATAATATTGGAACTCAGTACTTTAACTATTGGTTAGACGCTAATTATGTAATACCGTTATAAAATAATATACATAAACGTATACACATAGATGGTTCCGACCCCAAGCTAAGTATTAAACTTGTGTTATGGTAACCAGAAACAACAACCATAGAATATCAGTACATAGACTACATATAAACAACATCCATGATTCGGTAACAAATGTTTAATCATCACAAAAAACACCTGCTCCTTGTGGGATTCGAACCCGTGACCCTTGGCTCCGCAGCTAGCTGCACTAACCACTTGACCAAACAGGACAATAATAAAACAATTACACACATACATTATGAAAAAACAATAAAACATACACTATCGAGAAAATTAAGTAATTAAACTTACCTCCATTTGATGGAATATGAACACAAAACACTGTAGGTATAACTTTGAAACTCACGAATAAGACTGCAGTGTGAATTTTACTGTGGTTCCTTATATATATGGTTATAGCCTACATGTCTTTGCGTGTTCCAACAGGATATGACAGAGACCTCACACGATATGAATCAACGTCGGAAAAAAAAAAACTAAACAATAAGCCATCTATTGTTATCACTCAATTCATATTGGCATTGTAAGTACCTGGTATCGGAATGTTTGCATGACGAAGAGCTTAAATAAATATTTTTAATAGAAAATATTTCTATAGATAACATGTGTCTAATTGTTAACAGACCTCCTCGGAAGTGCATTGAAGAAATAATCTGTCGTCTTAATTTTAAAGCTTAAGTTCAAAATAAAGGACACCAAACAATAAGTTATCTTTTGTTATCACAATCCATATTGGCATTGTAAGTAGCTGTATTTGCTTGTCACAGAGCTTAAATAAATAATTTCAATTGAAAAAATTTCTAAAGATGACGCCTCTTCGTAGTAAAACATGTATCAACCTGTTAGCAGGGACCTCCCACGGCATTTAAGAAATAAATCAACGTCTTATTGTTATTACAATTCATTATTACCAGAAATCGTTGCTACCCACAGAGACTTACAAAAAATTAAACCTCGTAGATAAAAGAAACTGAAAGAAACTAAATAATGAATTATCTATTGTTGTTAAAAACCATTGTTGACACTGCACGCAGAACATTTCATAGAACCGCGAATAAAGTTGATCCACAAGCGAATTAAAATAATTGGACCGCGAATTAAAATAATTAGATCGCGAACAAAGTTGATCCACACGCGAATGAAAATAATGAGACCGCGAATAAAATTGATCCACACGCGAATTAAAATAATTAGACCGCGAATAAAATTGACCCACACGCGAATTAAAATAATTGGACCGCGAATTAAAATAATTAGACCGCGAATAAAGTTGATTCACATATGATCCGCGAGTGTGTAGAGAGCCTTTTCGCGGGCCCCCAATAACCCCCTCAGAGGCCCCTCAAAGTTGAGCCAGTTCCCGTACCTCCCTACTACTACAGGGCACTACTGCTATAACCTGTCCTGTTTTGTGTTACACCTGTTTTCTTCAATTAGTTGCCTGACAGTGGCTACATTTACCTCAGTGATCGCAGCTGAGGGCCGACTTTCACGAATTTCATCATGGAGAGAAACTCGACCACGATCAAATTCTGCGTACCAACCCCTTTCGGTGCTCAAATGAGGTGCTTCCCTCCCAAAATAATTTTGAAGACGAGCAGTGCAGTCTTGCGAAGTCAGTGAACTATTAAAATCATAAAAAACCATCGCCCTAAAATTTTTTTACGTTAATTCCATTTTTGAACTTCAACTTTTGATAAAAAACAATTGACACGCGATTTACCGCCAATTTTTTTTTAATGAATGACTAAGTTTTTATATGTTTAAAAAACATAGTATTCGAAATTCAAACATTCATGAGCGGTCAGCAGCGCAAAACTTTCAGTGGACCCTATATATAATTTAAAATACTTTTACATCGTTAGGTATATTGTACCTTGTAATGTACTTCCGGTTCTCGTGAATTCTTTGAGAAATTTGGAATATAGAAATATTTTATTACATGATTACTGGTAATTTTTTTAATTTTTAGAAGATACCTTCATTAAACTTATTATTTTTTTTGTTGAAATTTTAATATTTAATAAATTAATATTTGCTTACGGACCACTCAAGGCCACGTGTTCTATTACTCTGTGAGTTATTTATAGCATATCCACAAATGCGGGCACTTATATACTATATTTTAAAAGAATACAAAACGTTATGAATATAACTTATAACTAGTTTTATTTTTTGTTTAAGCATATTCTTTTTTTATGCTTTTCCACGAACTTTAAAATAGTTAGTGACAGTTCTAAGCATGCGCTTTAAATTGACAAATTTAGAGCTGTGACAAAAAGCTGTCCAAACTATAATGTAAATTAATTATACCCTGAAAACAAATACAGGAAGATGACCATCCTGTTACCTTCGTAATCCGAGCATGCACTGCCCTGGATATTACGCCTTGGTCAACTAATTAGGTGTCGACTCGACTATACCGAGGGTCAACTCGCTTAATAGGTAACGCAAATGAAGATTTATTGTTTATTCCGGCACCTTCACTATTAAAAAATGTAAATTTGAGTAAGTTAATATGGACATTGAAATATATAATTAAAAGATTTACGATTCTTATAACGGCATTCATTAAAGTTTTAGTTTTATGAGTAGCTATATTTACTACACTAGCTTTTGCCCGCAGTTCTACCCACCGTAAATTCGGTTATGGGTGTAGGATTTCAACGGCAACTCCTCAATTATAAAAACAAACCGACTTCACTGGACGTTTTCAAGTATATAACTTATGTCCTTCCTAGGGACTCAAACTATCTCCATGCCAAATTTTATCTTAATCGGTACAGCGGTTTAAGCGTGAAGAGGTAAAACAGACAGACAGACAGAGGTTTTTTGCATTTATAATATTTATATGGATAATCATTCAAGGAGTCAATTTATTAAGACAGGTTGTGGGCCACCCTTATATAAGCGTTTCACCGCGGATTCACCCGCAATACTGATTTAATTATTGCTGATCCGCTTTTAAAAGTTGTAGCAAAATTTTATAATAGCCTATAATCTTTCTTTAATAAACGAGCTATCTGGCCAAAAATTTTTTTTTTAAATCGAATTGGTAGGTGTTTAAAAACATCTAAATCTGCAGTAAATCTGATGTGCAGAGCGGGTAAAACAATCAGGAACGGCTAGTGTATGTAGACATATAAATGTAAACCTGACTATGCAAATCTTGTAAACATAACCTCACTTTACTTAATGTTAACTTTTTCGGGTAATTTAATCATAAATCATTAAAATCCTTACATGATTACCTTTATTGTCACATTCTTTAACTGGTTTTCAAATCACGACACTGATTAAACCTAAAATCTACAAAATTTCAAATTTACAATGATAAATTTTATACGTATTTATGTATATATTGCATAGACTAACAAAGCGAAAGACGCGCGTCAAGGTCATTTTTGTTTATACGAATTGCAAACAGATTCTGATTCCGGTTTATGTATTTTGTATGTATAAACAAAATAAATTTAAGTATTTCCTTACATGAAATGTGTTTCCAATATATTTATAAACGTTAGGAAGTGATTAAATAATTGAATAATGGAAACATCTCATTTGTACCATTGTTGCGAAAATATTTTCTTTTCAATCTCCGCGGTATCCGTCGAAGTTAAATTGTATTTCTTAAACCATCTTGTTGATTTAGCTTATTTATTTACAAAGAGAACTGTAACACGATTGATTTCGTTTTGTATCTGTGAGTATAAATAAAAATAATGTTATTATAAATGAAAAAATAATTATAAAATAACCTATCTATACCTGTTAAAAGAAATTTTGTCAATGTTTTAGTAACTTACTTAAAAAGTAATTACTTTTTAATAGGTAAACTTATTAAATAATATTATAAAAGAAAGAAAAAAAAACTATTTCTATTTTATTTAAGATACTATTATAAAACGAGTATATAATGGATCAATTTTTTAGTATTATATAGTCTGTGGTTTTACTACTACTTCTTTTTTGGCTAAAGATTTTTTGGCACATTAGATATGAATTCAGCCTGAACATTAACTCTAGACTGCACAGACGGTTTTTATAATATCCATTCACATTACGACAGGTATATCTTAGGCGGATGGAAATCATGGGAAACAATTTTTAAACCATTCACTTATGACAGAAAATACTGTCTTACTATACTTACTGCGGCGGTAATGTATGGCGGCGAGTGAACAAAAGGTACAACCTTCCCATTCCGTTATCTTTTGCAGACCGCGGTGCCAAATGTGTATTGTATATCAAAAGCAGTAACTTGCATACCTAGATCATGATAAAAACAACAAAATTAAATTTTTACAAAAAAATAAGTCTTCAAAATACAACTAAATGTTAAAAAAATATATAATATAGTTATTGAATAATTAAATACAAATAAAATTACGCTTTACCTTACCTGAGAGAAGAAGCCAGTTTTGACGTTAGGTGAAGTCAAAGGTCGAAAGTTTTTATTCCGAGGATAAGAAAAAGCCATTTTGTACTCGGTACGAACGTTACTTTTTCTACTACATGAAACTCCAATATAGTATTAAAAAAAATAAGTAGCCTGTTATTAGAAAAAAAAAAAATCTATAGCAGAATGAATGGCGCGGCATCGGCCGCCCGCTGGCAACGTCATATTTTTCTTCTACGGCCGCGCTAAAAATATAACAACTTTTTGAACTGACACGGCAGTTATTTCACACCGGCGTCTCAAAAAGTTAGATTTTCTAAACTGAGTATAATATATGGAATAATAATATACTTTGGAAATTTGTATAGTAGTAGAAAAAAGTAGTTATAGAAGGAATATTTTATTTTCACTGATGTTTCTGATTGACAATAACTATTAATAATGAAGCATATAAAATAATTGAGGATACTATTACATATATTCTTCTATGCAAAAGGTGTGGACAGACACGATCTAAATAATGCTTAGGAGTTTTCTTTTTGTTTAATTATGCAAAAATATTAACAAGTTGTTTTCTTACTTAATCTCCAAGTTTATATATTTAATTTTTTGATTATATGCTGATTAATTGCCGAGTTGTTCAATGTGCGTTAAACTTTAGTTGTAAAGCTGGCTAAATTTTAAGAATATTTTATGAATCTTTTGCATTAGTTTTAATAGCACTAGGAAATGTAAATCTTTTCACATCACTTTTACCACTTTTTTCGTGGTATTTGTAAGTATGTTTTGTAAGTAAACGTTGTTCATAAATCTTTGGTATAAAACTCAATGCTCAATAACATTTTAAGCATTTTAATTCTGTATAGAAAATAAGTAAAGGGTTTTTAGGGTCAATCTACGCAAATTTTTTTTTTTTTGTTTTTTTTTTTCGAATAATTCATTTTTTTTTGGTTGTCTATATTATCAGCAATTTCCCACTAAAAAATATTTGAATTTAAATCACAGTTAGCTTCTTGTCAAGGTACTCAAAAAATTCAACTCTATGAATGAGCGGTGTGAATTCGTTTCAATAACAGTTACAGCATAGAATGATATATAAGGTCATAAATACTGACGGGTCCGTAGGTTCGTATTCAAATGATTGCGGCGCGGATCGACGTATATGATTCCTTCCGCAGCCGACCGACCGCATCGTAATTGCTACAATAAAGGAAGGCTGTGCGGGGGTTGCCAGTAAATCGTCAAAATTCCTACATATCCAGTGTTATAAGATTTGAATAAATTACATACCGAGAAATAACTAAATGTCGTTCATGTTTCCTGCAGGAAATTTTTTGTTAGCCAATTCTTCGTATTAAATAACAATTATGGCCTATTATGTAGCTCAGCAGTTCGGCTTAACTATCGTGAAAAGTGCGCGAAGTTTGACTTCCACATAATAACAATAATAATAATAAAAACACTATATTGCACAATAAAATAAAACAAAAAAACAGTACTTACTATACAGGTAAAAAAGGAGATCTTATTGCTATGGAGCGATCTTTCCCAGATAACCTTTGGGATAAAAAACAAACATAAGTGTAGATTAATTATTAAACAATGTAATATTATAAATATTTATATAAAATATAATATTAAATAACTATGTATACCTACATATATTTAAATAAACATATGTAAAATATATCATACATATAGTGTCAGTAAGTAACTATGAAACCAATCGATAACTGTTGGAGATATGTTAAGAGAACGAAGTTGATGTAGCAAAATATCGAAGTCAACTGTATTAAAAGCATTGCTAAAGTCTAACAATGTCAATACTGTGACCTGCTTAATTTCCATGCCTAGACGAATATCGTCCGTAACTTTAACAAGTGCTGTAGCCGTACTATGACCGACAAAAACCAGATTGGAGTGGATTTAACAACTTGTTTTTTGGCAAAAAACAAGATAATTGATGCTGAACAAGACGTTCAAGTACCTTTGACAGGTAGGGTAGGATAGGTATAGGTCTAAAATCAGAGTAGGTCGCAGGGATGGATTTCTTTGGCAAATGAATAATAATGGCATTTTTCCATGATTCAGGAAAGGTACAGGTGGATATTGAGTGATTAAGAATATTTGTTATAACAGAAACAACAGTATCGAGGATAGGAGTGATCATATTACGGCTAATGCAGTCATTTTCAACAGCGTTGGAAGAAATAGACAGTAAGTTTTTCTTAACATCACAATCAGAAAATTGACTTAGAATAAAAGGAGAAAAGTTGGCAGTCGGTGTTTTCGAAAGTGAATTTAATGTAGCAGTTTTTTTGTTATCATCAATGATAACATTAGAAGAAAATTTTTCATTGAGGATATTAATATTAGTTTCATTTGAAATAGAAGAATGTTTAGATTAGCCGACTCCTAATGACTTTAGAAAATTCCAGACCTTTGCTGGGTCACCGTTTTCTACCGATTAATGGATATGGCGTCATTGTGCATCTCTACACATCCTATTGCAGCGATTCCTCAAAAGCTTATATTAATTGAGTTTGCTAACACATGGGTCACATATTCGCTAAATGAAAAAAATAGTGTTCGGTAATTAATTGGAATGGTTGATTAACTGAATATTGAAATTATTTCCTATATAAATTATCCAAAACTATTATAAGCTAATCCTTCCTCCCTGTCTCACCAGCCTCATACGTCGGGGCACGTCCTACCGTCAGCGAGGGCGATTTGGGCCGTAGTCCACTCGCGGGCCCAGTGTGAACAGATTTTTTGACGTATGCAGCTTTACTCCCAATGTTTTCCTTCAGCGTAAAAGCCAGAAGAGTGAATGGTTAATATCACTTTACTCCTCCGAAACGGCTGGAACGATTTGGGTGAAATTTTTTCTGAATATTTCAATGCGTTCCTGGATGGTTTCAAAACTTAATTGGACCCGGTACGTGACGCTTCAGTCGGTGTGTCAATGATGTTCTCCTATACAGCAGGGATAATTTTAATGATATTTTTTGTGAACGTTCTAGTGGGTCCCTGCAAGGTTTGAATTACGAATGGATCCGCCCAACTAGCAATGTAGTCTTTTAAGAAATACATTTACCACTAAAGTGGTAATACAGCGTTATAAACGTATCTCTTACGACCGTGTGTTCTATATTAGTACCTTATAGTATTTTTTAGCTGTATAATATTAAACAGCACATTAGTAACAATAATAAGTGTTGTAAACGTTTACTTCCACCCCATATATATCCGTAGCTTTAGCGCAGTACTTTAACTGCCTCTGCTACATCAACTATAGAGCCGTTTTGCACTATTAGAGATTTACGGGATACTTTTTTATAGCAAATGTACCATATTATATACTATGTTATTGTAGCTGCCAGATGAGTATTATAGTGCAAGTGTTTAAATAGTGGTAAAAACTCAACTATACAATAATAATGTACTATTGTTGATTTCTACATCACCATTATGTATCGAACTTAAGTAATAAAAGTTTCCAAATAGCTGCTTTAGTGCAAATTCTATAACTGCAACGAATACACTCCTTTAACACTTGAAAGTTCATGAAATCAGTTTCATTGGTGGTAATCTTTTGGTATTTTTTTTAAATTTAATAATTAAACTTACAATTCAAAAGTGCTGTTTAAAAGTCTATTTGAATTAAAAAAAATGAGTTTGACTATTGTAACTGTTTCATCTTAAAGTGAAGTAACATAGTTTTTTCACTTTTATTGGAACTTTGTGACACAAATAAGTAGCACACAACTACTATTTATGAACCTAAATATCACATAAAAGAAATTTCATATTGTTTTTCACATACATCTCCCATTCTTGTAATGACTGTACAAAGTGTGTTATAGTAAGCATTTAAACATAATATTTTTTTTATATATAATTTTACTGTACGTGTGTATGTCACTGTACTTCCCCTAAACAGCCGGACCGATTTGAATGATTTTTTTTGTATGCGTTTGGGTGGTGTCCGGGATGGTTTAGATTCACAAATCAGCCCGGCAGATGGCGCTGCAGTCGATTTCATGCAGGACAACGTCTGCCCGGTCAGCTAGTTCTATTATATAATAGCAACTCTTGAGACATATTTAAATTGATTTTAATGTTAATAATTTTAGCAAATCAAGAGATTTAAAATCGTTAAAAATAATACCTTACATTAGCGATAAAAATTAATCGCAAGTAAAATTCATTTTCTAAGAAGAAAACACTAAGAATTTCAAGCTTTTTTAATTTATTGTAACATGTCACATGAGAAATGCATAAATTAAACTAAAAGATCCCTAAACTCTATAAGGTACAAAATAGTCCTATAATAAAGTTGTGGTGGCAATCTTGCAACTTTTAGTGATGAAAACCACTCAATAATCACTGTTATAATTTTTAAAAGAGTAACGCGCAGCCACAATAACATTTATTATATATAGTTATGTTACTGCGGCAAACCCTGCCTGAGTTTACATTTACATGATTGTTATAGGACCTCTATGGTGGCGCTGCAGTCGGTGTGTCCCTGATTTTAATTTTTTGGCTTTGCGCCAATACTGCGATAGAAGATTTTGAAGAAAATGAAGATTTAAATAATTTAAACACAAGACTTAAATAGTGAGATTTTTTTTGTTCAGGGAGTTATTAAAATTGAGGCATTATTCCTTTGAAGTTTTTTTTCGTTCAATGTTTTGGTGCTAAAATGATTAAGGGACAATAATTTTATTAACTCAAATAATTTACCTTTTTGTACCGTAAATGTAAAAGATTAGAAGCAGCAACATTATATTACTTTATGATATAAAATGCGTTTAGTAATATTAAAGCAAAAAATTATGTTAATAATTTGTTATTCTAGCAGTTTTAACTAAAATAAAAATATGTCGGGGACAAAATTGTGTCGTTAAATAAGTTGATTGACCTATCTTACTAATGTATATGGTTTGCAAAGTCTATCAGTGCAGGCAATAGGCTTTTAAAACATGGCTCACTAACAATAGGGGCATTCCTTCAGAGCGGTGTTATATCAAAACCTCATTTTTGCATAAAATACCAGTTTCTTCTAAGCGCAGATGATAATTTATTTTAGCGGCGCTATTATTGTTTTGATGAAACGCGTTTGACACCTGTTAAAAAGAAGCGCAAAATACCTAACTCCCGATATGGGTATTTAGTAGCAACATTTTGTTGCAAAACCGCTTAGACGAAACGTTAAAAGTCAACATTAGATATTGCTATGATTTCGTTAGTAAAAGCTAATGAAACGCAAACCGCTAACAAATATTCTGCTACGAAGTAGTCACATGGAACGCCCTATGGTTGTACCTGACTACCACTAATGTGTCATCACCCTGAGGTGACAATATAGAATGTTTAGTACACCGACTGTGATCAAAGCATAAAGAAAAAACTATTTTGGCATGACATCGACTACATGCGGCCGGTTCAGATCCCCAGAGAAATCAACACTTTGAATGAAAACTTTAGCTATATTTTAGATTTTGTGATTGTGGCGGTTAATAAGTAAAAATATTAAAATTATAAAAAAAATTAAAAATACTACAGAATCCTCTATTTTTGTTTTTGTGTATGTGTCCAGAAGCTGTGACTTTGTGTTCCACATAATTTTGTGTGACCAGTTAGTTTCATACAACTATGTTCATACTTTAAAGTCTTCACACACTCGTGCCGACCAAAAATAGATCGTACATCTAAAGAAACAAAAGCATGATCCGTATGGTAGCTTCTAGATAAGATTCGGAATCAAATAATTCCAGATCCTATTTAGTTGATGGAAGAAAAATCAAATGCCTGAGCCTGTGCCTAAGCAATGGATTGGATCCGGGTTTATCCGTGACGTTTTTAGCAGGTTCATAGAATTCTAAATTACATGAAGTCCAAGCCTTATTTCACACAACGTAAAGAAGTTTATCTCCTTATAAATTGTGGTATCTTAAGAGCCATTTTTGAAAATGGGTAACCCAAATAGAGCCCAATGGCTTTTTGTTAGTCTTAACATTAAGGTTTTGTTTTCATTATAATTTCAAAACCATCTTTCGAACTGAAAGTTACAACTGCATATATTCACGTTTCGAAAAATGCCATTGAAAAAAATTAACCTGATTCAAAAACTAACCAAAATTAAAAACAAGTTAAATTAAATTAGACAAAACTTTAAGTTATACTTTCTTCTTAGTAAATAATTTTTTTATTAAATTTTTTGATGAAAAAGTTAGCTAAATATTCTTTCAATTAAAATAAATGGGTTTTGATTTAGGTCAAGGGACCGTCTAGAAACGTGAGTTTTAACAATTTCCGCGTATTCCTCAAAGAAATTTTAAACAACAGCAGGAAATAAAACAGCTAAAGATTACAGATTATACTGTTTGATACTGCGGCAGCTTGTTATTTACGGCCTGGTAATAGGGGCGATGATTTACAGAATTGAGATAATGTTCGTTGTTTTCCGTGTAAACAAACTGTTCGAAATTGGCGAAAAGGGAATTGTACAGACTTTTTTGCTTGAGATAATACGGTAAATACCTAAACAATTTATAAGCAATTATAGGTTTTCACATCGACTTCTTGCTTTTTTAAATATTGAGCAATTAAGAATATAGTTTTAAGCTAGGATGTAAGATATGAATGTTTATTTTTTTTCGTGCTTTTCAACTCGTTCTTTATATTAAGGATGGAAACCGATATCTTTGAGGATTTGACCTCTAGCTTAGATTGCTTAATGCCACCTGGTGTCTAGTAGCGGAACTATAATAAAAAGGTCAAAGATGAAAAGTTCATACAGAAATGTAACGCTATTTACTTATCTCTGTCTGTTAGTTAGCCTCAGCCTCGGAGAAGCTTCATACATTTTTTCATTTAAATTAAGTCATTTGTGATAGGGTAAAACTCAATTTTGGAATACAACACAAAAGTTTAAGCTGGTAGAATTTTGAATATTTCAGTTTAATATTAAAATAAATATTAAACAAATTTTGCTGTGCCTTGTGGCTTGTTTGACCATAAGTCGTAAAGAACAGCTTATTCAAACGAATACATATGTATTTGTTAAAGTCTGTTTGTTTATCAGTTTGTTTGTTGTGTTGCTGCGGAGCAACCAATTTAGCTGATTTTTAACACAAAACATGCTGACGGGACGGAAAAGGACATAGGTTATCACGGGATATTCAAAAGTTTCTACAGGAATAACTATAAACGAATACCTACTAAAGCAATAGTACACGTTCGTAATATAATCAAGATCTTGTAAAAAAACCCACGTCGGAAATCAAATTTGCCGTGGGCAAAACCTTGTTTTAATAATAAAAGTCAAAACACAAGCAAGGATAGGGAACACCGAATGACAGAGATTAATTTTCAAAAAATAAAAAACAATGTGTAGAGCACAGAGAAAGAACGATCAAAGTCACCCTAAAACTGCTTTGAGTTTAATAACGCCATCTAGTTCGTAAGACGCTAAGCTTGTCTGTCACTAGGCATGAAATGATTATAAACGTACAAAGTCACGATAAATCAAGTTTTATTCTTTACATAAAAGTTATTAGTGATAGTCTAAGCGGTAAAAGTTAAAAACGATCAGAGTCCGAGGACTTTGATCGGTTTTACAATTTTTCGGACGAATAGTCAAACGTCAGTTGACGTTCTCTTGCTTCTGTGATATTTCTACATAACATTCGTTTTTCTTTGATTTTGCTGTTGTTTTCGCCGGTAAATTAGTTGATTGATTTAGTAATGAGTGAGATAATTCCAATTTATAAAAAAACCGGCCAAGTGCGAGTTGGACTCACGCACCGCGGGTTCCGTACCTACCACCATTTACGTACTTAACAAACACAAACAACAAATGTTTTTTTTTTATTTTTATATTTGAGTTGATTGAATGAAAAGTAAATTTCGGCTTACGATTTACGACGTATTAAAAAACTACTATTAGATCTCGTTCAAACCAATTTTCGTTGGAAGTTTGAATGTTAATGTACATCATATATTTTTTTTATCATTCTCTTATTTTAGAAGTTACAGGGGGAGGACACACATTTTACCACTTTGGAAGTGTCTCTCGCGCAAACTATTCAGTTTAGAAAAAAATGATATTAGAAACCTCCATGTCATTTTTAAAGACCGTTGATGAAAAAAAAATTTGAGTTTCAGTTCTAAGTATGGGGACCCCCAAAATTTAATGTTTTTTTTTCTATTTTTATGTGAAAATCAGAATACATCTACTTAACAAGTTCCAACAGTATAGTTCTTATAGTTTCGGAAAAAAGTGGCTGTGACATAAGGACGGACAGACAGACAGACATGACGAATCTCTAAGGGTTCCGTTTGTTGCCAATTGGCTACGGAACCCTAAAAAAGGCCCTGTACAGTGATTTACAAGATTTGAAACAACTATGCTCCCAAAAAGCTCAAGATTATTTTACTAATTTGCCACAATTACAGTGACTTTGATCATTTATATGATTTAGGTTTGGGCCTGAACTTCAAAAATATTAAATAATTCTCATTAAAAATATAAAATATTTTTATATTTTAGTTAATAGTGAAACCAAAGTATTAGCAGTGATTTTAAGATAGAAATTATTATTATTGTGTCATTTCTTCACGTACTTAGGAGTCTTATAAGTTAAAAATCATTTATCTTCGAATTTATAAAAAATTACTTTGATCATTCTTTCCCTGTACTCTTCATATTTTTAAAGACGGTAGTCGGAGTCAATTATCTACGGGAATGTCAATTGTATTTGTTATTTCACTTATACCAACCCATATTCTCATCGCGTAACCGATTTAGATATATGGATTAGTGTTCGAATCCTTACACTACTCTAAGTGAGATAGGCTGGATTGTCTGTAAAATTAAATGTAGGTTTTACTCGTTCCAAAAAAAAATCTAACATTAATAAATATAATTCATACTCGAGCTCTATTTTGTGAAGTTATATGTATAAGAGTTTTATAGAAATATTAGCTACTAGCTTTGTATTGCGTGTATTGTTTCTTCACTCTCGTTAAATAATAAATGTAGCCCTTCTAACTCGTAAAGCATGGAAACGGCGTCCACGTTTATCATAGTTTGATCGTCTATGTTTGTGTTGCGAGTTTATTAGTTCCACGTATAGAAACCATTTCACATATAATCGGATCGTTCAGCTGCAACTTGACTACCAAAAAACTTTAAACATCATATATTACAATTTTGTACGTAATAAATATTTGATTCCGCCCCAGTACTGTTTGTTTAAGGGCTCCTATATGGTTTAAGGAAGTCATGGAAGACTAAACTTTAACATTTGTATCACAAAAACAGAATTTCTTCCAATTGACAACAACAACAACAAATAAAGCAGAATTGTGGCATTTTTAATCTAAGTATATAAATATCACGCTAAGCCATTGTGGAATATTAAAATAAGTCTCACATACATTGGTAAGGCACATTGCAATTTTACATACGCGATTTCTTGCTTATTTTCGTCGAACTTGCGTTGGCCCGAACACTTAGGTTAGTTTAAGATTGCAAATGGCTGCCTTTTTATTCTTTTATAGACATTTATATCACTTTATACATTTTGTACAAAAAGATTTAGATCTTTTTTAAATATTTGAAGTATTGTTGTACTTATTTGAATATTCATCTAGTTACTAATTAAAGTAATTCGAAGTAAATTTTGCGTAATGGTATATAATATTTAGTAAAATACACACAGAATGAGTTTTGTATTTATATTTTGACAGAAATATAAGCAAGTAACTTAAATAAAGTAAGCTATTTTTCAACAACTAATTTTAAGAGTCGTTTTGTCATGACTCCCGAAATGCATCAATGTACAACGTTTTTTTAGTGGATGTTTAAGTTTGCAATCGTTGCAGGTAATGTTACATAGGTAAAGTTTAGGTTTCCATAGTATAAGAATTATGAAGAAACCTACCGTATCTAATGAAACATGAAATAGAATTATTCTTTAGTTTGTCTATGGAGAGCTACCCTTGGTTTTCTGCTTCACTTTGCTTCTGTCTGCCTGTTTGTCTGTCTGGTAAGACTCTTTTTCTCAGCAACGCGTGAAGATATCAGGTTGAAATAAATATCAAGTACTAAAGTCTACGGTCACTTACAGTTGTAAAAAAACCAAGTTTTTAAGTCAATGCAATAAAAAATATGACCAGAAATACTGTTATGTTTGTCGCATATTGTGACACAAATAAATCAAAACCTATGGGGTTTTTCCCGCTGACCTAGAATCATTTGGCAAGAACCAATGCCATGTGTCACACATAAAGGAAACAATCTAAAAACCGTAAATTTGTTGTAAAATCAACAAAAATTTTTTTTTACAATCATAAACCTATTTGCAGTTGGTAAACTAACCGTGACCTCTTTCGATGTATTGGGATAACAGTTGTCCAACGGCAAAGTTAAGTTTGTCCCTCAATAGAGTTTACCTTTTACGGGACCCTCGGTGCGAGAGTCTGACTTGTGCCTGACCGGTTTTTTTATTTTAATTTTATTTTAAAAGTTTATGACATATGAAAATCAATGGACAGATAGACATGTCGGAACTATAAGGGTTACATTTTGCCATCCAGCTACGGAACGCTTAAATATCCAAAATGACAAAAGTCCCACAAAAAAAAAATGTGCTTTGATATTATATTTTCCTCCTTATCCTCTTTAAAGTTATAATGTAATTGATAACATATATTTTGATATTAGTGCTTGATAAACATTCGATAATGTTTCAAGAGTGTTTGAATGAATAATGTATGCTTAAACCACGTCATTATGTGTCGTTTTTGACATGACGGAGCGTATAAAATGACAACCAATATGACGGTTGTTTTCGTATAGAAAAATAAATAAACGTCAAAAGTGTTCATGGACAAACTTGTTCAGAATAATAAAATTTTCTAGACACTTTAATGTCAATAAAATTATTTTAGTGGGAATTTAACTTTTTTGATAAATATTTATTATGTTGGTAGTTCAACGTTCAATACTTAAGATCTCTATTCATTATGTGATAATCACCGATAATCTGTTAAATAAAAAAATATTATTCATTATCGTTTTACAGTTGGATACTGTCATGAAATTATTACGCCATTTTTTAAAAGTTACATATTTTGTGTCAGTTTTAGTTAGAATAGATTTTAGTTTTTAAGTTTCATTAATTTTTTTTATTTAATGTTTTTTGAAAAAGTACCTACTATGATTTTTATTTAATTATAAACGGACCATCTTTATCGCATTATATTGAAGACTTTTGAGTTTCAGAAATAGTTTCAAAACACGATATTTTTGTTTTAATTGGTAATTGGTTTCGAAACAAGAAGAAATGTTCTTATTTGGTAACCGGGTTCGGTAAAAGAAATATGTTTCTTTTTTGGAAACCAGTTTCAAAACTAGGTTGCTAAAGCGGCCGAAGGGTTTATTACACGTAGAAAGAAAAACTTTTCTCTTCTATGTCATAATTCGTATTGACTTTATACAGGGTTTTCTTAAGCAACCATTAAAGTTTAGTGACGTCTCGTGAGTGCGGCAGTTTGAGACATAAGGATAATTGTGTTGCCTTATTATCATGTGATAAATATGTACAAGACCCTTGTCCGTCACAAACGTACTAAGCCGTGAAACAAGCCCTTTCCATTTCGTTGAAAAAAAAAATTAGGGCTTTAATCTTCATCAAGCCCTTAAATATAAGCAGTTTGTTTCATTATCATTGTTAAAAATGGAATTATGTTCCTTATCATGGTTCTTCTTTTCAAGGTTCTGTACAAAAACTGAACACTTATAATTTTATCACGTACGTCCTTTGTCCGTATATTTTCCCGTCGTCTTTGGATTGATTCTAAGGTTTAGTAGGTTAACTCTCCATACATTTGAGCTGAGGGATGATCATTTATTGTGTGGGATATCATTAGAAACTTCTTTTGAGTTACTAGTAACCAAAGTTTTGTCTCCCTCTAACAATTGAGTTCCAAAAACCTGAAAAATTCACAAAATAGAACTATTTTAGTATAGTGTAACAAACTTTTGACCCGGCGATCAAATATCAAAACTACAGTAGACATATTTAAATGGTGTGAACTTAAAACGACACTAGCGACTAAACAACCAAGGTCAGGAGGGTCAGAAAAGTTGGTTATTTGCATAGATCTACAATAATTGACTTTTTACGTACTCCTACCCTAACTTTAAATAGTGTTATTATACATATAGTAGCAATCTATAAGTGTGACATTAAAACGGAACAGGAATTCAATTAATTAAATTTATTTTAAAATTAAAAGTTAAAAAAAAAACAAAACTTTGTAAGCTTTTGTAATAATTCAAAGTTATAAGATGTTGCGGCGTATGTATCTTTGTAATTTTATATGTTTGTTGGACGATAGCTTAAGTACCTTTACTCTGATCTACATTATTTTTAGTACTTTTTTCTTCTGACTAACTATGCAGTTGGCTGTTACTGCTTCATTGGGCTTTTTGGGGCGAGACTCTGAAGGAGCCTCAGCCCATATAGCGCCCAACGCTCAAGGGCTCCCCGAGGGTGGAGCCTCGGCATGGGTTGTCGCTCTCGGGGGCGTCCCTTCGACCGGCGTAAGTCTCGAACCCGAAGGTGAGTCAACGCCAGGAGGGGAGTTCCCGGTTACGCGGGTGCGGTTGCGATTGAGTGGGGGCGAGAAGCGCCCTGGCACTCTTTGATACCTCGTGTATCCTTGCGGGTGCCGACGAACCCGGGGACGTCGGCGGCGGAGACTAATCTTGCTATCCGGACAGCGAGATCGTCATCTGGGACCTTTAGTACGTGCCGAGGCCGCCTAACGATAGTTTTACGACCGTGCCGAGGTCGGTCGGGAGGATAAGACGTTGTGAATTGCACAATTAATCAATTTACTATAAGGTAAGCAAATACGCACAAGTGGGGTATCAATTGTAAGAGAGTAACTTCGTTGACAATAATTTAGGTACCATATAACTGATCTGATGCTTTTATGCTAGTAAGTGCAAATGCCTTTTTAAATGTCTTTTAAAGAATCAGGGAACTTTAATTATACAATATGAGGTAAAAATGGCAAGTCGTAAAGTCTCAGTTCCCCTAAAAATTCCTTTAATCCTATTCGCTTAGCAATAATTGTATTTAATAATATAAATACCTTTATCGAGAACATTGCTAATTCTATGTTGTTAAGGAAGAACTTGATTCGTAGTTGTATTAAGGCCAATTCCTAGACGATGAATAGCAAACATACCGCAAATTTGCCTACGAACCCAGAACTTACGAAACTTCGCATAGATTCCAATATAACAAAAATACAAGCTATACGTATAAGTTTAATTAGAACTTGAATAGAAGTGAATTGTGTGTATTTTGGAATTTAGAGACAACAACAAGCAATTCACACGTTTAGTAGTATTATAATTACTTTGACTGCTTCGCAGCCTAGTTGGTAGTGTGGCCAGCCAGAGCAGAGGGTGTGGGTTCGATTCCCACACTGGACAAACATTTGTCATAATATAAGCATTTGTGTTTATCCTGAGTCTGGGTGTATTTATGTATGATATGTATGTATTTACAAAAAAAAAAAAATTATGTATTTGTATCCGTTGTCTGGTATCCATAACACAAGCTTTGCTTACTTTGGTACCAAATGGCGCTGCGTGTAATGTCCAAAAGTATTTATTATTATCATAATATGTGACAGAATTTAAAATGAGCCTATTAGCCTACTGAATAGTATTGTCTGTCAAGTCTATGGTCATATTCTATATTTAAATAAAAAATCTATTTATTATCTTGTGACATTGCCAAATTCGTAATTGCAAAACGGTTTTTGCGATCTGCCAAAAAACTATTTCTTTAAATCGTTCACTTTAATACTGAGCGTACGGATCGTTGGACGACTATATTTCAAAAAAAAAACATTTTGTGGTCCTACACAAAATCTGGACAAACTACCATCGACACGTGTACCGCTCAATGTTACGCGGGGTCAAAAGGTCATGGATTTTTTTTCGCGGAAATTTTGTTATCACTATCACTAGGTTGAACGTAAAACTGCATACAGGGTCCACATTATTATGTACTTTTTGTAGTTCGGGAGCCCTATTTCGAAATAGACTGTTCTCGTTTGGACCGATTGCCGCAGTGTTAGTTGTTTAGAGGTTTTCTTTCTGTTAATACTAAACCGATTTTCAATATTCTTTTACGGACTAATGATTTCTTTGCATTCCTCAGAAAGCAGCTGCTTCTTGAATCGCCTGTTGGGCAGCTCGAACAGCATCCAGAGGGTACTGGCCAACAGGTGGGATATACAGTTACATAGTCGCTTGTATATAGCCGCTTTTTAACTATTATCATCTTATTATTTTACCAACACTAATTTTAAGTTATGTAACTAACAACTATGAGCTTATTTGTTCGATATAAAACTATGTTATTACCATACACATACCTAGTTGGTAGTGTGGTCGCCTGCTGTGCAGAGGGTATGGGTTCGATTCCCGCTGGACATAAATGTTTGTCCCGACTGGACAAACATTTATGTAAAACACATTTGTGTTTGTCTTGAATCTGGGTTTACTTATGTATGATATGTATGTATACAATTTACAAAAAAAAGTAATATGTATGTATTTTTATCCGTTGTCTGGTCACCATAACACAAGCTCAGCTTACTTTGGGGCCAGATGGCGCTGTGTGTAATATCCAAAATATATATTTTATTTGCAGTTCTTAATGGTATAGTTTTTTTTTCATAAATGGTAGTGTAATAATGAAAACAAAAACCTTCTGAGATTGTTGTAGCACGTAGGTGTTGCTCATGAAATGTATATCGTATCGAAAACAGTCCAAAAAAGATTTATAAAAACACTCAATTATAGAACTGGCCACCATTATTCCAATTACGAAGACTCATTAAAATATTATAAAGTAATTTCTCTAGAGCTTCGTCGTGACTGAGTAGATTGTACTTTACTTTACGTTCTCAAAACATGTTCATAAAGCGTGACTGTAAACTTTTTAATGAAAATAACAATTAAGAAAGAATAGACATATTTTGTTACAGAGTATCTGCACTATAGAAATTATTTATTGGTTATATATTAAGTGTATAGGACACACTGTATATTATAATTGATTACCTAAATACCCACCAGCAACGCATAATGAATTGTTTCCCTTTTGTTTTCTTATATTGAAAATAAAAATGTTAAGTATATTTGTATCTATATTATGTAATATCTAAGATTAATGTTTTCTAAGATAAAATTCAGGAAAGTATAGGTCCATTTTTTGGTCAATTTAATTTTGTAATTGTAATATGTACGAGCGTTTGTTTTTGAAATAAATTAAATAAAATAAATAAAGAACAAGGTAAACACATTGTACTGGCCTTAATTCTCTACATGCATAAAAAAATTTTTCATACTAATCTAATGTTTGCTTATAAAACAAAAATTTTCATTCAAGAATAGCGAGGCTATGCAATTCCGTTTAGTATGGTATTTGTGGTTCGGATCATCGACAGTCATTATCTGAAAGCGAGCTTTCAAAACATTCGATACCCAACGGGATCTTTATAGAGGTCTCATCCCAACGCGTTCAATAACTATGCTAATGTTATTAGAACCAGTGGGGTTGGAAACTGCGACACCAACAATGTTGTGCACTACGTACGAACGGATTTAGGAGCTCTTGTAATTATGAATTAATACGACTAATTTTGAAGTATGAAAATTTTAATGTTCGTGTATTTACATCGCTAAAAATATATATTTATGTCAATAATTAAAATTGCAAAAGTGAACCTATAAAAATAGCTGTTAACAATTATTCATAATATTAACACGATTAACTTGGTTTTGCCAGCGGCTCTGCCCGTCCTAAATTTGGTTATTGGTGTGGGATTGGAACTCCTTGATTATAAGAAAGAAGTTTGTTTTAACAAGCTGTAGCAGCAGCTATAGTAAGTTCATTTCGTGGAATTCGGTTAAAGTTTTTTCCCGTGGAAAGTTTTGAATTTTCCAGGATAATTTTTTTATCCTTCTCCGTATCTTCAGCTATCTCTGCGCTTAACTGGATGCTCCGCTGCGCCAGGTTTGAGTAACAAACGTTGTAGTTATTCCCGAGAACTCTTGAATTTTGCGAAAAGAAAATAGCCTATGTCCTATTCCAGGGCCTAACCTATATGTGAGCCAAGTTTTATCCCGAACCGTCCCATGATTAAAGTGTGATTGAGTAACAAACATCCAAACTTTCGTATTTATAATAATAGTAGGATGGGATGGGATAATATAATATAATCTATGCCAGCGACTCCATCCCTCCTAAAATTGGTTTCAGCGTGGGATACTTACGTCAACTCCTTAATTATACTAATGAAGATTGCTATAGCACCCATAACTGTAGCTATGGTTCATTTAAGCTCGGTTATAGTTATTCCCGCGGGAACTTTTGAATTTTTTGGTATAAATATTATCCTATATCCTTCTTTTCAGGGGTTTAATCGAGAAGAGGCATAAGACAGATAGACAGAGTTTTTTTCGCATTTATAATATTAGTATGGATAAGATTATAAAAACATAAGCGTTATAAATTATGGCAAAATTAATATAAATAAATATAAATACTTTACACTATTACCTTAAGATATACATTTAAAGTGATAGTTCGATGGTTTTTGTTCATGCAGCTGAAAGTAATTTGGCACCTAATAAATGCATCTACATAGTGCATAAAATATATATTATATTTTTAGTTTAATACCCTTTATTAAAGGGCATGCAGCCAGATTACTGGCAACACTAAAAACTACATACTTAAATTTTAAAAAAAAACTACTACTCACAAAACGTGTTTGAACATTAAAACTAGCAAGTATTATTTAATACTAAGAGTTTCCAAATCATATTATTGATTTTATTTGGAATTCCTTCACGAAATTAGCAAGTCACTAAAACTTTCAACCCTTGTTGAAACTTTATATCTAAGCTTCTCGCAATATTGATGCGTGGTTTCGACATTCCCTCACTTAGTTGAGATGGGATTTACAATTCTTGGAACACACATGACACATGATCCCGGTCGTCTTTTAAGTTCTGTATAAACAGTGGAAATACTAAAACATTTAACGAAAATCACTCCTAACTTAATTTGAAACTTTGTGCACACTAGAAGCAAGAGTTTAGGAACTTATACTTACTTATGTCAACATAGACATATAAAGTATCTTAAATTTTGTATGAACATTAACTATGTGCATTACAAAACTTGCAATGTTACTCAAGTTATTAAAAAAAAACAGTCAAGTGCGAGTCGGACTCGCGCACCGAGGGTTTCGTACAAAAAATATGTGATGTATCTAAAAACTTAATGTTTTCGGATTTTTTCCTTTATATGTGCTATAAAACATTGCTTCATGCCAAATTTCAAAAGTCCTTCTTTTTGTAAATAAAATTGATTACTATAAGTCTGAAATAATTTCGTTGCATACAAATAATCTTTAAATCCAACAGTTATTGTTTTTTTTAGGATGTAAAAGTTGTCTATCAAAAATATCTGATACTAGCTTTTGCCAGCGGCTTCGCCCGCCCTAAATTTGGTTATCGGCGTAGGATTCTTACGGAAACTCCTCAATTATAGAAAAAAAACCTTCTCACACTTGACGTTCTCTCACTCTCTCTTTCTCAAAACTATTAAATAATTAACTGATGGATTAACCTCGCGATCTTGGTGCTCCGTTCATACTTTAAACCGTCGTTTAGGGGGTGAGTTTTGGACAATTCGTTCTTAGCGCACGCCTACATCATAGTAGATATATGTGCACATCATAAATACGCGGTCAGTACTTGATCATTATTTTGCTGCGATGTTATTTTAAAACTGCGATATCTCCAAAGATATTCATTGAAATCAAATTAGGCAAAAGGCATTTTTATTTTAAATTAAATACGTATTTTTTTGGATAGGGATTAATATCATTCATTAAAACACCTTTGCAAATATTGCATTATTATAGAACAAATTTGGTTAGCATAAAAAAGGTTATAGTAAACCATCCTTAAAAGATAGACATATGCTGTCGCGGACTTTTTTTTAAGAACTTTTTTAGGAGAACAATTCTGTCATACATGATTTTTGCGAAACTTTAACCATTTACGCAGCGAAAACTGTAAAAAAGAAAAAAAAAACCCAATTTTGAAACATACTTCATTGGTGTTCCGCTCCTGTTGGGCGTGATGATATATAGCTTATAGCCTTCTTCGATAAATGAGCTATATGACACTGAAATAATTTTTCAAATCGGACCAGTAGTTCCTGAGATTAGCGCGTTCAAACAAACAAACTCTTCAGCTTTATATATTAGTATAGATTTAAATTAAACATTCTTGATACGGAACATTGGTAAATCCAAATCCACCGAAATTATAATTGAATCTTTCAGTATCGTGATATTCTGAATTTTTTTAATGATCCTATTTTAATGCCTCAATACAATACGGTCTCCTAAAAACACACATAGAAGATATCCCTGTTCGTCCAGTCGTGTCCTCTATAGGAGCTCCAGCATATGATCTTGCTAAAAAATCAAAATAATGCTCAAAGATAAAACAAAATTTGAATCCATTCATAATTTGAAAACTAGGCTTGATTTAATTAAAAATATTCAGATCTACCCTGATTTTAATGTCTCTACCCTGCCCGATTTACTTACCCTGGCCTTTGATAGAGTAACTAAATATATATAAAGTGACTTGCCTTTACGTGAATGTATATATGAAAGGGACTAAAATCCTAATATATCTGTTTAATCAAAAAACTCAAATTTTGTAGCCTGTATTCCGTATATTTATATTCTTATATATATATATATACTAAAAATATGTACACTATTTCTGTTTAGCCTTGTACAGTCACCTGGTAGAAAATGCTGTATGGCATTAAGCCCCAACAATGTATTTATCCTGTACAATGAATACATATATACACAATAGATTAAAATTAGCAAGCGTTTCGTTTTATGAACATAGAAGGGAATTTACTTGTATATTGGAATACTAATAGAGTTTGATATTTGAAGACGGAGCTTCAGATTTGCAAGATTGAATGGCTTACCGTTCAACTAATCAAAACTTTACTCATTTCGTGGCGTCATTGGTTGCGTTGTATCACACTTACGGGTATAATACCTTGTCTTCTTAAACTAATGAATGAGAAATGCAAAGTCATCTATCTAATATCTAACTAGCACTTTGCCGTGATTGTCATTGTTTTACTGAACCCTTAGCTTTTGAGAATAAAACGCGACCCAAGTGCGAAGTAAGAGGCTGGGAAAATGAAATAGTTCACTGCGCCTGCCTTAGTTAGCTACATACAATATAAGCAATGGCAACTTTCTTCAGTATAACCTCTAGAGTACACCCCTCTGCCCCTCTGTGACTGTTCGGTTACCTGCATGTAAAGGAAGCATTGCGTTCCGGCAAAAACAACGCTTATTCAAAGTTATAAGCAGTTTCTAAAGCGACTTTTTGAATTAGTGATGACAGTCTTATAAGAGCGCCACTAATATACTATGTAGGACCTGTTTATGTATGAGTTGAAATTGAAATCTTTGTTTTTTATAAATATATAAATAAATATCTTTTGTAAATAAATAAATAATATATAACAATTTCTGGACATTGCAACCAGCTTCATTCGTAATAACGCACACCTTCGTATAGTACGTGTTTATAGGTCCCTAACGCAGAGGAGCGAAGGGGCCGGCCATGGTACGGGGACAGCGCATGCGCTGTAGGTGCTTCGCCTTAATAAACATATAACTATTTTTTTCAGTGACTGTTCTGCTGCGCAAACACCCCACTTCTACCGCTCGTCAAGTCTCATCTTACTACAACTACTACACTTACAAGCTTGTAA
Organism: Apoda limacodes; assembly: GCA_946406115.1. Classification (NCBI taxonomy): domain Eukaryota; kingdom Metazoa; phylum Arthropoda; class Insecta; order Lepidoptera; family Limacodidae; genus Apoda; species Apoda limacodes. The sequence goes on along the minus strand of OX291542.1, from coordinate 26,902,103 downwards.
TATAGATACCAGACAACGGATACAAATACTTCAATAATTTTCTTTTTGTAAATATATATATATTATACCTAGAAACACTCAAACTCCACGCAAACATAAATTTGCCCTGTGTGGGAATCGAACCCACGCCCCTTACCTGACGCAGGCAGGTCATATCCCACTGAGCCACGGTTGGTGCCTTGTACAATGGCAAAATTGCCTATCTTGATTTTTCATGGTTAAGGTTCAGGGAGCCAATTCTCACGCGATCGAATTGATCACGAATTCGATATAAAATTCGCTCGAACTGCTTTGAGTGGTCGGGACCGTTCGAGACTACATCTCGCATTCGAATCATGACAAATTTAGTTCAAAATTATTGGGTTCTAAACATTAATTTTACTCTTAGCGTAAACTATATGTTCTGCAATCTAAAGTAGATGTCTAAAATGTAGGTCAGAGTAATTAAAAGGGCGGAAAAAAATACTTATATTACTAAATATGATTTTTTTTTATCTTTATTCCATTCATAATACATTATTTCTCAATTGATTGATTGGCCGACTTTTACTATTATCAAAGTTGCCCATGATAATAATATTCTTTTCGTTCTTTTGATTTTCATCATAACAAACACTAGGTTACATCACATACACTGACAAAAATGTTTGTGGTCCGGCGCCGCCTTCTTTAGTGCTGCGTAGTATTTTGATAATACTAAGTGATAATTTCATGTAAGAAATAAAATAAACACAATTACACCTTTGAAAAATAAGAATAACTTAAAATTCTCAACCAAATAAATTAATAAAACACTCAACAAAAACAGAGTTTTTTTTATTTGTGTGCAAATACGCAAATACGTTCCGTTTAAAGATTATAGCAATTTCACGAAATGGGGATTTAATTTACAAACTTAGTTATACTTATTATTTCCTTATTAATAATGATGAAACACAAGTAAAAGGTTGCTAAAAATATTGTGTAGTCACCGAAACCATTTTTAATATATCTAAAGAGGCATATTAGAGTAGGCGTTTTTAAAAACGCTCTAAAACTGTGCAACAGAACGTACCTTGCAGCGTGACTGGTTCACAATAGAAACATTTCTCCGCTTCGAACGACATTTTTTTCGAAGGTTGTTTCGATTGATAGTGAGAATACAGCAAACAAGAAAATGATGTCGACGATCGAAATTTTACAGTCGAGATGGTGTTGTGAGAATTAGGTCCCAGGTCATTAGAGTCCCAATATCTTTACATCTGCTACTTTGATTATCAGCCGCGAGACCTCCACTGCTAAGCGTAGGTCCTACCGCTCTTGTTCTTCCCAAACGAACGAGTCTGAGTCGCAGTAAATAATAAATAACAAAACACATTAGTATCATATGAATATAAAAACAATAAATAATTCAATAAGAATAGACCCAATTTAGGAATATAATTTCGTTTTCTGAAATAGTATTTTCTATTACGTGATTCGTAGATAAATATATCCTCAGTACTGGTACTGTATGTGATCGGAGTACGTACGTGATAGCCATTCACGATACAGCTTCTATACTAATCTACATAATATTGTATTGTATAGGAAAATGGATTGTAGAGCAAATACTTTTACATGATTTGTACTCAAATTGAGCGTTTAAAAGATAAAAAAGTGCGTGGCTAAGTGCGTGACGTACACGAATTAAATTTGGATCCGTAGTATAAAAATTACTGCAAACTAGCTTTTGCATGTGATTGTACCCGCCCTAAATTCGGTTATCTCTGTAGAATTTCAACGGCAACTTTTCAATTATAGAAAAAAACCGACTCACACTTGACGTTTTTAAGTAGCTTATGCCCTTTCCCAGGACTCAAACTATCTCGCTACCAAATTTCATTGAAATCAGTTCAGCGATTTAAGCGTGAAGAGGTCACAAGCATTTATAATATTAGTACGGATGGAAAAAAATGTGAACCGATTCTGTTTAAAACGATAATAATAAATATAATAATGGAAGTAATAATAATAATTATATACTTTATTGGATCATTATAATAATTTTACAAAAATATGCGTGCACGTCACGGATCTATTGACAAACCGAGTCCATGCGCGTGTGTATCGAAACAACTACGTCAAACACGCGCGTGCAGTGTTGATGTTGTATAATAATGTGCTGCCTGTTAGATGCCAGACCAGGTATGCACGCACACGCATCCGTCAGTGCTGCACGTACGCACGCTCGGTAGGTTGTATTTATTTACAAAATTAATACAGTTTACAAGTGTTTTTTTCAAAAACTCATAGAAATAGTTTGCAAATAAAAGTGTTCCAACAACAGCAAACATGAAAAGTACAAAAATAAAAATTATAAGTTCTAATTGTGGTCGAATGCTCTCAACTACAATATGGCTGCACGCATGCAGATGTTACCTGCGTGTCGTGTGCTGTACCGCTTTCGCCAGTGTGACAGGGCTTGCACGCGCGTGCGCACGTTACGTCACGCGTCACGTCACGCCACGCATCTGGTCTGCTCCGGCCTTTATCGCTATTAAACGATCTCTACTAGAAAATCTTTTTTTAACCTTAAGTACTTATTCAGAGAGTGTTGGTATTTTAATTTTTTTTAGTTAATCTTGAAAACTTAACTTAATAAAATGTAATGCACAAAAAAAATATAATAATCTCATGTAAGGTATATCAACAGAAAGGTCCCCTAATAAAATTCTTAAATTAAATGATGGTAAGTGATATTAAACGCCATCTGTGCGTGTTACTGAACATCTTTATGATATTTCATTAGATAATCTTTGATTATAATTATTAATATTGACAATGATGATATTTATAATGATTAATTATATTTCACTCGGTTATTACTAATACTAATATTGTAAATGCGAAAGTGTCTGTCTGTCTGCCTTTTTACTGCTGAACTGAACTGATGTCAAGAAAATTCTCCTAAAATGTTATAGAACAAAAACCAGATTTCACTAATTTCATAACTTAAGGGAATCCTTTAACAAATATATTTTAATGCAGTCGTATAAGTGTACCATTTATGTGGATTATCATGACGTAGAAAATAAAGTGTTATTTTATTAGCTTTTGGCAATAAAGTCGGCTAACAAAGCTCGTGAAATTTGTTAGGTTTTATTGAGTTAGTATTTTTATTGTCATGGGCCATGAATCAGTGGCGACTGTTCGAGTAATAAAATATACTTTACGATTGTTTTCTAGTGCTAAATTTGTAAACTGTAAAATGATATTCAGCTGTGTAACTTTTACACAATAACAATAAAGTAACAATTAGAGTATTTTACATTTTAACATCATAAAAACTATGAGTTTTTTTCTATAATGTCGAATTGTATACTTAAAATCTTCTTAGTATATCACTGACAAACAAAAATAACTAGTCACTTACATAAACGACAATGTTTCATAAGCTAGTAAAGTTAGCTTCATAAAACAAAAAGTATAATAAAACTTTTATTTTATATATAAATAATTAAATCGATGTCCCTTTAACTTTATAGAGCTATCGTGAGTTGTTTAGAAAATATTGTCGTTTATGTAAATTACTTCTTAAATTTGCTCGCTAGTGTATCATATACCTATCATATACAGTATACTTATACAGTATACTTAGAAGGTCATTTACTACAGAAACAAATGTTTAAAATCAGTGTCTCGTAAAAAAATCACGTTTTCAATAATATATCAATGTAAGTAAGCCGTGGACGTAATGTAAGTATTACATTTTTACCATACAATTAAAAAAATATTATTAATTAAATTAAAATAACCACTTTTTTAATTCCATCGTGGGTTACAAGATTAAATGTACGCTGTCTTTATTTTATTTTTAAAGCTTTAAACGGCTTAAATCAAAAAGTTGCACCTAACTTCCATAACAATCATTCATTACAGACGAGTTGATCGCTACCAAATTACCCCAGTAGTGATTTGTATGCTGAGGTAATCAGTGGTATTCTGAAAGCAAATGATTGGTATTCATTACTTGTGATTGTGAATGTTACTCATTACGCTGCTTTATCCAGAACATAGTCATTGTTGAAATTGCTTCAGTTATATTTATTAATTCCTTCTTTGTATATACAATTGCCCTGTTTTGTGTTTTAGCTGCTTTAAATTGTGAAAGCTTAGGGAAGAATTAGTAAAAAAAATTACATAATTTAAAATTTAGCGCTTAGTAATAATACATTATTTATTAAGGGTGATGAGGAGAAAACTACTAAAGAGAGGCTATTTCGAAGTCTAAGGCCGAAGGAATTTACAATTATTTTTTTGTACTCAAGAGGCAGTACTATTTGACAGAAGACTTGAGTAAAGACAATGATGACGCGATATGTAACTGAGCGTACGTGAGTAGTGCAGCTACATCTCAACTCACTGAGATTTTCCTTGAGGGTATAAAGCACTATCACAGCTGTGCTTGAGCAAAGTGGTAAAATAATAGAACTTAGACAAGGTGTGAAAAGGGGTCAGTTCCTGACGTCTACTAGCGCCGCCAATTGATATTTTTATTTTCCTCTTTGTGCGAAGCGAATTTTGAAAATTGTGCTGCTGGAGAAATATGCAACCAGTTATAAGCTATTTTATGAACGTTTGGTACTGTTTCTAGGATAAAACTGTGAGTTGTAGATAGCACTTCTGCTAAAAGTGGCCGTTTTTAGCAGATATGCTATCTACAACTCGCAGTTTTATCCCAGAAACATAACAATACATTCTTAATATAGCTTATAACTGGTTATATATTTCTGTAGACGCACATTTTTGAAATTTGTTTTGCACAAAGAGGAAAATCAAATATCAAATGGCGGCGCTAGTTAGCAAGGGTAACGCTCTTAAGGATTATTTCTATCGAAAAAAAGTTTATTAATTGTGTTTTCACGTTTTTCAGGGTTTGAACCATATCCCGAAAAGCAGTCATTTAATTTTAGTCGGATCTACTCTAAGGATCTGGAGAAACCTTGGCCAAAAAAAAATTAAATTTAGGTAGTATAGCCTACCTAATGTGCGCATAGTTCATGTTTTGAAAAGACGTTGTTATAGATACTTGATAAAATAGGCGCGTCATTACGTCCTGTGGGTTCTATAAACGCACGCTTTGCTTTGAAAAAAAAGTAATATTTACAAAGAAAAAGCCCGTGGGAATAATTAAGGTCTTAGCACCGGCATTGCCTGCACTGTTTACGAGTAAGTGTGATGAAATAGTAAATTGTATTTAAGGAGTGGTAAAGAGAAAATTGCTATCGAGATCCTATTCAGAAGCCTAAGGGCAAAGGCCAAACGCTTTCATGGCTCGAGTTTGTGATTTCCGTACCATCCGTGTTACACGCAATGTTTTTCATTACATTTGCGAGTAAATTAATAAAATTGTGAGATAAATAAATAAACTCACCAAAACAATTGAAATGGCAGGAACAGAAGTAGAGAAAACAACGCCACTGCTAAATGGCGCTAGATATCTAGAGAATTTATTAATTAAAAAGTTCTGGCTGAAGTTAAAATTTGTAATTGCATGCCCGCTTGTAATGTGCGCGTAGTTCATGTTTTGTTGCAGCTGCTTCTTCAGCTCTTATACATACATACTTGATAGAATATGCGCGTCATTACCGCCTGCGGGTTTTATGAACGCGCGCTTTGCGTGAGTAAAGTAAAATTTACTAAGAAAAAGGCCGCGGGAGTTAATTAAGGTTTCAGCACCTGCATTACCTGCACGTTATGACACTGTTTAAGAATAAGTGTGATAAAAAGTGTATAACAGAACAGGAATAGAAATTAGTGAAACGATAGTTGACGTTTATCTATTCTTAAAAGGAAATATGAAGGTTTCAAAAAACAGTATTTCATAACATTGACGATTAAAAAATGTTTGAAAAAACCAAATTTAAATAAAAAAAATACCATTTTGTAAATTGTACCGCAGTTAACGAACATTGAACCATTAGTATCAATTGTAAGTTCATCTATCACTGTCATAAAGGCTAATATTGTATCATGGGAGTGATAAATCAGAGAAGAAAGACGTTGATTGACTTGGTATGACTTTTATTAACTGACGTGAAAAATACATTTATCAAATTTACCTTTCACTAAGCAATATTATTAAGTGTGGCAGGTGGCTTAAAGACAGATAAAATACTTTTTACTTTTTAGTAGTTCGATCAAGTTACAGTTATAGTGCAACAAAATTTTCTGGCCCGGTGGTCAAACATCAAAACTACAGTCGCCATAATAATATGCTGTGAACTTACGCGACACTAGCGATAAAGACCGAGTAGTTTGTTGCACTGTAGTTATGTTTTAAGACTACAAAACAAATAAAGGAACAACATATTTTTCTTTTTTTTTAATAATAGTTATGTTTATTTTTATCCAAAGTTGATAATATTTAAACTCGTATTTGACATCCACGTAGGTGAAAAAAACTGAAATTGCTGTTACAATTACGAAACCACAGAACCGAAAACTCTTTTTAAAAATAATTTGAAACATTGAAATATATTTATAGCAAAAATATTAATAAAAGTAGGTAAGTATGTAATATTTCAATGTACGAGTTGGACGCAATCTACGGCCCGTAATGTTTACTAAATAAGTATTCACTAATAAGTTTATTTTGTTGGCAACTTAAAAGAGCATTGTTCAGATCTGGCTTGGCGTGGATAGTAAAAAAATAATAGATTCACAAATTATTTAATTTTATTCAGAAATTAGTAGTTCAAGTCTTTCGTATTATTAGTCTTTTAGGTTAAAAAACAGAATTAGTGAGTAATTAAATTGATATTTTAGTTTATAGGCATAGGGCTGCCACATGCATACGAAATAATCGATATTATGTCGCGATGTTAGATGGCGCTCTCTTTTATAAGGCATCTTATTGTTTGCTTGGTAGACCGTCGAATTTACGCAATAATCGATATAACTACGTGTGTTTGGTCATAGTTAAATACCTAATGAAGTTGGGAAGTTTTTTTTTTAGATTTCTAACGAACGAGTTCAATTTTCATTATTTGCTTACAAATAATCGGTTCCATAAAAAAAACGTTTTTTCGATTTTCTCTTTCCAAAGACAAGAAAGCCTTATTTCCATTCAATCATTCAGCTTAACTCTTGCTTGCCGAAGGTGCTATGTGTTTCTTGGAATTAAATAAAAATACAATCATGTTATGGAGATAATATAAGAAATTATTTTCCGTATTTAATTAAAGTGTGTAGAGAAAGGGACAGCGATCTTTAACAAAAATCATTTCGGTCATTCGGTCGACAGCTGTCTTTTGTAAGAGGCTAAAATTCAAATAAGCAAAAAGGTATAATTCATTATTTAGTTCCAATTTAGTAACCAAATAGGTGCGAGGAAAATATCATACAAAATTGTTTTAAAAATAAGTTGAAGGTAAGGTAAGGTTAAGTCGTTATGTTATTCTACTGGAGTATAAGCAATCAGCAACCAATATTAATATCCACACTTACATTTTTCATAGTTTTTATTTAAAAAAAATTTATTCTGAAAAATTTAATGAGGGGCTCTAAATCAAATATATTGCGATATACACATTCGAAAGGGTCTGCATTACTGGAAATATAATATATATTTTTTTACCCTTAAATTTGTCCACTTCCGTCCAAAACCCCTATACAAAATAAACAATGCCCTTTGGAATGTCTTAAAAAATAATATACCTACTGTTTAAAAATAAATAGCTTTAAAAGTAATTTATTGTGCCACTTACTACTTTACTTTAAATATTTAAATGACAGATGAAAAAATTATCGTCATGGACTTCAGTATTAAAACGGTAAATATAAAGTTGTATTGTGACTTTTTTATGCTGACCAAGCAAATTTTGCTGATGTTGTTTTTATATTTTGTTATAACTACATAACTATTATAAATTATCTTATTCCTCGTCTATATATCCTAGAGGAGCACCAGACATATGTTAATAAGGTTCAAAAACACTGTGGAAATTATATCTACTTTGCCATATAAATAGCGAATGCTTTAGATTTGTGCATAGGATTACAAAGACTTTGTCGGCCGCAAAGCCCCTTACCGGTGTTGGTCAGAAACGCTGGACTTAGTGAAAATACAAGCTTAACCCATTAGTGCATAACGTTCGATTAATTGGACGCCAAATAAATTGTTATTTTAGGAGTTATGTATATTTTACTCAAGGATTATCCTTTTAAAACAGTAGTTTAATATATTTTCAAACGTAGCAACACTGTTGTCATAAAATGCATTAAAGCGCATGCGCGTCAGCTGTCAATGCGCAAAATGGCGGCACGCGGTCAAAATTTTTCGCGGCGAAGGTAAGATATAATTGTGTTTTTATTGTATTTTGTTTAGTGTAATGGGTAAAAATCGGATATTTTGATTGCTAAACTATTAGACTATTTATTTTCAATATAATTTTTACGCAGCCACTGTTATTTTGAATACTATGCTTGCGAATTTTGTACTGTCCGATATATCGCACGCTATGGACGGCATGTGGTGTTTTGTTGAATTGTTATAAGTTGCAAGTTCATGAAATATTATCTGCTTTGGAGTGTGAGGGAGTATGACAGTTATACAGAAAATATAATTCACGTTGAGCCACCTATTAAGAATGCCGATCAGGTCACTGACGAAGACAGTGACAAATCCGATGAGGAGAGGAGCATTGTGCGAACCTAAATCACTTAGGACGAAGACTGCTGCAAGCTAGCTGCGAATTGCGACGTTTGCATTTTTTACTCCATCAACGTCTACAGATTTCGGTTCAAATACGCAACGATCGTCGAATGATAATGCTTTATTAAGTAGCGATAGTGAAGACGAGCAGCCCCTTTCTACTTTCATTTCCCATAACAAGTCTTCAAGGTCTGCACCCCCAGCTAAAAAGAAAAAATCTATAAATTGGAAAAAAGAGGAACCCACTTATATTTGTACTGAATATTGTTTACAGCCACCATCAGATGAAAATAAAACATGTCAAAATCCTCTGGAATACTTCAAATTATTTTTTCACAATGATCTTATCAAGCATATAGTCAAACAAACAAACCTGTACGCTTTGTAAAAAAATAAACCTTTGATGGCAACGGAAGACGAGATCTATGTTATTTTAGGAGCAATGCTATTGTCAGGCTACGTCAAGTAGTCAAAAAACGATTGTATTTTTGCAAAGATAAATAACGTGCCTACAATTCTACAAAATAGCATTAGACGCAATTGGTTTGAATTGACTCTTCAACATGTGCATTTGAACGACAACAGTGAGTTTGGTGAATCTACAGATAGATTGCATAAATAACGTCCTATTATTGAAAGCCTAGGTGAATCATTTCAAAAACACTACGAAATGGATGAGCACTATAGCGTAGATGAAAGTATGATCCCGTATTACGGAAAACACTACGCTAAACAGTTCATCCGTGGAAAGCCAATTAGGTTTGGTTTCAAAACTGGGCAATGTGTGCAAGTACCGGATATATGGTAGTAGGTGGCGATGTTGTTCTCAGCCTAATAACGTTGAGCAAACTTCCGCCTAACAGTGGCATAAAATTGTTTTTCGACAATTATTTTACATCTTTGAGCCTGATGAGACACCTGAAGGAGCTCGGCTATTATGCTACAGGGACCTTGAGAGCTAATCGCACTGAGAACTACACGGTCAAAGACGTAAAACTATTCAAGAAGGAGGCGCGAGGTCATTACGATTACCGACTAGCTGATGATGTCTTCTTATTTCGGTGGAATGATAACAATGTTGTCTTAGTAGCCACTAACTTTAAAAATCTTGCAATTACATCTGCAACCCGCTGGTCAAACGAAAAAAAAGCCAAAGTGGAAGTCTCTCAGCCATCACTTATTTCAAACTACAATAAGTATATGGGTGGAGTAGACAAATGCGACCAGGCTGTGGCAAATTTACGAACTCGGATGCGTATAAAGAAGTGGTGGTGGCCCATATTTGCATATTTAGTAGACGTTTCGGTAGTAAACGCCTGAGTACTTGCTCGGAAGAATGGCTGCACAAGAGACACTGAGTCCTTATTCGTTTTTAGACGCTTCATAGCAAGAAGCTTACTTACACATGGCACACCGCCACATCAAGGTTGCAAGCCAGCAAAACCATTATCTACAATGAGATACGACGGTAAAGAACATTGGCTGGTCCCAATAAATACTGAACGTAGGTGTGCAAACCAATGTGGAGGGTAAAGTAAATTTCTGTGTCAGAAATGTGATGTAGGCCTTCACCCGAAATGTCACATGGCATTCCACATTGTAAATTAAAATATGTTTATTTTCTGTTGCTTTTTATAATAAATTTCTTCATCAAATCCGTACTTCTATTTTAACCTTTTTTAACATCAATTGTGTCCGCCACGCATGACGTCTGATTTATCGAAAAATCTAAACTTTCACATGAACTAAATATTTTATGTCATTTAATCATCAAAGACACTCAAAATGATAATATATTATAGTGTACATAATGAAAAAGGCGTTAATAAACTTTATGCACTAATGGGTTAATTCAACAGTAACCTTACCTGGCAGCCTTGAAGAAAATTATTAATTTATTTATCTTATCTTTACTATACTTGAAAAGTCATTATGAAACATTGACAGTTTGGAAAAAATCCTAATCGAATTGATATAATAATATACAAGATTATAGATATATAGAAACAATATGATAAAAATAATATACCAAATAAAAGAAAAAGTTGGTGAAAAAGTAAAAACCCCGGGTGAAATGTATTCCGCCTTTGATTTTTTAGCCAAATACGTATTTATGATGATACTTTAATAAAAAAAAAATAGCGTGTTTTCCTCAATTAGTGATAATAAAATAAATAAATGTACTATTCTTATTTATAAGTTACCTACACTTATCTCTTTTCTTATAGAGGGTGATAAAAAGTAAGAGAGTATCACTCTGTCGCAAAATTATTTTACCTCGTGCGCCGTCCTTTGAATCCTTCGTTGCACTCCGGATTCTTCCTTAGAATCCATCGCTTTGCTCGGGATTCTACTCTAGAATCATTTGCTCCACTCTGGATTGAAAATAGCGCCTTCGCCGTAAAAATATTATTTTGATCCCTTGTGATACAATCTACTATTATTCGTAAGACGTAAATGTACACGGACGATACTGCAAACATTTATAATTCACTACGTGCACGACAACCTTAGTATTCTAATTTATTATATGTAAATAATATGACGTACATAGGTAGTAAAATTGTATCAATCCAATTATAAAATGAAAAAAGGATCTATTATTTCATTTTTTTCAAACAATCCTTAGTAATGCAACTATGTCTGTCTGTCTTCGTACTTGCCGTCAATTAGCAAAAATGTTTCAGTTGCTTAAAGCAGCTCAGTTTCGTCACTATTAAAATCTTTCCTCTCCTTGGAAAGGAAATATTAAAAATATAAATATTAAAAATGTAAAATCATTTTATGTTGTTTTTAGAACAAATATATATGTTACAGTTGCAGTAAGCATATCTGTTAAATCGGTTTGTAGCAGAAATACGACTACAATTTACCTAAAAATATCTTATAATAGTGCTGGTGTTATATAACACTTATTTCTTATTAAAAATAATTTTGTTTTTAAAAAGGAATGAATTAAATGCGAATGCGTTTTAAAGGGTTGCCAACCGGCGAGAACTCCTGGCTGACGTTGCAAGCGTCCAAAGGCTACAGGTGCCCGCTTAACATCAGGCAAACCGTCTGTAAAATTAATTTTAGTAAAAAACAAGTAAAATGATATCGATCTGATGTCGATAATCAGATGTCATCCCCCCGACCGAACTCAGTACGGTCGCAAAACTATCGTTATGCGGCCTCGGCACGTACTAACGGCCCCAGATGACGATCTCGCTGTCCGGACAGCGAAATCAGTCTCTACGACCTCCCTTAATAGGGCCTCCCCCCTGTTAGGCGACGACGTCCCCGGGTTCGTTGGCACCCGCAAGGATACACGAGGTATCAAAGAGTGCCGGGGCGCTTCTCGCCCCCACTCAATCGCAACCGCACCCGCACAACGGGGAACAACTCCCCTCCTGGCGGTGACTCGCTTTCGGGTTCGAGACTCACGCCGGTTGAAGGGACGCCCCCGAGAGCGACAACCCAAGCTGAGGCTCCCTCCGCGGGGAGCCCTTGAGCGTTGGGCGCTATATGGGCTCAGGCTTTTTCAAAGTCTCGCCCCAAAAAGCCCGGCGAAGCAGTAATGGCAACAGCCGACTGCATAGTCAGTCAGACAAAAAAAAAATCAGATAGCGAATAAGGTTGTGAATCATCCCCTTGATCAATTTTCTGAACACTGTATTGTTCTGTATTTGAGAGTTTGAGTCCCTAACATTATATATATAAGATTCCTTATGAAGTTGGCAAGTTGGACACAGCCATAACTAAGCAAATCAAAGTTTGTGGAAAGGCCTTTCGTGAAGCCAAACTGTTACCAAGTAGGTACATAAGTTATTAGTACAAAAATAGCTCAACATCTAACTATGCCTTTCTATATTTTTTAGTACTTATTGGTTATATATAAATTAATCAAAAATCATTAGGCTCTGTTTAACTTTGGAAAAGGCATATCTTTGATATTTTTCATTTCATTAGTATAATTAAAATATATTTAATATCGAAATATTGGGATTCATATCGAATAGATTTTTTCTAAGCTTTTTAGTATGTGAGTACTTAAAAAGCCTTGACATTTCAAATTATGGTTGGGTTAGCTATTACGCAGATCTAACGACACAACTACAAACGACTCTATTCGTATATCACTCTAACGTCTCCCTCAACGTCTTTCCTCTTGGCAGTTATTTCCTGAACCGTAGTAATTGAACTTTTTACTGAAATACGAAAATCGTAAAGTTATTTACTTAAGAGTATCCAATTTTTTTTAATGTTCGTAACGATGTAATAGTCTTTAAGATTACCAATAATAATAAAAGTACAGAAATACCCATGAAAAAATTTTTGTAAGTGACACAAATGAATTCTGTTTTCATTGCTTTGACTGTTTTTAGGGTGTTCTAAATATAAAAAACTTGACTATTATAGTTTTATCATTTTCCTCCTTCTATACCTGTACAGTCTTGTAATTTTGCCATTTTTCGTCGATTCTAAACACTCCTCCCATTTGTAACTACAATCACAAATTATACAAATCCAAAAAAACTTTATAATAATTTTAACGAAAATTGTTTGAATTAAAAACAGAAGTCATTAAGTAAATAACTTAGTAAATAAATGCCTAAAGGTACAACACTTATTTGGCAATTTCATTTTCAATTTGAAATTGAAAGTAAAATGGTACTCAGATAACTATTTAGATATAATATTTATACTGGAATGTGATCGTAATGATTTGAAAGCCACTTTTGTGATGCCACCTAGTGTCAGGGCAGAGTAGAAAGAATTGAACACTTAGTCTCGAAATCTGTATTTAGTTCAAAAACACCCACCAAAAACATTTTCATGTAAAATGTTGCCAAGATGGGGCTCGCACTGTCAAAAAGTTATCAGATCTCATGTAGAGACAAGCTTCTAACTTTATGTACCTTTACAAACTCTACACCTTACTTACTGCTCATTAACTTTCTGTTATACAATAGATCTTGTAGTAACGAAACAGTCAAGTTAGAAGGGCGTGTAAAATTAGAAGCTTGGCTCTACATGAGATTTGATAACTTTTTGACAGGCCCATGACCAGCATGACTCGTCTTGGCAAAATTTTACATGAAAATGTTTTTGAACTAAATACAGATTTCGATTAGATTAATATTAAAAAAAAAATAACATGCCTTGTGTAAAACTGAATTGTACTGTAAATAGATTTAGAAGTAATTTATATATTCTATATATATTAATTGATTATAGCACCACTTAAGTACCGTTATAAGTACTTTGAACAAGTGTCTACGATTATCAGCAAAGCCACAAAGTCTCATTTATCAACTTCCGTCTGAGTGAGCATTTCCTCCTCCATTGTTACTTGTAGTTTGACTTCCACGGAACTTTATGGCACTACATAAATAGAATTGTAGACACTAAACATTTATATTGAATAACGACATAAAAGACGCCCACAACAAGGAATGTCAAAGAGTTCTTACTATGAATAAGAAATTAAGAAATGCTCTTACAATGTTGATCTATAAGTAAGTACAACCTATTGAGTGATGATTATTTTACAAATTATGTTCAACAGATTTTTTAATTTTTTTTACATCAGTATATTTGTTTCATTGGTTAATAAAAATGTATACGCTGACACATTGTTATGTTATTAGATACCCATATGTAACGTCTTGTTTTTGTTTATTAAATAAGCTATTGCCAAAGAAACGTTATTTCTATGTATATAATGAGGCTGAATATTTCTCGAGCTTCTTTGGAACTGTTACAACAAGATCCTTAACATTTTTTAGCTTGATTTATAACCATGGATGAAACTTGGCTTAACCATTATGATCAAGAACCAAAATTATAGAGACCACCATATCTAACCACTAAGAAATTTAAGGCGAGTCGTTTGGCTGGAAAGATTATTGGCTTTTTTCTGGGAAATTAAAGGGGTGGCCATGATTGAACATCTCGACCATGGAGCTACTGTTGCTGGCTCTTTGTATGCACAATTAAAAACTGTATAGCAAAATTCGTGCAAATCGGCGAGGCAAACTAGCAAAAATTGTTTCCTTCCATCAGGATGCCCCGACTCACAAGTCTACCGTTACTGTGGCTGCAATTTGAAAAGCTGGCTTCGAAATACTTGAACATCCCCCATGTACCCGACCTTGCTCCTAATGATTTCTAACTATTTCCAAGGTTAAAGGATTATTTGAAAGGACAGAGATTTGAAGTTTATGAAGCCGTTGTCGCTGCAGTACAGGATTTTTGAGGTGTGCAAAATAAGGACTTTTTTAAGAAAGGGTTTTTAAATCTATAAAAAAGATATTGAAAGTGTATTATGCTAAAAAACGACTATCATCGTTATCGTTAATCCGTCAATATAACCAATCTTTCAGATGGCGATCGCGGCGGGCTCAAATCCTTGAACCACACACTGAACATTTTAGACCCCCCTCAGGGCCCCTGATTCCTTTTTCCTATTCGCGAATCTGTATAAGGATGTCCGAGGGAATTGACATGTTGACGATTATACACTAAAGGCAGATGGCTGTGATTGAACAATTTGACAGTCAATAAATGCATTGATATATGTTATATTAAAATATTACAAAAATACACCTGCATTTTTTTGCGTCCCTATACCAACCCTTTTTTACCCTTTACTTTATATCAATATTATTAAATGCCTTGCAATTTTATATTTTGAGTAATCGGGTCGTCGATTCCCCGAGAATACGAGATCCGTGTACACTAGACTTTTTCAAAATAAGCTTCTAGTACGCTTTTATGTGCACCACCTAATTATTACATGGTTGTTTTTAAGTTTTTAATGGTAGATAATGCCACTAGGCATTTAATTCACCCTTTTTTCACCGTTGTCCAAAAAAGTTTTTTAAATTATTCAATAAATAAATTAGTGCTCTATTTGACATCAAATAATATATAACGACCAATCTCTGAAGCAAAAATTACACTAGGAGCGATGATATCTTTTTTGATATTAACTCAAGTACAGAAAGTACGCAATTTGAATAAGCATCATTCAAAGGTATCTAAGCACGCTATACCACTATAAAAGAACGAACTTGTAGAACGACCATTAAGTCCCTTATAAGTTTATACCAAAGTGCCTAGTAATCTGATGCAATAAAAAGGTATAGTGGTAGTTTCACCTTTCTGTGTAAGTCATGCCGATTTATATGTACAAAGCGGAACAATCTTTTATGGATATGATAACTTATGTCACTTTAAAGTAATTGATTTCTTTTAATTTATCTCAATAGGGCAAAGCTAATTAGGACAATACAAAAATACAAAATTATAATATGACTAATTTAAATAAATAACAATAGGCGATGGCGACTATGGATACTAGACAACGGATACAACAATACATATATATATATGAAACGATATTGACCATTTTCGTTACATATTTTTGTAAATACCTATATATTATACAAAGGAAACACCCAGTCTTAATACAAAAATTATTATTCATAACATTTATATTTATCTTGCGCGGGAATACAACCCACGCCCCTCAATTCAGCAGTCGGGTTATTTCCCGACCGATCCACGGAGCTGTAACGCAGGAGATATCCTGCTACGGGGTAGCTCGTGGCCCAGTCACATTTGTCTATCAGAAACAATAACCGAAGTAAAACAATCCCTTTGCGGTGTACTATGGATTAAGCCTCCTTCTCCAAGAAGAACCATGTGACTGCAGTGGGGCATACAATGGCTGAGGTAAACCTGCTACTAAACTAAGTACATTAATTATTATTTTTGTTGAGATTTTACTTATGAAGCTGCCCGGAACGTAAATGAATAAAATAAATCGCGATCCAAAATGATTATGTAATGTCAAATATGATCTAATGAGAATATAAATATTAAGAATCCATTTTTTCGTTGATTAGTGTGTGTGATACATTATATAATTTTAAGTGGCCTTACTGTCATAACAAATAAATAATTAAAATCGTAAATAGTAGACGGAATATTTTGACAAAAACATAAACAACACACAAGAGCAAAATAAAAAAAAACTTGTATGAGGACACCCCTTGGGTCACTACTTCAATTCTTACTTTTAAATAAAAGTATTTTTTTATTATTTGCTTGAAAACCGCCACAATAACACGTAGGTTGTTTAAAATATTCAGCATTCTTCTTATAACGATTCAAAAGATAGAACCCTTTAAAAGTGTGACAGATAGAAATAGCGTATAACTTAAGTAATTGTAACAGGGTTCTGTTGGCACCCTTTGTGAATCTTAAAAAAGAATAAAAATTTATCAAATAGCATGTTTGCTCCGGGTTTAACTGTTCTAACTCCATTTATTTACAATTTTCCCAAACTTCATTAACTCCTCGGCGTATGTGTATTGTGTATGTGTTTCAGACAGATTCAATTAAAAGCGCACATTTGTTTGAACAATTTCACAATCACAATTTGGAAACAAATTTAATTTATAACTTTAACGAATAAAGTAATATAAATTTATTATTTGCTGGGTTGCACCAAATAACTATAATGATAACAAAAGGCTGACGGCTTGTCAAATACTCGGTTAAGCAAAAAATGGAGTGCACCATCTTACAATTGTCAAATTACGTCATAACTATAATGTTAACAATAACAAGCCGAAAATGACTGGTTAAAGTTAAAGTTACAATTGACAAGCCGCTAAATGATCATAAAATGAGGTTATTTATGTGCAATACAACATATTTGAATTACCTGGTGTTTTGAATATTATGTAGCATTGCGGTAATTTCTTACTTCTCTGCACCACGTCCTTTTTGCGTAAAAATGATTTTAATGGATGAAGATGCATCCCCTTATACCCAAATGGAATGCAGAAGTCGGCGGGCAAATTTTTTTTTGGTATGGATTTTTTGAAAAAAAAAATTTTTAAGCGAAACGTCATGTACCAGCACTGAAATCAGATGGCCAATATCAAAGTAGAAAACATCAATCATAAGGGAAGTAAACATCCTGAAAAGAGTAAGATAAGACTGTATCCTGTCTTCATTCGCTGTTCAAGAAGCTTTTAATGGCGCTAAAACTGGCATTAAAATGAACGGAACAGTAATTATCAATCTCCGATATGCTGATGACACCGTTATTCTTGCACATTCAATAGAAGATTTGCAGCAGTTACTAGATTTCCTAAATACCGTAGTGGAAGATTACGGTCAGAAAATGAATACTGCCAAGGCTAAGTACATGATAATAAGCAAGAATACGCCTGTACCAAAAGCACTAAACTTAGGTTAACTTAAAAGTTTCAATTTTATTTTAAAGAATTGAAACTTTTTAAGTTTGGGGTGGCTCACTTAACGAAAAATGGGATCCAGAGAAAAAAATACGTATCAGAACTGAGATAGCCAGAAGTTCTTTATGAAAATAAAAAAAAAATACAAGCAGAGATATAAATTTAAAACTAAGATGGCGAATGGTTCACCATTTCTTGGAAAGCCATTTGTCCTCTAGGGGTAGAGGACAAAATAGGGGATCAAAATTTGTAAGAAAATTCAAATATTTTTGTAGGTAAAACCAAGATCATTTTTTAGAAAGTCTACGCGAACGATCTCGTGGGAATAAGGTAGTATTATTTATTATAGCTAGAGGAGACCTTTAGTACGTTTAGATTGTAGAATGAGCTCCCAGTATAGATTTTACATAGTTTTATAGTATAGATTTTACTAGGTACTACACCAAGGAACTCTTCAGGAACTGACTAATTGGTTTTTAAAGGCCGGGAAACGTCCAAACGGCAACCATTTAGTCCACAAAGAGAATGTCCACGTTTCTCCATTTCTTAATAAAAAATTAAAACAAAGATTCCTTATGAGAATAAAGATCTTTAAAACACATTCATTAGATTAGTTATAACAAAGTGCGAATTAGGCACCTAAAACAACTCATTAAATTGACAAGGGTTTCATATTAGACCCTTATTAAACTCGGAGACAAAGAGGCACGTCCTAAAGACATGTCCGCTCCACTTCCGCCACGGTACAGGTGAAAGCTACTACATTCTATTTACTTCGCTCACTATTTTTCATTATATTCTTCTAGTTAGAGTTAGTACCTTCTTTAGAGCACACAAAAAAATCAGTGCATTTATACAAGCTATAAGTATATACATATTACAATTTTGTTTATTAGTTTCATTTTTAATTATTTGGTGGTCCCAAAGAGAATTGGTAAGTATCTACCCAAGGAAAGCAGAGTTAGTTTGAAAATGTGATGTAAAATTTGTCTTAGTCTATTGAAGATGACCTAATTAAGTCAGTAAGTTTTGATTTTTATTGTTTATATTGCAACTGAAGCTCAAAATATATAACAGATAATTTGATTAAAGACTGAGTTCAAATATTGACTAATAAGTTATCTTATTTTAGTCGAATGTTAAAAACATAGTCTAATTTATCTTGCACTATATATTATATGGCACAAGAAAAAAAAATGTTTTTTAGTGTAATATTAGTAACTTGAATTTGCGAAATACATTTTTCATGTGCACATTTTACCGACTGTTTTTTTGTAAAATTTATATAGTGGTCAACTATATCAAAAAACAAAACTTTGTGTGAGCCCTTTCCCTTGGTTTAGATTCTGATTAGGTAACCGCGATTCTTATTTATTGTTAGAAACTCTAGCTTTCCTAAAAATTTTATCCTTTCACAAATGGTCAGTTTTTTTTTTAGCTTTTAGGGTTTGCACATCAATTACTGTATATTTAAAGTTTTTATGTAGTATTATTAGTAAAATAAAATAAAAAACACTAAATAAAGCAGTGTCTTTGTGTGTATCCTAATTTTTTACCTGTTGATTTTCTTGTCGAATACTTTTCCGTAACAACACAGTATATTCAGTGGCAATGTCATCAACATTATACATTCCTATTACGCTTAAGATAGCGGACTCTATCTTAAAAAGGGTAACAGGTACAAAGGTGTAATAGACAGACAAACTGACAGCGTAAGCTTATTAATAGTACTTTACGTACGGAACTCTAAAAAAGTAATGTAAGTCATAAT
Organism: Apoda limacodes; assembly: GCA_946406115.1. Lineage (NCBI taxonomy): Eukaryota > Metazoa > Arthropoda > Insecta > Lepidoptera > Limacodidae > Apoda > Apoda limacodes. The sequence continues at coordinate 26,882,398 of OX291542.1, read as the reverse complement.
TATCTTTGAAACAAATAATTTTCAATGATTTGCATCACTACGCCGGCCGCCGCCGAATTCGGTCGGAACAGAAATAACAGAAAATAAATGAAATTATTAAGTTAGCGGAAGCCCAGGACCCTCAACATCCATCCAACAAGCAATTTGATTACCTCATTATGAAGGCGCGCGCGTGTTTTCGATTGAATTTTAAAGTACCAGTCAGTGTTGATTTACTTAAGAGGGCAGTGAAGCTTAACATTTGTATAAAATTATTATTTGTATTGAAATGTTATAAATATTTTCAATTGTGTACAAAATTTATTTTAAAGTAAAACGTACAGCCCTAGTTTTCCATAATATCTACAACATTTAAAAAATCGTAAATATCTGACTAGGTCATATGAATGAACGTTTATTCATATTCATACGGTTAAAGAAAATTGCAGCTTTATTGCCCTCTTAAGTTACTACGTTTTTTAATGTCTATAGTATCTATTGAATCAAAAAAAAATAAGAGTTTAAAAAAAATTGTTTTGGTTTGAAAGCTGCAAAGCTTATTACTCTGCCACTTTAAGGCCTGTGTGTGTTTTCACATTTTGTATTAGTTATTATTAATTTTTCAACATACACTTTATCCAGCGTTTATCTAGCTTTTTGACACCTTCAATATAATGTCCTGTTTTAAAAGGTTCCAAATATAAAAACCACCGTAAAAGTTAAATCATCATTTAATAAAAATAAATAAAAAACTAGGCCAAGACATACAAATATAGCAGGTGGAAGGAAAAAAAAATTGCATTTTGATTTAGAAAAGTCTTTTTTATATACCAATAAAGTCGCAAACATGCTTGCGGTTATCGCAGCCTATGGAATACGAGGATATAGTTAGGAAAAGTTGCCTAGCGCCACCAGTATTCTAAACAAAATCAACTTATAGTACCCTGCCAAGACTCTAAATTTTAATGAATGTGTAATTTTAGGGTATTTTGCTGCTTTTTAATAATAAATATATAATTAAGAAATATCTTTTTTATTCAAAGATATATACAAATACAAATAATTTGGTATGTGATTGCGTTCACATTATTCAATTTATAACGCGTTTCGACAAAATGGTGGGTTGTGGAAGGGAAAGGAAATTTCACACAATCAATCTCGTGTTCTCTGGAGGTTCACAGTCAGTATCTCAGTCACTACCAGACCTACCTACCTACCTATCTAGTGGGATATAGGACCTATTGTAGTTCGATGCGTAACAGGGGCCTTCCGAGCCTCTCGCCGCGAGGCAGCTCTCTCACGCAGGTCGAAGGAGGCTCCGCCTAGGCAGCATGACAAACGAGCGTCGTCCTTGCGGCACAGGAGTTGCTCCGTAGGCAACTTTTTATAACTATCCCAAAAAAAAAAATCGAAACAAAAATTGTTTTCATCGAATCAAATCAATTTATTTAAATCAGATACATGAACCATATTCTTGTTAGTAGTTCTTACAAACTTATTTTATACATTGGAATTATTCTTTACCGCACAGTCTAAATATTTACATGCATTACGAAATACTACATAGAAAATAGTCTTTTTTCTATAACTGAGGTCTTTTTCTTTAAAGTATTTGTATAATTTTGATGCACAGCCATTACATTTGTAAAAACGTTAAAAATATCATATAATACGTACTTTAACATCATTTTCCCTAAAATGGCACGACGTGAGCCAGCTGAATGTCCTCTCTGTTTAATTATGCGTGATCTCAATAAATTGAGCAAGCCTCAAGTGTGTCCTTCCCACTCATCACTCGGACCTCACGTCACCGTTAACAAGGAAGCCATTTGTCCCCACTTACGTTACTCGATGAGTAAAATAATCTTAATAGGCCTGTTTTACGTTAAGAACTTTACTGTTTTTATTGCCTTTTTTGTCAGTTACCCAGCATTTTATTTAATAATATTGCTGTTACATGGATCTATCTCTTTCTTTTGTTTTTGGCACGTCACACACTATTGAGTGACATTTTTACATCTGCCAAACCACACAGCGTGACATGATATGATATGATTAGTAATAACAGTCTAAATTTTATAAACACTACTGCTCCTCATGTATCCATACTAATATTATAAGTAACTCTGTCTGTCTGTCTGTTACCTCTTTACGCTTAAACCACTAAATAGATTAAAATAAAATTTTGGCTTGAGGTATTGTCTGAGTCCCGGGAAAGCATATAGGTTACTTGAAAACGTCAAGTGTGAGTCGGTTTCTTTTCTACGTGTAATTCTTTTGTACGTTTTTTTGTCACCTAACTCCACTTAAACGGCTAAAACGATTTGGGTTAAATTGTGTCTGAATATTTTAATGGGTTCTTGGTTGGTTTGAATTCACAAGTGAACCCGGTAGGTGGCGCTGCAGTCCGTGTGTCGCTGATCTTCTCCTAAACGGCAGGAATGATTTTCATGATATTTTTTGAGTACATATTAAATGTACAACAATGATTTAAACATTCGCTCCATTGAATGCGACTCCATTTTTATCATATCCCACAACTGCAATCGTCGTAAAATTTGTGGCTTGGTAACGACACATTACATAGAACGTAAAAAACGCATCTAAAGGGCTAGCTTAAAATCAAAACCCTTATAGGATCCCTTTGTTGTCCGTACACCCGCCCGCCCGCACTGCCTGCCTGCCTGCCTGCCCGCCTGCCTGCATCATAAAATTTGGCAAGAAGTAATGCAATGCCAATTTGTTGTTTTATCACGAAATATTATTTTATTTCGATTATTCGGTTTTTTTCTGTAATAATTAATTAATATTTTTTCTATTGAAATTGAATTCCCACACTGATTACCGAATTTAGGGCGGGTGAAACCGCGTGCAAAAGCTAATACACTTATAAATGTTACCTACCTGTAATAAATCTTACTTCTTACTAATCCTACCATAATAATATTATTTCTAAAAGCCTGTTCTATTTTGGTGGTACATAAAGTCTTAACATACGTTTCAGAGGCGTACATATATAAATGACAACCTGCAGGCTAAAATATACCTACTTATGTCCTATTTTTCTAAGGAAATTTAAGGCTATCTTGTTTCAATGGCCAGACTTGTGCCTCGATAGCTTAATTGGTAAAGAACTTACGCGGACTGTAAAGATTATTGAAGGTCCAGGCTCGAGGATAATCTTATGGCTGCATCTTTGCCATGAAAATATTTATTCAAATTTATGTTAGTATATAAATTGTCTGTGACATATCTGGTTGTACAAAAAAACTAAACAAACGCGTATGGGTAAAAGTCAGGATACCTACAGTAATTCTAAAAGTCCTCCACCTACTAACTTGACAGTATTAAACGACGTACGCACAAAAGGTTCAAACCATATATCAAACTAACGTCACTTCAATGTCTTCCTTTCACGCCGTTACAACTCTTGTGCGAATAGCAATGGTTTTGTGGTAGATCGTTTGCAAGGTACCTACAATAAAAAGACTTGTACCGAATTAGTATGGAGCTTGGTATATCATTTCCAAGTAATTTTTTGCAGCGTCAACTCTTGTATTAAGGAAAGCTTAGGGTAAAGAACCTAGCGAAATAATAAAAATAAATATTGAGCCCTGCATTAAAAATTTAAATTGACCTTCAAAAATATATGATTATTCATAGTCAATTATCAGCACAGGCCATAACATTATAAGCAAAAATAAGAAAAAAATAATAATATGTACATTTGAGCTATCAATTTTTTTATGGTATTGGGCACTGACCATCAGCCAAGAGATATTCGCTCCGTTTCGTAATTTAACGTTCCGTTCTACGTTAAAAATTGTTAACAATTTTCTGTGAATAACAGGTCCAAAAAAAACCGTTTTTATTTTAAAATTTCTAGATTTTAAGTGCTATTTAAAATTACTCAACTTATAAGCTGGTTAATTTTTAAAATTATTTTAGTACCAAAATGGAACAACTATTTTGTGCGACCTCGAACTTCTATTTAGGTTCTCCTGAATTTTGAGTGTGGTGTAAAATTGCCATAAAGGAGAATAGTAAGTCATAGTTTGGGAATACAATCTTTCGTATTTAGTATATGTGAAGTTGAAGTAAAAATACAATTTGGTAAAAAAGTAAAAATTAAAAAGGTGAAATTTGAAAAAAATTAAACTGTTTTAGTTTTTAACATGGGAGATATTCAACAAAATTTAATTTAATTATTTCTTTGACTAAATTCATTGTGAAAAAACATAGACATTAGCTATATTTTTAGAACTACATCTAAATAAATGGAGAAATCAAATTAAACAATATTCATTCAAGTAGGTTTCTGAAAACACTTTTGAATCGTCAAAATAATTTAAAAACTGTTGCTTTCTGCCAAAAAGTTCCGGCAAGTTCTATTAGTAATAATACTAACGGCGTAACGGGGAACTCCTCTCCAGTCGTTGACTCACCTTCGGGTTCGAGGCTCACACTGGACGAAGGGACGACCCCAAGAGCGATAACCCAAGCTGAGGAGCTTATCCCCCCGCGGGGAACCCTTGAGCGTTGGGCGCTATATGGGTTGAGACTCCTTAAGAGTCTCGCCCCAAAAAGCCCGGTGGTGCAGTAATGGCTGCATCATCCAACTGAATAGTCTGTTCAGAAAACAAAACAATTAAAAAGTATACAGGCTGTATTATAAAACTTAATAATACAAAGAAATTAGTAAACTACTAAAATCAATAAGTTAGTACCAAAAAGTAATTCATTATTTAATTGGTTTGCGAAGTATTTAGTATTTAAAGCATCAGGCTGACAACAAATTTTACTAGTACACTGCATCAGAAATATTTTTGTAAGATGACGACGTAAGTTCTTACTTTTACTAAGTGCTAGGAGAGTGAAGCGTGTCTTCTCCTAACTTCATTATAGCCTCGGCGTGACTCGCTACGGCCTGTTGAATTGCCTTTGTTGAACAATTTCCCTCTTGAAAGCTTCTGCTAATATTTTCCTTTAAGAGTTTTCTTGTAAAACAAGGCTAAGGAAAGTGCTTCTTGCATCTACTACGAAATTATGAAAGCTGCATTTATATTTTCGATTATGTTTTATCTTTGATAATGTTAGTTCATGAAACATTACACTATTATTATAATCTAATAATAATATTATAAATATTTTACTCAAGCAAAAATACATAAATTATTGTTTAGATAAATTGGCCGTTCTTCATTTTCTAAGGATTGTTTCATGTTGCGCGCGGATACCTAGCGTTAAAAGGCATGTCGTTGTAAAACATTGTAATATTTTTTTTTAATATTATTAGGTACTAGTTTTTTCCGGCGTCTCCGTCCACCCTAAATTTGGTTATCAGCGTGGGATACTTACGGCAACTCCTTGATTATACTAAATTGGTTTGTTATTGTATGCTTTGGCTGCAGCTATAGTCCTTTCAAGTGCAATTTTCATACTCCCACGGGAACTTTTTAGTATATTATCTATCTCTGTGCCAAATTTCATCCATTTCGTCAATGTCATTGAATTTTTCCAATTGAATTCAAATTTCATCTATTTCTTGTTCAAAAAATACGAAGTATGTGAAGGTTTCTTCTGGTTTTTGTAGTTTTCAGCTTGTAAGAAAGTAAAAAGCTTTCATGATTTTATTTCACCTACTTACTTTTTTGTAGAAACTAACCCAATTACAACTGATCAATTGGCTTTATTAAGGACTAATAAAAACCTGATGATAATAATTTTGGGCGTCGCTTCTTTGTCCACCTTTTACTATAGACGGAAACAATCTTAGCTATAACGCTGGAACTGAAACAAACACTGTAAAATATTGATAAAGCAGGATGAAACGCGTCATTTGGCAAAATACCTTTTTTCCGACGTTTCGGCTGGGTTACACCAGCCTAAGTCACGGGTAATCCCGTTTTATTATTTTTCAATTAGAAATGGAACGCGTAAATTTAAAAACTTATGTTGATGAAGCAGTATATGAAAATAGCAAGTCTTTTAACTGTGTCATAAAACAAATATTGTTTGAGAAGGAAGATTATGTAAGATGACGTCCAAAACTCTAAAACCTTCAAAAATTGCGTAAGCGGACGAGTAGGCACCAGCTACTTCTACAGTATAAATAAAAAAACAAAATTTTGTACGTTTGTTCAATTTTTAATTTTCGGAAATTACTGAGAGCTTATCTGTATGCAGACTTTAATTATATAAACCAAAAAACGCTTGCTCGCAATGATTGTAATTTTCAAACGTAAGGTTTAAGTCACTAAAGGATTAATTTAATACGTAACACCTGGGATTTTGTACATTCACATTTTCCTGAATTGCACGGATTACGACACGGATGATAATAACACTCTTTTCTTTAAGTATTATTTGTTTTCGGGGTGGGACGCTACTTACGTTAATGTGTTTAGCCTCTAAGTTCTGAGGCAAAATTTTCGAAATAGCTTTGTTTAGATTTTAATATACAGTTTTAGCTTATTTCTTATATATGACCTTTTTATTTTTATTTATTGTTTACTGAATAACATAATGATTTTGTAAATAATGGCTTTTTCCAGCCACGAAAACCTTCAGGACTTCTTTCATCCACTTATTCTTCCACATTTGATAATAAATAGGTACATGCTAACTGTGTTGTTATTTATAGTCCAAGAGGTAGAGTTGTTTTCTTCTACTATGTATAACATATAGTATACTAAAGCAAAAAGATTTTTTTTTACAACTTAATACATATTTCTTGTTACCACATATATCTTATCAACGTTTTCTGAAATAGTTTTTCAAAGCAACAGAGAGTTCATTTAGTTACCTAGGTAATATATATTCGTGAGTTCTTATCCCATACAGATTATTGTATTTAGATAAGCAGAATCTATTATTCTCTATTTCACATAGCATGGTTCGTGAGATACAAGAGTTTTTAACTACTGTGATTAAGTCGGTGACCACAATTAATGAAGTTATTGAGTATCTAGTTTTGAAGATATATATTATATTTTAATGATTACATATCTGATTCATGTAATTAAAGAAATACATTGCTACCCACCATTCTATGTGAAAGGGTATTTTCATAAGTTGTTATGCCGAGACTTTCCTTTTTACATGTTTGAATTCACATCTGTCTTCAGTATTTCAAGTTTCATTTTTTGTTTACTGGTAAAATTTTGCAATGTTCCAATAATACTATATAATTTTAAAATAAATTTGGACATAATACACAACGCCATCTGTTCCCAAACTAAGCAAAGTTTGTACTATGAATACCAGACAACGGATACATATACATATATATATTGTTTTTTGAAAATATTTAGAAAACATCCAGTCTCAAGCCAAACACAAATGGTCTCCACATTAATGTTTTGAACACAACACAACCCTTTGAATTAAGCAGTCTGGTTAATCACTGAGCCACGGAGCACTAAATTTGCTAGAACAAGATATGTTATATATTCTCAACAATTTAAAATGAACTTTATAATTATTAAACGCATATTTTACTAATAATTGCACGAAGTTCATTTCAAAGCTGGTTAATATGCAAGCTCCAAATAAATTGATTAAATATTAAATTAAAAGAAATTTCACAAATTCAATACGTGTTTGTGAAACTTGGTATATAATAACGACTGACAGTTTTTTTTTCTTAATTTCACAAAATGCGGAAATTTTATGTGATTAAACACAATATTCAAAAATACAAACTGTAATAAGCGTTGTATAAACAGTAAGAACCATTTCGACAATTTAATTAATCCAGGTAAAGTTAATAATTTCTACAGGTCTAACTAGCATAACTTCGAGAACTTAAGTGAGTTAGCGCTACGAATTGTTCTACTGTTGATAAATTGCTGCAGGCTCTGTTATTTTAAATCAAATACATTTAACTATATTGCTGGTAATTGCTTGTATCTTTAGGCTCTAGTATAAACCGCTCATTTTATATTGATAATATAGATTAATTTTAAATATTCGTTATAAAATACTACTTTATAAAGAAGTTCACGTCACTCATTAGCCTTCTTTGCTAGATTTTAATAATATAAGGGCAAAACGTTTTTAAATTTAAAAAAAATTATGTACCTATTCTTTTTATTACTTAGGTAATAATGTTATAACTCGAAATTCGGACGGAAGTTGACCTGAGCGGCCGTTCAATATCGTATAACCCAATTCCTATGAGTAATTTAAAAATATTTCTTAATTAATTGTGTAGAACTTACTATTAAATCGACCTAGATTAATTTATATTCTCTGATATGTCAAAGGTAGATTTCGAATTTAAATTGCAATTTTTAGTAAGTAAAGTACACGCTACTACTCTTTGAGGTAACTCTCACGCAACGCACTTGAAACCCGCCAGACCCTTAATTCATTTGTGCCATAGCTGACTGCAGAGATACAAAGATCCGTGGCGGACATTGTACCTTTGGCTCTTCTTCATGAAAATTCTTGTACCACACTCTTTCATAATTCAACCTACTTCTCACTTGTACCACTAAGAGCAGAATAGTAAATACATTGTTGTGCTTACTATTCTATACCAGTAACAGAAAGACAGCACAAAATTCTATATCGCCTAGTGTTACCTTTTAAACAAAAATTAAATTTTATGAATAATAAATATAAAAATATTTCTGCACATTCAACCCAGTAAAGGTATGCAACGGAGTACGATCGGGTACTGCCGCTACACTTCTACTTGTACTGTAAGGCTACGTTAAGGGTCACTGCTACAGTAGTTACTTATTTGAGTCTCATAGCGTGAGGCTACGTCATGGATCGTCTCTAAAATAGTCACTCCACGATAGTATCCGGTATGTGTAGCTGCTTCAATAGTCATTCTATTCACCCCACTACAGTTAGTGTTTAATGCAGGTGATCTGGTGCTAACGTTACACACCGACGAGTCTCGTAGCCTGAGGCTACGTCATAGGTCGCTGCTGAAATAGTCTCTAATTACCCCACTACAGTGGGTAGCTACACGCTACACGTCTATGAGTCTCGTAGCATGAAGGAAGCTACGGCATAGGTGACAGCATCAACAGTTAATCTACTCACCCAGATACAGTAGGTATCTGACGTAGGCTCTACGTCTATGGGTATCATAGCATAAGATTACTTCATAGGTCGCTGCTACAATAATCACTTTAGGTATCTGACGTAGACGATCGCTAGCTACGAGTCTCGTAGCGCGAGGCTACGTACTGAGTCGCTGCTATAATTGACAGGCATCCGATGAAGTCGATTGGTTGCTCCTGCTACATGTCTAAGAGTCTCGTAGCGTGAGGCGACGTCCTGGGTTTTTGCTCAATAGTCACTCTATTAACCTATTGCAGTAGGTATCCGACAGAAATGCAAATATCGAATATCGGCGTCGTTATCACTGCAAAAATAGTCACTTTGTTAACTTTCTGCAGTAGGTACCCGACGACGGCGATAGGTTGATTTTGCTACATGGCTAAGAGTTTTGCAGCGGTATGCTAGGCCATACATTCGCCATATATATATATATATATGGTGAAATCTTTCTCAAAAGTGTGACTTTTGTTACTTAAAAGTATAAAATGAATATATACGCAAAGACTCTATATTTAATAATAATAAACACTTTCTCTATTACATTCATTTTGGTATCATTAAAACTTCAGCATTTAACGAAGTTTAATTATAATTATCATTAATCGCTAATTCGACGTTGCTACGAACTTACAACAGGGAAATTTGAACGTCCTCCAATGTCAATTAAAACTAGTTAATTTGTAATGAAATTAAGATTATTTTTCTAGTATGTAAAGAAAAAAATGGATATCACTAACTTAAAATACTAATCCTGATATTATTAAAAATAATACTTTTTAAAATATCGCGCTTTGTACACATTATTTTTAATATATCTCGGATCTTACACGCGAACAAAAAAATTTTTTTGTTCTCGACGTTTCAGCCAGGTTCATCCATATTTATTTATCCATTTATAAACTTTGTTATTTACATAAAATGTCTTATTTGATTCCTGACGTTGTTTTAAAAGAGTCAAACATATTTTTCATCGTACTTACTCGTAAACAATGCCATGGTCGTGTAAAGCGGATGTTAAGACCTTTATTACTTCCACGGGCTTGTTCTTTGTAAATTTTACTGTTATAAAAGCAAAGCAGGCGTTCCGTGCATACGAACTGTCTATTCTATCACGTGAATATAAAATCTGTACTTTTCAAAATATGAACTACCCACCAGGCGAGCAATTACAAGTATTAACTTCAGCCAACACTTTTTTATTCAAAAATTCTCTAGATATCAAGCGCCATCTAGTGGTGGCCTTGTTTTCTCTACTTCTATTCTCGCCATTTCAATTGTGTTTTAGTGAGTTCATTAATTTAATCATCCAGCCTTACTTTTATTTATTTACTCGCAAATGTGATTAAAGACATTGTATGTAACATGGATGAGGCCTTAGATAGTTTAACTTAAATAGCCTCTTGTTATTAATTTTGTCCATACCACCCTTAATACTTACTACTCCATTTTCCTGTTATACAATTTAGATAAGATTTAATCAATGGGGCCTTATCCCTCATCTCCTCTTAACATATTAGAACCCATACACTACTCTTTACGTCATATACATGACTACCTTATTAGTGGTGAGTAGGAATTGAAGTCGAGGTTCATTCAATTTATTGTCATGTTCCATGAATCTGTTTCATACGTAAAGCAAGTCAAAATTAAGGAAAAACCAATTTGCTGAATTTGTAGTAAATTTATATTCATCTTATATGGCGATACTATTAAAGCAAGCTTTTTTATTATATTTTCGTCTCACTGACTCGGAAAGGCTCACTTTGTCGTTTAAAAACTGATTAAACCTACTTTATCCGATTGCGCGCAAAATTTTTTTTTAAAATTCTACAAAAAAATGAAAGCGTCCGGAATGTGGTTCGTCCTTTCTACTTAATACATTAGTGATCCGGTAATAACACATAAGTTCAATTTTTGATACTGTTGCATTAAAGATAATGTTTTGTTTAATGTTATTTTATAGATAATTTTTTGTTACATTATTAAATACAAGAATAAATAAGTTTTAAGAATAATTTTGTACTAAGAATTTTGAAATTGGCATGGTGCAAATTCGGAATAGACCTTAAAAAGATAAAGTAAATAAACATTTATTTGGAATTACGTAGAAGGTACATACATCATTTTGGTTGTTTTTACTATAAATATATTACTTTTGCTAAATAAAATAAACTTGTTAATTAAAAAAAACATGAGTCACTCCATCTGTGACGTAAAATATCTGTGTTTACCCGCAAAAAATAGGTGTGGACCTCTGAGCGTGCGATTTGACATGCAGATATACAAAAGTAGCTCAACCAATTTCAGAGACTTACAATGTTGTCATCTATACTTATTAAACTATTTAAAACATGTATACTTGTTCTATTCTTAAGTAATTAAACACTAATTATTGTTTTTCTTGTATCTTTTATACATTTTCCTCGCAATAGTGACAAGAAAAATTATGTGTTACGCACGGCTGGTTTTTTTTTGGTTTCTTGGTCACTTGCTTGCTCAGGATAAAATTTTTGAACACACCAATTTCCCAATAAGGTCCCTTCGCTTGCTTGGAATTCAATATAGGCACTTACGCCAAAGAGCAACCTTCCAGCGTTTCATAACAATATTTTTTGTCTGTATTCAGATACAGAGAGACATCAACTTAAACGAAGAAATAAAATAAATACTATTCAGACATTTGTCACCGCAGGGGTGGTCAGAGACGAAGTATGCCCATAATATTCGCGTTTTACCGATTGGATTTCCACAAAAGTGAGCCTATTGCCGTGCCTTAGCACAAACCAGAGTCAAGACAACTTTACAATCAACAAATAATAACAAAATTTGTTGCCTTTTACTGCAAATCGAACCCGGAACCTTTGAAATGGTCCTCTAAACTATAGTCCTGTAATTAAAAGTGTCAAGATAATATAAAAATAAAAAAGTTGTAGTCTTGAAGTTTATCTCAGAGATACCCTCGTCTGCATATTGTGCTGGTTGCCTTTTCGAGTAACAAATGTTGAATTTATATTTACAGCATTACCCCACAATAGAATACCGTATGGTATCAAACTATGAAAATAGCTGAAATATAATATTTTTGCAGTATCAAGATTGGCCAGCTGTCTGATTTTCTTGAATATATAATAATAAGCTAAGACTTTTGGATTGGTTATGAATATAGATTCCCATTGGAGTCTGAGTGTTATGTCCGAAAAGAGTATTGAATCAACAAGTTTTAATAACTCCCCATTAACATACTAATACTGGTGTGAGGTTAGGTAACGCAAAGGTCAATTGCCATACTTTATACAGGATTGGACTACCTTAAGTCTTTTAGTGATCTTATATTTTGCGCCTTGAGGAGTAAAACAAAACTAGACAGAAACTATTTTAAAAAAAGTATTGTTAAGTGTACAGATCATATGAGATTTAAGGTTACGTTTTTTTAGATGATTCATATTAATGAAATGAAATTACTTGTTACTATAAGGTTAACAATTATCTACCTTGCATCTGCACATGTAAATAAAGAATAAATTAACCAGGCGACGCGCGTGAAAAATCACACGTCGTTTGCACCATTGCTGGACAGTCTAATATCGTCCCAGAAGCTTCAAAAATGTTACAAAAGGAAACAAAAAAAGATATTTTACTTTTAACACTTTAAATTTTTAGGTATCATGCCAAAACCAAACCTTAAATTATATTATACACAGTTCGTCTGTTAAACTAAACTAAACTATTATTGTGTATAAATGAAAATTGAGTAATAGCTAGCTTTAAATGTAAATCGATAAGTAAGTTTACTGTCGCCGATTCTTATACTGAATTTAAAAATACAAGTATACAAATATAATACATGCAAGACAATACACACCCTTGTCTTTACCAAAGTAACAAAGGTAAATGAAACAGCTTATTATACTCCCAAGGGTTTCACATTAGGCTATTATTAAACTCGTGAGACAAAGGGGCACATAAGTGTCCTAACGACCTATTTGCTCCATTTCCGACAGTGAAGATGAAAGCCTATTATTGTACCTACTTCAAGCGCAATTCCATCTCACGGGCTATTTTGAAAATGTCAAGTAGTTTAAAAATGGTGGGTTGAGAATGTTTAATTTTGGTGAATAGTCATATAAGTCATGAATACTTTTTGTGTTCTTATTTTGAATATCATTTTTAATTCTTTTTCGAATATATAATGTTTTATTTCTAACCCCATATGCCCGTGAGATCTTTAATATCTCTTTGAGTTAAAAATTTACTATAAAGATTGCGAAAATTCTTAATTTGCTAAATTTTAGTTTTTTCTTTACATTTGGAGACCTGGGAAATCATTGCAACTATTTTCATATAATCAATAGATTCCCCTTCAACCGAAATCGGATTCAGAAATATTTATCAAACAACGACTCGTTTGTTTTCAATAAAACATATTATTTATATTATATTTTTTTTTTTTGGAAAATAATCCTTGATTTTAATTAAACTAAGTTGTGTTAGGTTTTTGTGGTTGCTAAATTCAAACATTTGTTACTACAATAGTATATAGTTATTATAATTTTGCTTTTCGCAAGTGTAACCGTTCCACTAACTTTTGGATTAGTAAAACCTAACAAATACATATTTACTATATAGGTAGTACTCAGCAGAGGCCAAGCTGTTGATAAATATTTGTATCCAGGACAAATCGTTTAGTCAGGTAAGCTAAACTTTAAGAAAGAAGTAAAACGACGTATCTGACTCGATTCAGGAAACTAAGCCCCATGTATTCTTATTCGAAATACCACTAAGTTGGCCTCTTAGCTAAGATTAAAGTCGCTCAGCGACCTATAACTAAGAGGAATCCTTGTAGTATACAAAAATTGTAATAAGGAAATATATAAAAAGCTACAGTGATCGATATAACTCAAAGAAATAAAATAACTTGTAGGAACCAAAGAACGATGGGGCAGTTCTAAGTTGAAACCAGTGGGCTTAAAGTAAGTTTTTGCGAGTTTCTAACTCTTCTATCGCGTTTGCGTGATAAATGTATAGTATAGAAATAACGAAAAAATGTGATAGTAGTGTAAAAATCTTGCAAAATCTCACCCTAAACACCTTGGGCGCACAATACGTAGTATGAGAGGACCGCCTAGTGTCTATAATTTGGGCCGCGGGAAGTTATTGAATGTAAGCAGTTCAGGCACGCAGTTCTAACTTCAATGGTGATCGTTTTTAAATATGTATGATATGTAAAACGACAGGCTTGCGTTTAGAATGAACGTCTATGATTTCTATTAAAAAATGAGTGTAGAGATTTTGTAGAGGTTTTGAGTATTAATTAATTTCTAGTGTGGTTATTCCATTTCCCTGTGCTATTTTTAAGTGGCAAAGTTTATCTGACGAGCGTTGTATCTCCTTTAATATAAATTTCAAAAGTTCGCTTGTCTTTTCAGGAATTAAGTTACGTTGTTACATCGCAGCTTAACAAGTCAAGGTTCAAAATTTATGCTTAACAAGTATCTTAAATTTCATAACATTAATCACCTTACTTTGTCTAACTTTTATTTGTTTTTAAAGGCCTTCAACGCTTACATTTTATATTGATATTAAAATATACCACCATGCCATCACGACAGTTATCTCAGAAGGGTTGGTCAGATATTATAACGAACTTTAATTCTTGCGGCAAACAGTTTACAATCCCCATAACATTCTCGTTTTGTCAATGGCATTCCGTTCCTGCAATGTGACTGGTGGCGAGCCTATGACTGTAACGGACACGAATCATAGTTAAAACATGCTTTAAAATGCACAAATTATAACAAATTAGTTTTCGCTAAAGAAAATCAAACCTGAAACTGCAAAAATATACAAACTATTTTAAGGGATCCTGAGCCAACTAGCATGAACGCTGTTTGAAATTATTATATCAGTGTTATAAAAGTAACATTAGGTAACTTTAGCAGCCATATTGTTTTGGTTCAACGTTAACGTCAGCAGTTAAACTAGGGTTGTAAGTACAAGACCAGCCGCGATGAAGTTTGCAACAAACTGTGGGTACCGGCCAACAATATTTTAACAGAATCAAATATAATTAAATAGAAATAATGAGCATGTATCTTTGTGTGTAACAGTGTTGTGTCTTAAATAAAGCATAGCATAGTTTAAATTTAAAAGTCAGGTTAAAACAGTTTTTTACCCTCCTTTTTTGGCCAATGTAAGATGGATTGTAGTTTGTTATTCGGTTGTTATAGCCAATCTAAAACTGCAACATAAGATAAAATTTAACATTATCAACAATAAAAATTGCTAGCAAATAATGACCCAGAGGGACACAATGTTATATCCTGAGGTGTCAAGTGGATGTTGAATGATGAGAGTTCCAGGATGCTTCCTGACTATGAATTATACTACGTACAGAAATGCTTTTCGCCTATGATTCATGATTTCCTCACGTTGTCATGTCGTAACATGTCTTGAATGGAAAGCCATACCATATTGTAATATTTCTCAGGTGATATTGTATAATACATATGGTAATACTTTAGAACTTCATTTAAGTCAATGCAAATAAATGTTTTCATAGCAAAGATGTACTCAAAATATTAACCTTGAACCAGGACTTGAACGCGCAATAAATCTTACAGTCCGAGTAACTCTTTTGTCTGGCCACTGATATCCTAAACGGATTGTTGCAGATTCAAGTCGTGGCTCGAGGTTAATTTTTTGACTGCATATTTGATGTGAAAATATTTATTTGCATTAATGATGTAGCCAAAGATATGGCACGTATTATTATATATTCTTCAAAAAACCCTAACCTTCAGGAAGTCATAAACGAAGAATGATTATATCTATGTATGTTTATTGATAATGTATTTATGATTTTTATTTATGTATTATAATGTAACATTAGAGTTGTTGTAAGATTTATATACTAGGTCTTTATAAGTCCCTAGGAGGAGATATTGAATGCATACTGTTATACAAGCTATAATACATTTATGTAATATATAACATACGACAATTCCTTAAGGCCCTAGAATATGCTAACCATAGTATCACCATGTGTTGCACCTTGTAAGCAATGAAGGACAAAAACGAGGAGGTTCTCAATTTGTCTGTATGGTTTTTTGTAACCAAAATAGCTTAATAAAGCATAAAACAATAAAGTAACGTTTTATTGAAATTTTTAAATTGATTTTATTTTAAGTTTTAGATTGAGAAAGAGACACAAACGAAGTTAAAATAAAGCAGTAATATCTCTCAAAAACTATATAAGGAAACTAGATAAGAAATAAATAAAATTGTAAAATTAAGGAAGTCCACGAAGGAAATTGGAAGCTTAAAGGAATTTATTTCCAATTTCCATTATGCACGGAGAATGACTACTCTGACTACATCAATTCTAAATTTATTGGTTATGTGTTTTCGGTGAAGTATTATTGTAGGTAAGTTAAAGGTAAGCTTATAGGTGACATTTTTTGTTACGTATACGTGATTTCATAGATTGTCCTTGATAACACTTTACCGGTCATACGTGTATGTGTGTGTGTGTGGAAGAGACTTTATGCATATTTCACATTTCACTCAACAATATCAATATCCGGCTATTACTAGACGATTTGTTAAAATCATACCTTACCAAAGACTTAAAGTTATTGACTTTTTTGCACATGAAATATAACATGCAGCTTGCAAAATCAAACTTTTATCCTACAGTCTAAAAAAGCTGTATATTTGGTTCAAAGGTTAATCCTAAACTGGACGTGTAGCCGTCATCGGGAAAAATATATTTCCCTCTTTTCCAGTTCATAAATAAAACTGGAGTGACAGCGCATGATATTCCTGTGAGAAGGTTTTTTTATTATTTACGCAATAATTTTAAAATTGTAGAGAGGAAAACATTTTTTGTTTATTGTTTGTTTGCTACCTAAAAATGGATAAAGGCATTGATATTAAACTTTAATTAACCGATAGCTTACACATTTCAGATTACCTTTTTTATATAATATAACATGGTCATAAAAAAATATGAGAAAATTTGAAAATCAAAATCTTTTTCAATATTTTTTTCGTAATGCTTGGGTAGGGTAGGTTCTCTATTATTGCAAAAGTTTAACAAATGGATGCAGAAATTGACATGATACACAGAATTTAAGTTTCAGATAAATTTAATCATATCCTCCAGATACCATGATTGATCTGAATTAAAATAGCTCTATACCTTTTAAGCCTTTGCTACTCTCTCTCTCTCCGATATCTCAACCCTCGGTGTTATACCGGTGGATTAAGGAAATTAAAAGACAAAATTACTTTTACATTATATTCAGTGTAGTTTGCTCTAGAAGACATTAGCGCAGTCATTACAGACCGCAGCAGTAATGTACCGCCACCGTTCCCTTGGGTCATTTTGCGAGTTATCAAAATGCGAGTAATTTAAATAAAACCAGCTGAGAAGGTCGACTCTGTTCAAAATTACTGGCAGCTAAACCTCACCAGTAATGGAATTTCATAAATTTTTTCCGGCTCTTATAAAGCAAGATTCGACAATAATGGATTTTTAAATGAAATAGCTGGTGGCTAAAACACTCCAACAATAAAATTTCATACAAATTTGCTAGCACCCATTCAAGTAGCGCGGAAAAATCAACTTTTCTCAAAGAAGTTTGCCAAAATAATAATCACATTACAAACAAATTTGAGTAAAATCCATTATGAGCAAACTGTGTTCCAATACTGTTTATCCTGTTTAAGAGACAAAGCAGGAATTGTATTGTGAAACACTAAACACGATTTGGGTTCTTGTTTTCACCAAGTCACGACAATGCATTAAATACCAGACATACCGCAAATTTACTTGGTCTTAGTTCTGAAGTCACAGCTGAAATTCTTAATATGGGCGTCCTTTACAAATTCATTTTAGTTGTTGAGTGAACATGAATGTAACACATAGGAATGTAACAAATAAATATAATAACAATATTCTCAATTAAAGTGTTTATTAAAAAAATGCTTTTTAAAAATAAACAGGCATAATTTAAAATGTCTGCAAATAAATTTTTGAGGCTTAGTAAGTAGTTGATAAACAAGCATTATTTTATTATTCGCAGAAAAACACGTGGGCGCAAAACAACTACTAATAAAACTTTGCTGATTTTGTTCTGATAAAACAAGGCCTGTAATTTATAGCGCGGTTCCAAGACCAATGAATTATGGAGCAAAAGATAATTGTTTGCTGTTTATCGTACGGCATGTAACGCACATTATCCTTATTACATACAAACTAGTTCTTTTTGTGACTACTATTTGGTATCCTATTAATTTTATCTGACTTCTATCGTTATCGGTCAGAGAATACTTTAGTTTGCCTTTAGCATTTTAGAATAAAAAAATTAATAATAAGAAAATCTTTAAAGAGTATTGAATGACAAAAAGGAGGTAATTGCTACGGTAAAAGTAATAAGTATCGTTATTACCGCCCTATAAACTCCTTTTTAATTATTTTTATTAGTTAAATTACTAAATATTTTTAATTTTATATTTTAAATAATTTAGTAGTAAAGGTACACCTTCGTATGATCAAAGTACTTACGGCGCTCTCTAAGTACGGTATGACACACATAAAGTTAATGCCCACGGCTACTGTCTACCATCGCACTGCTCGCGACCGACACGGTCAGTGCTCAGATAAACTCTAAGGTTGTGTATTGCGCTCTGTGACTAGGTTTTTTCTAGGAACTACAATATGGGGTTCTCCAAATAGGAATGATTAGATTGTCAAAAGCCGCCAGCCGGCAAAACGCCAGTAATTCTTCCGGCGATACAAATTTTCATAAGCTGTGGTGACCGCTTTAGATCTGTCGCACAGTGTGCTTTTTTTCCACCTGAGTGGTGATAAAAATAAAAACATATCTCTAATATTTCCAACTGGTAAAAGCATGCAATGGTTGAATTACTAAATTATTATTTGTAAGGACTTCTTTCCTGAGTAGATAGGTACATACATAAGTACCTACCCAAAAAAAATAAACCTACATTGATAAACTAAAGGATTTACTGAAAAACAGTCGCATCGAACAGGCGTAAAATTTCTGCTTTTGTCATTTTGATGTAGATTCCTAAAATAAAAAGAGTGTACATTCCAGAAATGTTGTTTCGTTGATCAAGTAAGTAAATTTTAGTACAGCAAATGAAATTTCATTGGGCAACTCAAATGGATTACTTATTTAACATCCCGATCACGTGAAGACTTCCGGCACAAATCGGTAAGTGGGTCCGAGTAGTCCGGGAAACATAACGGTTTTCTTTGCGGTATAAAAACACGTGACACGACTTCGATTCACATTTCCTATTATCTCTCATAAAATTTATTTGTACAACTTTTTCCGTAGTTATAGGGTTACGAATGAAAGAAGTAACATAGTTTTAGTAAAAGGATGTATTTGAAAGAACCTTTTAGATTTGTTAAGCTAAAAGTACTCCTACTGTAGGAGTCATTTAGTTTTTTATATCGTTTTTGACTCGCTTTAGGCCATAATCCATATCTGGGGGTGGGTTTATTAATCCTAATCTAGACACACGGTAGCGTGTCAAGCCAAGTTCAAGAAACAGAACTGAAGTGCAGCACCGTGTGTAATTTTACACGAACCATTTGGAGCCACTTTTGATCCCCTCATAACTCAAAAACTATTTTATGCTTATATATTGAGACTTGCAAGATACATATGTGCTCCAAATTTCATAAGCACATCTCCAACGGTTATTTAGATATAAACGTTCAAAAATCGTCATTTTTATCACTGACTGACCTATAGATCAAAACTCTAACCCAGTTCCAGATGACTTAGAAAGTTCAAATTTGGCATGTAGATAGGTAATTAGGTGAATACAAAGGAATAAATCAGAAACTGGTAAATTTTTATCATTTTATTATAATCTTTCAATTAATTGATTCTTTTAGGAACAGGCTATAATATCTAGACCTTAGGCTACAATATATTATCCTTAGTTACAAGAAGAAATGATAATTTATTTTGTTATAAATAAATTTCAGGACTGACCATTGAACTTGGCACCCATTTAGATCTCACTTCTTTTGTCGTTGAAGTCGGCATCCAAGGCATATATCATAATATTTAAGTTCTGATCATTCAGTTCAGTCTATAAACTTTACTACTGTAAGTGATAAATTCACACAAAGTGTTATATGTAGATCTTTTACTTAAATAAAGGCTTGTGAACACAATATATAGTGTGGAAAATAGTACTATAGATTTTCAGAGTGAAATGTTATTTCAATTTCTAAATAAAAACATTGATATTATCTTTCCAAAAAAATAATCAATAACTCTGTGAAGTATAAATTTACTGAATGGGCAACATCCGGATTAATAAAGTGTCGAAGGTCGTTAGGTTGTGAAGACGCATTTAATGAATTTCTCAAAAAATATTTCCAAATTTTTAAAACGTCGTTTGACGTCAAAGTGATTGTATCTTAGCAAAAAAATAAAGTGTTCTAAAAATAAAATGAAAACTACTTGGCGGATAAACAAAAAAAAACCGGGAAAGGTAAACTACGCTGCGATAATTATTTGAAACTTCGCATAGAAGAATATGTAACAAATTCTGACGAAGATGTTGCAAATGCATTTGTGGCCTTTTTACGAGAGTTCCATTGGAGAAAACAAAAAACTTAAATTCATCTCTTGTCCTTGCAGAGATTTTTTAAGATATAGCACTAGCTACAATTCCGAGAATCTTAATTTTAGTCCTGTATCTCCAAGTGATATAGTCAAAGTATTAAAATACCTCAAAATAAAAAACACTGAAGATTTGTGGGGCATATCTGTATCTTTGATAAGTCATATTATTGTTAATATCGCTCCGTATTTAGCTTTGTTATTATTTTTTAATTTTATTTAATATTCATTAGTACTCTGTCGACATTGCTATATTTATTATTATACAATCAATCAAATAAAACTTTATTCAAATAGGTTTCTAAGAACACTTTTGAATCGTCAATACAATGTATACAATGTTAATTTCTGGCAAAAAGAGCTGGCAAGAAGTTCTATTTAAAGTAATAATACAATACTTTGATAATTATTAACTAAAGAGTGTACAATATGTATCGAAAAACTTATTAGGTATTAAAAATAGGTTAGTAAGCTACTAAAAACAAAGTCAAACATGTCAATTATAATTTTTTTGTTTTATGCATAGGGAACGCACCATGTGAAGCGTCAAATATCGTCAATCGAGTGAAGGAATACAGATATTTAAGAGCACTAGTGGCATTGGCGCCATCATAATTATATTTTTGCACAATCATAAATACATACGTACTTACATATACTTAAAACAATCCATACTATCCACGAATATAATATAATAATAAATATTATAAACGCGAAAGTAAATCCGTTTGTTACCTCTGCATGCTGAAACCACTGTACCGATCAAGATGAAATTTGGCATGCAAATAGTTTGAGTCCCGGAAAAGGACGTAAGATACTTGAAAACGTCAAGTATCATCCGTTCGTTTTTTTTTCCCCATAATTGAGGTGTTGCCGTTGAAATCCTACACCGAACAAAATTTTAAAATGTTGATTTTCCACTTTTTTATTAACAATCGAAAACATTAAAAAATTAAAAACTGCATAAAAGTTATTAAAAAAATTTTGTTTTTCAAATATTTCAAATTTTATGATTTCTAACGGTTAAAAGTTACATGAAAATTTTTTTTTTTAATTTTTTACCGCGATTGTTTAAATAATTGTTATAAACAAATGCATTGTTTATAAGATAATCAACAAATTTTTTTTCCTAATCTACTTGTCGATATAAATTATGATTTTTAAGAAAAAAAATATTCCTTAAAAAAATTTATTTATTGCTATAAAATGCATTTCTTAATTAACAATCGTTTTTTACCACTAAATATAAATATTAAGGAACCATTTTTCTCTAAAAATCATAAATTCTATTGTTCTTAAATATTCTGGATTTTTTTTTTTTTTTTTTTCATTTTTTATTTGTTTATTTAATAAACAATTTGTTATAAACAAATGGATTTTCTTACTTTATTTTTTTTTGAATTCGTAATTTAATTATAAAAACAGCTATGTATTATTTTTTAAGAAAAAAAAATTTTATCTATTTTTTATATAACTTTTAATATTTTTATGTCCTGAAATTTGCCTTTTTATCTCGCTCTTTTTCTTTTATAATTGGTATAACTTTTAAACTATTATATATACGACAATTATACTTCAAGTCGTTTTTATTCACTATAAATTAAGGAACAATTTAAGCTTTTGACTTCAGCTCTAGCTCTATTATTTATGTTAATTATTGACAATTGTTTATAAAAAATAAACCGAAAAATTTTTTTTTCATGTTTTTCTATTCCAAAACGTGGTTAAATGTTCATAAATTTATAATTATGAGCCTTTGATGACTTGCATTTTACTAATTTGTTGTCATTAAAAATTGATTACAATCGTATTTGCATAGACTTTTCCCAAAAAATTTTAAAACTTTTCCAGTATGTTAATTACATTTTAACGAGTGTTCTTTTATCAATCTTTCCAGAAAAATGAATACTTCTGTGAGTTGCTTCATTTGTGGGGAACGATTGGAGGCTTTGCCAACTGTGACTCTTAAACAAAAAGCTATAAATTCATTCATCAATCATAGTCATATGTTGAATGATAGTAAACACAAACTTTTGATTGAGAAAACCGAAATAGATATTCATATAAAGTGTCGAGATGATTATTATCATTCTGCAAAACGTGTTTCTACTTTTCCAGAACCTTCAACATCTCATTCTTCGTCACGTGGTGCTGACAATTTCAACTTCAAACAAATGTGTTTGTTTTGTGATAAATCGTGGCAATCGAAAAAAGGTGAACAAAAATATGTGGTTCAATCAGATGAATTAAAACTGAAATTTATCGAAACTTCTAAGCGTAGGAATGATGATTTAGGTGCAAAAATCATTAATCGTATTTTGGGTGTAGAGTCCTTAGTTGAAGTTGGTGCTCGTTATCACAAAAATTGCTACGCAAATTTTACCCTTGAAAAGAAAATAGAACATAGTGAACTGCAGGAAGAATTGCAAGAGTCGTTAAATTCAGTCTTCACATTTATTGAAAATAGTAGTGACTCCCAATTTACGGCAAGCCAATTACTCGATATTATGGATCACAAGACGAGTATGAAAACTCTTTTGGAGCATTTAAAAAATAAGTACAGCGAAAACATTGTTTTTCACGACCAATCTGACGATGACGCCACTATTTGTTTTTCTGGCAAGGATAACGAGACGCTTTCTGATATGTGGTACATGCATCGCGAAGCTGAAGTAGAAGCTGAACAAATTCGGATTATCAAGACTGCAGCAGAATTAGTTCGAAAGCAGATTAAAAGCACCAAATTTAACAACAAAAGCTATCCATCTGCTGTTAGTTTTTTGGATTCCATCACTGATGATATACCAAAATATCTTAAAATCTTTTTGGATGAAGTGATAATGTTTGATGCCAATAAAAAACAAAAAAGAAAAATGGCATATGTTAGGAGAAAGTCTATGAGTTCTCGTGACAGTGTTACCACAGATGATGTACGTGATGATGATTCTTCTACCAACACAGCTTCCACCGCAGGAACTGGCGAAACTTATTTTGAAAATGAGGAAAATATTATTGAAAATACAAAAATAAAAATTGATCAAATAGGATTATCGATAGTACAGGCCATACGTCCTAAATCGTTCGTGTCTCCACTTCATTTAGCAACGGGAATATATTTAAATCGAAAATGTGGTTCTAAGACTGTTATTAATATTTTGGCCAAATTAGGAGTTTGTGCGTCGTATCACAGTGTTGCTCTTTATGAAATATCTGCTATAAAATCAAATGTAATCAAAATAGAACCAAGTGCGTTTCTCCAATATGTTTTTGATAACGCTGATCATAATCCATCTACTTTAGATGGATTGAATAGTTTTCATTGTATGGGTGGCATTTGCTGTGTCACACCTTCTACGGCTTTAACTACCTTCGGAGAAGTCGCAAAATTAAATCGATTACCAACTGCAGGCGAAATATCGGAAGAGGGGAAAATAAATATTGAACAGTTGCCAACAAATCAATTTTCTTTGGAATCAATAGAGTTTATCGATATTGGAAGCTTCAAATTTGGTCATTTTACAAGTGATATTCCCGTTAGTTATTCGACTCACATATGGGGTAGTTATTTACAAGTTCAAAATTTACCCGAAATAAGAGGTTTTATGGATCGTGCTTCGTCGTCTATGCCATACACAGTTTCTCGCATACAATATCTACCATTTATTGAAAAAAACCCAGCTGATTTACGAACTGTTTATACATCGTTACTTTACGCTGCAAAACATGCTCGTCATGTCGATCAAAAAACTATATTTGTCACGTTTGATCATCCTTTGTACATGAAAGCTCAACAAATTCTATGTAATTGTAAAGTGAAAGATTTGGAAAATGTTGTTGCTCGCATCGGTGGTTTCCATCTATTAATGTCGTACTTTAAAGCAGTTGGAACTATAATGGATGGCTCAGGATTAAAAGAATTGTGGAGTACTGTTTATGCATCTAATTCTGTAGATAAAATGTTTATGTGCACATCTTTTGCTAGAGCTTTGCGAGCACATATAACGACTGCTCACGTGATAGGTGAACTAATTGCAGAATTCGCAGAGTCAGCAGAAAATATTGGTAATCATGAGAACATTGATGGAATTAAAAAATCTACGGAACCATCGAGTATGGAAGCATCGCCAAGTACAGACGAAATTATAGAAGTTATTAAACATAAGAAATTGAAAATTCAACGTATTCTTAGTGATTTTTCGCGAAATCCTCCAACACTGAATGATATTAATGGAGATGAAGATTTCACTGCCATGAGAAATCTCTTAAGCAGCGCTATCGAAGTATTGAAACAACGTGGACCTACTGCTGAATTGTGGCTTCAATACTTCAACTTCATCATGCTGGCAATCAGGTACATTGAAGCTGAAAGACTTGGTAATTGGCATCTCCATTTGTATTGTGTACAACAAATGTTACCTGTGTATCATGCAGCTGGTCACAGTAACTACGTTAGAGCAATCCAAATATATTTGCAACAAATGAGTAAATTACAAGACATTATGGATCCAGAGGAATATCGATTATTTACGGAACAAGGACACTTCACTATTCGTAGGTCTGAGAAAGCTTGGGCAGGAATATGGACCGACATGACAATTGAGCAGATGTTGATGCGTACGATCCATACAGGAGCACAAGGCTTATCACATGGTCGTGGTATGACGTCTAGTGTGACGACACGTTTCCTTGAAGGCATGCCTTATGCCATAGAAATCATGAATCAGCTAGAAGAATACGTAAGCATTAGATGGGAATCCTCAGATCAACATGTTGATGTTACACCAGCACGGCGGAAACGGGATGAAAATGATCGGCAGACATTCAAAGCTTGGTTCCAAACACACAATCCCTTCATCCAATCACCAAAATTACAATCTTTATCGACAGGATTAGTAGGAGATGTTAATACTGATTGCCATAGAGCAATTGCGAAAGGGTTAGCAAGTATGACTAGTATGGTAGGGTTTAATGCAGAAAATTATAAATATTCGAAATCGAATGCAGTTCAAACTCTGATTTCAACAGTACCTACTGTAGAGCTAGACGAAGAAAAGAAAGCGATTAAAACATATTTATTATTTCAACGAATCGCAGCAGTAATGATGAATGACCCCAAAATAATAGAAACGGCTCTTTTATATGAACTAGCTCCATTTCCAATGGCATTATTTGATGATAAAGGCATCATGCGAGAGTCTAAAAAATCAGAATTATACGATGCTTTAAAATCGACATCATTTCATTTATCTGATTTAACTGGCTGCTTGTTCGTTGTTGATGGAGGTTATCTATTACACAAAGTTTTATGGAAGGATAAGAAGACCTTTGGCGATATAATCGCTGATTACAAAGCTTTTATTTTCAATCACTACAGTAACACCACTTCCATTATTTTTGACGGCTATGAAGAAAGC
The DNA here is from genome assembly GCA_946406115.1 of Apoda limacodes. Classification (NCBI taxonomy): domain Eukaryota; kingdom Metazoa; phylum Arthropoda; class Insecta; order Lepidoptera; family Limacodidae; genus Apoda; species Apoda limacodes. The sequence goes on along the minus strand of OX291542.1, from coordinate 26,856,249 downwards.
TTTCGCAGTGTAAAATCATATGAAAGATTTAGACGAGTGTCAAAGAAGGTTGCACCTGAAATTACTTTTGAATTAGATATGAAGCTCACAGAAAAAAAAGACTTGTTCTTGGCAAATGAAAAAAACAAGTCCCGTTTCATTGCGAAATTAAAAAGTACACTAATAGCTGAAACTAATTTAACAATAAAACAAGCGAAAGAGGATGCCGATACACTCATCATTCAAACAGCTATAGACCTTGCAAAACAGAATCCAGATAAGAAGATTGTTGTTATTGGGACCGACGTCGACCTCGCTGCTTTAATGATAGCATTGACACCAGAAAACTTAAACATTACAATGTGGAAACCTCGAGCTTCCTTAAAACTGCCAGATGTACTATATGAAACTCAACAGAATCAACATTTAAAAAATATAATTTTGTTCGCGCATGCCTTCACGGGATGCGATACAACCAGTGCTATTTTTGGTAAGGGAAAAAAAAATTGATAGATATTATTAATAAAAATGATCAACTTATGCAATCCATGGAAATTTTTTATAATCCCGATGCATCTGTTGAAGATATTAAAGTAGCTGGAGAAAAAATTATGTTGGCTTTATATGGTCAGTTTAATACCGATATAACAACCAGTCAGTATCGTGTTTCCCGATTCTTAAGCATCATTGGTAAATCAAAAACTGCAATTAATTTGGCGAATTTACCTCCAACATCAGCAGCAGCATATTTACACTCCTGCAGGACGTATTACCAAGTTCAATATTGGCTTGGTAATTATCATTTAAATCCAGAAGATTGGGGTTGGATTAAATCTCAAACGATGTATCTGCCAAAACAAACTACTGAAAAATTGGCGCCTGATGAATTGCTGAAGCTGCTTCACTGCAACTGCACTAAAGACTGCACTAACAGATGTGGGTGCAAAAAAGCAGGACTTCCTTGCTCGCCTTTATGTAAAAACTGTGAAGGTGAAGCCTGTTCAAACTGCGTGAAGCCAACAATTGATGACGACGATGAAGATGATGAAGCTGATATTTTAATTGAAAGATTACGAAGAGGCGTTGAAAATTCCCAAGATAATGAAGAAATCAATAATGATCCAATGAGTGTAGAAGAAGTAGAAAGACAAGAAACTACGGAAGAAATAATAGATGACGAACCACCGCCAGTGAAACGATCCAAAAGGTTACAAAGAAGAAGTAAATAACTGAAGAAAAAATTTTGTCAAAAAGGAACTATAAAAATACTGTAATAATTATATTGAATAAATTTTGAAATAATATAAACTATGTTTTTCATTCCTGCCATATGATAAAACCAAATTGATTTAATTTCTAACAAAAAGTTCATTTTAATTGCCAAATAAGAAAATAATAAAAAGATCTTACAAAATTTTAGGATATTTATGAACATTTAACCACGTTTTGGAATAGAAAAACATGAAAAAAAAAAATTCGGTTTATTTCTTATAAACAATTGTCAATAATTAACATAAATAATAGAGCTAGAGCTGAAGTTAAAAGCTTAAATTGTTCATTAATTTATAGTGAATAAAAACGACTTGAAGTATAATTGTCGTATATATAATAGTTTAAAAGTTATACCAATTATAAAAGAAAAAGAGCGAGATAAAAAGGCAAATTTCAGGACATAAAAATATTAAAAGTTATATAAAAAATAGATAAAAAATTTTTTTCATAAAAAATAATACATAGCTGTTTTTATAATTAAATTACGAATTCAAAAAAAAATAAAGTAAGAAAATCCATTTGTTTATAACAAATTGTTTATTAAATAAACAAATAAAAAATGAAAAAAAAAAAAAAAAATTCCAGAATATTTAAGAACAATAGAATTTATGATTTTTAGAGAAAAATGGTTCCTTAATATTTATATTTAGTGGTAAAAAACGATTGTTAATTAAGAAATTCATTTTATAGCAATAAATAAATTTTTTTAAGGAATATTTTTTTTCTTAAAAATCATAATTTATATCGACAAGTAGATTAGGAAAAAAAATTTGTTGATTATCTTATAAACAATGCATTTGTATATAACAATTATTTAAACAATCGCGGTAAAAAATTAAAAAAAAAAATTTTCATGTAACTTTTAACCGTTAGAAATCATAAAATTTGAAATATTTGAAAAACAAAATTTTTTTAATAACTTTTATACAGTTTTTAATTTTTTAATGTTTTCGATTGTTAATAAAAAAGTGGAAAATTAATATTTTTAAATTTATCCAACGGGGATCTATTTAAATGCCTTTTAAGAATAACTCCACGAAGTGAAAAAAATCCTAGGGTTGTAGTTTAATAATAATCAGGTTTTTTCTGTTAACATTCTATTCAGAAAAAGTAGTTAATTAACTAATGCATAACTAATGGAAAAATGGGGATAAAAATTTTTCGCCTACGGATTATTGTTCATTTATATATCCCAATAGTACTAAAATTTTTTTATTCCTTAATATTCATATTTAATATGTTAAAATGATTTTTATTGTTACCGTGTCCGAGTGACAGATCGCGAGCGGAAGCCAGACTACCCGCTTTTAGCGCTATTTTCAGGGCTCCGTAAAAATTATAAATATTAAAGATACAGTTCCGGGAGGCGGACTTTTTTTTAGGAAATTTCCTCTTCTTTTCAGATCTTATTTCAAATTTCGAATATCTTTGATAGTTTTCGAGATATTCAAAAAAAACCAAACCCCTACTTTTTTTTTTTTAAATTGTTTATAACTTTTGCAATTTTCATCGGCCCCTTTTGGAACTTTTTCTTAAACTTTCTACATAATATTCCGAATCGAATGACACCTTGATCGTAATTTTCGGAGACTATACAAAAATTTCACCTAAAAAGGTACATGTTGACCAGACTAACAATAAAATAACATATGATAGAAGGGAATGAAAATAACTAAACTATACTAACCGAGCAGTTTCTATATTAGTAAATTGAGCAACTTTTCTGACAGTGTAAAGTGATGCCCAAGAAGACTGTTTATAAATAATTGTGTTGGAGTGTCTTTGACATTTGGTAAAGAAACCTTTAAACATTTTGTTTTCTGTGCATTCAGTAAAAGATTATTTGATGTGAACAAACTAAGAACTTGCGAAAGTGTATGATTAATATCGTTATATGTATCTTTGTTTCTATCAACATTAAATATCAAAGACGTATCATCTGCAAACAATACAATTTTGCACAGGTTTTCTACGTAAAAAGGCAGATCGTTAATATACACTAAGCATAAAAAGGGGGTACTTCCATCACAACAGGTGATCCAGAAGATTTCACTCCATTGATTTCAACTTTCTGAGTTCTATCACTTAAATATGAGAATATAAGTTTAAGAGCCGTATCTGCAACACCATAATGATTCAGCTTTAAAATAAGAGTTTTGAGTTTTTTCTAACAAGTTTCCGTGATTTCCTAATAAACCTATTTAACTTATTGTATTTTTTAATTTGGTTATGACAGTTCATATTAGAGTGTATATCCTCTACAGATCTATCACACGTTAAATCAATGGTCACAATAGGGTCACGGTGAGATGCAGGGTTACTTGTAACTCACTCACAATATAAACTATGAGTGTTTTCATTTTGGTACCGCTTTTGATTTTCCTGTAATTGTAATATAATAACTTGTTTTTCATGTAACTCCTGTTTCAAGTCTGATATTTGTCTCACAGCCTGCTCATATGTTTCACTGCAATGTTTGTAATATTCATTGTTACACTTCAGGTCATCCCTCTCATCTAAAGATTGAGTGTATTTTAAATGCAGTTCCACTAATTTACTTTTTAAAACAGTATTTTTCCCTATAATACTTTTTATTTCTTCCTCACTGTCCTCCCTTTCCTGGAGCAACTTCTCACATAACTTTTTTGAAATTTGCAGCTGCTTTAAGTTTGTCCTCAATCTCTTGTTTTATGGCTCTTCTGGTCATCATTGTGTGCGTTTTAGTGTTCTGAAAAAGTAAATAATACACACAAAAAAAAACGCAAAAACAACAAAGGTTATTAAACAAATAATAGGGTTATAATTATGTCATTTTTTCCCTTGCGCCCCCTTTTAGTTACTCTGACTAGGAGTAGTTGTCGTCAACTTCGTTGCCACTTTACGTCTGAACTACTGAACTAAGCGAGACTGTTACAAGTCCAGAATGTGAAATGGACGAGACTCACAAGTGTGAGAATTGTTTAATGTGTTGTACGTAATGAATCTGATAGATATTGCAATTAAAAACTAAGTTTTGCAACAAATAACTCCCCGGGAACGATGATTTCTTGTAAAAAATTTCAAATCCTTGGTTGATGAGATGACAGTTGATGAGTTTGGCGTCATTCCAGTTTTGCTTTTAAATACACGAATTTGTCAAAATTAAAACATTACAATATCTTGTAGAACAATTTTTAGCATATACACATAATTTTAACGATAATTAGGCACAAAATTTACTAAAATTTAAATTATTCTTAAAACTACACTTAGAGCGGCTAGTGTTACCAGCTCCAGTTTTTAAAATACATTATACATTATGAATGTCCCTCTACAGCAGTTTATATTTTTATATATTTTTATAGAACAATGCCTTTGTACAGTAGCTTCATTTGTTTATTTTCGACATGAAAATTCAAAATACTTTTAACTTGAGTATGTTATTATTAGAGTCTCACTATTTTTTTTTATGTTTAATATTTTATTGTTAGTTTTATTGACGTAACCAAGTGTTCAAAAAATTGTTCCCACGGTGTAAATATATAAATAAATAAATAATCCTACGTCGCCCTTTTTTTATTTTCCCAGTTAAAATCCCAGTTAAATATGATACGTATAACTGTTTTACTATAAACTTCGTAAAAAATCTAAGGCACTAAGATACACTATCAGCCATTACGTATTTTTTTTTTTTACTCAGGACAAAAGTATTTTTAAAAAGTTCTCAGGAAAAGGTTGACGAACAGATAAGAACGTTCCGAGAGCAAGAAACTCTACACTAGTTCGATCACATTCTTGCTAATGCACTGTGGTGTGGTGGTGTTTTATTTTAGTCGGAATTAAAATGTTGTGAAATGTTTGTATAAATTCATTTTGTACTGACTTCAATGACTAAACTGTAATGCGACTCTAGCAAGCGTATTATACGTAGCGCATTAAACATATCCTTAAATACTTGTCCATGTAGAATTTTAAGTGGCAAAATGCTGTACGTATGATTTTGGAAAAATATACTAGGTTTCTTACCAACAGTAGCTTTAAATTGAAGTCTGTTAAAAATCACAATATGTTTAAAAACAATAAAATTGCTGAATTTAAATGTGTGAATGTTGCGAAAAGCATTAAAATCGCGGTAAAATTACTACAGTTCGTTCCTCGAAACTCTATTGTTGCCCGAAATTGAGTTTTAAACTTGTTTTGTTTAATTCCATTGTGGCTTTAAAACTTATTTGGTTACGTGACACTTTAATCTTTGGATACCTTGCTTGGAGCGAAACGTAAATAAAGAATAAAGTAGCATATATACTTTTTTGTGACAAATGTGTTAAAAATAACAATTGTCTCGTGACTGCTGCTCCGCTTGCTAGATTTTCGGAATAAGAAAATAAATATGATAATTTTGGTTACATTATAAAATGTGTTACTGAGATATTATCAATGTATATCCATTAATATTGATCTTTGAATGCTACAGATCGGAGCTTCTACTAATGGCCAGTTTTATATCGGTTTTGAATACTGGTGGGTGAGTTGTCTATTGCAATATAGAATGAGATCTCAGAGCACCCTGACAACGCCATTTTATTTAGCATGGCTAATTTTTTTTTAAATATATAGGTGAAACCCACTTGCCAACTGGAAAGCGAGGCCGTTTTTCAGATAATAGAAAATAAAGGTACATTAATTAATGCCATTTAACGTCAAACTGATTTGTATATAATGTTTTATTAAGTATTACTGATAGACGCTTTTTAGAGGAGTGAAACGTCTGCCAAATCCTATATATTTAATGCCTACACGTTGATACTCTTCAAATCCCGTGTGATTAATTTAACGTGTCTGGCGAAATGTTATACTCTTCGGATTGGTCTGGCCGCTTAAAATTAACTAATCCAAATAATAAATGTAAAATTCAGGCCTGCTACTATGACGTAGGTTCCCTCAATTTTTCACGAGTTATGAAAGCGTCTGATGGGCAAATTTTTTAGGTCACAGAAAGCAGATATCCTTTCTAATGGTACTGTGTAAAAAATATATCAAAACGAGCAATACTATTTTAACGTATGAAAATACGATTTTTAAGTACCTATTTTAATATCTGGGCGCGCCCCTTCAGATTTAATGAGAAAATGTTAGTCTTAATATACTGACTGTTTAGTATGTAGGAATTGCATATTTTTGTTTAAAAACACATACTTAATGACAGTTTTGCTCTGTCCTTACTTACACACACACTTGTATTTATTGTAATATTTTGTAGGGGTGTGCCAAGACTTTGTAAACGCACACTTTTACTACCTGTTTTCTGTTAAAAGGCCTTGATTTTAAGCTAGCAAGTACGTATACGTATGTCAGTCCATCTCCAGGATCAGAACTCTAAACCGATTCAACTGCAAAGAGGTGTGAGACAGGGAGATGTCATGTCTCCGAAACTGTTCACAAATGCGTTAGAAAATGTCTTTAAGCTTCTGATCTGGGACGGTTTTGCCATCAATGTTAATGGCGATCGCAAGTACATTACCCACCTTCGGTTTGCCGACGATATTATGGTCATGGCAGAATCGATGAAGGACCTCAGCACAATGCTCGAAAGCCTCAGTAAAGCTTCCCAACGAGTGGGCCTCAAGATGAACATGGACAAGACGAAAATCATGTCGAATGGCCATGTAGCACCCACTCCAATAACGATTGGGACTTCTTCACTCGAATTTGTTGACGAATACGTATACCTGGGACAAACTGTTCTATTAGGTAGGTCCAATTTCGAGAAAGAGGTTAATCACCGAATCCAACTCGGTTGGGCAGCGTTCGGAAAACTGCGTACTATTTTTTCGTCCTTAATATCCCAGTGCTTGAAGACGAAAGTCTTCAACCAGTGTGTGTTGCCAGTGATGACTTACGGCACTGAGACGTGGCCGCTAGCTATGCGCCTTATACGAAAGCTCAGCGGGCGATATGCTCGGAGTTTCCCTACGTGATCTAATCAGGAATGAGGAAATCCGTTGGAGAACTAAAGTCACCGACATAGCTCACCGAATCACAAAGCTGAAGTGGCAATGGGCAGGGCACATAGCTCGAAGAACCGATGGCCAATGGGTGAAGAAGGTTCTCGAGTGGCGGCCACGAACCGGAAAGCGCAGCGTGGGACGGCGTCCCGCTAGATGGACAGATGACCTCGTAAAGGTAGCGGGGAGCCGTTGGTTACAGACGGCACATAGTCGCACCCTGTGGAGAAAGTTAGATGAGGCCTATGTCCAGCAGTGGACATCAATGGGCTGATATGATGAAGTACGTATACCATTGTTAACTACATGTTATATAGCCATTGTAAAAACCTTAGTTTTGCTTAAAATAACTTGGATGTGGCTGCTCTGGGATCTTGGACTATTCCCCTCCGCTCTTTGGATATCAAACAAACTAATTTTCACACTGATGGGTTGCGTACCTTATAAGTATAAATATCAACTAAAGACAAAACCAAATAAAAAAAATGAAACATAATCAAGAAAGAAAAAGAGTCAAAGAGTATCAGTTTAAAAATACACAATATGTTACAAAATTCTTTATTGCACATTTAAAATACACAAAAAAGCAATAGAAGAAATAGCACAATAAGGCGGCCTTATTGATCTCTAAGCGATCTCTACCAGGCAACCTTTGGGTAGAGTAATATTAACAGGAAGAGTTAGATGATACATAAAGGAACATAAGTAAAATTATAAGGAAGAATAAAGAATATTACAATATATATAATTACTACTACTACGTACTTATTATATAGATAAAATACATATACTTACCAATATAAATACTTAAACAAATACATCAAATAAGTGGTTATATTATATAAATACATATTCATACATACAATTAATAAAGTAATAAAGATATATATGTTTGAATAACCAGAGGTTGGTCAAAATAAAGAAAATTAGGAAGTGGTAGGTACGTAGGTAATAGTAGACTGTATTGGCCTTATACTTATTGGCACAGAGTTCCATAGACTAATGGGTTTTACAGTAAAAGAACGATAATAAAAATAGTAGTGGTTCCAGGTGTTTTAAGAAGAAGACTAGTAGACAAGCGAAAAGTTAGAAAAGGCAAGCTGATAAAATAAAACCGCTCTTTAAGATAACATGGTGTAGATGAATTGAATAGCACGTTATAGAGGAGTGAAAGAATATGTACATTCCGGCGAAGTAAGATTGGAAGCCACGAGTTGAGAACAAAATTGTGAGCCAAGGTCATATTTTCGAAGTCCAAACATGAAGCGAATTCAAAGATTTTGTAGACGCTCAAGTTTCTACCAGGCAACCTTTGGGTAGAGTAATATTAATAGGAAGAGGTAGATGATACATAAAGGAACATAAGTAAAATTATAAGGAAGAATAAAGAATATTACAATATACATAATTACTACTTCTACGTACTTATTATATAGATAAAATACATATACTTACGAACGAAGCCACGAGTTGAGAACAAAATTCTGAGACAAGGTCATATTTTCGAAGTCCAAACATGAAGGTAGGTAGGTAGTTTCAAGAGAGGTAGGGCACTGCAAGTACTCGCTCGAATAAGCCACCCGAACAACTAAGCAGGGCATAGCGAGTACTTGCTCGAATGAGCGGCCCGAACTGGGGAAGTACCTCCACCTTACAGAAAACCGCGGCCATAATAACACTAACATTGAGTAGTGTTGTGTTCCTGGCGGTGAGTAAGGTTGCCAGAGCTCTTTGAGGATTCGCTGCGCGGACAGCGGAGGACCGGCGGTGCTTGTTGCTGTCATACTCGGCGTAGACGCGGCGTGCTGGTTCGGCGGTCAGGGAGACCTGATGAAACGGCTGACCGCTGGCCGCCCGCAGGTTGAACGGGATCCCGAACCCAGGGATCACTTAATCTCCGCCCTGGGAGGCTGATTCGCCAGCCTGTGTAAAGTATCTGAAGTGGTAGTCGTGCCGGAGAAGGAGACCGGAGTGGACCCGGCTACTACAACAGAGGGGGATCAGGGGCCCTTCCGCCCGCCGTGCCAGCAACCGTATCATCTGTGGCGAGCTTCGGCAGTCTTAGAACCGCACCCTTTGTCCTCTATGCTGTCTGTGCAGTGAATCCTCATCCTTAGTCTTAGTAACTTTTTTTTATATATATTATGGCCAGAAGACAGAAAAAGAAAAGAGTTTGCACAGCGGCTACTCCATCCACATATAATGTGGATTTTTGCAACATCAGGGGTATTCACGCAAATCTTAACGCAGTCCACCACCATCTCGAAACTGCGCAGCCGACCATTCTTTTTCTAACGGAGACGCAGATATCCTGCCCGGCCGACACATCATACCTTCATTATCCCGGCTACAAACTCGAACACAATTTTATGAGTCGTGCCGGTGTATGTATGTTCGTCCGGGAGGATATCTGCTGTCGCCGCCTTCATAGCCTTGAAGACAGGGACCTGTCGATATTGTGGGTGCGCGTAGATTACGGCGGCCACACTCGTATCTATGCGTGCCTATACAGGTCTCATAGCGGTGACACGGACGTAACTCGACTCTTCACGCACCTGAGTTTGACGACTGACAAAGTTCTAGAGCAATATCCTACAGCAGAAGTAGTTATTTTGGGAGAGTTTAACGCCCACCATCGCGAGTGGCTCAGTTCTCGAACCAATAACTATGCTGGGATATCTGCTCATGAATTTGCTCTGACCTATGGATTCTCTCAGCTGGTACTTTCTCCAACGAGAATACCAGATATAGAGGAACATACGAGCTCCTTACTGGACCTTCTGCTGACTACTCGTCCGGACGGGTACTCCGTCTCAGTGGATGCGCCTCTTGGCTCCTCGGACCACTGTCTCGTTCGGACTCAAGTGTCATGCACACAACCTGATCCTTCTGGGCCAACTAACTGGCGTCGTGTGTGGCACTATAAGTCGGCAGACTGGGATGGATTGCGTGAATTTTATGCATCGTACCCATGGAGGCAGATCTGCTTTAACTCAGAAGATCCTGACGTCTGCGCAGCCGCAGTCACTGAGACAATCCTTGCTGGTATGGAATGCTATATTCCTAACCCGCGAGTAGCTGCCGGCGTCAAAAAACGACCGTGGTTTAATAGGTCTTGCAGAAAAGCTAAAATTCTTAAGCAAAATGCATATGAGGCTTGGACCACGGCTCGTTTTAATAAGGATCCGAATATTTCTGAGTTAAAACGCAAATTAAATGCTGCCTCGAGGTTCAGTAAGAAAGCAACTGCCAGAGCAAAATTCCAATTCATCGGCAAAATAGGTGGGCGACTTGCGAACTATCCTTCTGGGAGTCTTGCTTTCTGGTTGCTTGCCAAAGCTGCCGAAGGGAACTTCTGCCAGTCGTCGTTACCACCACTGCGAAAGACCGATGGTGACTTGGCCCATAGTGCTAAAGAGAAAGCCGATCTACTGGGCAGTCTCTTTGCCTCGAACTCGAATATGAGCGATGAAGGCGCTGTACCACCTACTATACCGTGGTGCGGTAAGTCCATGCCGGAAATCTCCATAACGCAGCGGGAGGTCAGGCGGGCGTTGCTTTCTCTAGACGTTCATAAGTCGAGTGGGCCAGACGGTATACCAGCAGTGGTGCTTAAGCAGTGTGCTCCTGAGTTATGTCCTGTACTCACGCGCCTCTTCGCGCTTTCCTACCACACTAGGCAATTTCCGTCTACATGGAAGACTGCGAATGTGCACCCGGTGCCCAAAAAGGGCGATAGATTAGATCCATCGAATTACAGGCCTATCGCTATTACCTCTCTCCTCTCTAAGGTAATGGAGCGTGTGATCAACACACAGCTTCTAAGATACCTAGAAGTACACGATCTGGTCAGTGACCGTCAATATGGCTTTCGCTACGGTCGCTCGACTGGTGACCTTCTAGTGTATCTCACACACCGATGGGCACTAGCCATTGAGAGTCAGGGGGAAGCATTGGCATGTAGCCTGGATATAGCGAAGGCGTTCGATCGGGTCTGGCACCGCGGTCTTCTATCGAAGTTGCCATCTTACGGAGTGCCCGAGGGTTTGTGCAAATGGGTGGCTAGCTTTTTGTCCGGCAGACGCATACGAACCGTAGTTGACGGTAGTTGCTCTGATAGCATGGACATTAATGCTGGTGTCCCGCAAGGCTCTGTGCTGTCTCCTACGCTGTTTCTACTGCATATCAATGACATGTTGGACATCAACAACATACATTGCTATGCAGATGACAGTACTGGAGACGCTTTTTACACGGGTCGTGCAAACATCCCTCGTTCCGTTGTGGAGGAAAACCGCGGAGAACTTGTGTCTCAAATCGAGACCACACTGTCCCAGGTCTCTGACTGGGGACGGGTAAACTTGGTCCGATTCAACCCTACAAAGACACAAGTGTGCGCGTTCACCGCTAAGAAAACTCCATTTACTGTGGTCCACAATTCCAGAACACTCCCCTCTCCATCTCCAAGAGCATTGGGATCCTTGGTGTCGACATCTCCAGCGATGTTCAGTTCCGAGATCATTTACAAGATAAGGTAAAGCTGGCGTCCAAAAAACTTGGTGTACTCAACAGAGCGAAGCAGTACTTCACGTCGGGGCAAAGGTTGTTACTTTACAAGTCGCAAGTTAGGCCCCATATGGAGTACTGCTGCCATCTCTGGGCAGGTGCACCCGGATACCAGCTTGGCCCTTTTGACTCGGTTCAACGACGGGCTGTGAGAATTGTCGACGATTCCAAACTCACTTGCGGTATCGAGCCCTTAAGTCTGAGGAGAGACGTTGCCTCACTGTGTGTGTTCTACCGCTTGTACAATGGGTTGTGCTCTGAGGAATTGTTCGAAATGATGCCCACGGCTACTTTCTACCATCGCACCGCTCGCCATCGGCAGGAAATTCATTCTCACACTTTAGAACCTAAATCGTCGCGTACAGTGCGGTTTCAGAGAAACTTCCTCCCGCGAACGCTTAAGTTGTGGAATGAGCTCCCTGCCAAGGTTTTCTGCAAGGACTACAGTATGGAGTTCTTCAAGAAAGAAGTTATTGGATTTCTGAAGGGTCGGCAACGCGCAAGTGATACCCCTGGTGTTGCAAGCGTCCATAGGCTACGGTGACCGCTTACCATCAGGCGGGCCGTAAGCTTGTTTGCCACCTTAGTGGTATAAAAAAAAAAATGAAGCGAATTTAAAGATTTTGTAGACGCTCAAGTTTATTGAGTTGTTCCTTTGTCAGATTAGTGCAGCAAATAATCAAGTAAAGGTAAATGCTGAGCAAGCACAATTTTGGTTGACACAGGTAAAAGATTCCATAATCATCTAAGGATCCCGACCGAAGCCAAGATTTTTCGGCTAATTTCCTTGACTTGTGGGATCCAAGATAACGTGTGATCAATATAAATACCAAGACTTTTTATTGTATCATTAAACGGGATAATCATACCATCGAGTTCGGTTGAGGTAAATCAATCGAATTTATCTTCGATATTAGTTTTGGGCTACCTATAATTATGATCACCGACTTGACAGGATTAAGCCGAACTCATCATTCAACTATTTCATCATGGTCAGAGTAAATAGATTGAATTGTTGTTACTATATTTTCTATTGGACCATGTGCATAAATCTGGAGATCTACTGCAAATGTAATAAAATATAATTCTTAATCAATTCTCAGTCTGTTATATTATTTTTTTTAAATTGGGTGATATGACATATAAAAATTAAGTGATTGGTATTCTATTTGAATTATAATAAAACGGATCAAAGTAAATGCCTTATTTCGCACCGACGAACCCCTGTAGTAATTGTTACAGCGAAGTAGGGTGGTACTTTCCTGCTACTAAATTATCCATGTTAAATATTCATAATTACAAGTTTAGAATTAAATGTCACCGTTCAATCCTCGTACTTAATTATATTTATTAATAATTCAGACATTTATTCTCACTATTTTACATGTTGTGGCCATTTGCATGCGATTTTTACGGTAACTTCTTGATTTATAAAAAGAAAGTTTGATATAGCTGTCCCAGTTATTTCAGCGGAAACTTTCAAATTTGCCGAGATAGAAAGTAGCCTATGCACCCTTTTACCAATCTCCGTGCCAAAAATCAGCACAATTAATAACAAACCAACAGACTTTCAACAATATATGTTATTTGGGATAGGATTTTTTTCAATAACATCCTTCTTTCTTAATTATATATCAGTCACGTGATATTCTGGAAATGGAGTAAAAATCTAAAAGCTAGCGCAGTTAATACCTATTCGGTTAAATTTAAAGTAAAATTAAATAATTTTAATTATGGGACATAGTTCGTTACCTGTGGAATTGTGTGTGAATTAATATGAATAAACTGCGTCTATTGCACTATATATAGTTTTAGTATTGTGATTTTTGCATAGCCTAAAGGAAACTCAAGCGACATATAAACTTTCTAATGCTCTCATTTCTTCATTTCTTCTCAATTCTACTGCGTTATAGTTTTATTGTTTTCAAATGCCATACTTTTGCCTTATTTGCATAACCGTTTATTCCATTTCTTTTTAGTGATTCAAACATAGTTTATTTATTGTTGGACATTACACACAGCGCCATCTAGTCTCAATCTAAGAAAAGTACTACTCTCGTATTATGGATACCAAGCAACGGATATAAATTCATTTTTTTGTAAATACAAACTATGCATATACAACACAAATTCAAGACAAAAACAAATGTTTATCACATAGTAAAATGTTTGTCCTGTACAGGAATTAAACGTATGGCAGACGGTTTCAGCAGGCAGGTGAGCCAGGTAATCCAGGAAGATTTTTGGAAGTCATGGTCAGTGACCGTCAATATGGCTTTCGCCACGGTCGCTCGACTGGTGACCTTTTAGTGTATCTCACACACTGATGGGCACTAGCCATTGAGAGTCAGGGGGAGGCATTGACATGTAGCCTGGAGATTGCGAAGGCGTTCAATCAGGATCTGCTATCGAAGTTGCCTTCTTACGGAGTGCCCAAGGGTTTGTGCAAATGGGTGGCTAGCTTTTTGTTCAGCAGACGCATACGAACCGTAGTTGACGATAGTTGCTCTGATAGCATGGACATTAATGCTGGTGTCCCGCAAGGCTCTGTGCTGTCTCCTACACTGTTTCTACTGTATATCAATGACATGTTGGACATCAACAACAAACAATGCTATGCAGATGACAGCACTGGAGACGCTTATTACACGGGTCATGCAAACATCCTTCGTTCCGTTGTGGAGGAAAACCTCGAAGAACTTGTGTCTCAAATCGAGACCACATTGTAAAAGGTCTCTGACTGGGGACTGATAAACATAGTCCGATTCAACCCTACAAAGACACAAGTCCGCGCGTTCACCGCTTAGAAAACCCCACTGACTATGGTCCCACAATTCCAGAACACTTCCCTCTCCATTTCCAAGAGCATTGGGATCCTTAGTGTTGACATCTCCAGCGATGTTTAGTTCCGAGATCATTTACAAGATAAGGTGATGCTGGCGTCCAAAAACTTAGGTATACTCAACAGAGCGAGGCAATACTTCACGTCGGGGTTGCTGCTTTACAAGTCGCAAGTTTAGCCCCATATGGAGTACTGCTGCCATCTCTGGGCAGGTGCACCCGGATACCAGCTGGGACCTTTTGACTCGGTTCAACGACGGGCTGTGAGAATTGTCGACGATCCCAAACTCACTTGCCGTATCGAACCCTTAAGTCTGAGGAGAGGCTTTGCTTCGGTGTGTGTGTTCTACCGCTTGTACAATGGGATGTGTTCTGAGGAATTGTTTGAAATGATGCCCACGGCTACTTTCTACCATCGCAACGCTCGCCATCGGTAGGGAATTAATTCTCACACTTTAGAACCGAAATGGTCGCGTATAGTGCGGTTTCAGAGAAACTTTCTCCCGCGAACGCATGGGTTGAGGAATGAGCTCCCTGCCAAGGTTTTCTCTAAGGACTATAGGATGGGGTCCTTCAAGAAAGAAGTTATTGGATTATTGAAGGGTCGGCAACGCGCGAGTGATACCCCTGGTGTTGCAAGCGTCCACAGGCCACGGTGACCGCTTTCCATCAGGCGGACCGTGTGCTTGTTTGCCACCTTAGTGGTATAAAAAAAAAAAAAAAAAAATCATATGCAAGCATATAATCAGGTCATCATCATAGAGGATGCACGGGATAAATGAATAACTCATTATTCTGAACTTTGATTACAGATTTCAGAGGTCAGATGTTGAATTCCAAAGAACACATTAACCCTAAAGAAGTGGTTATTAGGATAAGCGACAACTAAGGTAGTGGTGGCCGAAGGGTTTCAATTTCACTTTGCGTTTTGAGTGGCGGAGGTTCGAGACCCGGCGTCTACCAATGAGTTTTTTGTCTTAATTTCTCAAGTACATTAATTATTTACACCACTGGCTTGTTGCTGAAGGAAAACACAAGAAAAATGTGAGGAAACCTGCATACGTCAAAAACAAAAAGACGTATGTGACGTCCACAATCCATACTAGGCCCGCGTGTGGACTATGGCCAAAATCACCTTCGTTGAGGGTAGGCATTGCCCCATCAGTGGAGGAGGCTGTTAAGGATGTGTGATAAATACAATGACCTTCTACTTAGACACATATACGCATTAATAATACTAATAATAATACAGGCGTTAATAATTTGACACTTGAGCAGAACCGAAATAGAATAATAGCCATAAAAATAAAATTACTCAAACTCAAACAGTCAGTACGTATATATGAACACTGAAAACAAGAGCTTAGGTCTTAAAATTAATGCACATTAATATTAATGCGACACTCTGTTTGTGCGGACACCCAAGAACCAGATACTCGGATAACTTTACATAGACTCGTAATTTACTGGAAATGTCTTGCTTAACTCGAATTATTTTCGAACCAAAATATTTCCAAAAACTAATAAATTTGTAAATGACAAATATATTTAGAATAATTTTATTAAATATTTTTTTTTAAATATATGATTGTTTATCAATCACCCATAAACACTTAACGGGTTTAAATGAAATTTGACACAAATCAAACATATCTTTTGGATAACCTTCCGTAATATTTTTCATATCCATCCAGAGTTACTACGCGATTTCTTTTTTAATTTATCACACTTACCCGTAAACATTGTCATTACGTGCAGGCAAATCGGAAGCTATCAGACGCAGACGCGATCGCGTTCCCACTACCGAAAACAAAGCTAGCTCCAACGTCTTACACCGCCGCTATAGCTGAGCTTCGCGCCCAACGTTTCAGTGATCAACCGCAACCGCGTAACGGGGAACTCCTCTCCCAGCGCTGACTCACCTTCGGGTTCGAGGCTCGCGCTGGTCGAAAGGTAATCCCAAGAGCAACAACCCAAGCCCCCTTTCGCCCCTCGCCCCAAAAGCCCAGTGCGACAGTAATGGATGCAGCGAGTTCATAGAATGACGCACCTATTATATCAAGTATGTACATAAGAGCTGACTGTTCAAAATATGAGCTACTCACATACTACAAGCAACTTAATTAATAAACATATATGTAGCGTCATCTGGCTGTGGCGTTGTTTTCTCTACTTCTATTCCCACTATTTCAATTGTGTTTTAAGTTTATTTATTTATTTTTCTATTATTTTTATTTATTTAGTCGCAAATGTGATGAAACACAGTGTTTGTAACACGGACGATACGGAAATTACAAACTCGAGTCATTAAATATTTCGACCTCCGTCTTCTAAGTAGCTTCTCGTTAGTAATTTTCTTCATACCACCCTTAATCTGCTAGCAAAACCACTAAGCTCCGCCAGATTTGTGTAATGCTGTTTTTATGCATTAAGGTTCCGTTTATTTTGTCAATTTATTATTAAGTGTGTGTAATCCTTCTTGCTTGACTACTAACCATATCGTTTTTTTTTTCGAGGCTTCGATGATCGGACTTGACCGATTTAAGGTAAATGAATTTTAGCAAAGCGATAGATAGCAACATAGATTGACTTAGATGTTCATAGTGTACGGTTATGTAGAAATTGTTATCATAGAATAATATTTTAAATCTTTCGTCTTTCTTTCTTCCAACCCAGTGGTAAACAGTTTTGAAGAAATAACATCTCCCTGTCTCACACTTTTCTATAGTTTGATTGGTTTCGGTCTCTGGTTTTGTAGTCGGACAAACATTGTGGCTTTATTACCTGTACAAAAATGTTAGCACTTCGATGTACCGATAATAATAAATGGTGGCACCACTGGAGTGGCTAATTACCATAGATCACGCAAGTCATATGCCAACTCACTTGCGCGTAAAATAAATAAAACAAAACAACATTTTTTGCCGAGTTGAAAAAATTTAACACAAGTGCAGTTGTGGTAAGTAATTAACACGTGTTTTAATAGCTGTATATAGGTTCATAACCTTGAATTTGTGCAATAACAACCAAAGTATGAGCAATAAGTGTGTTAAAATTGTATGTTATTATAAAACAAGTGAGTTTGTCTACTCATTAAAGATTGTAGGTTGCAGGTAGAGCCGAAGGTTAGTGTGTATTGAGCGGAGCTCACCAGTGTCATACGACTGTTTCCAACACACTTGAAGGACAGTAAATATTTTATCAGTGTCAAAATGTTCTTATAATTTGATATTTTTGATATGTTTTTATTAAACATTTGAGATATATTTTTCTAAAAAAAATAGGAACTCCGATCATAGGCTCATCAACTCTTGCTAAAAGCTAAAATCTGTAAAGTAAAAGACACTTCTGCGGCAATTGTCATTACTGCACAATTGCGCAGAAAACGGTGCAGTAATAAGACTGCTTTATGAGCAACTGTGTTAAAAATATGTTACAGTCAAATACATTGTGGAAATACGGAATATAATGAATTAATCATTTAATTTATATATGATTACTATTTTAATTAATTTTTTTTACATTTTTTATGTTGTATAAAAAATTTACATATTTTAGAAGTCTTTAGTTTTGTTTATTATAATATATAAATAATAAGATAATATAGAAGGCAAAACTGTCAATTCCAATTAATGACACTACCAGTTAGGTAAATATCTTTGTATCGGCATGGTGGAAAACCGCAGGTGTTACATTATTCTCTTTTAATGATTTCATCCTCATCGTATTATGACTCAGACCTCAGGCACAGTTTCTTGCCATCAAATAAATTATTTATAGTGAATACCTAAGGTTCTTATTGCTGTGTAAAAGTACATGTAATAAAGCAACTAAATGAACTTAAAACTAAATACCTTAAAAGTTTCCTAGGTTACTTCTTCAGTGTAAGTAAGACTGAGCTCTGCATGTTGATTTGAAAAAGGTACAACTGTGACCTTAGTGTAGTAAAAAGTAATCATTTTTACACACTAAAATAAAGTGCCTGCCAAAATTTAATACATTAAATTTTATTATATCACATTATTTCCACGGTCACGGTGATTACAAGAGCATTGAAATATTAGAAGCTCAAACCTTGCAGCATACTTGTGATATATGAACCATAATTATTTAAAACAATACTTTAGATTTATTTTTGATCGTTGAGTGATAGGTAGTAATTTAGTTGTTACGGATCCTATTCAGATAGACTAACAAAACTTCGTCGATTTATAAACAGCATAATAATATCTCGTTTAAATTTTAATAATGAAAAACCGTTCAAGTGCGAGTCGGACTCGCGCACGAAGGGTTCCGTACCATTATCTTTGAAAACGGAAAAATATTGTTGTATGGGAGCCCCCCTTAAATGTTTGTTTTATTTCTATTTTATTTTTATTTTTAAAGTGAATATACAACTTTATATTCTGTGAATATTTCAAGCGTCGACCTGTTGCCGTTATCAATATCGAGCAAAAACGAGCCAAAAAATTGTTTGCTGTAAATATTTATTTTATTCTATTTTTTTGAAGTTGTTGTTATAGTCGCAACAGAAATACATCGTTTGTGAAAATTTCAATTGTTTAACTATCACGATTCATAAGATACAACCTGGTGACAGACGGACGGATGGACGGACAGCGGAGTCTTAGTAATAGGGTCCCGTTTTTTACCCTTCGGTACGGAGCTCTTAAAAACATACTCTTTAATTTTGTTATTTATGTATTTAATACATATTACACATATCAATAAGATACATGCTAAGTAAACAATCTTAAATCCCTAATTGAAAAATCTGCGTCTGCCGAATTGTTGTAGGGTGTTTTAAGCTTAAATTTTTTAACTTTACGCCAAACACTGACTTCTGTTAGTTTCGGTAAGAGTGGGGGTGTTTAATTACTGTTTTTGATCTTAATAGCTTAAAACAGAGCCGTATAACTGTCACTACTGTCACTTTGCTGTCTGTCCGTCCTTCCGGTTGCTTACAGGATAAGTTACAATCTTGAAATTCAGAAATTTTATATGAAATGCTGACTCTAAACCGAATATTAAATTAGAAAATTATTCGAGTTACTTTGCAGGTGGACCATACTAAAAAAAAGGAATTTGAACAATACCAAGATACTTTAACTTAAATATTTGTAAACATAAATACTAACAACTCCTAGTGACTTATAAAGTTCTAGTACATCAATCTTGTAAAAACATTTAATCTTCATAGAATTAAGAAATCCTAACTAACATAAACGCGAAAGTGAGTTTGTGTGTTTGTTACGCTTTCACGCGTAAACGTTTAGTGTAGGCGTAAATGCTAGTACCTACAACATAAATGTATATAAACACATAAATAAGCATTTTTCGTTTATTACTGCCTGAAGGTTAGAGTCTGAAGAAAATATTTATTTACGTTGGAAAAATATATAAATACATACTTTAGCATAATTTTCAATACAATAAATAGAATATGCTATAGGACATACATCTCTGTAGTATCTTAAAAATTAATTTACATTTAAATCCTTTCAAGGCTTGCAACACTGAAAAGAGATTTGGAGGTTACAAGTAACAAAATAAATGTGTTGGGTGGAATCACGTAACCGAGTTGCAATGGATAACAATTTCCACCTCACACCTGTTTGCCAGAGCAGCGCCGGTAACAATTAATTAGGTAGTTGCCTTTCTCTATTAAAACGAAATTCGCCAAACAGTCGCAGGGTTGCTACTCAATATGACTTACTTTTCGATACGTATACGTAGTCCGTACAACTACTAGTCGAGAATATTTTAATAGTAATGCAGATAAATTTGGTGCGAGCTCAAGCAATAAATCAGGTTTAACTGTTTGTGTGTTTCAAACGAGTTCAACGAAGTTTTAAGTTGTTAGTGTTCTATTAGTATCTCTTATAACATATAAAAGATCAGCATTATAATACCTAATTTCCAATAATAATAGGTGAGTTCTATTGACGGAATTGAGAGCTATGACATCGCATAGGCATTGAAATCGTTCTGTGCATTAAATGTAAACAAACAATATGGCCGTTCACTATTTTGACAGCGCATCCAGTGCTCTACCTCCCGAGCATGTGCAGCTAATGCATTGAATGCAGTCCAGAAGTGTCTTCATAGCGCATTAATTCTTGGTCAGCGGATCTATCGAATGAGTGCATTGAATGCATAAAATGCTTGTCAACAAAACGCCCCTAAGAATAATAAATAAATATGTTCGGACAATACCCACAGTGCCATCTGGTCCCAAACTAAGCAAAACTTGTACAATAGATATCAGACAACAGATACAAATAGGGTAATTCCGGGGTAGATGGCCCTATTAACTTTGAGGATTTGTTGTGAAGGAATTATGTTCAATAAAATATTGAATTATATCAAAAACTAAACTTTTATTATAAATCTTCGCTAACATTAATTAAAAATCACGTTAAAACAATCAACAAATGTCAATTTAAACATTTAAAAAAAAACTAGGACTGGCCATCTCTCCCGGGGTATCCGAGGGTGATGGCCGTAGTGGTCGGGGGGAGATGGCCAGTACTTTTTTTGCCTTTTCCTTTACCCTTGAGATCTTTTAACTCCTTTTTCTTCTTATTTCCACAGTGGGAACACATTTCTTCGAACTCGGTGCAATTTTCATGCACCCAGAACATGCAAATTTGGCATTGTATCCAGTCCTCGACTAGTTGTGTCCTATAATAATTATCACCACAACCTCTGCAGTTATCTTTCTCGTTGTCTTCAGTTTCACTGTCAGACGTGTTACTCAAAGACATTGGAATTTCTTCGCAACTGCTATCAAACAACCTACGAATCGCCTTACGTCTCTTAGCAGTCTTTTTTTGCTTAGGTGTATCAGTCTTAATTTCTGTTTTTTTTTTTTTTTGTTTTTTTGAATTTTCCTCCTTTTTTTCCTTTTCTTTTTCTTTTATTTTTCGTTTTTCAATATGCTCTTCAGATGTCAATAGAATGCTTACTTGTTTGGCTCGTTTGCGGACTTCGTTTAGTTTTACAGGCAGTGGAGATACTTCGTTCAGTACTCTTGTCGGCTTTGGTAGGTCCACGGTCTGAGTGGACGTACTTGCACCTGAATCTGAAACTGATTTCGCCATGCTTTTTGGTGTTGCTTGTCCAATGTTTCGATCAATAGGTGGCTCAATGTTCGTACTGAACGCATACTCCGGAATGGCACTTGGATTTAGTGGAAAAACTCCTGCTGCTTTGAATCCTGAAGTCGCATTTCCACTTGTCGCTGATTTCCCACAGGCTTGGTCTAATAAGAAACCAAATTGTTGCCTTGGTATACGGCGTCCGGGATGCTGTTTCATCCATAAACGACACGACTCATAAGTCTGTGTGAGTCTTCAGAGACTTAAAAACGGCTAGATGTTGACATAGATACCGCTTTGGAACCTTTTTCTGCCAAAACATGACCTGGTCGATTATTTAATTGCAAACCAGACTCGTCCATGTTAAAAATATGGCTAGATTTATTTATGAGATCATTGTCACAGAGAATCTTTTCGAGCATTTCAAAATAGGCTCCTACTTCTGCTTTATTCATCCCTTGACTTCTAGCATAAGACACTCCTTCTGATTTTCTCAATGAAATGTCTGAATTTCTTTTTAAAAACATTTGCACCCAGTCATAGCCCGCCTTTTCAGATGTTTTATTGAATTTGTGTTCAATACCTAATTGCTCCGCAAATTTGAATGCAATTATTCTTAAATCATCGATAGTCAAAGGAAATCCTCTTGACTGCATATCTTTTATATGGCGGCTCAGTCTTTTTTCATTATCTGCACCAAAGGTTGACGATGGTCCCATTGGTCCCTTTTTACAGTTGTTTAATTTTAATCTTCTTTCCAGAGTTTTTCTTGGAATATTGTAGGTTAAAGAGGCCATATAAACTGACATGGCTCGTTTTTGTACTTCTTCCATAGCGTTTTTCAAGTCTTCTTCACTCCACGCACCCCGACCAGAATCCGCCTTCCGCAAGTATTGGTTAGGCATCTGTAAAAAATATTGAAGGTTAAAAAAAAACAGAAAAATGACATAAAATTTTATGGCTATCTCTCCCGTAAAGACTATGGCCATCTCTCCCGATTGTCCGGGTGAGATGGCCATATGTAGGTAATTAAAGCAAATTCAAAATTTTGTAGGTACTTTTGAGGTTAGCATACGTACAATATTTTCACATCACAGAAAAGAACGCGAAAACGGACGAATCTTTTAAAACCTTTTTGTGACCACTTAATATGTCAAACCCTTAACTTAAATCGAACATATTTGAAAAAAACAAACTCAAATTACTCACCTTTTCATATTTTTTTTGCACAAAAACCTACTGACACTTGTTGCCCGTTCCGAAACGAACCGAACTGAACTAAAAGGAGCGCCACCTCTTAATTAGTTTTGGAACTTTTTTCTATTGGCCATCTCTCCCGTACGGCCGTCTCCCCCGGAATTACCCTACATATTTTATTCTTTTTTTGTAAATACATACATATTATGCATAGAAAACACCCATGCTCAAGACATTCACAGATCTTCATCACGTAAATGTTTGTCTTGTGCGGGAATCGAACCCACACCCTGACCGAGCTGCTGAACTTCATTCATTACCCACTGAGTCACGGAGCTGACTTTAATCTTTAAAATATCAGCAGCCACCTTCCAGTTTATTTCGAAGAATTTTTTTTTTATGAGAGCAATTATTTTTAAAAGTACACATTATTAGAATTTAAAATATTAAAAACAGACACGTTCTTTTGTCTAAAGAAAGTCATGTTTAGATGTTAGATCTAAAATATGAAATTTTGATATTAGTATTTTAATTACTCCATATGGATTCCTGATTCTTTACATAACTTTTAGACATTAAAACAAATTACTAGTGAATAAATATTTTATTATTTATTATAATTATTTATTTGTAAGCAAATCACGTTCAAGTCGCACTTGTTTCTTTTTTTTTAATCCTTTTGACATAAATCCCAATTTAAATCTTAAGCTGAAAATCTAAAACCGAAACTTACGCTAATGTAATATAAAGTTAATTTACATCCACTTAAGTTACTTAATGATGGGTCTTCACAATAAATTGAGTGGGTCTCGAGTGTGTCCCTCCCACTCATCACTCGGACCTCACGTCACTGCTAACAAGGAAGTCATTTGTCCACACTTGAGCCTCTCACTGGGTTTAACAAATAATCACGATACGCCTCGGATTGGTCTACTTAGTTCTTAAGTTAAGTCTTAAGTTATAATAACGTTGGTAAGTAAGTTTTTAAGTTGGTCAGTACTACATTTTCTGGATTTTTAATTAATGATGAAATTTGACCTTTCGTTATTATAATAATCATTTCCGTGTATCAATAATGACATACTGAGATCTGAGGGCTTACTACTATCGTATTTGAATAGTTACAGGTAGTGATTTAAAGTGAAAAAAATGTATAATAACGATAAACAACCACATTTTTGGTCGTAGTACTATTTAGTATATTTAGTAGTAAAGTAGATAGCAATCTTACAACTTTTTCACATAGACTAGGATATTTGGATATGTTTTCAGGAAAGGGAGATAGGGGGAGAGGCAGTATGGTTGAGAGATAATAAACAAACCGTTGGACTGATTTCACCCAGCCTTATAATGTCGAGTTGACAACTAGAATGCACGTCATAATTTTCCACGTATTAAAATGCGGAGCGATAATTCTAACCTATATTGTTAGTTTATCTCATTCACTGTGATGCCTCCACACCGCAGAAACATCCAGTTTAGACGAAGAGATCGGTAGAAGCTCGTATAAATAATCAAAATAATACAACTTGAAAAAAAATTCTCACATAACTTTTTTTCTTGGACTAATCCTTACTAAAAATTAAATTAATATGGGACCAATGCGTCTCTTTACGTTAAAATTTTCCAAATTCCATATCGGTTTATAAATGATGGAGTTCTGAGGAAACTTAAAAAAAAAGGTTTTTTAGCAATAAAAAATAAACCGCTGGACTGATTTTGCTCAAACTCTTTTCAGTTCTAAGTCATGACAGGGTGTATCGATTGATTCACGGGCAACTTAGTCCATTGGTTCTTGAGATATCAAGGAGCGAAAAAAAGCTAACCTACATACACACACACATACACAGAGTTAGAGAGAGAGAGAGAGAGAGAGAGAGAAACATTACTCTAAAATTTAACAAACGATTCTCCAGGTCTCAAAACGAAAAAGAAAAGCAAATTAAGCGATAAACGAGCTAATATAGTAACTCGAACTCTAGAGAAGTTAATAATTTTTATTAAATTCGATAGAAGGACATATGAACAGACAGATAGGATAAAACTACAGGCTAAAGACAGTTGAGAGAGAAGTTGAGAGAGGTTAGATTAGATAGATAGATCGGTGTAGATCTCATTAAGTGTGGAGTGGAGGAACTTTCGACGTTATTTTCGCTATCGGTGCCTTTAGGCGCAGTTAACCTACATAATTAGCACCATCAAAAGATATTCATTTCGTAACGTTTTATGCGACCACTTTTTAGAAAAGTTATCGTTCTAAAAATAACTAATAACTAGTTCTAAATAACTGGTTTGTAACATTTTTGAAAAGTTTTTTGTACACAGAGGGAACAAAGAATATCTTTGGCAGCCCTAGTTAGGTAGTCACTGCGCCTTAAGGTTGGCTCCGGGATTTCCAATGGAACGCACCAGTGCAAATCAGAAACTTTAAAAATCGTCTAAAAACTAGCTGTGGCTCAAATATTATAACTTACCTACATCCAGCAATACAAGTCTATATAAAAGACATTCATATGGTTGTAAACTACAAGCATTGATCTAATTAGTAAAATAAACCATATTTATTACAGTTTGTATAACCATATTTATAACATGTGATTTTAAAATAAAATTAATGAAAAACTGGTCTATTATACCCAAATAGCTTTAGTAACATATTAATTTAAATAACAAGTTGATCAATTTATTCGGTCTGAAACCTGTAACACCAATTTAGTTCAGTTCCCGAAGTTCCGTTAGTCTGACCTGTCGAAATTAATTACTTGGCATGGAGTAATTAAGTTGTCGAAACAGTGTTCTCTCTACAATAACTAGTGAAATAAATGTTTTATTTTTATTTATTTACTAGATTTTGCCAGCGGCTCTGCCCGCCTAAATTCTTTTATCGCCGTGGAACTCTTTAATTAACTACTTACTTATACTAATGCAGTATGCTTTAGGAAGCTATAGCTGCAGCTATAGTTCGTTTAAGCTCCAAACTAAATTTCATCAAAATTGGTCCAGCCATTTGAGCTTACGGAAGGAGTAACAAACATTCAAACACACTTACACACTCACAAACTTTTACCTTTATAAAATTAGTGTCAATCAAATCTTAATGCTCGCGCTCGCAACAGTTTTTTTGAAACCCCGATTTTGTTACATGTCTTGTTGCACCACATTGTTGAAAAAGGAAAACACGATGAAACCTACATACGTTAAAAAAACAAAAAAGACGTATATGAAGGCCACAATCCGCACTGGGCACGCGTGTGTTATCTTTTTAATTGTAACGAGTAGATTGAAATTAAGATTTTTTCAGAAAAAAGGCCTAAGGATTTTTTAAAAACAGCAAAATTGTACTTTAAGAATAACTATAAAGTTTGTTACTCAATCCTGCTGCAACGGAGCATCCAATTGAGCTGAAAATTTGCACAGAGATACGTAGTTGAAGATCAGAGAAAGTCAAAGGCTAATTTTTATTTCGGAAAACTCAAAAATCCCCGCGGGAGTTACTATAACCGACTTACACGAACGACCCATAGCTGCAGCTCTAACTACCTATAATAAACTTCTTTAGTATAATATAATCACGAAATTGCGGCAAGAATCCCACACCGATCACCAACTTTAGGGCAGGCGGAGCCGCTGGCAAAAGCTTGTAATAATACAAGTATATTAAAACAAAAACTTAATAGGTTAAGTAGTAAGAAAACGAAAAAATGTACCATTAAAGATAAAGTTTGAGCTAGTCTTATATCTATGGTCGGATCGAATAGACCGTGAACTACGTTGTGTCATGTAAAGATATAATGTTGGAGGGGAGTTTAAGGAATACTCATCGTGAGCAAAGACTACAATATATATAAGGAAATCGTGAGACATTAAATTAATAAAAGAAACATACCCGATTAGGTACCTTATTTTTTACTACTTAATTGAAATTTATGATAGATTTAATAAAACATAAAAAATAAATACCTGTGTTTTACATAAGAGTTATTTTTATTGAAAGCAATAAGTCGGAGCACCTTATTTATAGAATTCAGTAGAAAACGAGCGCCTACTTACCTTATTATACCGTGAAATGAATGTTAGGGGTCTTCGATTTCCATAGATTCAATAATTTCGTATAATTTGGCCTAATTAAATATCGTAGTCGATTTACCTTTTTTAGGTTGTCTTTTCTTAAATGTAAAAAAACAGGTTATGAGTTTTTTTTTATTTTTTTTTATTTGAAAGCAATGTTAATATAAACACGCATGAGATACAGACCTATAAAGATGCGGTACCATCATATTGTTCGAAAACTAAATTTGATCCGCTGTTATCTACACGTACTGACTTTAGACGAATGCAATAGATAATACGGAACGTGTGAAACAGAAGGAGATAGCTATATTTAGAAAGTGACACGGACTGCATCAAATTACGATTGTCTTAATTTCGCTGCCTGCTAGTACGATATCTACCTCTTTTAATACATACAATATCATATAATATGGCTGGATTAGTGCTAAAGCGATTTTTAAAGGAAAATTAAAAAAAAGTATTAATTTGGTGAGTGGGTTTAGGCTACTTAAAGCAATTTTGTTTTAGCTTAACACAGTAGATTTGTTCTATACAAAACTATCTTTTCTGTTATACGACTAATGTGGGAAACAAGCTTGCGGTCCGCCTGAAGGTAAGTAGTCAGCACAGCCTCTGGACGCTTGCAACACCTGTGGCATCACTCGCTCGTTGTAGACCTTCAAAAATCTAAAATAACATTGATCCTTTGCTATATT
This sequence comes from Apoda limacodes, assembly GCA_946406115.1. Classification (NCBI taxonomy): domain Eukaryota; kingdom Metazoa; phylum Arthropoda; class Insecta; order Lepidoptera; family Limacodidae; genus Apoda; species Apoda limacodes. The sequence continues at coordinate 26,828,544 of OX291542.1, read as the reverse complement.
GCCGAGCTAAACAGGACAAACCGATAACCGCACTTTCGCTTGTAAGTATATGTAAAAGATGATTAAGAAATTAAATCGTACAGACACCCTCCACGCACAAAATAGTGAATTAACAAAATCACACAAATAGATGTTAAAGGTATGTAGATAAATTCAAATCTATATAAACTTTCTATACTTATATAAATGTGTAAAACATTATTATATTTGTTTATGTTTTTTATTTGAGCACTAATCTCTGGAAATACCAATCGGATTAAAAAAAAAAATATGTTTGCACTAGATAGCCCAATTTTTGAGGAAGGTTATTGGCTATTTTCCATTATGGCACTACCTTTAGAAGCAAAAATGTAAACGTCAGATGGTGCTACAGCGCAAAAGTATGGCAAAGTAGAACAACGTCTGCTGGGTCAGCTAGCCAAAACTAGTTAGTGGTATAAAAAAAAAATTATGTTCATTTTGTGTCTATATCGTAGTAATCCATCTATCCACACGATTAATAATATAAATACTGTATCGTCCCCCCTTTTACACGAAAATAAATAATAATTTATAATGTTCTATGCAACCTCGCAGCCCACTATCACTCAACGAGAGAGATCAAAAGAATCTAATGATTAATATTGATGTAGATAATTATCTTATTTGGCCAAGCGTGATCGTCAAAAGTGGTAGGACCCGAAAACCGTTGTGTTAAAAAAGTAGTAAACCAGTTGTATTAAGGGTACGTCAGAGTAATACAGCAAACTAAAGTATACAAATAAGCGTAAAAGAAAATAATCAAGAAAATAAATAATTTCCACTTTGAATTTTTACCATTTCTAAAGTCTACAAAAACACCTAAACCAACCAAATACTTGAATATCAGAACTAAAGGAAACAGGTACTAAAGAGATTAAATATTTTCCGTCATCCCTACACAAAGCAACCCTAATTGATGCTACTTCCACATTTGAAAGTAAAATCCATACGCATGCTAAATCCATTCGTTTTGTAGAGTGGGAACCAGGTAGCTAAGCGATCAGGACTTGCGACCTGAAAGTAGGTTTAAGGGGCGCCCCAGTACGATGCACATCAGCGCTCACCTACACTAGCTAACCAGCCAAAATAGTAAAACCCTACTAACACCGCTAAGGATGGACATGGATTACACATAGTAATTACTGTATCTCTTGGCAGACCTAGTTCTTTAGTGGGCTATATAATTATTATGGCTGGTATAATTTTAATTCCCACTTCAACTGGTATAGAAGAAGTATCTTTACCTAGCTGAAATTGTCCTAGAAACAAGGTCCTACGATGTTTTCCTTTCTACTGAGGTGATTGAGATTTCTTTCTACCATAAATTTCTAATCGGCAAAAAAGGCGAACTCGTCATTACGATGCTTTAACATTAATTTAGATATTTTTAAAACACAACCTAAAGAATTTCACAACGCACATACAGTATAATAATTTGTAATATAAAAGAATTTACTAACCAGTAATGGTGGAACAATCTAGCTGTAGTTTAACCCCACGTGGTTCCTAGGTAGCTTCTATTAACTCACAAGCGTAGACTATGGTTTTCTCCTCGGGCAGCGTTTCGACAATTTAACCGACGGCAATTGAATGTTCTGTATGTATGGGACCACGCACTTTTATCACCACTAACCCCTCTCTAACAACGTTCTCACCCCACATTTCACCCCCATCCAGTTTTTTATTCCGGACGTATTTCCGGCCTTAATTAACTTTTAAGTATACTAAATTCTTTTAAGTATAAAACTAGTTATGTCGGTTGATTCTGGATTAATATTAACGGTCTAGATAAAACGGCCGGATTATCCTTAATTAATAGAATCCCAAGAGAATATTAATATTATGTTCTAAATGTTCGTAAAGTACCAACAAACCCCGGGTAATTTCAAATAAACTAACACGTCATACCATTATACGAAATACGTTAAAATCAAGACAACTACCTTTTATAATTGTTAGATTTTTTATTGTACGAGGCTACCCTAATGGTTGTTAAGCGATTGACTAAGTCTCGCGGGCGTTTTCAATATTATAAAAGTTCTAAGTAACTTAAACTTGCGGTTATATTCAACATAATCCCAATCAGCGCTCTTAAAACTACCACCAATCACAGTACGTTCGAACAAACCAATCAACGCTTGCTTTAAAACATTCTCTCTAATCACTTTAGTTCCAAACAAACACCCAATCATAGTTAACTTAAACTATTCATTCTCGCGCTACAGGTTCAAAATTTTACGCAACTTTATTTTGTCTAGAATTCGAATTCAAAAATCAGAAGTTAGATTACTACCTACATTTAACAATTAATTCCGTGTTGATGTCTACGATTCGTAAGTTTATAACTTAATATTTTACATTTTAGTCATTTGTACTTATATTTTGTTAGCTTTAAATCTTTCATAAAATAAATCATAACTTCTCATCTACTGTATAAAATTACTGAACTTGAATATTTGAACGCGCCATTGTAATTTAAAGATGCATTTTGCTATTGGTAGTACGTCCATTGAGAATTGTTTGAAAATGAAATGAAAATCTTCGCGTTAAAACTTGAATAAACAGATTGTATTACGAAAATGTTAAGGCATAAATATGGTATCGTCACAAAACGAAAGTAAGTTTGTTTGCTTATTTGTCCCGCCTTCACGTCGCCACGGAGCATCCAGTTGAGCTAAAATTTGATACAGCGGGATAGTTGAAGAGGGCTACAGGCAAGTAGCCTTCATCCAAGAAAATTTAAAAAGTTCCCACAAAAATAACTATAACCAAATTACCCGTGGGCGAACAATAGCTTATTATAGCAAACTTTCATACTATAAGTAAGATTATTAGCTTAATTAAGATCAGGTGTTGTATTCTTGCGCAAAAGCTAGTTTTGACGTAGTATTCTAATATAGTAAGATTTAAATTTAGATGTTTTAATTTATAAGAAAGAATAAGGTAGGTACTTAAAAATATATATATGGACTTCAAACAGAACCCTAGGTAATAGACTATTGAACGTTAAAAGGTCAAGAGAACTTTAATAGCTAAAGAACAACAACAGTCTAAATAATTATACCTTCACCATGACGTTTCGTAATGTCTACCTCAAAAGCTTCAAAGCAAAGATTCTCATTAAGTTTCTGATTGTTTGATTACTTTTTTTTTAAGTATTGGAAAACTAATAATATAAAAACTACATGATAAATAAATAAATATATGAAAAAAAATCTACAATATTTAATTATTATTTTTAATAAATTATATTTATAGTAATAAAAGAAGCCTAACGCGTTTGTTAATTACATTCAACGCGCTAATCTCTGAAAGTATCAGTCGGATTCAGAAAAATATTATTGCATTTGATGATCGCTTCTTAGGAAAGGTATACTTCAGGTTCGCGTATAGCTCCGACCTGCTCCTAAGAAAATTAACGCAGCTGAAATCGCTGGGAACATCTAGGTAACTTATAAAAATATTATATTGTTTACCTTTTAGTTACGAATAAATCTGCAATCAATAATTTTACATTTTTTGACGTCGAAGGTGACAAAAGATATGATATTTTGGATACTAATACATCAATATTTTAAAAGGAACTAAAAGTCTACATGACAAGCATGACATACAAACATTGCGCATTTAAAAAAAATCAAGCTGTTCGGAGGACGTGCAGGGCAGTTAAAAAAAACCTTTTATGAATGTAAGCAAGTTTTCGTCGTTTATTAAATTCATAAAATGCCTTTTTAGGCCACTGCCCGGTTTGATAAAAATTGGTGGGTTTCATCGCTCGTTTTTTTAAAGCTTCTGCCTATTGTTAATGTGCCAGGTCTCTAAATTTAGATGAAAAAAATCAGCATTTATTTTAACACAAACTGAGTAGTAGGTAGTCCAAAATTCTAAAACCGAGACTAAACTCGCTTTTGATTGGCTTCGTATCGTCTTAAGTAACTGAATCACGGATCATCTTAATAAATTAAGCAAGCCTCTGGTGAGTCCCTACTTCATATTCTATTCATCACTACTCCCAAATCTCACCTCACCACGCTAACAGGAAAGCTACCTATCCATAAGCGTCTTCCCTATTCAATGACTTTTCTTTGTAGCAAAATTAATGATGAATTGAAAATAATTACATAATATGAATATGTTACTGACTATTATATTATAAGACTACCTAATGTTCTGTGGTGTTACTGCTAATGTGCTGTTTCAAAAAATATTTTTGACATATAATAGCAACGTCTGTTTTGCCTTCTATCTTTTCTTATAATTACGACATCAAAAAAAAGCAGTTTTCCGCATAATTAACACGGAATCTGCAAAAGGATTTTACTTTTTAGATCTGGCAACACTGTTTACAATAGGTATACCAAAATTTAGGAACAGCCAAGTCGAGTAGAAGCTGAGCAAACAACATTAGGCCACTTCTATTTGAGATTTATTTCAACGATCTTCCTACATACACAACACTAATGTGGCTTGTTTGCCGATCTCCACACATCATCATATCATATCTAATTAAACGAAATAAAATAACTGGACTATAAATAAGGACAAACAGAAAAAAAATTAGTGTCGGACAACCGTCCGGAATCGTGACAACTTGTGCCTTTCACTTTTTATGTCTGTCTCTCTCGCTCTTAGGCGGGCTAACCATGCCGCGTGCCTCTCACTCGCTCTCATTGTGAGCGCATAACGTGAGCGGAGCGTAACGCAGTTTCTTGAAGTGTCACCCGGCAAACCAATTTATAAGACGTTGTCACGTCAAAAATTAACAAATAATAAACAAATGTAACAAAACATTATTCATGACCATTAAACCATTCGTGAAGAGACATTTGCAAATTTCTTAGAAATAAATATAGATATTAGTAATATAGTTACCGCTATACTAAACGGTATGGCTTATGCGCTGCGGAGGTTGAAATTAACAGTAGAGCTAAAATTGACTGACATTGCAAATTACGGATACGTTGCCTCTGCAATGCGCTTTCATCTTATTATATGGGGGAAATCCTCAGAAAGAAATAGGGTTTTTATATTACAAAAGAAATACTATAATATATAATATAATAAGTACGAGTAAGCCATTATATAATACTGAGTCTGAAAAAAATTATAATTGTTCCTCCCATACAAGATACCCAAACAATCTCAAGGTACCTACGTTTATGTTCGACGACGGCAGTTTTAAAGAACAGCTATTCTATGTTAATAACTTTTTAAAAATTACCCGGTACTTTTAGAGAACTGCCACTAAACAAATTTAAAATAAAATTACTATATGCTTAGCTAGTTAGATTTTTTTCTGTAAATGAATTCATAAATCTAAAAAAGATTGATTGTAATATAAAACTGGATTATTAGCCAATTTACTAAGGGTTATAAGGTAACATCTGCAAAAAAATACACCATCATCACGATCGCTGATTATACCTCGACCAACAGTTAATTAGCTAATGCTACATAAATTCCAAACATAATCATTTTGTGTTATCGAAGTAGCGCAGTATTCGATAGTGTTACACAGGATATGACAAACAGACTGTTTCGACAAAACTGTACGGGTTCTGTCTCTACTACTTGAAATTAAGACCGACCCTTGTGAATGGATTTTTTTTAAGGTACAAACTCCTAAAAAAGCACTGCAATGCAAATCCGCAGTACGATGTATACGATCCATAAATCCGTTGACAACGGCAAAAATATGGAAATTTCCTAAGTCATCAGGAGTCGACAAGACTAGCCGTATTCCTATTTCACATGGTATTGATGTCAATCTTTTTAATAAACACTTTTCTTCCAATGTTGCTATTGATGGCAACAAAAAAATTAAATACGCTGAACTCACTTTCCTTAAAACCAACTTTTGTTATTTTTTCGTTTTGTTCTAAGTCGTTTTTCTGATTGTGATGTTTAGACATTACCTTCATCTCTTCTTTGTTGAGAGTGACTGCATTCGCCGTAATATGACCCTCCTATCCTTGACGATATTGTTCCCATTATCACAAATATTCTTAATCACTCTATTGCTTCTTCTTTATTTCACTCAGGTGGGAAACAAGCTTACGGCCCGACTAATGGTAGGCGGTCACCGTAGCCTATGGACGTTTGCAACACTAGGGGTATCGCCCTCAAAAACTCGCGTGTTTGCCGACCCTTCAAAATTTAATAACTTCTTCCTTGAAGAACCCCATACTGTAGTTCTTAGAGAAAAACTTGGCAGGTTGCTCATTACACAACCCAAGCGTTCGCGGGAGGAAGTTTCTCTCATACCGCACTGTACGCGACCATTTCGGTTATAAAGTGTGAGAATGAATTCCCTGGCGATGGCGAGCGGTGAATTTTTAGACTCATGGAAAGATTTTCTAAGCACATCTTTGTCTCATCCATCTTACCAGCCTTGCCTAAAGTTCTTGAACATCTTGTTCATGAACAATTGTCTTATTATCTTATTATAAATAACTAATTAAATCCCCTTCTATATATAACCAATCCTCTCGAAAATAGTGCAGCTTCTGCACTAGTCAAAATATCTGATGACATATAGAAAACACAAAAAATACAGTCCTAACACAATTAAATTTTACTTATTACTTTAAGATCTCTTAACAAATATCCAACAGTGATTGACTGGTTCCATAATTACTTGTGTGGTCACAGAAAGCGGATTAAGATAGATGATTGTTTCTCTACATGGTGCTACGCCAATAATGGCGTCCCACAAGGTAGCGTGTTGTTTCCACTTTTGTTTGCTATTTTTATAAATTATATCATAACATCTAATTTATCGACTCTCTCGACCTATCCTATGCAAACTAACTTCAAATATATACTCAGGCTCCGTTTAGTGAGCTCAAAAGTGTAGTTGCGATTATAAATGACGATCTTGCCCTTATTAAATATTAGGGTACCTTACCTTACGGTCTAAACGTTAATCCAACTTATCATAGTGTGTAAAAAAATAATGCAAATTTTTGGCATTTGATTTTAAAGCAAAAAAATACATAGCCGTACTTTGAAGTTGATTTTTTTTTTGTTTGAATTTTATTTTATGTTTTCTTTTCCATAAAAATCGTCAAACAAACGGACGGACATGATGAAATTAAACAATAAATGGTAATGGAACTGGAAAATGGACAGCTATAAAGAAACTACAAGGGTTGATTTTTACCATGTACCTGCGGAACCAGGTAGACCGACGGAACCCAAAAATTGCCTAACTAACGAACATAACTATAATGTAACGGTTTGGTTTCCACCATCCGGATACGGAACCCTAATCGTCTAACGGATGGATCAACAGACATGACGAAACAATATGGATTCAGTTTTTACCATTTAGCTGCTAAACCCTAAAAATCATCAAACAGACAAACATGGTGATACAATAGAAGTTCGGTTTTGGCTACGGAATCCTAAAAACGAAACTGTCAAAATTAGTTTTTTTATGCAATAGGTGCTTCATACCTGTGTAAGTACCTACCTTAGTAGATCATCTAGGTAACTATACTAGGTATACAGCTAGCTACAAATGACGGAATTAAAAACATTTTCTAATCTAACTCTGGTTTTCCTGTTCCGATTCTAATCAAATTTGAATGGAACTATTATTCTGGAAGTAACTCTTTACATATACCTACCAATGTAAAAGTCGTCAAAATCGATTAAAAAAAGAAACAACGAAGTTATGCGGAAACATACAGAGCCAAAAACATACATACAGATGAATTGATAACCTACTCCTATTTTTTAAAGTTTGTTAAAAATTTACTCTGATCTGTGTCACCCTCAATCTTATTGTACTCTTATTAAGCATATACTTGTACGAGTTAACTCTCTTAGAGTCCACTCTGATCGTGTCAACGCGGCTTAAGAGGGTCAAGTAAATGTCAATGGCTAAGGAACGCTTTTCTTTTTGTAATTGATGTCTACGACATCGTGCAATTCTATGCTAAAAGCTTTTAAAGGAAGAGTCTGTCTAGTTTCTAACTATATTAACACCTTGGCACTTTGCTTTGGTCATGGAATCACTGACAGAAAATTACTTTATCAAAGTTCGCACGAAATAATATTATAGAACGGGTTAAATTTCTTGTCGTTATAAAGAATAATTGATTGATATTATTTCGAAAACAAAACGATACTTAATTCCAACTTAACTGGACATAGAATTAATAGATTGTTTATCAATAATTTACGTTACAAACAATTTGTCAGTTTGCAATGTCCCACGCTTGAAGGTTTTAAGAAGCCAGGGCCATAAGGAAGCTTAAGTTTGCAGTAAGCTCCTTTACTAAGAATCTTGGCTCTGTCCACGGAGTAGTTTTGCCTAAGCTTTTTGTTTTGCAAAGCTATTTGCCATCTTTTATGCCCACCATTGTTGACTGTAGATTTACTGATCCGTTCGAGTGACCAAATACATCTTACAAACCTAGTACATCAATCTAACAAAAACACCATAGAAATATTCATTCTTCGTTTATGACCCTTGAAGGTTGGAGAAGGTTGCATAGGACTGCATAAGTTGTTGTAATTTATAATATTAAATTAGCATTTTAGTTACCCTATGAATGTCAAGTTTTTGTATAAAAATGTTTTTGACCCGAACTTTCAATTTTGTACGTGCAGAGTAAATAAATTTTTGCTTAGTTTTAGCTAGTTATTATTTATTTTTTCTGCGTGTAAAATGAAATTAATTTAAAAAAAAGTTTTACATAACAATTTTATAAAATTTAACATTATGAAAGACCGAGGTGGCTTTGAAGACAGGTATAAGACAATCACATATTATGACATCTATTTATTTAAAAGAGTAAACTGACTGACCGATATACTTTTCCCCATAAGAGGGTTTAATGGTATTGGATATTAAATCCCTAGAGGGAAAAATGGTAAAAATAAAAATTTGAATGAGGATTCCACCACTTTTTTTGCACACAAACACAAATTTTGCACAGAGGTTCATTTTATAACGTAAGTTAAACCATATATGAAACTACAGTTAAAAACTTTCTTTCTTCTCAAAAGTCCAGGCGACCGAAGTCGCCAGAATAAGCTAGTATTTTATAAACAATACAAAATGTTCTAAACTTGCTCTTGATTAGTTTCTATGTGATTTTTTTTATTAAATTGTTTTGTAAATAGAGGATATTAAATATCTTTTTTTGGCTGCTTAGCAATCGTCTGTCCCTCAATATTACCTTTTTTTTTTTTTTTTTTAATACCAATAAGGTGGCAAACAAGCTTACGGCCCGCCTGATGGTAAGCGGTCACCGTAGCCTATGGACGCTTGCAACACCAGGGGTATCACTTGCGGGTTGCCGACCCTTCAGAAATCTAATAACTTCTTTCTTGAAGAACTCCATACTGTAGTCCTTGCAGAAAACCTTGGCAGGGAGCTCATTCCACAACTTAAGCGTTCGCGGGAGGAAGTTTCTCTGAAACCGCACTGTACGCGACCATTTAGGTTCTAAAGTGTGAGAATGAATTCCCTGCCGATGGCGAGCGGTGCGATGGTAGAAAGTAGCCGTGGGCATCATTTCGAACAATTCCTCAGAACACAACCCATTGTACAAGCGGTAGAACACACACAGTGAGGCAAAGTCTCTCTCCTACTCCTACCTCCGCTACTGTGTGTCCCTTCCAAATGTCAGAGTTATCAAGCCACTTATAAGGCATCTGATTTGGCTAAACGACTGTTGTCTCTTGGAAAAGCCAGGACTGACAGCTGTAAGGTAATTGAATTCATTTTCTCTTACGGTAATTAGGTAATAAGTGGGACGCTAGAAATAAAAGATTAATTGTTTAAAATTATTATTTTTACTAAAGACAATCAATCGGTTCTAACACCTAGCTCATAAAATTCAAAGAAACACGCGCCCGCCTAATTGGATCAACAAATTGGACGTGTGTAGGTGTGGGTGTGCAGCGTCCTTGGTTTCTATGGATATAATGATTTCGTTTATTTCGTGTTATTTTCTTTAGAAATGAGTTCTTTTGTCGCCAATTCACAATGGTCTAATTAGGTAACTTAATTGATATTTTTACCAGATGTATTTTGTTTTGTTTTTATTTAAGATCAAATAAAATCATTTTCTATGTGTAAAAAATAATTGAATTTCGTATATAACATTGTTCTTATTAAATAAATAATAAATCATTTAAGCGATAGTTACTTTTGGAGAATATTGATATTAATTAATATGACATCAAAGAAAACAGTTTGATATTGAGCTCAGTATGAAACCTTTAAAATTTTCTTTTTGTTTAAAATTAAAAATATTTTAGCCTAATATGGTTGGTTGTGCAGTTCATGATAATCAAAGATGTCACATAATATTTACGCTAAAAGCTTTTAAAGTAAAGAGTCTTGTCTACTTACTATCAGCTTAATATAGATAATATGAGCGTCTTGGCACTCTACTTGGGTCATTAAATCAGTGTCACTGGATGGCTTTGATAAAGTTTTAGTAATAAAATAAAGTTATTTCAGCTTAATTTATTGAATAAACATTAAAGTATGTAAACGAAGTCCGTACCTGAAAAATAAATTATACAAATGATTAATATTTATTATAGTTTTTGTCCAATGTTTTTTGACAGTAACGGTTAAATCAAGCTTAGAAAGACCAAAAAAGAAGCCATTATATATATAGTGGACATTATGGTAAATACTGTCATTAATTTATTAAAAAATACGTTTTTCATGAAAATTTATTCCTAAAGTCTCGCGGCCTATGCTTTACTCGCGGGCCCGGTGTCAATTTTTTTAATCGTAATCGTGGTTTCGTACATATACATTAATTTATGACCTGAAGAAAAACACAAACAATACAGAAGACAAAAAATGAATTTAAACTATACATTCGAATATTATTAAAAATGTGTTTAAGATCCTCACAAGCCCTTTCATTTGATATGTCACAAGGTAGCTACAGTTTGCAAAACTTTTTTGATTCACCGCTTAAATTAACCGATATATTCAAAATTCATTTATTTACGGTACTCGTCCTTATTTAAGTCTAAGAAATTCATATGTGTACCTTTAAACCTAATCATTTGATTGTGACAGACGGACAGACAAGCGATCCTATGAGGAATCTTTTTTTTTTATTCGTACTTACGAAAACATAAAAACTATTTTCCACAATGAGGTTATTTAAAATTCTGGTCCAGTATTATTATATGTATTATATATTGATTATTAAGAGTAGGATTTTTATTTAAAGATAGGCGTCGTATTTTCTTGGTTACAGTGCACCACTCTCTATGGAATTTTATACAGAGCTATCTGATGTACGCGACTAGGTTCGCGCGGCCGGACCGCTCTTGGAACAGTGTTGTCGCACGACTCAGGGACTCATCTCTATCTGTACGCATAATGGCCACTTCGATCATTATAAAACAATATTTTATTATAATAATAATCTGACCCAATTTAGTTATAAAATTACTCATAAACATGACACGACAGGTAAAAAGCAGTGTTGCTATCGCTGCTATCCGATTGGCTATGGTCGGACAGCTAGGCAGCCATATTCACTTTTGCAACAAAGTTTCCGATAATATTTTAAATATTTTATTATACCTAGTAAAACTATGCCTGAACATTTAAAAAATTAATATCAATTGTAATGAACCATCTTGATTCCATGTTTACTAATTAGAATAATTAATTAAACTAGCTTTTTCCCGCGGCTCCACCCGCCTTAAATTTGGTTATCGGTGTGGGATTCTTACAGCAATTATTCTGGTTATAGTTACTCCTGCAGGATTTTTTTAATTTTCCGGAATAAAAAACTGTAAGAGTGCCATGTTTCAGCCTGATCCATCCAGTGGTTAAAGCGTAGTTGAGTAACATACATCTTAACTTTCTCATTTATAATATTCATGGGATAGCTGGTAATTAACGAATTAATTAAGTAAATAATGAATTTTGCCCGCGGCTCCACCCGCCCTTAATCGTTATCGGCGTATCGCTAATTATACTAATGACCCCTCAATAATAGGTACCTAAGAAAAAATAGTTCGTTTAAGCTCGGTTATAGTTAAACTCGGTTAAACTGTATTTAATAACTTTGACGATTCAAATTTGTTACAAACGAAAACCTAATTTGAATAAAAAAAATTGACTTTGAAATTAAAGAGCCATGTGGGCAGTTAATTTCCAAAAAACGGCTACTAACACGTTGTCAATCCCTAATGAATATAATTATGTATATCAAGGTTATATATAACTTTAGATAATCTCCTTTGACGATGCGGGATTTATGTATCGGGTCATCCTGTCTGCTCTTCTCAAGGTTTCCTTTCACATTTTTCGATTCATATCTTTAGATTTGTAGAAGGCGTCATATTGAACGGGGAAATGGTTTGTAGTTCAAAGAACTCGCTTCACGTACATAGACATATAACTTTGGGTATAGGAATAATTGTAACACAATCACCTTACAGCCATGCTAAACATGCTTCACGCATTGCATTAAAGAATGCTCCAAGATAAGGCCTATCCAGGCTTGGAATATTCATATAGATCTAGCCGGGCCTATCCCGAACAAATTATTCTTGAACAATTATGGAAAAAATAAATAATTTTAATCTTATTCAAAATATTATTATTATGATAACCATATTTATCTACGTTGATGCCATATTAAGCTAAAGCCATTTAATATTGACAATAAAATATCCAATTTTTTTTTTTATCTGCAATATAAATGCTTTTTTAAGACGTTTTATACCTTACTAGCTGTCGCCCGCGTGATCTAACTTTCCCCGTCGTATCGCCCTTATAAACATCTTTTATTCGCCCGCGTTATTATTTCGTTTCCGCGTAGCGTAGCCAAAAATAAGTGCATCCAAACAAAAAAAAACAAACACTTTAAGTATATAATATATGATGACCTATACCCTATGGTAGACGGATTGTTAAGGCATGACAATAATTGCCCTAGTTTTTTAAATTAAATGAATCTAAAAGTTGTAAGGGAACAAATGAAAATGTTAACATAAATGTTTTACATAAACTGCTAAAATAATATTTATACCACCCATGCAATAATATTTTTTATGATTTTAGCTTAAATGCATCATATTTTAACTCTCAAATTTATAATGAAAAATAAATTACCGATATTATTTCAAAGACGCACAAAACAATACTTAATTCCAACTTAACTGGACATAGAATAAATAATGTTTAAAAATAATTTACGTCACTAATAATTTGTCAGTTGGCAATGTCCCACGCTTGAAGGTTTAAAGAAGCTATTCCAAGGAAGCTTAAGTTTGCAGTAAGCTCCTTTTCTAAGAATTTTGGCTCTGTCCACGGAGTAGTTTTGCCTAAGCTTTTTGTTCTGCAAAGAAGAATAAAGTGGTTAGTAGGTATAGTCAAAGTTATTTACCATGCAGTAAAAAAATAATATTATAATTGTTTGTCATATTGTATGCCAACCACTGATGAGACTTGCTGATACGTTCGCATGGACTCATTCCTAAAACAAGTACGTCCTACAAACCTAGTAGGTACATAAATTTTACAAAATCACAAATGACATAGAAATAATCTATCTTTATTTATGACCCTTGAAGATTAGAGAAGGTTAGATAGGACTGCATAAGTCGTCCTTATTTGTTGTAATTTACAATAAGTAGTATTTAATCTACTTTACAAATGTAAAGTTAGTTTTTGGCGCGCATCTTAAGAAGGAGAAGTGTTTTTTTCTGTTTATTTTTTCTAAATTCATTAAGTGTGCTTTGATGTATATATTTTAGCAGTGTTTAACGGAAACGTGTTAAGAATTGTGCAGCGAAGGCTCATGAATGGCGAATTATGAAGAAAAAGCAGGACATGACGCGCAAATTCTGAAGGATGCACACCTAATCTCCCGCCCTATAAGATTAAACTTGTATATGGCGCTTCGCCAAACTTAGGTATAAGCATGTGACTATATTTACACATGACTCTGGAGAAATGATATGCTATAATGCGAAATCTGGTCTCCACATCGAAGAAGGGAGGAAATGTAAAGTTTTTGTTATAAAAATGTTTACGGCCCAAACCTTCAATTGTGTGCGTGAGAAATATTTTTTTTTTCAGTTACAGCCAGTTATTATTTGATTTTCTCTGCGTGTAAAATGAAATTAATGTTTGTTAAAGGAATGAGGCCACTCGAACGGATCAGTAAATGAATACATTATTTTTTCAAACAAAGCAAAATTCGTGTGAAAAATTGGAGCAGGTAATATATTTGGGTACTTGCTCACACTCGCATCAATCTACGTCGTGCGTGTGTTTTTATACCGTTGGGAAAAATTCATTTGTTCAGTAGCTCGATGAAAAATTTCTAAATTTTGTTTAGTTGATTTAATTTCTTGTGTTTAGCTTTCAACATAAAATGACAATAATGCTAATTCTTTATCAGAAATATCATTATTTGCTTTCATAGTTTAGATCCTTATGATTTATGTCTTAAAGTGATTCAGACAATCATATATGACATCTATATAAGAAGAAAAGTCATGATTGGGTATTTTTTCATTTCGTTGACTTAGAAGCTTTATTTTTTATAGCTTCAAGGGACCTTCAAATCAAATAGATACCAAGGTTACATATTAATCTCAACCTTCAAGCGTTCCTGAGAAAAAGTTTGTTTAAAATGCTTTTATCTAAGCTTAATATGGATGAGTTGCAGTTCATGATAATCAAAAACGTCACATAATATCTACGCTAAAAGTTTTTAAAGTAGAGTCTTGTCTACTTACTATCAGCTTAATATAGATAATATGAGCGTCTTGGCACTCTACTTGGGTCATTAAATCAGTGTCACTGGATGGCTTTGATAAAGTTTTAGTAATAAAATAAAGTTATTTTAGCTTATTTTATTGAATAGACATTAAAGTATGTAAACGAATTCCGTACCTGAAAAACAAAGTTTAGCAATTGATTAATCTTTATGATAATTGTTAGGACTCTTTTTGACAATGGCAGTTAAATCTTAGCTAAAAGTTTTGTAAGGCCAAAAAAAATCCAATTTAGGGTAAATACTGGCATAGATTTACTTAAAAATATATAAATAGATTTTTTTTCAATCAGGAAGGTCTCGTGCATAAAAATAATTCATGACCTAAAGATATTATAAGCAAACAAGATAGTAGACATACAGTCGATGAGAAAAACTGGCTAAAACTATTTATCTCAAAATTATAAAAAAAAAATATCTTTAACTGGCTTCAGTTGATATGTCACACGCTAGGTACAGTTTGCAAAACTTTTTTTATTTACTTCTTACTAATTCATTTATTCACGTTATACGTCCTTATTTAAGTCACAAGAATTCATATTTGTACCAAATTTCAACCTAATTGATCCAATAGGTTTGGGGCAAATTAGCTGTGACAGACGGAGCTCAAGTGGTCCTATGAGTGATCTGTTACGAAAACCTAAAAACTATTAATCACAATAAGGTTAGTTATCAAAGTGATAATTTCAGCTAAAAATGGAACAAGATACTGGGCCAGCATTATTATATGTACTATATATTGATTGTTTAGGTAAGAATTGTAATTTTTATGTAAAGGGAGGCGTTGGATTTTTACCGCTATCTATGGATTTGTGCTTGAATGTACATAACTTAAAGTTTCTAAAAATAAAATATTCAGATGTAGTAACTGTCGGTTACAAGTAATGTTTTGTCTGCTATAGTCTGGTATATTTCTAGTCTTTATTTTTAGGGTTATGTACCCAGAGGGTGCCAACGGAGCCCTATTACTAAGACTACGTTGTCTGTCTGTCTGTCCGTCTGTCCGACCATAAAAAGGCTCTATATTTTAGGCTGAAATTGGTAAAAGCCTGAATTTTTCACAAAATATGTGTGATAATGGGGGATTATCTAACAAATAAGGAAAAGTTAAAAAAGTTAAATTTTAAGGGGGTTCCCCATACAAGAAATTTATTTTGGTTGTTTTTGCTCTATCATAGAAATAGAAAGACATAAAAACTTCAAACTCGCAGTAAAAACTAGTGTGAACTCTTAAGTATCACAACAAATAATAAAAACCGGCCAAGTGTTAGACTGGCCCAAGCCAGTACTATTTTAAATTACCGGTACAGCGCCATCTAGCTTATCATTAAGAGAAACAGTAACACATTTGTTTTTTGGAAACGATATTTAAAGTTAAGCAACGTCGGGCTTGGTCAGTACTCAGATAGGTGACCGCTTAGCGGCACACTTTCTTTTGTTTGTTTTTGTAAATTACGTAAATGATGGTAGGTACGGGACCCTCAATGCGCGAGTCTCACTCGCACTTGACCGGTTTTTTTTTAATTACAGTTTGTTTTAGTTTTTTTTCTATTCAGGTGTCATACACATGGCAGTCAATAATTTAGATTTACATAGTCACAATTTTATTTAGCTGATTATTTAAAACAATTATATTTTTTCTGAAAATTTCCCATAGCAAACATTTGATTTGTCAGTTGGCAAAGTCCCACGCTTGAGGGCTAAAATGTTTTAAGGAGCCAGTCTTAGGGGGCTTAAGTTTTGTAAGCTCCTTTACTGAGAAAGCTTCGTACAGTCAAAGGGGTAGTTTGGCCTAAGCATTTTGTTTTGAGACGAAGGGTGAAATTGTGGAATTATAACAATAACCATGTCAATGTCGTGGGAAACGTGATTATTACAAAACTTCTTTTCTTTTTTGTATTTAACATAATTTTAAATTGGTTTTAGAATATTTTTTTGCATCAATACAATTAAGTACCTGAATTAGGTGTTTAAAGTCTAAGCAAAAGTCAATGTTTTTTATATAAATTGGGTTCTTTTACAGAGACTCTTCAATCGTCAAATTTATTAAATGCTCATATTATAATGTTTTCTATCTTACAGAAACAGTTATGTCAAAAACCATTGCAATCACTATTTAAATAAGTGCCTTTAAGAGGCCTTGGAAAGCTTTGAAAAATAATTTTTCATTCACATTTTTCGTTACATCCTTTAAACGAAAGGCTATTTTGCAATGTTTTTAAAAATTATGAATGGGTATTAAAAATATATCAATTTACTGAAAACAGTTTTTCAATACCTGTCATAATATTTTTTTTAAGCAACCTAAAACGATTGTCTGCAAGATTTACGCGTTGACTGTCGCCGTCACACTATTCGACGCTAAGTAAAATCATTATAGCATATAGAATAAATCTCTTGCTGATTCCTTTTTTCTGTATTCGAATGCACCTCAATTAAGAATACCTACTGTATTCAGTACGCCCCTGACTCTTGATATTTCCTTTAGCTAGAAATACAGCTTTGCATAGTGCCAGCTCTTTGCTTACGCCACTACATGGGTGGCCTCATAATTCTTGGCTAACATTGGACCCAGTACTGTAAGAGAACTATTGTTCAACTGGCATTGTTCTAATCTTTCTTCTAACTGTAAACTCTATTTTTTTAAATTTTGGAGCATATCCTGCAAAACCTATGCGTATCTTAATATCTAGGTACTCTATTATAATATTTAGGATCTAAACCTGTATGTACTCATATCTATCATCTATACTTCATTTCACATAGCATGGTGCAGGAGATACCAGTGTTTTACTAAATTGCAACGCCTGGTGACCACAATAAAGTTAATGTAGTTTTGAAAAAAACCTTTTGCCCGCGGTTTTACCCGCCCCTTATTTCGGTTATCGGTGTATGATTTCGACGGCAACTTGTCAATTATAGAAAAAGAACGACTCACACTTTTCTTTTTCAAGTAGCCTGTCTTACCCACGGTCTCAAACTATCTCCGTGGCAAACTTAGACTCGATGTAGGATTTCATCGGCGACTTTTTTTTTTTTTTTTTTTTATTTCACTTAGGTGGCAAACAAGCACACGGTCCGCCTGATGGTAAGCGGTCACCGTGGCCTATGGACGCTTGCAATACCAGGGGCATCACTCGCCCGTTGCCGACCCCTCAAAAATTCAAAAACTTATTTCTTGAAGAACCCCATACTGTTGTCCTTAGAGAAAACCTTGGCAGGGAACTCATTCCGACCCACATTTGCTGTTTTCAAGTAGCCTATGTTCTTTCTCGGGACTCAAACTATCTCCATGCCAAACTGCATCTTAATCGGTACAGCGGTTTAAGCGTGAAAAGGTTACAGACAGACAGACAGAGTTACTTTCGCATTTATAATATTAGTATGGATATCAGTATTGTACAGGATTTATATTATAATATATTATACAGTCATAATTTGTTTTCAGAAACAAAATGCTACGTGAAATGGAGTGTAGTATATACCTTATTAATTAATTACAAAACCTTAAGAACAATTAATTAATTAAATTGTTTTACTATGATTTTAGTAATTATATGTATGTATGACTTACCTATTCCTTATATCCTTTCTTAATGTCTGATATGAAAGTGTGTTTATTTGTGCATACCTCAACAAAGCAACCGGTACGTTATATTTTGCAGTGCAATAGCTGAAGAGATAATAAAGTATGCATGTAATTTGAAATAAAGACCTGATATTTTTTCTATAATTTTTATAGGAATGTAAAATTATACCTAAAACAACGCTTTTCTATTTAATTCGTTCCTAATTGATAAATTTCAATTTTTTAAAAGCACAAATAACTGTTTTATTCGGTTCAAAATATGAGCGAAATTCAAAACAGTCAGTTTGATTGTGACGTGAATGTCTGCGACAAACGTCTAGATCAAACGCATTAATTGTGAACTTTTAATAAAAAAAATATTGATATTTACCTCGAGGTGAAGAACTATTTTGCTCTAATGAGAACACCAAGGTTCTTGGACATCAGCTTAACATTATTTCCTAATAAAAACCCCGGAACTTATTTTTGGGTGAAGATGTTGACAGCAAGATTCTTAATGAGTTTTTTCTGTCTGACTATGCAGTTGACTGTTGCAGCCATAACTGCTCCACCGGGCTTTTGGGGCGAGACTCTGAAGGATCTAAAATGCTCCAACTTGACCTACCTAGTCCTACTTTGCCTAAACCGGTTATTTAAATTTCATTATTCTATGTAGGTAGAGAATTTTGTCTACAATACTAAATATTATATAATAGTAAATATTTAAGCCATTTTAACGGATTTTAAAAATCATTTTTAATGCAAAATAGTCTTCTACCCTGTCGAGTATATTTGGCACTTGTTAAGCGAGCTTAAGTTGGTAAAATGAAGAAAAACAATCGAAAGCCGGTTTTTGTGAAAGTAGGGATGTCATTTTTTAATTCAAAATTAAACTAGTAAAAACCCACGGTTTCATAAACGCAAGTGCGAACACAGTTATAACCTAACCTAACAATAAAAAATACTATTTTTATTCTTGTTTATTTGCAAAAAGGTTTGCGTTTGACCGCCATCTCGATTATTTAGATAGAAACGTAGGTTAAAAAACCTACTTAATAAAAAGTCTAAAATGTACATGTTATTGTTACAGAGGTGAAAGATATCTCGAAATAAGCAAAATCCAGCTATCAAAAAAAAAGAAGTGTTTAATAACTCTCTAAAGCTTTTAATCTCATTAAAATTTATGGGTACCTAACTATTTGTAATAGATGATAATATTTATTTTCTTTATTAGTATTATTTTGGAAGCGTAATTTTTTTTCGTATGTACAAATATAACCAAGCCGGGTAGTTATTTAATAAAACTCGTTAAGATTATTGATTTTGAACTTTTAAAATATAAGTTGTTTTATTTCCATTGGTGAAAAGGTGACAACCCTTAAAGATTCCCCTTATAAGTACTTTAATGGTTCCAGAGTCTGCCTAACTTTGCCTTCGTTCTCAATAAAAAAATTAAATGGTTGTAGATTTTATAACATGGATTACAATGAATACTAAACCGATACAATAAGGGCGCGGAATCTGTTTCTAGGCAAAGTAGAAAAAAGTCCGTTGACTTTGCCAAGCCATGTCGAAGCTAATTTTTCAGAAAGTATGAGGCGTAGGCTATAATGAACCGTTATTCTTGGAAAATAAGGTTCTAATTTGCATGTTTGCTTTACATGTCATATATGACTTTTTCTACTCGTGTCCAAAACAATCACAAAAACCTCTAATTTTGTGCAAAGTTAGAGCATTATAGGTGTTCTTTAAAATAATGTAAAGTAACAGTAAATAAGGTTTTCGTTGTAGTAAACGCGCAGGTTTATGAATTGATTGAGCTAAATCGGTCTAAGTGTTTCGGTCCTCAAGTTGCTGTTGATTTTTTTTTAACAATGGAACCAGGGATGTTACCACGCCCATGTAATAAATGTCTCTAGTATAATGACGGTGGATCCAGCTGGTAGGACACGGCCCTATCGTCAAACGTCAGATGGCTCAGAGACACTCGTCTATCAAACGGTATGCGTAGTTAAGGAACATCAAGCTACTACTTGGATGGGTGACGACACATTTTTCTTAGCTCATCCGTGCTTTAGGTAGCACGTAAAACCGTCGTTTCTGACTGTTTTTCATAAAATGACTGCAGTCGCCAAGCAAAGTCAGACGCCTTGTGGGCTTGAAAACTCTGAAAGTCAAGTGGCCACTAGATCGACAAAGTCTGCCATACCACAATAAACCAGCATTGGTTAACTATGGTCTAAGCCTCCTTTTTCATGAAGAAGCCTGTGCCCATGCAATGGGGTACATAAAGGCTTAGGCGATGTAAAAGTAACGGCGTCAGATATAACAAAACCCTGCAAAACAGTATGGACTTCAGAGTTCGTATGTAGTGTATTTAAATTTTTAATAATACGAAAAAGAAAATTGTGTAAAAAAAAATGTTTAAATAATAACAACAACCTTTTAAATCCCTGTCTATTTTATTTAATAAGATATGTACAACAGCTCTATCAAAAACCTTGCAGTCAGTACAATTTTATTACTCGTCACAATATATTTACAAAAAATTACAGAAGTACAATTTTATTACAACTTTATTTAGACATTTATACACAACTTTCTGGTCCAGGAATTTCTTCAGCTATTAGATGTTCCCTCCTGCTCAGTGTACTAGCAGTTGCTACATTCTGTCTTGTTGGCACTAAAATCTGTAAAATAAAATTATTATTTGATTTAATAAGATATATTTAAATTTATTTTCTGCCGATAGTAATTAAGTATGTATGATAATAACTACTTATTTGCATTGTCTTAATAATAACACATTTTAAAATAATAGATAAATACTAGCAGCTAGAAAATATTGAATACCTATAGCTCAAAACCGGTTTTCTTTATATACACTGTCCTATGACAGTAATACTTACTAGGAACTAAATATTAAAAAATAATATTTGACTTCCACTGAAAATTGACTCCCTCGCAGTCTAGTTGGTAGTGTGGGTTCGACTTCCGCATTGGACAAACATTTGTGTTTGACTAGAGTCTGGTTGTATTTATGTATGATATGGTTTATATGTCTGTATTTACAACAAAATGTAATACATATGTTTTGTGTCCGTTTTCTGGTATCATTAATCTAATATTTGATTGACAATGGTCGCAATTATTTGGAAATTTGTCTGATTAAGCCTTTATCGCCGGGTCGCAGTGTCTTCCCGATATCAGAGTCCAATAAAATAAAGTACGTGCCAGCTCCGACGCGCGACTGGACTTTAAGTGTGATTGTCTTAGATCCTAGATATCATCTAATATCAAAGTAATTGTCAACACAAATCAAACGAGCCCAAACTCGACAGGGTTGAGTTATTTCATTACAGAGTTTTCGAGCCACTTTCTGGCTTCATCATTAGATTAGCTCCAGGGAAAAATATTATTGCAATGTCGCCGAAGTTACATAAGTATATCAAATTTCAGGTCAATTTGACACCAGGAAGTGAAAGGTGCGCAAGGTACACTGTTAACGCTTGTATCATTTCACTTCTCATAAAATTCCCATACCGGGGGCCTTATATGAAAATATATTCTTAAGGAGTAAACTCCAAAAAATACGCAGCAATTTTGTGCCGTATTCCTTCAAACACCTATATGAAAATTGAATATTCAGTATTATAATCAAGATTAAATAAAAAGTAGAAGAATAGTTTAATTCCAAGGTCTTGCATAAACACAAAAACACAAGGCTATATAAATTACTTGCTAGAAAAAATCACAAATTTATATCTAATTTACCAGTATTCAATTTTTTGCATAAATTCATTTTTAACCTTGATCCTAGGACTGTAATGGGCAAATTTTCTTTACAAATAATAATATTTGAGTTATCAATATTTATTGCTTTGCGCCTATATTATATATATATAGTACTAAATTCATTTTCCGCGTTGTATGCAGGATTTGTCTGGTTTATCTCCCCCTTTTAAATATCTTTTTTTAACAGGATTGTTACGAGTTTTGTATCATGGATTAAATTTAAAAGTCTATTTATATGTGTCAAAATAGTCTTGTAAGCTCCTATGGGAAAATAAGAAACAATAATATAAAGAAAATGATTTATTTAATACTAACAGTGGGTGTCTCTTCTAAGTTTGTGTTCAACGAACCGCGATCACTCGGGCTCCACTCCCCACTCAACAGATGAGTTCCTTTTTTGACAGCTGCCTCAAGTCCTTTCGCCTTTGGAGGGCCGCCATCTAAGGTAACAATATCATTAAATTCGATTTGTTAGTACGCCCTGCTTCAAACAGGAGAAGGGGAAATAATATTACTTTGGAAAAACACAAAATAAAATTTTCGTTTCTTTAAGGCTAGACGTAAAAAAATAATAAAAGTTATTACGTTTTTGTTTTGGTCATGATTTATAAAATCGAGATTTGAAACAAGCTTTTGATATCAAAGAACCTAAGTGTCAAAGGTAGATAACCAAAAAACCTTAGTGTCAAACCTAGGTATCCAAAAAATAATAACGTCCAACCTAGCTACCAAAAACACTTTCGTGTCAAGCCCATGTAACCAAATAAACTTTTATTTAAAGCTGGATTGCTTTTAAATTTTGCAATATTATTACTACATAAACATATTTTACCTGTCGGAGGACTAAGTATGTCTGGTTGTGGTTTTTTCGAAGGTTTTAATGTGTATGCTACGACATATTGACCATCGGCAGCGTTCAGTTGTAACTCCGGTGATTGTCGTTTCATCAGTGATCTGCCACTACAAACATATATCTGTTATTTGTATGTGTGCGTGTATGTATGTATAAGTATCTTCACGGGTTTTATCCCCAGGGGATCGTGTCTGGGCACACATCTACACCACAATGTGGGCAACAGGCAGGTTTTACCAACCACTTAGTACAAAATGACCCCTGTCCTGCTTTGATAACTAAGGTGGCTCGTATGTCCCATACGTGACTTTAAAGTCATAAGTGGTAAAATGAAAGACCCAGGAAACTCATACTTGAAACAAAAATAATTTTATTTGTTAATATGGTACATGCTGAATTACGTCTTTACAATTTAAACTGTATCTTGTCGCGTTAGGTACAAATAATATACAACAAGATACTAAAAAGGTAGTAAATAAAAAATGTATGTATAAAAAAGCAATTTCATCCATATTTTGTCATAAACAGTTATATGGTAAAATAAAAAAATTTACTTTAAATCTGCAAAAAAAATTTAAGTATGTCTTGTATGTATACTTCCATACATATACTTCTTATTGGGGAATCTACAGTCAATGCAAAACTGCCATTCGAAACATCCGCGTTTATAAAAAAAAATGTTTACTGACTCATTACAAAAGCTTTTATTACTGTAAACGTTAAATATATACTAAAAAGCCCAAAACACATTTAAAAAGTATCAAAAGATTACATGGTAGTAGATTCTAAAGATAAACTTAAGATAGATTAGCCTAAATACACTAGTTACCTTTTCCTCCGTAGAAAAAATCCAGTAAAAATAGCTACACAAGTACAAACGAGGACTGTGAAAGATATTGCCCAAAAAGCTGCCTTAGATATTCCAGCCATTAAACCGCTACTTCCATCTAATGAAAAACATAAAAAATACCAGGCTAAAATACAACGCTTATTACCGTAAAACCTAATTGGCATGAATACTATGATAATACCGGGACTTGAGTATCAAATTAGGTAGAAAATGTTTAAAAGTTAATTTATGTAGGCTGAAGCTAATAGAAGAGAAAATTGTTTACCAACAAGAAGCTTATTCTTTGTAAAAAAATATTTAAACTTCAGGTATTTTTAGATTTATTAGATACTAGCTTTTACCGACGGCGGTTGTTGACGTGGGATTTCTACGACAAATACAAGAATCTAGTAGTGGAGTTTTCTATAGCTAGCTCTTTGCCTAAATCCGCTCATTTGGTTGCTACGTTTGGACGCTAAGCAATAACAAACCAGACTTTCACAAATATATTATACTAGCTTTTGCCAGCGGCTTCGCCCGCCCTAAATTTGGTTATCGGCGTAGGATCCTTTATTAGCGCACGCCTACATCATAATAGCTATGTGTGTGCTAAATTTCAGCTCGATCCGTCAAGTGGTTAGAGCTGTCAGTAATAGTTACTTTGGGCTAACGCTAACTATAACTCGCGGCTTTGTTTACGTAGAAAGTGAAAATATTTTAAAATAATACGTACCGCCCTTCCCCCTTATGACTGCCCGCTGGCATCTCACATCATAAATGCGCGACCAGTACTTGATCATTATTTTGCTGCGATGTTAATTTAAAACTGCGACATATCCTAAGATATTCATTCAAATCGTATGATGTAAAGGGCAATTTTGTTTTAAATTAAATACTTGTGATGAATAACGTATTTATTTGGATAAGGATTAATATCATGTTTATAAAAACACCGTCGCAAATAATACATTGTTTTAGAACAAATTTAGTTTAAAGGGAAACTATTCTGTCATACAAGATTTTTACCCTAATTATGATACATTCTTTATTGGTGCTGCGCTCCTGTTGATCTTAGCGTAATTATATATAGCCTATATTCTTCCTGGATAAATGGGCTATCTAACACTGAAATAATTCTTTAAGTAGGACCAGTAGTTCCTGAGATTAGCGCGTTCAGGCAAACAAACTCTTCAGCTTTATACTCGTATAATAATAATATTAGTATAGAAGAAGATTTGCTTATGTTTTTGTGTGAGTTTAACCTTTTTTGAATTAAATCGAATTGAGTTGTCAAACATGTGTCAACAGCACTAAGGAGTATTGATATCAACTTCGAAGCAAATAACTGCCAATGATGAATTTCAATAAAATACGAAACACGTCCTCCTGCAATTCTGTTAAAAAAGGTTTATGCAAAATTTGAAGGAGATTGGAACAAGCAATCACGTTGTCCCATACAAACTTTGCCCCCCTTTTTACCCCCTTGGTGGTAGAATTTCGAAAATCCTTTCTTATCGGATGCCTACGTCATACAAAGAACACACCTACCAAGTTTCAGGTCTTTACGATGAGCGGTTTAGGCTGTGCGTTGATCCATCAGTCATTCAGGACAAAGCATTTTATATGTATAGATTAAAAATTAAATTGTTTTTAACTTAGGATAAGTACATTTATGACTTTATTATTTATTAGGAAAATATTTGTAGCTTTATTTATTAAGCGGTTTGCAGACCAAAAACTAAGCTGAGTTAGTTTTTCTTAGCTAACATAGCTGACGCAGTTTTCATAATTGTGTCTAGACAGCAAACTAAGCTATTTAGCTTAGCTGGCTAGTTTAGCTTTTAACAAAGTTTTCGGTCTGCAAATTTTAGGTTTCTACATTAAAAGGGTTCTGATATGATCGTAACAGATGGACAGGCAACAAAAATTATTTTGTATTATTATTCTTTTCTGGTATGAAACCTTATAACATTACTATTTTAAATTTTAGCGTTCGATATAAATTAAAACTGTATTTAAGAAAATTACAAGAATATATATAATATTACAAGTTGCCTCAAACTTTTTATTGTTATTATAAGTGGCATTTTATTAAGTGGTATTACTGAGAATACGAAGAAACAAAAGTTACCTGTTCTTCTTTCAGGATCCTGGTAAGAGAGTGCATGAATCGTGACGCGTTCAGAAGCACCTTTGTCGTTTCGAGAATGTACTGTTAATCGTAAAACGCTCCCGCTTGACCAAAACAAAACAGCTGGCACCAAAAATAGTATTACACCATCTAAAAAGACAGACAATCATTATCTTTAACCACTAGCAAAAAAAGGGGGTAATTAATGTAAAAAAAATCTATCTAGCTAGAAAAGGTCAATCGAGCTGGAGGCTATTCCGCACTTTATTTTCCGGTAACGGTCTGCACTCTAGAACACGTTTGCTCTATACAATTCTGCTCGTTCGACAGTTTATATTCAATAACACTTAGCACTGTTTGGCTTCTTTTCTATTTAGCTGCTTATAGTTATTTTGAATTTATTAAATAGACTTACTTGTCTCATTCGCTGTGACATTGAATCTCACAACCCCACTATCAGAATCAAGTCCCTCCAACACAACCAACTGTGGCAAGCCCCCATCGTAACCAGCAACACATCGGATCATTATGAAGTCACCAAATTCATCTCCATCTATATCTTCGATCCAATTAGAGCCATTACCTCCTGATATTGTACAGTTACGAGGGGGAGATGGTCGAGCTAAAAATATCAAATAAAAACTATACATGAATAAAATAAATAAACTACCGAATTTTGGGCTATACATAACAATAATTAAACAATAATAATTAATAAATGATAAAATTTTGATAGAATTATCTTTTAACACTCAATCTAGAAATATAGCTCAAACTTAAAAAATCACTTTAGCAACGAGCAAGAATTTGTATTTTACTCAAGACTTTTTGAGTTGGACTTGCCTGTTACTGTAGTTTAAACATTTGATGTGATAAATTATTTGATCTTTGGCCACTCGATTTTCAAGATGCACATACCTAAGACCTAAGACTAAGCTTAACGACTGCTGCCATGAACAGCCATGAGAGATAATTATGTTGGTACCAAAAACACATACCTGATAACAACTTAAAATTAACATTTACAATAAATGAAAATACATTTAATATCGGTGGTATACATTTAAATTATTTATAGTCCGTCAGGAATTGGGAATAGGGGTATATTAATCTGTCTCAGGTAATTGATTTATTTACCGCCTATTACTTTAAAGCTGGTAATTTACGGCGTGTGAACGCTTTTATAATTTGCCGTCAAGCGACACGACACGATTTTATCGTAGATGTTCGGAAGGCAGGAAGAGCCGCGCACGATTTGTGTGCAGTGTCTACTAATGACCATCTCCACATCGACATAATCGTTTCGTGTCGCTTAATTATAAGTGTCTTTTAGGACATATATTCCAGATACACTGTATTACAAGCAGTGTTGCGGTGATAGGCTCACCACCTGTCACCCAGGACTAAAGTGGTTGTTGAAAAGAAATGTGGGGGGACCACAGTATAATGTATGTTATGTACCCGGCCACTACTGGTTACCTCCTTCTGAGAATGAAAACCGTGGAGTTGTAGATAGATAGATTATTAGGGTTTGCAGTAAATAACGTGAAAAAGTTTTTTATTTACATACTTACAGTGAAAGCGTTCGTGATCAAATGAACGATATAGCCTTGAAATGGGGAAAAATTACGATAAAAAATACTTTTAGTCGTTTATTTGTTAATACAATTACAATATATTAAATCAAATACTGTACTGTTGTGTCATAAACAAAATTTGTATTAGTTTAGCGTAAAATGTAATGTCGAATAAATGAGCAATCTAGTATTCATGTTACGTAAATATAAATTTTTAATTCATTAGCTGTGCTGTGTCAAGGTTACGTCTACTATCAATTTTACTAGGTATGTGGTAAAACATACTAGGTACTAGGTAGACGGCCGTAAAAAATAGTAGTTTTTTTTATTATTTTATAGCACTTTTAAGGTTATTATATTTTTATATTAACTAATATTGTTTATAAAAAACATTTTTAAATATTTTCCTTTATAAGCTCCTTCAGATAATTATTACAACATGTATAGAATACCTATATGATGTAGTTTTAGAGATAGATATCATGTAACTAGACTAATAATAAACGAAAACAAAACCGTTTCGAATAAAACCGCACATTACAATGAATGTATTACCTGCTGGAACTATTTGGAACACACACGGTTGCAGCTGGCGACCAACGGCATTAGTTCCCTGGCACTTCAAAGCTCCGTAATCTCTCTCGCTGGCCGGCGTATACCGGAGTTCGCTTATACTCCCATTAATCGTACCTAAATAAAATATCAGGATTAAAAATTTCAAACGTTGTAGTTACGACTTTTAATGGGTATTAGAATTCAAACTTATGTTTCATAAGCTTAGAACCAAAGTGGATGCTCAAAACGACGTAATATAAATATTCAATTGTATGAAACAATAATGTTCAAAATGTTTTGTTTGAAAAAAAACCTTTAAACATGTGGTTGTTTAAAGGTTTTTTTTTTATCATTTCTATTTTATAATATGAATTAATATTTTCTTATACCTGTTGATATAAAGAACTGTGTGTTTATAATATTTATGTTTGTACCTACCAGCAGCGCATAAGATAAAATGAGTCTTTTACAAATTTTCCGTAGCTAACAAATTATACCGTAGCGGGCTGGAGACACGTTGAAACTTTCACCGCTATTGTTAAATTGCCAGAAGAATGTGACATCTGCCGGGTCAGCATGAACCGAACATCTTACACGCAGAGCTTCATCTATTGCAGCACCTACAACTTGAGGTAAAACTTCTACACAAACTGGGGCATCTATAAAAAAAAACAGATTCAAATTTATATATGTAAAAATAAAAGAATATAATTAAAAGTACACAGGGTTTTTTATGTAACTATACTTACATTGAACTCTTAATATTACTGTCTCGCTAGATGTCTCTCCCCTTGCATTAGAAGCCTTACATGAATATCGTCCTGCTTCTCTTCGTGTCACTTTTTGCAGTACAAGAGAACGAGTACTAAAGATAATCCCAGAAGTCATATTCTGCGTCAGAGTTCTGTCCTAAGATAAACAAATTTGAATATTGAAGATAACCACAAGATTTTATGTAGTGAAATAAACAAAAATCAGGTTAATCTAGAGAATATATGTAAATCTTGCTTACATTATGATACCATGATATGCGATGCTCCCGAGGATTAGAACGGACATTACATTCAAAATATACATCATCGCCTTCTTTTATATCTTGAGGGTTAAGAGTACTTCCAAGAGTCAAAGTCACTAGTGGACTGTCTAGAATACAAGAAACTTGTATCATTTAAGATATTTATTTTTTATACCACTAAGATGGCAAACAAGCACACGGTCCGCCTGATGGTAAGCGGTCACCGTGACCTATGGTCGCTTGCAACATCAGTAATATCACTCGCGCGTTGCCGACCCTTCAAAAATCCAATAACTTATTTCTTGAAGAACCCCATACTGTAGTACTTTGAGAAAACCTTGACAGGGAGCTCATTCCACAACCCAAGTGTTCGCGGGAGGAAGTTTCTCTGAAAACGCACTATACGCGACCATTTCGGTTCTAAAGTGTGAGAATGAATTCCCTGCCGACAGCGAGCGGTGCGATGATAGAAAATAGCCGTGGGCATCATTTCGAACAATTTCTCAGAACAGATTCCATTGTACAAGCGGTAGAACACACACAGGGAGACAAAGTCTCTCCTCAGACTTAAGGGTTCGATACGGTAAGTGAGTTCGGGATCGTCGACAATTCTCACAGCCCATCGTTGAACCGAGTCAAAAGGTCCAAGCTGGTATCCGGGTATTAATGACTAGCGTTTGACCACAGCTATACCCGCTTTGTTTGTCTCTTCAACTACACCTGTGCCAAAAAACAAGCCACGCGTTGCACCGTTGTAACGTAAACGAACCGTACATATACCTAAGCTTCACCCAAAATACCTTGTTCATGCATGGGATCTTTCATTTCATCGTGACACAAAGTTATCTCTTATATTATCTCTGTGCCAAAAATCTGGCCAAATAGATGCTGATGAACAGACTTTCGCATTTGTATATTTGCTATAATTGTAGTTGAGAAGTAATTAAGTTAATGAGTTTTTAAATATTAGTATACATGAAGCACATTAGATATAGACCCAAGTTTGAAATAAACAATGCTGCAATCACCTCTATTTTATTGTAAATACCAAAAATAAAATATTCTAAATAAATTATTTTAATATAATTTTTATACGACTACTTACTTAAATTTATACTTATTATTATAGCTAACGATTTTGTACTTACATACGACATTGAGCTGCATCTGATCATCTATAGCTTTTGCTGGAAGAGAAGGGTTGGTAGCTACACATTTTAATATTAGACCATCATCCGCTGGTACTGGATTGAATATTAAAGTACTCACTAGCCAGGTTTCATTCGAATGTTCACTTATCTAAAAAAAAAAGATTTTAACTAAGCATTATGCATTTCTTATGAAATAACTGTACATTAAGAGGATCGGATTCGCGGCGCCTCGCAGCGCGCTTCATACAAACGAATTTCCCACTTATTTTAACACTTACAAATCAAACACCATAAAATTTTTAAGACGTGCTTTAGTATTAAATATCTAGGTCTGCAGTTCACGCGTTTTCTATTAAATTATAAAGTTTAAAAACTATGCAGGACTCTAGTTTTTCATACAAATGATCTTGAATAAGATTAAAAGTTAGTAAAAACTTTTTTTAGGATTTTGGAAAACCACAGACATAGATATTCAGCTTGAGATAATGCCTACAAAATTTAACAGTATTTGATTAGTAAATGTCCAAAACGAGTAGGAAATTCGTTTGTATTAAACACGCTGCAAGTCGCCGCAAATCCGATCCTCTTAAACGAGACTGACTATACCTTTTGTTTTTCGAAACTTCTGTTGTCTTTGTACCATGTGATCTGTGCAGGTGGACGGCTACCGTTCGTAACACATTGAAGGGTTGTAACGGTTTCAGCAATCTGCTGTAGAGGTTTATTCACCAGGGAAACAGAAAGAGGAGCCACTGCCACCAAAAAGTATTTTCATATTATTTTAATGAATAAGTTAAAAAACTGGAGTTTTTGCGGCTAAAAATTATATATGTCTAACAATGTCTGTATTTCCCTAATCTTCATGTTTCAAATTTCTATATATAATGAAAACCATAGACATAGCGCATTTCCTAGCCTATGGCTACCAAACAATATGGTCGCAAAAGTGTGACAGAGAAGAAGCGAATCCAAGGTCTGCCATTTCTAACTTTATTTAGTAAACATAAAAAAGTAACGGTCGTTGATAGTAAGATAAAAAAGACTGCAGGTTCCCGTGGTTCTTTTATCTTCTATTGTGCAGTCCATAGTACAAATTACATAAGTCGATGGCGAGATCTGTAATAATGTAAAAAACTCTGAAAGCAAAGTCCCAGTATTTTAAAAGCACTTTTTGGAGTAATCCATAATCTATATATTCATTTATTGATTTTTAATTAAACTTATTATTATAAAATCTCTTTAATCAACTCCATTATTTTTGTCAATACCTATTACGTTCTTATTTTCTGGTAAATTTGAAGTAACTATAACTTGATCTGGCATTCGCTCTTCTTGGAAAACAAACCTTGCCCTAAATATACATTACATTTTGATTGAATCATTTAGTTGATTAAACTATTCAAAACTTGCTGCTACTCAGCATTGCGGAAAATGTTGACTAAAATTTGAACTAAATTATTGCAAAATTAATTTTAGTTAGAAATATTTGCGTTAACAAGATGAATTAATAGAATGCAATACTGTACAACTGCTTATTTTAGTGGCGTTTTGTTGGCCGACATAATGTACATAATGCGGTAATCCTACCAAAGAGAATGAACCAAGATTTGTACTGTGTTATACAGAATTTATGACTTTTTAACTTTGCAGGATTATGACATTGAACGCATTGAAGCAGTCAACAAGTCGCACCTTTTATGTCAATTTGCAAAGTTTTCAAATTATGAATGTTTTTAGAATAAGAAGAAGTCTATCAGTTTATATTTCAATTTTATTACACATAACTTTTAAAAGTTTTACTTAAAGCAATGAACAGTCCAAGGTTAGCAAGGTTCTAGGCCAATTAATTAGTAAAAGCTTACGGCTCATTTCCAGTCTCACAGATTTTTCTTGTGGTGGCACAAGGTGTGTGTTTTCTGCACGACATTTAAATGTCGTATTAAGATCTTCACGTTTTAGGTGTTGCAACTCCAATCGGTTCACAACCACGTGTGTATCTGTCTTTACACCAATATACTGAGCTGCTGGACTTCCATTTATCAACCATGTTACTACTGGTTCTGGACGACCTGTGGAAAAAAAGCTTTGATTGTACAGCATATCATAACAAGTAGATGTACGGTTCTCAGCAAATAAATTAATAACAAACATATTGCGTTATAAAGTT
Source organism: Apoda limacodes (assembly GCA_946406115.1). Taxonomy (NCBI): domain Eukaryota; kingdom Metazoa; phylum Arthropoda; class Insecta; order Lepidoptera; family Limacodidae; genus Apoda; species Apoda limacodes. The sequence continues at coordinate 26,796,090 of OX291542.1, read as the reverse complement.
TTTACATTACTGGTTGGGTTCCGTTGATTTATCATTAGACGGGATTTTAGACGCTTTAATAGGCTGAACGATAGAATTATTAGCACGTGTGTGGTCTGCGAGGATTTTCTTTAAAAATTAACTTGGACCTATACTATTTATATCAACTCAACAATGATGTAACTGCTTCCTCTACTGATTTTTATACCTATAATTATTTTTGATAAATATTCATTGTGTATTAATTTGTAATTAGTATTTATTGGATAATAATAATCGTTTACAAATATTATTCTGACATTTAATATTTTATCCTCTCTTTCTTGCTCTGCTCGCTAGTTTCCTGCTACCGTTCCTTCACTAAGATGTTCGTTTGATATAGTTTAGATTAAAACGCCGCTGATTTGCTACATTAAAACTACTAAAGTCAATTATAGCACAACGTAAAAGGTTATAATTGCTATTTTTCACAGGAAAATTATCTCGAACTTGTAAAGCAATAGGAGCCCCCATTATGCAAGCAACTGTACAATATTAATGCCTTTGGACGCTCCACTGTTAGGGCACAGGTCTCTTCTTGGAGAAGAAGGCTTAGGCTACTGTCCACCGGGTTGGCCCAACTCGTCAACCTAGTGGCCACTTTACTGATAGAATGTTCAAGCCGTCCATGAGATTTGCCCATAATTAACTAAACGTCTGCTTTCATATGACAACACAGCCAACAACATTGTTAAAATAACCTTACAAAATTTTAAAATAGTTACCTCCACGTACTTCGCAGATAAGAACTAGAGACGAGCTTTCTTCTAAAGGTCCAACTACACCAGAAACATCGGCTCCTGACTTATCGTATAATAGCATTTGATGAGGCGGTACTAAAACAAAATGTTTTAACAGCATAAATCGAAATTAAATTAATGGCATTTTATCCGCAAGAAAACTTAGATTTCAATAACAAAAACAAAGCAATGGATAAGAAACGACAATGCATTATTCAAACTCATTTAATGGAAAATAATGTAGGATATAATAAGAATTCATAAACCTATGTTATTCAAAAGTGATTTCCTTTAAAAACCTGTCCTTTGCAGATTCTATCTATGTCAAGCGATCTCAGTTCCAAGCTCTATCTTGGCAGTTCATAATTAAAATGTCATTTAGAATAGCTGGACTTCTCGTTATACAACTTAATTGAATCTCATGTTTTCAAACATTTGAACTGACTTACTAGTTATGTCAAATAATATTGAGATCAAATAATAATGTTCCAAAACAGAATATTTTTTCCTCAAATTCTCTAAAATTTTTTAAAGTTTTAAACAACTCAGAATTTAAATTTTTTGCCCAGGGTTACATTTAACCAAAGTTACTCAATGCGTAATTATTTAATACATTAATTAAGCCATTTTGGTAAAGTTCATCTTATGCTAATTTGAATGAAAAAAAAAAACCTGACATTAAATTGATTAGGGATTATTAGTCCCTTTTTGGGATTATATTTCAAAGGACTCAAACTAATTGAACTATAATTGTTTATTATTAAAAGGCAGCATTCAAAAAACAATCTCTGTTTGTTGTGACTGTGTTTTGGATTTTTAAGAAACAGTCATCACTAACAGGCCAAGGGACTTTGAACGCGACTCGCCCACGAGGCATTCTTTGAGTAGAGATAACTTCGTAGGGATGCAGTGTTTTACCTGTTTCCTTTTAAAATAGTTTTATATATTTATACATATACCAGCTTATTACCGCCACTTCAAAGCCTTTTACCGGAATACCAATACAAAAACGTCCTTAAGGGTATGATATTTCAAGAACAGTTAAATACGTCAATCTAAATATTTAACCTTAACGCCGAAATTTTATGCATTTGGTTACAAAAGATGGATTCCATACCAACTTGCAACCCAGTTTTATGGGGGAAAAATCCCACTAATTCGTTCTCAGTGCTCGCCTACGTTGTAACAGTAACTTTGCAAAACTTCAAGTCTCTAGAGATTATTATATATACGCCAACATTATAATTATTGGCGTACATACGTTGAACCTTTGTTTTTTTACAAAAATTGTAGTCAATTACGCTAACTTTTTTTTTAAACCATTAACAATGAATAAAATAAAACACCGGGTCCTAACTGAGCGAGCAACCTCGCGAGGCAGCCTCGGTCTATAAATTGTTTTCCTGAGACTGGCCGCGGCCGAGTCACGTGTCGTGACTAACTGAGTATTTGCTCGCGCGGCAACCTCGCGAGGCGGCTCGCTCAGAGCGCATTCGTTCTGGGTTGCAGAATCATTATTTTCATTATTTTTGCCACCTATCATCCGTTCGATTAGCATTGGTATCAAAAATATCAAAATTTTAGTATCATCTGTAACAAACTGTCATGCGTTCGTTTACGATATTTTTGTTATTTTTGTCACTTTTGCCACCGAAAAATGAAACTTTAGACCCATGTCTGAAGGTGGGGTTTTTGTGTTAATCTGTCAAACTGCCTATACATATTCATTGTTTATGGTAGTGTGTGTGTGTTTTATGGTAGTGTGTGTACGTCAACCGTTCGTTTTGCAAGTTTCTTAACCGGAACCGTTGTTAGTAACGTTTCAAAGCTATACGAACGGTAGGTGTCGGTGGCAAAATTGGCGTTATCAAAAGTGTGAAAAGTATCAATCGTGGGAACTCTTAATCCCAGAACGAACGCGCCCTCAGAGGACGCGGCGCGGCTAATACTAGCAAACATTTTGTCATCAAACTGGCTTTAAACATATTTTAATACCTATTTAAAGTTTATTAACAAATTGAAAAGCTTTTAGACTTAATCGATATTGTTCAATGTTAGACGATGTTGATTTATTAAAACTTTTCACTAATGAGTCCATCGACTAGACTTATACAATTTATCGCAAATTTTAATTCATCGCAACGTTCGTAATTTTGTTCACGATAATAGTTATTAAACTGGTCCTTAATAATTAATGTCGTTAATTTTGCTGAAAGTTTATTTAGTTCAGTACCTACTTAATTAATTTGTCAAACTAACACTAGGGCCTAAAATGTTATATATATAAATTAATAGCTTCAAATGAGTGGAATAGTGAAAAATAGTTTAGAAGGTATTTTTAGGGTTCCGTACCTCAAAAGAAAAAAGAATCTATAAGGATAAACCTATAAAGGTTCACTTTGTGGTCCGACTGTCTATCTGTAAGTCTATCTGTTAAGACCCTTTTTCGGCAAATTTGGCAAGAAGCAATATGTGTGTAAAATATAGAAAAAATCCAAAAAATGATAAATAAGGCATAAACCTGTGAGACTTGATCTCATGATGGAAGAACTATCTACATATAATAAGTTTATACGGAACTCGCACTTGGCCGGATTTTTGTTTAACTACCGTGAATCATTTTTTGGAACAAATAGGTCTTTGAAATTTTAGGTTGATAACTAACTGGTCAGTGTACCTGGTAGATCGCTTAAGCGGCTGCGGCGGATAGTTCGTCCAATCAGGCTTACTAATTGTGGAGCAGCGGTACAGGGGAATCCCCCTCTAGGTAAGGAGTTACACCTGGAGAACGCCTTGTCATACCTAACTCGCATTTCGGTATGTGGGTATATATGCGAACTATCGAAAAAACATCGATAGCGCGATGTAAACCAACCTTCGTTGTAAGTCAACCTTAAATCGTAGCAGTATGATATGATATTTGTTATTAGTAAACTTCACTTATTCTTAGAAAGGTGTTTGTTAACGCTAATTGGCCAATTAATTGTTAATTAATTACAATGAATGTAATGACAAGTAGTGTTTTATCTGCCCTTTAACATTAATGAAACTTTTTGTAATCTTTATTAAGCTTTATATGTTGATATTAATTACCCTACTCATAAATTCGAGGAAATTTTTATAGGATTTGTAAAATTCTGTAATCCGAAGTACAAATTATTAGCTACGGAAATGAATAAAACTATTTTGTTATTATTATTTTATGGAATTAATAAAATGTACTTAAATTTATATTGTTTTGTAATATCCAGTAATTTTTTTTTGAAATTAATAAAATTTTGTATTAACGCATTTTAATAAACAGTTTTTTAATTCAAACAATATCTTTTTTTCTCCGTGTATAATTGTTACGTATGATACGCTGCTTAACTTAAGCTAGTAGTAACCCGAATTTTAGACTTAAACCTCTAAATTAAGCCTACATTTCCAAAAATTCGTATTAAGTCAGATAAATGTACTTAGATGCGGCAAACAAGTTTTGCAACTGTACCAAATTTCAAGTCGATAGCATTCGTAATTACTGAGAAAAATAGCCGTAACATACAGACAGACAGAGTTACCAAGAGCTCATCATTAGGTTTTCTTTTTACAATTTTGTTATTAAACGGAACCCTGAAAAAGTCAATATTAGTAATACTTTCTGAGACAGCTTACCGATAACAGTAAGTTTTATTTGAAAATTCCTTGTGGGCGAATTTTTGAAGTCCACCCTACATCTATATACTCCTTCATCATCAAGCTGTACAGAAGTCAGCGTGAGAGCTGCCGGCTGGGAGACACTCGCAAAGTAAGCTCTTGGTCCAAATGCTCCAGGATCAGACCACTGCAGTGCTTTATTAAAAGACCGGCCGCGAACATCAAAACTGTTGACAAAACATATATACTTAATTGAAATTAATTTATGATTGTATGATGTTCATATGAAAATTGTTTTTTTCTTTACTGATAATGTGTAATAACAAAAAAAAATTATAATATATATATAATTTTCTAAAACTAGTAAAGAGCTTAATGGAACAAAAAGTATAGTTAAAAAAAATTACACATATATATTTAAATAAGTAATTAACGATTTAATGTTAATTTGAACTTCATATAGGTAACATAAGTTGCTAAGCAAATATTGTCGTATATGCAAGTGAGTTATTTTTTCTCCTCAGTGTCAGTACGTATGCAAAAGAAACTTAATAAAATAAAAAGTTCAATTGAAGTGTTCTAAGCTAAATTAAACTAAACTAAAAAAATGATTCTTAAAAAACTATTCAGAAAATGGCATAGCAATATTTTTTTGTTATTTGTATAATTTTATAAATAGTAAGTACTTATTATGTAAAATATTACTGTTTGGTACAAAATTTGAATTTGGGCTTAACTGTACAGACACCACAATTCGGTTATAAATTATAGCCACAGAATAAAATAGTATTAGCTCAGTCTGTTAACAAGGAAACCCTAATTAAATAAACGTTTTTCCGAGTATTTTTTTAATAAAAATGTAAACGTCTAAAGTAATCTAAAGTGTGTCAGTCAATATCTTCGAGACGGTAATTGGATGATCTTATCTTTCTTTAGGTTTCCTTTTATCCACTTAGCGTGGCGCCACTATACTTAGATGCTATAACACCGTCAGTATTAAATTTGCAACTTTTTCCATAGTCAACGTAACTCCTTAATTAAATGTTTTAAATGAATATGTTTTTCATAATAATTATTATTTAGTGTGTTACGTACTAATATACTGAATTTCAAATCAGGCTGAAGTACAATTAAAAAAATTAGATATATTTAGGTATATAAAATAATAATAATAATAACAACTATTATTATTGTATTCGACTTTCATAATAGCCAAATGCAATACATACACGCTTTATAAATTTGCACAAGTGTTTAAAAAATAGTCATTGCCAGTTTTTAGCATTAAGGCTATGGCAAACCCTAGAAAAAGCGTGCCGTTTCGAACAGTGTACAAAGACATATTACAATATTGAATCATACACAGACACACAGTTCCGCGTATCATTATCCATCATTTAAAAAATCAAACCTGTAAATTGGCTTCCCACCGCTTTTTCTAAACCACAGCACCATGTAAACCCGATCTTCAGTAGCGTCTGGAGTGACGTCACAAGGTAATGACGCGGTACGTCCTAAAACTGCATCTACATCGGTAGTTGAAACTGAAACAATTCAAAGAAATGATTAATAAATACAGTTACTGTTAAATAAATACAGTGACTGTTCAATAAATCAGTTACTGTTAAATAAATACGGTTGCTGTTAATTAAATTCGGTTACTGTTAAATAAATACAGTTACTGTTAAACATAAATTTAAGTTTGACGTGTGGAATTTTTAGAAATAGGAGTACTATTTGTTTGGAATAGGAATAGGTATGTATTTTGTTGTATTTTCGACAATAAATTAAGATTTTTGGGATTTAAAAGTCACAATTCTCTGACATGATCCTTCTTTGACTACGCCATCTTGTATGAAGCTGAATGAAGAATACGACGTTGATTGTTTCTATTATTAGAATTTTTCGCTTCAGAGACTGTTCACTCTGTTTAAGGGTCCCGTATTTAAATAAAAAAACGAAACCCTTCTTGGATCACTTTGTTATCCGTCTCTGGTCATGCCCTTAGGAACGCGTGGAGGTATCAAGCTGAATAAATTAAATACTCAAGTCTGCAAACCCTCGAAATAGTAAAAAAAAATAAACTTAAATCAACGTAAACAAAAGATACGGCCGTTTATGTCGCATATTTTGACGCTCGCAAGGGAATTAAATCCTATAGGGTACTTCCCCGCGGTGATCTAGAATCATAAACTTTGGAAAGAAGCAATTCGATGTAGCACAAGTAAATGATAAAAACACAAAATCCATAAATGCGTAGTTACATCACAAAAAAAAAATTTTTGTGATTATAAACTTATTTGCTATAAGTAAACTAACCGCGACATATGTCTATGTATGGGGACAACGGTTTTCCAACGGCAAAGTAAAGTTTGTCCATCAATACAGTTTATTTTTCGTTAAATAAATATCCGCGTACTTTTATTATTTACCTAATAATTTTTAACGGAAGCATGCATAAATATTAATATTTGGCCTATAGATTGAGAATTAATATTGACGTGTGTAACCATTCTTGAAAAATCAGTCCCTTATGGTAAAAATAGGGGACTTAAATTTTGTTTGATAATTCCGATAATTTTGTAGGTGTTCCATTTTCTTTTTTCTTTTCAAAACTCCTCGTAGTCGAAATCACAGGAAAAGCGAGCTGTTTCATAAAAGTTGGTCTTAAATACTATAATGAAAGTGGTTTCGTTGAATAATGCCTACAAATATTGTCAAAAGTTACACCAAGCCCAGGCAGAGTTCTGGAAACAATTTATTTATTCAAAAGCTGTGTGAAACTTAACGCTCACTTGCTCCACAAGTTGATTGAGCTGAAAATTCGAGTGTGAATACGAAAAATAGGTCGGCAATTAATTATGATAACTTAATTGATTTGCGTTTTGATTAATTATTTATTTAAAACTTTTGACAATATTTCAAATAGTACCAGTCTTATTCAATATTATATAATAACTAGAGCCACATAATATAATCTTAAAAATAAACTAAAAAACCGTATCTATATAAGAATGTAATCAAATAAATAAACTGTAAACCTATAAATCATATAAGCATACAATCTAATAATTAAACTATAAACTTATTATTTATATATAAGAAAGAATATAATCTAATAACTAAACCATAAACCTATAATCTATATAAGCATGTTATCTAATAAATAAATTATAAACCTTTTATCTATATAAGCATATAATCTAATAAATAAACTATATACCTTTAATCTATATAAGCATATAATCTAATAAACAAACTGTATAACTTTAATCTATATCAGCATATAATCTAATGAATAAACTATATACCTTTAATCTATATCAGCATATAATCTTATGAATAAACTATATACCTTTAATCTATATCAGCATATAATCTAATGAATAAACTATATAACTTTGATCTATATCAGCATATAATCTAATGAATAAACTATATACGTTTAATCTCTATCAGCATATAATCTAATAAACAAACTTTATACCTTTAATCTATATAAGCATATAATCTTATAAATAGACTATATTCCTTTAATCTAAATAAGCATATAATCAATAAACCGTAAATCTATATGAGGTCTCTATTATATATATTAGGCCGTATAAGTTATGCATGTTTATTATAGAAGCATTTCTTATTTATTATAGGATAACATTCCATAATATTAGTTATTGTAATTACATTGTAGATATCCCAGCATTAGCTACTTTTGGAAATTTTAAAATGTACTTGTTGTTATTTTTTTTATTGTTAGTAAATTTATTTATGTAAATCAAATACTTTAATAAATAATTTCTGTAAAATTAATGTCATACATTTAAGTCATAATTCTCATAATTGTATTTTTGGTAGACTGCTTAATCCTCACTTACTTCTTACAGTTCGTCAATACTGGCAAAAAGAATAGTATTATCCTCTAGTCTTAAATTTTATCACTCACATATTACTCTAGAGTTGTATCAAAAATACCTGTCATTACTTAATTGTGACATTACTTAAGGATGATAATCTAATATTCGTGACGAAGGAAATATACTTGTCCCTTTCTTGTGAATTCGATTCAGTCTTTATTCATCTCGCTTCCTCAGTCAAGCATTGGCATACTCTAAACAAAGCTTTTACTATAACAACTTCTATTAGACAACTAATTTTTTTTTTTTTTTTTTTCTGAATACATACACATCATACATAGAATTAACCCATATTATTTCTTTAAACACACGTGTATATAACATGAATGTTTGTAGGTATTGTGCACGGAACAGGCAATCACTATTATTAACAACGTCACTGATTTGTCATTTTTATAACTTGTTTGTTAAGGATTTTCTTACTATTCAATACTAAAACTTTTTGGTTTATAATATCAAACATTTTGCTCAAATTACTTCCCGATGTGGAAAAGTTTGTGAAAAGAAGTTTTCTGAAATTTTACAGCCTCGACTTTATGTCTTTTATCTTCCCTCCGTTGTCACTGAAATTGCGGAGTTCGTAAAGTGCTCAAATTAAGGATGAGTGTAAAAAAGTTAGGTTTTCCTTTTGTGTAAGAGTATTGTATTAGTTTTGTCAAAGTAAAAAGTGTGAATGATTGATAAGAAAACTTGAAGCTACTTAAAAGGGCGAGTGTAGTGACAAAGCTAAATTCTGTAATACTAGCGATGTTGTTGACCTTGTCATTCGAATACTATGAGCTAAAGCAGTGCTATACTTTAATCAAAGCCTAAAAAATCATTTTATTTAGTCTTTCATTGAAGGCGTCTAGACAGAGCAATCGTAGGGTTAGGTACGTAGTGAGACGGGGGCTAACGCACCCAAAAAGCAATGACTTTTTGACGTTGTCGGATTGATCATAGGTGATGACTGTCTGTATGAATATTGAGGCTGTATTTGAATTATACGGTTCTTGCCTGTTTTGCGGTCACATTTTTTTTATTTTTCGCTTAATATTTTGGCCACCTTCTTAATGTACTTTTTTTCGGTCACCGTAGTAAAGGGTTTCCTATTTTAGGGCCATAGCACGTAACAAAGTACGTGTGTGTTTTATATATACTCTGCCACGATCTGATCCAACCTTTAAAATAAAACATCGAATAAATTTATCTGGAGTAATGTGAATCATTAAATCTATATCAGACCATTGCTAAACATAAGCGTTACGCCAACACAATAAGATCCTCAGCCTTCCTCATGCAGCCACTTCTGACTACCTTTTTTAAGTTATTAGTCCACCTGGCTCGGAGGCTTCCAACGATGCGCTTGCCAGTTCGTGATCTCCATTTAAGAATACGTCTTCTCCAACAGCCATTGCTTATGGCTTATTGGTCTACCTACCTAACTTCCCGAGATTATGTCACGCGTATAAAAATCGCATATTAATAAATTAATTAAAATGAATTTCATTCGAACTTTGTGGGATTTCTGTTATATTGTACGCGATCACTAAGAAGGGATTTTTGCAAAATTCGTCCCCTCAGGGTATAATATCGGGGTTGAAAATTTGTATAGAAATTTGTCATTTTTGAAGCTAAATGCATAAAAAAATAGTATTTGGCCCTTGAGGTTAAAAATTAGGATTTAAGTGTTTCACCATTTTTGTACAATCGTGCCCTAGAAGGCATAACAAGGGATTAAAAACCGGTCAAGTGCGAGTCGGACTCTCGCATGAAGTGTTCCGTACCATTATCTATAAAAATAGCAAAAAAATCATTTTTGTTGTATGGGAGTTATTATTTTTTAGTATTTGTTGTTATAGCGGCAACAGAATTACATCATTTGTGACTGTCGAACTATCACGGTTCATGAGATAAAGCCTGGTGACAGATGTATATACGGTTGGACAGCGAAGTCTTAGTAATAGGGTCCCGTTTTGTACCCCTTGGAACCCTAAAAAGTAGTAAAAGAATTACAGTATGATGGTAAAACTATAAAGAATTTCAAACAAAAAACGCTAGCATGATGAAAACACAATTTGTAAACTTCCTTCTTTTTATAAAGTTCAAAAAACTTGACGTTGTTGGTTAAGGCAATCAATTACCTACGACCAATCCTACGACGTATATAAATTAATACATCCATAGCTCCACAATCACCAAGCACCCTGTACACCTACATACACTAACGTTCTTACAATATAATTATTCACATTCTGAAGGCGTTTCGTGTTTAATTGGATATATTTATAAAGAAAAGTTATTTATGAACGACTCAAAATTTGTTTTTATTGCGCTTGATTACTGTTGATAGTAACTTACAAGAGGTCTTAAAATAAGTTATGGTGGTCGCCCCCTTGCTTACGTTTCTTTTATTTATCGATGGCGTGACTACCGCTTGGTCTTATTGAATGTAATGGGGGTAGCTATAATTTACCTACGTCTATCGGTACACTATCCACGTACCGTATTCTAACTTCACAAAGTTTCAGCACCTATAAATATGTACCTAAGTTTAATCTACTTGTGTCTAAGTGGATTTTACTGCCTGTGCTTTTATTTATGATAGTTTCGGAAAAAACCTAATTTTTAACCGATAAAAAAGGGAACGCATTTATTTTATTTATGTATCATCACGCATAACTTATTACATAAACGTACATAATTTAAAAATAAAGAAACCCGACTGCAAATTTTTTTTGCCCGCACATTAAAGCTCGTAGAATCCGGTATTTTGATTTTTTTGACGTCACCTATCTAGCTCTCTTTATCCAGCCGTTTGGAAGATACAAGGTAATAAGGAAATTTGCATACATACAAAATACGCGCGAAAACATAACACTTCCTCGGCAGTCGGGTGAAAAAAGTCCAGTAGGTACTATTAACTTCTCTTGAGAAGTTATTGGAATAGGTCCGAAAATCGAAATCGAAAATTTTGTGTTTTCTTTACGTTTCAAGACTTGGAGAATCATTTGCAATCATTTTTAGAGTGATGTCTGTGTGTGTGTGTGTGTGTGTCTGTGTGTGTGTGTGTGTGTGTGTGTGTGTGTGTGTGTGTGTGTGTGGGTGTGAGTGTGTGTGTAGACGTATGTATGTATGTATGTAGACATATTTTGGCTTTCGATTCCTCAATAACTACTGGACCGAATCGCTCTGATGACATATCAATCGATACGCCACGTCATGACTTAGATCTGAAAGGAGTCTAAAATAAATCGGTCCAGCGGTTCGTTTTTCATCCGTAAAAAACTGACTTTTTTATGCACGCAACATAAAGTTCATGTATAATTTCATGTATCGAGGGGTTTTTAATCAGTGTTTTAAAATTCAAAATGGCGGATCCAATATGACGTAATTTTTTTTTGTAAAAGAATTTTTCTCAAGAGAAGTTGCATGTACGGTACTTGCTGCCGAACCAATTTTCTTTATTTGTGAGTAGGGTATATGTAATAGGAGTGTGCATAGGATCTTAGTTGGTTCCATTTCTACTATAACTTATTGATTATTTACCTACTTGAATTTTATTAGTGAACCAATTCCGAAACCGGTTCGGTTTTTTCCATATTTTCTTTTATTTCACCTACCTTTTTTTTATATTTCTGTCCGAATTATCGTTGCATTTACTTAACCGTAAAGCAGATTCTTCTTTGATTTCTTAAATCAAATTAGGTATTATAAAGAGTTTCGCAAGACTCTTTAACGGAGCTTGTCGGCTTGCCGTACATTCGAGCCAACCGCAGGGTTTAAAGGCTGGCCGAGTTTCCTTAAAACCCGAAAGTATTAGTACATTGTGTTTTAAGGGTGGTAAGTAGAAAATTACTACGGTCGAAGGCTTTAATGACAATGTTTGTAATTTGCGTACCACCCGTGTTACACACAAAGTTTTTCATCACATATGCGAATAATTAAAAAAAATACAAGGTAAATCAATAAAAACTCACCAAAACACAATTGAAATGGCGGGAATAGAAGATGAGAAAATAACCCCACCGCCAGGTGGCGCTAGTTATCTAGAGGAATTATGTATTAAAAAGTTTTGGCTGAAGTTAAAACTTGTAATTACTTGCATGTAGGGCTTTTATGCATACTTGAGAATATTCGCGTCATGACCACCCGTGGGTTCTATAATTCTAAGGCAAACCTTGAGAAAAGTAAAATCAGGTAAAGGAAAAAAAGTCCGTCGGAGTAATTCAGGTCTTAGCCCACGCTTTGCCTGTACGTAATTACACTGTTTACGAGTAAGTGTGATAAAAACAATCTTGTGCACCTACATATTTAACTAATACGGGTACCTACATATTTCTAAAAGTCTGTTTATTCATTGTAGCTTACCTTTGATACGGAGCAACCAATTGAGCTGATTTTTGGAACAGAGATTGCTGAAGAGACAGAGGACATAATATAGTCTTCATACAACTTTTTATCCCGAAAACCTAAAATTTCCACAGAAACAACTGGAACCGAATTTCACGTGTAAAAGCTTTAGTTTATAGTTGACGCCCTTGCAGTCTAGTTGGTAGTGTGGCCGGCTGCCGTGCAGAGGGTGTGGGTTCGATTCCTGGTTGTATTTATGTATGATATGTATGTCTTTACAAAAAAAAGTAATATACATGTATTTGTTTCCATTATCTGGTATCCATAACACAAGCTTTGCTTACTTTAGGGTTTCGTACCAAATATAGAATATAAGCCATCCGAATGGCAGAATTATTTATCAACAGTAGATTAGTGAATCCCTTCTGAGTGCACACATTTTACCTCAAAATATAGGTGGTTATATTGGGAAAAATGAGGAAATTTTAAAAGAAAACATGTTTTTTATTTATTTTCATTTGTTAGTATAATATACGTTATCATAAACATTGTCACCAAATTTCAAGTTCATAGTCAATGGGAAGTTAAAAGATTCTTCGGAACAAAGTTTTGTAATATTTTGGTTGCTTCTTATGTTGATGCAACTGGCACAGAAAGTTAGCTGTGATGTATATACAGCAATGGATATATGTAAAGAGCAGTTGTGCTAAAAATATACATATATTTTTTTAGTAAAATATAATCTAACAAGACTGATTACAACAAATTATCTCACGGTACACGTGATCAAAATTTAAGATATATATACAGATTTTAAGATATGAATACTTACAACAATACTATTTTGGAACAATGAATAGATAGATATGTATATATTTATGAATTAAATTACGTTTATTAATAAAATAAAAATAGTAAAAAAATTACGTTGCGTCTATTTATATAAACGTAGAGGTTCATTACACATGGTTAAATTGAAGTGTATAAAAATAAATTCTCAGGAAAAATATCTTGGATAAATTTAATCCATATTAAAATTATAAATTCGAAACTCACTCTGTCTATCTGTTACCTCTTCATGCTTAAACCGTTTTACCGATTGAGATGAAATTTAGCATGAAGATAGTTTGAGTCCCGGGAAAAGACATAGGAACGGCTACTTGAAATCTCCAATTGTGAGTCGTTTTTTTTTATTATTGAGGATTTGCCTACACCTTGCCTAAAATCCTACAACAATAACCGAATTTAGGGCGGGTGGAACGGCGGGCAAAAGGTAGTTAGAACCGCTAGCATACAAGCAAACTTTTCTTTATTATCTAATTATTCCTGTACTCATTTTGTAGACGAAGAATGAAAATAGAAAACAGGAATAATCTTCTTAGAATTGTTACATATTTATATAAGTTCCAAGAAGGTTTACAGCTGACAGCGTTCTGTTGTTTAGCGGCGGCCACAAAAACACGGAGTAATAACAGTCTGAGGTAATATATTGTTAGGGCACGACCCTGTTCAGAATTTGGGGTGGATTATTCAACTTCACGGTGGCCCTTTACCCGAAGAAAATATTTTAGTTTCTTTAAGCGTACGGCTGAAATTATGTAAGTATTTAGCCATGCCTCAGATTATAATATATAAGTTGGCCAAGCTCTTAGCGGGTACTATATTTGTACCTATCTGTGTAGGTAGTGTATTATGATCCACAACTATAAATTTTATATACAATAAATTTTCATCATCATTTTTTTGGATATTTACGCATTTTCTTGGAAATAGAAACAGTATTTGTCCCTTTCTTGTGCTTTCGCTTAGGTGTTAATTAATCTCGCTTTCTCCGACATGCTTTAGCACACTTTTAATACGTATTAAACTTTTATGACGCGCATTCCAGTTGACAACTCAACATTCTAAGGCTGGGTGCACTGCAGTGCGGCGAATTGCGGTGCGTTTTTAAAATATTAACGCATCAACTTTGAATCTGAATTGACAGTAATTTCATAGAAATGATTGGCCTTGAAATTCACTAAAAGAATATGAGTAAAATTAAAAAAAAAACCCATCTGCAAAACACGTAGTAACAACATTCCTCTATCGCGTTTCGAGCACTATTGCAACGATCTGTGGTTTCACATACCTGAGTCCATAGAGTGCAAAAAATATTCGCAGAAACGTACTGCAACAAATCTGTAGCTAACCACAGAAATCCGCATGCGATTCTTCCTCGCACGTTTGTTGTATCGTTTACACCCTAAAAATTCCGACAAAAATCGCACGGAATTTTACCGAAGTGCACAGTAGGCTTAACAAATCCGATGATTGTGAAGAAATTTTAGCCTTTTAGACATTTTGACAGTCTAAAGCAGAAGAAAACACTAATTCTGACGTTTTAATATTTAGGTTTCTTTAGCCAAAACAAAAAACCGAACCTTTCTAGAGCTCTTTCATATCTTTACGTCCATCTGTTTGTCAAATATTAGGGTTCCGTCCTGTCCATCCGTTCTTCCGATTTTCAATTTTAGAGTTACAAAATGGCAACATTTCACAATTTCGTCATATTTGTCCATCGGTCAATTCAATGCTATCAATGCTAATAAGAATTAGGTACTTATATTTGTATACCTACGTAGCCAAACGGTAAAAAGTTATTTGAACGCTTATAGATAGTTTCATCATGTAATTCCAATAATTAGTTTTAAGGGTTTCCTAGATATGTAGAAAAAAGCGAAACCCTTATTTTCCTTTTTCATGTATCCATTACTTCACTTAACTATATAAGGGTTTCGAAAAAAAACGCTAAAAAGTTCTGAGTTTCTTTAACTAAATCATTTATCCGACTTCAAATCCACTAAAAACAAAAAAGTCTAAAGACGGTTTTTTGACAGGAAATTCAGCTACAATCGAAATCGATTGCCAAATTAATATTTTGACTGAAAAAATGTTTGTATCGATATAAAAAATATCTTGCACCACTTTTTACGTTTACCTTGTGCAACCCGTTACATAATTTTTAAATTAATTTGTAAACCGAGTAGCATTTTTGTTGTTTTACAATATTTACTTAGTCATAATGCTTATAATGCTATGATACAATGACTCGTAATTCCTGTATCAGAATAATATTACTTTACTTCACTAGGTCAGCACCTGAAAAAATCTGCGTAATATTTACCGACTATCAAACAACATGAAAACCAGCACTTAATTCTGTGCAGTGTATAATTTTGTTTACACATTCCGGTGAAATGTACTCGCAAATGGGTAGTTACGGTAATCGGTCCATTTCTCTTACATGCTGTTATGTGTACACTGTAGAGTAAAGTCGACAAATTGTATGTACTCTATGATATTCAGTTCTGTTTCATGAATTATTTATTATCCTTTTTGTAGAGGTGTATGTATGTGATTTTTAAAAAGGTGTTTATGTGCGATTAAGCAATTAATATAAAACTTTCTCCTCTAGAACTCCGCCGTAGAAGTTTGTTGTGTTAAATTGTTAAGATTAAATGGTTCATAAGTCGACGCGTATTACACCGAACTAATGAGAATGAAATATGAGACATATTGGGGGATGGAAGTTTGTATGGGTTTTCCCATCATACCTAATATTATGCTAGAGATCTGAAACTTATGCAAGTACACAGACTTCTTACAAATTAAAAATACATCTTAAATGGGGCTTTCGTCAGGTTTTAGAATATAACTACATTACTGTATTTATATTATAATAAGAATAATATATTATATGTATATCTTTAAAAAATTAAAATGTAGTGACAAGTATTTACAAAATAAAACTTCTATGGTGATGGGAAAATTGTGTGGGCCCCGGTTGTTGTAAGCCAAAAATCGTATAATCTGAAGCGTGGTATACCAATCGACTTATGCGAATATAGTTTTCCGGCTAAATTATATCGCGCGTTATATCGTCTAAGAACCAAGTATCGCCCTGATCTATCGCTTATAACTACCAGTAAATCAACAAAGGAAAAGGCAAAGATAGAGAGTGGGCTTTATAAAAGGCAATTCTGATGTGCAAGAAACACACCCAAGAAAAGATAAAAATAAAAAAAATGTCATAAGCCACAAACAAAAAGAAGTGAAATCATACCAAAAACATATTCATGTAAAATGTTGCGCGAGATGAGACCATATGGCTCGCACTGTCAAAAAGTTATCAGATCTCAAGTAGAGCCAAGCTTCTAAGTCTAAACGCCCTTACTCCACAAGGGTTAGCCTAAACCAAAATATGTGGCTCGTCCGTGTCGCTACCGTCACATGAGCATAAGGTGAAAAATGTATTCACTGTTCATTACTTTTCTGTTATACAACAGTTTTTGTAGTAACGAAGCGGCCAAGCCACATATTTTGACAAAGGTGTAAAGATTGTCAAATTAGGGCTTTTAGAGTTAGAAGCTTGGCTCTGCATGAGATCTGATAACTTTTTGACAGTGCGAGCCATATGGTCTCGTCTTGGCAACATTTCACATGAAAATGTTTTTGGTGAGATCAATAAATTGATCATATTGATTTGCTGTGTTTGACAAAACTCTGATGATGTGTATAGTGCAACAAACTTTTTAAACCGGGTGATCAAAAATCTAAACTACTATCGCCATATTAAAAAAGTGTACACTTACAAGACACTAGCGACACATACACTGGATCACAAAAGTTTGTTGCACGTTACAAACATTTAAATCACAGTTTAGATCCCAAACATAAATACCAATAATCTACTTTTAATGTCTAAACTTTCTACTGTCATATTAAAAGATCATTTTGTTGATTATTTTATAAGTAATATTTACATGCTTACCCAAGTCTTCAGCATCTTCACTCCATTCCCCTGTTGCCTTCACCATCACCACGGAAACCATGCTCAAAATTAATTGCCTCAACACTAATGTCATCATTAAACTTCTGTCTTTTTCTCATTTACCTATCAGTTATGAGTTTCTTTTTCTTTGAATATTATTTTTCTATTTACTAATAACATTACTTATTTTTAATAGAAAAATTAATGGACTGTTATCTTTATACCAAGATAATTAACTGAATGTTAAATAAGACTAATTTAATGAAACTTTTGTTTTACCTAAAAATGTCGTCAAATTACAATTAATGAACCGACCGTGTAACATGACGTAGTCACATTTCATTGTATTTTATTCACCCTTTACCTTTTGTAAATTTCACTGCATCAGTATGTTGTAATAAATTTTTCACTGTTATTTTCTGTTTAATCATTGTAGACCTGATTTTATGTAAGTAATTGAAAACTACATTTAGTTGCCAAGCTATTGTTAAAAATCTATCCTTTTAAACTTTTCCGTTTACAGCAAAAAGTTAGCATACTGGTGTTATTTTTGCAATCTTTTTCTCATTACACGTAGAGTGGCCCGGTATCACGAGCGGCTGCCATTTGGGACGCGGTTAAATGTCGCAATGAATAATTCAGGACTCTTTTAGCCGCGGTGAACGCTCCAGGACTCTGGCAACACCTGCAACAGAGTACATGTCCCTCATTATGTTAGTTTACATGTCAGTAGATGATATCAGTACACTTAGGGATGCCGTTCAACAAATTGTTGTAGGCTTCATAATATTTTAGGCTCACACTTTTGTTTTAGTCATAATTTCTACCTCATCACATCATAAATATGAATAAGTAATGGACATTTGAAAGCAACAGAGTAAAAGGGTTCCATACTTAAATGACAAAAGGGAAACACTTATCTGAGCCTCGGCTTGTTAATTTCAAGTCAGGCAGCAATTTTGGAAGAAATTATAGGTTAGATGAAAAGTAGGATATTTCAAAAACAATATTCTATGTGTAGGTAAAAATATACTTAAATCATAAAGGTCCAATTTAACTTATTGTCCGACAATATGAATATAGAGGTGATATCATAACTCTTTTAAAGAAGTGGCTAGTTACACAACCACGCCTGTTTTAACAAACCACTTTAGTCCTGTATAGCATATGGTTAGCCTATCGTTACAACATTGTTTCTTATACAATGTTACTTCACTAAAAATGACTTTATTTATATAGGTACTTGTTATGTTAAAGTACACCATAAGTCGTATATTAACAGATTTAGAAATAAGCAGTAAATAAATGAAAAAGCTTACTTAGAACAATATGCCCCTTTTGATAATGCCTATCTTCTGCTATCAGAAGTTTAGATTTGACATTATACAAATATTAGTACATTTATTTTAGTTCCGTATTTTTACCGTGTTTATGATACGAAACTAAGTATCTTTTTAATTATACTGTTAGGTCACAAATTCTTGACCACGTTAGGCAAAACATGAAAACTTGAAAATTAAAATCAATAAATACGTTTTATATTTTTGCCAATTCTAAACATTTTTTGACTTTTGACATTTTTTTATCTAACCTCATCATTTTTGTGATATAATATGTACATAAGCGTTTAAAAAAACTTATATTTTAAGGCAATAAAAGATATGAAATAAACTTAAACGTCAATAAAATTGGAGGAAAACAACCCCAATAAAATTGCTCTTTTTAAAATCAAATAACACTAAAAGTACAATCCAAATATTGAGACACGTAAACGAAAACCTTAAGCACATTGCAAATATTTATCCTTAACTCGAACTTACGCGTAATTGGTTTATAGACATGGTATAGGAAAGTCAATATATAACATGGAAACATTAGCAATATTTAGGATACAAGACCGTTAGTGAAACAATATTTCTTATTACAGACTTAGTATATATACAGACATTACTTAAGAAAATAAAGCATTTAATCAAGGAATTCCATCAGCAGATCCCTATTTTTATAAGATCCGATGCTTTGTATGAGAGTTCTAAACAAAATTACATACATAGGAACTGAACTGAACTTTTTGGTTTCCCTTTTTTAGGGATCCGCACCCAAAGAGTAAAAAACGGGACCCTATTGCTAAGACTCCGTCGTCCATCCGTTCGTCTGTCGTCAGACTGTATCTCATGAACCGTGATAGCCAGTTAAAATTTTTTTACAGAAGATGTTTTTCTGTTGCCGCTATAACAATACTAAAAAACAGAATAAAACAAATATTTAAGGGGGTCTCCCATACAACAAACGTGATATTTTTTCCGCTTTGATAGATAATGGTACGGAACTTTTCGTGCGCGAGTCCGACTCGCACTTGGCCGATTTTCCAGAGAACGTCTGTCAACACGCATTAGACCAGCGTGGTGGACTATGCTCTATGCCTCCTTCCCGAGGTGAGGCCTGTACCCCTGCAGTGGAGCATATAACGGCTAAGATGTCATTATCTAAGCGTAATACTTGTTGTTTATGCTCGGCGTGACATATCTTAAGTGGTAAACGAACACCTTTAGGAGGTGTGCGTCAGTAGTAGCACAACATAATTATTACATTGTGGTATTAGCCAGTAGGTAACACTGACCTCAACCAGAAGCAAGCATGTATAGAACGAGTTTGGAAGACTTGTCAGAAAGACTCTTGTCAGAAAACCTCTTGTCAGAAAGACGCTACGTATCTTGAGACAAGCGCTTATAGAATTATGCGGTAGGTGTCACCTGTATGTTGCACACCAAATCGTATACAATAGTGCCAGGAGACAATAAATCAATATTTTTAGATTATACACACAGCGCCATCTGGTCGCAAACTAAGCAAAGGTTTTATAGATACCAGACATTGGATGTCAATACGTAATAAATTATTTTTTTGTGTACATCACATTATACATAGAAAACACCCAGACTTAAGACAAATGCAAATGATCATCAGATAAGTGTTTGTCCTGTTCAGAGATCGAACCCACGGCCCTCAGTTTAGCAAGGAGGTCATTACCCTACGGGCCACGATGGAATAATTACGAATAGTGAACTTACAAAATACACCGTAAACCACTTTTTTAGGGTTCCGTACCTGAAAGTTAATTAAGAACCCTATTACAATACTATCCGTCCGTCCGTCCGTCTGTCACCAGGCTGTATCTCATGAACCGTTATAGTTAGACAGTTGAAATTTTCACAGAAGATGTATTTCTGTTGTACTAAAAAACAGAAAAAAATAAATAGTTAAGGGGGCTCCCATACAACATACGTGATTTTTTGCTCGTTTTTGTAGATAATGGTACGGAACCCTTCGTGCGCGACTCCGACTCGCACTTGGCCAATTTTTGTTTTTTAATCAAAGTGGCTTACTTTTTATTAGAGGAGCTTGTACAGGCCTCAGTCACATTCGTCTATTACAAAAAAACAAACGAAGTTAGGCAACGTCAGATGTGGTTAGTACCTAGATGGATGAACGCCTAATAGTATTTTTTTCCGAGCTCCTCTGTGATTTGGGGGATACGTTAATCTGTCGTAACATGACCGCAGTTGTTAAGCCAAGTCAGATGCCTTATGGGCGGCTTGGAAACTGAAGGTTTATTGGATGCTTGTTCAATAATGTCCTTCGATTCGTACTAGACCAATGCGGTTGTCTATTACCTAAGCCTCCTCCTTCAAGGAGACCTGTGCCTCTGGGGCATACAGATATATAAAAGGCATTTTTTTCTTTTGAAAAGCTTTTAGTTGACTTTTCGAGGTCTCTGTCTGCGTAAAATATTTGAAATAAAAAAATAGACCTTAGAACAAGATTTTTTAATCTACGTCTGGTTTAAGATAAGAACCTTATTAATACTGATGTATGTAAATTTGTTTCATACTTACAGAGTTCCTATTTTTTTTCCAAAAGTAGTTTTTATTTAATTTAATAAAAGTCGTATCATCAAATTAAAATATATATATTTTCTTAACAAAGATGCAGTCAAAAGATGAACCTTAAGCCATGTTAATCTTTTGACTGCATCTTTGTTAAGAAAATATATATTTATATTGATGATGTCGCCATTATGTCCTTAATGATATATTTTCTTCAAAGAATTTTCAGGGATTCTCAAACGAAGAAAGATTATTTCTATGTATCCATGTATTTCTGAATTCTATAACGTTTTGCGTAATTCTATAGATTAATGTACTAGGATTTCATAAGTGTCAAGTAGTTGTGTGTTGAACAAAAGTTGTGTACCTACCTGAAAGTTGTAAATACGAGTTTCGTAAAATAGGGTACAGATTAAGATTGGAAGGTGGGGTAGTTCTTAATAAAGGAAAACTCAGCGCTCCGGATATACCTTAATATTCCAGTAATTATAAGTATCTATCTACTTGAAATATAATGAATCAGGAAATTGTGATTGGAATCCTGACGGAAATAATTAACGACGGCCGGATAAATTAGGTCACCAGATATCTCTAAGCCAAATACAGCTCCTATATATATTGTCATTAATATTTACTTGACTTAAACTAATTACATTAAAGTTAAAATATCTTTATTAAAATAGAATTTTAAAGAGCTCTTTGATATTGTCCTGACTAACTAACTGACTCATCATCCCCTTACCAAAACTAACAGAGCGTAAGCAAGAATAATGAAATATTCACACCTATTGCGATAGGCTTTTGTGAAATTCATTCCCTAAGAGGGTAAAATAGGGGTTGGAATTATGAAAAAATTGTTCATTTAGGTCAAGAAAATCAAGAAGCGGAAGGCTAAATTTATAAAAACCACAGTAAAACCAATGAGCAGTCAAACCATATGACCTATTCGTCGTTGCGAATACAGATGACGAATGGAAGGGGAAGGCAGGCAAAACAAGAACCTAGAATTAAGTAGAATATTAAGTGTACTCCTTTTGACTCCCTCGCAGCCAAGTTGGCAGAAGTGTGGGCAGCTGTTCGATTCCCGCACTGGACAAATATTTATGTCATAATATAAACATTTGTGTTTGTCTTGAGTCTAGGCGTATTTATGTATGATATGTATGTTTTTACAAAAAAAAATTTGTATTTGTATCCGTTGTCTGGTATTCATAACACAAGCTTTGCTTACTTTGGGGCCAGACGGCGCTGTGTGTAATTTCCAAATTTTTTTTTTTTTTTATTTATATTGACAAATATACCTTATAATTAATTTGTGTTTTAACCATACGAATAATAACTTGGTCTACGTGAAGTTAGAGTAGACACATAAGTTCTCTTTTTCACAACTTTTTGAACAGTTGAAACGAAAACTACCAACATGTTATTATAAATACATTTTATAATCAAAAATGTACCTATTTGAAACTAAAAAAACTGGTCAAATGCAAGTCCGTAAATAGTTCGTGCATATGTAAATAAGGGCTCGAAAAACTTTTGGTCGTTTTTTTTGAGTTGAACGAATTTAATTTTGCAGTTGATAAAAAAATTCTCCCATACATCGGTCTCGATCAATTCAGAAACAGCATTTATTTTAATTTTTTTAATTTGTAATCGATAAAAGAGTTTTACAAATTAACAGTTAAAGATTATTATTAAAGATAACTACAAATTAACAGTTCTTAGATTATTCATAAATTTGTGCTGTAAGGCCATCCTTGTTGCCAAATTTCATAATTGCAGGACAACGGGAAGTACCCTACAGATTTTGATTTATTTAGGCGTGGCAAAATATGAGAATACCTGTACTTTTTTATTGCGTTAACTTGAGAGCTCTTTCTTTAAGCTCTATAGGACCGTAGATCTAAGTATTTGATATTGAATTCAATTTGATACCTCTACGCGTTCCTGAGGAAAAGAATCTTAAGAGGCAGATAGCACGATTTATTTTTTTTGTGATTAAACTATAAATTTACAATATTTCGATATTTTCCTCTTTTTGTGCTACGAGACCTTTCTTGTCTAATTTCATGACCCTCATAAAACGGGACGTACCTTATATAGATTTTGATTTTTTTGCAAATGACAATAAATGCAAACGGCCGTATCTTTTGAAAGGGCTGACTTGGAAGCTTATCTTTCTTACAGCTCCAGCTTTTTTTTTATACCTCTAAAGTGACAAGCTTACGGCCTTACCTGATGGTAAGCGGTCACCATAGCCTATGGACGCTTGCAACACTAGGGGTATCATTCGTGCGTTGCCGACCCTTCAAAAATCTAATAACTACTTTCTTGAAGAACCCCATACTGTAGTTTTTAGAGAAAACCTTGGCAAAGAGCTCATTCCACAACCCAAGCTTTCGCGGAAGAAAGTTTCTCTGAAACCGCACTACCGTACGCGACTATTTCGGTTGTAAAGTGTGAGAATGAAGTAAAAAAGAACGAAAAGAAAAACATTGTATGTTTTTTTTTATAGGGAATGTAAACATTTTTTTTATTAGATATTATAAAATATTATATTGAATCGGCAAAGTAAAATTTTGTTCCAATAGATATATTTTGAGATATTTATATTAAAAAGTGTGTCGCTTACAACTCATTTTAAATCGATCAAAACGTTCATCGCGGCTTCATACGAAGTGCCAGTATAATTTTACGTTGCGTCGGGAAAATAGTACGACGCGCTAAAGTTTAAAGTCATTATATACTTAAATATTGCATTTACGTTTAACTATCATAATAAAAGATGTAACAAAACCAATGACAAATATAATAAATAAATATATAAAAAAATAAACTTTAAAATTTGTCGAACTTTAGGTGTTTGTAAAATATTCAAAAGTATATCAAGTATTTTTTTGCCAATCATGTTTTTATAATGTTAATACATACATATAAATACATATATATATATACTACTTAACTAATATATATATATATATATATATATATATATATATATATATATAAACTGCAATCATCAAATTCTAATTTCCTTGCATATTCCCTATTAAAAACCTCCTACTTTTTTGACGACTGTTAATTAGATAAGTAATAATTAGACTAATTGTATTTATCATTATATCTTTTTAACTTGTCATTGTCATGTTAATCACGCTTAAACGTTGAACGAGCTTTTTGTGTCAGTGAAAACCAGCCGAATGCGTGTCGTACAACAATTTAGTTAGGGTTCCGTAGATAGAGCATTATATCTAAAAAACTTATGAACCAACATTGAAAGCCCTAATTATCGCGATTTTTTTTCCAGATGGTTTCAAAGTTTTACAACTTACATCATTTTTTTAACTTTTAAAGCAAATAATTAGCAGAATATACACGTTAATATCAAAACGTAGACAGACGCCAAAAAGTGCAAATTTAAAATTAAAAAAAACTTTTTACCTTACTATAAACTCCTAAACGAAATTGTGTGTCGGCCTATTTCGCCTATAAATTGAATTATTTAATAAGTAATTGAGAATTAAGGGCTATTTTTTTGGCGCTGTCTCAAAATTAGTTACTAAAAGACGTAAAGAAGCTAAGTAAGGTAAGGTTTATTAAATTATTTTTTTTCATTAGTTTGATTTTTTGACAAAATACAATTGAATTGAAAATCCCTCCTTTTTTCTTCGTCGATTGAAAAAAGGACAATCCAACACGGTCCCACATTTGTTTACTTCTTTACTGTGTGCTGGTCAATCCTAGTTATCCTCACTACCTTAGAGAGCGTTTTGCGTATCATGCTTTATTTTATTCCTCTTCTATTTTACTGCTCAAAACTCCCAACACAGTTCACAATATAATAATTCGTTTACTATTCAAGCAGTGCGTGCATGGAACCCTCGACCTCTAAATATCTGAAAGGCACAAACACTTGCATGCTTTAAAGAACAAGTGAAAACACATTTCCTATTATTTTAATCTTTTTTTTGTTACCAATTTCAGTACTATTTATGACCCTTTTATGTCTACACCTAGTAAAGGTATGTATCTTATGTGTAATTATGTGTTTTTATATATTATTTATATGTATAAAAAAAATAACAAAGACAATTTATATTCTGTAGCCTATGTATGTATATTGACATTCTTATATTTTTATTTTATTTTAAAAAAGTATGTCTTTCAATGTTGCACTTCTTACCATTTCCTAATTAGGCTCCCTGTCTTATAAGGTTATCTGGCTGAAATTGCCATCTGGTGATAAGATAGGCTAAAATATGATTATGTTTATTTTAAGCTTGTATATTTTGTGGAATAAAGCATAATAGCTTGGTCTTGTCTTGTCCCACGCAATAGAGTCCGCGGAATATTTTTTTTTCCTTAATTTCATTACAAACCTATATGGCAGTTCATATAAGATAACCTTTCTGTAAAATACCATCAAAATCAATACAAAAACGGTGAAGCAATAAGGCTGTGATACGCAAGACAGTCATGACCAAATAATTTACCTAATGATTTTGATTTTGGTAATTGCTATGGAACTCTTAAAACAGATATCTTTTTGAAGAATTTTATAAAAACACTTCTTTACTAAAGTATATGGGGGCATCCATTTTATATACTTCACGCATCAAGTGGGGGAGTGTGGCTCGTACAACAAAAGTAAAAATAGCTTTATGAGTCGAGGATGGAGGTGTCTAATATTACAGAAAACTGTGCATTACGTATTAAATGGATGGTCCATAAGAGCAGCTTCCTTTACAAAAAGCCACTTCACATCCACTTGACTTTTTCTTTACCAAATGGGCCCGGAAAATATTATTCAAGCCTTTTTTCTTGTGCCTTAAATTTTTTAATAATTACTCTACCAATCTTTAGCTCTGTTTATTATTCACCATAATTCGAGTTTTTTATGCCTAAAATATTTTTGTTAACATTTATATTTTTTCAGTCCTCCTTTATTTTTCCTTCATTTGTAATGATTTCAGATACTAGTACTTCGCAGATCATTTTTCCCAGGGTCTTTCTTTTAGAATTTTCAGGTTCTCATATTTAATCTGGCAATACGCCATCATGCAGTTCAAACTTCAATAAATATAGAAAATAAATTATGGCAAGATGCCATCTTCAAGTCACTATTAGTTATGTCGAGATTATTAAAGAGACTTACAATGCTGCGCGCCGTTACTTGCTCTTTGTTTACAATTGATCTTTGTTTAATACTTAGGTACCTATTAGACCTATGTGTTCAATGCACAAGTCTTTGCTAACAAAACTAATTTGCCGTTGAATTCTACGACATACTATCTTTTAAAGCAAAAACTCAATTGCACTGTTTGAGTTCCAGCCAATAATATGTAGCCTGCATGCACATTTAAAATCTGTACCTAGGTATATGGCAGTGGCGCAGGAATAGAAGAAGCTGATTCACTACACGCTTCCTTTCAGAAATTTCATTAATTATTTAATAAAGCCATAATATTTGTATAGTACCATATTACATAATTATTACTCTAACTTTCTCTCCCACGGCTTTTGCTCATGTGCGTTGGATGAAATAGGTAACCAATAAGCTGATCGTTTGCGGGATACGTTTTTTCCAATCGCCATTATAACTGTTTGTGCGTGCTTGCGATGCGATTTGGTATTTTTACGGGTTTTGTTTATTTTATTGTTTCATTGTGTTTTTATCTCACATATTTGTTCATTGCGTTGAGTTCTATTTTCGCATATAATGGCATTAATTCATATAGAGTGCTAGTTAACTAAATACTTTGAGAATAAAAAACATATCATTTTTTTGACTGGCTTACCCTTGTCATAATTCCACCCCTTGCCACTAGTATATAGATAGCTATATTATATGTACAATGCACTGACTAAATGACTAACTGACTGACTGACTTAAATGATAAAATGTAGTCTTATGTTGTACGCATCCACTAGAGAATGATTTTGCGAAATACAACCCCTAAGATGGCGTTAGACATCCATAGACTTCGGTGAACGCTAAACATCAGGCAAGCCGTCTACTTGTTTGCCTTAAATCTAAGCGATACCTTAGTTCTATGAAATCAGCTTATACAATCAGCAAAGATATCGGGTAACATATTCACAGTAAGTTCTTAAAATTTTGACTTAAACCAATGCGGTTAACTGACGAAGTGTTTTCTAGTGATTAGTACACACCCAACAGTCTATATGTTGAAAACTATTTAACCGATTTTGATGAAACTTACACTGTTTCCTAAGTTGAAGTAAATGTAAATCAATTTAAACAGAATGGTTACAATTCGCAGTATTGCGTGGACAAACATAAGTACATACATACTTTTATAAAATGTTGTGTGTTTCGAAGCCGTAATAGAATATCATATGTGAATATATTGCAGTTCCAATAATATTTCATAGTCGAACATACGTGTCGAATTGATAACCACCTTTTCAAGTCAGTTGAAAGTTGGTTTCAGCCCTTTTGGTCGAATATTAAGATTTTATTCAGGGTTTTTGGAATATCATAACCCTTGAAGATTTATGTATGTAATTCGGTTATCAGGATAAAAGTCTGTTTGGAAGTTCTACCGCTCACTACAACAAGAATTAAATCGCGCGGGTGACACTGCACGCAACTACCTAGTAACTATTTATGTGTTACGTTAAACATAGACTTAGATGTATTTAATCATACAGAACTGAACAACTTTAAAATGAAAAACCTTATTTTTAATTTAATATGGTGTGTATAAATTATTAAATTTGGCAAAACTTACAATTTGTTACGGAATATATTTATATTTATTTTTTCATATTTATTTTGGCCAATCTGCTTTTGTGATAATTATCCTGCAAAAGACGGACAAAGAAGAATAATAATAATAATAATAAATTAATAAGTCCTACCATGTCTGACTAAGAAAACCTTGTTATAACAATTGCCAAAATAGCTCATGCTGTGGAGAACACTCAAATGGAACTCAACGGGTCATTAAATGTCGGATGGATAATAAAAGATGAACCAACAAAAATAATGAATTGGTCCCAAGAGATGAAACAAAGTCTCGAGGGCGCGAAAGAATAGTACCGCACTGGATGACTGAAGCCAGAGAAAGAGAGTAATTTGAAGTAATTTGAAGGAGGCCTACGCCAAGGAGGTGACTTCTAACGAAAAATAAAACTCAATACAAGTTTTACTAAAAAAAAATTTATTCATGAGGTTTTTATTCAATGTTATGTAGTTCTTGAATAAATTACTTCAAAACGTGAGTACTATCCTTGATAAGCGCCCAACATCATGCGATCCATTTGCTTCTTTGCCACCTTAGTGTTATGGAAATAAAGTTTTGATATAATCTGTATATATAAAAGGCAAACTGACTGACTGCTTGATCTATGAACCAAAGCTCCAACCAGTGGACGGATCGAGCTGAAATTTGGCAAAGAAAGGATTTTTTTAAAACTCACTCCCTAATGAGATGAAACGGGGGTTCAAAGTTTGTATAGTGCACTAACATCGTAAGGTTATTAATTCATTAATTAATCCATGAGTTAATTATTTAATCGAGGTTATATTATTTATTATTTTTAACGGCAAGTGTGAGTGGGTTTTTTGAAGTGAAAACTTCTTTAGCGGGGTTGTGCACTTTTTTTGGTATGTGTAAAAAATGTTAAACTCGCGTGAGGTCTCTTGTCCTGATCGAAAATTCATAGAAAATTCGTAAGACGGAACTCGCGTCAGATTTATTAACATTAGGTTAGTTTTTGTGATGGGTATAAAATGATAAACTCGCGTCAGACTGATCGTCAAACGGAAACCATAATGCCACGCCATAAAAATTCACAAAATGGAAAACATAATGCCACGCCTATTATAATTTTGAAGTGAAAACGTCTTCAGCGGCGTTGTGCACTTTTTTGTGATGGGTAAAAAATGGTAAACTCTATAGGACGAATAAAAAGAAGAGGAAATTGGGTTAGTGAAAAGTGAAATCTTCAAAATAGGACAATTCATAGAAAATTCGTAAGACGGAACTCGCGTCAGATTTATTTACATTAGGTTATTTTGGTATTATTAGTATATGGCGATTATGAGTAGTACAGGGAGGTTGGATTTGGGATTTTAATTCTATGAGAGATTGCGATGTCAAATATACTACGTCAAAAAAGAAAATAAACAAACATTGTTATTTATAATAATGAAAGTGCGGATTACACATGTTAAAATGTTATACGATATGATTCGATACGAGGTGAGATAAAAGTAATTGTAGAGCATAGCTTACGTTACACTGGATAGAAGGTATATCTATGTGTTGACGTGTCACTAGGTGATTTTATAGGAAAATAAATAAACAATCTTTATTTATTATGTCAGGTTGTGTCAAAAAAATGATCAAAAGTTAGAGGAGTTAGAGGCGTGTGATAGGACAGAGAGCCAGTTCCATAGTAGTAGTGGCATAGTAATGTAGTACGTTTGAAATAGCTTATTACATTATTGAGAAATAAAGGTAGGATATTCCTCAAAAATATACAATGGGTCAAGAAATATCTTGTGACATATTTGATTGCTAAGCGCAAATTGTGTGTTAAGGACATTGGTTCTGTACAATTAAATATGACGTATGAGTTTTTCTGTAACATATTTGAATGTTAAGCGCGAATCGTGTGTAAAGATTTTAACTCCTGGAGTGCAATCCGGTTTTTTTCTTTTCAGGAGAATCCTACGCCGATAACCAAATTTAGGGCGAGCGAAGGCGCTAGCAGAAGCTAGTATGATATAGAAGTAATTCTAATTATGATTTTTATAAAGCGTTAATAATAACAATAAACCTGAATTATTAAAATTTCATAACTTTAATTGTAATCTAACTTGGAATATAGCTCATTAAATTTTGGTTTCTAGGCATTTCAATGTAATATGTGAATGCTATAAAAATATCTGCAAGAATGTATAAATAAAGATTAAGAAATTGGGTAGTAGAATATTTTTTTTATTTATGAATACATGAATTTTGATATATACATTTTACAAACTGATTTATTGAGATACTATATTAATTGTACTGTGCTAATTAACTATAATTACTACAATACAAATAGAGTAGTAAATCTTTACGAAGTAGGAAAATAAAGGCTTATATGTGTGCGCACCCCGTAATATGCGCTTTGTATACACGCACACAACGACATTATCATAGTGCTAATGCTAATGTAAGTCGAGGCTGCTCCGCGAGTGTATGAGTGTGTGTGTGTGTGTGTCTGTGTGTGTGTGGGTGCTGCGTTACGTAGGTACAAAATTTGTTTGAAGATAACTTACTCGTAACGTACTCGTAAATTTGTTATAATGATATTTATGTCTTTTAAACATTTTTAAGATAACTCCTATAATAACATCTATAAAAAAACAATTAAAGTGTGATTCGGACTCGCACACCGAGGGTATTACAGTGTGTTCGGGTCACAGCAAAACCTACATTATTAATCAGCGTTTTTAGTACGCATTGTTTAGATATATAATGGAGATACATTACATACAGAAACTCTTAATTCCTAAGTAGTCTAGATTTTAGGTATACCCCGTATCAAAATGGTCTAAAACTGGCAACTATACTAACACCATTTTTTTTTTGTTTTTCTACACTAAATTTATAAAGAGTAAAGATTTGATTTTTTGTTTGTTTGTATTGAATAGGCTCCGAAACTACTGGACCGATTTGAAGAATACTTTTACCATTAGAAGCCGACAATATCCCTAATGAACATATGCTACTTTTCACCGCGGGAAAATGCTTTATTCCTACGGGAAAACGGGAAATAGGACAACGGGTAGTAAGAATTATCCTTCCGTACTTATCTTTTTCACATAACTTTTTAACGACTGAAACGATTGGGTTGAAATTTTATATGAGTTTTTCAATGGTTTTTTGGATGATTTCAAAATTCAATTGGACCCGGTAGGTGGCGCTGCTGCCGGTATGTCAACTACTAAACGTCTTGACCGATTGGGTTGAAATTTTGTATTTAAATTTCCATGGTTTCACAGACACGAATGTATTATGCCTACCTAATCTATCTTTCTATCTATACTAATATTAGAAAGAGGAAAGATATTAGATCTTTTTGTTTATTTCCTATGATTGAGGAGTTGCCGTATGAATCCTTCGCCGATAACCAAATTTAGGGAGGGCGAAGCCGCTGGCAGAAGCGAGTTTAAGATAAAGATAATTAAAAGTGTATTTTTTACTCTAGACAATGACATGTTAGGGTAAAAAATAAACTCTTTTTCTAAGACTCCCTGAAAAATGTTTAATTTAAAAATTAAATATTTGATTTCGGATCAACATTCTACATAAAGACATGTCACATACCTACTGAGACAGAAAGACAGATGGACAGATAGGAGAGATACGGCCGTATTGGTTATGGAACTCTAGAAATCCAATTTTCCAAGCGAAGGTACGTGCTTCTGTAATATAAAGCTAAATGTTGACCTTTGAAAGTTTAATGGTTTCACTAATCCCTTATCCTTTATTAGCATTTCTTGGGCTTCTAGGTCAAAGAGATAAACATATATTCAAAAATATTAATGTACCTGCGTATATATTTAGGGTTCCGCACCCATACAATTGAAACGCAGCTCCGTTAATTTATTTGCTATTTAAGTTTCCGTATTTATATCTTTGGAACTAACATTTCCGTTATAATTTGTTTTACCAATTTTAATAGTTTTAACATTTAACATGGAAAAGATGTTTATAAAAAATATCCGGTACAGAACCTGCATTTCTTTTTACAACACCAAGGTAGCAAGCAAGCATATGGCCCGCTTGATGTTGAGAGCTTATCAAGCATATGGCCCGCTTGGTGTTGAGAGCTTATCAAGCATATGGCCCGCTTGATGTTGAGAGCTTATCAAGCATATGGCCCGCTTGATGTTGAGAGCTTATCAAGCATATGGCCCGCTTGATGTTGAGAGCTTATCAAGCATATGGCCCGCTTGGTGTTGAGAGCTTATCAAGCATATGGCCCGCTTGATGTTGAGAGCTTATCAAGCATATGGCCCGCTTGATGTTGAGAGCTTATCAAGCATATGGCCCGCTTGATGTTGAGAGCTTATCAAGCATATGGCCCGCTTGATGTTGAGATCAAGGCTAGTACTCACGGTATAATAATTTATTCAAGAACTACATTATAGAGTCGGTATATTGGTTAAAGCCAAAGGAAAACATACTTTAGTGTTATCCTTTTAAATGGCCATTAGCAGCCATTTTAGATGTCAATCTCTTCCAGTGACATTATATTGAACTCAACCATATTCGTTGGTAAAAAACAAGGATAAAATTATAGAATATTTATTTATTCGTAATATAATATTCCTAGTACAACTTATTTCTATGAGAGCTATTAAAGGCCTTATCAGGCCCTTCTTGAAGTAATATTAAGAAAACCAAACCTTAACACACTTAACTTAACTTTAACTACAAACACTCATTAGCAAAACATACAAGTGTGAATATATTATCATAAAATTTAAATTTGCCTCAAGTATTGAATAAAAAATAACTCTGCTTTAAACAGCAGCAGTGAATAGCAAGTTATGAAATTTTAATTACCGCATAGTCTCGCTTACTTGCGATATTATCACTGTTTCCTGACGTAAAACCTCCATTAATGACTTTCAACACTTGCCAAGCTATTGCAAAAATGTAATTTATTTGCATTTTAACTTCTTTTTTATTTATTTCCATAAATCATTATTATATTTCATTTTTACTATTTCACAGATGTAAGAATAATTTCTTGAAGTACTCTGAAAGAAATTCGTACATACCTGTGTCCATTAATTTCTCATTAAATAAATAACGGAATAATCTAATAGGAATTGATTTTTTTTTGTTTTTAATTTTCAACCTTAAGGCCAAATACGATTTCTTATTTACAAACAGTATTTAAATTTAAAATTTACAATTTTATCTTTTTGTAAATCTACAGTCAAGTTAAGTACTTTTCCATTATGAATAAAACATGAAATTATGACAAATACATTTGATAACAAAATGTAATCTAACAAATTTATAACCCGAGAATTTCTTATTCATGTGACAATTTTATTTGTTTCGTTTGTAGAGCACACACATTAATAATTCAAAGGACAACAAATATAAACGAAGTTATTGGCGGCGTGAACAACCTTAACCTGTCATGTTCAAAGGTAAATTTGTACAAATTGTTTCCTCACCCCAAATCCCAGTCAAATGGAAAATTATATTCACCGAAATACTAAGTCGGCATCAACACAGACTTATTTAACTTTAGCTCATTCACAACCACGTTATTAAGTTAAGTCAGAGTTTTATTTATGTTATGTAAGAACTTTTGAACGTAAACGTATCAGTTGCACTTAAGTTGCAAGCCTGAAATACGTGCTTTCGAACGCTTGGCTCGCGGGCCACTGACTTAGGGTTGGTCTCGTCAGGCTGTTACTTTCCTCGCCGGTGTAGAGCCTCTCATATATATACCACCCTCGCTTTTCTCCACCAGGTAGCTTTTTACTTTACCGACTTTATTTGATGTTCCTACTTAATAATTTACTGAATTAAATTATGGCGTTTACTGTACTTGTCACACCCTCATTAAATCTTATAAGAAGCGTTTTACGTAATTTGTTTTAGGTCGTTTAATTTTTCCGTTTATTTACACTACTACGTGATGCCCGTGACTTTGCCTCACGTATATAGAATAGCTACGCTATATAAAGGTTTTTATGCTATTCCTTGGAAATTATGTGATCTAATTTAAAAGCCTAAATAAACAAATACACAAATAATCACATATATAATATTTTAATGAAGGCATATAAAATAAAGAATGGTCATATGTGCCAATATCTCGTCAAAAATATTAACTTCTATTAACCTAAAGTTTTATGCTTCGAAATACGTTGCAGTTTATAGTTCTTATAAGCTACTGTTAAAACATTGAAAACAAGATCACTTTGAAAGCTTTTAATATTTATGAAAATTTATTAAAAGTAGTTGTAAACAGATAACAGGGCCTGCTGCGATTTCTTAAAGCCGCCCAACAAAATTTAAAATTAAAAGACATTTCACGCTTCGGAGGCGACCTTTATTGAATGAGTTAGAAAATGACAAGAATATAAACTGAGAGAAACAAAGTTCTCTTTAATACCTCAACTCAACGCTAAAAGAAAGTGACGCTAAGATAAATTGATGGTATAAATTTAAGGATTTTTTACTTAAGAGAAGAAAATTCATTTAATTAAAAATTCTATGATCCCGTTGTGGCGCTGTCTTGAACGTTAGACGTTTTTAGTACAGGTGCAAGTAATTTTTGCTGCCAATTGCGACGTTTATCTTAGGTTGTTCTTTATTTTTATCTATGTACCTATGTTATGCATAGTGCAACACTTTTCTGTCCCAGCGCTAGTGTCATGTATGTTCACAGCATTTTTATATGGCGACTGTAGTTTTGATTTTGATCCACCGGATCAGAAAAGTTTGTTGCACTTTACACATATTAGAGTACACAATGTGTACGTATACATGTGAGGCTCAAAGCACGAAAACGCTTCACTCATTGAGCGCTTAAGTAATCATAACGTTTCTTTAAAACACTCACATCGTAAAATGTGTTACGGTACTTATGAAAACGCTTGAACATTATATTTTAATAAATTAGATGTTGTTAGCTTCGTCTTAAGAGGCAGTACTGCGTGACAGACAACTTGAGTAAAACAAGGCTGACGCGATATGTTACTAAGCGTGCGTGAGTAATGCAGCTATGTATATTCCAACTGGTTGTGTGGAAATTAAAATAGAAGAAATAAATTAATAGTTTATTATATAGATGTGTTATGAAAAACGACTTTTTGTAAGGGTTTTAAACACTATCATAAGTACGCTTTACTAAAGTTGTAAAGTAATAGCATAAGCATTAAGCATAATTAAAAAATAAAATGCCAAAACATTTTAAAATTAAGTGAAAAAAATTTACACTGACCCCGCATAAGATTTTCAAAGTTCATTCGTCAGAGTTTGAACTATATCCGGACGAGTAAAGTTATCTAATTTTAGTCAGATCTACTGAGCTGATCAGGAAAAACCCTTGCCAAAAAAATGTAATTTAATAAGTATATCCTCCTAATTTTAGGAGTGTTATATGTTATGTCTTCTAATACAGTTTGGAAACAAACTGACAAAAATATTTTCTTGTAATATCTTACTATATCTCTTTATTAATTATTATATATAACATCACTGCAACAAACTGCAATCTAGGATAATTGTGTTTTTAACACAACTACGAGTACACTGGTGGCCAAAATAACCAGGCCACTATCAATCCTCGAGTTCAAATGCAATTTTCTTCGAATGTATAAACTTAATTGTTAGTATAGTGATACGGTTAGATAGGTTATCTCTTAGGCTTTTTTTTAAGTGTTAAATATATTGTGTGAGCCATTGATTTACTCCGCTATGAGGGAAGACTTATTAATAAGGTTTGGATTTTTTTTCCAATAAGTAACTCGAGGATTGATAGTAGCCCGGTTTCTTTGACCGCCAGTGTATATTTCTATACACACACAACAGGTACTTACACATTTTATATATCATACCTAGACATAATATTTAATTTTAACCTATTCCCATAAGGTTGGTAATAAAATAACTGTACAGCCTGCTGCCTGCCTGCCAGTACAAATTGCTCTTTAGCAATAAGTCCGCCTTTTATATATATATATAATATATATATATATAATATTTATATTTATATATAATATTTAATGCTATGTACTAATTGTTTGGTTTATTAGAAAGTATATTATTGATTCATTCATACTTTGATTACCAAAGTAAAGCCACACCTCTCGCTTTTTCAATACAGTTCGCACAAAAATCCAATTACTCATCTAACTGTAAACTCACCTAAATCATTAATTATGCTAATAATTTGCTAAAGTTGCTAAATATTATATAAGCAAACCTTACACACCCCATAAATCGTTTAATAACAGCAAAATGTGCTAAAGCACAAACCTAAAACAAACAGTTTAATTAAAATAAACAGAATGAGCAATATTAGTGATGCCCCGACTCAACCCTTATCGATGATGGTCTGAAACGTTTATGAGAAATTCGTGCCTCGAGTAATGTTCCCTCACTTCCGTTATCGATAAGCGAAATTTCATGCTACGGGTTTTCGTGGAGGGAACACGGGTATTTAGATTTATCAGAGTTCATGCATGACTTTGATATCAACCGTCATATTGGGGTTGTTAGCATGTTTCAAGCGTCCATTGCAAGTGTGTAATTTTAATAGTTAACTGTATTTTTGTATAACACTACGGCTTCGATCTCCAAAGGGGATAACTATTAGATGCAAAGATACAATACCATGTGGCGAAGGGCCTCTTTCACCAACTACTTAAGTCCTGCATCTATAGTCTGAACACTGCTTCTAGTATGTTTTGTATCTGGACTAAGGTAAGGTCAAGTTTATATACAATAAAACATCACATGATAGTTTATATACAACACACATCACGTATTTTATACAATAAAACATCATATTATAATCATAAATTATATTATTATCTATATCAAATAAAAGGAAAATAAAATTTGAAGACAAATCAACATCATTATTAATGCGATTCTAGACTAGTCAAAAAATCATATTTATTTGTGGTCTTATATTTTGACGACCCTCATTTGTATAACAGTTTCAAATTATCTTCATAGATTACCATTTTTTACCAACATTAGAAAGGGTGATAAACAAGCAAAAGTTCCGCTTAATGCGAAGCGCTTACCGTAGCCTATGGATGTTCATAACACCATGAGCATACTTGCATGACTCTTAAAAATCACCCTCTTTTTGAAGAACATAATACTGTGGTAACTATTAAGGTTCCAAGGTTTGAGAAGGTAATCCCTGTTGGCGGTGAACGGTACGATGGTAGAAAGTAGCAGTATGTCATTAATAAATTAATAAAAAAAAAACATTTTACGCCTAAAATTGCGCCTTAAACGACCTGATTTTTAAACTCTTACTTTAGAAATATGAAATTTATGTTCTTTTAGTACATGCATACATAAAATCATTTCAAATATGATGAGTAATAAAAATTCTAATAATATAAAAGCCTATAAAAAGTTAACTCCCACTATTTTTTAACTCTACTTTGAATATTATATTATTTTTACCATTGCCATACATTGCATTACAGGGAATAAAACTCACTTTTACTCACTGAGTGAATAAAAACATTTTGAATTTGGAGCAATTGTTAAATTATTTTAATTGTTATTGTGATTGTTTTATGTCATATTTTTCTTATCACCCTGTAATAATAACCGAATATATACCAAAATGTGATGATAGTACTTTTTATTTTCTCGCAGTCAAATTAGTCCCTCGAATTAAATCTCTTTTTTTTCACTTGTTGTATAATCTACTATTAAACGTATCTTGTAATGCACATATCTTATGCATGAATAACCTATACAATGAAGCTATGTTAAAATAGAGACATCTCCAGATTATCGCGGAGTTTGGGTCTAGTTTAGTTAGACCAACAATGATTTTTGTAGACCGCTACTTGTTAGTCTACGAGTAACGTAGCAGTACTGCTACAGCCTAGGCAATTCACTGCTACGTCAGATGTGCCACGTAGCGGCGTAGGCCATTTGTATTTAAAACGTAATCAAGCCACGTTTCCTTATGAAGGGTGACCGTGGGTTGAAATAAATGATTCTGCCAACATTTTCATACAAAGCAAAGCTAAGTACACGTGCACTTACTACTAGAGTAAATCTTCCAGTATGTTTTCGTTTGTTTAGGATTCCGAAACCGATTGTCGAAACTGAATCAAATTATAATAATTTTGATCATGGCCGTAGTAGTATAGTACTTAGTAGTATATAGGTAGATAGACATATTTTCTATTGCACACCAAAAATTTACTTAAAACTAATTACAAAAAAAACTCAGGTGCAAGAATGAATACAGAGGCTGCAGGTGTACAGGGTGAGATGAAACAAATCTATATATATGACAATTTAACAAAAAAAGCAAAACATCTATATTACTTATCAAGAGAAAAAGTTAAAAAAGGAGAATATAAATACTGTTGGATATCGAATGGTATAGTTTTTATAAAGAAAGCAGAAGGTACGTCTGCAATAGAAGTCAACTCTGAGGACAAGTTAGAACATTTTTATAATAATATGATGGAAAAAATAGAAGAATGACTATATGGCCAGATATACCAGATCTCATACTTTGTTGTACATATTTTTATTTTTATTATTTTTTTAGGATACATTATACAAATTAACCCTATGCTTAGTCAATTAACTGAACACACACAAAATTACCAAATTCATTACACTATACATTTAACAAAAACACACACCTTAAATATGTCGGCGGCCTCGGATCCAGCTACAATGAAAGAAATCTATTTAAAAATAACTACGAATGTATTTTTAGGTTGACGTAGCAGCACTGACGGAATTAATTATACGAAAAATAAATTTTATTTGAATTGTATTGAATAATTGACTATGTTATAATGTAAAAAAGGAAAGGTTTCGTCACTTAATTTTTTTTTTTGTATTATTTTTAACATACGAATGTATTATTTTTTTTTTGGTTTTTTAGGAGATGGTTATACATTTTATACAATATTTGTTTGTCAGATAGTCAGAATCTCGCGAAAGTTCACATATTTAAATATTTTAAAATCGCATGGAAATTTATTTCTTGGTGCAAAATTTTCTGAAATGAATTTATGAAAGTATAAACTAATGTTCTTTAGAGACAACAGCGTGAGGTTATTGAAGAAGAGAGCCATTATATTATACCATTATATTTTTAGTTACCAAACATTCCAGTTATTAATCAACAAATCAACAATAAATAATAAATTAAACAAACTGTACTAGGCTGGTCTATATTAAAAGTAAAGAGTAGGTTAGTACTTAACCTTTCGTATAAATATTAAATTATTCGATTGTTACCAGTTCCCATATACACCCAGTCTTTAACTTAATATAAAATATGTAATTAGTTAAATCAAATCTGAATTAAACGCTTTTTTCTTATAAAACAGGTTTTCAGAAATATAAGAGCATTAACACCATCATTTGATAGGTGGTTTCTTATTTTACTAAACGAGGAAACACGCTCATTCTCTGAAGATTATGTTGAGTTGTTTTTTATAATAATTGCGTTCGTAAGAATTCACTCCGTAAATCATACGCTTAAGAAATCGATAGAAAAAAAATCAAAAGTTATCGCTAAAAAACAGTACGGCGTACGCAAAATGTGTATTTGTTTAAATAATAAGAATGAAATACCTAAATTCGTGCTAGTTCTACCCATCCTAGCTGGAGCTGCCACGCTTCCCCCATGCCGCCCCAGGGCAATTAGAGCCAGATGCTCGGGGCCTCTAAATTAGTCATTACAGCTTTGCCTCGTCACGGTTATATGCGTGTTTTTTTTAAGTTACCTAGACAAATTTCTCGAGAATGACCGCCACGAGAATTCCCGCCCCGAGAATTCCCGTCTCGAATTCTCGAGCAAAAACCCTTGTTCTAAGGCTACGGTGACCGTTGAAAATTAGGCAAACCGTTAGTTCCTGTGATAAATATCTATTCTAATTAATGTACGAATTGAATGTGTTTGCTGTCGCAGAACTCAGGTGCAAGAATGAATACAGAGGCTGCAGGTGTACAGGGTGAGATGAAACAAATCTATATATATGACAATTTAACAAAAAAAGCAAAACATCTATAATACTTATCAAGAGAAAAAGTTAAAAAAGGAGAATATAAATACTGTTGGATATCGAATGGTATAGTTTTTATAAAGAAAGCAGAAGGTACGTCTGCAATAGAAGTCAACTCTGAGGACAAGTTAGAACATTTTTATAATAATATGATGGAAAAAATAGAAGAATGACTATATGGCCAGATATATCAGATCTCATACTTTGTTGTACATATTTTTATTTTTATTATTTTTTTAGGATACATTATACAAATTAACCCTATGCTTAGTCAATTAACTGAACACACACAAAATTACCAAATTCATTACACTATACATTTAACAAAAACACACACCTTAAATATGTCGGCGGCCTCGGATCCAGCTACAATGAAAGAAATCTATTTAAAAATAACTACATCCAAATACAGAGATGGCGCAAATTAATATAGTTGCAACAGACATTGACGCTGTCAGTTTCTCTAAATCTTTCACAGTAGCTGAACCTGAGAGTTGTCCGACTTACCTGAATTATAATCATAACACACATCTATCTATTATAGCCCTCAACATAAGAAGCATAAATAAAAATTCCAACGATTTTTTAGTATCTCTAACTCGACTCAAAATCGAACCTGACTATCTGAATGCTGGTTAAATAATTACTACACTCCACCTCAACTCATAGGATACAACCTTCCACACCAATAAACACATAAATCAAAACGATGGCCTTGTTATATAAACAATTAAAAATACCATAGACAATGTCTCAGTCACTGAAGCAAGTACAGATGAAGCAAACTGTTTACTAATAAGGATAAATAATATTCATAGCATTACATGTTTATATCGTCCCTAGCTTTCGTAACGCAACGAAATTTATAACTTCGTTACATAAACTTTTGGACACTTTAAAATCTTTCTCTAATATCTCGATTATTGCTGATATTAATATTAATATTAGGCATGGTAACTCTGACTTAAATTCTTCAGACTATACTACAATGCTGGCCACTCACTCCATTCTCCCAGGGCATACTTACACTACACGTGAAGAAACTGCATCGACCACTGTATGTTGAAAACAAATTCACTGCCAATAGTGTTAGTTTTTCCAGCAACAATTACTGATCATTCTTCACTTTTGATACAGTTATATAAGAAAAACCAAAATAATAGCAACAACTTACACAAAACTAAATGCACAATTAGTTAGGAAGCTATTTGTAAAGAACAATCACTTCTTAATTGGAACCAAATTTTAGACTTCTCAGATCTTAACAAAGCTACAGAAACATTTGCCTTAACATTAAAATCCATAATCGAAAACTGCACTGCCAAAAACCAATTACCTAAGTCAAAAACCTATAAAAAGCTTTGGTATACAAAGGGACTAATTAAATGTATTCGTGACCGTGATAAGCTTCATTTGAGATATAAGAAAAACCCAGATAATATAGAATACAAAAACACATACCTAAAATACAGAAACATTTGCAACAACCTTCTAAAGAAACTCAAAAGAACATTTAAAAAATAACAACAACAAACACACATAAAAGATAGTCATAAAAACTTGGCAGAGTATTAAAACAATATGCAATTTCCTAACCAAACCTAATACATCAACTGAATTACTAAAAAAAGGATTAGATTATACTGCGTCATTAAATAATGTAAATCAGTATTTTGCAAACGTTGGTAGCAAACTTGCTCAAAACATAGTATAAACAAGTAACGATACAGAAACAGATCTCGCAAAACTCACAGATACAAAGCAATGTCGGCACTCATTCGCCTTATGGCCTCCAGATGAAAACGAGATTCTTAAAATTGTTACCCAACTGAAACCTAATGCATCACCAGGCTGGGACCTTATCTCAACAAAACTGCTTAAACAAGCCCTTCCCTGGATCATAGCCCCATTAACAAAAATCTTCCAGGCTAGCCTCGAAACTGGAATATTCCAGGATTCCTTAAAACAGTCAATCATTTGTCCGATACACAAAGGTGGGGATGGAGATGACATCTCAAACTATCGACCGATATCTTTGTTGCCAGCGATCTCCAAGATTTTGGAGAAAATAATGAATAAGAGACTTACTCAATATCTTGAGTCTAAAGGACTATTACCAACGAACCAATATGGTTTCAGGAAAGGTAAGTTGACAGAAACCGCAGTGACTGAGCTGGTAACACAAGTAGTGACAAACTTAGATAAAAAACAAAAGGTTGTAGGCGTTTTCCTTGACCTGGCCAAAGCCTTTGATACTGTCTCCATCCCCATTCTATTGACTTAACTAGAGGCTTCTGGGATTAGAGGCTTGGCTTTAAAGTGGTTTGAAAGTTATCTTGGAAGAAGGAATCAAAGAGTTAGAATTGATGATTACTTGAGTGATAATAAGGGTATTAATTTTGGGGTACCACAAGGTAGCATATTGGGCCCCACCCTTTTTCTGATCTACATCAACAATCTATGTGACCTAAAGATCGAAAACGCCAATATTATTACTTATGCTGACGAAACAGTGACTTTGTTTCATGCTGTAACGTGGACAGAAGTAACAAGAGTCGCTAACTATGGTCTGCACAAAGTGGTTACATGGCTAAGAAATAACTTACCTACTATTAATCCTGGAGTCAACTAACAATATTAAATATTTAGGAGTCGTAATAGACAAAAATCTAAGATGGAACGAACATATTGACATCTTAACATTACGCACAAAAAAAATCATCTACAGTTTTAGGCAACTAAGACACATTGGCAGCCGTGAAACCCTGCTGATGGTATATTTTGCTCCCGCGCAGTCTATATTCACGTACTGTATCTCAGTCTGGGGGGCAGCGCCCAAAACTCAACTTCTAGTACTAGAAAGAGCCCAAAGAGCAGTACTGAAAGTAATGTTTCATAAACCAAGAATGTATCGCACAAGCCTGCTATATAAAGAATCCGTTGTCCTCACAATTAGACAACTATACGTACGAAGTGTAATATTAAGGCAACACTTACAGGTTAAATGTGACTTATTGGTCACATTAACAAAAAAACAAAGAAAAGATCGTATATTTGAACCTTATTATCCGCTCTAATTTTTGTAAACGAATCCCAAGTGTCACAGGACCCATTTTGTACAATAGAATAAGCAAGAATCTTCCTATGGCAAACTTAAATTACTTTAATTGTCAAAAAAATATTACCAGTCACCTACTTAAGTTAGACTATGAACAGACCGAAAAATTATTTGCTATATTAGAGTAATAACGCACGCGAACACACAACACACACACACACAGATCGCACACAGTCATATACACACTCACACAGATCCACTTCTGAACTACAACAGTAAATAAGTTAGAAATTAAATTAAATAAAATTAGATATCTAGTATAATATTATGAAACTACCACTTAAGCTATTCTTATTTTTAGTACCTAATTGTATTATTTCGTAAATTTAGTGACAGTATTAATAAACAAACTGCATATTGCAATGTAATAAACGCATACATAGATCTGAGATCACTGAAAATATCGTACTGTAA
This sequence comes from Apoda limacodes, assembly GCA_946406115.1. Classification (NCBI taxonomy): domain Eukaryota; kingdom Metazoa; phylum Arthropoda; class Insecta; order Lepidoptera; family Limacodidae; genus Apoda; species Apoda limacodes. Next base: position 26,752,422 of record OX291542.1, on the reverse strand, counting down.
CCCTACTTATACAGGATATTCTTAGTGTAGGGGACAGAACCCCACTGAAGTAAATACATTTTAATCATAAGCTAAATGTAACAAACAGGTCATTGAGACCTACAACTTTAAAATTCATTCTATTAATATTAGTGATGCACAAATAAAAGATTATTATTATTATTATTTAATTATATTACATTTTATTGAAAAGCACACAATAAGGCTACACTTGATTGTATTTTGAAACAAGACTTATTTAATTATAGCTAAATGGAATTTTTAATAGCAAATACGATACCTATATAATGTTATATATTTGCGACAGCAAACACATTCAATTCGTACATTAATTAGAATAGATATTTATCACAGGAACTAACGGTTTGCCTAATTTTCAACGGTCACCGTAGCCTTAGAACAAGGGTTTCTGCTCGAGAATTCGAGACGGGAATTCTCGGGGCGGGAATTCTCGTGGCGGTCATTCTCGAGAAATTTGTCTAGGTAACTTAAAAAAAACACGCATATAACCGTGACGAGGCAAAGCTTTAAACAAATTTTTAATTTATACAAATACACATTTTGCGTACGCCGTACTGTTTTTTTAGCGATAACTTCTGATTTTTTTTCTATCGATTTCTTAAGCGTATGATTTACGAAGTGAATTCTTACGAACGCAATTATTATAAAAAACAACTCACCATAATCTTCAGAGAATGAGCGTGTTTCCTCGTTTAGTAAAATAAGAAACCACCTATCAAATGATGGTGTTAATGCTCTTATATTTCTGAAAACCTGTTTTATAAGAAAAAAGCGTTTAATTCAGATTTGATTTAACTAATTACATATTTTATATTAAGTTAAAGACTGGGTGTATATGGGAACTGGTAACAATCGAATAATTTAATATTTATACGAAAGGTTAAGTACTAACCTACTCTTTACTTTTAATATAGACCAGCCTAGTACAGTTTGTTTAATTTATTATTTCTTGTTGATTTGTTGATTAATAACTGGAATTTTTGGTAACTAAAAATATAATGGTATAATATAATGGCTCTCTTCTTCAATAACCTCATGCTGTTGTCTCTAAAGAACATTAGTTTATACTTAAATTCATTTCAGAAAATTTTGCACCAAGAAATAAATTTCCATGCGATTTTAAAATATTTAAATATGTGAACTTTCGCGAGATTCTGACTATCTGACAAACAAATATTGTATAAAATGTATAACCATCTCCTAAAAAACCAAAAAAAAAAATAATACATTCGTATGTTAAAAAAATACAAAAAAAAAACTTAAGTGACGAAACCTTTCCTTTTTTACAAAATAACATAGTCAATTATTCAATACAATTCAAATAAAATTTATTTTTCGTATAATTAATTCCGTCAGTGCTGCTACGTCAACCTAAAAATACATTCGTAATTTTTGGTAGCATGTTGCGGAAATATATTAAAAAATATTTCGCGAATCTGAAACGTTTACGTGAAATAATTTATGCCGGCATCAACAGAAATTCAAATAAGTGTAAACGTGTAAGCAATGACAAAGACATGGCCTACGCTTATATTTACTTTTTGCTCTGAAATATAATTTGTTTTTTTCCTTAACTTACTAAAATTCACCTAATTAAGTAGATATACGTTTATGATTAAAATAGCAATTTAAAATAATATAAATCGGGTCAAGGTAGAGTCGGACCCTTTAATTTTGACTTTTTTTTATTACTCGTTAGGAAAACCAAAAAAAGGATACTACCTACCTTACCTACTTCAGGCTAAATAAGGAGCCCTTTGAAGGTTAGACAGACAGACATTGGGAAAGTATAAGGACTACTTGTTTACGGAACCTTAAAATAGTTTTATTTAACTTTAACATTTTTATTTACTTTTATTGTGCTTTCCGGTAAGATTAAAAAACATTTATTTTCCGTAAAAAATTAGCTTAATCTTATTTTCCACAAATTAAATAAGATCCAGTTTCTTAACGTAATTTAATTAGTAGTTAGGTTCTCAACGCTTTACTACCTTCAATCTTATTATCCACTAGCACTACTACAATGCTTTACCCGCTTTTACTATTTATTAAATTAATTTATATTTAGTATTTTATGATGAATTAAAAGTAATAATTAATTTCTGATTAACTAAAGTTATAATCTATGTTAAGTACCTATATAATCTAATTTTAAAAAACCAGAGTTTGATTTTGACTATGCGCTTTTGATCACAAAAATGTTTGTCTTGTACGAAAATCAAACCTAAACCACTCGGTCAGCACGCAGGTCATTACCCACTTAACAACGGCACTTATCAAGGGATACCTATAGTCGACGTAAAAATATATTTTTTACTTACAATAAGTAAGAGATATAAGTTTTAGCTACTATCAAAGTAATCTTCTGTGATAAACAAACATATCAACAGCGAACCTTCAGCCGAGCTAGCAAAATTTTTACTTTGTTAGAAGGAAGCCTAAAAGCCGACACTTATAGTTTAAATATATTCTCTGGCAGAACCCCATCCTTACGTGAGACTAAAATACAGCACACGTAAATGTCATCGTGTCGTGAAATTAGGTGTACGTATTTTGTTAATGCAATTTCGTTTTGCTGCTGTGCTGGAAATAGAAAACAAATTGGCGTAAAATAAACGCGCCTTTTAATACTATTTTCACAAAGCAAGAATGTTCAAATATTCTGGTGCACTATATTTTAACTTAGAAATGCTTGAGGGGTGCATAAGTGGTACAGGAGAGGTTTTGTTTATTTTAGTTGCAAATACACAAAATATATTGTTAAGATTCACTGTAAACGGCGCCTTTATTCACCAACTAACAAACACCTGATTTCACAAACTCTTTACCTTAGTCAAAATATGTGGCTTGGCCGTTTCGCCTCCGTCACATGGGTGTAAGGTAAAAAATGTATTCACTGTTCATTACTATTCTGCTCTACAATAGTTCATGTAGTAATGAAACAGCCAAAACACATATATTGACTAAGTTGTAGAGTTAGTAAAGTGACGGCTTGTAGAATGAAAAGCTTGGCTCTAATTGAGATCTAATAACTTCTTGACAGTGCGAGCCATATGGTCTTGTCTTGACAACATTTTACACAAAACAGTTTTTGGTGGGTTTTCATTTCTTTTTGTAAGTTGCTTATGACCATATTTAATATTTTTCATAGTTTATTTTTTTAATGCGTTACATTATGAAAGAACTATATTTGCATAAGTCGATTATTTTACTATGTCTTCAAATATTTTATTCCGACCTTTGATAAAGCTTATAACGATTTTTATTACATTAACCGAGGCCTTACACCATTGTGATTTCTCATCCCCAAAGTAGTTTTATTTTGTAAATACTTACTACAATGTAGTAATATTCTGAAACCTGACCTGACGAAAGTCCCATTTACACTTTTATCCACTAAATTTAGGGGTTAAGGGATGATTTTTTTTTTAAAACTTGTATAATTTTGAGATCTCTAGCACAAAATTAAGTTTGTATGGGAAAACCCTTACAAACTTCCATCCCCTAATTCAAAGGGGTGGGGGAGTAATTAAATAAAAAGCCGGAAATATGTATTTTATTATTTATAATAATGAGTCCCTTTATCAATTTTCAGACCTCCAACATCAAAATTTGCGCAAGTTTTATGCAAACTTCCATCCCATAGTTTAAAGGGTTGGGTTTGTTAAAAGTTTCAAGTTTTAGATTTTTTTGTTGTTTGTATAAAAATACTAGCTCGTATACCAAATTTCAGCTTTCTACAACTTCAAAAAGTACCCAAAGAATTTTGATGATCATTTCATCAGTGAGTCAGTGACGAAATCGGGGTTTTTAAATTAAAATTTTAAGGCTTGAAGCTCCACCCTTCAGAACGCGAGGGTAACACCTAAACCACTTGACCATCAATGACCTTGCAAGTGATTATATATTTAATTCCAAAATCCGTCTTCATAACAAATCATACTAATTTGGCACATCTATTTAAACTTTGAAGAGTTAATCTTGCCCTTACAAGGTTTTCGTCCCCAATTTCCAGAACTAATTACACGGCTCATCTGTTTCAAAAGACAAATTTTATGAAACGGTATTGAGATAATTTTATGAAAAAGATGGTATAATAAAGATATCACAGTTGAGTTTCCATCGCATTTTCATTATTTAATTTTTTTTAGCCTAGAATTGTGTTCTAATAAGCACTGCTATAGGTGGTAGGATCCACCGTGGTGGGTATTTTATGAAGTACCTAAATATAAAACAAATATCAAAGAAAATTATCAGGTATTCACATTAAATATCAAATATTACGTGTTATATTCCATTTACGCCATCTAATTAGAACCAGCTCTCAGTGCACTTTACCTTTAATTTATTACCGGAGCTCAACTAACTACTTGCTTGCGGCGCCATTTTAAATTTTTTTAAGAAAATATCTCTCTCCTTCTTTTTTCCTCCTCCTCCCCTTTCGTCGTGAACTTTCATAAAATTCTTTAATATTTTTGTTTAAATACTTTAATGTTCATGTGTTTTAAAAATTCAGGACTTATAGCGATGTATTTAGGGTTTCGTACCCAAAGTGTTACGAAACTTAAACTGAAGTATAACAACAAATAAAAAACTGGCCAAGAGGAAGACGGGCTCAAGCCATTACCATTTTCAAGTAACGTATTTAAGAGCCATCCAGCGGAAATAGTTTGGATTATAAAGAGAAACACAATTGTGGCGCAGCAACATTTGTTTATTGAAAGCAATATGCAAAGTTAAGTAACGTCGGGCTTGGTCAGTCATTGGATGGGTAAATTATTCTAAATAATATGGTGGTTCAAAACCAACGGTGTTGGCGTTCGAGTCGCATTTGGCCTATTTTAGTTACTTGTTCATTTGATACCAATCTTCATCAACACTCATAGATTTAATATTTCAGTTCATATATCCGCCAAACTATTTGTATTCAGTTTAATATTTTTAAACTACGTTCAAAGATACATATTCTCTAGACTGTTAAATTCTTTCCTTTTGTGCGCTGTGATTCGGTAAATATATACGTTAATCTAAAATTTAGCAAATTAAAATGTCAAATGGCATGCACGTGTTCTGCTAATGCAATTTCGTTTTGCTGCAGTGCCGTAGATAGAAAATAAATTGGCCTAAAATAAAGCGCAAGCCACACATTTCGAACGACTTCCAACGTGAGACGAAGAAAGCTTAACCTGCCGTACCTACTACGAGTAAGTGAGCAAAATTGATGCTTGAAGAAAACTCTGTTAAGATTATAATCTTATTTTTATTTATATATGTACTAGTGCAAAACAGTAAATGAACATAATTTACCAAATAATAATAATATAAGCGATATTAGACGGAATAATAGATGGGATATTCGAAGTTAAGAAGCGTCGGGCTTGGACAGTCATTGAGTACGTGACCGCCTAGAGGCACTTTTTGTTATGTATTTGTGAATTATACCGATATAAATCCGACTCGCACTTGACCGACTTCATTCCAACCACTGCGCTTAAACTCCACCTGTCTTTTGAGGGTCATTTCATTAGATTAATGACTTTTTATAGCTTTCGTAACTCTGCTAGTAACACCGCCCTGCCGGATTTCAGAAGGTCAAATGTAACACCGTCTTTACGAGTAGCTGGCCAAGAGAGCTTCCCATTTAGCCTGTCTTAATATCTAGGATTGAATCTATTTGTATTAGGTTGTTCACCACGTTGACCAAATAATCAAATACATACTAATATTATTAATGCATAAGTGAACTATAACCAAATTTCACATGGACAAACTATAGCTACAGCTTTAGTTTGCTATGGCAAACTTTCTTACTATGATCAAGAAGTAAACTTAATAATCCCATGCTCCTGTTTCCAATTTAGCGCGAGTGGAACCGCTTACAGAAGCTAGTTTATATATTATATAAACAAGAAATAAACGTAAAAAAACCCAAATTGAAGACTAACGGCTTCATCATCAGACCATCTAAGACCAATGTACTTGTCACTACTAATCAAACGAGCCTAAACAGGGTTGTTTCATTACAAAGTTTCTATGGTCACTACCCATCTTCATCATCAGACCCTGGAAATCATCTAAGACCTCAGTACTTGTCCAGACAAATCAAACAAGTCCAAACTCGATGGAGGTTGCGTCGTTCCGTTACAGAGGTGCTATGGCTACCTTCCGGCTTCGTCCTCATCTCAGCTCTGTGACATAATTATATTGCATTATCATCCGATTTACGTGTGAATGCAAAATTTCAACTCAATCGGACACCGGGACGAGTGTCATATTTAACTTGCAAGATTAGATTACACACCCACAGACACCAGCGTGCCTAGGATGAGTTTTTGTAAGTTTCACTAAAAGTCCTATGCGAAAAAAAATATATTTTAAAATAACGTCCGGTAGGGACGCTGCTCCATTTACATACATTTATTTCCCTGATGCGAACGCGATGGTAGAGTTAAAACTCACGCTAAGCGTTCAGAAAGTCTATTAGTAACAGTCTCGAGTATGCCAGATTTCGAGTTCGAGAGATAAATGTATGGAATTAGGTATTACCTCTAGAGAACTTGCATATAATTTTTCACTCGATTTCCCATATCTAAAGCGCTCTTTCTGTTCAAAATAAGGTCCCTGGACAGGTGAAACTGCCTAAATGCTTGTAAAATAGAGGTTTTTATAGCATGTCAATGCAATTCATCGAACCCAGGAGTCAAATAAGAATAGTTTTGCAAATAAAACAGACAATAGTCCGTCCACCTTAGTTCAAAGTGAAACAATTTGCATAGAGACGGGCGTTTCACTAAAGTATGTGAAACTGTTACGTTAGCTTCCTGATAATACTGACTGTAACTTTTTGCTGTGAATATGACAACGGTACGAGTTGTGATTAAAATTGTTTCATGATTATTTCGTTTTCAATGTACAGTGCAACAAACTTTTCTGACAAAAATCAAAACTACAGACACTATATTGAAATCGTGTGAACTTACAAAGACACTAGCGACCAAACACTCATGAACAGAAGGTCAGAAATGTCTGTTGCACCGTTAAATTATTATTCTAGGATAACCGTTGTAACTAAAACGTCTATAAATCTATCGTATTTTACTTGTACATTTTATAAAATATTGCCATTTAAAGGCCCCTGCACACTCGCGCGTGATTCACGGCAGCGTGGCGCAGGGCGGTTGTTTACACGTTGCTATTTTTCAGCGCCAGTCTTTCGCGCAGTTGTAAGTTTTTTTTTTTTGTTAACCATACTTTATTTTCTCCAAAAAAATAGTTTGAGACAAATCTCGAAGATAAAAAGGCAGTGTAGGCAAGTGTATTGTAAAACTTTCCGCGCTATGACTATAGGATCTGATTGATATGGTACCTAATTTTTCCTGTTTCGATATTCATTGCATCGGATGTTCCATAAACATTCAACTTCCCTGTTTAGCTGAAAAACTTTAGCACTTCGTTTTCACTGAGTTTCATTATACACGGAGAATGTACTGTATAGCTCGGACGCTGAGCAGGAAGAATTTCGTTCAGTGACCGGTCACTAATTGTTTTTGTTGCACGCGCATAATTATCTGCCGTCGTACTCGCACAGATGCGATGGCCGCAGTCATAGAGGAGCGCAACGGCAAATAATTATGCGCGTGCGACAGAGACTATAGTGACCGGTCATTGAACAAAATTCTTCCTGCTTAGCGTCCGTGCTATAGTAACGTAGGTCAGATTTAAAAAACTGTAAGAATTATACCTATAAATTCAGTTCATACAGTAGTACATACATAGTCCACTGCCCGAACGCGCCCTACCGACTAGCGTGATGTGTTTACACGAGTCGAAGAAACTGGCGCGGGGGTTGCGTGGGACGCGGGCGGAGGTTACTGGCGCCAAAAAATCGACGACGCGTGCTCTATTCCGTGCTTAGCGCTGGCACGTGACAAAAAATGACGAGGAAATTGTTTATACGGTGCTTTTTTTTATAAAAAAATTTGTCTTCGTATAAACTTGTCATAATATTACAAAATACCTGTTTGAAATTATCCAAATCTTTTTTTTTATATTTTACCAACATTAATTTCCGACGAGTGTATTCTACATATGACAACTTTTGTAAGGATGTAACGATCATTGCAACTGACTTCAATAGTAAGCCTACGTCAGTAAAATACTGAAGAGGGTGTTTTGGCTTCAGAAACCTCGTCGAATAAATCGGTGTTTTCTTTTAGTAACACTAATCAAGTGATGTCTTAAAAAGAAATAAAACAGTATTTATTATATTTCTAGGAGCAATTTGTAACATAAATCAAAATTGAAAATCATTTTATTATTAAGAAATAAATAAACAAATATTTTTTGGACATTACTTACAAAATAAGTTTTTAAATTTACGAGTTGCATTACTGATTAAAAATAATAAATTGCGTTTAATCCCGTTTTATTATTTAAAAAAAAATATGCAAAGCTTATGCTGTGGATACTAGACAACGGATACAAATACATAAATACATAAATATATTTCTGGGAGCTATTGGAAACATATATCAAAATTGAAAACTAATTTTATCATTGATAAATAAATAAATATAAACATTTTTTTGACATTACTTATAGTACTGTCTGGTCCTAAAATAAGCAAAGCTTGTGCTGTGGATACCAGATAACGGATACAAATACATAAATATACTCCTAACTATTTTTTTGTTAATACGTACATATTAAACGTGGGACACTCAGAAAGTTTGGAGAAATAAACATACAAAGTTTCATGCGTCTGAACCAATGGAAGCGTGGCGGTTTTAGCTAGGATGGGCGCAAATAGCGCGAATTAAGGTATTTAATTCTTATTATTTGAACAAATGCACATTTTGTAAATGTAAAATGTATAGTGTAGTTTTGTTATCATTCAAAAACTGATGACCTTCCGTTAACTATTTACGCCGTATTGATTTTTTTTTATAGCGATAACTTTGGTTTTTTTTTTATCAATTTATAAAGTATATGATTTACATAGTGAATCCTTAAATATCTTACATTTCAATTGCATAACTAAAGCTTTAGTATTAACGATACAGCTGGAGATCAAACAAACGCAATAATTATAAAAAAAAGTTGCCATAATCGACGTAGAATGAGCGTGTTTTCTCGTTTTCGAGAAACATTTTGGGTAAAATAAGAAACCTATTAGATGATGCTGTTAATGCTCTTATATTTCTGAAAAACTATTTTATAAGAAAAAAGCGCTTTATTCATATTTGATTTCTTTGATTTAACATATGTACATATGGGAACTGGTAACGATCCAATAATTTAATAATTATAAAAAAAGGTTAAGTACTACCTACCTACCTACTCTTTACTTTTTATATGGACTAGCCTAGTGTAGTTTATTTAATATATCGTTTCTTGTTGATTTGTTTATTAATAAATGTAACATGGTAACTAAAAATTAATCATTTGCTTTAATTGATGAAAGTAAAAAAAATATTTCAGAAAATTTGGCAACAAGAAATACCGTCGTTGCTGCTACGTCGACCTAAAAATACATTCGTAATTTTTGGTAGCATGTTGCAGAAAAATATTAAAAAATATTTTGCGAATCTGAAACTTTTACGTGAACTAATTTATGCCGGCATCAACAGAAATTCAAATAAGTGTAAACGTGTAAGAAATGACAAAGACAGGGCCTACGCTTATATTTAATTTTTACTCTGAAATGTAATTTTTTTTACCTCTTAAATTTACCTTATTACGTATAACATAAGTAATAACTATTTAAATCCGGCCAAAACATTACATTTACATATACATTTACATAACATTACATTACCCTTAAATTTTGACTTTTTGTTTTTTTATTACTTGTTAAGAAACCGCCATAATTGACTTTCGCCGATTGATTAAACAGACAATCATGGAGAAAGTATAAGGGTTCCTTGTATACAGAATCATAAAAAGTGTGCACAGCCTTAAACTAAGTTTTATTTCACCGTAAGAATTTTTTCTACTTTGATTATGATTTTCGTTAAGTTTAAAACAACATTTCTTTTACGTACAAAAGTAGATTAAGCTTTTTTTTAAAGCTTATTTTTCTCATATTAAATAAGATCCAGTTTCTTAACGTAATTTAATTACTAGTTAGGTAATTAAGTATTTAGTATTTTATAATGACTTAAGAGTTATAATTAATTTCTGATTAATTAAAGTTATAATCTATGTTAAGTACCTAAAAACCCTTTTTTTTAATTTGATTATTTTAATTTAAAAAAAAAACCTGATTTTGATTTTGACTATGCGCTATAGATGCATTATTGACTTTATGTTGACGACATCGTAGGCAGGAGCTAATATACTTTCATTAATTTCTAACGGAGAAAATTATTTCAGATTTGATAACTTTGAAGATGAAAAAAGACATTACATTTATTAATATGTTTGTCATAACAACCTACCAATTAAAAAAAAAATTTGAATTGTTTACTTTAAGACCTATTTTTTTAAACGCTCAGTCAAATAAAGCTAATCTAAAAGATTTGACCACTATTTTTAATAATAATTAAATGATAATAATATTTGAACATTGCGACATCGCCGTTTAGTCCCGAACCAAGCAAAGCTTATGTTATGGAAAACAGTCAATGAATGCGAATGCACAAATACTTTGTTTTGTAAATAGGTACATATTATGCATATGGTATTTTACCTAGACTCAAGACAAATATTATGCATAGAAAATACCCAGACTTAAGACTTAACACAAATGTTTTTGATCACATAGATGTTTGTCTTGTGCGAGAATCAAACCCCCACCACTCGGTGAGCAGGCTCGGTCACCCACTTAGCAGCGTCAGCTGTCTATCTCTCCCTACAGTCAAAGTAAAATATATATATATTACTTTCAATAAGTAAGAGTTACAACGTTTTGTAATTATGCCAAATTTAAATCGATTGTTTTAGCTGCTATTAAAGTAATCTTCTCTGATAGACAAACATATCAACAGCGAACCTTCAGCCGACCCAGCAAAATTTTTACCTTTTTAGAGGGAAGACTTAAAGCAGACACTTACAGATATTATATCCTCTGGCAGACACTCATCCTTACGTGAGACTAAAATACAGCACACGTTAATGTCGACGTGTCATGAAATAAGGTGTACGTATTTTGTTAATGCAATTTCGTTTTGCTGCGGTGTTGGAAATAGAAAATAAATTGACGTAAAATAAAGTACTTTATAATACTATTTTCACAAAGCAAGAATGATCAAATATTCTGGTGCACTATATTTTAACTTAGAAATGCTTGAGGGGTGCATAAGTGGTACAGGAGAGCTTTTGTTTATTTTAGTTGCAAATACACAAAATATATTGTTAAGATTCACTGTAAACAACGCTTTTACGCCAACAAACACCTGGTTTCTCAAACTCTTTGCCTTAGTTAAAATATGTGGCTTGGCCGTTTCGCCTACGTCACATGGGTACTTTTCTGTTTTACAACAGTTCATGAAATAACGAAACGGCCAAAAACATATATGAACAAGTTGTAGAGTTTGTAAGACGGCTTGTAGAGTGAAAAGCTTGGCTTTACTTGAGATCTGATATTTTTTTGACAGTGCGAGCCATATGTTCCTGTCTTGGCAACGTTTTACATAAAAAAGTTTTTGGTGGGGTTTAACTTATTTTTGTAAGTTGCTTTTGACCATATGGTTTTTATTTTTTTCATAGATTATTTTTTTAATGGGTTACATTATGAAAAAACTAAATTCGCATAAGTCGATTGTTTTACTATATCATCAAATTTTTAATTCCGACCTTTGAAAAAATTATTACGATTTTTATAACAACAACCGAGGCCTTACACCATTGTGAATTCCCATCCCCATAGAAGTTTTCTTTTGTAAATACTTACTTCAATGTAGTAATATTATGAAACCTGACCTGACGAAAGCCCTATATAGACTTTTATCCCAAAAATTTGGGATTAAGAGATGATTTTTTTAAATACGTATAATTTTTAGATGTCTAGCATCTAAAAATTATACGTATTTAAAAATACGTGTTTAAAAAAATCATCTTTTAACCCCAAATTTAGGGGATAAAAGTCTATATGGGGCTTTCGTCATAAAATTAAGTTTGAATGGCAAAACCCTTACAAACTTCCATCCCCTAATTTAAAGGGTGGGCGGCTATTAAGTAAAAAGTTGGAAGTATGTATTTTATTATTTATAGTAAGGAGTCCCTTCATCATCATCAATTTTCAGATCTCCAGCATCAAAATTTGCAAAAGTCTCATCCAAACTACCATCTTATAGTTTAAAGGGTTAGGGTGTTAAAGTTAAAGTTAAGTTTCAAGTTTTAGATTTTTTTGGTTGTTGTTGTGTTTGTGTACTATAGCTCGTATAACAAATTTCACCTTTCAAGGAATTCAAGAAGTACCCTAAGAATTTTGATGATTATCAGTGAATCAGTGACGAAATCGGGGTTTTTAGATATCAATAAAATTTTAAGGCTTGAACCCCAACCCTTCTGAACGCGAGGGAGACACCGAAACCACTAGACAATCAACGATCTTGCAAGTTATTATATATTTAATTCCAAAATCCGTCTTCATAACAAATCATACTATTGTGGCACATCTATTTAAACTTTGAAGTGTTAATCTTGCCCTTACAAGGTTTTCGTCCCCAATTTCCAGAACTAATTACACGGCTCATCTGTTCCAAAGAACAAATTTTATGAAACGGTATTGAGATAATTTTATGAAAAAGATGGTCTAATTATGATATCACAGTTGAGTTTCCATCGCATTTTCATTATTTATTTATTTTAAGCCTAGAATTCATTTCTAATAAGCACTGCTTTAGGAGGTAGGATCAACTGTGGTGGGTATTTTATTAAGTTAATATAAAAAAAATATCAAAGTAAAGTAAGCCCGGAATTTACATTAAATATTAAATGTAACGTGTAATATTTCCTTTACGTCATCTAAATAAAACAAGCTCTAAGTGCACGTTAACCTTAATGTATTACCTGAGCTCAACTTATTACTTGCTTGCGACGTCATTTTACACTATCTACAATTTTTTAAGAAAAGTTCTCTCTCCTCCTTTTCTCCTTCTCCTCCTCTTTTTTCTTATATGTTACATACTGTCGTATATGTAATACTTATATGTTTATTTGTTTAAAATTTAGGACTTTAGAATTTAGGGTTTCGTAACCAAAGTATTACGTAAGCCTATGTCTGTCTGTCTATGTGTCCGACATTTAAATAGTTCTTGCATTTGAAACGTAAAAGACTGATGGCTAGCGAGAACGCCCGCTCTATACTCAGAGCGGCAATACCCTTCTCTGCAGGTCTCAAAAAATATTTCTGCCTCTTTGCTGCTGCAGCCTGCTGCACCAGCTCAAAAGGCAGCCCCCCGTCCCCCTGAATCTCAGACAGGAGCCCCCCTTAAGGCGGCTCCTGTCCCCCCGGCGCGGATATTGGCCCCGTTGTCCCCGCCCGCACCAAAACGAATAAAGCGGTACCTAGCCCGTCGCTAGCGTCCGCTGATGTTCTAGCTGACCTGAATGTGGTGCTAGAACTCTTCAATGTCATTGAGGAAATATCGCTGTTAGCGAATAAAATCGGAAAGTGTCGACGGCGACGCAAAGAGTTTCGGCCGCGCTCGAGCACGCAGCCCTGCTAAGTGCTTTAGAGCACTTTGCATCCTCCCATTAAACTTTTTTATTGATGGGGCCTTTAGTAGCCCCCAAGTAGAATAAAACTGCACTGTATTTCGATTGCGTTTTGGAACGCAAACGGCCTTCAGGCTAAGCGCGATTAAATTTCAAAATTTCTTAAGACGCACGAAATCGATGTACTATTAGTGTAAGAGACTTTTCTTAAACCAAAGCGTAGGGGTCCTAAGATCGCAAACTGCGAACTGGTTAGAAACGGCTCACCCATATGGGAGGGACGCTCATTTACTACAAAAGATCTCTGCACTGCGTACCTCTCGACACTCCTCCGTTAAAGAATTTAGAAGCGACGGTTATCCGTTTAGCGATGACAGGGCACAGTCCCATAGTACTGGCCTCTGTGTATTTATCCCCAACAAAGGTAATACTACAAAGCGATCTTAAAATGCTGATTGACTTAGGTAACGCTGTTATATTAGCAGGCGACCTAAACTGTAAACATAAGCGATGGAATTCGCATTCAACATCGCCGAACGGCAAACGACTAGAGGCCCTAGTCGACCCGTTAGGTTTCAATATCATTGCGCCCATGTCTCCGACCAACTTTCCCGAAATAGTGACACATAGACCCGACGTACTAGACAAGGCAACGTAACCTTAAGGCTACATTCTATAGAGGTGTTACACGAGCTTACATCTGTCCATAGGCTGGTTCTCTTAGAACTACGGTCCCCAACCGACGGTCATCCTTACGTTAAGGACGTGGTCGCCTGGCGGAGGCTAGATGAAAACCTAGAGATAAAATAGACTAGCCCCACCTCAATAGGATCCCGGACAATATTGTCACAACCGACGATGTTAGTTTAGCGGTCGAAGAGCTTACTAACTACCTCCAGTCCGCTGTAGCGGATTGCTCTAAGCGGATTACAGTGGAGAATAATCTCCGCTGGAATCTGCCTGAGGACGTCAGGTCGCTGTTGAGAGCTAAGAACGCGGCTACTCGGCGGTACGACAAATATCAGGGGCACAACAGGGCCTCGCTCAGATTTCTACAGCGTGCTGTAAAAACAAAAATAGCCGAAGTTAGGAACGAAAAGTAGGACAGTCTCATGAAAGAGATATCGCCTTCCCATTTAGCGTACTATCAGATGGCTAGAGCGTTAAAATCCGACGTAGTGAGTACTATGCCGCCGTTAGTCGACGCAAACGCGACAATCGCATTTGACGACGACGAAAAGGATGAATGCCTAGCCAAATCGTTAGAAAGTCAGTGTTCGCTCAGCGAACAACCCACTGACCAAGCTCACGTCGATGAAGTGGACAGGGAAGTGGAGCAGAGAGCGGCCTTTCCCCTACTCGATTCACTTCCGCCCGTAAAAGTCTCTGAGGTCGAAAAAATCATCAAAGACTTACAACCCAAAAAGGCCCCTGTGCCGATGGGATCAAATAGGCTCTTAAAAATTCTCCCCGCTCAGCTCCTCCTTCTATTGGTCAGCATCTTCAATGCGGCCATGGCAAATTGCATCTTTCCCGATTCTTGGAAAGACTCTGACGTTATAGGTATCCCTAAGCCGGGAAAACCAAGTAACTTAGCCACGTCTTATAGACCTATTAGTCTCTTAAAGACTTTGGGAAAACTATATGAACGACTCCTACTTTCTCGCCTGAAAGACTACGTTCAGTCTAAAGGCATTCTTATTGACGAACAGTTCGGTTTTCGAGCTAATCACTCGTGGCTCAATCAAGTGCACCGCCGGGCACCGCATAACGAAGCACATCCTCCAAGGTCTCAATAGATCCCTAAAGCCAATCAGCACAGGAGCCCTCTTCTTCGATGTAGCGAAGGCTTTCGATAAAGTCTGGCATAAAGGCTTGATTTACAAGCTGTAAAATCTCGGTGTACGAGACTTCCTTAGGAAACGTAGGTTTCGCTATCGCGTAGACCGAAGTCATTCGTCTCCCCATCCCATAGGTGCAGGTGTCTCCCAGGGCTCCGTGCTTTCCCCTCTATTCTTTGTTCACTAACGACATACCTCGTCCCTCTAACGTCAATGTGGCGCTCTTCGCGGACGATCGGCGCTCTACTGTTCTTACCGACACGTCCATCGAATAAGCCTTGTCCTCCAGTCTGCCGCCAACGCCTTAGGTGATTGGTTTCGGAAGTGGAGAATCGAGGTTAACCCTGAGAAAAGTGCAGCAGTGCACTTCGCCCGGGGTAAAAAATCGAAAAAGGCCACTAGGCAACTCTCCCCAGTCCACCTATATGGCCAACCCATTCCGTGGGTAAATAAGGTCAAATACCTAGGAGTCACTTTAGAATCTTTTCTTAATTTCAGAGCCCACATTAAAAGAGTGAGAGACCGAGCAGCCTTCGTTCTCGGTCGCCTTAAGCCAATGTTAAACAAGTACAGTAAAATGTCTCTTAGAAATAAGGTGACGCTTTACAAAACTTGTATTCGGCCCATACTCACATATGCGAGCGTAGCGTTTGGTCACACCAACACTATTTCCTTGCAAGTCTTACAAAATCGCTTTATGCGAGGCGCAGTCGACGCCATAGCGATTTCGAACCATAAAAGCCTTCATCAAAGATGCGTCAAAACGGTTCTAACTACGCCCCCAATAGAGGGGCCTTAGGCCCCTTACGTATCCGAGGGACGTACTAATAGATACAGATAATGAGATCCACCAGCAGGCTCAGAGCTCAAGCACCTTCCGCGCCCGCGTCCGCGAACACAGCTTCTACAAATATAATATACAGAATACGTCGCCACCGGCGGCGACGGAACACTAAACAGTTTAGTACACACACACACACACACACTCAAGCGCGCGGGTATACTAGGTTCACTAATATACCCGGGCGCTTTGACTAGTTAGATTTAAATAATAATAGGCGAGGGCTGAAGAGTTTCTTGCCGTTTCTTCTCTTCAGAACGCCTTTGCTTTTCCGAAACGGAGGTAAATTTTAATCGGATACAAATTTAGTTTTAAGAGCTGTTTCCCAAGCCGAGGTTCGAGTCCAGGACACCCTTGCGCAAACCACCCCAACTTTTCGCTGAAGAGTGCAATCAGCACCGCAGCAAATGTTAGTCCGCGTGAAGTTGTCAAGGCCATCTGCGGCCAACAACAGTAGCCAGTAGATAGAAAAAAAAAGTCTGATGGCTAAAATGTTCACAGAATATGTGTCATTACGGTGGATTACCTAACAATTCAAAAAATAAAAATCCCTATTCAAGTTTTTTTTTTACCCATACAAGAAACAGGTTTTTGTTTTTTTTTTTTGCTTTTTCATTGTCCTTTTTGGTCCTATTGACGGGTAAAGCGAAACCCAATATAATTGAAAGTTTGAGGGGAATATTAAGCTCAAAATGCTAGGTTGTTGTACTTTCATGGACCACATCTGTCTATCCTATTGTCCTCTAAAGGGACCTGAACCCTAAATTACTATAATAATTAGAGCAGAATATAGAGTTTAATTTTCCTTGTATCGTGTGATCCGCAAACAAACTGGCACTGGCACATACACTTATTTACAAAGTAATATTTATTAAATAAATAACGCAATACTAAATTAAGCATAAGCGTTAGGTCAAATTTTAAATAAATCTAAATCTAAAATCACAACATTTTTATTAGGTAATTTTTCACAGACTACGAACTGTCAATCACAGAGTACATTGCGTTTAGGGTACGTTCAGATAGCGAGGACTAGTACAAAACAATCATATAAACAGTAATACATATATACAAGCTTCAGGCATGAAGTAATTACAAAGTGAGCACTAAAGTATAACAACAAATAAAAAAAACTGGGCAAGTGAAAGACGGGCTCGAGCCATTACCATTCTCAAGTGCCGCATAAGAGCCATCTAGCGAAAATAGTTTAGATTATTAAGAGAAACATATGTGGCGCAGCAGTATTTGTTTACTGAAAGCGATAGCAAAGATAAGCAACGTCGAGCTTGGTCAGTCATTAGATGGCTATCCGCCTAGAGGTACTTTTTGTTGTTGTTGGGGAAGCAATATGCAAAGTTAAGTAACGTCGGGCTTGGTCAGTCATTGGATGGGTAAAAAATTTTAAATATTATTAGGGGTTTGGAATCAACGGTGTGCGTGTCTGACGCGCACTTTGCCGATTTTAGTTACTTGTTCATTTGATACCAATCTTTATCAACGCTCATAAATTTAATATTTCAGTTCATATTTCAATATTTTTAAACTACGTTCAAAGATACATACTCTCTAGGCTGTTAAATTCCGTCCTTTTGTGCACCGTGGTTGGGTAAATATAAACGTAAATTAAAAATTTATCAAATTAAAATGTCAAATGGCATGCACGTGTTCTGTTTATGCAATTCGTTTTGCTGCAGTGCCGTAGATAGAAAATAAATAGGCCTAAAATAAAGCGCAAGCCACACATTTCGAACGACTTCCAACGTGATACTTCATAGTTCATACATTATGAACATAATGTACCAAATAATAATACTATAAGCTATCTTAGACGCAAAATTAACGGGATATGCGAAGTTAAGCAGCGTCGGGCTTTAGATAGGTGACCGTCTAGAGGCAATTTTTGTGTGTGTTTGTGTATAATACCGATATAAGTCCGACTCGAATTTGACGGATTTTATTTCAAGAACTGCGCTCAAACTCCACTGTCTTTTCAGCATCATTTAATTAGATTAACGACGTTTCATAGCTTTCGTAGGCCTGCTATTAACGCCGCTCTGCCAGCTTCAGACGGTTAAGTGTAACACTGTCTTTACAAGTAGCTGGCCAAGAGAGCTTCCTATTTAGCCTGTCTCAATGTCTAGGATTTCATCAATTTGTATGAGGTTGTTCACCAAATCGACCAAATAATAAAATAATATTAGTATGATTGCATAATATGATGCACTAGCTATTGCCAGCGGCTTCGCACGCCCTAAATTTGGTTATCGGCGTAGGATTCTTACGGCAACTCCTGAATTATAGAAAAAAAACCTGTTTACACTTGACGTTCTCTCTCTTTCTCTTTCTCAAAAATATTAAATAATTAACTACTAAAAAAAAATTAACTAATGGATTTACCTCGCGATCTTGGTGCTCCTTACAAACTTTAAACTCCCGTTGAGGGGTTGAGTTTTGGAAAATCCTTTCTTAGCGCACGCCTACATCATTATAGCTATATGTGTGCTAAATTTCAGCTCGATCAGTCCAGTGGTTGGAGCCGTGCGTTGATAGATCAGTCAGCTAGTAATAGTTACTTTGGGCTAACGCTAACATTAACCCGCGACTTTGTTGACGTAGAAGGGGAAAATATTTTTAAATAATATGGACCGCCTTCCCCCTAATGACTGCCCGTTGGCCTTGCACATCATAATTGCGCGCGCAGTACTTGATCATTATTTTGCTGCGATGATGTTTTAAAACTGCGATATCTACTAAGATATTCATTTGAAATCAAATGATTTAAAGGCAATTTCGTTTTAAATTAAATACTTGTGATGAATAACGTATTTTTTTGGATAGGGATTAATATCATTTATAAAAACACCTTCGCAAATAATGCATTAGTTTAGAACAATTTTGGTAAGCATAAAAAAGGTTATAGTGAGCCAACCTTGAAAGATAGACATATGCTTTTTTTTAACTTTTAAAGGAGAACAATTCTGTCGTACATGATTTTTGCGAAACTTTAAACATTTACGTAGCGCACGCAGCGGAAGCTCTTAAAAGGAAAAAAATAACCCGATTTTAAAACATACTTCATTAGTGCTCCGCTCCTATTAGCGTGATGATATATAAATGATAAATGAGCTATCTAACAGTGAAAGAATTTTTCAAATCGGACCAGTTGTTCCTGAGATTAGCGCGTTCAAACAAACAAACTCTTCAGCTTTATATATTAGTATAGATAAGTAAACTATAACCAAATTCCACATAAACGATATAATTCGTCATCGTACAGCTAAAGCCTGCTTGCTATAGGAAACTTTCTTACTATGATCAAGAAGTAAACTTAATAATCCCATGCTCCTGTTTCCAATTTAGCGCGAGTGGAACCGCTTACAGAAGCTAGTTTATATATTATATAAACAAGAAATAAACGTAAAAAAACCCAAATTGAAGACTAACGGCTTTATCATCAGACCATCTAAGACCAATGTACTTGTCACTACTATTCAAACGAGCCTAAACAGGGTTGCGTTGTTTCATTACAAAGTTCTTATGGCCACCACCCATTTTCATCATCAGACCCTGGAAATCATCTAAGACCACAGTACTTGTTCAGAAAAATCAAACAAGTCCAAACTCAATGGGGTTGTCGATTCCTTACAGAGGTGCTATGGCTACCTTCCTGCTCCGACCTTATACCAGCTCTATGACATCATTATATTGCATTGTCATCCGATTTACGTGTGTATGTAAAATTTCAACTCATTCGGACACCAGCAAGTGGGTCATAATTAACTTGCAAGATTAGAATACACACACACAAACACCAGTGTGCCTGGGACGAGTTTTTGTAAGTTTCATTAAAATAACTATGCGAAAAAAATAGTTTTAATTTGCGTCCGGTAGGGGCACTGCTTCATTTTTATATATTTGTTTCGCTGACACGAACGCGATGGTAGAGTTAAAACTCATGCTAGGTGGTCAGGGAGTCTATTATTAACAGTCTCGAGTATGCCAGATTTCGAGTTCGAGAGAAAAATGTATGGAATTAGGTATTACCTCTAGAGACCCAAAAATGTACTTGCATACAATTTTTCTCTCGTTTTCCCATACCTAAAGCGCTCTCTCAAACTGTGCACAATAAGGTCCCTGGACAGGTGAAGCTGAATAAAAGGTTGTAAAATAGAGTTTGTTATTTTCTCGTTTTTAAGATGACATTGCATATCAATGTATTTCATCAACCCAGGAGTCAAATATGAATATTCTACCGTCGTAATTATACCGCTCGTGTCAATCTTGTTGGACAATGGTCCGTCCACCTTTAGTTCAAAGTAAAACAATTTGCATTGAGACAGGCGTTTCATTAAGGAAACTGTTACGTTAGCTTCTTGACAACATTGACTGTAACTTTTCGCTGCGAATATGAGAACACTACGAGTTGTGATTAAAATTGTTTCATAAGTATTTCGTTTTCAATGTACAGTGCAACAAACTTTTCTGACAAAAATCAAAACGACAGACGCTATATTGAAATTGTGTGAACTGACAAAGACATTAGCTACGAAACACCAATGGTTAGAAGGTGAGAAAAGTTTGTTGCACAGTTAAATTATTTTTCTAGAATAACCGTTGTAAATAAAACGTCTATAAATGTATCGTATTTTACTTGTACATTACATTTAGAATATTGTCATCTAAAGGACCCTCTACACTCGCGCGTGATTCACGGCAGCAGCGTGGCGCAGGGCGGACTTTTACACGTTGCTAGTTTTCAGCGCCAGTCTATCGCGCTTTTTTTTTTCGTAAGTTTTCTTTTCTGTAAACCACACGTTAAAACCTCCAAAAAATGTATTCGGGTCAAATCCAGAAGTTGAAAAGGCAGTGTATTGTAAAACTATCCTCGCTATTACCATAGGATCTGATATATATGGCACCAAATTTTCCCTGTTTCGATATTCATTGCATCGAATGTTCCATAAACATTCATATTCACTACATAGCTGTACAAACTTTAGCACTTCGTTTTCACTGAGTTTCATTATACACGGAGAACGTTCTGTAGTAACGCAGGTCAGATTTAAAAAAGTGTTAGAATAATATCTATAAATTCAGTCCATACAGACACCCTAGTCCACTGCCCGAATGCGTGCTAGCGACTGGCGAGATATGTTTACACGAGTCCAAAAACGCGAGCGAAGTTTACTGGTGCCGAAAAACGCGTGCTCTATTCCGTGCTTAGCGCTGGCACGTCGCAAAAATTTGCGCGGAAACTGTTTATACTGTGCTTTATCTCCTGCTAGTACTGGCGGCGAGATTTTTGCGCCGCAAATTTGTCATCGTATAAACTTTTCATAAGATTACAAAATACCTGTTTGAAATTATCCAAATCTTTTTTATTATATTTTACCAACATTAATATCCGACGAGTGTATTCTTCATCTGACAACTTTTGTAAGGAAAATGTAACGATTGGAACTGACTTCAATAGTGAGCCTACGTCAGTAACATACTGAAGAGGGTGTTTTGGCTTCAGCAATTTCGAACCTCGTCAAATAAATAAGCGTTTTCTTTTAGTAGCACTCATCAACTGAGATCTTAAAAAGAAATAAAACAGTATTTGTTATGTTTGTAGAAGCTATTGGAAACATAAATCAAAATTGAAAATAATTTTATCATAAATAAATAAATAAACTAATTTCTCTTGTTAATAAAATATATTCCAACCAAAACAGCATTTAAAGGAGATGGTTAAATATTTATTAAGAATGCAATTCAGCATTTGTAAAAACATAACAATACGGCATGTGTAAACTCATCTCTGAGTTTTAAGCGGTTGTGTGTATGGAGGCTTCAGCAGAACACAAATTGAAATTCACATAATTATTCTTATAACTAGTGTTTTTTAGGGTTTCGTAGTCAACAAAGAACCCCTATAGTTTTGCCATGTCCGTCCGTCTGTCTGTCTATTAGTCCGCGGCTTAGCTCAGAGATAGATAAGAAAGCTGTAAGTTGGCATGGGTGGACGTATTAAATTTAAAGTGGTAAAATTAATTGTAAAAAATTTGGGGTCCTCCACTACACGTAAAGTGGGGATGAATATTATTTTTCTCATCGACCCCATAGTGTGTAGTGTCGTTGAATAGCTCATGGAAACTATTTTTCGATTAATTGACGCTTGCGAAATATTAAGCTTTAAAGTGCAAATTTTAAAGAGCCTAATTCTCTACCCACCGCCAGCTACATTGCTGTTTTTGGGTGTGTTATTAAAAATTATGGAAGTAGCATATACTATAACGTTATTAAAAGGAAATATAGCTAAGTAGGCTTTACAAGTAAATGAGTTATAGTCAACTATAAAAAAAATGTATTCGGAGATAAAATTGCAAATTTGTAGTCACATCACTAAAAACTTTTTTTTGCTATTATAAAATGATTTGCAGTTGGTCAACTAACCACGACCTATGTCGATGAATGGGGCCAACAGTTTTACATCGGCAAAGTTGTTTCTCCCTCAATACAGTTTATCTCTTACGAAACCCTCAGTGTGCAAATCCGACTCCTACTTGGCCGCTTTTTTTTCCATTTTGGAATACACTTTCTACAAAAAGGAAATATAATAAAGAATGGCTGCACTAGTTAGCAGCTATCCTACTCTATTGTTTTTGAACGTAAATAGCTTACAGAATAAATAATCCAAAGTGGCAATGGGCAGGTCATATCTGTCGCAGAATGGCAGTTGGGGCAGACGTTTTCTAAAGTAACTACACTAAATATCATATATCATCACTTTTGTTATGTTCTACCAAACGCACTCTTTTACATTTTAATGTTGTCACTTAAGTATACTCTATCAAATGTAAATACAATTAGAGGTCATTTTATATTTATTACTAAGGGTTATTTTGACGTGTTCTAACAAACCCACTTTCATACATATATTTAATTGAAGGCCCTTATGTAAAATTTACTAAACACAATTTTGTGAATTTTACTAAATTGAATGATATGT
Source organism: Apoda limacodes (assembly GCA_946406115.1). Lineage (NCBI taxonomy): Eukaryota > Metazoa > Arthropoda > Insecta > Lepidoptera > Limacodidae > Apoda > Apoda limacodes. The sequence continues at coordinate 26,729,063 of OX291542.1, read as the reverse complement.
TCTATTCTTGTAATTTCTAAAGACTTTTCTTTAGTGCATCTATCAAATGTACTTTAGTAAATACAATCAGAGGCACGTTGATTTTTTTTACTAAACGTGATATGTATAAGCTACTTACTACTTTTGTTTATTTAACCGAAGGCACTTATGTAAAAATTTACTAAACACAATTTTGTGTATACTACTAAAGTAAATTATATTTTCTATTAAATGTACTATATTTATTTAACACTCTTTTCTTTACTATACCACAATACTACTTAAGGAACTTTGGTGAAGTTTAGTACCAAATTCACTTTTATACACACAACCGTATTTTCTCGGGCAAACTCAATCTCTTTTAGTTTAGTAATTGCAATTTATATTTACCGGCCTGAAGCGGGACTTCACCTGTATGTTGAATGTATTTTCTACATGATTAACTCTTGTCACTTTTACGAAAGTTACTTTAACGTACAATTTTACAGGTAGTATGTTTATGCTATCAATCAATCAATCAAAGCAACTATCCCTTCCGGTTCATCAGCTTGGCGGCTCGGTAAAGTGTAAATAAAAATTCAAGTGCTGTATATAAAGTTGATAGCGCGATTCAGGATGTTTGACGTAATCTATGTGTAGGTAGCGAACGTACAAAATAAAACTGTGTTTATTGATTTTGCAAAAATTATCAATATTGTATAGTTCTTGTATGTGTGGAACATGGAATTTATTTAAAAAATTAACTAGTAAATTTAACGTAGAATTCTGGTAATTAAAACAAAAGGATATGATAAAATTGACTTAATATGACGGTTGTTTTTGGTTTCATAATATATACTGGTAAATAATACAAAAGGTTATGATAATAGTTGTAAAGCAACAATGTGCTTTAAGTTGCATATTATCATGATAAAATTAAATTTCGGCCTCAACCATTTTAGTTTTGAAAATCCAAACCAGAGGTTTTGGTATTAAGCAAAACAAAGCAAATTAGCAAAGTTTTCTTGTAAATCTGCCTACCTATGCGTGTCTCATAATTTCAACCATGTGTTTTTTTTTACTTATTTAATTTAATGATAATCTCTAGAGTTTACTAGCTTAGCTATTTAATAAACGTCTTCACATTGCGTGGATAAATATGCTTTATGCGACCGTAGTATAGTGATATCGTTTTGTGATTTATGATGTTTATAGGTCTTTAATGTAACACAGTTTGTGTGATAAAAATTACCCCGAATCAAAACCCGAGCAAAACTCCAGTTACTTGAAATTATATACTGTTATTAACTTAATAAAATTCTGTTGAATGTAGTTGCTGCGGTACAAAACAAATAAGCGTTAAATATAGTGCTATAGGATAGGACGAGCTTTTACGAGGTATAGCAAGACTCGTATATTTAATAATTTAATACAGGTAGCTATTTATGCATTTGTCACGAAATAAAGGTAAATTTGATATGAGCGCCGTTTACATATACTCACAAACTTTCGCTTTTATAATATTAGTGTGATTAAATACTAATAGAATTATAAAATAAATAAGTTAAGAAATGTAAAATACTAATGTTAAAAATTATAAGCTCGTAAATTGCGTTATTTAATTAATATTTTTATGTAAATAATTTACGTTCATAGAATTTGCGGATAGATCAAGTTTATTTTATAAGCCATTTCGTGAATCAGTTTCAGGATCAATAATCAGTATTTCGATACCGTGTATGGTTATGAAATAATCGAGTGAGATTACTTAGCGTTTTCACCCTGTATATGTAAAAGCTATTATTAAAATACCAATTTCATTGCATACGTGATTTTATATACGCTGGAGAAAATTTTAAAATATATTAAGGAAATAAGTTATATTGATAAAAAACCGGCCAAGTGCGAGTCTGGTACGCGTGCGTGGTAGGGTTCCGTACAAATTTATTATACGTAAATAGTTCTTCCATCATGAGATCAAGTCTCATAGGTTTATGCCTTATTTTTTTTTTATACCACTCAGGTGGCAAACGAGCACACGGTCCGCCTGATGGTAAGCGGTCACCGTGTCCTATGGACGCTTGCCAACCTTTCAAAAATCCAATGTCTTCTTTCTACATACTACAGTCCTTAGAGAACACCTTGGCAAGGAGCTCATTCCACAACCCAAGCGTTCGCGGGAGAAAGTTTCTCTGAAACTGCACTGTATGCGACCATTTCGGTTCTAAAGTGTGAGAATGAATTCCCTGCCGATGGCGAGCGGTGCGATGGTAGAAAATAGCCGTGGGCATGGTTTCGAACAATTCCTCCGAACACATCCCTTTGTACAAGCGGTAGAACACACACAGGGAGGCAAAGTCTCTCGTCAGACTTAAGGGTTCGATACGGCAAGTGTTTTTGAGATCGTCGACAATTCTCACAGCCCGTCGTTGAACCGAGTCAAAAGGGCCAAGCTGGTATCCGGGTGCACCCACCCAGAGATGGCAGCAGTACTCCATATGGGGCCGAACTTGGGACTTGTAAAGCAGCAACCTCTGCCCCGACGTGAAGTACTGCCTCGCTCTGTTGAATAAACCTAGTTGTTTGGACGCCAGCTTCACCTTATCTTGTAAATGATCTCAGAACTGAACATCGCTGGAAATGTCAACACCAAGGATCCCAATGATCTTGGAGAAGGAGAGGTGAGTGTTCTGGAATTGTGAGACTACAGTGAATGGGGTTTTCTTAGCGGTGAACACGTAGACTTGTGTCTTTGTAGGGTTGAATCGGCCAAAGTTTACCCGTCCCTAGTCAGAGACCTTGGACAGTGTGGTCTCGATTTGAGACACGAGAACGAGGGATGTTTGCACGAACCATGTAATAAGCGCCTCCAGTACTGTCATCTGCATAGCAATGCATGTTGTTGATGTCCAACATACCATTGATATTCAGTAGAAAGAGCGTAGGAGACAGCACAGAGCTTTGCGAGACACCAGCATTAATGTCCATGTTATCAGAGCAACTATCGTCAACTACGATTCGTATGCGTTTGCCGGACAAAAAGCTAGCCACCCATTTGCACAAACCCTCGGGCACTCCGTAAGATGGCAACTTCGATAGAAGACCCCGTTGCCAGACCCGATCAAACGCCTTCGCTATGTTCAGGCTACATGCCAATGCCTCCCCCTGACTCTCAATTGCTAGTGCCCATCGGTGTGTGAGATACACTAGAAGGTCAACAGTCGAGACACTATGGCGTAAGCTTACTGACCAGGTCGTGTTCTTCTAGGTATCTTAGAAGCTCTGTGTTGATCACACGCTCCACCACCTTGGAGAGGAGAGAGGTAATAGTGATAGGCCTGTAATTCGATAGATCTTATCTATCGCCCTTTTTGTAGGAAAGCGCGAGGAGGCACGTGATTACAGGACATAACTCAGGAGCACACTGCTTAAGCACCACTGCTGGATACCGTCTGGCCTACTCGACTTATAAACGTCTAGAGAAAGCAACGCCCGCCGGACCTCCCGCTGTGTTATGGAGATTTACGTTATGGTCTTACCGCACCGCGGCATAGTAGGTGGTACAGCGCCTTCATCGTACATATTCGAGTTTGAGGCAAAGAGACCGCCCTGTAGATCGGCTTTCTCTTTAGTCCATAGTGCCAAGTCACCATCGGTATTTCGTAGAGGTGGTAACGACGACTGGCAAAAGTTCCCTTCGGCAGCTTTGGCAAGCGACCAGAAAGCACGGCTCCCAGAAGGATAGCTCACCCCACCTATGTTGCCGATGAATTGAAATTTTGTTATGGCAGTTGCTTTCTTACCTTACCTTAATTATCAGTTTTTAATTTTTTCGTATATCTTCTTTATCTGTCAATGGAAAAAACCCTATAGGTTTTGATATATTTGTGTCACAATATACGACAAAATGACCGTATTTTAGGCATATTTTTTATTGCATTGACTTAGAAGCTTGATTTTTTTACAACTTAAGTGACCGTAAACTTTACTTTGATATATTTGATATTACTTTCAACCTGATATCTCCACAAATGCCTGAGTAAAATAGTCTCGATAGACAGACAAACTTCTTTTTTATGTGTTATAACTACAAATTAACAAATTTCGGATTTTTGTCTATATTTGTAATGTAAGACCTTGCTTTGTGTCAAATTTCGTGATTCTGGAACAACGGGAAGTACCCTATAGGTTTGATTTATGCCAGGTCAAAATATGGGACAGCAATAGCCGTATTTCGGCCCTAAAAACAAATATTTTCTTCAGTTTAATGCCTAATTTTAACATAATCGTAAAATTGAGATTGACATTAAATGGTTAAAGTTTATTTGCACATTCTTCAAAATTAACCAATAAAACATTCTTCAATAATGATGTTTTTGGCACATTGCTATATTCCTGCTACAACTCGGTACATAGATTGACGAACTGACGCATCGTCTGAAATTCGCAAGTTTTTACTTGACTATGACACTTTTTGAAGTTGGTCGCTTCACCTATAGCGCAACTAACTTTTCTAACCTTTTGACCTTGGGTGTTTGGTCACTAGTGTTGTTGTAAGTTCACACCACTTAAATATGGCGATTGAAATTTTGATTTTTGACCGCCGGGTCAAAAAAATTTGTTGCACTGTACATCTCCGTTAGGTGGTAGGAAGGAAGTATAGCGATTGTGGAAAAAGGCACATACCGACGGGTATAGCATTATTTCTGGTCAGATGGTAGACACCAGAATTAACAATATCCGTATAAATTAACTCATTGCAAAAAAGTTTGTCTCGTTACGGTATTAGCGTGCGAAATAGGGTTGTCACAGTATTTGAGCACTACTTTTTTCTTAACTTGTTAATTTGTACTATAAGTAATAATTTTTACTTTGATTGTGACCATTTTGTCGACAAAAAAAAGGCATTACATCAATTTTTAGGACGCCTGAGTAATTGGTGTAGGTTACCTATATTTGATATACATTTAAAATTTGTATCAATTTGACCTTTAAATTTATTTTTTTCTTTACACAAACACTTCGCATTTATATCACTAAGTATAAGTTAGAAAAAGTCTTTAAATCCCCATCTTACAAATTACTAATCTTAGCAGGACAGAGACAAATATTACACTGTTGACAAATTCCGTGATAAAAGCCGTACTTACTGTTATCTTGTTTGGTAAGATGGAAGAGGGGAAGAGTTTTTAATTTTGTTACAAGAGTAACTTTGGAGATTAATTAATTCGGATTTTAAACTTTATATAACGCCTGAATAACAAATTGAAAAATCTATTAAGTGATATAAAATTAAAAAGAATAAACAAGATAACCATTAGATGGCGCTGCAATCGGGTTCTAGATTTTTTTTATTTTATTTTTTTGACGAATTTCCTTTAGATTATTTTATTAACAATGCATGTCGAAAAAAAGTTTGCTTATAGTAAGTAAACTGTCTCATAACAAGTTTTATATTTCTGTATAACATTTTTAAATGTAATTGTACAAAAAGGCAATAGACGCCAGGAATAGGCAAAAAGTATATGGGCCTTTTTGCTTATACGTATTACCGAAGTTAAGAGGATAGGATTCGCGTGGCATCGCAGCGTGTTTCATACAAACGAATTTCATACTTGTTTTGAACATTTACTGATCGTATACTGTGAAATTTTATAGGCACGATCTTCAGCCGAATATCTATGTCTGTGGTTTTCCAAAACCCTAAAAAAAGTTTTTATTAAGTTTTAATCTTATTCAATATCATTTGAAAAACTACAAAAACTACAATCCTGTTTAGATTTTAAACTTTATAATGTAACAGCAGAACTAGATATTTTTTATTTATAGTGTTTGATTTGTAAGTGTCAAAATAAGTGGGAAATTCGTTTGTACGAAGCACGCTGTGACGCGTCGCCAATCGTATTCTCTTAAGTTGGTTATGGGATCAACGTATTTTAATAAATTTGCAGTATAGGCAGCTAAGGAATTGTTTTTGTACTATTTATGCCAATTCACGAAACCACACATATTTAATAGGCTCAATACATTATATTCTCAACGTGAATATCGAAATGTAGCTTACTATCTTAGACTACCGAACGATCTCTAACGTTTTCAGAATCCGTACCCAAACTGTGCCTACGGAGCCCCATTACTAAACTTATGCTACCTGTCTGTCTGTCTAACTTTAATGGGAGTTGCTTTTAGACTGACGTCTTCCGGCTGTAACGAACGACACAAGTTAATAGAATACTGCAGACCTAAATATTTATTCATAGAAAACGTCTTCAAAACATTACCCTCCTTTTCCATTCTGGGTCAGTCCAGTAAAAATTAATAAGAAACTCGTTTGTATGAAGCACGCTGCGAGGCGCTGTGAAACTTAAAATGAAAGTTAGCTAGCAATAAAAAATGCAGAGATAATAGGGCAGACTAGATTTTCAAAATGAAGGCAGAATAACTATTGTCCGTTTTTATGGATCAAACTTTATAAAATTTGATTTTTTATATAAATCTAAAAAAGAATTCATAAATGATATTTCAGATGAGTTGTCGTTCTGTAAATCCAGATCAAAAGGCTTATGGATGTTTTGTGATTTTTAATATTTCGTTCTAAAATTTCAGGATTGTATAAAAAAATAACCTTTGCAAACATCACAGAGGATTTTTAAAATTAAATCTTATTCCTTTTTGTATCTTTTTTATTATTCTTGCTATAATAAAAAAAAAGATTCTAACAGATTTCATGTCTATGATACTGACTGTTAGAGATGTTCAATGCAAGGCCAAGAGGAGATTTGCCTCAGTCTTTTCAGTTTGCACCAGGACAATAGGTCTTGGTCTTGTTCTTGCACCCTAAGCCCCAGAACAGCAACCAACCAACTGCAACGAAACCCTTTTGAAATTATTGGTTCGAAACTAGTTTCAGACGTTATTCACACACGGCGCAACCTAAATTGTACCACAATGTGATGAAATTATCACAATCATTTCAGTTTCTTTAAGAAAAGACGCGTGTAAAATGTCTAGCTTAAGTGATGAAAAAGTTGGGGTTATGTATTTGTATCTTCATTGCTTTTCCAATTTCTGCCCATGCTTTACCAGTATCAGTTCTGCTTGAGTAGCTCGATAGTGTTGTATTGTACAAACAGGGATACTTCTCAACTTCCAACACAAATTGAATGTTTTTATTTTCGTCATCAGCCATTTTGTTGCATCGAAAAAAACCGCGAAACGATGAAACGCAAACACAAGTTTCCTGCACACCGGTTTCAATGCGACTGATTTGCGTTTGAAACCGTTTTCAACCTGGTTGCGTCATGTGTGGTCTCTCAAAGGAGTCCATGGCATAAACTCAAATGAAACTCAAAAGTAACTAGGAGTTGCACTTTCGTCTCTTTTGCGTTTCACCATGTGTTCTGGGCCTTAGTCTTAATATTGGTATCTTCCTAGTAACAAAAAATAATTATCAAATCAAACTACCACATTTTTCTTGTTAAAGTTTTATTTAAAAACAAATTTATTTCACTTATGAGTAGGTATTATATTTCATCTACTTCTATTGTTATTTAATGATAAACCTACATGAATGTTAAGCAAAAAAAAAGTCGTTTTGTATACTCCTTGCAGGAATGAATTGGAATAGATTAAAATGCAATGGAATGAAATGGATTAAACTGTAGTTAAATAAAATAAGAATGCAATAACTATATTTTCTCTATGTTAAAAACGGTTAGATCTGTGATGAACATATCAGGCTTGCATAATTATAGGGTACTAAAATAACGAAATGTCGTTAATAAGCCGTAAGCTACCGTAACACGCTCCCTAATTTTATAAAAAAACTTGTATTCACGTACCTTGTTGTTGAAATAGCCTAGGTTTTTCCTGTAGTCTGTTCCTAACTATCTATTTCAATTCCTACACTGGACAAACATTTGTGTTTGTCTTGACTCTGTGTTTTTATGGATGATATGTATGTATTTATAAAAAAAAGTAATATTTATGTATTTTTATCCGTTAGTTGGTATCCATAATACAAGCTTTGCTTACTAAGAGGCTAGACGGCGCTGAGTGTAATGTCCGAAAATATTTAATTATTTTTTACAAACCCTTAATAAACCTTATATTTTTATATTTATTTACTCGCATATATTATATAAAAACATTGTAACACGGGCGGTACGGAAATTACAAACCTTCGACTTTAGGCTTCTATATAGCCTCTCGTTAGTTATTTCCTCCCCACTACCCTTAACCCGCCACATGTGACGTCAATTTTAAGCTTAAAATTTTCCCAATTATTTTACTTAGAACTTGTTTAGTTTATACTACTTACTCGAATCTTTTACTATTTGTAGAAAACGATTTCCCTTATTAGAATACTAAAAATTACCATGTTTTTACATAATAATATAAGTTACTTAAAAGTTAAGATCACACAATACATATATATTTTCATAACTAAATCACTCTTTATCAGTCATTTTACACAAGGAACCCTTATAAAATAAACAAAAACAGATATTCTTCTAGCAAACTATACACTTTCGTTTTGATTTAAAATTAAATATTTGCAAAAAGACTAATTGATCCCTTATGAGTCTTCACAGGCACTCTAAAAACCAGTCTGACAAATTGATTTTTTTTATTAACATCTCATTATAAATGCAAAAGTAACTCTGTACGTCTGTCTGTCTGTTACCTCTTCACGCTTAAACCGCTAAACCAATTTAGATGAAATTTGGTATGGAGATAGTTTGAGTCCCGGGGAAGGACATAGTTTTATCCCGAAAAATTCAAAAGTTCCCCCGGGAATAACTATAACCCAGCTTAAACGAACTTTAGCTGTAGCTATAACTTCCGATAGCAAACTTTAGTAGTATAATTAAGCGGCTGACGTAGAAACTCCACGCTAATAACGGCATTTAAGGCAGGCGGAGCCGCTGATGAGATCTAGTAAAAAAAAAAAATTTGCTGACGTACGCATTTTGTAAATTTTTATTTTTTTAACAGAAATTTGCGCAAGACACATAAGTCTTTCTTTCAAATACCAAATTTAAAAAAAAAGAAAAAAAAAATTAATCCGTTTCATAAAAAATTTACAATACCAAGCAAAAATGAGTATTTTTTTTCTGATGTATAAAATGTTATATATATATAACATGCGCATAGTGTAATTTTCGTGCTCTCGTCCATTGATGCGAGCAAAATATATTTCGGCAGCAGCTTGCGATTATGTATTCACATTTACATCATAATACGGGGAGTAATACATGAGCTCAGCTATTGTGTCAGACTCTTTCACTCTGTTAACTTCACTTTGGTAAATGTAGAGAGGAAAGCGCAAGGTGCCTTTGAATTAACCTCCCGCTTCACTTTGTGAGCGACCTATATTCCACGTCCATGACTTCTCATGCTTGGTTGCTCACTTGCTGATGTCAACTGACTGTTCATGTCGACCCTTAATTTCTTTATATACGTGTTTTACCATTTACTTCATTTTAGTTCAAACTGTTTTTTTCGACGCCTGATTTGGAAATACAAATATATAAAATAAAATCATATAAAAAATAATAGGTTATATATATTAGGAAAAAAACAGTATTATTTTTGTTGAAAAGAGCCAGCCAGAAACTTAACTTTTTAAAGTAATAATACAATACTTTGTTACCTAATGAACTAAAAAGTATACAATCTACATTGAAACAAAAAATAATTTAAAAAGCTACAAACATTGTGTATATACATGTCAATTATTATTTTTGTTTTTATTTAACATAGGGGGCGCACCATGTGAAGTAATTGTATTTTTATTCAAAAGTATTCCGATATTTAATAGTAGCACGGATGCGAAACAGGAAGAATTTCGTTCAATGACCGGTTATTCAATTTGTAATAGTAAGTAGTAGTTAGTTTAGTATTAATGTATAGTAAGTAGTCACTAGTCTAGTACTGATGTATATCAATAGATGGCGCTGTATAAATTTATTTCACGCTATGGTTTGTATTTGGTAGTTTGCATAACCAAGCTGTTTCCATACAATGCATACCTCCCTCCATTAACTCGTCCCAACAACGTTCCCGCGTTCAATGACGACGAAAAAGCGGATTGCCTAGCGTCTAGCCTCCAAGCCCAATGTGCCTTAAGCACACAGCCTTTCGATCCCGACCACGTGCGCGAGGTAGACGGCGAAGTGGAGCGCAGAACTTCTCTGCCTCCACAAGACCCCCTGCCCCCTGTCACTGTCGACGAAGTCGTACAGGTCATCAAAGACCTACGCCCGCGTAAAGCCCCCTAGGTGCTGACGGTATCTCTGACGATATCCTAAAGCGCCTCACTCTTCCCCTTATCTGCCTCCTAGTAGCGATCTTTAACGCTGCTATTGAACATTGCATCTTTCCTTCTCAATGGAAAGATGCAATTGTTATAGGCATCCATAAGCCAGGCAAAGCTCGTACCGAGCCATCCTCCTATCGGCCCATAAGTTTACTAAAGGCCCTTGGTAAACTCTATGAACGTCTCCTCCTCGCTTGCCTACGGAACGCTGTAGTCTCCAGAGGCATTTTAATAGACGAGCCGTTCGGCTTCCGTGCCAAACACTCATGCGTCCATCAAGTCCTCCGCATAACGGAACATATTCTTACTGGCTTTCAACCAGCGTTAGGTAAGACCCGTCACACGGGCGCTGTCTTCTTCGATGTAGCGAAAGCTTTCGACAAAGTCTGGCACAACGGTTTAATTTTTAAACTGTACAACTTTCAGTTGCCAGATCGTCTCGTGCTCATCATACGAGACTATTTGTCGAATCGTAGCTTTCGCTACAAAGTTGAAGGCACTCTCTCTTCCCCCCGTCCCATAGAAGCAGGTGTCCCGCAAGGGTCCGTGCTCGCCCCCATCTTGTACCTTCTGTACACTAACGATATCCCTAAAACGATAGGTACCAATCTAGCCCTCTTTGCGGACGATACCGCTCTCTATACCACAGACAGGCAAGTGAGTCGAATCACTGAGAGCCTCCAACCCGCTATCACCGCCCTAGGCGAATGGTTTCGGAAATGGAGAATCGAGGTGAATCCCGACAAAAGCTCTGCTGTCCTCTTTACCTTAGGCCGCCCTCCGCGGCCAACTCCCCTTTCTCTCTTCGGTCGTGCCATTCCCTGGCAAAATAAGACCAAATATACTGTGTAAATATAGTGTAACTTCCAAGCTCACACCAAAATAGTCAGAGACCGAGCCGCTTTTGTCCTCGGTCGTCTCTATATAAGCTTAATCTTTACACAACTTGTATCCGCCCCATACTAGCTTATGCTAGCGTAGTCTTTGCACTGTCCAAGCGCATTCTCCACAAACTCTAGACCCTCCAAAACCGCTTCCTCAGAGCGGCCTCTGGAGCCTCTTGGTACGTTCGCAATGCGGACCTACACAGAGACTTCGAACTTCCCACGATTCCCCAATACTTTAAAGACTTGGCAGTCCGCTTTTTCGAGCGTACGCAAAATCACCCGAATCGATTAATTGTGCAATTCACAACGTATCGTCCCCCCGATCGACCCGGTCACGTTCGTAAAACTATTGTTAGGCGGCCTCAGCACGTACTAACGTCCCCAGATGACGATCTCGCTGTCCGGATAGCCAGATTAGTCTCTACGACCTCCCCGAATAGGGCCTCCCTCCAAACACGACGCCGACGTCCCCGGGTTCGTCGGCGCCCACAAGGATACACTAGTTATCAAAGAGTGCCGGGGCGATTCTCACTCCCACTCAATCGCAACCGTACCCGCGTAACGGGGAACTCCCCTCCTGGCGTGACGTTCACGCCGGTCGAAGGGACGCCCCCGAGAGCGACAACCCAAGCCGAGGTTTCCCCCGCGGAGAGCCCTTGAGCGTTGGGCGCTATATGGGCTGAGGCTCCTTCAGAGTCTCACCCCAAAAGTCCGGTGAAGCAGAAACAGCCAACTGCATAATAAGCTCAGAAAAAAAAAAAAAAAAATGCATACCACTGAGTGATGCTACAATATGTAAATATAGAAAGTTTCGCTATTGGATCGAGTTTTCATTACCTATGACCCCCCCTTAGTTCGAGACATTTTGGCTCTGAACATTGGTCAGTATTTGTTACTGTTGCACGCGCATAATCATATGCCGTCGCGCTCACACTCATGCGATGTCCGACCGCTGTCATCAGAAATTACTACTATTTTGACAAACTGACATAGGCTATAAAGTAAAAGGTCAATGTACGAAATTCTTTTTGCTTCGCGTCCGTGCTATAGCAGGATTATTGTAAATATATTCTTGCACAGTCATCTATCCATATAAAATGCTTTGTCCTGAATTACTGACGGATCAACGCACAGCCTAAACCGCTGCCGGAGAGACCTGAAACATGACGGGTGTTTTCTTAGTATGACGTAGGCATCCGATAAGAAGGAATTTTGCAAAAGGGTCAAGTGCGACTCGGACTCGCGCAATAAGGATAAACCGATTGTAATGAAATTTTGGTAAGTTGTTATGCTCACGCCGCGGAAGGTTTTTGAATTAGTACAACCCTTTCACAATAGCTTGATGCGGCAATTGTTTTAAAAAAAGAAACAACGTTCGCCGGGTCAGCTAGTATGTATACATATTTATACAAACTGAAACATATCCATACTTAATATTATAAAGCCTAAAGTGAGTTTGTCTGTTAATTTGTACTTCCTTTTGGTCGCTCTGATGCTCTGATAGCATCAAATTGAGCTGAAATTTTACATAGTGATAGTTGAAGTTGGACTATTTTTGTCTTGCTTAATAGGAACGAAAAACAAACAATAATTAGTGCTGTTCTTTTACAATATATATAGGTACATATATGCAGATAGCTATTTTATGTATTTATAAGCCTGCATGGCATGGCAACTTTATATGTATTTGTACGCACTTCTTTGCAGAAAAGCTGGCTCAGTTCAGTTTACTTAATTCAAATTCAAATGCTTCATTTCTTTAAACATATCACTTTTTTGAAGTCAATAAACTATAGGTTACTATAGTTAGTACCGTTTCGAAGTCAAAATGACGTTCTGGCGAGTATAAACGGTAAAAGAAACTCTCAAGCAGTAGATCTTTAAAATTTTAAATAAGTTATCATCAAAAACAAAATTAAACTAAAATCTGCAAATGATAATGTGTTACAACGTCAAAAAAACATTTATTACACTAAATGTGCCTTACGTACTATTAGGAACTGCAGAAACAGCAATCTCTTAGAATCAGAAAGTGGCCAGCGGAGTGTGAAGAGACATGCAGACAAAAGGGTGTCACTTAGAGTGACGAGCGCGAGACAAAGTGAAAGAACGCGTAGAAGTGAAATAATGCAATGCTTTAAGACTGAACTTCATGTTTCGTCTGTCATTTTCAACATTAAAATAAAAATAAAATGACTATAAGCTTTTTGTAATTGTAGAAAAACTAAAAATACCTTCATATTTAAAAAAAAAGTGCGAGTTGGACTCGCGCACGAAAAGTTCCGTACCATTATCTATAAAAACGGCAAAAAAATCACCATTAAATATTTATTTTATAAAATTTACGGCTATATTTATTTTAGGTCTTACGGGAAAGGCCCACGGTAATCAGTGGACATCTTCCGGCTGTCACGAACGACACAAGTTAATAGAATACTGGCAAACTACAGACATAAATATTTATTCATAGAAAACGTCTTCAAAAAATTACCCTCCTTCCAGGTCAGTCCGGTGAAAATACATAAGAAACTCGTTTGTATGAAGCACGCTGCGAGGCGGTGCGAAACTTCATATGAAAGTTAACTAGCAATAAAAAGTGAAGAGATAATCGGGCAGACAAGGTTTTCAGAATGTAGACAGAATCACTATTGTACTTTATATGGATCAAACTTTATAAAATTTGGTTCTTATATAAATCTTAAAAGACGTCATAAATAATATTTCAGATTAGAAGTCGTTCTTCAAATCCAGATCAAACGGCTTATGGATGTTTTATGATTTTAGTAATAAAATATAATATAATCTTTGCAAACATCACAGAGGACTTCTAAAAATTAAATCTTATTCCTTTTTGTATCTTTTTTAATATTCTTGCTTTAATAAAAAAAAAAACAGATTTCATGTCTATGATACCTACTGTCTGTTAAAGATGCTCAATGCAAGACCAAAAGGAGATTTGCCTCAGTCTCTTCACTTTTGCACCAAGACAATAGTTCTTGTTCTTCTTGCACCCTCAGTCTTAATATTTATAAATCTTGCTGTAAAACTTTTGAGATACTGCAAGACTCTTACTAGTAATGAAAATTAATTATAGACCAAAAGAAGATATTTTTGTTGTTAAAAGGTTTATTTTCAAAACAAATTTATTTTACCTATGCGTATTATGTTTCATTTATTTATGTTGTTATTTTATGATGGACCGTATATAACTACATGTATGTTAAGCAATAAAAAAGCAGTTCCTTGCAGGGATGAAGTGGAATGGAATAAAATGCAATGGATTAAACTGTAGTTAAATAAAATAAGAATGCAATAACAATATTTCTCTATGCTAAAATGGTTAGATCTGTAAAAACAACAATCATGAGCATTTCAGGTTTGCATAATTTTAGGATCTACTGGATCAACAATAATCAACGAAATGTTTTTAATAAGCCTAAGGGGCTACCTTAAGTTTCTCCCTAATTTTATTAAAAATACTTGTATTCACGTACCTTGTGGTTAATAGCCTAGTCTTTTTATGCAATCTGTTACTATCTGTAAATATATAAATATATATATATATATATTTGTATCCGTTATCTGATATACATAATACAAACGTAAATATTTATTTATTTTTTACAAACCCTTAATAAACCTTATATTTTTATATTTATTTACTCGCAAATGTGATGAAAAACATTGTAACACGAGCGGTACGGAAATTACAAACCTTCAACCTTTGGCTTCTCTATAGCCTCTCATTAGTTACCACCCTTAACCCGCCACATGTTAAGTCAATTTGACTTACATTATTGGTGACGTCAGTCCGACCGAGTTCAGTTCGACCGCTGTCGTCAGAAATTACTACTATTTTGACAAACTGACATAGGCTATAAAGTAAAAGGTCAATGTACGAAATTCTTTGTGCTTCGCGTCCGTGCTATAGCAGGATTATTATAAGTATATTCTTGTACAGTCATCTATCCATATAAAATGCTTAGTCCTGAATTACTGACGGATCAACGCTCAGCCTAAACCGCTGATCGGAGAGACCTGAAACGTGACGGGTGTTTTCTTTGTATGACGTAGACATCCGATAAGAAAGGATTTTCAGAAATTCTTCCCCTAAGGGAGGGAAAAAGGGGGCCAAGTTTGTATGGGACTACGTGATTCCTTCGTCCAATCTACTTCAAATTTTGCGTAAACCTTTTTTAATAAAATTCTTGTAATGAAATTTTGATTAAGTTGTTATACACACGCTGGGGTCATTGTCCAGCGATCGTCGGCCATTCTAGCTATATACGTGTCCTGCCCACCGCCATTTTAATTTTCGGGCGAGTAGTGGTCAGCTAGTATCTATACATATTTATACACACTGAAACATATCCATACTTAATATTATAAAGCCTAAAGTGAGTTTGTCTGTTAATTTGTCCTTCCTTTTGGTCGCTCTGATGCTCTGATAGCATCAAATTGAGCTGAAATTTTTGCATAGTGATAGTTGAAGTTGGACTATTTTTGTCTTGCTTACACGTGCATAATAGGAACGAAAAACAAACAATTATTAGTGCTGTTCTTTTACAATACATGTAGGTACATATATGCAGATAGCTATTATATGTATTTATAAGCCTGCATGGCATGGCAACTTTATATGTATTAGTACGCACTTCTGTGCAGAAAAGCTGTCAAAATGGCGTTCTGGCGAGTAGAAACGGTACAAGAAACTCTCAAGCAGTCGATCTTTAAAATTTTAAATAAGTTATCGTCAAAAACAAAATTAAACTAAAATCTGCTAATGATTATGTGTAACAACGTCAAAAAAACATTTATTACACAAAATGTGCCTTACGTACTATTAGGAACTGCAGAAACAGCAATCTCTTAGAATCAGAAAGTGGCCAGCGGAGTGTGAAGAGACACGCCGAAAAAAGGGTGTCACTTAGAGTGACGAGCGCGCGACAAAGTGAAAGAACGCGTAGAAGTGAAATAATGCAATGCTTTAAGACTGAACTTCATGTTTCGTCTGTCATTTTCAACATTAAAATAAAAATAAACTGACTATAAGCTTTTTGTAATTGTAGAAAAACTAAAAATACCTTCATAATTAAAAAAGGATCGGCCAAGTGCGAATCGGTCTCGCGCACGAAGGGTTCCGTACCATTATCTATAAAAACGGCAAAAATATCACGTTTGTTGTATGGAGATGGGTGGGATGGACAGATAAGTCACCTATATAACGCACTATCTGTCCCTCCAACGGCATTCTTGTTCAGTCCGCCACACTGCTCACATCGGGTCGTCACGCTGCCGAAACTAAATGGGAATTCAGTATTAAAAAACACTTCAGCTAAGTACAATTGATTATGTAACTTGTTTGTAAAAGATGATATTTTGTTATAATATAAATGTTAAATTAACATTACGTAACTAATACCTAGCTGAGAGTTGTAGCTCCTTGTAACATTTGGCTGGACCAGTCATTAAGGTCCTTAAGTACTTATAATTGTTCTTCTTGCAGTTTGTGAATAGCTTACGAATCTTAAAGGCTTATTTGTGCTTGGTATAATAAATAGATACATTAGATTTCGTAAAAGTTATGATATTGTTGGTACTCTAATAAAACATTCAAAAGAGCAACTGCTAGAGAGTTTCTTTCGCCGTTTCTACTCGCTAGAACGCCACTTTGATTCCGCAACGGTATTAATTTATAGATATTTCATATTCATTTTTAGAACTTACTTCAGACATTTATTTATATATCTTCAAAAAAATACCTACCTCCATTATCTTATCTATATACCTTGAAATCTAACACGCGCCTGACGTCGTTGAAGATTCGCGCGACGCACTTCGTATAAGTGCTTTAATATAATTCTTTGTAGGTTTTATGCCAAATATTTTTTTTATAGGTAAAGGTAATGTGTTTAAGTACATTGTTATTCAAATATATTTAATAATTTGTCTTTTAAATCCTTATAAACTTTGACGGGGTCATGAAGGTTACGCGCGACCGCTGCCGTTACAAATGACCGCGCACCCGCTTAAAGGTTAAAGTGAGTATATAACTAAGTATTCTGCGAGTATTTTAAGCGTCTACCTGTTGCCATTATCAATATCGAGCAAATTCTAATAAAAAAATAACGTTTGTTGTATGGGAGCCCCCTTAAATATTTATTTTATTCTATTTTTTAGTATTAATTGTTATAGTGGCAACAGAAATACATCTTCTGTGAAAATCTCAACTGTCTAACTACCACGGTTCATGAGATACAGCCTGTTGTCAGACGGACGGACGGACGGACAGCGGAGTCTTAGTTATAGGGTTCCGCTAATTACCCTTTGGGTACGAAACCCTAGAGAGAGTATTTTTTATTATTATTAAAAAAATAATTTCGAAACTCACTATATTTAAACTATACTGTTAACATAATTCTACTAATAAATACAAGTTAAATTTAAAAAAAAAAATATGTTTTCTAAATTAGCAAAAAAATATTATAAATCTACGTAGGCGGGATGATAAGTAACTAGCCACTTTAAAAAGTTAAAATAAAATGTATCTCTGGCCACCTGTGTTCTAAATTTGAATTTGGTGGCGTGAAAATTTTATTGATTTTTTGTTATTTGAAAATATATTTCGTCAACTGTTTTCAAAATGGATAAAATTTAACAAAGAGCGGTGATAAAGTTTCTTTATATGAAGCGCATGAAGGGGAAAGAAATCTATGACTAGTTAAAGAATGTTTTGGGTGAATGTGCTCCTTCTTATGCCACAGTAAAATACTGGGTGGCTGAGTTTAAACGCGGTTATACGTGTGTCCAAGATAAAGCCCGCCCCGGACGTCCAAAAAGCGTCACGACTCTGGAAATGGTCGTGAAAGTACATGATATGGTTTTAGAAGATCGACGATTGAAGCTATCTGAAATAGCTGACACTACAGGTATCTCAAAAGAACGGGTACATAATATCCTTAGTGAGGAATTAAATATGAACAAGTTATCGGCTCGGGTGTAAAACTCAAAAGAATGTCTGGACCGTTTTCAGAGTAATAAGGCCTATTTTTTACGTCGATTTGTTACAACAGATGAAACATGGGTTCATTATTTCACGCCAGAATCAAAAATTCAATCAAAACAGTGGACTGAATCGGAATGCCCGGCTCCAAAAAAAGCCATGGCTGTAAAGTCGGCTGGAAAAGTGATGGCTTCCGTCTTTTGGGATGCAGATGGGATCTTGATGATAGATTACCTCCCTAAAGGTCAAACAATTAATGGAGAATACTTCGCTAATCTTCTAGATAATCTTCATCAATGTATTCAGCAAAAACGATTAGGTTTGGCGAAAAAAAAATCATCTTCCACCAAGACAACGCTAGGGTTCACACATGTGTTAAAGCTATGGCAAAAATCAACGAATTGAAGTATGATTTGCTGCCCCACCCACCTTATTCGCCTAATCTAGCGCCATCAGACTTCCACTTATTCCCTAAGCTCAAAACTTTTTTGGACAGACAGAAATTTGCCACAAATGATGAAGTCATAGCCGCTGTAGAGGAGTATTTTGCAGGCCTCGAAAGAAATCATTTTATGGAAGCCATTACTGCTTAAGAACGAAGATGGAATAAGTGCGTAGAGGTTAACGGAGACAATGTCGAAAAATAAACTTAATTTTATCACGGAAAGTTAAGTGTTTCATTATTAGGCTAGTTACTTATCATCCCGCCCTCGTAAAAAAAACTTTTAGTTTGTAGAGAAACTGTTTAAAAGAAACGAAAATGCCTTTAAATAAAAAGACTATGAAATAATATTTTTCTACATTAGAAACAAACTCGAATATTCGTTGTTATGAGATCACTTCGTTTAGTCACAAGCTGTGTAATACTGTCTTAAGTAGAACTTCAGATTACTTGAAATTGGCAAACACTTTTCTAAGCAGTCGAAAAAATTATAGGACAATCGGCTTATTAATGATTTAGCTTATTACGAACGTATATTGATACATACAGACACAAGTCGGTTAAAAACAATTTAATATAACGTTACCTCGAATATCTAAGTATCGTTACAATTAAATGCACTCTTCTCAATAATTAAAAGGTTGGTACTGTCCTACCTATGTACGTAGAAACCCTCATGCCGGCACCACATAGTCGTCCAACAGTCCAACACTCCAACATATTCCAACTAACGATCGTTCCAATCAACATCCAAACAGACTCTCCACACATTCACAGGCCAGTTTCCAACCTCATTTGGTACGGAGGACGTTCAAGTGAACTCCTTTGATTTTACCGCCATCGAAGCAATCGTGCGCCAACACGATCCAACATCGAAACATGCACGAATTATCTATCTACACGTGGAAGATTGGACAAACAGTTAGACAGTGTAGTGCCGCCATCACACTTGGCTTTGGGTTACGTCAAACATTTTTTTTACTCTAACGAGCATGCCAACTCTCTTTTCATTAACGTAGGATTAAATTACTCTTGAAACCAATTTTACCTCCAATGCTAACAATAATAACTCCATATTGAAAATTTGAAAATTCAGACCACGTAAGCACTTATTTACAATTCAGTACGCTCCGGAGATTTGTCAAACATAAATATTAGGTACTTTGCTGTATCATTAAGCTACTGGGTAATGCAAAAAAATATATTATGTTACGCATTATTATGAAAGGAAAAATATACCTGTAAAATATATCTAAAAAAAAACAATTGCAATTAAGTATATAATAAACAACAACTTTTGCCTCCACAGTCCGAAATTAGACTGAACAAAGACTTTTTATATCCAATTTTAAAAAAACAAAGTCACGCGAACCTCAAAATTATTTCAATTTTTTCTTTAGAAACTACAGAAACAAGGGAGAAACTGTTGAACATTTTCGGAAATAAACTAAAAACCAAATATATTTTAAAATATACTGGATAATAAGCTTAATATTCATATTCATTATCAAAAAAAAATACTGGTACATTGGCAAAGAAGCTAACGGTCCGCCAGATTGTGAGCAGTCACCGCAGCCTATAGACGCTGTGAACACCAGAAATATCACTCGTGCGTTGCCGAAACTTTAAAAATCTAATAACCTCTATCTTCTATCTTGAATAATCCCATACTGTAGTCCTAAGCGAAACCCTTGGCAACTCATTCCACAATCTAAGCGTTCGCAGGAGAAAGTTCCTGTGAAACCGCACTGTACGAGACCAATACAGTTCTAAAATGTGAGGATGGATTACCTGCAGATAGCGAGCGATGCGATGGTAGAAAGTAGCCGAGGGCATTATTTTGAACAATTCCTCAGAACACATACCATTACACAAACGGTGTAGAACACACACAGGAAAGCAAACTTTCTACTCAGTCTGGCTGGTGGACCAAGCTAGAGTTCGGGTTTATTTAGTTATGTAAAAGGCATATTTTTAGGCTCCACACACACACACACACACACACACACACACACACACACACACACACACACACACACACACACACACACACACACACACACACACACACACACACACACACACAACACACACATAGACATACAAAACAGATAGATTATGTGAAAACTCTAAGCAGAGATAAAGTTGCACGGACCAAGGGAATAATGTGTTAAATAAGTGATGTATGTTTGCCACTTTGCAACCATGGCAAGTAAAACTGCTACTGAATCGTTAAAAAAATATTAAAACAAGTTAAGCGATTTAGTTTAAAATACGTGATACTATTTGAATGTAAATTTATGAAGCCGATTCTTTTAGCCAAGAAAGGTAAAGATTCCTAAAAAGTAAATTGATATTCTTTATAAAAATTTGCAGAAACTTAAGATGCAGGATTTGTTATATTATTAATTTTGAGAAAATAAGGAAAAAAGGCACATCTAATCAATTTTGTGTTAACATCACAAAAAAATAATAAAAAAAATAACCTAATAATTATACTTTGAAGTAACTTCTGACTTTCAGAGATCTTACAAAAACAACGGCAGCACTCGTCTACAAAACCGCAAATTCATCAGACCGAAATAAAACAAATTTCGTAGAAACGTCAATATCGCTCGGTGGAACAAAAAATTCAAAGCTGTGTGACCAAAAGTCTTTGGCTAAAGCTCTTCAGATACATATCGATGACCTGCAACATTTATCTATTAATTACACTTTCCAGTAAGCTATGAACGTTAGGACTAGGTATTTCATGATTCCCAGAGACTACATAAGGAAAATAAAATTGTTTTTCTATGTTTGGTAGTTTTTTAGGCTCATATATGTATGTATGAAACATTTAAACCGACCTTTGATATTTATAATTCAGTAAACAAAGATAAGGCAATTGGTCTAAATTCCTAAATAACCTTTTACAGATTACCAGAACACAGATTATTCGAACATTCATTTGTAATTGTATGCGTAATAAAAATATTTAATACCTCATGCAAAAAATAGTTTGAAAAAACATAATTCATATTTAACGAAAGAGACAGTAAAAAATAGCTATATTTTGGCTTTAAATAAACTTCCTGCGGTTCGTCAACTATTGAGATACGAGTATTCACATAAAAACTCTTGTGTTTAAATCTTTGATTTAAATTATTAAGTGGAGGTAACGGTTATGATGGGGGTGCGATATGTACGTCTTTCAATCGCCTGGTGCTGTTCATCAGCAGCTTCAGCGGGCTGTCGGACGACAGATGGCGGTGTCTAGATTCATGGGTCAAAACCGTTGAGGTTACGACAGAATGCAAAAGCGCTATGGATCATGACCTTGCCCATGGCGGCTGGTGAACACCGCTGGGTTCACGAGTGCCGGCCTTACGAAGGTATCCACGATTAGCACCTAAATAATGTATTTTATTAAAACTTTATAACCCAAATTAACCTAACCAGTGTAAGTACAAAAAATGACTTGAAATAAATTTCACACAAAAACTTGTTACGCCTGGGGACATAAAATTTAATATTTCGGAATAAATTTCTTTATTGTTCGTCAGGCGAATGAAATGAGTTTGCCTCATTGCTTTAGGGAGCAATAGCTGGATAAAAATTGTTTGTGCTCTCTTAGGACATTTGATCTGGATTGTGACGGATTTTAAGTCAAATCAAAATTACAGATAAAAATGCTGTCGAACAGTTTAAAATAAAAATAAAATAAATTGATACCTTATGTCTGAGACTAATAAAACTATAATTTTAAAAAACTACTTTTGTCATACATATAAGAAAAGAAGTCTTAAATAAAATGGTAAAAATTTATTAATTTTGTTGCATAAGATTAAGTTTTCTGTAGTGGTATGGTCCTTGGTACCTTAGTGCGTACGTCCGACTCAAACCTGCCCGGTTTTTTTATAGTAAATGAACTTCCAGATAAATTTAAGGCACAAAATAGTTGTATCATTTTAATAAATAGTTCCGTATCTATTCATTCCATTTGAACTAGTAAACTTCACCTATAAATAGTGTCTACAGCATTCTAGCTCTGTATATAATGGAGGTTGCAACTTATCTCAGTTTCCGCTTGAACTGTATTCACCAGGCGACTCGTAAACAGAGAGACATTAAAATAGGGAAGTTGAAATAAACAAAACAGTTTTAAATTCATTTCATTATTTTAAACAAATAGGCCTGCAAGAAATTAAAGTATAAGCACATGAAACACTAAGCCTCTGGAATGCGAAAAATTTAAGCAAGGTTTCTTGTTGGCATCCGACTTCAAGGAAAAAATTTTTTATTGTAAAATGATTAATCTAGGGTGGGTACCCTGTACAAAAAGAGCAGACAAATGCCTCATAAGAGTCCACAGCTACATCTTGATTATAAAACCGCGCGAAAATCTGTGAGTTTCCTGACCTATCAGCGGTTCTTTCGATTAGGTCCACACTAACACCCAGCCTGCAGTCAGCAGAAGCCGATCGTGCCTCGTGCTGTGCGCATTAAAGAATGACGTGTTAATCCCACTCTGCCAGGGTGGTCGTGATCCATCGATTTACAAGCTGTGAACACACCTCATTGAAAAGTTTATTAAAATGAATTTACAGAAAATCAAAATTACTTGATCGTTTCGTTACTGAAAGCGTTTACTAACTTTCTAGGAAGCTTGCTGTGCAAATGGCAGAACGTTCAATGAAATAAGGTAAATACAATATAGGTTGTGAGCGATTTACAGCGGAGGTCTTAACTAGGTCGGTTATAATAATAATAAACCTTTCATCAGATTTACGGATATTACCTTGTATAATCAACGAAAGAGTTTGCGAATAATGTGCTACAATTGATAATTTTTTAGTCAATAATTCGAATGAAATATTTTCTTTTGGATACCATTTACTTATGTGATCTAAAACAATGAATTCAAAACAGAGATAGTGCCGCTTTTTAAAAGTGTCTTGAAGAAAATTCAACAAATTAACTACAGTAACTTGTAGTGTACTCCAGTCTACCCTAGAACAAAATTATGTCTAACTACCTATATGCGTACCATTATGTGGGATTTAATTGAATACCTAATGTATTTATAGATAAGTAGTTATAGGTCTAATTATCTGTTGAATATACAAAACTAAGATAGTCAAACATTATTATAAATAGATAAACATAAATTGGGGTTCGAAATAATTGCGCGGTAAAAGATAAGACAGCGCTGCATTAGATATATGTCTATTGTAGATTTTGTTTCGTTTGTACTGTTGTACTCGCGGTGTTACAATAATAATAAAACTGCGCTCGAATCGTACTATCGTCACGTGACCATGTCATGCGATAACGTCACAAAACCTGTTTGAAGACGAAATAAAAAAATACAGGAAATAGGGATATTTCCTTATTAGTGCGTGTAAAAGAGATAAAAAAGAAATCGTTCGCTCGCTTGATTTTGGCGCCACGGCGCTGGAGACTGTCGTGACAGAGTCCTCTCTCTCCCATTCGAAATTCAAAATTCGTGAGTGACGCGCGCGGTTTTGCATAATGGTGTGTTTCCCGCCTTTTTTGAGTCGAGTTATACGGGAAGCGTCCCACCTCCCGCATTCTTAAAAAGAGTTTTGACAAATATCGGTTAAAGACTGTGCTTCCCGCGTTTTTCTTAGTAAATAGTGTTTGTAATTACAAAGTGCAAATGTGAATAAATAATAAAACTTTAAGTGGTTATTTACATTGAATTAATATTGAACCGTGTACCCGTGGGTAACCGTGAAGGTGTTAGGAGTTGGCAGATTTTTGGAGTCCCGCCCATCGATAGTTTTCCTGAGTGAGTAGATTAATTTTTATTTTCAGAGGAAATAACTATAATCGCGAAAGGCATTAAAATTCCTTCTGAGTACAGCTATTTATCTAGAAATTCATTTGAAGAGTTTCTATATGAATTGTTGTTGGGTAGGTAAACTATTAATTATAACCATTGTTTTACTTTTCTTGTGTGATCCCAAAATATGTTTTGCATGTAAAAATTATAAAATTACCTAATCTAGATATGAGTGATAGGGTATGTGCTAACGGGTTAGGTACACAAATCACACACTGGTGTTGTGGCAAACCGTACATAGGATATCTAGAGTTCTACTATCGCATTTTAAGAATGTTATATAATCATTAAATGTAATAGATAACTATCTAAATTACTTAAAAATTAAATTAAATGTGCATAATAAAATACTAACAAAATACATGTTTTGGTTGACGATTTTAAGAACATGGCGCCGGGTCTAATTATTATTCTCGAATTTTACCTAAACAGTGATAACTGTGAATTACCTATTTGTACGATTTAATTAGTGATTTTGATTGGCAAGGGCACTAAATTTAGTACTTTACAGATTCAGTAAAGATATTCCTTTATAGAATTATAACCTACTGTACGGGTGTTTTATGACAAATATGTATTAGGTAAGTGTTTCTTTCGAAAGTAGTTAATGGGACCGTAATGTCACAACCCTTTGATGATAACGCTTCGTCAACAGACCTAGTGATGTCGCGGTTATAGTAAGATCTCTCCATTTTTAATATCAGTATTAGAACAGGAATGGGTAGTAAATAAGTAGAGAGAGAGGTCTTCGTGTGACGGCGAGGCTCGGGTGCTAGGGTGTGAGTGGAGCTGGTTTACTTTTAGGTCTTACTAGCTCAGCTCCACCCTACTCCAAGAAAGTTAAAGAGGTAGTTTAAATTTTATGAGTTCTAATCCGGATCAGAGGATATAAATGATAAAGAAGAAATTTTAATTTTGGTGTGTCTAGTAGGTAGTTGTATAAGATACCTATTCAATACTTACCTATCTAAACTGTTAGCATTAATTGGTCCGGATTAGTTTTCGTCAAAGTAATGAGTGATAAGTTGTCGGGATACAGATTACTCCTTTCTTTTGGGAAGTTCGTTTTATTAATAAATAAATCACTCATTGTGGAGACGAATAGAATAAGAATTATATATCTTTAGATTTTTGAATGTACGTCTTTATATTTTACTACGTCTATTTTTTAAATGTAACCATTAAGTTATGCCAAAACAATGATAATAAAAAAAAATATATATATTTTAGAATTGCTTTCTTCTTTTGATATAAAAAGAAAGAAAAACATTTACGGTAATCTTACTGAAACAATGACTGAACCGGGGTACGACATAAGTTAAACTTTGACTGAACATATTAAACATGGATTTGTTAAAGGTGACATTAGTTGTTCTAGGGTCTGTCCAATTCTTCTTCATAGAAAATCCTATTATCATAGCGTATTATTATCCAGGTAGGGCCCCCCTTAATAACTGATGAGCCGGGGGGGGACCCCGACCTACCGGCGAAACGCGAAGGTTCTAATCACTCAAAATGACTATTTTTGATCTGACTAAAGTGTTAGATTTTTGAGTGAGCAATGTTTTCATTACTGACTGAATAGTAGGAAAGTACCTACTAAGACGGGTTACCTACCCATGTAAATTGGCGTTCTGTCGTCATAATTATCTTAATTGACTGTGACAAATTACACTGTGTGACACGATTTTTCTAACATAAATAAGATTACGTGATTTGAATTCCTTATTCCATTGTTGAAAACATTGTCAATTGATATGGTTGTCTAACACGTCACGTTTCTAAGTTATAGTGTCAATACTATTTACGTGTACCCTCGTAAAAAACAAAAGATCAAACGTTGTTAATTGCAGATTTCTTTTAATACTGAAGTCTGTACGACTATAAATTAAAAGTTTTAGTGGTCTTAAGATAATTCTAACAGTTTATTTGGGTAATCATAACATTTTTTTCGAAACTCATGAAGAAAAGTAACCACCGCAAGTGTTTAAATCATTTGTTTGTAATGAAAGAGGATTCTACTCTTCACAAGAGGCAAAGTTAATATTTCATCATTTTCTTTTGGAATATTTGGCTCATTTTTTATATTGACCACTTAAACCTCAGCTATTTTGATTCGTTGTCACTTGTCAATATATATAACATTTTTTTTGTGTAAAATTAATAATTTAAATAAAAAATATGATATACAATTTTGATACTGTCTTTATTTATTTATAGTACATCAATTTATCATAACTTTAAAATGATACGTGTTACAAAAAATCTATTTAAGTTTTTCTGTTCAGCAGGTTTATTTTGATAAAAAATAGCCGTTTCATTAAATGTTAGAGCACAAAAAAAAAATTTGTCACACAGTGTTATTAAAAGAAACTCTATTTAATCTTTACGTTATTCGCAATTTGTTCCATATTTATTTATATTATCTTAATATCTCAAGTTCGTAAGAGAAAGGTTGCACATGATGTCTCCTTTATAAGTTCTTGTACCTACGCAAAGAACGGAATTATTCACTGTTATCTGTAAGATGTCTAAATACTGAAAATTCCACGTTTACTAAGAGATTTTGGTTTGTAAGAAGAACTACCATGAAGACTAAATAGTACCTTGTGTGAAATATCTTATTATAGGGCCGTATGGTTGTTTACCACCTTTACAGCAAACAAAGGGAATTATCTTCAGGGTGCAGAAATGTTAGGTTAAATTCAATCGATCATTTATCGACCAATTAGTGTAGTGGTTATAACGTTTGATGAGCATACGAAAGGCCGCGGTTCGATCCCGACCCTACAGACATTTGCTTTTAGTTTATTTTCGCGAACTGTAAAGGAAATCTTAATTTCTTGTCGTCGTTTTACTGGCATATTGTAAGGTTAAATAAATAAATAAATAAAGTAATAGAAACTAAATTATGAAAGGCTGACTCTTTGACAGGATATAAATATTTTAGGAATCTCCCTGTTCTAAATAAAAGATATCTAAATACACATTTTATTTATTAATTGAAAGTAAATAAGGGTAGTTATGGGGAAGGTTATTGTATTAGAAATTTACTTAATGAAGTCCAGTGTGACGATTATTTAAATCATTATCAGGACGTATTATAATATCTATCTTAGTTTGGTACATCACTTGTGTGCGACAAGTTAGTTGAGATAAATGGTTAAGGCTTAGATAGTTATATTATGCAGAATTTAATCTTAAAATCAAAGTTCACTCGCCATGCTAGTGACTGACTAAACTCATACCTTCTTAGAATCAGGGTTACTTAGGTTCTCAATGTACCGGTCCTAATCACGCCATTAGACGATCATTGCCAAATTAAAATTCTATTATTAGGTTTCCGCGGTATGTAGCGTTTTAGTAGGTAGGGGTAGGTGGGCGCGTTTTTGTAGGGGGGGGTTTCTACATTTTGGTGCCGTGACCAGGATAGGGTATAGGACTAAAATAGACTTGTAAAAGCCTACATTTTGCTGTTGTGAAATGGATGGAAGGTCATTAAAATGAGTTTGGCTGGTTATTGGCAGTGAAGTGTGTTTGAAATTAAAAAAATAAAGATTTGATAAAAGCTAATACGTAATAATTTATTTTTTTAAGTAGACATTTTAGTGACTTTAAAAACAATAATACTGTACAGGTTGAATGAGTTGGGCAGGCGTTCTTAAGGTTTTATGAACACCGACCCTTAGGTTGGAAAGTACTGTGTTTTATGGATATATTTAGGACATTGGATTCTAAGTAGTACGTATTGATTTAAGGAAGTTACGCGTGTACGTTTGTAAGTCATGTGATATCTCTTTTATTGATTTTAGGAAGTTATGTGTGTGTGTGTGTGTTCGTAAGTCATGTGATATCAGTTAAAGGGTAAATAGAGGTTAAAGACTAACTGAGAAACTATTCTTTTACTTATTTTACGTATACATGGTTATGTGGTGTGTACAAATGTTTCCCTAAGTAAATAATACAAAGATAATTAAAGAATTTTACTTAACTTTATTAGGTGAATTAATACCATACAGGTACATTTATAGTTAGTGTGGGTTTTAGAATGTAAATTTTTCTAAAGTCTTCACTTTAAGGGGGAAAGGGTGGTTTTTTTTTTGTTACGAAACTTTACTTGTCGTTATTGAAAGAATTTTGAGAATTTATAGAAATTCTGCAAGTAATAAATAGTTTTTTATTTTAGTTATTCTTAGATTTAATTTTGACTTTAAGGTATATAATTTGATAATACTTATATATACAACATTTTAATAGAAGGGTTATTTACGACAATATGTTCATAGTTCAGAAATATTGTGGGAAAGGGGGAATCTATGTTAAAATAGTATGAAGTGTATACGGTTAGAGTCCTATGCAAATGACACACATATTTACACTTTTATTAATATATTTTCATAGGCAATAATAATAGTGGGCAATTAGAGCTACTTAGAGTCGATGAATAACATTTTTTTTGTTAAGAAGGTGAACAGAGGAAAATTTAGTAAAATTGAAAACAGTTTTTAATAGTCTCATCTGAATTTAAAATATACATATACTGTTGCCGAGTGGATGAAACTACGAGGGAAAAAAAACTGGTTGCCTGTAAAGTCGGTATACGGGCGAAAGTTTTACGTGACAATGATTTTATGTCTGTCTCTCTCGCTCTTAGGCGGGCGCGTGCCTCTCACTCGCTCTCATTGTGAGCGCATAACGTGAGCGGAGCGTAACGCAGTTTCTTGAAGTGTCACCCGGCAAACCAATTTATAAGACGTTGTCACGTCAAAAAGAGGAGAACCCAGTTGGGTTAAACGTTATGAATAACTAGGCATTTCAGTTGACTTCGTTCTTAAATCTACTGTATAGGTATAGGTAACAAACTAAATTTGATTATTAATAAGAATTTGGAATTTATTCTTAGAATTGGATTTTCCGTAGAGATCCAATTTCGAACCAAATGAGTATATCTTGGAAACCAATGACTGATACATTAAGAGGATTAATCATCGTAAATTGGAGGGGGAAATTTTATTTATTTAATCGGGTCTTAATTTTTTTTTTAAATAACCAATGGGTTTTAAACTTACTTAAAATAATGTTAAGATTTTTTGTGCTATGTACCAGTTTAAGGATTTTTACTGTTTTGGTGTTTCTATGTTACAAATAGATCTTGAGCTCACTGAGAAGAAAGAGCTGGGATGTATATATGAGGTACCAGAGTGGTGACTTTACTGAGTTGGTTTTCACTAGAGTTCACTTTCGAAGCAGGAAGTGTGCTTTATGCGATTTATGCTAATTTAGTGATTTCACTATGCTGATATTTCTAGTGTGACAATAAGTCTCGAACACACTTAGAAGAAAGAGTTGGGATTTATGTGTGAAATAACAAAATAGTGGTCCTTAGTACAAGATATATCTCCGCGTCGCGTCATACTAAGACCTTGTGACCTCTGGCACAACATTGGAAACAAGGTTGACATAAACAGTGGATTGGATTATGGAGCTGACTTAATTGTTTAGTGGAACTTCATTCGTTTGGCAACAGCTGGATAGGGTTAATAATATCCTACTATGTTTTGTTCCTTTTTGTTGCCCTTGGCCGCTTTGGATCATGGCGTTGCTAAGAGCTGGACTCTGCCTATATGGCTAGACCAAGCCGTTGAAACAGTGATGAAGTTTTTGGTCGCTGCCAACAGTCATATGTGTACTGGAGTTTATTGGACACTGGACTCTATCTAAATGGTTATGACGGCCACTGTGATTGTGGATAGTTCAAGTACGACACTTACATGACTTATTTGTAGGTGTTTGCCGGCAACTAGACTATATCTATTTGGATGTTATTGACCGTGGTGATAGTGATACGGTGAACTTAAACTGAAAAGGCGAATAGGTCATCATAGCATATAAAGATAATTGCTGTGTCGGATTATGGCGTTGCTAAAGACTGTACATCGTCTATATATGGCTAAGTCAAGCCGTTGAAACGATGACGAAGTTTTTGGTCGCTGCCAACAGCATGAGTAATGCTGGAGTCTTGAGTGCTGTACTCTACCTAAATGGTTATGATCTGGACTATCAATCGTGTTTAAGTAATTTGAAGTTATTTAATAATTTAAGAAATATGTATGTACACAAGTACATACTTTCCAAAATGTTTTATAAAGATGTAATAAATATTGCTTTTTCCTTTTAATTCAATTCAGTTGGTTAAATTGCTTCTGTTGTTTTAATAAACACTCAATATTATGTGCTATATAATTATATGCACGAAAGTCGCTTTTCTCATAATTTCAAAAATTCGAATGGCTAACGATATCAATTTATATCGTTAATCGAGTTTCCATTTTACAAAAAATTTTGTGGTGATGTCTACGACTGATTAACGTCCAGTTGATGGTCATTGACCATGGTGGTAGTGATGAAGCGCCTTGACTGAAGATACGAGCGATTATCTTAGGGAAATGTGAAAGGTATTCCACTAATAGACATCAACATGGATGCTACTATGTATATATGTTAGGTCCATTTGATGGTTATGATTATTCATATCATGTTAATAATGGTATTGCAACTCATATTTAAGTGCAGTGATGCAGTCACGTCTATCCGGATGAAATTGAAAATTACAAGTTATTATATTTGCCATCAGGTATGGTCACATCTGTTCAGATTCTGGTATTGGTATTGTAAATCATATTTACCATATGTCACGGTTGCATCAAGTTGGATGCCAATACTACGACAAATTATATTTACCATATTTAATGGTTGCATTGAATTGGATGCTGATGCTATTACAAATTATATTTACCATATTTTATGGTTGCATCAATTTGGATGTCAATGCTATTGCAGAATATATTTACCATATTTTATGGTTGCATCAATTTGGATGCCAATGCTATTGCAACTTATACTGACCATATTTTATGGTTGCATCGATTTGGATGCCAATACTATTACAAATTATATTTACCATATATAATGGTTGCATCAATTTGGATGCCAGTATTATTACAAATTATATTTGCCATATGTTATGGTTGCACCAAGTTGGATGTCAATACTGTTACAAATTATACTGACCATATTTTATGGTTGCACCAATTTGGATGCCAATGCTATAACAAATTATATTGACCATATATAATGGTTGCATCAAATTGGATGCCAATACTGTTACAAATTATATTTACCATATATTATGGTTGCACCAATTTGGATGCCAATGCTATTACAAATCATATTGACCATATTTTATGGTTGCATCAATTGGGATGCCAATGCTATTGCAAATTATAATTACCATATATTATGGTTTCATCAATTTGGATGCCAATGCTATTGCAACTTATACTGACCATATTTTATGGTTGCATCAATTTGGATGCCAGTATTATTACAAATTATATTTGCCATATGTTATGGTTGCACCAAGTTGGATGTCAATACTATTACAACTTATACTCACCATATTTTATGGTTGCACCAATTTGGATGCCAATGTTATGACAAATTATATTGACCATATATAATGGTTGCATCAAATTGGATGCCAATACTGTTACAAATTATATTTACCATATATTATGGTTGCACCAATTTGGATGCCAATGCTATTGCAAATTGTAATTACCATATGTTATGGTTGCACCAATTTGGATGCCAATGCTATAACAAATTATATTGACCATATATAATGGTTGCATCAAATTGGATGCCAATATTGTTACAAATTATATTTACCATATATTATGGTTGCATCAATTGGGATGCCAATGCTATTGCAAATTATAATTACCATTTTATGGTTGCATCAAGTTGGATGCCAATACTACTACAAATTGTATTTACCATATATTATGGTTGCATCGATTTGGATGCCAATACTATTACAAATTATATTTACCATATATTATGGTTGCATCAATTTGGATGCCAGTATTATTACAAATTATATTTGCCATATGTTATGGTTGCACCAAGTTGGATGCCAATACTGTTACAAATTATACTGACCATATTTTATGGTTGCACCAATTTGGATGCCAATGCTATAACAAATTATATTGACCATATATAATGGTTGCATCAAACTGGATGCCAATACTGTTACAAATTATATTTACCATATATTATGGTTGCACCAATTTGGATGCCAATGCTATTGCAACTTATACTGACCATTTTTTATGGTTGCATCGATTTGGATGCCAATACTATTACAAATTATATTTACCATATATTATGGTTGCACCAATTTGGATGCCAATACTATTACAAATTATAATTACCATATATTATGGTTGCATCGAATTGGATGCTGATGCTATTACAAATCATATTGACCATATATTATGGTTGCATCAAGTTGGATGCCAATACTACTACAAATTATATTTACCATATTTTATGGTTGCATCGAATTGGATGCTGATGCTATTACAAATTATATTTACCATATATTATGGTTGCACCAATTTGAAAGCCAATGCTGTTACAAATCATATTGACCATATATAATGGTTGCATCAATTTGGATGCCAATACTATTACAAATTATACTGACCATATTTTATGGTTGCATCAAATTGGATGCCGTTGCTATTGCAAATTATATTTACCATATGTTATGGTAACGTCTGGATGGATGTTGATGGTGTTAATGCAAATTATATACAATATTTTATGGTTTTATCTATACCATTGTTAATGATCATACTACAAACTTTATTTACCATATACTATGGGTGCATTTATGTTGATGTCGAAAATGATTATACCAACACTGTTAAACTTATTATAACTACTCATATGTTTGAATCTATTATGATGTTGCCAACCTGGCTGAGTTGATGGTAGCTTAACAAGCTTAATTATGAATTATGATCTGCAACAATTACTGATTACAGTTTAATTTCGTCATAAGTTTACACTGGCGCAATGCAATATTTTATATGCTCTTCGGAGTGTGCTCGACACGAGGCGTGCCTGTTTTCTGTTCCCTTGACATTGGAAGCGGAGGGGTAACAAATGCTCTTGACTAAATGTGTCGTACCCGTTCCTTTGCAAGTGGTTTATTTATTTGGCCTATATGACGTCTCGCTCTTCGGAGTGTGTTGATGCACTGTGTTATCTTCTGATTGCGTCAGGGGTAACTGGATATTACCAATCATAACTATTAATAACCCTTTATGAGGGTTGAGGATTTATTCCTTATTTTTATTTACATTACCAAGGACAGCTGTCCTCGAATATGGATACTGAATGATTATACTTGCTCTTTGGTGTGTGCTTGACACGAGAGGTGCCCTTGTATTATTGTATTGACACTGGAATTGGATTTGGCTATATTGCCTGAAATTATGATCGTCGTATCCGTTCCTTTGTATGTGGTTTAATGGGCTGTAATACCTCTCTCTCTTCGGAGTGTGTCTGTGCACAGAGCTTTCTTCAGAATTTTTATTTTTCAGCTATTACTATTAATACAAGGTTTATTTAGCCTGGAATATCTTTCACAAATGACCCTATTCAAATTTAATTGTTAAACAAAATATTAATGTTTTGCTTTTGAAATCGTCTTGAGTTAACAAACTTATATGAATTTAAATATATATTAATAAACTATAAACCAAATAAATGTTCACACCTTCTTAATGTACGACATGCTTAATAACAAATTTTGTTACACTATTATTATTTATAACAATAATGTGATGCTTGTCATTTTGATTACTTAATTAATCATATCCATATTGATTGACCCACTAGCGTACCTGATCTTTGATCTTTAACTTGTTTGGTAATCTTATGATCATAAATTGCCGGTAGTAAATTTGATTGTTATATTTTAATTTGGATGTAAATAAGAATGTATTTACATTCCAAGATTAAGTGTTGTGTTAGATTGCATAAGGACCAGGGTAAAGTTATATGGGTTATTTATAAATATTGAATAATACTCTTGTATTTACTATATCTTTTATATGCTAAGAGATTAGTTCTATTCTTGGGAATAGGGGATAAGAATTATTAACAAAAATAGGTTTATTTCTTTCGGATAGTCTATGACTCGGGAGGAGAGATGTGACTTACATCCTAAGAGAAGTTTTCATTATGCAGGCGTAGAGATAAGTAAGGTTAATTGTTAAGTTGAAATTACTTTTTACAAGGTTAGGGTCAATAAGAGCTGTAAGTTGTTAGGTTTAACATTTAAAGTAGCTATAACAATAGGTATTATTGACTTTTCAAAGCATGTGAATGGGTTTTCTTTAGCTTAATTGATAATTAAAAGAAATAAAATGGAATTTGATGAGGATGTTGTGAAGGGTGAGATGTAAGTGAATGTATGGAGGGAAAGACGTTAGGTGTTGGATAGATACTGTGAGTGATATAAATTGTGTTAATAAGGATTCTATTAACAGGTACATAGGTCTACTTAGGCATCACTATAGTTCCAGTTAGATACTTGCTGATTAGGGGCTCAGTAGGTTAGCGAAGTTCTAAAATCCAACAAGCTAATAGTTTTGTTTTTAAGGATTGAGAATCATTTTATAGAGTCAACTTTCTAAATAATTGTAAAATTGATAAAATCATTAATATTGGGG
This sequence comes from Apoda limacodes, assembly GCA_946406115.1. Classification (NCBI taxonomy): domain Eukaryota; kingdom Metazoa; phylum Arthropoda; class Insecta; order Lepidoptera; family Limacodidae; genus Apoda; species Apoda limacodes. Next base: position 26,694,012 of record OX291542.1, on the reverse strand, counting down.
TTTGATAGGATTCAAAAACATAAGGTAATATTGAAAATGGAACCTACCAAAGTTGAGTTTACAATAACGCTTAATGGGACTAATGTTCATTTAAATTTAATAATTCAGGATGTGATTTGCATACAGGGTAATGAGTTGATTGAACTTGCTGTACATTTATCTGGAGATAATTCTGAGGATAACTTTTATGAAGGATTAGAAATAAATTCCGTGAGTAAAAATAATTTTAATATAGTAAATTGCTTTCCGGAAGATTAGTTCGCGCGAATTATTATACCTATTTAATTCAAATGAAGTTGGAAGAGTTAATAATGAAGAGATTTTAAGGCAATATAAGAGATACTGGCTTCCTTTTTAACTGTAAATCGTATGATTATAATATTTTACCGCAAGATTTAACGACTTCTGTTGAAAGTTTGCATGGCTATGAATAGAATTCAAGGACCTGAAATTTGATCATTGTCTAAATCATTAAGATGATTCAATTATCCTTACAAATTGAGATTTGAAAGAACAGGGTTGGCTTGTGATTTAACCAAATGTTATTTGTTTGTGCTGACATTAAAATGTTAGAGCATATCATTGATACGAAAGGCATAGGAACCGACATAAGAATTTTGGGATATTGTAGTAAATCGTCAAAGGGGCCTGAGTTGAGATGGACGGTTATTAAACAAGAAATATGGGTTGTTATATGTGACATAGGGAAATTTGAGACTTATTAACTAAAGTGATAATTAAAACTGACCATAAAGAGCTGAGATTTATGAAATATTGTAGGTTATTCAATAGAGAGTTACTCGCAAATTTTATATTTAGAGTAATTTGTTTATACAATTGAACACATGAAGGATAGATATAACTTAGTTACAGGCGTGTAGTCGAGATATATACATATCTATAGGAAAGAAATATAAAGTTTTTTTATTTTGTTAAAATTAGAGCGGTCATACACCAGTGAATTTATTTTGTTTCTAACAATAGACAATGCGAATTTTAACAATGTTAACTAGATCTAAACGTCGATGAAAATTCTAACTGTATAGTGCAACAAGTTCCAACTGATAGGTGTACAGTTGCAACTTGTTAGGGGAAATTGTAGTGTACTCCAGTCTACCCTAGAACAAAATTATGTCTAACTACCTATATGCGTACCATTATGTGGGATTTAATTGAATACCTAATGTATTTATAGATAAGTAGTTATAGGTCTAATTATCTGTTGAATATACAAAACTAAGATAGTCAAACATTATAAATAGATAAACATAAATTGGGGTTCGAAATAATTGCGCGGTAAAAGATAAGACAGCGCTGCATTAGATATATGTCTATTGTAGATTTTGTTTCGTTTGTACGGTTGTACTCGCGGTGTTAAAATAATAATAAAACTGCGCTCGAATCGTACGATCGTCACGTGACCATGTCATGCGATAACGTCACAAAACCTGTTTGAAGACGAAATAAAAAAATACAGGAAATAGGGATATTTCCTTATTAGTGCGTGTAAAAGAGATAAAAAAGAAATCGTTCGCTCGCTTGATTTTGGCGCCACGGCGCTGGAGACTGTCGTGACAGAGTCCTCTCTCTCCCATTCGAAATTCAAAATTCGTGAGTGACGCGCGCGGTTTTGCATAATGGTGTGTTTCCCGCCTTTTTTGAGTCGAGTTATACGGGAAGCGTCGCACCTCCCGCATTCTTAAAAAGAGTTTTGACAAATATCGGTTAAAGACTGTGCTTCCCGCGTTTTTCTTAGTAAATAGTGTTTGTAATTACAAAGTGCAAATGTGAATAAATAATAAAACTTTAAGTGGTTATTTACATTGAATTAATATTGAACCGTGTACCCGTGGGTAACCGTGAAGGTGTTAGGAGTTGGCAGATTTTTGGAGTCCCGCCCATCGATAGTTTTCCTGAGTGAGTAGATTAATTTTTATTTTCAGAGGAAATAACTATAATCGCGAAAGGCATTAAAATTCCTTCTGAGTACAGCTATTTATCTAGAAATTCATTTGAAGAGTTTCTATATGAATTGTTGTTGGGTAGGTAAACTATTAATTATAACCATTGTTTTACTTTTCTTGTGTGATCCCAAAATATGTTTTGCATGTAAAAATTATAAAATTACCTAATCTAGATATGAGTGATAGGGTATGTGCTAACGGGTTAGGTACACAAATCACACACTGGTGTTGTGGCAAACCGTACATAGGATATCTAGAGTTCTACTATCGCATTTTAAGAATGTTATATAATCATTAAATGTAATAGATAACTATCTAAATTACTTAAAAATTAAATTAAATGTGCATAATAAAATACTAACAAAATACATGTTTTGGTTGACGATTTTAAGAACATGGCGCCGGGTCTAATTATTATTCTCGAATTTTACCTAAACAGTGATAACTGTGAATTACCTATTTGTACGATTTAATTAGTGATTTTGATTGGCAAGGGCACTAAATTTAGTACTTTACAGATTCAGTAAAGATATTCCTTTATAGAATTATAACCTACTGTACGGGTGTTTTATGACAAATATGTATTAGGTAAGTGTTTCTTTCGAAAGTAGTTAATGGGACCGTAATGTCACAACCCTTTGATGATAACGCTTCGTCAACAGACCTAGTGATGTCGCGGTTATAGTAAGATCTCTCCATTTTTAATATCAGTATTAGAACAGGAATGGGTAGTAAATAAGTAGAGAGAGAGGTCTTCGTGTGACGGCGAGGCTCGGGTGCTAGGGTGTGAGTAGAGCTGGTTTACTTTTAGGTCTTACTAGCTCAGCTCCACCCTACTCCAAGAAAGTTAAAGAGGTAGTTTAAATTTTATGAGTTCTAATCCGGATCAGAGGATATAAATGATAAAGAAGAAATTTTAATTTTGGTGTGTCTAGTAGGTAGTTGTATAAGATACCTATTCAATACTTACCTATCTAAACTGTTAGCATTAATTGGTCCGGATTAGTTTTCGTCAAAGTAATGAGTGATAAGTTGTCGGGATACAGATTACTCCTTTCTTTTGGGAAGTTCGTTTTATTAATAAATAAATCACTCATTGTGGAGACGAATAGAATAAGAATTATATATCTTTAGATTTTTGAATGTACGTCTTTATATTTTACTACGTCTATTTTTTAAATGTAACCATTAAGTTATGCCAAAACAATGATAATAAAAAAAAATATATATATTTTAGAATTGCTTTCTTCTTTTGATATAAAAAGAAAGAAAAACATTTACGGTAATCTTACTGAAACAATGACTGAACCGGGGTACGACATAAGTTAAACTTTGACTGAACATATTAAACATGGATTTGTTAAAGGTGACATTAGTTGTTCTAGGGTCTGTCCAATTCTTCTTCATAGAAAATCCTATTATCATAGCGTATTATTATCCAGGTAGGGCCCCCCTTAATAACTGATGAGCCGGGGGGGGACCCCGACCTACCGGCGAAACGCGAAGGTTCTAATCACTCAAAATGACTATTTTTGATCTGACTAAAGTGTTAGATTTTTGAGTGAGCAATGTTTTCATTACTGACTGAATAGTAGGAAAGTACCTACTAAGACGGGTTACCTACCCATGTAAATTGGCGTTCTGTCGTCATAATTATCTTTATTGACTGTGACAAATTATTAAAAGAAACTCTATTTAATCTTTACGTTATTCGCAATTTGTTCCATATTTATTTATATTATCTTAATATCTCAAGTTCGTAAGAGAAAGGTTGCACATGATGTCTCCTTTATAAGTTCTTGTACCTACGCAAAGAACGGAATTATTCACTGTTATCTGTAAGATGTCTAAATACTGAAAATTCCACGTTTACTAAGAGATTTTGGTTTGTAAGAAGAACTACCATGAAGACTAAATAGTACCTTGTGTGAAATATCTTATTATAGGGCCGTATGGTTGTTTACCACCTTTACAGCAAACAAAGGGAATTATCTTCAGGGTGCAGAAATGTTAGGTTAAATTCAATCGATCATTTATCGACCAATTAGTGTAGTGGTTATAACGTTTGATGAGCATACGAAAGGCCGCGGTTCGATCCCGACCCTACAGACATTTGCTTTTAGTTTATTTTCGCGAACTGTAAAGGAAATCTTAATTTCTTATCGTCGTTTTACTGGCATATTGTAAGGTTAAATAAATAAATAAATAAAGTAATAGAAACTAAATTATGAAAGGCTGACTCTTTGACAGGATATAAATATTTTAGGAATCTCCCTGTTCTAAATAAAAGATATCTAAATACACATTTTATTTATTAATTGAAAGTAAATAAGGGTAGTTATGGGGAAGGTTATTGTATTAGAAATTTACTTAATGAAGTCCAGTGTGACGATTATTTAAATCATTATCAGGACGTATTATAATATCTATCTTAGTTTGGTACATCACTTGTGTGCGACAAGTTAGTTGAGATAAATGGTTAAGGCTTAGATAGTTATATTATGCAGAATTTAATCTTAAAATCAAAGTTCACTCGCCATGCTAGTGACTGACTAAACTCATACCTTCTTAGAATCAGGGTTACTTAGGTTCTCAATGTACCGGTCCTAATCACGCCATTAGACGATCATTGCCAAATTAAAATTCTATTATTAGGTTTCCGCGGTATGTAGCGTTTTAGTAGGTAGGGGTAGGTGGGCGCGTTTTTGTAGGGGGGGGTTTCTACATTTTGGTGCCGTGACCAGGATAGGGTATAGGACTAAAATAGACTTGTAAAAGCCTACATTTTGCTGTTGTGAAATGGATGGAAGGTCATTAAAATGAGTTTGGCTGGTTATTGGCAGTGAAGTGTGTTTGAAATTAAAAAAATAAAGATTTGATAAAAGCTAATACGTAATAATTTATTTTTTTAAGTAGACATTTTAGTGACTTTAAAAACAATAATACTGTACAGGTTGAATGAGTTGGGCAGGCGTTCTTAAGGTTTTATGAACAGCGACCCTTAGGTTGGAAAGTACTGTGTTTTATGGATATATTTAGGACATTGGATTCTAAGTAGTACGTATTGATTTAAGGAAGTTACGCGTGTACGTTTGTAAGTCATGTGATATCTCTTTTATTGATTTTAGGAAGTTATGTGTGTGTGTGTGTGTTCGTAAGTCATGTGATATCAGTTAAAGGGTAAATAGAGGTTAAAGACTAACTGAGAAACTATTCTTTTACTTATTTTACGTATACATGGTTATGTGGTGTGTACAAATGTTTCCCTAAGTAAATAATACAAAGATAATTAAAGAATTTTACTTAACTTTATTAGGTGAATTAATACCATACAGGTACATTTATAGTTAGTGTGGGTTTTAGAATGTAAATTTTTCTAAAGTCTTCACTTTAAGGGGGAAAGGGTGGTTTTTTTTTTGTTACGAAACTTTACTTGTCGTTATTGAAAGAATTTTGAGAATTTATAGAAATTCTGCAAGTAATAAATAGTTTTTTATTTTAGTTATTCTTAGATTTAATTTTGACTTTAAGGTATATAATTTGATAATACTTATATATACAACATTTTAATAGAAGGGTTATTTACGACAATATGTTCATAGTTCAGAAATATTGTGGGAAAGGGGGAATCTATGTTAAAATAGTATGAAGTGTATACGGTTAGAGTCCTATGCAAATGACACACATATTTACACTTTTATTAATATATTTTCATAGGCAATAATAATTTAAAATGATAGGGTATGTTAGTGGGCAATTAGAGCTACTTAGAGTCGATGAATAACATTTTTTTTGTTAAGAAGGTGAACAGAGGAAAATTTAGTAAAATTGAAAACAGTTTTTAATAGTCTCATCTGAATTTAAAATATACATATACTGTTGCCGAGTGGATGAAACTACGAGGGAAAAAAAAAGAGGAGAACCCAGTTGGGTTAAACGTTATGAATAACTAGGCATTTCAGTTGACTTCGTTCTTAAATCTACTGTATAGGTATAGGTAACAAACTAAATTTGATTATTAATAAGAATTTGGAATTTATTCTTAGAATTGGATTTTCCGTAGAGATCCAATTTCGAACCAAATGAGTATATCTTGGAAACCAATGACTGATACATTAAGAGGATTAATCATCGTAAATTGGAGGGGGAAATTTTATTTATTTAATCGGGTCTTAATTTTTTTTTAAATAACCAATGGGTTTTAAACTTACTTAAAATAATGTTAAGATTTTTTGTGCTATGTACCAGTTTAAGGATTTTTACTGTTTTGGTGTTTCTATGTTACAAATAGATCTTGAGCTCACTGAGAAGAAAGAGCTGGGATGTATATATGAGGTTCCAGAGTGGTGATTTTACTGAGTTGGTTTTCACTAGAGTTCACTTTCGAAGCAGGAAGTGTGCTTTATGCGATTTATGCTAATTTAGTGATTTCACTATGCTGATATTTCTAGTGTGACAATAAGTCTCGAACACACTTAGAAGAAAGAGTTGGGATTTATGTGTGAAATAACAAAATAGTGGTCCTTAGTACAAGATATATCTCCGCGTCGCGTCATACTAAGACCTTGTGACCTCTGGCACAACATTGGAAACAAGGTTGACATAAACAGTGGATTGGATTATGGAGCTGACTTAATTGTTTAGTGGAACTTCATTCGTTTGGCAACAGCTGGATAGGGTTAATAATATCCTACTATGTTTTGTTCCTTTTTGTTGCCCTTGGCCGCTTTGGATCATGGCGTTGCTAAGAGCTGGACTCTGTCTATATATGGCTAGACCAAGCCGTTGAAACAGTGATGAAGTTTTTGGTCGCTGCCAACAGTCATATGTGTACTGGAGTTTATTGGACACTGGACTCTATCTAAATGGTTATGACGGCCACTGTGATTGTGGATAGTTCAAGTACGACACTTACATGACTTATTTGTAGGTGTTTGCCGGCAACTAGACTATATCTATTTGGATGTTATTGACCGTGGTGATAGTGATACGGTGAACTTAAACTGAAAAGGCGAATAGGTCATCATAGCATATAAAGATAATTGCTGTGTCGGATTATGGCGTTGCTAAAGACTGTACATCGTCTATATATGGCTAAGTCAAGCCGTTGAAACGATGACGAAGTTTTTGGTCGCTGCCAACAGCATGAGTAATGCTGGAGTCTTGAGTGCTGTACTCTACCTAAATGGTTATGATCTGGACTATCAATCGTGTTTAAGTAATTTGAAGTTATTTAATAATTTAAGAAATATGTATGTACACAAGTACATACTTTCCAAAATGTTTTATAAAGATGTAATAAATATTGCTTTTTCCTTTTAATTCAATTCAGTTGGTTAAATTGCTTCTGTTGTTTTAATAAACACTCAATATTATGTGCTATATAATTATATGCACGAAAGTCGCTTTTCTCATAATTTCAAAAATTCGAATGGCTAACGATATCAATTTATATCGTTAATCGAGTTTCCATTTTACAAAAAATTTTGTGGTGATGTCTACGACTGATTAACGTCCAGTTGATGGTCATTGACCATGGTGGTAGTGATGAAGCGCCTTGACTGAAGATACGAGCGATTATCTTAGGGAAATGTGAAAGGTATTCCACTAATAGACATCAACATGGATGCTACTATGTATATATGTTAGGTCCATTTGATGGTTATGATTATTCATATCATGTTAATAATGGTATTGCAACTCATATTTAAGTGCAGTGATGCAGTCACGTCTATCCGGATGAAATTGAAAATTACAAGTTATTATATTTGCCATCAGGTATGGTCACATCTGTTCAGATTCTGGTATTGGTATTGTAAATCATATTTACCATATGTCACGGTTGCATCAAGTTGGATGCCAATACTACGACAAATTATATTTACCATATTTAATGGTTGCATTGAATTGGATGCTGATGCTATTACAAATTATATTTACCATATTTTATGGTTGCATCAATTTGGATGTCAATGCTATTGCAGAATATATTTACCATATTTTATGGTTGCATCAATTTGGATGCCAATGCTATTGCAACTTATACTGACCATATTTTATGGTTGCATCGATTTGGATGCCAATACTATTACAAATTATATTTACCATATATAATGGTTGCATCAATTTGGATGCCAGTATTATTACAAATTATATTTGCCATATGTTATGGTTGCACCAAGTTGGATGTCAATACTGTTACAAATTATACTGACCATATTTTATGGTTGCACCAATTTGGATGCCAATGCTATAACAAATTATATTGACCATATATAATGGTTGCATCAAATTGGATGCCAATACTGTTACAAATTATATTTACCATATATTATGGTTGCACCAATTTGGATGCCAATGCTATTACAAATCATATTGACCATATTTTATGGTTGCATCAATTGGGATGCCAATGCTATTGCAAATTATAATTACCATATATTATGGTTTCATCAATTTGGATGCCAATGCTATTGCAACTTATACTGACCATATTTTATGGTTGCATCAATTTGGATGCCAGTATTATTACAAATTATATTTGCCATATGTTATGGTTGCACCAAGTTGGATGTCAATACTATTACAACTTATACTCACCATATTTTATGGTTGCACCAATTTGGATGCCAATGTTATGACAAATTATATTGACCATATATAATGGTTGCATCAAATTGGATGCCAATACTGTTACAAATTATATTTACCATATATTATGGTTGCACCAATTTGGATGCCAATGCTATTGCAAATTGTAATTACCATATGTTATGGTTGCACCAATTTGGATGCCAATGCTATAACAAATTATATTGACCATATATAATGGTTGCATCAAATTGGATGCCAATATTGTTACAAATTATATTTACCATATATTATGGTTGCATCAATTGGGATGCCAATGCTATTGCAAATTATAATTACCATTTTATGGTTGCATCAAGTTGGATGCCAATACTACTACAAATTGTATTTACCATATATTATGGTTGCATCGATTTGGATGCCAATACTATTACAAATTATATTTACCATATATTATGGTTGCATCAATTTGGATGCCAGTATTATTACAAATTATATTTGCCATATGTTATGGTTGCACCAAGTTGGATGCCAATACTGTTACAAATTATACTGACCATATTTTATGGTTGCACCAATTTGGATGCCAATGCTATAACAAATTATATTGACCATATATAATGGTTGCATCAAACTGGATGCCAATACTGTTACAAATTATATTTACCATATATTATGGTTGCACCAATTTGGATGCCAATGCTATTGCAACTTATACTGACCATTTTTTATGGTTGCATCGATTTGGATGCCAATACTATTACAAATTATATTTACCATATATTATGGTTGCACCAATTTGGATGCCAATACTATTACAAATTATAATTACCATATATTATGGTTGCATCGAATTGGATGCTGATGCTATTACAAATCATATTGACCATATATTATGGTTGCATCAAGTTGGATGCCAATACTACTACAAATTATATTTACCATATTTTATGGTTGCATCGAATTGGATGCTGATGCTATTACAAATTATATTTACCATATATTATGGTTGCACCAATTTGAAAGCCAATGCTGTTACAAATCATATTGACCATATATAATGGTTGCATCAATTTGGATGCCAATACTATTACAAATTATACTGACCATATTTTATGGTTGCATCAAATTGGATGCCGTTGCTATTGCAAATTATATTTACCATATGTTATGGTAACGTCTGGATGGATGTTGATGGTGTTAATGCAAATTATATACAATATTTTATGGTTTTATCTATACCATTGTTAATGATCATACTACAAACTTTATTTACCATATACTATGGGTGCATTTATGTTGATGTCGAAAATGATTATACCAACACTGTTAAACTTATTATAACTACTCATATGTTTGAATCTATTATGATGTTGCCAACCTGGCTGAGTTGATGGTAGCTTAACAAGCTTAATTATGAATTATGATCTGCAACAATTACTGATTACAGTTTAATTTCGTCATAAGTTTACACTGGCGCAATGCAATATTTTATATGCTCTTCGGAGTGTGCTCGACACGAGGCGTGCCTGTTTTCTGTTCCCTTGACATTGGAAGCGGAGGGGTAACAAATGCTCTTGACTAAATGTGTCGTACCCGTTCCTTTGCAAGTGGTTTATTTATTTGGCCTATATGACGTCTCGCTCTTCGGAGTGTGTTGATGCACTGTGTTATCTTCTGATTGCGTCAGGGGTAACTGGATATTACCAATCATAACTATTAATAACCCTTTATGAGGGTTGAGGATTTATTCCTTATTTTTATTTACATTACCAAGGACAGCTGTCCTCGAATATGGATACTGAATGATTATACTTGCTCTTTGGTGTGTGCTTGACACGAGAGGTGCCCTTGTATTATTGTATTGACACTGGAATTGGATTTGGCTATATTGCCTGAAATTATGATCGTCGTATCCGTTCCTTTGTATGTGGTTTAATGGGCTGTAATACCTCTCTCTCTTCGGAGTGTGTCTGTGCACAGAGCTTTCTTCAGAATTTTTATTTTTCAGCTATTACTATTAATACAAGGTTTATTTAGCCTGGAATATCTTTCACAAATGACCCTATTCAAATTTAATTGTTAAACAAAATATTAATGTTTTGCTTTTGAAATCGTCTTGAGTTAACAAACTTATATGAATTTAAATATATATTAATAAACTATAAACCAAATAAATGTTCACACCTTCTTAATGTACGACATGCTTAATAACAAATTTTGTTACACTATTATTATTTATAACAATAATGTGATGCTTGTCATTTTGATTACTTAATTAATCATATCCATATTGATTGACCCACTAGCGTACCTGATCTTTGATCTTTAACTTGTTTGGTAATCTTATGATCATAAATTGCCGGTAGTAAATTTGATTGTTATATTTTAATTTGGATGTAAATAAGAATGTATTTACATTCCAAGATTAAGTGTTGTGTTAGATTGCATAAGGACCAGGGTAAAGTTATATGGGTTATTTATAAATATTGAATAATACTCTTGTATTTACTATATCTTTTATATGCTAAGAGATTAGTTCTATTCTTGGGAATAGGGGATAAGAATTATTAACAAAAATAGGTTTATTTCTTTCGGATAGTCTATGACTCGGGAGGAGAGATGTGACTTACATCCTAAGAGAAGTTTTCATTATGCAGGCGTAGAGATAAGTAAGGTTAATTGTTAAGTTGAAATTACTTTTTACAAGGTTAGGGTCAATAAGAGCTGTAAGTTGTTAGGTTTAACATTTAAAGTAGCTATAACAATAGGTATTATTGACTTTTCAAAGCATGTAAATGGGTTTTCTTTAGCTTAATTGATAATTAAAAGAAATAAAATGGAATTTGATGAGGATGTTGTGAAGGGTGAGATGTAAGTGAATGTATGGAGGGAAAGACGTTAGGTGTTGGATAGATACTGTGAATGATATAAATTGTGTTAATAAGGATTCTATTAACAGGTACATAGGTCTACTTAGGCATCACTATAGTTCCAGTTAGATACTTGCTGATTAGGGGCTCAGTAGGTTAGCGAAGTTCTAAAATCCAACAAGCTAATAGTTTTGTTTTTAAGGATTGAGAATCATTTTATAGAGTCAACTTTCTAAATAATTGTAAAATTGATAAAATCATTAATATTGGGGTTTGATAGGATTCAAAAACATAAGGTAATATTGAAAATGGAACCTACCAAAGTTGAGTTTACAATAACGCTTAATGGGACTAATGTTCATTTAAATTTAATAATTCAGGATGTGATTTGCATACAGGGTAATGAGTTGATTGAACTTGCTGTACATTTATCTGGAGATAATTCTGAGGATAACTTTTATGAAGGATTAGAAATAAATTCCGTGAGTAAAAATAATTTTAATATAGTAAATTGCTTTCCGGAAGATTAGTTCGCGCGAATTATTATACCTATTTAATTCAAATGAAGTTGGAAGAGTTAGTAATGAAGAGATTTTAAGGCAATATAAGAGATACTGGCTTCCTTTTTAACTGTAAATCGTATGATTATAATATTTTACCGCAAGATTTAACGACTTCTGTTGAAAGTTTGCATGGCTATGAATAGAATTCAAGGACCTGAAATTCGATCATTGTCTAAATCATTAAGATGATTCAATTATCCTTACAAATTGAGATTTGAAAGAACAGGGTTGGCTTGTGATTTAACCAAATGTTATTTGTTTGTGCTGACATTAAAATGTTAGAGCATATCATTGATACGAAAGGCATAGGAACCGACATAAGAATTTTGGGATATTGTAGTAAATCGTCAAAGGGGCCTGAGTTGAGATGGACGGTTATTAAACAAGAAATATGGGTTGTTATATGTGACATAGGGAAATTTGAGACTTATTAACTAAAGTGATAATTAAAACTGACCATAAAGAGCTGAGATTTATGAAATATTGTAGGTTATTCAATAGAGAGTTACTCGCAAATTTTATATTTAGAGTAATTTGTTTATACAATTGAACACATGAAGGATAGATATAACTTAGTTACAGGCGTGTAGTCGAGATATATACATATCTATAGGAAAGAAATATAAAGTTTTTTTATTTTGTTAAAATTAGAGCGGTCATACACCAGTGAATTTAACAATAGACAATGCGAATTTTAACAATGTTAACTAGATCTAAACGTCGATGAAAATTCTAACTGTATAGTGCAACAAGTTCCAACTGATAGGTGTACAGTTGCAACTTGTTAGGGGAAATTGTAGTGTACTCCAGTCTACCCTAGAACAAAATTATGTCTAACTACCTATATGCGTACCATTATGTGGGATTTAATTGAATACCTAATGTATTTATAGATAAGTAGTTATAGGTCTAATTATCTGTTGAATATACAAAACTAAGATAGTCAAACATTATAAATAGATAAACATAAATTGGGGTTCGAAATAATTGCGCGGTAAAAGATAAGACAGCGCTGCATTAGATATATGTCTATTGTAGATTTTGTTTCGTTTGTACGGTTGTACTCGCGGTGTTAAAATAATAATAAAACTGCGCTCGAATCGTACGATCGTCACGTGACCATGTCATGCGATAACGTCACAAAACCTGTTTGAAGACGAAATAAAAAAATACAGGAAATAGGGATATTTCCTTATTAGTGCGTGTAAAAGAGATAAAAAAGAAATCGTTCGCTCGCTTGATTTTGGCGCCACGGCGCTGGAGACTGTCGTGACAGAGTCCTCTCTCTCCCATTCGAAATTCAAAATTCGTGAGTGACGCGCGCGGTTTTGCATAATGGTGTGTTTCCCGCCTTTTTTGAGTCGTTATACGGGAAGCGTCGCACCTCCCGCATTCTTAAAAAGAGTTTTGACAAATATCGGTTAAAGACTGTGCTTCCCGCGTTTTTCTTAGTAAATAGTGTTTGTAATTACAAAGTGCAAATGTGAATAAATAATAAAACTTTAAGTGGTTATTTACATTGAATTAATATTGAACCGTGTACCCGTGGGTAACCGTGAAGGTGTTAGGAGTTGGCAGATTTTTGGAGTCCCGCCCATCGATAGTTTTCCTGAGTGAGTAGATTAATTTTTATTTTCAGAGGAAATAACTATAATCGCGAAAGGCATTAAAATTCCTTCTGAGTACAGCTATTTATCTAGAAATTCATTTGAAGAGTTTCTATATGAATTGTTGTTGGGTAGGTAAACTATTAATTATAACCATTGTTTTACTTTTCTTGTGTGATCCCAAAATATGTTTTGCATGTAAAAATTATAAAATTACCTAATCTAGATATGAGTGATAGGGTATGTGCTAACGGGTTAGGTACACAAATCACACACTGGTGTTGTGGCAAACCGTACATAGGATATCTAGAGTTCTACTATCGCATTTTAAGAATGTTATATAATCATTAAATGTAATAGATAACTATCTAAATTACTTAAAAATTAAATTAAATGTGCATAATAAAATACTAACAAAATACATGTTTTGGTTGACGATTTTAAGAACATGGCGCCGGGTCTAATTATTATTCTCGAATTTTACCTAAACAGTGATAACTGTGAATTACCTATTTGTACGATTTAATTAGTGATTTTGATTGGCAAGGGCACTAAATTTAGTACTTTACAGATTCAGTAAAGATATTCCTTTATAGAATTATAACCTACTGTACGGGTGTTTTATGACAAATATGTATTAGGTAAGTGTTTCTTTCGAAAGTAGTTAATGGGACCGTAATGTCACAACCCTTTGATGATAACGCTTCGTCAACAGACCTAGTGATGTCGCGGTTATAGTAAGATCTCTCCATTTTTAATATCAGTATTAGAACAGGAATGGGTAGTAAATAAGTAGAGAGAGAGGTCTTCGTGTGACGGCGAGGCTCGGGTGCTAGGGTGTGAGTGGAGCTGGTTTACTTTTAGGTCTTACTAGCTCAGCTCCACCCTACTCCAAGAAAGTTAAAGAGGTAGTTTAAATTTTATGAGTTCTAATCCGGATCAGAGGATATAAATGATAAAGAAGAAATTTTAATTTTGGTGTGTCTAGTAGGTAGTTGTATAAGATACCTATTCAATACTTACCTATCTAAACTGTTAGCATTAATTGGTCCGGATTAGTTTTCGTCAAAGTAATGAGTGATAAGTTGTCGGGATACAGATTACTCCTTTCTTTTGGGAAGTTCGTTTTATTAATAAATAAATCACTCATTGTGGAGACGAATAGAATAAGAATTATATATCTTTAGATTTTTGAATGTACGTCTTTATATTTTACTACGTCTATTTTTTAAATGTAACCATTAAGTTATGCCAAAACAATGATAATAAAAAAAAATATATATTTTTTAGAATTGCTTTCTTCTTTTGATATAAAAAGAAAGAAAAACATTTACGGTAATCTTACTGAAACAATGACTGAACCGGGGTACGACATAAGTTAAACTTTGACTGAACATATTAAACATGGATTTGTTAAAGGTGACATTAGTTGTTCTAGGGTCTGTCCAATTCTTCTTCATAGAAAATCCTATTATCATAGCGTATTATTATCCAGGTAGGGCCCCCCTTAATAACTGATGAGCCGGGGGGGGACCCCGACCTACCGGCGAAACGCGAAGGTTCTAATCACTCAAAATGACTATTTTTGATCTGACTAAAGTGTTAGATTTTTGAGTGAGCAATGTTTTCATTACTGACTGAATAGTAGGAAAGTACCTACTAAGACGGGTTACCTACCCATGTAAATTGGCGTTCTGTCGTCATAATTATCTTAATTGACTGTGACAAATTATTAAAAGAAACTCTATTTAATCTTTACGTTATTCGCAATTTGTTCCATATTTATTTATATTATCTTAATATCTCAAGTTCGTAAGAGAAAGGTTGCACATGATGTCTCCTTTATAAGTTCTTGTACCTACGCAAAGAACGGAATTATTCACTGTTATCTGTAAGATGTCTAAATACTGAAAATTCCACGTTTACTAAGAGATTTTGGTTTGTAAGAAGAACTACCATGAAGACTAAATAGTACCTTGTGTGAAATATCTTATTATAGGGCCGTATGGTTGTTTACCACCTTTACAGCAAACAAAGGGAATTATCTTCAGGGTGCAGAAATGTTAGGTTAAATTCAATCGATCATTTATCGACCAATTAGTGTAGTGGTTATAACGTTTGATGAGCATACGAAAGGCCGCGGTTCGATCCCGACCCTACAGACATTTGCTTTTAGTTTATTTTCGCGAACTGTAAAGGAAATCTTAATTTCTTATCGTCGTTTTACTGGCATATTGTAAGGTTAAATAAATAAATAAATAAAGTAATAGAAACTAAATTATGAAAGGCTGACTCTTTGACAGGATATAAATATTTTAGGAATCTCCCTGTTCTAAATAAAAGATATCTAAATACACATTTTATTTATTAATTGAAAGTAAATAAGGGTAGTTATGGGGAAGGTTATTGTATTAGAAATTTACTTAATGAAGTCCAGTGTGACGATTATTTAAATCATTATCAGGACGTATTATAATATCTATCTTAGTTTGGTACATCACTTGTGTGCGACAAGTTAGTTGAGATAAATGGTTAAGGCTTAGATAGTTATATTATGCAGAATTTAATCTTAAAATCAAAGTTCACTCGCCATGCTAGTGACTGACTAAACTCATACCTTCTTAGAATCAGGGTTACTTAGGTTCTCAATGTACCGGTCCTAATCACGCCATTAGACGATCATTGCCAAATTAAAATTCTATTATTAGGTTTCCGCGGTATGTAGCGTTTTAGTAGGTAGGGGTAGGTGGGCGCGTTTTTGTAGGGGGGGGTTTCTACAAACTTTAAAAATATCGTAATGTTTCCTTTTCAGACAAAATAAATAATGAATGAATAACAGTATTTAAAATAACAATTATACTGTTTCAAAGTATTATCCGTTAATGACACTAGCATGACATCCGCGGCGTCTGGAAGAGTACCCTAGGTCACGAACGCCGGCATGACAACACTTCGGCACCAGGGTAAGACTCCGGTGCATCCTGTGTTGAGCAATGTACCCGTACATTAGGACAATAAATGTGGATTAGGTGTGAATTCAATTCTGTTAGAATTTAACAACTTCTTGTAAAGAGGAAACCACTATTTTGTAGGCCATTGTGGTACCACAACAAAACACTCTGCTATATCTACTATTATTTTCCCTCATACTTATTGTATTATCAGGCAAAAAGGCGGGAACGCGTAAAAAAAATATTTTAACCCAGAGACTGTGAAGGTGTGGAGCGGTGGCAAAGAGGAGATCTCCTGCCAGAGGAGGAGGAAGACTTACGCTTCGGTTTTTGTATATGCTGAACTGCCGAAGAAACTTTGTAAACGTGATGTATGTCATGCAGACTTTAGCTTTGCGTGTAGCGGAACGATATCAAAGGTCTCCTTACCTTAAACGCGTCGTGGTCTCGATGGCAAGAAACAAATTTATGGCATATTTTGTTTATTCGGCTCGCAAATAAATCGATTTTTGAGCGCCTAAGATAATCGCAAGCCCGGTGATACGCGTTATCCGCAAGTTCCCATTCTATGTCAGCATGCATTCTGCTAGATTCTGCGTCCGCTTTATAATTATCGCTAGAATAATGTATGACGCGAGAATTAACAAAAACCATTCCTCGCATCACTGCAGAATTCCCTGCTTAAGTTACTCAAATGGGGGGAATTGAATGTTCCCCATCCTGTTAATATATATTAAACTAGCTGACCCAGCGAACGTTGTTTTTTTTGTAGAACAACTATCTTGAAAGAATTGTATTAATTCTGACACTTTCCCCGGCGTGTGCAAGACAACTTAGCAAAATTTCATTACAATCGTTTTACCCTTATTGCGCGAGTCTGACGCGCATTTGACCCTCCCCGACTCGCACTTGACCCTTTTTTTCTTTCTCAGAAACTTTTCCCAGCGTGTGCATATTAACTTACCAAAATCTCATTTAAGTCGGTTTACCTTATTGCGCGAATTCGAGTCGCACTTGACCCCTTTTTTTCTTTCTCAGAAACCTTACCCCGCATGTGCATAACAACTTAGCAAAATTTTAATTACAATACATACAAAAACACACCCTCCAAGTTTCAGGTCTCGCCGATCAGCGATTTAGGCTGTGCGTTGATCCGTCAGTCATTCCGGACAAAGCATTTTATATCTGCCCCTTTTTAACCCCGTTAGGGGATGAATTTCAATAAAATAAGAAACACTTCTTCCATCAATTCTGTTAAATAAGTTTTATGCAAAATTTGAAGTAGATTGGACCACGGAATCACGTTGTCCCATACAAACTTTGCCCCCCATTTTCACCCTCTTAGGGATAGAATTTCGAAAAATCCTTTCTTATCAGATGCCTACGTCATACAAAGAACACACCCTCCAAGTTTCAGGTCTCTACGATCAAAATTTTCAAAACAAAGAAATCGCCGGTCAATTCCTCCTATGATAGTTTTGTAAGAGCAAAGAACCATTGTCCACTGATAGTTTTGTAAGAGCAAAGGGCAACCAGAAAGGGCAACGTCCGAAAAGATCTCCAATATTTTAAGTAAAATTGGATCTTATAGGGTTACTACTTACGTTTATATAACGAAGCCACCAGTTAAAATCTTCATTTAAAGTTTTTGGAATATTAATAAATTGATCGTAATTGTGAACCTTGATACTTTCGAAGCTTTTTGTATTCATCTAGCCATACGACGCTGCGGGGTATATCAAAACCAATAACTCTAATAAGAATGCAAAATTACGAAGTATACATCTTATCATGGAATAAAAGTATAAAAGTTTTGTTTTTAAATATATTTTTTGTATGTAATGCTGATTGTATAATCAGCTGAAATCAAAACAAAACCAAAAAAAGCTGCCGTACGATTGGGTGTATCCGCAGACTTCTCGTTATTAAAAATAAGGCCTAACGATTGGAGTATAGTTCTTCCGTTTTCGTAAAATTATATAAGCAGCCAGAGTATAAAACTTCAAATAATAGCAAATCATTCAAGTAAATTCCCGATATAAGGCCCTGATTACGCAAGAAATGCATGTCAGGCCGCATCAACTTGGTAAAGACGTAAGGTGCAACAGCGTCATAGCCGTTCTATAATCCTCAAGTTCAAAATGAAGAGTGGAAATACACTTATTTTATAATAATAATAATGATTTATTTCAAATAAAAGTCAATTAATTATTAATGAAATTAATTATTAATTTAATAATAAATATTGTATTATTCTACATAAAATTCGTCATATTTATTCCTGAATACATCTGGTCGTCATATTCTACATATTCCTAATTACTCGATCTTGAAGACATTCACGAAACTCGACTATAACTGCGGTGACGGCGCTTGCGACAATTTCTTGATTTTTCCCTTTTTGATCTTTTCTTTCTATGTATTCCTCCTGACTGGCGTCGTAATATTTACGTTCTCTCATATTGTTACAACACAAAAAAAAATCTAAGTCACCTTAGTCCAGTATATCTAGAATATTGTGGCTTTATATACATATTTCCCATACGGCATTACACATTAAGCAGATTTAAAGAAATATGTGGTGAAACTCGGTACACTATCAAAATTAGTGTTTGAAAAACCTAGGAGGTACATTTAGTTTTCGGGATACTGTGCCCAACTGGATTATAATTAAGCCAAATTATTCATGTATACACATATATTTTTTGTTCATGTTTTCTTTTCAATATTTTTTAACATTGCTCTGTTAGAAAAACGTACACTTTTTTCATCTTACTTTGTAACATCTAAGTAAAACATTGAAAAGCAGCAGAAAATAGCAAATGTAAATATTAAACTATTAATTTTTAACTTTCACTGCATTAAAGTAAATAAAGTTAAGTATATTTAGAACTTTTATTGAAGGCAGTGATTTTCCATGAGCCTATAAAAATCGTAAAATTTTGAAAAATACACTTATAGTAATTTAAATCTACATTTCTTATTATACCAAAAATAACCTTCCTTATTTTTTAAGAAAAGATTTGTCAAATGAAAGAACATTTTACCTTCTTATAAATTCATCTATTTTATTTATCCAGGGCTTGCTTAGTTTTGGAGAAAAATATTTTTTTTTACATACGCCGTTACCAATTTCTGTTATTTTCACGTATGCATAATTCGCGTAATATAAAACTAGAAATTTTGCAACGCCTTTGAAAGCGATTATCTCTTTAACTATGAAACATACAAAGAATTAGAAGATGTCTTTTTGATAAAGATAAATAGATAAATTAATAAAGTTTTCGTTTTGTAATAGAAATATTTTTGATAACTTTAACAATCAAAGAGTTTTATCGAAATCATGCTTTTAACCACAGGGTTGGAGCGACAAAAACGGAGCAGAAACCTCTTAATATCGTTACCTGCGTATTATTAAGGAATTAAAATAAAAAAAATCTTAATTAATTAGACCCATAGTGAGCTCAAAGCTTCAAATTGTCAAATTTTATTATGTTACATAAGTGCCATTTTTGTGGATATTTAAATAGGAACTTTAGACATAGTTAAGTCAAAAAAATTACTTTCTATAATTTTAAAATGTTACTTACTTAGCAAGCACTAAATCAGATTTTATAAATCCCTCTACATATTCGTAGAGGGTCGCATTTCACAGAAACGTCGTAACTTTATCAAAGCTTCCGCTTGACTTGCTTTCTCGTTTTAGTTTTCTAAAAATAGTAATAGAAAACAAGTGAAGTTAAGTTATTATATTTTTGATATTTATGTTTTACTAGACTGTGAATATTTGACTTATCTACTACCATATTTTGCAATGAAACCACTTAGGCAGCAGATTTATTTTATTGTATTTTAAAATAATAAAAGAAATAAAAAGTATTTTGAAGATATACTTACCTTTAATGATACCACATTTTGTAATAAAACCACTTAAGTTGCAGATTTTTTTATTGTATTTTACTAACATTAAATGAACAAAGAAATATTTAGAAGATATTTACCTATAACGATACCTCATTTTGTAATCACAACCACTTACTTAAGTAGCAGATTTATTAATTTTTTTCTACTAACATTAAAAGAAACAAAAAATATTTAAAAGATATAGGTAAATATATCTTCTGAATATTTTTTGTTTCTTTTAATGCAACCTATAATGATACCACATTTTGTAATAAAACCACGTAAGTAGCAGATTTTTTATTGTATTTTACTTACATTAAAAGAAACAAAGAAATATTTAGAAGATGTATTTAATCATAAACTTGGGGGTTCTCCTAAAAAGTTCATTGAAGTTTGTTGTTAAGTACTTAAATTTTAGCTTCAAGTTCTTCATAAATTTAAGTACCTATTCAGTTATTACAGAATAATAGGGCAATACTTATTTATGTTTAATTATATTTTGAAATAGTTTTGTTTTGAGTTGTTTTATAAACACAAAAGACTTATGGTATAAGTACAGTTCAACTAACTTTTCTGCTCCGGTGGTCAGTATGTCAATATGTTGAAAACTTACATGACACTAGCGACCATACAACGGGTCAGAAAAGTTTGTTGCACTATTTAAACCTAACAAGTTTCCAGTGGCTGATAAGAACTTTAGTAGGTGTTAAGAACAGCATTTCGGTCAAAAAGGCTCAATCCCACATTTGATTTACGATCAAGGAATATCATCTCCTTATCAGCCTCATACGTTCCCACTGCTGGGGCACCGCCTCCCTCAACGAGGGTGATTTGGGCCATAGTCCATGGCCACACGCGGGCCCAGTGCGGATTGTGGTCTTCACATACGTCTTCTTTTGTTATTTTTGACGTATGCAGGTTCCACACGATGTTTTCCTTCACTGAAAGGCCAGTACTTGAGAAATTAAGAAAACGGCTCATTGGTACAAGCCGGGTCTCGAACCTCCGCCACTCAGGACGCAAAGTGAAATCGAAACCCCTCGGTTACCATCGATTTAAGGAATACCGTCGCTGATGTAGAATATCAATGACACAAAAGAATGGTCAAATGCGAGTCTGATTCGCGTACTGAGGTTTCCAAACAAACTTCTATGTAGATAGTTCCTTCGTCTCAGAAATTGAGTCTCGAAAATTTTTACCAGTTTTGCCGTGTATTTTTTTAGTTCCCATGCCGCCTACCCCCTACCTCGACTCACTGAGGCCATATGCAACGTCTATACCGGCCTTTGCTAGTGTCTTGACTCTCTGCAGACACTCAGCCAGCAAAGTACCAGTCTCCGCTCGTCGCAGACTGCTGATATTCAGCATTCCCTACACGCCTACCGGACTTCTGGGCTCCTGGATTACTGGATTACTGGAACAAACCTTCGGTCTGGGAATAGAATCATGTAGTTTCTTGGTTGCTACTAGCTCCTTAATCGATTACGTGTGGTGAACCAAGCCCAATATTATTCATTATCAGAAGATCAGTTTTTTTTCTGACAATACAAATTATCTTCAAATAAGCAAGATTATAAAGCTGCTTGTATAAATATTACGATTACCTACTTAAAATGTAAACTTTAAATAAAAAAATCTCCATTTTTGTAAAGTCAGTTTTGTAACCAAAACACGTGTTAAATTATATGCGGTGTTCCTTTACGTCGCGTCGTTTAATTAGTTACTAGACGCTCAGCGCTCGTTACCTTTAATTTATTGCTTCAGCTCTACAAGGTGCTCTCTCAAAGTGTTACCTAACATAAACACATTTTGCAGCGAAAAATATAAAATACTATATCTTGCCAGCGTCTCCGCTCGCCCTCAATTCGGTTATCGGTGTGGAACTCCTTAATTATACTAGTGAAGTTTGCTATAGCTGTAGCTATAGTTCGTTTAAACTCAGTTTTAGTTATAAAAATAGTTTCGGGATAAAAAGAAGCCTATGTCCTATTCGAAGACCTACCCTATATGTGTGCCAAGTTTAATTCCGATCCGTCCAGTGATTGAAGCGTGATTGAGTAACAAACATCCATCCATCCAGACATTTGGGACTAGACTAGATGCAGACACAAAAATTAAGAAGAGAGATTCTGATAAATTAAACCTACATCAAAAATTTTTTTTTTAAAATACAGTAAAAACTGTATATATTTTTACTGTAATGAGCACTTCACTGATTGAATATACTATATCCCTCATTAGAGTTCTCGTTGGTGTTTTAGGGTTCCGTACCTCAAAAGGAAAAAAGGAACCCTTATAGGATCACTTTGTTGTCCGTCTATCTGATAGTCTATCTACCTGTCAAGACCCTTTTACTTAAGAAGGCGTAGTTATCGTGTTGCAGTTATATCAAATACAAAGGTCTACAGTCCCTTAAAGCTGTAAAAAAATCAATCTTCTATGTCAACGCAATTAAAAATATGGCCATTTTTGACGCATATGTAGGTATTCAGTTATTCACCAAATAAGATAAATCAAAACCTATAGGGTACTTCCCATTGTCTTAGAATCATGAAATTCGACACGAAGCAAAATCTTACATCACAAATATAGGAAAAAAACCAAAGTTTGTTTATTTGTAGTTATAACACATTTAAAAAAGAGTTTGTCTGTATGTCTGTCTCTTAAGATCCTTTTACTTAAGAACGCATGGAGGTATCAAGTTGAAATTAATATCAAATACTAATGTCTGCGGTTTTTTACAGTTGTAAATAACAATCTTCTATGTCAACGCAATATAAAAATTTGGCCATTTTTGACGCATATTTAGGTATTCAGTTATTCACAAATAAATGAAAACGAATGGGGTACATTCCGTTGTCCTATAATCAAATTAAGCAAGGTCCTTACATCACAAATGTAGGAAAAAAATCCGAATTTCGATAATTTGTAGTTATAACACATTTTAAAAAATGTTTGTATATCATTTATATATACATATACTGTAGATACCCGAACTATAAAAAAATAGGTTCTAGTTTATTTACTATCATAAAAGCAACTTTATGTAGCTTGTGAAACCGCTACCGCTTGGTGTTTTGTTTACACTACAAAATGAATTTCACAAATTTCTCTGAAAAATTTGTCTCCTTAAAAGTTCTCTCACCGTTACAGCCAACAAAAGAATGAATAATGGTTGTATAAAACAAAGTATGAGCGCACTTAACGTCAAATAACTTTAAAATAAATTTCGACTCGTGATTTATTAGGTTACTCTTTTGTTTAAGTTATCACATACATTCTTTAACAACTGTCTTTGTAATTATTATAAAATGCAGAAGCAAACACTGTTATAATCTCGGTATAGGAAAATCTGTTTTGCATCGATCGACCATTGATATACGAAAATCGACAGAAAAAATTAATAGAGGTAATATGGTTTTCGCCCCGTCATTTATATCGATCGATTTGTATCAGCTCAATAATCACAATTGTGTTTAATGTTCAAACTTTCCTATAAATATTTTATTTCTATCGTCATTTTATCTATTTTTGTGTCAAAGGAATATTTACGTTTTTTAAAATAATACTTCTTGCATTTACCTACCCGTTTTTTAAAACTGCCAACGGTTAGCTGGAAATGTCTATTCGCATTAGGTTCGCTGTTGGGTATCATATTGTATAGTGCCATTTTCTATCTGTCCTTTAAACGAGCTAGCGAGTCGTAGACACGGTTCATGGTTGCCTGATTGGCCCTACCTCCTGCCTAGGATGGAGGGCTAAGGGGCATATGTGTGCATGCGGCACCCTTGAAGGTCATTGATTCTCTATATGTTTTCCCTTTTGTTTCCCTACACTACTACTACGCTTCACTACACTACTCCAACAACTGGTATAATGGTATATTATGAAATGTGGCTGCCGTAGCTTTTACAATTTAATTAATTAATCGTACTAATGATGTTTTCAAAATTTGTCATCTAACTTCAAGAATACACTTGAAATCAATATTTCACCTGGAACACGTCTGTACAGTACAAAGACAGTCTCAAGTGGGTTGCGCATAGTTCTAACTTTATCGAATGACGCTATCGGAGTTTACACCCGACTTGCCTTTTGTTACACAGTACTGAAATATTTCAGAAGACACAACTGAGCACGTGTACAACAATTTTTACATGACTGGATAATAGTAAAGGCAAACATGTTTGTTTCTATGTATGTACAGCTTGATGGGTAAAAGAGAATTTAACAGATTCAATATTGATCTTGACAGTATTAAATTTATCAAAATATGTTGCCAATAGGTAACAAGATGAAGTTCTTGACTTAAGAGAAACAGATGATAAAAAAAGCAAAACTCAAGCCTAACCAAGTGAGCAAGATGGTAAGGATTCATTGCTACAGCCTCCATATTTTATTGTCAAAACAATCAAAAAACAAAAAAAAACAAACAAAAAAATGTAATCCGTCACATGACACAATTGTGCCGGAATTTAGGGTTTCTGGTTTCTCGACCTTTCTTATTTCTCAAGTTTCTTGAATATCACGAGAAATTTGGTAATTTTTAATAAAACAGGACGTTATAAACTTTTGGTAAATTTCAAATTAGACTGATCGATGAGAGTAATTAGTCCCCCCGACCGACCTCGGCACGGTCGACAAACTATTGTTAGGCGTACGACTAAAGGCCCCAGACAACGATCTCGCTTTTTGGATTGCGAGATTAGTTTCAACGACCTCCCCTGATAGGGCCTCCCCCCTCACACGACGCCGACGTCCCCGGGTTCGTCGGCGAACGCACGGACCTACCTCATATAACTACGCGGTATCAAAGAGTGCCGCCACTCAATCGCAATCGCAACCGCAACCACATTACGGGGAACTCCCCTCCTGGCACTGACTCCTTCGGGTTCGAGGCTCACGCTGGTCGAAAAGACGACCCCAAGAGCGACAACCCAAGCCGAGGCTCCTCTTGCGGGGAGCCCTTGGGCGTTAGGCGCTATATGAGCTGAGACTCCTTCAGAGTCTCGCCCTAAAAGCCCGGTGGAGCAGTAATGGCTGCAATATAGTATAAATTTTCAAATATAAAAAAATATTCTTAAGACAAATTGCTCGTACTTGCTACCGAACTAATTAATATTAATTTCAAAAGTATAGGAGCCATTTTGTTCGGCGTGCTTCTAGTCCGTGAGGCTAAATCACACTTTTTTAAACCTCTGTTTATTATGAATTTCCCCAGCCTCGTAGGTTTTTTATCACAAAAAAGTCCCATTTTGTACTCAAATTAGCACTGCGTCACCTGTGTGTTTATTATCAAGGGGCGCAAATTCTTAGTGTAACCAATACGTGTGCTCTGCGTTTCGATGCTTACGTACTGTTGATATTACAACATCCTACACATTCATTTCATTCGTACAGTCAGTCATCACCTTTGAAATTCGATAACGTCGTATAATTATGGCGCCGTGACAATATTCAACCGACTAGCCATATAAGACAAACGCATAAACTAGTCAGGTGCGCTCGCGCCCCGTCGCGCCGCGCACTTATTTCAGGATTACTCTCTTCTCTCTACGTCATGGATGGGAGACTATATAAATGATATATATAATGGCTTAGGCTGTGATAGTAGGTACTATACTTTGATATATATTATGTACCCGTGCGTGTGAGCAGGCGCGGCGAAATATTGAAGGAGACGCGAGTAGCGGTGGTCGAGACAGCATTTGGTTGGAGGTCAGTCTGTAAACGACCGACGCGAGCAGCGGCTCGATCCCGTAAAAATATTGGTTACAATTCTCGTTTGAAATCCATAGAAATAAGATATCTGGCCAGAAAATATCCATATCTCTATATCTATGGTATTTAGTAACTTAAGAGTTCATAAAAAACTATATGTCATCAAACACACTAAAGTATGGGAACCGAATGGAGAATATAAAAAACGTTTACTGTTTGCTGCGAACAAACATTGAGTTACCTGATCAAATATCGAGATCTACGTCAAGTACTAATTTTAAGCATTTTTTTTAATTCGATTTTTCTTTTTTTAGGGTTTTTTATATCGAATAAAAGTTCATTAATCGTTTATTTACGTTTTCAGGGTTTGAATAATATCCCGAAGAACACAATCATTAAATTTTAATCGGATGCTCAGAGGATCCGGAGAAATATTTGCCAAAAAAATGAAATTTAGGTAGTTCGAGAATAGCCTCTTAATCTCTGTTCAGGTTGGATACTGATAGCTTTAGACGTTTTATGAAGGCAAAAATACTTTTATTAAATTGAAAATGTTTCTTCATTCATAATTACAAGTCTAATGTTGGTATAAAAATCTAAAAATACTTATTTTTAAAATAACTTCGTAATTACCAGCAAAATTGTGCCTAATTACTTAACAACAAACTTTCAAGAAGTTCACAGAAGAATCTCCAAGTTATTATGATTTACTAGACCTACATAATTTTGTTTCTCTCATCTTGGGTGAAATATAAAAGCGGTTCATTATACGTTTTCTTTATTCGTTAATAATGTATATCTTATTTGTATCGAGAAGTGTAAGCAACATCTTACGTAATCGAGGCCCAGGCGACCGACAAAATAACGTAATAGTTTATATTTAATGATCATGTTTTAGTTTAGGGTAAGTTAATAAAAATTTAAATGGATTTCATTGAACAAAATATAAAATATGCAATGCTATGAATATTCTTTAATAAACTAGCCAAGAGTAGTAAATTACGAAAAAGATACTAAAAGCTGTGGTTTAAAACAGACTATTAAAGAACAATTTTGTTGTGTTTAATTTAAGTGTTTACTTTGAAGTAGAAGCAAAGACAGACGCACAAAATATAATTTACTTTGACAACAGATGTTACTAATCTTCATTTACCAGACATAGTTAAGACACAGCTGTTCTATAATCAAGAATATAATTTCATTAAGTAATTCAATTTTTCTTACATCTTACGTTAGTACTATTACTTATTTTGTAATTTTACGACGGTCAAACGGGTATTGAGAAAGCTTTTTTTTCAATACAGCAAAATTGGGCCCTTGCGACTATTTTCTGTTCCCAAATTTAAAGAAATGGCTTGGTGAAAAAATATTTAAACAATTGAAAGTTTGCTGACATCTCATTATATAGAAGGGGTCAAAAACTACAGAAACGATGGATGTGTATTGAGCTAGAGAGGCTATGTATGGGGAAAAATGAATAATAACTTTTACAAATTTTTAATTCTATGTTTATTTTAACCAGATATCTCAGAGAATTACTTTGCCCTCGTATATCTGGCCAAACCTTTCCGGTGTTAATGTTCTCGTGAGATAAATGCCATCTAAAATATCGTCCATATGGCGTCTTTTTAAAAGAAATTATGTTAAGTTCTAAATAAAAACAGTTCAGTGAAAGAACCGCTTTTATATTTCATCCAAGATGAGAGAAACAAAATTATGTAGGTCTAATAAATCATAATAACTTGGAGATTCTTCTGTGAACTTCTTGAAAGTTTGTTGTTAAGTAATTAGGCACAATTTTGCTGGTAATTACGAAGTTATTTTAAAAATAAGTATTTTTAGATTTTTATACCAACATTAGACTTATAATTATGAATGAAGAAACATTTTCAATTTAATAAAAGTATTTTTGCCTTCATAAAACGTCTAAAGCTGTCAGTATCCAACCTGAACAGAGATTAAGAGGCTATTCTCGAACTACCTAAATTTCATTTTTTTGGCAAATATTTCTCCGGATCCTCTGAGCATCCGATTAAAATTTAATGATTGTGTTCTTCGGGATATTATTCAAACCCTGAAAACGTAAAAACACGATTAATGAACTTTTATTCGATATAAAAAACCCTAAAAAAAGAAAAATCGAATTTAAAAAAATGCTTAAAATTAGTACTTGACGTAGATCTCGATATTTGTTCAGGTAACTCAATTATTATTAAAATTCTTGAGATGCTTAACTATTCGCAGCAAACAGTAAACGTTTTTTATATTCTCCATTCGGTTCCCATACTTTAGTGTGTTTGATGACATATAGTTTTATATGAACTCTAAATTTACTAAATACCATAGATATATAGAAATGGATAGCGCATTTTCTGGCCAGATATCTTATTTCTATGGATTTCAAACGAGAATTGTTACCAATCTTTTTACGGGATCGAGCCGCTGGTCGTGTCGGTCGTTTACAGACTGACCTCCAACCAAATGCTGTCTCGACCGCCACTACTCGCGTCTCCTTCAATATTTCGCCATAAAAAAATACCACCTCAAAAGTATGAAAGAGACGAAGCGAAACTGTGGTGTCTAGTGTAAGAGAAAAAAAAACGCAGATTAACTTTGTCTCTTTCTAAAGTGTGGCTTTTTTTGAAAGCTATTGTGCAGTCCATAGAACAGATTACAGAACTCGAAGTCTATGCTGAAAACCTATTCAGAAAAAAGCTTTCAGCAATTTCTAATCTCTTGCAGCATTGAAGTACTTACAATTAGTCGACATCAGTGAGCAACGAAGCATGAGGAGCCATGGAAGTGTAATGTATGCGCCCCTCAAACTCAAGCGGGAGTTCCCTCTCGCTTGAGTTTTTCAAAGGTGCCTCATGCCTCTTTATATACCTGAGCATGTGTTAACAAAGTAAAAAGTCTTAACACAATTGCTGAGCAGGGGAGCATTATAACTTACAAACTGGAAGAAAATATACAATCTGCTTTGCTTTTATTGTTAGGTGACGCCAAGAAAACATGCTTCAAAATTTTCAAAGAAATGTCAAAAGCCAGACCCTCATTATAACTCTGCCTAGACTTTCTTATTTCTGACATTGTGACATTGTGAACAACTTTTTCTAGAAAATTATAAATCATTGTTAGAAAACTCATGGAAACTGAAACATACTTAGAATACATAAGGAGAAAGGAAAAAAAACGTATGGGTACAAAAATAACCTTAAACATATAAAAATATGCATAACGGTTAATAGACATAAAATGAAATAAACCATAGTTACTGGCAAAAAAAAATCTGCAGTCATACAAACACACAAACAACCAGCAACATTCATTTTAAAATAATTTTAAGGCTGTGCAAGCAGATTACACAAGTAAAAAAAAGGAACATTCGAAAACGAGAGTGACAAAGGAATCTATAGAAGTGCAAGGAATTTAAAGTTATAAGATCAATTAAATTTTTCAAGGGTTATAAACTCCGCTTTTTACCATTGGGAATAAGAAAATAACTAACCTTATTTGGCACGTTCCGTTAGTTGAATAAGTAGGTAGTTATTTAAATATAAACGCAATATGTTTTGGTTTCACTAAGCAATGTTACGATACTAGCATGTACCTAATCTCATAAAACAATGATAAAAATATTAAAATTATAATTCCAATTAAAAATTCCCACATACTTAGGTACTCTGTGTTGAGTAATAAATAATCGATCAGTATAGTTGACTTTCCAGCTAACGTTCTCGTGGCGCTTTGAAATGGCTTAAGGTGATTTTAATTTTCTGCCTAATTGATTTTGGAATACAATTCAGTCATAATTTTCTGGTGATTCTATTTAAATATTATTTGAACCCTTGTGTAAAAAGAGGTGTTTTCTTTTTTACACGATAACCGGTGAAAATAATGTAGGTACTTTTCACTTTTCCAGCACTAAAATGGCAGTTTTTAATTTCTTCTCTCATCTAACGAAGTTATTTCTGTAACATCTAAAGGGTAAAGTCAACAAGTTTCTAATGCTTAACTTAGCTTTTTACCGGAGATGTCGGTTGAAAAGTATCTTCGAGATACGAACGAAATTTTTAATTTTCAAAAAACTAGGCATATTATTTGTTTTATACAATATTTATTATTTGTAAATTAGAATAAACCTATTGTTTAATATAGCTTTGTTTTTACTGTGTTTCTTACCAGCAACCTAATTTTTCTCGCTGGTAGAGGTAAAAAGTTGTATGTTTCACACAAGAGCAAATTTTTACAGTACATTTAAATCCTTCATTGTGATATCTATATTAGAATCACGAGCGTAGCGAGTTTTAGACTGTTTCGCTGGCTCGGGATTTAAAGTTGACACTTACATCAAAAGACAACTTTGCTCACTTGTTGTTTTCGATTGTCAGTAGTAAAAAAATGTTTTAAAACTGTGAGCTGTGATTTAGTGATTTGATTACTCTATATTAGAATCACGAGCGTAGCAAGTTCCAGACTGCTTCGCTGTCTCGGGATTTTAAGTTGACACATCAAAAGACAACTTTGCTCACTTGGTGTTGTTTTCGATTGGCAGTGGTAATAAAATGTAATAAAACTGTGAGCTGTGATTTAGTGATTTGATTATTCTATATAAGAATCACGAGACAAAGACAACTTTGCTCACTTGTTGTTGTTTTCGATTTTCAGTGGTAAAAAAATGTTATAAAACTGTGAGCTGTGATTTAGTGATTTGATTACTCTATATAAGAATCACGAGCGTAGAATTTTCTAGACTGCTTCGCTGGCTCGGGATTTAAAGTTGACACTTACATCAAAAGACAACTTTGCTCACTTGTTGTTATAAAACTGTGAGCTGTAATTTAGTGGTTTGATTACTCTATATTAGAATCACGAGCGTAGCAAGTTCCAGACTGCTTCGCTGGCTCGGAATTTAGACACTTACATCAAAAGACAACTTTGCTCAATTGTTGTTGTTTTCGATTGGCAGTGGTAAGAAAATGTTATAAAAGTGTGAGCTGTGATTTAGTGATTTAATTTAAGCGCGTTAATTGAAATTAAACAGCACTAGAAGTGAAAAATGTAAGCTTTCAGGGGAATTAAATAGGAAAGCACTTTAGTTTTACGAAAAAGTTGGAAATATGATCATATTTAAGTCATGTAAATATAAACTTATTTCTAAATAGATAAATTTTATGAAACGCATTTCATAACAAACATTATTTGACTAAGTTCTACGGAATTCGAAATTTTGCCTTGTTCTCATTTCTATTTTCAACCTACCTTGCCTTGTTCTCATTCCTATTTTCAATACTTTAAATTCTCTGTCCAGAGGCAATGTACGTAGAGCGTGGCGCGGTGCCAGAGATTTCGTTTATTTTTATTTATAGAAAAGAAGCATTTTAGGACTTGTGAAATAGCAAACTTCTTTACTATCAAGGAGCTTCCGTTGGAATTCCATGCCGATAACCGTATTCGGCGCGGGCGGAGCCGCTCGCAAAAAATAGTAATTTATTATTTATTTTTACAATTCTCATAGTTTCCCAGACAATCAGATAATTCAATCTAGCGGCTACCGAAGTTTGCTAGGTATTATTTTAGCAACAGAAATGCCAATTAACGTGGCAGACTGCTGTTTCTACTGCCACGAGGAATTGAGGTCAGTATTTGACTAGACATTATAAATGTTGAGTTTTAATAAGTACCTCTATGATTTGAACCTGTAAAAGTGAACAATGTGTTAAGGGAAACAGTGAAGTATTATCAAATCCATATTTTTCGAGGAGACACTGGTGATTTAGAAACGTTTATTTTGAATTGATTGAACATGAGCAGTGTTCTTTATTGCATGTTATTTAAAAGCCTTAAATGCAATGAAACGCGTAATTGCAACACCACTAAGCTAGCAAACAAGCTCTTAGGTCTGCCTGAATTTAAACAATCACCGCAGCCTATGGACGCTTGCAGCACCAGGGGTAATACTCGCGCGTTGCCGAACCGTTAAAATATAATATATTCTTTCTTGAGAACCCCATACCGTAGTCTGTTGAAGAAACCTTGGCAGTAGAGCTCATTCCACAACATACCCATGCGTTCGTGAGATAAAGTTCTGCCAAAGTTTAGCAGTGCGATAGTAGAAAGTTTCCGTGGACATCATTTCGACTAATTCTTTGGAATACAACCCATTATAGCACGCAGTAGAAAACACACAAGGATGCAAATTCTCTCCTCAGAGATAAGGGATCAATCCGGATAGAAAGATTGGGATCGTCGACAATTCTCTCAGCTCGTAGCTGACCCGAGGTAAAAGGGCCAAGCTGGTATCAGAGTGCTCCTGCCTAGAAATTGCATATTCCACATGGGCCAGGGCTTGTAAAGCTACAGCTTTTGCCGGGAGGTACTAAAGTACTGCTTCGCTGTGTTGAGTGCTCCAAGTTTTTTGGACGCCAGCTTCGCCTTGTCCTCCATATAGTCTTTGAACTGTTCGTCGCTAGAGATGACAACACCAAGGATCCTAATGCTCTTGGATACGACAAGGGCGACTATATAAAGGTTTCTCAGCGATGAACGCGTAGAATTGTGTTTTCGTTAAGTTGAATTTGACCAAGTTTTCCCGAGATTTTTCAGAGACCTTGGACAGAGTGTTTTCGATTTTTGAGACAAGTTTTCCGTCAACGATTTAACGTATAACTTGTGCCCGAGTAATAAGCATCTCTAGTTCTGTTATCTGGATAGCGTAGCATAAAAACAGCGTAGGAGACAGCAAAGAGCCTTGCGGGACGCCATCATTATTGCATGCTATTAGAGCAACCACCGTTAACTACGGCTCATATGCATCTGCCGGACAGAAAGCTAGCAAAAGAAACAAACCCTCGGGCAGACTGCGAATTGGCAACATCAATAGAAAACCCCGGTGTCAGACCCGACCGAATGCCTTTATTATGTCTAAGCTACATGCCAACTCCACCTGATTCTCAATGGCTAGTGCCCATTGGTGAGTGAGATAAACTTGATCCCCCCCCCCGACCGACCTCGGTATGGTCGTAAAACTATAGTTATGCGGCCTCGACACGTACTAACGGCCCCAGATGACAATCTCGCTGTCCGGATAGCGAGATTAGTATCTACGACCTCCCCTAATAGCGCCTCCCCTCTAACACGACGCTGACGTCCCCGGGTTCGTCGACGCCCGCAAGGATACACGAGGTATCATAGAGTGCACCCGCGTAACGGGGAACTCCCCTCCCGGCGGTGACACACCTTCGGGTTCGAGGCTCACGCCGGTCGAAGGGACGCCCCCGAAAGCGACAACCCAAGCCGAGGCTCGCCCCGCGGGGATCCCTTGAGCGTTGGGCGTTATATGGGCTGAGGCTCCTTCAGAGTCTCGCCCCAAAAAGCCCTGTGAAGCAGTAATGGCTGCAACAGTCAACTGCATTGTCAGTTCAGAAAAAAAAATTAACCTGAAAGTCACAGTTAGAGCAACCATATTGATAGCTATATTGACGCTCGCTATGTTTTTCTAGCTATTTTAGAATCTGTGTGATGATCACAACCTCCATCACCTTGGAGAAGAAAGAGGTATTAGTGATTGGCTTGTAATTCGATGGATCTGATTTATCGCCCTTTTAAGGCACCTCGGCACCACATTTGCAGCCTTCCACGAAGAACAAAATTTCCAAGTGTGGTAAGAAGACGCGAAGAGGCGCGTAAGTACACATATACACCTTATACTGTTTAAACACCATTGGGGTATAGTTGGGCCCACTCGACTCGACACTACTAACGACGATTATTAGGAAAGCGTAGAAAAAGAAACCCCAGCCGGGGCTCATGCTATGTTATGGGGATTTGTAGCATGGTCTTACCGCATAACGGTATCGTATATAGGTGTAACAACGCCGTCGCCGTTTCAATTTGAGTTTGTGCCAAAGAGACTGCTCAATAAATCTTCTTAATATTTAGCACTTTGGGCCAAGTCACCATCGATCTTTCACAGTGGTGGTAACGGCGACGTGCAAAAGTTTCCTTAGGCAGCTTTAGCAAGCGATCATAAAGCACGAATCTCAGAGGGTAAACTCACAAGTCATCCACCTATTTTAAACTCTGTGTTAAAAATGTTGGTACATAAAAATATAAAATATATTTACATATATATATATTATTCAAAAACATCTAGTCTCTCTAACGAAAAGTTACGAATGTACCTTGTAAAATAGTAATTTTTAGCGCAAGGTTGATTAGTCTAAAAACGAAGATAGGAAGGCAACAGCCGAATTCCTTATATCACATTTAATAGGTCGATACAAAAGCACAACCAATACAGAGGGTATGTGTTGCTCGATTCTCGAGTAGTGACGAACTGTCGAGTTGGTCAAGTTTTGTAGCTATGCAAGCAACACAACCCCTTACCTCAGGTTTCCTCCGCTTGCACATGTCCAGCTATCGACATGCCTTGTGCGGGCAAAAAATACGATGCCTTATAACAACATGTGCGCTTACGCGCCAAGAGAAAGAAATCATTAACTATACTACATACATAGACAATAAACATACAAATAAGAAACTTAGGTACCTAAAATTAGCCTAGCAATATCGGTATTATAATAGGTAGGTCGGTCCGCACGAGATCTCTATTTAAACTGTACGACCAAATAATACCTAACTTTTACCTATTATTACACTTATAAAGTTACGCTAGCTTATACCTAAAGATCACTTCTTCCTCGGCTAGGAGAATCGTTAACATACCTATAAGATAAAAAATAAGCCATGCTACCAAATAAGAAATAGTGGCCATGCTGAGGCTAGCCTACGTGCATTCGTTACTTATCTGAGACTGATATTTTTACAAAATAAGAGAAATACATCTTATTTTTTTTATTTATTTAAACGCATAGACCATGAAAATGTGATGTCAATTTGGGTAAAAACAAACTCCAATGACGTACATTTAACTATTGATTAAGGTGATGGTATACTCAAACAATTTAAGTTTGCAAGAATTTGATTAATTAATTTTGTTACAGTCCTACCTGAGTACATTTTTTTAACGTGAAAAAAATATGTTTAAGTTCAAACCTTTATTAAGTGAATTTGCTAATATTATAATAATTTGTCTTTTTTTTTTTTAATACCACTAAGGTGGTACGGTTCGCCTGGTGGTAAGCGGTCACCGTAGCCTATGGACGCTTGCAACACCAGGGGTATCACTTGCGCGTTGCCGACCCTTCAGAAATCTAATAACTTCTTTCTTGAAGAACTCCATACTGTAGTCCTTGCAGAAAACTCTTGCAGGGAGCTCATTCAGCAACTTAAGCGTTCGCGGGAGGAAGATTCTCTGAAACCGCACTGTACGCGACCATTTAGGTTCTAAGGTATGAGAATGAACTCCCTGCCGATGGCGAGCGGTGCGATGGTAGAAAGTAGCCGTGAGCATCATTTCGAACAATTCTTTAGAACAGATTCCATTGTACAAGCGGTAGAACACACACAGGGAGGCAAAGTCTCTCCTCAGACTTAAGGGCTCGATACCGCAATTGAGTTTAGAATCGTCGACAATTCTCACAGCCCGTCGTTGAACCGAGTCAAAAGGGCCAAGCTGGTATCCGTGTGCACCCGCCCAAAGATGGCAGCAGTACTCGAAATGGGGCCGAACTTGCGACTTATCGTATTTGTGGGAGCATTGCTTACTGGTCCCCGCAATAATTGAGCTACGTTATAAGTTTTTCTAACCACCCCTTCGATAATAAGCGTCAAGATGGTACACTATAAAAATTTCAAATATCTTATTACCCATTTATTTTTTGTCGGTCTGTAACTAACAATATTTAATCCATTAGCAATGAGGATAACTTGTCATCTATTTTATTTTATTAATATTTTACTTATTTTATATATTTTATTAATAGTTTTTATTTATTATTATACTTTCAGATAACAATCTATATTTGCAGTGAAAACAGTTCAAACTTACAATTCATTTCTTGATTTCTCTTTACATTTCATTAACGCCTTTAGAATTTCGAGACGTTGTTGATGTTTCAATAAGAAATTAGTAACTTTATAACTTGCAATGTCGATACAAAGTCGACATTGTCTATTAGGATTTATATTCTTAGTTTACTATGGTACAGAAACTCTGTCTCTACCGACTTTTTGAGCATAGCTTGAATAGATTACAAGCTAAAAAACAATTATACGTTATGTGCACTATATAGACCTCCCGATACCAAACGACGCTTATTTGTTGGCGAACTTCAAACTTTACTTAGCAAATATAAGCAGCAAGAAAATTTTATTCTGATAGGCGACATAAATATCAATTTTAAATCTGTAAACTATACTACAAATATGTACAAAGATACTTTGAGCGAACATGGCTTTGTTTGCGGCATAACAGAATACACAAGAATTGAGATGAGACTGCAACAATTAGTAAAATCATGCATTGATCACATATTTGTGAGATCGCGCAAACAAGGTAATTACACGGCAACGCTTTGCACTACACTGGATGACCATCGGATGATTGTTCTGTTGTGTATCGAGCCTGCCCATATACAGCGTGTTCCAATAGTTAAAAAAATTATAAATTGGCAAAAATTACACAATGAACTAGAAAAGATAAATTGGACAGAAACAGATAAAATGACATGTCCGGGTATGATATATAACATATGTTAAAAATATATAGAGTGAGTGCTATAACAAAAAGAGTAACTGTTGGAAAATAAGCAGTACTTCTAAGCGTAGTAGAGAAAAATGGACTAACAATTATATAAATACCAAATGCAAAAAAAGAGATAAAATCTATATGAAATTAAAAAAAGATCCAACAAATAATAAAATTAGAATATAATAAAATGAGAAATAAAACAAACAGAGTTTTTCGTAATACAAGAAACAATTATTACTAAAATGAACTACACAAAAATAAAAAGAATACTTAGAAATTATGTGAAATAATTAATAACATATCCGGTAGGCTCACCAAAAACATTGACGAAATAGTACTAACCGCTTTTAAATCATGTAATAAATCAGAAAAAAATATTGCTAATTTATTTGCTAAAAGTTTTCAAGAAAATGTGAGGAAAATAAAACCCAATGTAATAAAAAATTATTGCAGGCCGAAACCTATAATCATTCTGCTTCAATATCTATGAAATATCGAAAAGCCACGGTGACTTCAATATCGAAAATTATTGCAAAAGCAAATCCTCACAAAGCTCCAGGCAACGATGCTATAAAAATGATTGATATAAAGTCTATTTGCGATAAAATTGTTTTAACAATAGTAAAACTAATAAACAGCAGTATAAATGCGGCTATCTATCCAAATGAGCTAAAAACTAGTATAGTACGACCAATTTATAAACAAGGGGAACAAAATAACTTTGATCACTATCGGCCAATATCTATCCTTCCATCTTTAGATAAAATAGCAGAAAAGCATGTCTGTGATCAGATACAATCATTTTATCGAAAAAACCACATATTGTCCTCAAACCAATTCGGGTTCCAACCAGGAAAATGTGCTACTAGATTATAACCAATATTTACGGATAAAATAAAGGCATACCTTAATGAAGTATGTAAGTAGCAATTAGAAAACAGTAGGCTACAACATAAAACTGATACACATTTACTAGACTTGCAAATAAAAGATTTACATACATCCTTGCAGATGATGACCTGCAAGTATGAAGAGTCTCTGAGAGAGTTGGAGGAGCACACACTGGCTATGAATGAGCTAGTTGAATTGAGTAAATATAATGCAGAGCGTTTTGAGTCATTACAACTCAATCACAGTATGTGTAATTGTAAACGCCTCAGCGATTCACAGCCAGATTGTGCATCCTTGTTACTACCTTTACCAACACCTCAGTCGTCAATGTGTGTCAGTTTGGAATCAGACCAACAATCATATGCTTACAACAGTTCTCACTCAACTAGTGTTTCACAAAAATGTAATGTTGATGACAATATAGTAATGTTTTGCGATGAAATGAGAAAAGGTTTTGGACACTTTCTCAGCTCAAGTATAGGACAACTGGTTTTAAATAATTGTATGCCAAATGCCAATTATGTTAAAATAATAAGAAGTTTAATAAAGTCCGACAAAATCACTCCATCCTCTACATTAGTAATATTTATCGGTAACAGGGGAAATGTAAATAAAAGTGACTTAAGACAATATTATAATAGTATAAGCGCACTTAAAGTAAAAAAAAATTGTAATGTTTACATTTCCCTATTGTAAGGGTTTGCCACAGGAGCAAAACAACCTTAGATGTGAGTTAAATTTAGCTTTGCATACTATGTCTAGCAATAACAATAACTTTCATGTGATAGATACTAACAGTATTTTTAGACATAATTATATAAGGACAAGACATAAATATTATCTCACACACCATTGTACCAGAGTGTTAGCCTTGTCGCTATCATTTTATATTAATACCACAGCCAATAATTTGGCTAAACAATCTGCTTTTATTGAGCAGTGTAATTATAGTAGTGTAATTGACATTTCAGCCAAGTATTTGGCTAAACAACCTGCTTCTATTGAGCAGTGCAATTATAATAGTGTAATTGACATTTCAGCTAATCATTTAGCTGAACAACCTGCTTCTATTGAGCAGTATAATAATTTGACATGTAATAATTTAAATTAAATTTTCAGACAACAAAGGACCACGTTGGCATATTATATAATTCCAACATTAATAATGATTATATTAAATAATCTATGTCTACTCAAGTTTTATTCAAACAGAAACAAAAAAATAAACTTTGTCATATTAAAAATAATATTCTATTGAACCTGGTGCATCAAAATATACAAGGAATGTCTCAGAAAGAACTAGAAATTGAATTGTTCATAAACTCCAAAAGATTGACATTTTATGTATCACTGAACACTGGCTACGCCATCAGCTTATGTTCAATTTCACTAATCACCTGGTGGGAAGTTCGTTCAGCCGAGTAAATGCTATCCATGGTGGCTCTTTAATTTTAGTTAATAAACAGCTAAAGTTTAAGGAACGTAAAGACATTGTGAGCCTCTCAGTTGAGCGAACTGCCGAGCTGTCCTGTATAGAAGTTGAGCATCTCATTGTTGTGAGCAATTAGTTATGGAAGAAGTGCTGAATAAAATCAGCAATTCCAATAAACAAATCATTGTTTGTGGAGACTTCAATATAAACATTTTGGAAAATAGCTCATTAAGCACCAGATTCCTTGCCTTATTTCAGTCTTTTAGTTTTGTTAACCAACTAGAATCGCTGTATCCAGTGCCACTTGCATCGACAATATATTTACTGACATAAAACCAATTCAAAAATCAATTATAAGCAATCTAGAGTCAGATCATTGTGGACAGTTAGTGGTTTTAGAAAGAAAGAATAGTATTACTAAAAAGGAAATTAAATTTATACCAATAACAACTAAACGGGTTGAATCATTTAAATCTAACTTAATGCATAAACTTCCAGATTTGCTTAATAATGGCGACCCAAATGATATGTACAATACTGTTTTTGACACTATTACTACAGAGTATAATAAAATATTTACTGCAAAAAAGAACTTATTTTCAGTCGCTTTACTTTTAGTGAATGGGCTACCCCAGGTATTCATAAAAGAAGGCGTAAACTGTATGAATTAAATAAAGAAAAAACATATAATAATAGCCAAATATTTAGGGAATATTTAAAAAAATACTCAAAAAACTTTAAAAAGGTCTGTCTTGTTGCAAAAGCAATTCACCTCAGACATAAAGTAAAAAATTCAACAAATAAAATAAAAACTACATGGAACATAATAAATAATGAAACTGGAACTGGAATTCTTATCAGGACTTTGAGTTGATTGTAGATGACGCTAGTTTTAAAACAAATTCTGAGGTAGCAGTTGCCTTTGAACAGTTTTTTAGGAATATTCCATTCAAAACAACTGAACATCTAAACTCAAGTCCAATCTTAGCAGAAAAATTATTAAAAACTAGTGTTCCTGAATGTAACGTTCCCTTTGTATTTAAAAAAATTAGTCCTACGGATATCATTAATACATTTAAAACATTAGAAATTAAAAACACCACAGACCTTTGGGGACTTTCTGTAAAAACTATAAATTCAATTATTCATGTTATAGCACAACCCTTAGCCATTATTTTTAATAGTTGTGTTGATAGTGGTGTGTTTCCTGATGAGATGAAACTTAGCAAAGTTATACCTCTTTTTAAATCAGGTAGTTCAACAGATCCTAATAATTTTCGGCCTATTTCAATACTACCTATACTCAGTAAAGTTATGGAAAAAATCATACTGTGTCAAATGTTAAGCCATTTCTGTATTAATGAGCTACTTAGTAGTAAACAGTTTGGCTTTATGAAAGGCCGTTCCACAACCGATGCAAGAGTGGCACTATTAAAAAATATATATAACGCCTGGGAGGATTCGCATGACGCCCTTGGAGTGTTTTGTGATTTATCTAAAGCATTTGACTGTGTTCAACATGAAAATCTCATCAGGAAGCTACATCACTATGGTATTAGAGGCAAAACTCTCGACCTTTTGACATCCTTTATTAGTAGAAGAGTACAGAAAATAGATGTCAATGTATACGGATAGGTAAGTCATCCATTACAGACTAACTTGTGTAACATGTATACCTTACTACACCTATCTTAGAACACGTTAACAGACTGTGTCAGCGGACGAAATGCTCGCACACTAACAAAGATATATTGTATTGCCGCACGCTCACCCATACCAGAACTAAGATACGGGTCGTGGGTCGTGGCAACATCTAGCTATTTATATGTAAGCTTGTTAATAGTATTAACACAAATTAAATATAGATAGTTAAAAGTTATAGTAAGTAGTAAATAAGTAGCAGTATTAGCACAAATTAAATATAGTTAGTTAGTTGGCTAAAAAGTATTGTATATCTACATTAAGAAATAGTTATCTTGTTACACTTTTATTTATATTAGATATCTATGGGTACCAAATAGTATGTAGTATTATATATAAGAATAGATAACACTATTATTACCTATACATCTGATAGATGAATGTGCAGTGCCCACACAAACTCAATTGAGTTTAAGGGTGCAAAGAAAATTATATGTAAATCTGTATTTTATATGAATAAATAAATAAAAAATTACACAATATTAAAATAATTACACCTACGACTAGCATTTTTTAATTATATACTCATAAGTTCATAAAGTGCTAAAACGAAATTAAAAGGGTGAATCCAAGAATATATAAAGTCACTCCCAGCTTGTAAATGATCCTGAAACACAATATTGTTTAGTCTCTAATGGAATAAAATTAGCCTAGTTAAACAATGTATAATGGACGACTTGATAAAATCAAATACCTATCAAAGAAAAGGTTGTTTGATGTGATTCTATGTGATCTATACATTTTTAATAAATTATTAATTAATTTTGTACTCATTACATAGTTTTTTTTTTAAATACAGCTTTTAAATTATATTAGTACAGAAAACGGATTGAGGATACAAAGTTAAGTTTGTTAACGAAGCTAGTTAAAACTTATATGGAATCGAAAACTATACATCCTGGCATGAAATATTTGTAACAAATAAACCTTGAAAGACCAATCAATATTATGGCGTATGGTGTATGACCTGTCAGTACCATAAACTCTTCAATTGGACAAGACCTGATGATCTGCACACCTTTGTATTTGACCTCTGAAGACTACATTGTATAGAATGGATATTACCTTAAATAATCACTATTCTGAGAATTCGGATTATCATTAGGCGGACCGTTATTTTGTTTGTAACCTT
Source organism: Apoda limacodes (assembly GCA_946406115.1). Lineage (NCBI taxonomy): Eukaryota > Metazoa > Arthropoda > Insecta > Lepidoptera > Limacodidae > Apoda > Apoda limacodes. The sequence goes on along the minus strand of OX291542.1, from coordinate 26,652,029 downwards.
AGTGGTTTAAAAAAATATTAAACTTTTGCTGGCACAAAAATGTGGCAGCCTTGTTCGAACATGAGTATCTACAAGCATATTTTACTACAACAACACCTTAATTTTTTTTAAAAATTGAAGTTACGGTTGGCAAAAAGCTATATATGAACTTATTAAAAAGATGACGTTGAACAAGTTTTACTTTGACACCGAACCGAAGCTGTTTTTTATGTGGTACTAAGATTTATGTGGTTTTCTCTACAATACCTACTTATTATATCACTAAAGCTTGGTAAAATATGTAATTATATTGAAATAAATATTTTTTACTTAGTCAGCTCAAATCATTGTTTTTCGCCAACCAAGAGTTTTAATTTTTAGGACAATGTATGGAAAACAAGATTTTGAATTTAAAGAGAAAAACTGAAGTAAAAAAATTTGGTATCATACGGAAAAATGCCGGAAATTCCAGACACTGTTGACACAATTTTCATTTCGGGGTCCAAAATTACTGATCATCTATATAGCTAAGATAAAACCGTTTGAATGGGATCATGGGGCTGCTTCTTAGGGGTTCCGCCGCTTTTTTTTTGCTGTCAGTTGTAATCAAACTTATCGGGCACATTTAATGTACGGTTTATTTTACAACTAAGCAGATGACACAAATATTAGTTTATTGTTTTAAAAACTGAATAAATTTCAAGTATTTTTGAGACTCTGTCATTCCAACAAAACGTAAAGGAACATAAAAGTCTTTCTATTCTTCAAAATAAAACATCTTTCAAACTTTGTATAGGGGATAGCAATTTCTTGTCGACTTTTGACAGCAAGTGTTTTGACAAAGTTCACGTATTATTTGGTAACGTGTACTTTTATTTCGTAGAGTAAAATCTGAGTTGGGACAATACTGACCGGTGTGAAGTTAGCGGCCTAAGTTAGCGGCCTTTTATAATCCGACCAAATTAAAAAGTAAAGGATTTTAATGAAATAATTTATAGAATAACAATAAATAGACCAAAAAAATGAGTAACCGGTCAAAAATCAAACAAATATATATATAATTTAATTAATAAAAAAATTAAAGTAAAAGAAAATTTCACAATGTGATATTTATCGGCCTAAAAAGTCATCATGAAAATGCGGTAACACTTAGTGACGCATATCAAATTGAGCCTCTTTAAACCAGAAAGCATATAAAGTTTTCAAATAACATCTATCTCGGGGTTAAGTGTGAGAAAAGGTTAGCGGCCTAAAAATTATTTTCTTTCAAAATTTTAAACACACCGTAAATCTGTTAGTTGAGGAAAAAGTTACAATCAAATGCTGTTGAAACAAGCATTTTGTATTGTTCTTATTAATAAATATTGCTACATTTGTAATACCTCTCCTATTTAAATAATAAAAAAATAAAAGTTGAAGAAAATTTCACAATGTGATACTTATTGGCATAAAAAGTCATCATGAAAATGCGGTAACACTTAGTGACGCATATCAAATTAAGCCTCTTTAAACCAGAAAGCATATAAAGTTTTCAAATCTCACCTATCTCGGGGTTAAATGTGAGAAAAATGGTTAGCGGCCTAAAAATTATTTTCTTTCAAAATTTCAAACACACCATAAATCTGTTGGTTAAGGAAAAAGTTACAATCAAATGCTGTTGAAACAAGCATTTCTTCTCTCCTATTTAAATAATAAAAAAATAAAAGTTTAAGGAAATTTCAAAATGTGATACTTATCGGCCTAAAGGGTTATCATAAAAATGCGGTAACACTTAGTGACGCATATCAAATTGAGCCTCTTTAAACCAGAAACCATATCAAGTTTTCAAATCACACCTATCTCGGGGTTAACTGTGAGAAAAATGGTTAGCGGCCTAAAAAATATTTTCCTTTAAAATTTCAAACACACCGTAAATCTGTTGGTTAAGGAAAAAGTTACAATCAAATGCTGTTGAAACAAGCATTTCTTCTCTCCTATTTAAATAATAAAAAAATAAAAGTTTAAGGAAATTTCAAAATGTGATACTTATCGGCCTAAAGGGTTATCATAAAAATGCGGTAACACTTAGTGACGCATATCAAATTGAGCCTCTTTAAACCAGAAACCATATCAAGTTTTCAAATCACACCTATCTCGGGGTTAACTGTGAGAAAAATGGTTAGCGGCCTAAAAATTATTTTCTTTCAAAATTTCAAACACACCATAAATCTGTTGGTTAAGGAAAAAGTTACAATCAAATGCTGTTGAAACAAGCATTTCTTCTCTCCTATTTAAATAATAAAAAAATAAAAGTTTAAGGAAATTTCAAAATGTGATACTTATCGGCCTAAAGGGTTATCATAAAAATGCGGTAACACTTAGTGACGCATATCAAATTGAGCCTCTTTAAACCAGAAACCATATCAAGTTTTCAAATCACACCTATCTCGGGGTTAACTGTGAGAAAAATGGTTAGCGGCCTAAAAAATATTTTCCTTTAAAATTTCAAACACACCGTAAATCTGTTGGTTAAGGAAAAAGTAACAATCAAAGGCTGTTAAAACAAGCCTTTTTTATTGTTCTTATTAATAAATATTAATATATTTTTATTTGTATATATTTTATATACTAAAATGTAATAGGTCTGGTCATCAATGCCAGCGAAGCGATGAAATGGCTGGTCCATTGTCTACTATTAGGTTAATCAAATAGTACGGATTAACACCATAATAATTGATCTGGCACCTTCAGACACTACGAATGGTGCGTGCGCACGTCACGTCACGCCACGCATCTGATCTGCACCGGCCTTTATTTCAAAGAAAATCTTCGCTCGCATTGATGACCAGACCTATTACATTTTAATATATAAAATATATATATAAATAAAAATTAAGCTATATTTTGTGTACAGGTAACAGGTGCGTTTGAGTATATAATTGTTTTGTTAGTTTCGTGTATTTCGTTATTGTAATTACATTAGTCTTAATAGGTTTATGTCACAACTGAATTTGTAGGTAATAAAAAATTGTTTTTAATTATTTTTTGATGTTAGTGAAATTCTTCTTTCATACAAAAAATACGGCTGTGATTTAATTTTCTTTTTCTATTTTAAATTAGTATTATTGTTAATTATAATTAAAACACCTAAATATTATAACACATTCTTGGTTTTAAGCGATTTATGCTTTTTTTGTTATAAAATTTAATGACGTCTTTATTCTAGTAAATACATCTTTTTGATTAGCAAGTGTTAAAGTGATTAAGTTAGAGTAGGGTAATGTTGTGAAATCATAACAAATTATTTTCTTGTTTTAGTGTTTTTTACAACAAATTAATAAAAATACGGCTTTCAAGTGATCGATTTAAAAATTAATATTGATTTTCTATTGTTAATTTGTATTTTTGTTAAATATAAACAAGTATTTTACATTAGTGTTAAATATCGAAACTTATCCTTATATTTACTTCCTTATATAACTTTTAATTTTTTATTATTTAAATTGAAGAGGTGTTACACATGTAGTAATATTTATTAATAAGAACAATACAAAATGCTTGTTTCAACAGCCTTTGATTATTACTTTTTCCTTAACCAACAGATTTACGGTGTGTTTGAAATTTAGGAAGAAAATAATTTTTAGGCCGCTAACCATTTTTCTCACAGTTAACCCCGAGATAGGTGTGATTTAAAAACTTGATATGGTTTCTGGTTTAAATAGGCTCAATTTGATATGCGTCACTAAGTGTAACCGCATTTTCATGATGTCTTTTTATGCCAATAATTGTGAAATTTTCTTCAACTTTTAATTTTTTATTATTTAAATTGAAGATGTGTTACACATGTAGCAATATTTATTAATAAAAACAATACAAAATGCTTGTTTCAACAGCCTTTGATTGTAACTTTTTCCTCAACTAATAGATTTACGGTGTGTTTGAAATTTTGAAAGAAAATAATTTTTAGGCCGCTAACCATTTTTCTCACAGTTAACCCCGAGATAGGTGTGATTTGAAAACTTTATATGGTTTCTGGTTTAAAGAGGCTCAATTTGATATGCGTCACCAAGTGTTACCGCATTTTTATGATAACCCTTTAGGCCGATAAGTATCGCATTTTGAAATTTCCTTAAACTTTAATTTTTTTATTATTTAAATAGGAGAGGTATTACACATGTAGCAATATTTATTAATAAGAACAATACAAAATGCTTGTTTCAACAGCATTTGATTGTAACTTTTTCCTCAACTAACAGATTTATGGTGTGTTTGAAATTTTGAAAGAAAATAATTTTTAGGCCGCTAACCATTTTTCCCACAGTTAACCCCGAGATAGGTGTGATTTGAAAACTTGATATGGTTTCTGGTTTAAAGCGGCTCAATTTGATATGCGTCACTAAGTGTTACCGCATTTTCATGATGACTTTTTATGCAAATAAGTATCACATTTTGAAATTTCCTTAAACTTTTATTTTTTTATTATTTAAATAGGAGAGGTATTACAAATGTAGCAATATTTATTAATAAGAACAATACAAAATGCTTGTTCCAACAGCATTTGATTGTAACTTTTTCCTCAACTAACAGATTTACGGTGTGTTTGAAATTTTGAAAGAAAATATTTTTTACGCCGCTAACCATTTTTCTCACAGTTAACCCCAAGATAGGTGTGATTTGAAAACTTGATATGGTTTCTGGTTTAAAGAGGCTCAATTTGATTTGCGTCACTAAGTGTTACCGCATTTTCATGATGACTATTTATGCAAATAAGTATCCCATTGTGAAATTTTCTTCAACTTTTAATTTTTTATTATTTAAATTGAAGAGGTGTTACACATGTAGTAATATTTATTAATAAGAACAATACAAAATGCTTGTTTCAACAGCCTTTGATTGTAACTATTTCCTTAATCAACAGATTTACGGTGTGTTTGAAATTTTTAAAGAAAATAATTTTTAGGCCGCTAACCATTTTTCTCACAGTTAACCCCGAGATAGGTGTGATTTGAAAACTTGATATGGTTTCTGGTTTAAAGCGGCTCAATTTGATATGCGTCACTAAGTGTTACCGCATTTTCATGATGACTTTTTATGCAAATAAGTATCCCATTGTGAAATTTTCTTCAACTTTTAATTTTTTATTATTTAAATTGAAGAGGTGTTACACATGTAGTAATATTTATTAATAAGAACAATACAAAATGCTTGTTTCAACAGCCTTTGATTGTAACTATTTCCTTAATCAACAGATTTACGGTGTGTTTTAAATTTTTAAAGAAAATAATTTTTAGGCCGCTAACCATTTTTCTCACAGTTAACCCCGAGATAGGTGTGATTTGAAAACTTGATATGGTTTCTGGTTTAAAGAGGCTCAATTTGATATGCGTAACTAAGTGTTACCGCATTTTCATCATGACTTTTTATGCAAATAAGTATCACATTTTGAAATTTCCTTAAACTTTTATTTTTTTATTATTTAAATAGGAGAGGTATTACAAATGTAGCAATATTTATTAATAAGAACAATACAAAATGCTTGTTTCAACAGCATTTGATTGTAACTTTTTCCTCAACTAACAGATTTACGGTGTGTTTGAAATTTTGAAAGAAAATATTTTTTACGCCGCTAACCATTTTTCTAGCAGTTAACCCTGAGACAGGTGTGATTTGAAAACTTGATATGCTTTCTGGTTTAAAGAGGCTCAATTTGATATGCGTCACTAAGTGTTACCGCATTTTTATAATGACCTTTTAGGCCGATAAGTATCACATTGTGAAATTTTCTTTTACTTTAATTTTTTATTATTTAAATTATATATATATTTCTTTAATTTTTGACCGGTTTCTCATTATTTTGGTCTATTTATTGTTATATCCGTTTAATTTAGTAAATTATTTCATTAAAATCCTTTACTTTTTAATTTGGTCGGATTATAAAAGGCCGCTAACTTAGGCCGCTAACTTCACACCGGTACAATACTGTAAGTAAATTCTCGTATTTATAAGGTCACATTGGTATCAAAATCTTTATTCTACACGTATATATCATGCTTACCTTCATTGTTTTTTTTTTTATAATGAGGCCGGTTTTTATTATTTGTTGTTCTACTTTAGAGTTCACACTATTTTTCACTGCAGGTTTTGAAGTTTGTATTTCTTTCTGCTGTAACGATAGAGCAAAAAAAACGAAAATGTGTTTCTTGTATGGGGGTAAATAAATTAATAAAATAATATTTTATTATTAAGTAATAATATTTTATCACAATAATGAATTTCCGCAAAGTAACGCCTGATTCTATCAATAATTTAGTTAAAATAAATAATAAATTTTTACTTTTTATTATTGTTTTAGATAAGCCCCCATTTTATAACGGGGACACATAATTTGTGAAAAATTCAGGCTTCTACCTATTTCGATCTAAAAGATAGAGCCTTTTAATGGACGAACAGATAGACAGACGGACAGCGTAGTCTTAGTAATAGGGCTCCGTCGGCACACTCTGGGTACGGAGCCCTTATAAAAATAAACTCTAAGTATAAAAGTTCGTTCAAACTTAATTATATCGTATAAGAATTAACTGTGGCGGTACATATGAAAATCATGTTTTAAAAGGTTATTAACGTATTAAGATTTAAAAAAATATATGTGTTTAGTTTTTTGCAAATAGCTTAAAAACCTGTTAAACTTAAGAAACAAAGGAAACACACTCTTACAGAAAAAGCAATTCCCAATAAAAAAAATCCTAACTCGTGGTTAACCTCTCTCTATTATTAATGACAAGCTTTGCCCTTGGCTTGGTCCGCGTGAATTTTTGTGAATTAAAGAACGATTTTTCCAATCAAATTAATTTACAGACCAAATATAAATTATTATGCAAGATTAAAAAATTACGGACTCCCATACAAACTTCCGACCACAATTAACCCCCTCAGGGGATGAATTTCGTAGAATCCTTTTATTGCTCTCTAAAATTTCAAGTGTCTAGACACAAAAGTATGAAAATTCCTTTTTTCAAAACAAATTTCCTTTTCCTATTATGTCCTCTAGGGAATAGTTTTCCAAAAACCCGAAAACTTTACGTGGGTAGACTTTTCAAAAAGGAAAGCTTTTAATTGCGTAGGGCTTTACCTAAAAAATATCGGAACTGTATTACAAATTTCGTTTCCTATTTTGCCCTCTAGAAAATATTTTTTCCAAAAATGGTGAAACACGTAAATATTCATAATTAATTTTTTTTTTTTTAATAAAACTTAAAGGCCAAAAACAAATAATGCGTTATTTTTTTATTAACGTCAAAACTGACGAATTCCCATACAAACTTCCAACCCCTATTTTACCCTTTTTTAAGGGATGAATTTTGCAAAATCGTGTTATTCCTCATCTACGTAATAGCTGAAACCTTTGTGCAAACCTTTATTAAGGTAATGTTCGTCGGAGACTTTTTTTTAATGTATGTTACCCGATTTCTCAAAGCCGCCTGGACTAATTTTAGAAATTCTTTTTATATTTAAAAGTTTATACTTTCCAGGTGGTCCCATATTGTTATAGTGAATTTAAAACTAAAACTTTTGGAGAAAAAAAATATATTAATATTAATTTGGAACTGGTGAAACGCCTTTTATGTAGATGATTGTATATAACTTTGTTACGAGTATGGATGTTTTTAGTGTACAAGAAAAAAAAAGCAATTCGTCACTGAAAAGAAAAAAAAATAAAAACTTGTCTATGTACCTATGTAACAGTTTATAACACACTTTGCTTGCATGACACCAATTTCAAACTGTAATTCAGATCGGATTTTTGGAAATTGGTAATAATTTTTACCCTTTTAGTGCATCTTTTTGAAGCCGGTTGTTTTTTTTTTGTTAAAAAGTTTTTATATATCTATAGATTTCAATTTTATGTTGAAAATAGAGAGAGTCTTCGATCTTGCGGGGAGCTCTATTTTTTTCCAAAAACTACAGTCAAAATTTTATGTTTCTAACTACCTTGGTTAGTTTAGGTGTGACACAACGTAGATAGATAGATTTACATTATTTCAGTTGCAATTATTTTGAGTAATTTAACTATTAAGCATTTTCAATACTTTTTGTGAAAATAAGTTATCACGAAGATACAAGTTAGTTAGGTCAAGGAATATGGGTGAGGTGCAGGTCTTTTTTGATGTGGTGGTGTTAAAAGTCACACCACCAACGTGATTTCATTCAATTATTCAGTTTTGAGCAGATAATAATTATAATAATATATTTCTTATTGCACAGTAATTAAGGCATATACGGTTTGAAATATAAATTAGTGAGAACAATAAGGCTAATCAAGTGTTTTTTTTTATTTAAACTAATTTGAGAAGAGAAAAAAGTCGTATAAATGGTTTTTTTTTTTTAAATTGGTGTAAAAATACCATTACGTATATTTGAGCCAAATTTGTAAATTAACCTCACAGGCGCGAACTCATTATGTTTCACGCACTTTTCAAAAAATATAACAGATGGCGTTATTTTTCCTAGAATGAAAAAGTCAATTTGTAATCATCTACTTGGCATCTTTATCTTTACATCAATCAATTTCTTTAACTCTGTAGAGAAACGCTCTTTTTATTTAGAGCCATGAATATTACAACAAAGTATAAATAAGTATTTTAAGTTTTAGTACTTGTCACATTCAATCTAGTGGCCGTATATATTCTATCCATATTCATCGTCATCACAGTGACATCTATGTATTATTTTTCACTAAACAAAAGAATCTCACAACGGACCGTACTTATGCTAAAAGCTTTTCCCTTATGCAACGGTTTTATTTGTAGTGAATAGAATAGTAAATACGTTTTACTAAGTTTTTTTTTACATATTTATACTTACTATCTTTATATGTTTTAATTTATTTACTGTAATAAACACAAAATTTACAGCAAAGAAAGGTATACTTCCTACTTTTTAAATAATTTTGTAAAAGTTTCTGTCAGAATTTTTTGACGAAAATGAAGATTTGAAAATACTTTTTCCGTTAACTATAAAATATAGAAAAAAATTACAAGAGAACGAAAAAATAGAGAGAAGAATTTTACCAAGCCAGACATTGTGAGCCATGATCATCTATGTCTTTATAACCAAAGTCAATGAACCTAATTGTAAACATTTAGAATTAGTAAATAAGCATTTATACTTACGATTATATATCGATAATAAATTCAATTGGAAACCGCATATGTAACATAATTAAAGCTGTATTAACCAAAATATCTATTCTAAAGTACAAATTATCATACTGCATAAATATAATACATGTCGCTAGCCGACTCTATGATAAGCTATTGATATAACTATTGATACATACGGTCGCACAAATAACATATCTTGGAAAGATTTATAATTTATACATATAAAATTCTTTGTCCTGAATGACTGATGGATGAACGCACTAACTAATCGAAGACACCTGAATCTTGGAGGGTTTGTTCTTTGTATGACGTAGGCATCCGATAAGAAAGGATTTTCCGAAAGAGTCAAGTGCGAGCTGGACTAAGGCCGGCGCAATAAGGGTAAACCGATTGTAATGAAATTTTGGTAAGTTGTTATTGACACGCCGGGGACGGTTTCTGAGAAAGGAAAAAAGAGTCAAGTGCGGACAGAGTCAAATGCGAGTCAGACTCGCGCAATAAGGGTAAACTAATTGTAATAAAATTTTTGGTAAGTTGTTCTGCACAGGCCAGGGAAGGTTTCTGAATTAGTACAACCTTTTCACAATAGGTGGGTGCGGCAGTTGTTTTAAAAAAAAAGAAACCACGTTCGCCGGGTCAGCTAGTTTACAAATATGATTATTAAAAGTATAGTATCTAAACATATATACAAAAACGATGATTAAGGCCTATTTAAACACTTCAAAGTAATAAATGTCTATGATAAAACAAAAATGACTATACTAACAGACAAATTCGCAAGAATAAAGAACTTAGTTGTAAGAACAAGGCATGATCACTTACGACAACTAAGCTAGCTTTTATCTAATATATGGAAAATGAACGTCAAAATATATTATGTAAAAATTAAAAATTTGAATACTTATAGAATGTAAAACTATTTAAATAATGTATTTTATCTCAGGTCAAAGCGACCTCGACTTTTCGCAGATAAGCCCTGCAAGGTTTCGGCGGAAGGCAATAATTTTTAAAATTTTATTTAACCGTTGTATTGAATAAATAATTTAAAAAAATGCCGTAAGTATGTTGAAATACATCATTTTTATAAAAACACCTAATAAGCTGCCTAAAACACCTCGCAATCATAATTTCATCGGTTCCTAAATATATTATCCACCTAAGACTTGAAATTTTCACACACAAAATCTGCCTCTCCCTTCAGTGACAGATGGGCGGCGGATATAAGAGTCATCTCAGAAAGGTTCCTTTTATGGTAAAGAAACCTTAAAATATAAAAAAAACTATGTATCGACTGAAGTTTAAATTAAACGTAAAAAAACCCCCATCGTAATTTCTCATGGTCATCCTATCAATACACTCAAAGAGGTTTCAAGGTCAAAACTGGCTATTCAAAAAAATATTCATTCTACGCTCTCCAGTGTCATCAATATATAAGATTCTTGTTATAAATGCAAACACAGAAATCATACGTAGAACTCTGTATTTGTGAGAGTGATGATAGGACTTTAAAAGAATAAGTGGAATACAAAGTTAGTTTGACTTCAAGAATTAACAAAGTTAATAACTGTCCACTACAATTTAGAACAATTAAACAACTAAAACTAAACTTTGTAATCTCAAAAGTTTCTCAAAACTATGCCGCCATGTTTGACGGGTATATAAAAATCGGTCAAGTGCGAGTCGGCCTCATGTACCGTGGGTTTCGTGCCAGCATTTACCTTATTTTACGAACACAAATGAAAACAAAATGTGTGGTTAGCGGTCACCCATCCAATGACTGACTAAGCCCGATGTTGCTTAATCTAAAATATCCAAAGTAACACAGCGAAGCTGTTAAAAAGAAGTACAACAAAATTTGCTACATCCCAAGCCTGTATAAAAAGGCTGTAAGAAGTCTGTATAAGCGCTTAGCCAGCTCTTATAAGTGCAATTTGGGCCCCAAATTGAACAGACTTTGGTTTTAGAGTGACTGTTTTGTAGCATTACAACTGGTATATAACGGAATTGTAAGTGCTTGATGAAGGCTTTCAAATCTGCTTTTGACCTAAAATATGTCTTTTGTACAGCGCTTACCGAGTCTGTTATTTATAAGCGTAAAACATTAACAGCTGCAAATGTTGTTTGTATTATTCACGCTGTTTTAATTACCAACTAAAGTTATCCAGTATTAAGTTAAAAAAATTGTGTAATGGTTATCGACGTGCAGGAAAAATTATAATTAGGAATGAAATTTTTGCTTCTCTTTCAGTAGATAATTGTGAAATATGGTTACGGATATCAGTTTATTGTGAAAATATATACATATTTTTTAGTGATATTTCACGCGCCCACGATATAAGAGCCATTTAATGTATGAATATATTAAAATACGATAAAATCAAAACATATTTCTGTATTTTCTCAAGGATATTCTTATTTTTAGTAAACAATTCCGGAAAAATGAAAGAGCGCATCACGTAAAACACTAAGTGTTATTGTAAGCATTCTGAAAATTAAAAAATTAAATCGTAATATTATGGAAATAAGTGCAAATGGTGGCATTTTAAACATACGTTCGGCATCAAAAGAGCATTAACTGTTACTTTTGAATTGTTATAACTCTTTAAAATGTTCTTATATATTGGAGAGTTTTACTAGAGAATTTTGCAAAGCTTTTCAAAGGATTGTTGCTGTAACAAATTCGTATATAAGGCTATAGGTATTGCAGAATACCTAAAGCTGCAACAAAAGTTGTAAAGGAGAATATATTAATACTTTATTACAACTCATTGCAGTACATTGATCTAGAGTACTATACAACTTTAAGAATTATTAAGTTTGTTAAATTCTTTTGAACAGAATATATCCTTTTCGGAAGCCGTCATGTTTCTTTTGTTAGATTTGGAGACATGTACTGGTTTTTGGTTTTTCTATTATACAGAGTTTGTGTTACTTGGGATGTTATTGTAAACAAATGCGTTATTGTTTTGCTTAATGATCGCTAGATGGCGCTAATACGGTAATTTAAGATGTAATGGCTCGAGACGTTCTCACACAGTTTTTATTATTTGTTTTAATACTTTAGAGCTCATACTACTATAAGCACGGCAAATTTGAAGCTTTTAAATGTATTACTGTATTTACGATAGAGCAAAATCAATTAAAAATTGTTTCTTGTATGAGAGCCCCCTTATTTTTTTACTTTTTTAAGTTTTTATTATTTGCTAGAAAATCCGCCATTATTAGACATATTCTGTGAAAATTTCAGGATTTTACCTGTTTAGGTCTAAAAGATAGAGCCCTTTAATGATTGAACAGACAGACAGACAGCGTAGGCTAAGTTATAGGGCTCCTTTGAGTACGGAATACTAAAAATCCTAAAAATGGGACATATGTACATTTCTGGCCAAAACGGTTTAAAAACAATTACTTTATTTTTATTCAGAAATCAATTTCAGCAGAGGCTCCAAAGCCCATGATCCTTGGGTTTAGAAGTAAAAATTGCCAGTCAGTGGCGCGACCTAAGCGCCTCAGTCATTCAATTTGTCGCAGCGCCAAAATACCCTCCTCAAATACGTAATTGACATAGGCTTATTCATCTAGTCAGACCCACAATTTGTTCTGATCCGATTCGTTTGTACTCCTATTTGTTATGGCTACGAATACATTGATAAAATAGACTAATGAACTCTTTAGTTTACTTAAGTAGGTACAACAGATATATTATCTATGATTTATTTTTAGACTTCTCTTTGCAGGGTTGAAGTGCCTTTTAGACCATTTTGGCGTTGTGACGATACAATTTTATGCCTCAAAATTTTGTAATGCGCTGTTTTTATTCAAGCTTTAGTGTTAAGATTTGCATTAGTTAACAATTCTCAATAAACGTATTATCGATAGCAAAATGCATCTTTAAATTAGATTGGCGCGTTTAAATATACAAGTTCAATTATATTATACATTAGCTAAGAAGAAGTTATGATTTAATTTATGAAAGGTTTAAAGCAAACAAAATATAAGTAACTATTACTCAAATGTAAAATAATAAATTTAAGAATAAAGTCGTGAAAAGTATGTTACAAAAATAGGTTAAGTAAGTAAACTTACGAATCTTAAACATCAACACAAAACAAATTGTTAAATGTAGGTAGAAATCTTACTCTCGATTCATGGATTCGGACTCTAAATGATATTTCGTAAAATTTTGAACCAGCGGCGCGAGAATGAATGTTTGAATAAAAAACTTATTTAATGGTTGTTTTAAGACGACCGTTGATTGGATGTTCTTTAAACGATATAGAAATGGCATCGTTACTTAACTTTCAACCGTATAAAATTTTATTCAGGAAAATAAACGTAGGATAAATTAGGGACCCACTAGATAGGAGATGTTTTGTTATCCGCTTTTTTATTTTCTTATTTATTTTAATGCCTTAAATACTTATGCTACTGTTATTGGGAGTTTTATAACGTTGAAAATAACCACGAAAGTTTAAGTTACTTAGAACTTTTATAATATTGAAAACACCTCAAGTCTCTTCACGTTGCGTCGCGTCGCGTCGCATCTCGGTGTGAGCCGACCCTAACTTTACAAACATTAAATTTAGAACAAAATATTGAAATTTAGATAGCGTTTCTGCATAAAACGGTCACTCTTAGCAAAAACGCTATTTACAACTTTCAGATATATTCTAAGCGAGAGATTCTAAATTCCTAATAATTGGCTCGTTACATCTTGAAATGTGTTTTGTACTAAAAGGAATCTGTTTCACATCTTGAAATGTGTTTTGTACTAAAAGGAAATAAAGAATATCTTTTGGCGGCGCTAGTTATGTTATTACGTACCCAGTTATCTATTACATACTTACCTAATATGTCACTAAACTAACTTACACTGCGATCTGTTAGAAACTTATGGTACTCACAGAAAATTTGTCATATAATATAATAAACAAGTTTTTTTTTTTTTATTTAAAATTTATAAAAAAAAATTGACAATAAATTGAGATAAAAACTATCCTATCTCTCAAGTTAGACCAAACTGCATACAGTGTGTATGTTAAATCGGTTTATCAGTTAAGGAGTTCATCGCGGACAAACAACGTGAACGAAATTTTTATATAAGTATATATAAGAACATAAAATCGTTGAGTTATGAAAAGTCGATATCATTTCGTATAACCAAAAATATTATATGTTCGTTGTCACAAAATACCTAATTTAAAACATATACCTTTTTATAATTAAATAGTTATTCAATCTAGCACATTTTATAAAAACTACAAGAGAATTAATTCAAGTACTTTTACCACTTTGTGAGGAATAAGTAATCAACAAAGGAGCCACTTTCAGTGACTTAGAAGTGGCATGAATGCTTCGAGAAATCTCAGTGCAGAAATCCACTCAACTTACGTTCATGCACTAGAAATTCAATAGTAGCAATTGAGGTTTATGCAGAAATGGATTTATTTAGAGTACGAAATGTATACTCTATTTAGTATATACTAATAAACTCAAATATTTTCCACTTAAAAATAAAGGGATCAATTTTGTTATATTTATAAAAAGCACATCTCAAAAACATTTTTTAGTTTTCGCAAGAAAGTAGGTAAAAAAAAGTTTTTTTTACTCCTATTTTTGGAAAGATAGGATTTGTCATAATTTTGATGTTAAATATAAATATAGTGCAACAATCTTTTTTGACCCGGCGGTCAAAAATCGAAACTACGATCGCCATTTTGAAATGATGTGAACTTAAAGCGACACTAGCGACCAATCACCCAAGGTCAGAAGGGCAGAAAAGTTTGTTGCACTGTAGGTACTCGAACACTTTGACAGTTTTTTTTTAAAAAGATTTTATAAAAGATTAGATAATTAAATCAAATCATTGTTGTGCTATAAACATATATTCAAAAAAAAACAAAGGCAACATAAAACAATCTTTAATAAAACAAACTTGTAAATCTTTAATCATCACAAAAATAACTCATTTACTAAATTTAACATTTATATTTCAGAACATGAAAATTTAACAAAAACAATTAATTTTTGATGGCACTGAACATAATATGCTGGTTTTCAAAAATTGTAAATAGACAGGTTTTTTATTATTCGAATTAAGTTATTTAAATTCGAATCATTGAAATTAGGCTGCGATTTTTTGGTATTATGGATAACCCAGAAGTAAAAATGCATTTATTGGAAGTAATTTCAGATCTAAAATAAAACAATAAAACAAGACATGAAAATTGTAACTAAAAAATCATACCAACTGTAATATAACTTTACGTCTATCAGATTCCGCGTATACACTTACTCTGACGCTATGTCTGACAGACGTAATTAATGCAAATATTTACCTTTTAGAGATTCACAGCACTTCTAGCCTTCGTTGCTGCGTACGAGTCACTCAGATTTAGGAAGGTACCGGAGCTTGCTTGCTTTTTAGGGTTCCGTACCTCAAAAGAAAAAACGGAACCCTTATAGGATCACTTTGTAGTCAAGACCCTTTTTCTCAGTAACGCGTGGAGGTATCAATCTAAAATTTATATCAACTCCTACAACAGGTCTACTGTCCCGTAGAGCTGTGAAAAAATAAAATGCAGCCGTTTATGCCACAAATTTCCGAAACTCGCAAGGGAATCAAAACCTACAGGGTGCTTCCCGTGATCTCAGAATCTTGAAATTTGGTACGAAGCAACGTCTTATAGTACAGATAAAGGAAAAATTGTGAAAACCGTAAATTTTTAGGTACATCATATAATAAAAATATTTTTTATCATATACAACAACATTTAATACATTTGCACGGAACCCTCGCACTTGGCCGGTTTTTTAAAAAAAATTAAGTCATTTTACTTTAAAGCACGCGCCTACGTCTCACAGACGTACATCAGTGGTTAAGGATTAATGTGTGACATGTTAAAGACACGTTAAATACGTAACATGTTAAAGAAAATGTTGCATGTGTGACTGTAATGTGTAAATTTGACACATAATTTGAATAGGTACATAGAGAAAAATCCCAAGATCCTTAAGCATCAGTTACAAAAGTTAACAAATACATTATTCATGTGGATTAAATATTCTGGAAAAAATCTGGTGTATTTCTTTTTAAGCCTAAAAAGATTTACATACTTTCAATCTTTGTCATAATACTTTGTAAGCTTTATAAACTTTTTACAGTTAAGAAAGATATAATTCAACTGAAAATACAGAAATATATTTATTTTAACAAATTTTCAATTACAGTTTAAATCAATTGTTTCATATCTATACAATAATACAATAAAGCTAAAGAGGTTGTTTGTTATTTTGTTTGAACGCGCCAATCTAGGGAACTACTCGGGATAATAGTTATTGCAATTCTTAAGTCTTCACGCCAAGATCCTTTGAAACCGAGCAAAAAGTGAAGAGTCAAATAGAACCCTAAACGAACCCGAAGTACATAATTATAGCGCTCGGGGGATGTTGGCAACAAAAAGGACAGAACAACGTTTGCCAGGTCAGCTATTTATAATATATATTGTTGTAAAGTTTTCAGAGACGCTAAAACACAGTAAATCAAATTTCAATCTAAGTAAAAGCTGATACTCTCTAAAAAAAATCTAGGAAATGGTGAATAAGTATAGTCCCATTCCTATAGCACAAACAAGTGGAAGTTTAAAGACTGGAACCCGACTACCCAAATCATATTAAAAACGACAAACCTTGTAAAAGGATTTGAAATTTGCTTGAAAATTTGAACCAAACACGACATATTTTAACTAATTTTTTTCGAGTTGGTTAACTCTATTTTAGCGCCATATTAGATTTTATGTGAGGCCACATAGCCTATGACACGCGGACCACTAAGACGAAGCTAATAAAATCTCATTTGTCGAATTATGATAAGTAACTTAGGAACTACACATAGACATATAAACATTTTTATGTACCTACAAATTAAACAATTTTGGAATCTATCAATGAAAACCTTTCTTTTGAAACTTGGTTACAATAGCAATTTTGTTGAATTTTCATTTTTATTATCACAATTACTCGTGAACAGTGTCATTACGTGCTGGCAAAGCGGGTGCTAAGACCTTGATTACTCCCACTGGCTTTTCTTTGTAAATTTTACTTTTCTCAAGGCAGTGTCATAGAACCCACGGGCCGAATAACGCGCAGTACGTACTGTCTATTCTATCATGTACCTATGTGCAAAAACTGTCCTGTTCAAAATATGAACTACGCGCCAAGCGATCAATTACAAATTTTAAATACAGCCATGTAGCGGTGGGGTTGTTTTGTTCTCTATTCTTTTATTTATTTATTTACCGTATAATTTTATTTATTTAAACAAAACATTGTGTGTAACACGTGCGGTACGGATATTACATACTCGAGGCATTAAGCCTTCGGCTTTCAGTCTAGGGCTTTTAAATAGCTTCTCGTTAGTAATTTTCTTCTTACCACCCTTAATGCACAATTATTGTATTTACGTGACAACCATTTAGTTACTATTTAAGGCTGAGACTCGATGTGCATTGTGTTAGTACTTACATAGCTAAGTATTCGACATTTTATTTTCGTCTTAATAAGTATTAATTTCAGATAGTTTTGAAACCATCACTATTAAAAAATAATATCTACATTTCTTTTTATTACATCACAGAACACTTCTAGTGTACCGTGTTTATAGTAGTTTATGAAACTGTAATATAATAAGGGGTAGGTATTAAAACTTGAGTTAGTTATTGGAACGAACCAAAGGCAAGTTCTATAAAAGTATCACACGAGTGTTTTAATACCTACTTATATATAATTTCACTATTTCATCTACACTCATGTTTTTCGTAAAATAAAAGCGAAATGTAAAAATATAAATTTCTAGGTATCCATTTCCTGTAACTGCATCTAATTTTTTTTTTATACCACTAAGTTGGCAAACAAACACACGGTCCGCCTGATGGTAAGCGGTCACCGTGGCCTATGGACGCTTGCAACACCAAGGCTAACACTCGCGCGTTGCCGACCCTTCAAAAATGCAATAACTTCTTTCTTGAAGAACGCGGGAGGAAGTTTCTCTGAAACCGCACTGTACGCGACCATTTAGGTTCTAAAGTGTGAGAATTGCAAGCGGTGTGATGGTAAGAAGTAGCCCATGGCTTCATTTCGAGCAATTCCTAAGAACACATTATACAAGCGGTAGAACTTATACAGGGAACCGAAGTCTCTCCTCAGAATTAAGGGCTCGATACGGCTAGTGAGTTTGGAATCACTGACAATTCTATTAGCCCGTCTTTTAACAGACTCAAAAGACCAAACTGGCCATCCATATGGGGCCGAACCTGCGACTTGTAAAGCAGCAACCTTTGCCCCGACGTGAAGTACTGCTTCGCTCTGTTGAGTACATACACCAAGTTTTTTTGAACGCTAGCTTCACCTGGTCTTGCAAATGATCTCGGAACTGAACATCGCTGGATATGTCAACACCAAGGATACAAATGCTCTTGTAGATAGAGAAGGAAGTGTTTTAGAATTGTGGTACCTCAGTGAATGAGGGTTTCCTAGCGGTGAACGCTCAGACTTGTGTATTTTTATGGTTGAATTGGAACAAGTTTTTCCGCCCCCAGTCAGAGACCTTGGACAGAGTGGTCTCGATTTTAGTCAATAGTTCTCCACAAAAGAACGAGGGATGATTGCAAACCCCTGTAATAAGCGTCTCCAGTATCGTGATCTTGATTTATACCCCTAGATTTATTAATTCTAAACTATTTATCAGGTTTACCTCATAAATAACGACTAGGCTTCCAAACCTATATATTAACAGGAAACTGATATAAAGTCATGTAAAGTAAATGATGATACTTAAGTACTGTACGGATACCGCTAAAGTATTGCATGTAATTGTGTCATACATGTACTGAAGAATTATCAGGAAATAGTGTTTTTATAATAGAGGCAGACCTAAAAAATAACAAGAAGTCGCGTTGTTAATGCGAACATGTGCTGTGATTTTATTAGGAAATGAAAGTGATAATTACCATTACCACTGACATTACCATTATCATTGTCATTACGATCACCATCGTCATTGCCATTTTACCATTGCTATTGTTATTACGATCACTATCGTCATTTTCATTACCATAACCGTTGCCATTACTATACCATACATATGAGATATTTATATGGTAATGGTGTAGTACTCTTTCAATGATTTGTATGGAATCACCATTAGTTTTATAGATTAAAAACTTCCAGTTCTTTTTGATGATTCATGTGGGTATCGATCGCAGGACCTCTGGTGTTATACATACCATATTTAACCGCTGAGCCAGCCAGTTGAATAGTAGGTTGCCAAAAATTAAGGTATAGATAAAAAATAATATGAACATTTTGTCACAACTGTTCCTTAAGGACAGGATATATAAAATGGAGGGGTATCTAGCGTATAAATCTTAAGAACGTAAAACATGACGACACGGCACTATATTTTTTAAGAAAGCTTCTTGTTAATATCGCATAATGATACTTTGTAACCACATTATCTAGTTAAATTAATACTATATTCATCTTCATTCATGGTTTGCCGCCAAATTTCATCCGTAGAATACCCTGTTTATTGTTTCTAGCCTTCATTGAAATTGCGTATTGAAATGTCAGTACGTCATATAATATAATTTAAGGTGACAAGGTATAATTATTTAACCTTCAAAGGCATCAAAACTCTTTATGAAAATCTAGATAATATACAGGAACAGAGCCAGCGTTATGATAAACTATTACTTTTACTGAAAAAACCGCTGTGAGACCTTTAATTTATTACCATACCGATGGAAATAAACATCATAATGGCATTTATGCATGAATCGAAATTGCCATTTTTCTCCGTGTACCAATATATTTTTGTATGTGTAATATGTAGGTAGGTATGTGTTGACAGAAAAGTTGGAATATAAGTATTTATGTACATCTACCCATAATATAAGCTTTGCTAAGTTTGAGACCAGATGGCACCAAGTAAGTTGTTCCAAAATATTTATTTCTAGTCAGCTAAAACAAACTATAACTACAGCTATAGCTTGCTATCGCATATAAGCAGTTGCCGTAGAAATCCCACACCGATAGCAAAATTTAGGGAGAGTGGAGCCGCTGACAAATTCACGCTGGCAAGTCAATTCATAATTTAAACAAGTGACTTACTATCAGGCGGACCGTAAGCTTGTTTGCCACCTTAGTGGAATTTAAAAAAAAAAAAAAAAAAAAAACTATGGAAATTTTAAGGAATTTATTTTTTTGTTTATATTTATGGATTTTATTTCCCGATACACACCTATTTTACAAACTTTTGTACAGGAAAATGTTTCTATTTCGATATTTTAGTAGTAATCCAACCAAACCCTTCAACTGTGCTGAGTACAAGATGTTATGCATGCGCCGACCCTTGTTCCCTTTGAAATTGTCTACCCCACTCACATTCCAATCTCCGCATCCTAACAAAAGGCTTTGTGAATATTTGCACAATTTTGCTTAGGAACCTTCTTGACCCCGTCTTTCTACTAGCAACGCCAGTACATTCTGTTATTTTAAATACTTATTTAAAAAATAAATTTTGGTGCTGTTAAATTCTTAACAAAAGAAAAACATAATCTTTACCTAAGTATATGTATTTGTTCCTTTTATTAAATTCAAGAAAAACATTTAACTGTTTAGATCAATCAGGTCTATGATTTTCATTCAAACTATTTGTTCCCACTATTTAAGGCATTAAAAATACGGGTTATCAAATACCTACAAAAACAATATTTATTTAAATTATATCGTCATACTGAAAATAATTAACAAAGTTTATAATGAACTTCATTGCGGTGAATTTTGACTCGCCATTTCATTCATCAATTTTATTACATGACTATCTGGAATTTTTTGAGTTTACTTCATATCGATCGAAGACTAATAGTTTCTTTACAGAAGTGATAGATCTCATCAAGATCTTTATTTCGGCTGACAGCTGTCAAACAAGAAAAGGCAAGATATATTACTATCGTAAAAAGAAGGATTTAAAACAGAATCATATAAAAATTGTACTAAAAAGAATAATATTTTTTTTTTCAAAATGACTATAAAAAAAATTATATCCACGTACAATTGCAAGAAAAGCAAGGCGTGCGCACTTACATACAATTACTTCATAAAATCTCAATTAATATTCACTAAAACTCTAGCACGTTAAATATTCGTGTGTGTTTAAGAAGGTTTCAATGTAGGGACCTCTGTAAATTTAATCTTCATGCATAAAAACACGAAGTGACAGTGACATCTGTATGTAAGGGCCGCACGCCTTGCTTTTCGTGCAGTTCTTGCAGTGTCGCAATTGATTTATTTTATTCTTTTTATTTTATAGTTTCTAGTTACAGTTTGATTGAATTTTTATAGTTTATTGCCCAAGTTTTATAAGTTGGTTGATAAGAACTTGGAGAACGACATTATGTTCAATATAAATTAGTAATTAAATTTTCACTTAATATTTTTATGTAAAGTATCAAACCGTTTTTATATTCAGAACCATGTACATAAATTTTTCTTCAAGTTTTAAGGTGTTGAATTTTATTTTAAAAGTGTAAAAAGTAATTAAGTTAAGTAATGCTATTCAATCTTCAACTCACTTTTTCACGTTTCACCTTAATGTCCACCTTTAGGTGCACTTCCTGCATCTGCCAAGAGGTGATAACATCAAAATGAACATCAAATTCGTGATCTGCGACCCTCAAAACCCCATTTTGAAGATTTTTCATATTTTTACCTCCACCTCTAGGTTGTACCTCTGGTACAACTCTGGAAAGGGGTTGTTGGTTAAAGTAACTGTGGAATATTGTGTTGTCATCCGAGCTTAATAAGTATGCAAAATTTCATCGAAAGGTGATAACAGGAAGTATGTTTAATTAAGCTTGCAAGATTCCACCACAAGATGAAAGCAAAAAAAAGCAAACATTGTAAGTTTATTAAAAGCAAGTAAAAATTGATAGAAGACTAGTAGTTTCTTCACAGAAGTAATAGATCACATCAAGATCTTTATTTCAGATGACAGCTGTCAAACTAGTAAAGGTTATATCTCGTAAAATATTGATCATAGACTAGTAGTTTCTTTACAGAAGTGATAGATCTCATTAACATCTTTATTTCGGATGACAGCTGTCAAACTAGAAAAGGTTACCTCTCGTAAAATATTTATCAAGGGCTTGTAGTTACTGTACAGAAAGATAGATCTCATGAAGATCTTTATTTCGGATGACAGCTGTCAAACTAGAAAAGGTAATATCTCGATAAATATTGGTCGTAGACTAGTAATTTCTTTACAGAATTGATAAATAGAGAGAGAGAGAGAAAACTCGAGTCGTGTGTCGGAGCTGACAAACACATTTTTTTTAACGCCAAAAAATGTATTTTGATCAAATTAAAGAGACTGCTTAAAATTATTTACAATCAAAAATACTAACAAAAACTTTAACCTTTTTGCTGAATTTTACAAGGAGTTTTATCCAATTTATTTAAATATTTTCTGGGAAAAATGTTATATCTCCGCGCAGTTGTATGCAGTTTTCAGCGGGTCGTTGTAGCTGCAGTGCAAAAGGATTTACATACTAAAGATCTACTACTTTGTATTGCAAATTATACATGCTTTGAATAATTTATGTTTTTGGAATAAAACCGTTTTATACGTTCTTAAACTGAGATTACTGAAATATTTACTTGAACAATGTAAAATATTTAGAAAAAAAATCTTTATTTTATTGTGTTGCGCTGGTTACACACTAATACCATACGTGTCATAAAATTTAACAATGAGCCAACTCGGCCGTTCGACAGAGCAATAATATAATGCGGTATGAAGAAGATTACACCCGACATTACACCCGCACGCCTGCGAGGACGTAACAATCCGGCTTATTTCGCAAGGTTGGTATTCTCAGCATCAAATTGTTGATATTGCGCCAACAAAGAACTTTCTACTTACAACAATTGGATTATATTATACATATTGCATTAAATATAATAGTGAGTGAACTCGGCCGTTCGATTGAGCAACAATGAGATGCAGCGTGTAAGAGAGCCGCGTCCCGTTTCTGTCCGCACTATCATTCGCATGTAAGGAGCGTTGATTCTGCTTCGTAGATATTTTGCGCTACGAAAAAATATAGTTACACATATGTATGTATAACGAAATAAAAACTGTGGATAACGAAATATTTTAGATATTTAAATGATATCTTGATCACTTCAGGATACCAAATACCGTTATATATTGTTTGAAAGCTACTTTACTCCAAATGGATATTTATGGTCTACATATGCTTTAACTTAAAAAAGAAGTTGAAAAAAGAATGAACTAACGACCTGCGGCTCAAAAGGTATTGAACTGCCTGCTGAACCGAGGGGCGGGGGTTCGGTCGTTCTGTCGCAGCACAAGCATTAATGAAATGAACATTTGTGTTTGTCTTGAGTCTGAGTGTTTTCTATGTATAATACGTATGAATTTAAACAAAAAAAAAAGGAAATTAGTGTTTGTATCCATTGTCTGGTATCCATAGTAAGAGATCTTTGCTTAATTTGATACTACATGGCACTATATGTGTAATGTCCAAAAATATTTATATTTATTATTTATCTTATACAATTCAGTCTATATGTCAATGAGAGTTATAATATTTCTCCCAATAATAAATATAATAAATTTATTAAGTTCTTACAAACATTTAGTGGCTAACCGCAATGATTGCACACTCAATTTGTAAATAAATTGGTTTATTTATAACGAACAGGGATTATTTGTTACAATAATTGTGATTTTGTATTTGAAACTGTAATGTGATAGAAAATTGATCTATTAAATATATGTATCATTTAAGCAACGTAAGTAATACTATTGTGACAATATCCATAATATCAGTCATTTTAATAGACGGGTAATTTATCTGAATTCAGCCATTATGCAAGCGGGTATTTGAAGAATTGACACTTATTAATAGTACATTACTGCCGCGGCCCGCAAATTCAGCTTAACCGGGCAATCGTGAGTATACAGGCTGAGGCGTAGCCGAGGCACGCATCACAGAGTCCGGCTATGCACAGTTGTGGCCAAGGTAATATAGTGCTTATCTCAAACATTCGTGTAAAAAAAACTAATTATATTGAAAAGTTTCTTGACAATAATATAAATAGTTCAATTATTAATTTCTTTTTTTAATTTTTTAAATTAATTTAATGGCGCATTCTTTTTGTTATGCTAGTCCGAAATTAAGATTAAACTTGATGAAATTTCCTTTAATTCGGGTTTAAAAAAGTTCGTTCCATTTTCAAATTTCATATTCGACCGCTTAAGCGCTCGAGTGGACGGCTAAATTGTTGCGGGCCGCTCTCTGATACTGTACTTCAAGTACGATTTATCCCAAAGAAGCTTTTGCAAGATATGGTTGCATATCGTACCATATTTTAGAAAACGTATCTTTCTTTGACAGAAACAACGAGCGGGACAACCACACGACTTGCAGTCTTACTCTACTTAACATATTTTAATTTATTAGCTAACACTGTTAATTAGTTACTCATGTGAACCAAACTTAGTTTTAAAGAAGTAGCTATAATTAATAAGCTGTTTCTCGCGATTTCGTCCGCGCAGACTCTGAAAAAAGAAATCTTTTAACCTTTCAAGACTTTACCTAAAATAATATCGGATTTCTTATACAAATTTTCATACCCTGATTGACGGACTTTTATACAAAATCTCAACCCCCACTTTACCCCCTAAGCCTGTCTCAAAACAGTATGATTTATCGGCCGATTAAAAATCGTACGGTGCGCAGTTGCACTTAGGGGTGAATTTTACAAATTAAGTGTCTGTGCATTGCTAGGTGATTAAATAAGTAAAAGGGGTATTACATTATCATATATAATAAACTCTATATACGCAAACATGTTTGGTTTTTGTTGCTTTTGCTCTATTAGAAAAACGGTAATAAATACAAGGTTATAACTTAAAACGATTATAGTTTAAGGTTTATAACAAATGTTACATGTATGTTTTACAATGTTAATCAATTACCGACCATGCTTAATAACAATTAAAACCACTGATTAATCATAAAAATAACTACAATATTTGGTGAAAAAAAAACACAATTTCAAATTGATTTCAGCTGCTGTAACGCCGCCATTGTGGCGCGCTTCTTTAAACGATAAAGTTTATGTAACAATATAAACTGATTTTGTAATTGGAAATTAATTTGTCATAGTAAAATATCAATAACCATTGTGTAAGTACTGTATTGTATCTAAGTGTAAGAATACTGTAAAAAGATGTCCTGCGAGTTGGTTGTCGCAGACTTTGACTTCACAATCGAACTGACCTTTTAACTTTTTTGAATTTAGTTTATATTTGTAAGGCTATACTTTAATATAATTCAATAAGTATCTTGTACACAAGGTATTAAATTATATCCCACTTCACATAGCATTATGCGTAGAATTTTCGAATTTTGTTCCTGAAAATAGAATGTGCACTGTATATTATAATATAAATCATATGCAATAGAGATATAATGTATATCTTCAAAATTACATGCTTACTAACTTCATTGTGGTCAACAGGGCTGCAATTTAGTAAAAACTCGTATCTGCCATACTATGCTGTGTAAAATCAAGTATTTGAGAGAGTTTGATAGCTAAAATATAACATAATAAAGCGGCTAAAAAGAAGTATTTTAATTACATACATTTTTTGTCCGTTTAATTTCGTCATTTTGATCACTGTTCCTGCGTGCACACATTCCAAAGCGCCGCGTTCGCGCTCGGATGACCATAGTGTTGCCGCCGCGAGCTTTGTCGCCCATGTTCTGCTTTGCCGCGGTTTTAAGATTTCAACAAAAATAAAAAACACAATTATAATAAATTCGTATTCATATTCTATTTTGGACACATACAATTTGTTAATCATATTCATTACCTACACACTCTTTAGTGGCGCAAATATTACCTAAAAATATATCTTAAAATATTACTAATAGTTCACAGATAACATTTAAGGGGGCCCACCCGGGCACCTATGGAAGTACTTGATGTATCAAAATCGGTTTCGATTCATTATAAACCGATAGGCCAATTATTACACTTTATAATCAAAACATAAAATATTAAAAAAAAAAAATTTCAAATGTTTTTCTGTAATACATTTAAAAATGTATGAAACTACCTATTTTTTATTTATTTATCAAACGAAGACATCATTAAGAAGAAAGAACAAAATAGTTCTTATGCACAAAATATTAGAATATTTTTTCAAGTCTTTCAATTAATCAATCAATAGCATTTATTCAAAAAAATGTTATCAAAATTCTCTGAACAACAACAACTACCTAGCTATAAAACCAAAAACCAAAAAAATATTAAAAGCAACTCGTGAGTTTAACTACATAGCCATCACGAAACCAATAGTATAAACCACTGCAATAGGTAATTTAATTGAGTTGCGATTGGCTTTTTCTTTTTTTGACGACCCTGACACATTACATACATACAGTGCAGTTTCAGTGAAACTTCCTCCCGCGAACGCTTGGTTTGTGGAATGAGCTCCCTGCCAAGGTTTTCTCCAAGGACTTCAGTATGGGGCTCTTCAAGAGAGAAGTTATTGGATTTTTGAAGCGTCGGCAACGCGCGAGTGATACCCCTGGTGTCGAAAGCGTCTATAGGCTACGGTGACCGCTTCATCAGGCGGACCGTAAGCTTGTATTAACGACTAAGCATAATACAAGTAACACATACTTCAAAATAAAAAAAAATACCTAAATCGAAACAATTGCAAGATTCGATTTTTGTGATATAAATAAAAATTACATTGTTTAAGTCACGACATGTTCTCGTAAAAATTACACCTCTAGTTTGTAAGACGTGAATTTCACTGGTGTGGTTGAATTTAAGATGGTTGAATTTTAATATCATTTAGCGAGTATGAAATTTTACTCCTGTTAAAGTCACCAAGCCTCTTAACACTACCATAAAAGTTAAACGCCCAATAAATCATAGCTGGTGAAGACAGCGGAGACACGGCAGCGCAGTAATGAGCTCGCTTCTTATTAATAATAAATTGTTTAACTTGGTACATTCATTTAAATTTAAAAGTATTAAGTTTGTTCCTGCGAGCTCATCCTTTAGAAATATTACATCCTTTGCAGAATTAATTACACGGTTCAACAGTTTTTAAGACAGAATTTTTAGAAAACGAGATTCTGTTGATTTTGTAAATGAAGGTTTATTTTAGGAGTGACTGAAATAGAACAAAAAGACTTCGAATGTTAATATATTAGAGGTTAAAGTATGAAATTGTATTTTTTTGTGGGATGAAATACGTTTATTGAAACAAAGTATGTACCCTCGTTGTCTAAACATTTCTAACATCTAATAGGTAGATCTCTTAAGCATCTGATAAAACTCTGTAGGACTAGATTCTACAACAATGTACAGGCATTTGCAAAAAAACTGACCGAATCGCGGAAAAAGTGGTAGTCGTTTGGTGCAAAGTCCGACGACTATGGAGGATGACGGATAGTTTCTAACTTACTTTTCTAATAGTGGTCACACTATTTAACGGACAGTGTGAGGTCTGGCGTTATGATGGATCGTTTGCTGCAAATTATTTAATAATGTTGGTATGCTAACGTAAAACCATGTCGCTAATTCTTTGGTTTGGTTTGGGTTCCTCTACGAAAGCGGTTAAACCAATAATGCACGGTGCGTTCATTAGCAGTGCCCTCTTCAAACTCAGCATTGACATTACGAACAGTTTCTGGTGCGTTATTATATCATACCAAGACGCGACGCGACGTGAAGCGACCCTTAGTCCCACGTCAGCACTCGAATATTATACTCTCAGGTTTTGCTTTAATCATATTCACGTTGCAAGCTGAATGTTAAAACAATTGAAAGTCCAACATCAAATGTCATGTCTTTTAAATTAAGAATTTTATAGTTTTCGCGTGCCAAAGTTTTACTCTGGAATCTGTCACTATGCAAGTTTAATTTTCATACAAATTGGCCAGTGCGTTAAAAGCGCAATTTCATATTTGAACCCCTACTGTTAAATAGATGCAGCTCCGTTAAAGAGTGTTTACGGCATCAGCACTGTTTTTTAGGACGGGGTTTTTTGTATGAAATTTTACTCCTTGTCTCTTGTCTACTCTACTATACACCTTAACAATAATCACTTTAAGCTATAATAAAAAATTTTTAATAAAAACAACCGGCTTAAGAAAGATGCACTAAATAGGTAATATGGGACTACCTCGGAAGTATACCCTTTTAAATAATAAAAGTATTTTTACAATCCGTCTATATATGACTAAGTTTTGCCCGAACAGATATAAAAAAAAACAAACATCCGACTTAAGAACCTTAACTTTTTTGAAGTCGGTTACAAATAAAATGGATAAATTAGCGATATCTTTCTTCCAACTCAAGAAACCTTTTCTCCGTCTCAATTTTCGAAAATTAAATAACTAAACGTCGAGGTATTTACTAACTTTTTTAACATGTTTTTTTGAACGTATTTTGTATACGTGTCTATTTTAAGCATGGGTTAAATTGACACAAGATTTTAAACGTTTAACAACATACAAAAGCCAATAAGTCGTCTTCACTTCCCTTCAATTGACAGGTCATGTTGTTACGTATCCTGTCGTAAAGGAAATTAATTTGTCTTCGCTCGAGTACTTTGCCAAATTCTATTCAGCGGATATTACTTTATACGGAGCAGCAGCTCTGTTACTTGTCAGAA
Source organism: Apoda limacodes (assembly GCA_946406115.1). Taxonomy (NCBI): domain Eukaryota; kingdom Metazoa; phylum Arthropoda; class Insecta; order Lepidoptera; family Limacodidae; genus Apoda; species Apoda limacodes. The sequence goes on along the minus strand of OX291542.1, from coordinate 26,623,121 downwards.
AATTAATAAAATGATTATTAATAAAATAATGTTTTAGAAGCTACTTAGAAACAACATGTTTAGCACACGCTTTATTATTTAACTACTTGAAACAAAAAGAAGACAAAGTGTGTTTTGATGTGATCTATGATGGAAAGGATCGATTCAAATATTCAGTTTTTTTCCAATAATAAATCTCAAAAAATATAAATATTGCTGAAATAAAGTTACGTTTTCAACGAATTTCTTAACTGGAAAAAGGCCAACCTTGTCATATTTATAATAACTTGCTTGTATCATATAATTACTCGCTCGAATAATAAAAGCAGGGCATAGCGAGTACTCGCCCGAATGAGCAGCCCGAACTGAGGAAGTCCGCCTTACAGAAAACTGCGGCCATAATAACACTAACATAGAGTAATGTTGTGTTCCTGGTGGGAATTAGGTAGCCAGAGCTCTTGAGGAGCAGAGCGGTACTCGTTGTTGTCATTGCTCGGAGTAGACACGGCGTGCTGGTAGAGCGGTCAGGGAGATGAGTTGGTTTAATGTGATTTTGTGCCGTATTAATTCAAATGGATCGGTAGTTAAAATGTAGTCATTGACAGCTGACGTTCACCTACGAAAAAAACAAAATACCATGCTGCGACCTGTGGTTATATGTAGTGAATTGGTTTAAGTCATTTGGTCAAATGTATTAAAAATACTTAGTCATTTCTTTATGACAAGTGGACCGCTGTAATAGTAGTGACATGGCTTACTCTTGTAAGTGGAATAACGACTACAAAATTCTTTCGATCCGTAAAAGGTCAGGTAAAGACTACAACCACGCTGAATTATCATTAATGTATGACGATCACTTTGTCTATGAAAATACAGGACTAGTATAAGCGATCCAATTGCAAAAAGGCGTGATTCAATGATCTCTCCGAAACTATTCAAGTCATAAATGTCTTTAAACTTATGTAATGGAATCTGATGTCAATAAAATTTATGATTTATTTCTTATTACTTTACTATTAGGATTATTAGATATAATGTTAAAAAAACATTAATAGTTATTTATATTAGTGCGCTAAGTTGGTTATTACAAACGAGTAGACGAATGTAACTATATTCACTCACTCAACCATAGTCACGAGTTTGTAAATACCAATTCGATAGTAGAAAGTAGCCGTAGGCATCATTTAAGACAATTCCTGAGAACACATCCCATTATACAAGCGGTAGAATACAATAGAGCCCAGCTGGGTCCAGGTGCATCAGCCCAGAGATTGCAGTAGTACTTCATATGGGGCAGCACTTGCGACTTTTAAAGCAGCAACATGTTATTTATTTATTTTTTCTTTTTAATTGATTAGCTGCCCCTTAAAAATATATGTAATTTAAATTAAGGTAACTATACTTATTTAAGACAAAATATGTAACTTTTTTTATTGTATGACTGATTGTTTCTTAATAAATAAATATAAAATTGACCTGTATCTAAATGCTGACTTATATTGCCAGGGTATTGATAATACACACAATGATTTATTTCTATTAAGAGAATACATTCACGTGAATTGGCTTCTTAAAGCGTCGACTTTAGCAAAATCAGCCAGATCAGCAATTTCAGTGCACAGCATCAGTCGTTTTTTATTTTATTTAAAATGAATCCGTCAACCCGTAAAATGTGACGTATTTCAAAGCTCTCACAGTCTTTCACTACTTCAAACGCGAGAAGTGACATAAAAGTTTTCCACTCTTTAAAAATCCGAGTGTCTTTCAGACTTTGTAGCGAATGGATGGCAGTTTTACGTTGACTTTAATAGGTGTTTCCCCGTACACTACATTTTGTTTAGATACGTGCATTCCTATTTTACTGAGTTTTGTACCAAAGTACGAACATCTTACAGCGTATTGTCACAGAATAAACGATAGTTTCATGCAGTCGGCCATCGAAGGTGGCCAGGAAGAGTAATCGTGAGGAGTGCGGCGAGACGAGGGGCGAGCGCACCCAAAAACCCACAGTTTTCAAATATACAATGTTAGAAGTGCATCTGTTACTAATGCATATACAACATCTGAGAAGTAAAAAAAAGTAAATACGCTCGATATATAACTGGAAAACCTATACTCTAGTACGTTACCGTCTGAGACGTATAAAAGCAGTGTTTAATGCTAAGTTAAGTCCGTACAGACTTACCGCCTGAGGTATTGAGGTAGGTAGCATTTTTATATTTATGTGACTGGGGCAGGAAAGGCCGCAACACATTGAGGGACTATTATACACGGAATATCGCATACCGATGATTAAAAGCACAAGTGCAGTTATAGATCAAAACTGTCCACACCGCCGTGAGCACAAGCTGAACGTATCAAAGCAGACCTTAAGAAAAAACTATTGCTCTAAAACTTGAATCAAGGAGTAAAGCCCAAAACCGAATTTATGCGGCCTATTAGGCGGAGCCGCGGCCAAAAGCTACTTTTTATAAATACATTATCAGATTATATAGTTTTCAAGTTGGTAAAAGCCTTATGCGTTCGGTATTCGTATAATATAAATATAAATCGTGTATTTATTTTTTAAAAGATTTATAATAAGATAAAATTTATAAAGATCTTTTAACTAGAAAAGAGATTATATGTGTCTAGTTTTATTTTTCTTATATAAAAGTTTCTCCGTCTTTTGAGTTTTTGAAAGTAGTTTTTTAATTGCATAGCGTAAAATACGAGTACACAAAGCTTTGATCTTGGTTAAGTCGTTCTTGTCTAGAACGATCTATTGCTTTTATTTTGTTTATGAGTTTTAAAAGTGTATAGATAAGATTACAATCAAAGTTATATGTACTAAATTTATACCTATATTTGAAAGAGACAGTGTGAGTTAGTTTTATTGTATTATACCTACGCGCTGTTTAATTTCCAGAAGTATTTGATCAATCTCTCTATGAATTCATTTATTTATTTTAAAAGGGTTCTGAAGTCTGCAAGCATATACTAGTGGCCCGCCTCGGGTTACGACTCTTTAGGAATCGATCAAATACGCTTTTCAGAAAAAATATCAGTATATAATGACATCATTGTATACGATGCGTTGAAGAAATATATTATATACAAACTATTTCCCGCGGGCGGCGCTAAGTTTGGTTTTCAAAACGGATTTTCTAAGACAACTCCCTATGGGGCTAACGTAAGTGAAAGTGGCGCCCCCATTAGATTTTTCAATTTATATTCATCACATAAGGAATTTTGAAAGAGTGCTCAAATTAAAAGTTTAAAGTACAAGTAAGCTATTTTTAGAAAGTTTTAGTCGCTATATATTATACATGTGTAAGCTAGAAAGTTCATTTATGCTAAAAGTGGCCACTTTTAGCATATATGAACATTCCAGCCTGCACGTCAATGATATCTAGCAAATAAAACTTTCTAAAAATTGCTTACTTGTACATAAAACTTTTAATTTGAACACTTTTTGAAAATGAATTTGTATTTAATGAAAATTAAAAAATTTAGTGAGGGCGCCACTTTCACTTATGTTAGCCCCTTAAGCAAGGAATTTTGCTATCTATACTTATTAGCTATAGGATTCCGTCGCTCCGTTGCAAGCTTAAAAAAGGAGAAGTCAACAAACAGACTCTTGCATTCGTTCTTCTCAGGCCAAATCAAACCATTCCTTTGTTGCAACGTGAAGAAATTGTGTCCTTCGGTATCATCGGCGATCAAGTATACAAGTTATATGCAAAAAATATGTTCTGATGGGAACTTTCGAGCGTAATAAAAATGATCCTATAACTCTTGCTTGTTGCTGAGTTACAGAAGGACAAACCAAAAACACACTTTCGCATTTATAATATTAGTATGGATGGTACACCATGTGAACGCAGCAGGGTATACACTAACACATTTCTGATTTGAAAAAGATTTTCGGAGCTTTTCATGCAACTGTGGAACGTACTCACTTCAAGTGGCCGCTTTGTTGATTATATGTACGTCTCGAAATCTGTACTGCCGAGCGGCAACAATGTGGTACTTGAAACTGTTTTCGGGTTTTGTATAAGATTTTTATGTATCTCATAACTACAAGCAAAGATTAGGTAAATCGAATTAGGTCAAGACCTTACTTTCATTTTAGATCATATCTTCTTCGGATAAAAACAATCCATGAACACCTACAATACTTATATAATAACTAGAGTTTAAATATTTCGCTCGCTGCATAAGCAGCGCGCGTGGTCTTGGTGGTATAAACTCCTCATACATAATTTTCAGCTACAGAGACTACCACTGGGTATATTATATTCTTTATTATAAAATCACTATGGCGGCCATCTTTATAATTTAGAAAATCAAAACAATTACTCAATATTTAATATTAGCGACCCGAAAACCCCCGGATGCAAAGTTTCAGCCGGTTCGGTGAACAAATTTTTTCCCCCGCCATTTTGAATCCGCCATCTTGATTTTTTTTTCAGTCAGACCGTAGCTCTTGTTGCCCATTACAATATTTGTTTGTCCTATATCAAATCGTTTTTGAGATAAATGTTTTGCATGGGCGGCTATGTTGTTTTCCGCCATTTTACAGATCTAAAAGTTTTCTTATACTCACGTGACCATTTCAACTAAATCCCCAATAAATTATTTTCACCCCCGGAGACTCCTTCTAGGAGAATGATAGGCTTTAATAAATCATGACTATGGCGGCCATCTTGAAATTTTGGAAAGTCAAAAATCGACTTAATATTTAGTGTAAGCTAATCCAACAACCATTCGGGATGCGAAGTTTCAGCTGGATCGGTAAACGTATTTATGGCGGCCATGTTGTTTTCCGCCATTTTGAATTATTTTTACCGGCGATTGAATTTCACCAGGGTGTAGCTACACAAAGTATAAAAATTTTGCCTTGAAATGCCATAGTTTCGGTGGGCTGCACCCTGACTCTCTAATGAGGAGCAAATTTAAGATCGGGAAAATTTTCCATACTCGGGGGACCATTTCGGTCACTTCCCCCATTCAGAATTTTCACCCCCAGAGACTCCTTCTGGGGGCTTCAATAAAACATTACTATGGCGGCCATCTTGACATATTTGATTAACCAAAAATCGACTCAATATTAAGAATCAGCGAACCCAAAAACCCCCGCATGCAAAATTTAGCCTGATCGGTTTACAAATTATTCGGACCGCCACTTTGAATCCGCCATCTTGAATTTTTTCCCGTCAGGCAGTTGCTCTTTGGTTTCCTTAACAACATTTGTTCGAGCACCCTCCTCTTTTAGCAAACAGTTTTCGAAATATCGTTCGTTGAATATTTGTATGGCGGCCATGATGTTTTCCGCCATTTTGATTTTTTTACAGGAGAACGAATTTGACTAGCCTGTCGGTTCAAATCGTTGAAAAAGTATGCCTCGAAATGCCATAGTTCAGATGGGCTGCACCCTGACTCCTTGATGAGGAGTAAGTTTTGAGAATCTGGAAGTTTTCCCATACTCACGGGGCCATTTCGATCAAACCTCCCATACATTACTTTTACCCTCGGAGGCTCCTTCTGGAAGACTAAAAAGTCTCAAAAATCATCACTATGGCGGCCATGTTGAAATTTCGTAAAACCGAAAAATCGACTTAATATTTCGTATCAGCGACCCTATAAACCCCGGATGCAAAATATCAGCCAGATCTGTGAATAAAACTTTTTCGACCGCCATTTTGAATCCGCCATCTTGAATTTTTTTCCAAGCACTCACGGCACCATTTCTATCAAACCCGCCATACATCATTTTCACTCCTGAAAACGTTTTCTGGAAGAATAATGGGCTTCAATAAAACATCACTATGGCGGCTAAACAACTTATAGGTTATTTACCCTTTGGTATGAGTTGTTAACAAAATTATTTAGAAATAATTTGTTTTAAAATTCATTGACATTAATTTTTACATTATGCAATTAATTACATGCAAGAACAGCAGCCATTTTAACTTGTTGTATAATTTGAATCAAAAGTGTTTTGCAGATTTTCATGAAACCAGCCATTATTTTTAATCACTTAAACTCTGTCCAGTAATAATCGCCTGGTGCAGTTGACTATCCTGTTAGCATCCTGCTCAACAACTGTATTGGGTGATATTCATTCTGCCGAATGGGTTTCGGAATGCAACCTAGTCATTGATTTTAACGTGTTCCAAATTTAAATTTTATGATAACCCCTGTTAAAAAAAATGCCAATAAAACACGCACGCGCGCACAAATATTACCTACAAGAGTTTTTTTTATTTTTTTTGAAATATCGAAGTGGCCAGTGTTAATCGACCCTTATGCTATAGCCGCCGCGGGCGATGGATTAAAAAGAAATAAAAGCAGGAAATCAGGACTCATAAGTTTTTCGTTTTATTTTTATGTTCATTTCAATTCTGTTATTTTATTTTCTTTTTATAATTGCCCAAATATGAATAACATAACATTTGACATAAAAATAAATAATCTTCGACATTTTAAATTTTTAACATTATACCATTAAACCACTATTCAATTATATGATTATATTCATATTATATGTCTGTTTTCTTTTCCCTGCGTTTTTGAGTAAAGCTCTATACAAGTCTCGGCCTTGAAGCCATTGCTAGAAGCGTATTATTGACGGCCTTACCTACATCTCTAGTTATCTAGCAAAGGCTTACTTTCGAGGCTTTTCATCTCTCATACTCTGAAAATTGACCATATAATATCTTAAAAGCGGGTGGGAACTAGCAAATGTCGGCCCTAGGGCCGAAAAGTAAACAAGGAAAAATTCAGTCACATTGGGCAAAGTCAGTCATCTATACTAGGTATAGTCGATTAATACTAGGTATATATTTTTTGTTGTTTTTGTTTCATGTTATTTAAGATTGTGCTGTTATTTGTTTATACCAGATAGGTATGTGGTTTATTACCTCCGGAAAACTGCGTTTAAATTAATTTAGCTAGACCATGACTAATTAAAAATAATTTATAAAAGTAAGTTCTTTTTATCAACTAGCAATAACTAAAACTCAAAAATACTGGCTGGCATTATGGCGCTTCAAAAATGTTTCGTGTAAAAAAAGAAAAAAGGCGGGAAAGCGTGAAAGTGCAAAAAATGAGGAAGATGAAGTGAATTAAATTTTATACTATAATTATCTAGAGTTCATCAAGCAATTCTGAAATGAATTTTACGCCTGTTTTAAAAGAGGCTCAAGCTGTTATGGAAAACCTTTGTCATAATTTTGGCTTGTGTTTACTTTTCTCATATTCGAAATGAAAAGTAAACTGTTTAATTTGGATGAAAGGCCCATTTCAGCCTTTCATCCCTTATTAACCGACTTCAAAAAAAGGAGGAGGTTCTCAATTCGTCGGAATCTTTTTTTTTATGTATGTTCTCCGATTTCTCGAAGACGCCTGGACCGATTTAAAAAAAACTTTTTTTATTTAAAAGGTTATACTTTCCAGGTGGTCCCATATTATTACAGCGAATATAAAACTAAAACTTTTGGTGAAAAAAAAATAATAAGTGTTCATTTGGAACTGGTGAAACGCCTTTTATGTTGATGATTGTATAAAACTTTGTTACGAGTATGGATATTTTTAGTGTACAAGAAAAAAAAAGCAATTCGTCACTGAAAAGAAGAAAAAAAAAACTTTTTTACAAAAAAAAACAAACGGCTTCAAAAAAATTCACTAAAAAGGTAAAAATTACGCATTTCCAATAATCTGATCTGAATTACAGTTTGAAGTTAGTGTCTTTGTACATATGTAACGTTTATAACACACTTTTATAATAATAATAATAAATATTTTGGACATTACACACAGCGCCGTCAAGCCCCAAAGTAAGCAAAGCTTGTATTTTAGGTACCAGACAATGGATACAAATACATAAATATTACTTTTTTTGTAAATACATACATATCATACATAAATACACCCAGACTCAAGACAAACACAAATTTTTATATTATGACATAAATGTTTGTCCAGTGCGGGAATCGAACCCACAGCCTCTGCACAGCAGTCGGCCACACTACCAACTAGGCTGCGAGGGAGTCAAACTTTGCTTGCATGGCACCAATTTCAAACTGTAATTCAGATCAGATTTTTGGAAATTAGTTATTATTTTTACCTTTTTAGTGCATCTTTTTGAAGCCGGTTGTTTTGTTTTTTGTTAAAAAGTTTTTTAACAATCTACTTTTTCATGTGGCAGGGGTAAAAAATACCACTCTCTTACAAATTATTTAAAATATCTTAAAGAATATAATAAAACAACTGTTTTAAAAGCATCGACTGTATCACATATAATTAATAAAATACATCTTTTCTGTAGGTAAACCTTCAATATTTTCAGCATAAATTTTATAATAAAGGCATTTCTCGTGCTTGGCGAACAACTTGCCTAATTAGTAGAGGACTCGTTGAAAGTTAGTAGTACTTATTCAATCAGCCCTTAGCGTGGAAGTCAGTTTTACACAAACAGGGCTCTAAACTATTAAAGCTGAAGTAAAAAAAAAATTGTTAATTACAAACAACGTCAGTGTTGTAGTTACCGAAATATGTTTGACAACTAATATAGTCTAGTGATAATCCCTAAAGTAGTTTTAAGTAACAATACCTTATTCAGATCCAGATAATCCAGATTAAGTAAAATAACTAATTAATATTAACTAATAAATAATTAGTTAGCTCTGTTGCTCAATGGGTAGTGACCCGTCTGCTGAATCGAGGGGCGTGGGTTCGATTTCCGCACAAGACAAAAAAATATTATTTGTGTTTGTCTTGAGACGGTGTTTTCCATCCATTTCTTTGTTTGTATCCATTTCCATCCACAGCTTTGCTTAGTTTGGGTCAAGACGGCGCTGTTTGTAATGCCTAAAAATATTATTATAAATATTACTATATTATTATTACTAGAAGCATCCAATACTTTAAATTATATATCTTTTATTTAAATATGTAAAAATATAAAAAATCTAAGTTTTCACACCAATCCAATATTCAACATTTTTATAACTGTTCTAAATCTGCACTGTGCTAGTTACTGCTGTTCACACATTAGACAGTTTTTCTATCTAATTTTTGACAAAGTTAATAAAGATCTTTGGTTTGATTGGTCCGAATCATCAGGTCAGATCACAGAGTGAGGAAACTGGGCGCTGGCGCTATTCGGCTGCGCGCCTCCGAGCGCAATATTGTTCCGAGCTCTGTGGGTCAGATACATTCTACTATCCTTATCAGCCTCATACGTCCCCACTTTTGATTTGGACCATCGTCCCACACGCGGGCGCAGTGTGGATTGTGGACTTCATTTTTTTTTGACATATGAAAGCTAGTGGTGTGAATATACTTAAGAAATTAAAGAAACGAATGATTGGTATACGCCCGGCTCGAACCTCCGCCACTCAGGACACAAGGTGGCCACCGCCGATAGTGACATTAAGATATAATACTAATAAATATTGGTCAGATATTATAGACATCTAATCCCGCAGTAAACATCAAAAAAAAATTCCACTTAACCAGTGATCTATCCTTAAGTGGTACAATATGTATAACAAACGTACAAGGTATTAGGCTAGACATGGAAAGCAGCATAGGCCATAACGATCTGGAAATCAGTTTATTTTAACCAACTTGAATTGCCAACCAGTTCTTTTGTTAGCCTAGCACCATATATTACAGGAGCTACGACGTATCTTAGTTTCCGCCTGAACTGAATTCAGCAAACGAGTTAGGAGAAAAAAGGCTCTATAAATAAACCTGAGCGTTGCTTTGTACAAACTTTATAACAAATGTTTTACTATTTTATTTAGCTTTTGTATACTAGCTAGACTACAGAATTTGACATTTGTTTCTTGCACCAAAGATTTTGAGACAGCCTTCAGATTTGTTTTAAAATTAGTAATATTGAATGAGTATTATTAAAATAACATTGCCTACCTTAAAACTTTAAGGAATCAAATCTTTATTATAGTTATTAAATAAAACCGTTATGGGGAACAATTAACAATCACGTGTTATTTTTTTATTGTTTTTTAGCCCCGAATATTTTTTTGCACCATGCAAACAATTATATGTGAATTTCAATCATAGGTATAAATCGCGGCACGTAAGTTGAACCTACACATTTTTGGTTCGTTAGTACATTTGTCCGTACTGTACCTGCGCAGACGGCCGCCATTTTAGTTCAACTTACGTGGCGATATGTCCGTTGTCTACTTGTGGCTACCACTTTCTTTATCAGTATTTACGCTCTCTTCAATTGTCTTATATGGATAGTTATTTACCCGACTACGGCGAAGCCCAAAAGGAGGATGGTATATGTTTTTAACATACAAACATACATGTATGTTTATCTGTTTCCGCATAATCTCCTTACCTGTTTATAATAATTTGGGGTGTCAAATGGGGTATCGTTAGAAGCGCCTTGTTAGGCTACGTCGGCTACGTAGGCTATGTGGCGCCACACTAAGTTCAATGTAATGCCTTCTAGGGGATATAAAGTCCTGTATTTTTTTAAATGAGCCGTGTGGGATATCAGATGAAAGCTCTTAATTAGCACATTTGACAAATATACATATTACTATCTGTTGGTCACTACTTTGTTTGCATTAACTAAATAAATGAGTTAATTTTGGACTTTAAAAAATAAAATAATACTAAACACGTCATATTTTGTAAGTATATGTCGTGTAGTCGGGTTTTAATTTTAAACTTCTTCCTTCGTGCAGCCCAATGCGGAATGTGGATATTTGTCGTTTGACGTATGCAGGTTTCTTCACGATTTGTTTTTATAAAGAAAAACATGAATAATGTTCATGAAATAGGCTTATTAATTCACGCAGAGTTCGAATACCTCCGTCCCTCGGAACGCGAGACAGACGCCGAAGCCAATAGGCTTAAATCGATAGAATCCTAAATTAAATTAATATTTATTTTTCAAATATGCTATAATCTTGCTACTATACTAGTTTTATAAAATAGCTTTTGTAAGTTCTATCCAAGTATTGACCACGCCTTAACTTTGAACATCGTTTCTTATAAACGTGGACCACAACCGCCTTTTCTTTTCTTTAGTGATATTTTATTTTAAATGAAAGAAAGCTTCTTTACATCCAAATCTTTTCAATTCTTGAAGCTGAATACCCTTCTCAGTACGTAATTGACAAGGTTTATCCCCTCATTCATATGCCACAATTTGTTATCTACCTGCTGAATCCCAATCGATCGTATCCAGGCTTTTAATAGAAAGAAGAAGGGAAAGAAAGACGGATAAAATGACATGAACATGAACTAATTTTTTCGTAGTGCCTTACTACGTAGTCCATTCATTGAGTCATACTGACATTACTTGAAAATATTAAAATAGAAAAAAATTAAAGTTTTGATTTGTGTCTTGAAAGTGTATCCATACTAATAATATTAAGAGGTACCTGAAACTTGTTAGTTTGTATTTATTACGTTGAGGGTAATACTTGCAACTGAATATTTTGAGTGATACCCCTGGTGTCCGCTTACCAACAGGGCCGTAAGCTTGTTTGCCACCTTAGGGGTATTGGAAAAAAAAACCACTGAACCGATTCCTAAAATTATTTTACTATTTAAAACAACACTATCACTCAGTTACATAGGTTATCTTTTGATTAAAATTTAAAAAATAAATATTTCTAAGAAGTAGATATCTATATTTTGTTTGTTTCTAGGGTTGTCGTCTCTGCAAATACTAAAATTAATCTAAAAAATATTTTATTATAATTAGTTATAAAGTTTTGATTTAAACCTTTTTTTCCTCCGAATTGATTAACCAATACCTATTGAAAATTTGTAAAACAATTTAGACGAAAAATTGGGCAATATGTCTTCACGTTGCAACGTAACCCTCGGAGAAACTTAATCTTTAGCCCAGAGAAAGCTGGAGACACTGGAAAATTAAATGAAACACTTTTTGTCACGGTCGAGTGTTACCACAGAATAAGTTTTAATGCGGAGCACTATTCCTCAACTGTAATAAAGATAAAGTAGTATCAAAAATTTGTTAGGGGTAAAATCACTGCATTATATTATTAATCTTTTCCACTATTCCGGTAGATCTGAGAACTCAAACCCTAGACTATTATAGCAAAATACGTAGAATAACATAAATAGAACATCTCTACGAAACACAGGTGATAAAAGGGTGGTTAGACAGTGCAGTGAAAAGGATTCTTCCCACGATATTGTACCCATATAAACCCTAGTCAACTATATTGCAACAAACTTTTCCGACCCGGCGGTCAAAAATCATAACTATTGAAATGATGTAAACTTTCAATAACACTAGCGACCAGACACCCAAGGTCAGAAGGCCAAAAAAGTGTGTTGCACTGTAAAACACTATAGTAGGCTTATTTATATGTCTGTGCCATGGTTGACGTATAGATTTCGTAACTGGTTGACGTAATGTATTGTCTATGTTCACGTTTTTGTTTGATAACTATCAATTTTTATGTTATGTACGTATTTATGTTTTTATAACATAAATACAATGTAACAAAATCTGACAGCCCTAAGTGCCCTAACCGTATTTTGAGTTTAAATTTTGTGAGCAAACGCCAGTATCTACCTAAGTACCTAAAATACTTTTTCATCACACTTGTAAACAGTGTTATTATTACGTGCAGGCAAAGCGGGTGCTATGACTTTAATTACTCCCACGAGCTTTATCTTTGACTTATCTCAAGCAAAACTCGTGGATGGTAATAACGCACCAATTCTATCAAGTGTGTATAAAAGCTGCTTGTTCAAAATCTGAAATACGCGCACACTACAAGCGAGCAATTACAAGTTTTAACTTTAGCCAAAACTTGTTGATTCACAAATTCTCTACATACTAGATATCTGGCGGTGGCGTTATTTTCTCTGCGCGCCATTTAGTGAATTTTGGTTAGTTTATTTATTTATTCATCTTATATTTTGATTTATTTACTCGCAAATGTGATGAAAAACATTCTGTGTGAAACCGGGTGATGCGCAAATCACACACTTGAGTCATTAAAGCCTTTAAGACTTCTAAATCGCCTCTCATTAGTAATTTTCTGCTTAAACTTAACTAAATGTAATTGTCGTCTCTTAGCATAATCCACTTGGAATATCTTTTTTCTAAACTTAAAATTCCTTTCTTAAAAAACTCTTCATCCTGCACACCTAAAAATTCCTGTACTGCATCGACTACGGCTTTAACATCTTCGAATCTCTGTCCTTCCAAATAATCCTACAACCTTGGAAAAGAAAGATATCACTGGGGTCAAGTCGGGTGTATATGGAAGATGCTCAAGTATTTCCAAGCCAGCATCTCGAATTGCAGCTACTGGCGGCGGCAGGCCCGACAACACTTCCATCTCTAAAAAAACAAAAGATATTTAAATTTATTTATTTTATAATCTTATCAATATTCCAGATTTACCAGCCAGTATTTACTTTTTTTGGTTCCAAAGAGTTTTCACCTCATTCTCACTATATATTAAACGCCCCTTATAGGAATAATAATAATTTTAAAGAAATTATCTACTAATATTTCTTGAAAACAATGCTCAAAGTAAATAGTTGTAGCAACTGTGGATAATTAAAAATATAATAAGAAGCGAAGTGCTTTGTAGCTTACTTTTATAATAATTTAAAGGTATTATATTTTATCTCCATTGTGTATGATACAAAAAGCTTTGATGTTTTTTTATGTTTTTGCTATTTAGAAAAAAGTTTTTATAGGCTTCTTTGAATAAAGATACCTACCATCTAAGTGTCGTAATGTTGCTTTAATTTAGGTTCCGACTTTGTAAATACACTTCATTTCATGAATGCGTAGGTTTTTCTAACCAAAGTCGTACTAACAATGGTATTCTGGACTCAGTTTTGCATTTAATTTTACATCTACATTTTATTTAGCTACATGTTTTAAATATTTTCTGTTTGTTGTTACCATATCTATACTCCATACTAATATTAGAAACATGTAAAGTTTGTAAGTTTGTGAGTTTATTTGTAGGAAGTAATCTCTGGAACTACTGAACCGATTTTGATAAGTTCGACGAGTTACTCATAATATTAATTTCTTGAGTCGTGATGGTATTATTAAATTTTTATATCACTATAATATCACAACTAAAGAACTGGTATTAGAGCAAATAATATGACAATAATCAAATCCCCGTTTCAAACAGTCCATGACTGACAACTACTTTCTTAAGTGTTTCGCTTTTAGTACAGAATATCAGAAAAACAGCCAGAAATCAGTTTGACTTCTACCGGGTATCGAACCTCGGTTTAACTGGTTGTGCAGTGGTAAATAAAATAAAACACCAACAGATCAACGAGTTATTACGAGAGAAATTCCCTTTGGCTCCATAAAAAAATATTCTTTAGCAAATCTTTGAATAATGGGTACTTATATCTATAACTTCATAAAACTTGACAGTTGTTTTAAACATAATTCTCTGTGCAAGTTCAACTTATCCACTTTCTTTACTAATCTGAGTGACAGTGACAGTTTCAAATCTCAAAGCTCATTTAACTTTAACACCGTGTTAAGACTTGCCTGTATAATGTCACTCAAAAAAGTCATGAAACTGTTAAGTTGTATTTCAGGTGGGAAAATTCTTAAGCAAAAACCTGCACGTTATTAAGCATAACTCCGGAAATCATAAACAAAATTCTCAATAATTTCTAAACAATGGTATTGATAGACCCATTTTAGTTTGTTTTGACTGTTCAACTCTGCTACATGTCATCGTAGACTCTGGCTTAAGGACTTGTTTGCAGGCCATGTAATTATTATTAAAAAAAAATCATCATAGAAAAGTTGCATCGTGATACAATTATTATAAGTTCAAAAAAACTAAAATGGTACGGTAGCGCGCACGACTGCAAAAAAACCAGTCACAATATAGAATTTCAAGCAAATTTAAGTAAAGATTTGTTTGTTGCTGGTAAGTATGAACATTTATATATATTATATTGTGTTAGTAAGTAAAATTTGTAATATCAAGGTTAGAATTAAGAGAGCTAACTGTCTGTCTGTAGTCTGAAAATTGACCCATATTTGCTGTTTATACCTAAATTTACTTGTAATATTTGAAACGACTGATTTAAATACGTTGCTATCCTAATTAGTAAAACTAACGTTAAAAAAATCTGCCGCAGCACGATGTTCACTTTGTGTCTGCTGTATTTCTCAATATCAAATATGGTAACGTCTAGAATCCTCTCCGTTCCTGCTTTGATAAGTTTTCTCGGTGCACTTTTATGCAACTGTGAAACGAGACTCGCTGAATGTGGGTGCTTTGTTAAATATCCCTTACGAAATCTTGCGCTACCGAGCAGCCAGGAAATGGTGCTTGAAACAGCTTGTGGGTTTCATATAATAGATCAGGCTGTAAAAATGCTAGTTAAGAAAATATTTTAAAGACATATAATGGAAACATTTATTTTAATATTAGAATATAATAATAATAATAAAATTAATTATGACGTAATGTATAAAGTTATGGTATGGGTAAGGGCTATGAGTGTAAGTGACTCTTAATTATACTTCGTATCTCTCCCGAAGACGATTACAGTTTACTTGCAGCAGTACGCAAGATTATGCAGTCCAAATCATACCTTTAAAGCTATAAAAATGCTTATTAAAATTAAAATTTACATAGTAGGTAGTTTCAACTACCTACGGATATGCACCCCTCCATATTGCCCGCTTCGGACTGCCATTACGTGTTTTTGTGCTGTCCGACGCACTCGTCAATTTGTTCGTCTTCAAACATAATTTTAAAATAAGTATTTAATAGTCATAAAAGGAAAGACGTTATGGATTAATAGTGAATAGTGCTTCGGTGAAAAGTTTGAAAACTCGTGATAAAACGAACAGGAATTTGGTCATCTACGCACACGTTGTTCTACTGCGCATTCAGATACCTAATAATTTAGACAGTTGTCTGAAACTTCAAGGTGAGTTTTAAAGCGATTTGTTAGAAACAAATAGTAAAGGACCAAATAACTCAATTTCATGATCAATTAATAAGTTACATCTACCTTCTTAAATCATTTTTTTATTGGACATGGAATATTGTTTGAGCAAATTTAACTACGACATTAATATAATGTAGCAAGAAAACGAAGCATTACTTCTTGATCTATGTGGGACATATGTACACATCTAAATTAAGTTATCCCGGCGTATAACGCCTGTGGATACCTACCTACTTATACATTTTGTCATAAAATGTATCTTTGGAATGTCTCGACGCACCGATATTGTGTGTGTAAACCACTATTTTAATTTCATCCCGTCGTATACCGTGTGTGGATAACTAAATTTTGTCATAAAATAGATACCATGTTAGATACCTTCATTATGTCATAAAATACTCGTAAATACCATTATTGAAACTTCCCGTCATTTATCGTGTGAGGATGGTTATGATGACTCGACATAAATATGTACGACTACCTACTTACATAAAAATTACTGCCGTTATATATTACAAATGAGATCCCATGCTGATTTACCATTATAACTCATGAAAATATCTAACAAAAACCTGCACACTATATGTTGCAGCTATATCGGGGTATGACCCAACGCAAAATAAAAGGTTTTCAGACAATTTACACATCATGATATAGCAACACGATTTTTTCGATTTTATTTGATTAACGGCTTAAGGTGATAGATATTTTCTATCTAAAACAGGACTTACTAACAAAAACTGAGTATTGTACGTTTGTACACCAGCGCTTTTATTTAAAATCTTGTGATTAAATTAGCACTCGCGAAATTAAATGTTACAAAACATTAGTCAGCAGTAACACATTTAAGTGTTTAAAAGTTTATAGGCAATTGGTAAATTAATTTTATAGGCAATTGGGAAATTACCTAATTAGCCGTTTATAGCCGAAAACAATTTTCTGTTATAAGCTTACAAAAGTGAGAAATACTAAAATAGATAGCAAGATCAAATATTTAGTTCTAACATTTCCGTCTTCCTGTGGTAAACCCAGTCAATCACAGCGCATTCAGCCGATGTCTTCAATTCCATTGGACTTTGAACAATGGGAAAACCGTGGGGAAACGGCAGCCTAACCGCGAGCGTAACCCAGTTCGAGCCTGCCGCTTCCGCGCCGCCGCCGCTGCCTGCACACCACGCTGGCGATGGTGCCGCAAACATCAAAGTACCCACAACATACAAGTAAAACAACCCGAAGATAAGTATTATTTCAAAGAATGGCTTCATATAACAAATACAGTTTTACCGTGACTCATGTTAGATAGTAACAGCTTAAAACAGGTGGAAGGGATATTAAATTATTAGAATCAGGTTTTTAGTCTCCTTAAATTCAGTGCTCATAACAATTTACATCATCTATTTTCACTCTCCCTAAGCCTAATAGAAAGTGTTGATTTATCATTAGGTAAAAAACAGCAATAGTTTTTTTTTTACTTACTTGCTTTGCTTTGCTGTGGGTACTTTATCGACTAATTTTCAAGTTACGTATAAAGATATTGAACATTTTAAGAAAGATCTAATGTACATATGGCAACTTTAGACACATAGGAGTTCGCCTTTATTGTGCAATTGCGTTGAGCAACTTTTTGCAATTTTCTTTACTGTTCTTTACTTTGTGGTAATACGTGTACTTCATGATTTTATTAAAACTTCTTCTTTAAAAAGTTCTATTTTAATTTAAAAAGTTAATTTTTAGATGTTAGAACACCATTTTATTTAAAACTTTACGTAAAACCACAAGATAATTGTTATTAATATAATATATGTCTAAGTTAAAATCAAATTCACACAAAGAGATCATCAAAAAGACTTCCTCGTTGTGTAAGTCTCGGTGGTACTCGTACCTACATATACATCTTTTTTTATTTAAAACAATTAACTAGAGAATAACGAGCCTTAATGAGAGGAAACAAAAAAAAATCGAGTTACCTATTTAATAATATAAAAATGCACAACCAGGCATTTGGCCTGAATTGTAGTGTGCTGAAGTCAGTGTGTCCCGCTGTTAAATACAGCCATGATGGTTGAAAATTTTTTTTTGGCATTTAACTAATCTGATAATTTATTTACATTATATACGCGACTTTACTACATCATATATTATCAACGATTACCTCAGTGACTTTTTGGTTATGGGTTGGGGCTTAGTTTGATATATAAATAACAAAGCTTAACTACTTATCATTTACTGTGGAATATTATATACGTATATACTGTGAAAATTGTTTCGAACTCTATTCAGTTTTTTACTGAGAAAATACCACATATACACAAAATAACAGACATCGCCTATATTAATCAAATGAGCGGCATACAGTTTACACATTAGAAACATAGAGTAAATATGGTGCTAAAATCGGATCATTCATCTTATATCAAATTCAGGAATTTAGTAGTTTACTTGGAATCAAGTCAAACATGTCATATAGACATCAAATGAAAAGTTCCAGATTACGCTTTTTACACAGATAATTATAATAATAATTAATTTATTTACTAAGACTATGTATATGTGTATACTCAAGAAAATGTATTTATACTAATATTATAGACAGGTGACAGTTCAAAAAAGTACTCACCGTAGAATCTTATTGCATAATAATTTGAACAGCCAATGCTTTATATAGGAATAATAGTCATTCAGTAAAAAAGACGTTGATTTTCTTGCAAGGGTTCAAATTTAGAAACGCTTCATGGAAGTTAGACCTAGATGCTTAACACATAGATGCATTAAAATATAGGAATTTGTATCGTTCCTTAGCTTTTATATTATTTCCAATTAATTTTGTTTATAACAAAGCAATCCAAGTATTATCATATCGGTCCACACACCTTCTTTTAAAAGCTTTAAGCATCCTGTGTTGAGTGTACATTGACGCCAAGGAAATTATCAAGCCTGGACATATAATGGCTTCGATTTTACCAAAAACGCAACATAAATATAACGTTATAACGCTATAGCCATAAACCTACAATTTAAATCATGGTGGCTATATTGTAACAAGAATAGCGTTATACTAATAATAGAATACTTGTCAGATTAATTTCACACTGACACTAGTTACAGTAAACTTAACAGCTGTCATCTAGTTTTATCCCTTTTGAAAATATAATTTAAGATATCTGTATTTTCAGTATAAAAGGGTTGCTAAAATGTATAATTGTATGAAAATAACTATTTTTTAATATTTAACTTTAAAAAACTATAACTATTAAAGTTGATAGGACATTCAAGAACGTAAATATGAACTTTGATTTAGAAGAGCCAAAGCTCAAAGTTGTGGTTAAAAAGAAGCTGAGACACACATAATGTGGCAGTGTATAAACAAACACTCCGTGTGGCTGCTGATTACTCCACTTAAAGGATTAAAATCTTTATTTTATACATACAAATTCAATTAAACAAACTTAATTAAAACTTACAACTTCCTAGTGACTTATAAAGTCCTAGTACATCAATCTTATAAACACACAAAATCTTCATAAAAGTATATATATATATAATATAAATTAAAACTTTAAATACAGGCGTATATATCATTAGATACCAAACATTTGTTCAACCCTTTTTAGGCTTTTACTTTCAAATCCTAACAAGATAGAACTAGTAAGGTACGACTCGAATGAGAATCTCCTTTTATAAGTTATCAAAAACTATAGAATAAAAGAATAAAAGCGGGCTCTTAAACTTTATCTTAAGTAACTATATTAATTTTACAACAAAGCTCTGATATTTAAAAATTGTATGAAAGCTCTCAGCACACGACACCCATTCAGGTCTATAACTCATATAAGTGTCGTTTCGATTACATATTTAAATGACTGTAATGAAAGATAATATGACCTCTGCCTCTTTTAAAAGAAAGTTAATTTGTTTTTGCGTTGTTAAGTCTAAAAGGTATATTATCTATATAAGGATAATAATATACACATAGACAAGGTCAAATAAAATATTTAGATGTTGATCGATTTCATGTTAAATTTGTTTTGACTCTCTAAACATCTACATGTAAGCTGTAATCGGCTTCGGGGGAGATACGAAGTATAATTAAGAATCAAACGAACTTACCTTGTGAAGTTTGATATCTAATTATACGAGTATCTTGACCGAAGACATTACCTTCCCGCCCTCCCTTGAAGTTCCCGAGGTCTGTCAAAAAAATTGGCTCTAAATAATGGCAGTCAGAAGCGGGCAATATGGAAGGATGCATATCCGTAGTTACTTGAAACTACCTACTATGTAAATTTTAATTTTAATAAGCATTTTTATAGCTTTGTGTGATTATTTTTATCCAATTAATCACACAAAGGTGTGATTTGGACAGCATAATCTTGCGTACTGCTGCAAGTAAACTGTAATCGTCTTCGGTCAAGACACTCGTATAATTAGATACCAAACTTCACAAGGTAAGTTCGTTTGATTCTTAATAATTGCAATCTATATTGCATAGTTAAGCGCAGAGTGAACTGACTCGCACTAATATAAATGGGGGATGAAGTTAAAAATAATGTTACTTTTTTAGAAGTCTACGCAAATAAAGTCGCGGGAATAAGCTTTTTTTTACAACAGTTAACGACAGTACATTTATTATCTTAGCGCAGTTATACGTATTTAGTTAGTAATAAGTGGTGGTTGCTAACATGTTATTAATTTATCATTTGAATTAGAGTGCTTGGTATATATTTATAATTAATTTTACTTAATTAGTCAGTTTTAGTTCAGTCAGTCATTTTTTCTAGAGCTTAGCAGCAGCTTTCCCTCCCCTTAAAAAAAGAGAATATTTATTATTACCGTATATCAATAACCGTTATATTTAACAAAGTTAATCGTTTTAACATATCTCTTAATATGTATAATATTTTTTTGAAATATGATTTTATAAATAACTTGCTGGCTACATAATACATAAAACCAGTAATTGTAGTTTTAATCACCATTTTCTAACTATTCAGGAGTTTAACAAAGCAACATAAGCGAGTCCCAATTTCACACTTGAATTAAAATTCATCAAGAAATCTTCTCAAAGCACAAATTTGCTGCATTTATGCTACTCTATTTGATATTGAGAATATACAGCAGACACAAATCACGTAAATCTAAAAGAAATAGATATAGATATTTAACTTTTGTTTATTATGTACCTTTGAACGTAATATAAGCTACGTGCAATGTTTAATATAATTGCTGTGCAATGTGATATAAAATTCTTAATAACTACATAAAAAATAACAATTGGTTAGGTAATCTGGAAAACTGGACAGCGCATTTCCTAGCTAGATGTGAAAAAAATAGTCGCAAGAGTGTGTCAAAGACGAAACAAAACTGAAGTCTCTTATTAATTTGTGTTAATAAACATAAAAACAAAAGATAACATAACTCGAAGTCTATGGTGGATATAAGTATGTATATTCAAAAAGACTTTTGTTCAAGTAGAAGGTTTTTGTGTTGCCTCTTTAGAAATTATTTAAGAATTACTGAAGATATCCGTGATTATTAAAGGTAGGTATTTTGTAACTGAAAGTAATGATGCTTTAAAGTTAAGATAGAAGAAAGGCTTATCAACCATGATACTTCCAAGTGAAATTGTCACCTACTTCTAAGGATACGTGTGAATATATAGAGAAAATTATCTCTCATAACCTCGTCTTTTTATACATAAATTATTAAAATACCTAAATCTAATCTAAATTGTACAAAGAAAAGACTGTTCGTTTAGTAGATGTCACACAATTCTCAATAGGTAAATTAAATATGACCTCGATACTTAAATCATATATCATTTATCTTACTTGTTTTATATATAAATAAACGCCATGCAAATTGTTGTAACCTACTCTCGGAGGTAAACATAAAAATCATTACTATTAAAACATTAATCTTGTCCTTTCTTCGAAGAAAATAAATATATTGAAAATTGATAGTTGAAGAGCAGGTAATACGGTAAAATAACTTTTTAAATACGGTTTTTGCGGGTCCATACGGATGAAGTATGTAAACTATAAAAATTAGGAAGTAATAAAAACTATGAAAGTTATGGAACGGAATTCTGTAACCGTAACGAAAATTATATGAATACCGATACCTAAATCGTATGTTATAGGTATAAATGTTCCGAATAATTAAGGATATGGACAACAAACAATCTTAACGTTTGAGCTTTGCAGCTTGCAGTAAGTATCGAAAAATACAAATCTCATATCAATAAATGTCACAATTTGATAATATTGAATATCTGCAATAATTTTATATCCGTAGGCGAAATTAGTTTAATATTCTTAAAGTATCATCCAGGTTCCTAGTATATTGAACCTGAGATAAAGTTTCATCAAACTTTATTACAGGTGTCAACAAAGTGAAGGTAAATTAGCCGTGAATTTCTTATCGTCACGTTTCCTCGGAGGAGCGTGCTCATCAATAAATCTATCATCATGACGCGCAGATATTGGTAGTGAGTTAATGGGGTTGCCGTTCATATTTCGATGTTTTAGCTCTAAGCCATTTATTTAATCCGCGTAGTCACTTCGTGATAATGTTATAGCATTACTAGCAGATTTGTTCGCTTATTAAGGTTTCTTAGCCAAGTTGCAAAAACAAAATCGGACGACAAAGTTTTGCCATGTCGAGATTAGATATGCAAATATAAATATTATAATTTCGGAAGTAACTTTGTCCGTCTGTTACGTTTTCACGCTTAAACAGATGTACCAATTAGGATCAAATTTGGTATGGAGGTAGTTTCAGTCCTAGGGAAGGACAAAGGCTACTTAAAAAGTCAAGTGTAAGTTGGTTATTGTTCTGCAATCGAGGAGTTACCGTTAAAATTCTAGACCAATAACCGAATTTAGGGCGGTTGGAACCGCGGGCAAAAGCTAATTTCCTATAAGAAAGAAAGAAGAAAGAAAGATTATAGGTAAATAGTTTTTTATTTATCTTCATTTATTTTAATCATTTATTCTACAAAGAAAAAACATTATAATAAATTATAATTCTAGAAAAATAGTACAAAGGGCGTACGTATCTCTGCCAAGGTTTCTTCCCGCAAACCCAGAGAAAAAATAAATTTACAGACAAAAGTGGCAAGGGCTTGTAGAACGAAGTTTTATCTACATAATGTTAAATTAGTAACATATCAAATTTAATAACAATATAATAACAAATACACGTACATTTTAATACAAATAAAATAATTACATTAATAAATACAAAATTATATACTAGATAATATTTATATATTTTTTTTATTATTATTATCTTGTTATACGTAACATAACTCAACAGAACTCCGAATGAATAGTCGTTATATCCTTAACTGAAAGTTCTCTCCACCTCTGTGTATGTCGCGTTCACAATAGTTAGGTAATTTGTGAACTTGGGGACCTATTCAGCATTACTTCACACGTTTGTTCCTCAAAGTTAGTTTCAAAATTATACGGAACTTTCCTAACATTTAGTTTAACACACCTACCTATACATATTAATAAAACAATGACATTGTAACAGAAGTTGGTACCTACTCAAAATTCTACTTTGAAATATTTTGCTTAAATAATGTAAGATTTCGAAAGTCATAGATTACACTTGAACAATTGAATAGGTATGTACTTAATTTTTTGATAAAAACAAATCTTATTAATCTTTTTAATTAATGACAAATAACTAGACTAAACATTATTGTCATGTTAATTAGAAATGTTTATTAGAAATGTAATAATTGCGTCTCATTAAACACATAAAATATTGTTTTCTTATAATAAATAGATAGTTATAGCTGTAATGTACTTTTGTGATTGTATATATGTATCTTTATATATCTCCATGGTTTTTATACCCCTAAAAGAGCCCATTATATGATATTGAATATACCTGTGATGTTTAAGAAGCATTTGAAAAGTATTTTTAATTAAACTTACGGATTAAAAATACACCAAGCATAATATTTTTGAAACCTTCTAGGAATTGCTTGGTAAAACCGTGTCCCATATTACGGTACATATGATTTTTACCCAATACATTCAGTAGAAAAATTAGAATTTATTCTTGAATGTAAAGAGAAACCAAATAGATTACGTTCTTTTAGTTCCTTTGACTGTCAAAGGGTCGTAGCTTTACATTGATTAACCGCATCGCAACTCAAAGCTCGCTAGTCGTGTCTCCTTATTTAGCTTAAGACATAATTAAATATACGTATTTACAACTTTAGGGCCTTTCAACTTTGTAGTTAAAGGTTGTAAATCAAATAACAAGAATGTGGTTGTTTCGTGTTTATTTGTTTACAAAATTAGTCTAAGTAAATTTTATTACAAATCTTCAAGGGCCATTTAACTTTTATTATTTTAGAAGGGTTAGTAAACTGTGACGTGACTGACAATTTTAATTATTTTCATCACACTTACTCGTAAACAGTGTCATTACGTGCAGACAAGGCGACTGCTTAGACCTTAATTACTCCCACGGGCTTCTCCTTTGTAAATTTTACTTGTCTCAATGCAAATTGCACGTTTATAGAACTTACGGACTGTTAATGAAATATGTGTATGCATAAAATAAAAACTGTGTGTTCAAAATGTGAACTACGCAATATTAAAAAATATGAAATAATCAAACAATTACAAGTTTTAACTACAGCCAAAACTTTTTAATTTATTAATTGTCTAGATATCTGGCGTTGGCTTTGTTTTCTCTACTTCTATTCCCGCCATGTTAATTGTGTTTTGGTGAGTTTATTTATTTATTCACCTTATATTTTTATTTATTTACTGACAAATATGATGAAACATTCTGTGTAACACGGGCGGTACGGAAATTACAAACTTGAGTAATTAAAGCCTTCGACCTTAGGCTTTTCTATATATTATGTATAGTCTCTGGTTACTAACTCACTGTGTTATTTTCTCATAACACACAATGTACTATTATAATATATCCTTTGTATCATACAACTAGTACAAGCCTTGCTTATTTTGGAACCACATGACATGTAAATATGTGTGTGTAATACTGCAATTTTACTTTTTTACGCAGCCTGGAAATCGGCCCGGGATGCAGCCCGGCACGCAGCTCGGCGCGTGTTGGCGGGCTAAGCAAGCGGTTCACACGCAAAAGCTCGTTTTTAACGAAAGCTTGTAAATGCAAGTATAGGAATATACATACTTGCTCGGTAAGTGGCTCTTGTTGGACAGCTGTTATTTTGATATCTGAAACACGCATGCTTTCTCTTACGCTTACTTTTCATTACCGCACTTGTGCTTTGTAGTATTGTATTGTATCATTTTTCGGAACGAACGAACGAAACGTGTGAGCTAATTTTTTTTTTATTTAACCTTTTATCTCGGTTAATTAAGAAGCTTTTGCCTGCGTGAGTTTCTGAAGCTAAATCTTGTAATTCAAGACTTTTAACCGATGTTGATAAAAGTAGTGGGAATAACTATTGTAGCCATTTTCATATATTAATGACATAGATATGGTGTTGTCGATAAGTGATGCATATACTTAATAATGTAAATTCGAGCTATGTATTTACAAATAAGGATTTAAAAGATATCTTAAAAAAAAATTAAGCTTATAAGCGAAACATTGTTACTGATGCCCGATGTCGCAGATGCAAAAGTGATATGAGGCTAAAAAGTAACTAATGAATAGAGAATAAAAAATTTAGACAAACTGTGCCAAGTGAGATATCAAATTAAAGGGCTATTAAAATAAATAGTAGTAATGTTAGAGTTATTTCAGAGGGTATTTAAGAATTATAAGTACCTATAACTATTATATTGTGCAATATATACATATTACCTATTGTTTCTGATTATTACTGCTATCAATTTCCGAGTTGTTCAACACGAAGATATTCTAAATATTTTCAATAAATTTAAAAAAGCAATTCATTGGTATCGTTATCACAAATGAGAAAAAAAAACTATAAAAACTACTTTAGTTGCTTAAAATAATTAAAGTAGATAATTTATCAGTTGAACATAATATCAATCGAATGAAAAATAAACAAAAAATACCTACCGGTTAACAAACAGTGCGATTTACTCTGCTTAGAACAATAAAGCTGTCAGTAACTGGTGCCACGAACTACCTCGACGGGCAACTGTGTTTCACACGATAATGAAATATTTTATTTCTGACCGTAACAAACACGCTCGACGCCCAGTAGTAACCGTACACTATACAATGTCTACAGCTTACAATATATAAACTCTCTAATTTCTTTTCCAGAAGATAAATTCATATAAGGTATAAGTGCTTGACAGTCAGACTACGTCAATGTTGTAATTAAAGTATCTTTGACTACGCCTGGCTGACTTTAAATTCACCAAATTTTATGCATAAAATATACTGACAAATTCAGAACCTTCTTTTTCTGAAATTGGCTGATATATTTAGTCTGGTCGAGAAGTGAGTTTTCTGCGAAAAATAGTTAGAACAAATTTAAAAATATGGGGTTTGGTTTTTCGGATTCAGAATTTTATTCTGAAAAAGGGGAATTTTGGAATTTTTTTTTATATCTATTTTTTGTATCTATTTTTTACATTTAATTGCTTAGTTGAAAAATTTTTCACATCATTTGTTTAAACATTTTTTATAAACAAATAGGCAAATTTAATATTTTTAAAAATTTTTTTTTGCCATTATATTGTCAAAGTGGAATAATGAGTTTTGGAAAAAAAAAATTTCTTAAAAAAATTTTTTAATTGTTAATAACCGTTTTTTTATTTAAGATTATAATTTTTAAAAAATATAGCAAAATTTTTTTTTCTCCTTTGATGTACATAACTATATTTATAATTTTTCTAAGTAACGAAAAAAAAAATATATAAAAGTCAGAATTTGTTAATAACAAATTGTTTATAAAGTAAACAATGAAAATATTTAAAAAAAAAAAATTTTAAAAAATATTAAATTTGCCTATTTGTTTATAAAAAATTTTTAAACAAATGATGTGAAAAATTTTTCAACTAAGCAATGAAATGTAAAAAATAGATACAAAAACAGTGAAAATCAAAGATTTCGTATAAAAAAAATTTTTTACATTTTCCGGCTTTTTCATTTTTTGTTAACTTAGAAAAATCATTATAAACAAATAAAAAAACTTTAATAAAATTTAATACCGGAATCTTGTGTATTGAGTATATCAGAGTAAGCTCCAAGAGGAAAAAGATTTTTATCTAAATTATTTAAACGTTTATGATAGATTTTATGTTATCTTAAGTTCATGAAAAATAACTTAATTAACAATTGGATAAGTTAAACAAAAATCAAGTTAAAAAAAATTCTGTAAGCTGGATTGTATTCCTTCAAGTGTCTAAATGATACTATAATTTATTCAAATTTTTATATTGATAATATATATTATAAAAAAAATTATTTTCTGACGCTTAGTTTGTTTGGCGGCAACGTCACAACGTTGAAACTGCCGCGCGGAGCGCTATTTTCAACGTTAAATTAAAATTATAAATAATGGAACTACAATTTCGGGAGTTGAGACTTTTTTTATGAAATTTTCTCCTCATTTTTTTTTTTTTTTTTTTTTTTTAATACCACTAAGGTGGCAAACAAGCTTACGGCCCGCCTGATGGTAAGCGATCACCGTAGCCTATGGACGCTTGCAACACCAGGGGTATCACTTGCGCGTTGCCGACCCCTTCAGAAATCTAATAACTTCTTTCTTGAAGAACTCCATACTGTAGTCCTTGC
This sequence comes from Apoda limacodes, assembly GCA_946406115.1. Lineage (NCBI taxonomy): Eukaryota > Metazoa > Arthropoda > Insecta > Lepidoptera > Limacodidae > Apoda > Apoda limacodes. The sequence continues at coordinate 26,595,425 of OX291542.1, read as the reverse complement.
AGAATACCTTGGCAGGGAGCTCATTCCACAACTTAAGCGTTCGCGGGAGGAAGTTTCTCTGAAACCGCACTGTACGCGACCATTTAGGTTCTAAATTGTGAGAATGGATTCCCTGCCAATGGCGAGCGGTGCGATGGTAGAAAGTAGCCGTGGGCATCATTTCGAACAATTCCTCAGAACACAACCCATTGTACAAGCGGTAGAACACACACAGTGAGGCAAAGTCTCTCCTCAGACTTAAGGGCTCGATACCGCAAGTAAGTTTGGAATCGTCGACAATTCTCACAGCCCGTCGTTGAACCGAGTCAAAAGGGCCAAGCTGGTATCCGGGTGCACCTGCCCAGAGATGGCAGCAGTACTCCATATGGGGCCGAACTTGCGACTTGTAAAGTAACAACCTTTGCCCCGACGTGAAGTACTGCTTCGCTCTGTTGAGTACACCAAGTTTTTTGAACGCCAGCTTCACCTTATCTGAAATGATCTCGGAACTGAACATCGCTGGAGATGTCGACACCAAGGATCCCAATGCTCTTGGAGATGGAGAGGGGAGTGTTCTGGAATTGTGGGACTACAGTGAATGGAGTTTTCTTAGCGGTGAACGCGCACACTTGTGTCTTTGTAGGGTTGAATCGGACCAAGTTTACCCGTCCCCAGTCAGAGACCTGGGACAGTGTGGTCTCGATTTGAGACACAAAATCTCCGCGGTTTTCCTCCACAACGGAACGAGGGATGTTTGCACGACCCGTGTAAAAAGCGTCTCCAGTACTGTCATCTGCATAGCAATGTATGTTGTTCATGTCCAACATGTCATTGATATGCAGTAGAAACAGCTTAGGAGACAGCACAGAGCCTTGCGGGACACCAGCATTAATGTCCATGCTATCAGAGCAACTACCGTCAACTACGGCTCGTATGCGTCTGCCGGACAAAAAGCTAGCCACCCATTTGTACAATCCCTCGGGCGCGCGATACACTAGAAGGTCACCAGTCGAGCGACCGTGGCGAAAGCCATATTGACGGTCACTGACCAGATCGTGTACTTCTAGGTATCTTAGAAGCTGTGTGTTGATCACACGCTCCATCACCTTAGAGAGGAGAGAGGTAATAGCGATAGGCCTGTAATTCGATGGATCTGATCTATCGTCCTTTTTGGGCACCGGGTGCACATTGGCAGTCTTCCATGAAGACGGAAATTGCCTAGTGTGGTAGGAAAGCGCGAAGAGGCGCGTGAGTACAGGACATAACTCAGGAGCACACTGCTTAAGCACCACTGCTGGTATACCGTCTGGCCCACTCGACTTATGAACGTCTAGAGAAAGTAACGCCCGCCTGACCTCCCGCTGCGTTATGGAGATTTCCGGCATGGTCTTACCGCACCACGGTATAGTAGGTGGTACAGCGCCTTCATCGTTCATATTCGAGTTCGAGGCAAAGAGACTGCCCAGTAGATCGGCTTTCTCTTTAGCACTATGGGCCAAGTCACCATCGGTCTTTCGCAGTGGTGGTAACGACGAATTTTAGAATCTTTTTTCAAAATGGAGCTTTTTTCAATATTTTTGAAGTTATTGTTAAAAAACGGACACCAACTTTTTCTCTCTTCGTTTTTTGTTAATAACAATAGCAATATTTAATAGCAAAAAAAATCCAAAATTCCCCTTTTTCAGAATAAAATTCTGAATCCAAAAAATCAAACCCCATATTTTTAAATTTGTTCTAACTTTTTTTCGCAGAAAACTCACTTCTCGACCAGACTAATTTAAATCAACAAGAAAGAATATTTTCTTTGAACGATTTACTTGTAGGAAATGTCGGTAAGAGGACTGTTGTAGAAATTGCAAGTAAGGCAATCGTAAGTAAATCAAACATGGACAGGATGTAAATATAACAATCACGTTTACATACATTAAATCAATTCACTATTTTGTCAAGAATTTACTCTAAATTGTGTAAGGGAACTTGTAAGATTCACTTATTTATAAAGTGATTATATTAATATTAATTATTCAAAGTAGACGTAAAGTTATTCATAAATTCTTTTAATATTTAAAAGAGGCTAAAAGCACACGAGCTTCAATTATTATCGGTACCAAACTTACGTGAGTGTTATTTTTTCTTAAATATTTGCTATATTTCAAGTTATATTTCAAGTTATATTTCAAGTTAAACTGGTCGAGTTTCAAATATGAGTGGATAAGAATTCCTCGCGCCAGGCTGAAATGTTGATAAAAATATAATTTCTTGTTAAATTCATTATAATAAACCTACTTGTACCTATATTAGTTTCAAATTAAAAGTCAAAGCTTTGACACAAGGTATAAAAACCATGGAGATATACAGAGATACATATGTACAATCATAAAAGAACATAATAACTACAGCTATTTATTATAAGATAGCAGTATTTTATGTGTTTAATTAGACGTTATTTTTATTAGATTATACAGAAGACAGCGGAATATAATCGGCCTCTCTGCATAACGTTCGTGGACAATGAAAAAGCCTTCGATTATATCTAGACCTGGGCGGTGCCACATTGACTATCGGGGTTCGTATAACAGAGCCACGATGTCGGTCCGACCACCAGACCATAACACGAAATCAATCCATCTGCAGGGAAACGTCATTTTTTCGTAATTTTTCACTACTGTGTTGGAATATGTGTTAAAGCTTCGGGAGTGGAAAGGATATGGCGTCAACTTAAATGAATACTACACCACTTACCTTTAATTAGCTTAGGACATGCTGGTCATGGCAGAATCACTGGAAGACCTAGGCATGCTGCTTAGAGACCTCAGCAGTTTACCAACAGGTTGGCGTTAAAATAAATATGTATAAAACGCCAACGTCGCGCCAATACCGGTTGTTGTTAGGAACGCTACTTTTGAATTTGTTGACGAATATACATACCTAAGGCAAGAAGTCCACTTAGGTAGGTCCAACTTTCAGAAAGAGGTTAACCGAAGAATCCAGATTGGTTGGGCAACATTCGGAAAACTACGCAACATCTTTTCGTCCAAAATACCTCAGTACCTAAATACCGAAAGTCTAATTAATGTGTGTTGCCAGTGATGACTTATGGTACAGAAACGTAGTAGTTACTGTTGGCCTCTCAAATAGGCTCACAGTCGCTCAGCAAGCTATGAAATAATCTATGCTTAGTGTTTCTTTGCGCGATAAAATCTGAAATGTGAAAATTCGCCAAAGAACAAAAGTTGCTGACATAGCTCAAACAGTTAGCAAGCTGAAGTGGCAATGGGCAGGCCACATCGTTTGTCAAACTGAACCGATGGGAAAGAAAGGTTTTTTGACGACCACGGATCGGAAGACGCAGCTTGGGAAGGCCTCTTACCAGGTTAGAGCCGCAGAAAGCTGGTAGACGCGGGCGGCTCAAGACCGGCCGTTGTGGAGACATATGGGGGAGGCCTACGTTCAGCAGTGGACGTCTTCCTAATGAAACGATGAAACTTGTTTATGTCAGTCTTAATATTTAACTAGAAGGCCAAATACATACTATGTAATAAGTGAGTATACTCTGTTAGTAAGTCTTACATCATATAAGAAAATTACAGCCAACATTTCATGTTTCTACGCTTATCTACTTGGCATTGATGAGTCAGTCAGGACATGATATTTTATATAGGTAAATAGTTGGTTTTTAAAACTAAAACAAGTAAATGACTTTATTAAATAGGAATTAGATATTTAATTAATTCTATTTTGTTTTAAATTTGTAGCTGAATTAAAAACTAATGTCAAACAAGTCAGCGATGAAACAAAGTAAGACAAATGTGATCAATTATTTAACGAAATAACGATGCCAAAGTGAGTTCTGTAATTGATGCTGAACTGAACTCTCTCAAATGACTGAGCTGCAGAGGCCCAGCTAATGTCTGTTATTTTCTCTTATAAATTGCTTTTAAGCAGAGAGATAAATCAAACGATAAACAAAGTCAGTATTGTTAGTGTTGCAGAGACAAAAGAAATGAGCAAATTTTTCCCAAAGGGATTTCAAGAAAGCATAACCTACCTTTAAAAGAAAAATACCAAATAACAAAATATGAAATCGTTATAAATACCTTCTTACTAATTATATAATAATTATAATATTTTTTTAAAGTTAATATACAGTAGAAACTCGATTAACTGGACTAATTGTTGTCGTTAGGTATTCGAATAATCGAAAATCCGGATAATGGAATATTTGAAAAAAAGCGGTTTTTGTGCCGTTATATTATGTTATGTTATGTGTTTATCAGAGTGTCTAAGAGCGGAATAACAATTGCTAAATAACTAAAACGATAACGAAACGCGCGGCGCAGCGATCCCACGGGGCGCGAGCGGGATATGCCAGTTCCGACACGTTCATGCTTGCATAAATTCGACTTGTACGTAGTTACATAAATAACCGCGAATCCGTATAACTGAGAGCCAGATGATCGAGTTTCTAATGTACGTATTTTTTTGTTATAATTTGGTTAAATCGGTGCTAATCAATTAATATCTAGGTTAACTGTTACCATTCCACTCAGTAATCAATAAGATTTCATTCGCAACGAACCATAATTCGTAACCGCGATCCGGAAATTGTGCCGGAAAGTTATAATGTAATATAAGCTTTTCTTTGTAAAAAATGAAATCTTCTGTGCACGTCAACTCGACTTCTTAAAACCAGGTGGCACAGATATCGAAGGACACTATTAGATTAAATTTTGTGCTTCATTTCCAGTAGTAATATATTGTTTATGATATTCCCCTATAATTATCCTTATTTCTCACGTCAAAGTTGATTTTTTTAAATAACAAGAGTGTAATTTCAGAGATGTTGGTATTAGATTGGGTGTACAGTTAATGTTAGAAAATACATATATTTCAGCATCGTGAAATACCCACTGAGATACAGAGCTGATTTCATAAAATAAATGCATATATTAAAAGGAAATATAAGCACAAGGTATAACAGACTGTCTGTGTTATTGTAACACCTCAGGCGGACGGATAAATAACGGAAGGTTTCGGTGTGAACGCAGCATGCTGTAATAAAATCATTTTATTTATTAACTAGTATTTAAGCAGCTGTGGATACAATACGCCACACGAGTTGCGGCCCTAAAGTACTGTATAAAGAGCGTTCGTAGGCTGTGGTAACAAACCAACATCTTTTCTGATTATTTGCTTTCAATTAGAACGAATCTTACTACGATAGGTTTTATTTAGTTTCCGATATTTCGGCACAGTTTCATGCACCGTGGTCGCAGTGTTTAATTTAATTATAATGTTAAACGTTACACGACCACAAAAATACTTGGTTAACAGAGTTAACTTCAATATTGATTTCAGTAAGCTCTAGAATTTTTTTTAAAGTTAAAGGGTAGGCAAATTTACAAAGCATTGAAGTTTCCAATAAAACAGTTTCCTTTTAAATCACGTGCACGTAACGAATTCAAATCAGAGTTGCAAAATTTTGTGTCAGAATGTTATTTGACTATTGAGTTCTATTTTTCATTTCAGCTGAGAACAGTAAAACTGTGACGGCGCAAAACGCGGGCGGTGCTCCGGGCGCGGACGACATACACGCTAATGAAATATTTTAGATTTTAAACAAGTTGAAATAGTTTATGCACTTTTTTATTCGCAAGTACATTTTTAAAATGTTTACCTACTATTTCTATATATTTTAGGTCTTTCAGTCTCCCCTTGATGTTTTTCTCCACAACATTAACTATTGTATATTATCTGCCTTTAAGTTTACTAAATATTATTAACAGCCATAGAAATTAGTTATTAGGGTTTCATAGGTCCAAACAACTATCTTTACATTTAAATTTTATGCAAAAAATCCCACTAATATTATAAATACTAAAGTTTGGATGTTTGTTACTTAATCACGCTTCCACCATTGGTCATATCCGGATGAAACTTGGCACATACACGTCGGTCGTGAAATAGGAAAAAAGCAATTTTTCATTCCGGAAAATTCAAAAGTTCCCACAGGAGTAACTATAACTGAATTCCACTTGAACGAACTGTAGCTACAGCTATAGCTTGCTTAAGCAAACTTTTTTACTATCAAGGAGTTGCCGTAGGATTCCCATCCCAATAACCAAATTAAGCGCAAGTGGACCCACCGAAAAAAGCTAGTACCTAATAAAAACGAGTTCCTTCCTGTTTTTGAGAGATTTTGCTAAAAATAAAATAAAATCAGAAGCATACACGAGTATTGTAACATATCTACTAAAAAAAGAGTAATTTGAGCCAAACAGCAAATAACAAAAACCTGAATACATTGTAGTTACCGTTGGACTTCCGGCGTCATTGTTGCGGCCGGAAATAAAATATCTCATTAACGTGCGAAACACACTTGTGGAAGTAGTTCGTAGCAACAGTTTCTGACAGTTTTACTGTTCTGAGCAGAGAGGAAATTGCATCCGATCCAAAAGGTAACATGTGTTTTTTTTACGCCCTGTCCTATGAAAAATTCAGGGTAGCCATTGTAAATTTGTACAGCTACGATAGCGACACGGTCTTAACCACTTTATGAGATGGTGAGATATTACAAGAAGAATCCATACACTTTTACACAATGGAGTTGAGGTTCATGTAATTCTTAGAAGGGTAGAGCAGTTTTCGCTAAAGATTAATTTTTGTAACTCATTATTACGTACCTATTGTATTTATTAAATATATATTTCTCATACCTATACACTAACGAGCAAAAATAACTAGTCACTTACATAAATGACGATATTTTCATAAACTAGCAAAGATAGCTTCATGGAACAAAGAGCCTTAACACTGAATAATTAAATAAGTGATTAAATTCGCTTACATGTGCCTTTGACTTTATAGTGCTATCCTGAGTTTCTTTGGAAAAATTGTCGTCTATGTAAGTAAATAGTTATAAATGCTCGTCAGTGTTATAGAAAACCAAGAAAAAATAGTGGGATAACATGTTTTTTAAATTTCTGCTTCGCTATAAACGTTTTTTAGTAATGCTCCATTTAAGTCGTGGCCATGAGGGAATAGCTGGATTCGTACATTATTGACGGACCCACCTTTACTTATGCAGCAAATGCTTACTTTCACGGCATTGAAAGTAATGTACTCGCTATACTCTTATGGTGTTTGGCACACATGTACTAAACGCAATATTTAAGGAAATACATACAGTATTCTATCATGTCGAGTTAGGAGTACACTGTAACAGACCCGGTGGTCAAACACCGAAACTACAGTCATCATATTAAAATGGCGTGAACTTACACGACATTAGCGACAGACACTGGGTAAGAAAATTTTGTTGCACTGTACCTACAGTTTAAGTGACAGATCTAAACTCGTATCACGTTTAGTACGCTATATACTTGTCGTATATTGATTTATAAAGCGTTTTTTACTTGGTTTAAAATTGCATACCTTTTAATTGTATATCCAAAAGTAGTTATATTTTATTTTCACTGATATTACTAACTTACAGTGACCTTACATAATTACGTATTGAAAAAAATAGGAAACAACTACCCTGTTAAAATTATTTAAACTTTAACAGTAGCCTAAGGCATAAATAAGAAATTTAGTCTCTATATCGAAATATACATACCTACATATTTAATTTTATAATACGCTTTGTGAGATTCCTTAACGAAGGCTGAAAAAGTTTCTTCGTTATTTCCGAAAGCTGTTCAATTATTTACGAACAAAAGATGCTTTTTAAGCTCTTTTGGAAAGAAATTAACGATACATTTTTCTATGGTTTTTATTGATTAGAAGGTATTTATTATTATGTTTCAAACAACTTACTCAGTTGATTCATAGCGAGTAATACACTTATCTCATTTCCCTACCATGTTACTAAGAACTATAATAATTGGTTACTGTTGGATAGGTTTATGTAACGTTTATATGTATATATATGTATGTATGTATCTTGTAATCGAATTTTAACTTACATTCTATTGTCAGATAAATGTTTAGGTAATTTCATACACTATACTATATATATAGTTAGAAACTATGTGATTTGTGTATTTTTCTTTCAACATCTTTGCTACGGTAAAATATTTCATTATAATCTGAAACTATATGGCTTTTAGAAATAGTTCATAGCACCAGTTACTGACAGTTTTACTATTCTGAGCAAAAAGGTAATTGCATTTTCATTGAATCATATTCATAACACATGGTTTTGTTGTTTTTAAGGTTCCGTACCTTAAACATCCGTACCTATAACATCACTTTGTTGTCCGTCTGCCCGTCTGTCTGTCAAGATCCTTTTTTCTGGAACGCGTAAATGTATCAAGTTGAAATTAATAACAAATCTACGGTTCCTTAAAGCTGTAAAACTTCAAACTTCTAAGACAATGCAATAAAAAAATATGGCCATGTTTGTCGCATATTTGGATATTCACAAATAAATCAAAACCTATGGGGTACTTCCCGTTGTCCTAGAATCATGAAAATTTGACACCAAGCTAGGTCTTAAAAGTTAAGTTTGTCCCTCAATACAGTTTACCTTTTACGGAACCCTCGGTGACTCGGACACGCCCTTAACTGGCTTTTTTTACTGAATGCTGTTGTTGGCCGCAGATGGTTTTTACAATCACACGCGGACTAACTTTTGCGGCGGTGCTGCTTGTACTCTGCCTCGAAAAGTTGTAGTTTTTTGTTCAACGTTTAATTTTTGTTAAAGTGTATTGCAATCAAGCTTGTGGTAAACAGTTCTTCTTTTGTTAGGTTAACAATCGGACTGTAATATTAGATATATTCACCGCCCATTTTTGGTACCTACTTTTTGAAAAAATTACCTAATATGTCAGTATATGTCTTAACTTAAAGGTACGTTTAATTGATACAATGACATTAGTATCCATTATATCCACATTAGTGTCTAAACTATAATACATAATATGGCCGATCACTATTTGAACAGCCCAATCACTACTCTGTCTCCCGAGTTGAAGTACCGCTACTTATCGGATGTGCCGCCGAATCCCGTTTAGATCTCATTAATTTTGACATATAAAAAGGAACGTGGAGCATTCAATGCTTGTGAACTTTAGTGAACACGCCGATAGTAAACGCGTTTTTCTTTAATAGGTTGAATTTTAGGGTTTGTACCCAAAAGGTAAAAAACGGGACTCAATTACTAAAACTTCGCTGTCCGTCCGTCCGTCCGTCTGTCTGTCACCAGGCTGTATTTCATGAACCGTGATAGTTAGACAGTTGAAATTTTTACAGAAGATGTATTTCTGTTGCCGCTATAACCACAAACACTAAAAATAAAAATAAAATAAATATTTAAGGGGGCTCACATACACCAAACGTGATTTTTTACGCTTGTAATATTCACAGATTATTGAGATATATATTTACTTTAAGAATAAATAATTAAATTAAAATAAAACAAATATTTTTTGCCGTTTCATAGATAATGGGACGGAACCCTTAGTGAGCGAGTCCGACTCGCATTTGGCTGATTTTCAATATTATATTCTAAAAAAACAAGCCATTTAGTGAACACGCCCGGAATAAACGCATTTTTTTCTATAATAGGTTTATTTTCTTAATATTTTGTAGTAAAAATGTTTCGAAAAGAAGATAAATAAATTTTTTCAGAATAAATTGATTAAGTAGGTACGCGAAAGCAGCTCTTAGTCGTTTTTTTGATTATTATTTATTAGTTTCTCTCAAAAAGTATTATTTTTGTTTAAGTTATGCTATGACGTCATAATGAAGGATCTGATTCTCAATATCCGGATGTGAATATTTTATTTCTCAACACTCTTTGCGAGACTCCTCAGCGGCGCCGCGGGAACTTTCTTCATTATATCCGGGAATCTCTTGAATTATGAACAACCAGATGATCTTTCTCAGCATTTTTTATGAAAGCTGAAAATATACCCAGTAACGTTAATATTTTAGTATAATTATAATCTTGCTTCCTATACAACGGTAGCTTTTATCGCATACGACTAAACTAACTTGTATTCCCGATTAAAGGAATCCAGACGGTACTAAACAATAATTACCATAGCATATTAAGCTGTAGAATAGGCCTCTTGTTCATATTACTAAAAATGTTATATATTGCTTGTTTAAATTACATGTGATATAGATCCTCTACATGCACGTAAAAAAAATTATCGTCATAATTCAAGCATTTTTTATTTATTTTTTCTAATTTCTCGACTTTTAGTTCTCTTTCCATTTAAATACAATGACAAAAAATTGTTTTTTTTTTAATATCAGCTTGATTAAGTAATTTATGTCTGTCATTTGGTAGTTTTTCCATTTTCTTCTTCTTTTAATACGAATCCAAATATTAAATACTTAAGGAATTTCACCAAAAGATATGAAAAGAACTTATTTGATATTTACACAGACATTAAAAAAGTCACCAAGTTTAATAACCTATCGGTACAAATGTATGACTAGCTTTTGCCCGCGGTTCCAACCGCCTCTAATTCGGTTATTGGTGTAGGATTTTAACGAAAGCTCCTCAATTATAGAAAAAACCGACTCACGCTTGACGTTTTCATGTAGGTTATGTCCTTCCCCGGGACTCAAACTTTCTCCATGCCCAATTTCATTTTAATCGGTACAGCGATTTAAACGTAAAGAGGTTACAGACAGATAGACAGACAGAGTTACTTTCGCATTTATTTATAATTTACTAGCTTTTGCCAGCGGCTCCGCTCCCCCTTAATTTGGTTATCGGCGTGGGATTGTTACGGCAACTCCTTGATTATACCAAAGTAGTCTGCTATAGCTGCAGCTATGGTTTGTTCGTAGAATTTAGTTATAGATACTTCCGCGGGAACTTTTATATTTCTTGGGATCAAAAGTAGCCTTTGTCCTTCTCCGTATCTTCAACTGTCTCTGTTCAAAATTCAGTTCAGCTCCATTGGATGCTCCGTTGCAACAGGATTGAGTTATAGCTTTTCCCGCAAAATAGACTAGTCCTTCCCCGGGAGTCAAACCAATTTTCATCTAAATCGGTTCAGCGGCTTCCAATCCAACCAGTGGGTGAAGCGTGATTGAGTAACAAACAAACAAACATCCAAACTTTCGCATTTATAATATGCTTGGGATTGCTGGCAATTAATATTTTTTTCTTGCGGCTCCACCCGGCCTAAATTTGGTTATCGGCGTGGTACTCCTTAACTATACTAATGAAGTTTGCTATAGCAAGGTTTAGTTCGTTTAAGCTCCGTTATAGTTATTCACGCGGGAACTTTCAAATTTTTCGGAATAAAAACTATCATATGTCTTTTCCCGGGACTCAAACTATCTTCATACCAAATTTCATCTCAATCGGTTCAGCGGTTTAAGCGTGAAGAGGTAAGAGACAGACAGACTGACAGAGTTACTTACGCATTGACAATATTAGTATGAATGAACAACTAGTGTTGTAATAAAAAACTGCCCATAAAACAAAGATTAGACAAGTGAGGTGTCCATAATGGTCACGCAAAAATTGCGGAAATTAGAACATCAATCAAACTATCATGACATGCACAAATAGGAACACGCCTCTTAATATTGCCTTAGAATTTAAGAAGGCAAGACTTAAAGTGTTAACACTTTGTGGTATTTGTAGAAAAAAACATATATTTTGTGATACAGACAAGTTCAAAAAAAATATATAATTCTACAAGTACTTTTGCTTTGAAATTAATGGCTATACCTAATTTGGTAACTATTTGTATTTCAATAAAATACATGCATAATATGAAAAGGAAATATAAGCACAGAATAGGTAACTGATTAATAATATTTTTGTCATTCACACAAGCGCTTTTTCGAGGCTTTTAACGCGCGTTAGTTTTAACTTTCTAAGTAGAGCCTGTGACTCATCCTGCTTGTATTTGCACGTGGGCGCAAATAAGCCACAATTAACGAGATAAAAGTTACCGAATACCATAGTGCGGGAAATGGCACACCATAATGCTGCCTGCACCACGCGCACGGAGTTCGGTGTGTTCTGAATTGTGCCTTATTTCTATATTTTTTTTTATGAAATGTGTTTTTTAAATAATTGTGTCACACCCATTACATATTTACAGCCAAACGCTGTCCTATCTTCTTTCTTCGTATCCATTTGAGATAAAACCGCAAAATTCTCATATACTATACCATATACCATACTAACATTATATATGTTTGATTGTTTGTCCTTCTTTTACATCGCAACGGAGCATCCAATTGAACTAAAATTTGGAAAAGGGGTAGTTAAAGAGACGCAGGCATAGGCTACTTCTTATCCCGATTAAAATTTAAAATTACTCGCGGGAGTAACTTATGACCGAATTCAACTTGAACGAACTATAGCTGCAGCTATAGCTTGCTATAGCAAACTATTTTACTATCAAAGGGTTGCCGTAGGAATACTATCCCAATAACCGAATTAAGCGCAAGTGGATCCGCCGACAAAAGCTAGTACCTAATAAAAACAAGTTCCTTTTTTTAAGAAATTTTAGCCAAAATAAATAAAAATCAGAAGCATACACGCGTTGTGTAATTTATCTACAAAAAAAAGAGTAATTTGAGCCAAACAGCAAATAACAAAAACCTGAATACATTGTAGTTACCGTTGGACTTCCGGCGTCTTTGTTGCGGCCGGAAATAAAATATCTCATTAATGTGCGAAACACACTTGTGAAAGTAGTTCGTAGCAACAGTTTCTGACAGTTTTACTGTTCTGAGCAGAGAGGAAATTGCATCCAGTTCAGAAGGTAACGTATGATTTTTTGTTTTTTTTTTCCGTTTTGTTTAGTGATGAATAATTTAAGATTTCTATTGAAGAATTTGTACAGCGCTGAGTGGGATACGGTCTTCACAGTTTTATGGGATAGTGAGATTTTCCAAAAAGAATTCCATACACATCTGGACAATGGAGTTGAGGTTCAAGTACCGTTTTCCGTTCAGATAAACTTTTTTTTTTATTATTTATTATGTATTCTTTTATTGTTAATTTTTTTTAAATAACAAAGTCATTAGATTTTTGTCAAACTAGTATTTGTAGAGTAGGTATACTTTAAGAAAATTACGAGTGAAAATATTATGAGTATCGATGTTTTTAGCGTACGAAAAAAAAAGCAATTCGTCACTCAAAAGTAAAAAATAAAACTTTTTAAAAACAAAAAAAAACGGCTTCAAATAGATGCAGAAACAAGGTAAAAATAATTCATTTATTTCCAAAAATCTGATCTGAATTACAGATTAAAGTTGGTGTCATGAAAGTGAAGTGTGTTAGGTACAAACTGTAATTCAGATCAGATTTTTGTAAATTAATCAATTATTTTTACATTTTTAGGGTTCCGTACCCGAAGGGTAATTAACGGAACCCTATTACTAAGGCTCCGCTGTCCGTCCGTCCATCACCAGGCTGTATCTCATGAACCGTGATAGCTAGACCATTAAAATTTTCACAGAAGATGTATTTCTGTTGCCGCTATAACAACAAATGATAATAACAGAATAAAATAAATATTTAAGGGGGCTCCCATACAACAAACGTGATTTTTTTGCTCGATATTGATAACGGCAACAGGTAGACGCTTAAAATATGCACAGAATATTTATTTATATAGTCGCTTTAAAAATAATTAAATTAAAATAAAAAAAATTATATATAAATAAAATCCCATAAAACAAACGTGATTTTTTTGCCATTTTTATAGATAATGGTACGGAACCCTTCGTGCGCGAGTCCGACTCGCACTTGGCCGATTTTTAGTGCATCTTTCCGAAGCCGGTTATTTTGTTGTTAAAAAGTTTTTATGTATTTAATCCTGTCAACAAATTTTTGTTTCGCTTTCAGCGTTTTTGCGTTTATTGACGGACCCTTACTTATGCAGCAAATGCTTACTTTCACGGCCTTTCAAGTAATGTACTCACACTACTTGTACAGTGGCACACACCTACTTACCGCAGTCTTAAAGGAAATGAATGCTTTATTCTTAAACATGTCTTTAACTTGTCATAAAAAAATTACGAGTACACTGCGACAAACTTTTTTGCCCCGATGGTCAAACATCAAATCGACATTCGCCATATTAAAATGGTGTAATCTTACACGATACTAGCGACAGACACTGGGTAAGAAAATGTTGTTGCACTGTACCTATACAGTGTTAGTGAGTCATCTAAACTTGTACAACGTTTAGTACCATATAGAAGTATAAATAATGTTTAAGTACGCTATTTACATGTGGTCCTATTAATTTATAAAGCGTTTTTTGCTTGGCTTAAAAATGCATACCTTTAAATTGTATATCCAAAAGAAGTTATCATTTTTTTCACTGATATTACTAATTTACAATCTTGCCAGCCTTCATACGTCCCCACTGTTGGGGCACGGCCTACCCTTATAAGCAAAGGTAATTTGGGCCATAGTCCACACGGGGGGCCCAGTGCGGATTTTGGACTTCACATACGTCTTTTCTTTTCTTGATGTATACAGGTTCCTCACAATGTTTTAGTTCACCGAAAAGCCAGTGGTTTGAAAAAATAAATCAGTGTACTTGAGAAATTAAGAAAAGCCTCATTGGTACACGCCGACCCCGGGGTTCGAACCTCCGCCACTTGGGGCGTTAAGTGAAATTTAAACCCCCCGGCAACCACTATCACTTTGAACCCTATGGCCTTACCTAATTATGTATAAAAAAAATCTAAAGTAACCCTGTTAAATTATTTGAAAATGAACAGTTACCTAAGGCATAAATAAGAATTTTAGTCTATATCGAAATATACATACTTACATATTTAATTTTATAATACGCTTTGTGAGTTTCCTCAACGAAGGCCGGGGAAGTTTCTGCGTTATTTCCGAAAGCTGTTAAATTTTTACGAACAGAAGATGCTTTTTAAGCTCTTTTGGGAAGAAATTAAAAGTACATTTTTCTATGAGTTTTTATTGATTGCTAGGTATATATTATTATGTTTAACCTTCTTAGTTGATTTATAGCAAGTACAATACTTATCTCATTTTCCTAACATGTTATAAAGAGTGTTATCGGTAAATGGGCCGCCCGCCATACAAACTCCTAA
Organism: Apoda limacodes; assembly: GCA_946406115.1. Taxonomy (NCBI): domain Eukaryota; kingdom Metazoa; phylum Arthropoda; class Insecta; order Lepidoptera; family Limacodidae; genus Apoda; species Apoda limacodes. The sequence continues at coordinate 26,580,377 of OX291542.1, read as the reverse complement.
TTTGCACGCGTAAATGTGCGCGGTTCACACACTTTGAAAACTGATTATAGTGAGAAATAATTTAAAACATTTGTTTTTTATAACTGTATTTTGTTGAGCATAAGTCTATTTTAAAATATTAAATATTTTTTAAGTTGTTATATTTTCGTATTATGACTAACATATTTTTTTGAGGAGTTTTATGAATTCATTTTGATTTTCTATTTTATACAAATACTTTAGCAGAACCTCTTCCGTTTCCCAGGTTTTTTTTCTGAGATTAATTCATAATTTCAGTTGAAAGTTTACTCTGACCGTAAAATCTCAAAAACTAAGTCAAAATAAGCTTTTTCTCCAATAAATAATGATATTTTTGAACCTTATGCGGCAAAAAATAAGTTTACTTAAAATTATTGACATTTATGTGTAATTTAACTTAAAAATCCATAAATTTCTGTTTTTTTTCACCGATAATATACTAGTTTCTGCCAGCGGCTTCGCCCGCCCTAAATTTCGTTATCGGCGTAGGTTCTTACGGCAACTCGTCAATTAAAAGAAAAAAAACAAACAATCAAATCTTTCCTCTTTAATGGCATAATAAATTCGTGTCTGGGAAAAACACATAAAAAATTTCAATCCAATCGGTCAAGCCGTTGAGTAGTTGACATACTGACAGCAGCGCCACCTACCGGGTCTAATTGTACTTTTAAATCATCCAGGAAACCATCGAAATATTTCAATATAAAAAATTCAGCCGTTTCGAAGTTATGTGAAAAAGGAAGTAATTACGTAATTAAGTAATTAGGGATGTACGGAAGGATAATTCTTTCTACCCGTTGTCCTATTATCCGTTTTTCCGTAGGAGTAAAGCATTTTCCCGCGGTAAAAAGTAGTCTATGTTAACCAGGGATAATGTCGGCTTCTAATGGTAAAAGAATTTTTCAAATCGGTCCAGTAGCTTCGAAGCCTATTCAATACAAACAAACAAAAAAACGAACAGACAAGCAAACAAAAAAACAAATAATCAAAACTTTCCTCTTTATAATATTAGTATAGATAATATTTGGTTATTTTTGGATAGATTTATATAACATAACTATTAAGTAATCGAATTTAACTTACATTCGATTGTCAGATAGAGGTTTTGGCAATGACAATAGTATAGTAAACGGGCCGAATGATGAAGGCTGAGTTCACCGATTGCAAAACTAGTTGGTTTTTCGTAATTCAATATAGGTCAAAGTCAACGTCATTATTTTTTTATTCAAATTAGGTTTTACAAACACTTTTAAATCGTCAAAGTTATGAAATACTATTTTGTAAAGCCTCCCGCCCACCTTCCGGTTCACAATGTTGTTGATTTCAACCTCGAAGAATCCGGCAATTTAAAAAAATTATAAAAAATACAAATACAATCAATGTTTTTTAAGCCGCACATATATTATTTCCATTTTAATTTAGTTTACGTATGCGTCCTGTAATTGAGCATCTTCAGTCCCATGGATTTTTATAATTTTTATAGTCTGAAATATTGTAGTGTGCTTTTTTACAAAGTTGTTGTTGGATAAAAGATTTAAATTTACTGATAGCTTTTGAATATTATTAGGAACTTTGTTGTAAAAGTTTATACATTGCCCCATAAAAGAGTTACTAATTTTATTAAATGAGGCAAGGTATTGAAGGAGGCTACACAGGTTCAGTTATACTTACAGAGTACCAGAAAAACAAAACAAATATATACCTGCTTATTCCAAATAACACCTACATATTTGCCAGTAGGTTGCTATTAGAATTCTAGTACAATTCACGCGTATTAGTTATATACGCCTACAGCCTACAGAGAACGCCCGTACTTACAAGTAGTTATGAAAACGACATAATATAGTTTTGAAACTAACTTTCGCATACGAGCAAGCTCTCAGATAACAAAGCGACCAAAGTGGAGTAGAGCTCATTTCAGGATATTAGAATAATTCCTTTGTAGATAATTTATGTACCGTAAGCGAGTAGACAAAATTGGGTCTCAAATATTTTATTTTAAACCCTTAAAATTTGCCACTTATTTAAGCGTGTTTTAACTAGTAAAAAAAATAGAACGCAATAATAAAACATTGTACATTGTCGAAACCTTGCTTTACTCGTATTACGTCAGTCATGTGCATACTAAACGCCGAAGTGAAAGAGTAGACTACTAAAGCGGTAAGTATGAAAGATTTTGTATGCAGAGTTTATCTATTTTAACATATTTACTAATCTATGGCCCAGGTCACTCTAAGAGGCAGACATTTTTTTACGGAGAAATCTTGCCTGATGTTTGTCACCGAATCCGACTGTAGTAGTATTATTACTCAAGCGTTGGCGACCAAAAATTGAATTAATAAAAACAGTTTAATAACAATGAACTTGTAGAAATTTTGGGAAACGGAACTTCTTACCTTTATCTCAACTTCTATTTATTAATACCTAATTGAATTGTGCAATTTGCAAGCAAAACCACAGCCACAAACTATATAATTCTAGAATAGTACCACAGCTATGTCCAAGCAGAAGGTAGATCCTGAGCATAAATCAGTTTTTAATCAATGAAAAAATAATATTTATTTTTATACAATCTACAAAGAATTAAAAAAAATACTACCTCCATTTTGAAGTATATTCTATTCTCATCATTGACATGGAAATGCATTCGATGAAAATAGCAGTTTTTTTCGACAGCCATTCCTAATTCACACGAATCACGAAACGCCATTTTATGTTTAAAAGTAAATCTTTCTAGATTATTTCGATATCCAAAAGTGTCTAACAGTACTAAGTATTATCAGTTATTTATTTAAAATGTGAATATCTTATGTTTGTATTAAATTGGCGTGTGTAAGACGTAGTTACAATAATGGCAAATGCCATTGAAACCGATCACCATGAAAGGAGATGTTTTTTATTTGTATGGAGCCTAGGCCATGACATTGTACATAACGCTATTAAATGACAAATTATGTGTAAAACTGTTTGGATCTATAAATTTTCCATATTCATCCCTTAATTATGCTGAGCTGACACCTATTCGGCGATGCACTGCAGCACAGGTCTATGACCTACATTTGTAAACACAATTGTGAAATTAGTTTTTTTTATTTTTCTGTAATTGTATTTTATTTCTCTGTGCTATTTTTTTTATTTCTAATGAATTTTTAATAACATATGTTTTTAATGTGCTGTGTTGTGTTGCATCGTCGAATAAAGATTTCTTTTCTTTTAAAAAAAAAACGTATTGTTCAATTCTATTTTCTGTATTGAAGTTGGTAACATTGAACACTGGGAACAAAATTGTAGTGATCTTATGCATAGAGAAAACAAACAATCTAATCTGTATCTAGATAGAATGCAAGGGTTCATCAATGTGTCGAAATCCAAATCGCAGCGAATCAAAATCCGCTTAAGCACATCCAAGTTAATCAGGTATAACAACACACAAAATTGTTCATAAACAAAGCTCAAAATAGTAAGATGACAAAAATAGAAAGCAACAGCGCCGATTCAAACTGTACGAGGGACTGAACAAAACACTATTTTTTAAATTGATACTCGTTACGTTAGTTGGACTGACTGACTGACTTAGCCACATATATTTATTTACTTACTCCTATTTTAAGTATTTTTATAAGGGCAGTAGGTACAAACTGTAAGCCCTCTCTTGTATTACAAAATCCAAATCCTGCAAATATAAGTCATAGAAAAATATATTAAAATAAAATCAAACAAGGCAAGAATATTATTTATTTTTTAATGCCTGATATTTTTTATTCGAACAAATATGGCTGCCAATTCCAGCGAAATTTGTGTCGAGTTCGGGTTACTTTTATAGACGGCATTGGGGTTCCAACTCAGTTTAGAACGAGTTCAGAACGGTTTGAGTAATAAGTCTGTCCAACCCAGTCGGCTTTTGAAAGCTCTTCAGAGGTGATCATAGATAAGATGCATATCCATTATGGTGTCAGTGATAATAACATCGAAAATACAAACAATAAAAATCAATTTTATACACGTACACGAAAACCAGACACAAAGTTTTAAAATGAATAATTAGGATACTAAGTACTATTTTTGAACTATTTATTTAGTAGGTGTACAATGCTTTGGCCCCGAGTCAAACCACTCCTTTGGCAAGGTGACCTGCACCTTAGGTAAAAACATGGGCTACAATAAAACGTTAAGGGTGAGTCGGTTGCAAAGCTGCCCTAGGAATCCCACGTCGGTAACCAAATTTAGCACAAACAAAGCCACGGGCACAAGCTTGTTTAGTCAAATTATATGACGCAAAGCTTTTATAGGATGGTGACAGGTGAAAAGTCTCAGGGTCCACCTACTATCAGGTATGAGCTCACCTGAATAAAGCCACAGTATGCCACTGGAAACTGGATTCAGGTGGCTCAAGTATGACCGTTGCCTGTGGAAACAAATATAAGAAGTCCTCCTTTCAACAGTGTACAGTCTACAGGCAGTCTCAGACGCCCCCTTTTTTAGGGCACCGCCTACCCTCACCTAAGCAGTGCGTTCGTTCTGGGATGCAGAATCATTATTTTCATTACTTTTGCCACATGTCATCCGTTCGTTTAGCATTGGTATCAAAAATATCAAAATTTTCGTATCATCTGTGATAAACTGTCATGCGTTCGTTTACGATATTTTTGTTATTTTTGTCACTTTTGCCACCGAATAACGAAACTTTAGACCCATGTCTGGAGGTGGGGTTTTTGTGTTAATCTGTCAAACTGCCTATACATATTCATTGTTTATGGTAGTGTGTGTGTGTTTTATCGTAGTGTGTGTACGTCAACCGTTCGTTTTGCAAGTTTTGTAACCATAAATTTTGTTAGTAATGGTTAGTAACGTTTCAAAGCTAAACGAACGGTAGGTGTCGGTGGCAAAACTGGCGTTATCAAAAGTGTGAAAAGTATCATTCGTGGGAACTCTGAATCCCAGAACGAACGCGCCCAAGGTGATTAGGGCCATTGTCCACACATGGGCACAGTGCGGATTGTGGACTTCACATACCTACGTCTTTTTTTCTGACGAATGCAGGTTTCCTCACAATGTTTTCCTTCACCGAATGCCAATGGTGTTAATAATCAATGTACTTCAGAAATTAAGAAAACACGCCGGGCTTGAACCTCCACAACTCAGTCACCAGGTGAAATCGAAACCAACCATCACTGACTATCAACACTATTAAATTAACAATTATTTATAAATAAAAGATTTGACTTAGTCTGTAAAAAGGCGACTTTGCTTTGTAAAAATCAGTACAGAAATTGAATTACAACAATTTTGTTCCAGCAAGTCTTTTCAAAAATAATAATTAGTAGTCTTAATATTGTTCAAAAATAAGTCTTCGAAATGTCGATAAGTTTATAAACTCATTCTCAATATTGTGATGTGAATATTTCATGTCACGATGCGCTTTGCGAATCTTTCAGCCGCAAAAGGAGAATATCCTCGTTATATCCGGGGATGTATTTAATATAAACGCTCGTTCTAGAAGTTTTTTGGTACCTGCTTATGTCTAAAAAATCAAGGATATTATTTTCGAGCTACTTAATTGGTTTGGAGAAGGGAAAATTGCTTTATATTAGTTAGTGTTTCAAACAAGATTTTCTTTATCTACTTGTATACTTATACTAATAATGGAATGTCCGAACTGATTGACTGACTAGCTCATCATAACTAAGCCGAAACTACTAAAATTATGAAATTTTCACACTTTATTCATCGATCGTATGTAATACGCATTTGTCTATAATTTCGCGAAATTTCACTCCCTGAACGGGAAGGAAGCTTAAGGTTAAGTTAAATATGGACAAAATGGCATTAGGCCTTTTAATTGTAAATTAACTGCTGCTCGGTAAATAAAAACTTACAATTATTATTAACAAAATTCAGTGGTGGCTGAGGGGTTTGAATTTCTCTTTGCGTCCTGAGTGGCGGAAGTTCGAGGCGCGGCGTGTGCCAATGATTCTCTTCTTAATTTCTCAAGTACAGTCATTTGCTAAAGTCCATGCATACTGTAAAGGTTAAAATTGCGTGGAGCCATTCTGTGAATCTCGCACTCACACATTAACATTATCAGAACTGTCAATAATATTAACCTTAAATCGACGAAATTAGGTTTAGATTTCTTTATACTAACCAGTTTATTTAAACCGTTCTTATATCTTTTGGTTTCTTAACCTAACAAATTAATTAGGTGTAAACTGCAGTTTGTTCTACATAAGTATTGTTTATTTCGCATTAATTGTTATCTGCCTCGTGGCCCCGTGGTGTGATCCATATAGGCGCTGCGACTTTAAATCGGGGAGCCTATGGTTCAAATCACGCTATATCCGTATTGAGTATTTTTCTTAGGAATTACTTTTTTTTATGTTTTGACATCTAGTTCTCTCTGAACCATTTGGTATGAGAACTTTTTGTTTTGTTTGCAAGAATTAAAACACATGCAATCTAATATAAATGGTTTTTATTAAAATTTTATAAATAATGTTTTTGATAAATATATATATATATATATGTTATAGCTTAAGTATTCGTTTTCGTAATGAAAAGAAAATTGAAACTTAACCATAAGAATAAAAAAAATACAAGTCACTATTCATTCAGTAAGACTGCTATATTTTGAAAAACAACAAAGTAAAAAAAATATAAAATAATATCTGTAAGAAAAATAGTACTTTATTTTTAGGGTACCGTACCCAAAGGGTAATTAGAGCGCAACCCTATTATTAAGACTCCGGCTGTATCTCATGAACCGTGATAGTTAGACAGTTGAATTTTTCACAGAAGATATATTTCTGTTGCCGCTATAACAGCAAATACTAAAAAACAGAATAAAATAAACATTTAAGGGGGCTCCCATACAACAAACGTGATTTTTTTTTGCTCGATTTTGCTCGATATTGATAACGGCAACAGGTAGACGCTACCTGTAACTTTAAAAATAAATAATTAAATTGAAAAAAAAATATTTAAGGGTGGCTCCTATACAAAAAACGTGATTTTTTTGCCGCTTTTATAGATAATGGTACGGAACTCCTCGTGCGCGAGTCCGACTCGCCTATTTAATATAACCTCCATTGTTTCAATTACAGCAAGCAAGCGCCGCCGCATAGATCCGACTATATTAGAACACATCTGTTCCTCTAATATTGTCCCAAATTTCTACACAGTGAGTTCTAATGACTCTGTAGTTCTTTCATTTTGCATGTCTCATCTTTGCATTATCAAACCACATAGGTTTTCTATGGACCAGCCGCAGTCATCCATCCCCACATATTAAGGAATATCCGTCCAGATTCCATGTTTGGGAAAAATATTTTGTTCTGCATAACGGGTTCCATTTCTGCGTCACAAAAAAAGCCTCCCGTTTTCAGATGATTCAAACGACTTCTTATCGGTGAATTAGGTGTGCTCCCAGTCAAAATCTAAATACTCCCATGCAAACAACAATCTATTTTGTTTATGGGTATTAGTTAAATATGGTTTTTTTAGCTGGCTTTCTATTATGCAATCCTTCAATATGCAGAGCTCGACAAACAGTGTGTGTAGATGTATGAAACATGTTTCGAAACACAGCAGTCGGTATGAAACCATTGTTCTCGTATTGTTCCACCATAAATCTTTGAGTTGCATCAATGTGCCGCGGGCGTCCACTACGAGGTCGAGTTGATAAACTCCCCTCCTCTTGTTTGCGTGAGACCAAAGCTTTAAGGTATTCCACTAAAAACCAAATAGCCAGATTAAAATAAACATATTTCAAACTACTGAAATTGTATTTTAAATTTTTTTTAGAAATTTACTTACAAAAAAGTGTGGTATTAAAAAATTATGATATAACATTAACATCAAATAAAATACTTACGGTAAAACCAGTCTCATTGCAAATTATATTATATTATATGAGATATATTGTAACCCATATTATATAGTTCTATAATACACATCCTCTCTTGAATATTAATATTGGCCTGAATATTATTTTTAGCAAAGAAATTTAATAAAAACACCAAACAACCAGCACCTACAGTAACACATCCTCAACGACAAAAAAAATGGCTACCTAAGTAATCACCGCATCCAACTTAATAGCTAAATAAAAACACCAAACAACCTTGTCAGCACATACCCCCAGAAACAAATCGGCAACGGACGACAAAAATAAAATGTCTGCCTACGTAATTAATTGGTCTAAGCTGTTTAAACTGAACAAAATATTCATAATTCGTAAAATATAACAAAAACAAAAAGAAAGGCATAAGGTGAGATACGAATCCACAACCTCCATTGCTCTCAAAACACGTACTAAGATCTGATACGTCTATCCACTAGGCTACGGATGCGATAATTTTCTTAGTGAAATTATTATATACAATATCAAATGAAACTAATATTACTCAGGTCCTACAAGATATATTACTTTATTTTTTTAAATGTGTGAGTGAATGCGCTTGCCATTCTATTTTGTTTTGAAACTCTATATGCAGTTCTGCAACTGACCGTACATTGATTATTCACACCATAGGCTTTTCGGTGAAAACATCGTGAGGAAACCTGCATACGTCAAAAAAAACAAAAAAGGCGTATATGAAGTCCACAATCCGCACAAGGCCCGCGGGTGGGACTATGGCCCAAATCATTCACGTTGAGGGTAGGCCGTGCCCGAGCAGTGGGGGGACGTATGAGGCTGTTAAAAGAGTAAAAGTTATGAAACTACCTTTCGAGGGCATATGCATTGATGCCATTTCTTTATCGCTTAAACAACCTACAATCAGCGTTAGTCTTAAAACGTCCTCCAATCAACATTCGTTCCAAGCAAACATCCACTCAACGTTCGTTTTAAAACATTTATTCTCGCGCCGCTGGTTCAAAATTTTACCCAACTTCATTTTGTCTAGAGTATCAATTAATCAGTAGTTATATTACTACTTACATTTAACAATTAATTTGTGTTAATGTTTAAGATTTGTAAGTTTACCCTACCTGTTTTTGCAACAGACCTTCAACGTTTTCATTTTGAGATTAAATATTTCACATTTTAGTCATTGGTACTTATATTTTATTAGCGTCAAACCTTTCATAAAATAAATCATAACTTCCTCTCAGCTAATGCACAAAATTACTGAACTTGTATATCTGAGCGCGCCATTCCAATATAAAGCTGCATTTTGCTATAGGTAGTACGTTTATTGATATTTGTTTACTAATGCAAACCTTAGCGCTAAAACTTGAATAAAAACATTGCATTACAAAAATGTTAAGGCCTAAATATTATATCGTCATACTGCGGAGCTAAGGGCTAGTTAGTCATTTTAAAATGTCTCAAACGTTGGTCATGAAATAGCAACTGCTTACTCATTTTACAATGATATGTCAAGTCCAACACTTTTTGGACACTTTTCAGAAGGTGAATATGTACTTAGTAATGGATGGATTGAGACCAGACAATACTACAGCATTCAAGCTTAGATTTTACTAAAGATATAAAAAGTGCAATTTTACTAGAGACGTGTTAATATATTTTTTGTTTTATGGTATTAAATTTAGCATTTTGAAGCTACTTTTGACAATATTATCCAAATGAGTTGTAAATGTTTATGTTTATCAACAAATGCTTTCAGGTCGCGAATAACATTGTGTTTGTCTTAAGTTTGTCTATTCATGTTGTACTTAAAAATTAGAGTGTTTTGTTTTTTGGGTACGATGTTTTTCCATCTGGGAACGTTCTCGTAGATAAAGACTTATTAAATATTATGGTAATAGGGGATGAAAGTGCTTTAGAACATTTAACTGAAATCAACGAGGGGATTCCATCGGATTCTGATCCGTCATTAAGGTTTTCTTTTTTTTTAATACCGCTAAAGAAGCAAACAAGTTTACGGTCCGCTTGATGGTAAGCAGTCACCGTAGCCTATGGACGCTTGCAATACCAGGGGTATCGCTCGCGTTACCGACCCTTCAAAAATCTAATAACTTCTTTCTTGAAGAACACCATACCCTAGTCCTTAGAGAAAACCTTGGCAGGGAGCTCATTCCACAACCCGAGCGTTGGCGGGAGGAAGTTTCTTTGAAGCCGCACTGTACCCGATGGCGAGCGGAGCGATGGTAGAAAGTAACCGTGGGCATCATTTGGAACAATTCCTCAGAACATATCCCATTGTACAAGCGGTAGAACACAGACAGGGAGACAAACTCTCTCGTCAGACTTAAGAGCTCGATACGGCAAGTAAGTTTGGGATCATCGACAATTCTCACAGCCCATCGTTTAACCGAGTCAAAAGGGCCAAGCTAGTATCCGGGTGCACACGCCCAGAGATGGCAGCAGTACTCCATATGGGGCCGAACTTGCGGCTTGTGAAGCAGCAACCTCTGCCCCGACGTGAAGTACTGCTTCGCTCTGTTGAGTACACCAAGTTTTTGGACGCCAGCTTCACCTTGTCTTGCAAATGATCTCGGAAATGAACATCGCTGGAGATGTCAATACCAAGGATCCTAATGCTCTTGAAGATGGAGAGGGAAGTGTTCTGGAATTTTGGGACCACAGTAAATGGGGTTTTCTTAGCGGTGCACGCGCACACTTGTGTCTTTTAGGGTTGAATCGGACCAAGTATTCGTCTCCCCAGTCAGAGACCTTGGACAGAGTGGTCTCGATTTAAGACACAAGTTCTCCGCGCTTTTCTTCCACAACGGAACGAGGAATGTTTGTACGATTCATGTAATATGCGTCTCTAGTACTGTCATCTGCATAGCAATGTATGCTGTTGATATTCACCATGTCATTCATATCCAGTAGAAACAGCGTAGGAAGCTGCGCAGAGCCTTGCGAGACACCAGCATTAATGTCCATGCTATTAGAGCAACTAACGTGAACTACGGCTCTTATGCGTCTGCCGGACGAAAAGCTAGCCATCCATTTGCACAAACCCTCGGGCACTCCGTAAGATGGCAACTTCGATATAAAACCCAGTGCCAAACGTGATCAAATGCCTTAACTATGTCCAGCGTAATACTAATGCCTCCCAATGACTCTCAACGGCTAGTGCCCATTGGCCCAATCGAGCGACCGTGGCGAAAGCCATATTGACGGTCACTGACCAGGTCGTGTTCTTCTAGGTATCTTAGAATCTGTGTGTTGATCACACGCTCTATCATCTTGGAGAGGAGGGAAGTAATAGCGATAAACCTTGAAGTCGATGGATCTGATCTATCGCCCTTTTTTGGCACCGGGTGCACATTAGCAGTCTTCCATGAAGACGGAAATTGCCTAGTGTGGTTGGAAAGCGTGAAGAGGTGCGTGAGTAGTTTAAGCACCACTGCTGGTATACCATTCGACTTATGAATACTTATGGCTTACTTACTTATGGCAACTTCGATATAAAACCCAGTGCCAAACCCGATCGAATGCCTTAACTATGTCCAGCGTAATACTAATGCCTCCCAATGACTCTCAACGGCTAGTGCCCATTGGCCCAATCGAGCGACCGTGGCGAAAGCCATATTGACGGTCACTGACCAGGTCGTGTTCTTCTAGGTATCTTAGAATCTGTGTGTTGATCACACGCTCTATCATCTTGGAGAGGAGGGAAGTAATAGCGATAAACCTTGAAATCGATGGATCTGATCTATCGCCCTTTTTTGGCACCGGGTGCACATTAGCAGTCTTCCATGAAGACGGAAATTGCCTAGTGTGGTTGGAAAGCGTGAAGAGGTGCGTGAGTAGTTTAAGCACCACTGCTGGTATACCATTCGACTTATGAACGTTTAAAGAAAGCAACGCCCGCTAGACCTCCTGCTGTGTAATGGAGATTTCCGGCATCACACCACGGTATAGTAGGTGGTACAGCGCCTTCGTCATTCATAATCGAGTTAGAGGCAAAGTAGAGGTCCAGCAGATCCGCTTTCTCTTGCACTGTGGGCCAGGTCACCATCGGTCTTTCGCAGTGGTGGTAACGACGACTGGCAAAAGTACGTACGTACGTACGAAAGCACGAATCCCAGAGGGATAGCTCGCAAGTCACCTACATATTTTGCCGATAAAATGGAATTTAGCTCTGGCAGTTGCTGTCTTACTTAGCCTCGAGGCAGTATTTAATTTGCGTTTTAACTCATAAATATTCGGATTCTTATTATTACAAGCCTTATACGCAGTTTGCTTCATAATTTTAACTTCCCTGCAAGACCTATTGAACCACGGTCGTTTTTTGACGCCGGCAGCTACTCGCAGGTTAGGAATTAAACATTCCATACCAGCGAGGTTTTTCTCAGTGACAGCGGCTGCGCAGACGTCAGGATCTTCTGAGCTAAAATAAATAAAAATCAATTATCTTTAATGCATTCAAAACTTGTTTTATGCTTAAGCTTTTACTACCTATAATAAGTATCTGTATAGTTATTTGAGTATGTACTCGTATCTATAATTGAGGGAAAAGTATTGTGGAAAAGCAAATACCTAGTTTACAAATATCACATTGTACTTCTGATAGATATGTGCTTTTATGTAGATTTATGTCGTATACAAATGATCAAAATATTTTCTACTCTTTGACAAAGAGTATTTAATTTGTGAGGTATAGTTTATGTAACAAAACTTCGTCAACTGAGTGCATCTTTTTTTGAATAATTGAAAGGTACTTTAATCGATCTCCTGAAATGTTTTATTATTGAAAACGTGTACGATTTTCAAACGTTTTAGTTCAAAATTATATAAAACGGGAAATTTAGATGATTTGGGTGAAGACTTTGGTTCAAATTTTTTGTGTTGATTATTTTATAAAATTTCCCTACGATAATGTCAATAGATTTATTAATGGCAACTCTGTTTAAACAATTTATTTACCTTACAATTCATTTCTGTTTTGAAACTACCTATTGGTGGAAATTCTATAAGTGTATTTCTTCAGTTATGACATAAAAATAAATAGTCACAGTAAACGTGAATAGCTCCTGAATTTCAAGAAGTTATGAGATATTTTACTGTCCGTCGTAACAAAGTAAGTCAAACGAAATGCTAACAACAATGTATTCCAAGGCTTGAGCACCTTGTTAGATATTATTTCTCTTATTCCACATACGTAGGACGTTCATCGTTTTTCTAGACATCATTATCCCCATTTGGTCCTTGAATTGTTTAAGAGTAACGCTACCTGCGTTATTAGGACCTGCGTTATTTCGTTTTAAAGTCGAATAGCCATCAGCGGTAAAGAAAAGACCATTTGTACTTTTCTTTACCGCAAATTTTTGGCACTCCATTCCAAATTAAAGTAAACACGTACCTAGCTAAATGTTTTGTCAGTATATCTGCTTTAAGGAGTTATTTTTTTAATTTTCAGTTGAGTTTTAAAGTTGGATTAAACAAGCGTAGATGAAAATTACAGGAAATACAGGTCGATTCCAAGTATATAGGTAATATTATATTATCATCTTATATTATTCGTAGATGATATGTTATCTAGGTCCAAATAACGCATGTAACGTTACCCAAAAAAAATTTCAAGGATCCAAACGGGATGATGATATTTTGTTTGAAGTCGGATTATATTTTTTTGTTAACTTTATATTTAATAACTCATATATTTAATAACTCAATAACAGAGGCCTGGAAGACTCTCTGTCCCAGCAAGGCTGTACCAAAGTCAAAGTCAAAGTCAAAATGGTTTATTCAAATAAGGATTTTACAATCACTTTTGAATCGTCAAAGTTATAAAATATTATTTTTTAATAAAAGGAATTAAACCAACAAAAACTTTGGGATACTCCGTTGGTTCGGAGAGTTTTTCAAAATCTAATTCATAATTCATCTTGTGAACGTGAACATGCATGCCTTCTTGCTGTTTCAGACAAAAAAGCTAGCCACTGGCTTCACGCTATACCATCAACTTCTTTCAGTACAATGTTAGATAACGAAAGCTTCAGAGTCGTAATCGGTCTTCGTCTCGGTATAACTGTTTGCCATGTTTTTTTGCCGCTTGCGTTTGAAACTTTTGGCCCATGGGAACCTAGTGCAAGAAATTTCGTTAAGTTAATCACTCCTAAGCTGGTCGGTACCACATGTGACAACAGGGCTAGCTGCTTCCTCAAACAAAGGTTGAGTATTGCAGTTCAACGGGGTAATGCGGCCAGCGTTCTTGCCACTATGCCTTTAGGTGCAGGCCTCTTCGATCCTTCTTTAGTTTAATATATTATATTTATTAGTTATAGATTTTTTTTAACATTTTTATAAAAATGTAGTTTTTAATGTATTAATTTATAATTTTATGTATTAGAATCGATTAAAATCAAAGTGAACTAGGTATTTTTGAAATATTCAAAAAAATAACTCATATATTTTAGTAGTTCATCAAAGTTAATATTAAAATATTAGAGTTACATTTTTTTTATTTGTCTACGGAACTCTGACATTGTCAAACAAGAAATGGATAGAAAACGAAGCTACAAAATCTGTCTGCTGACACTTAAGGCTATACTTATGATTCTCGTTTCTCTAAGGATTCTATTTAAGGCTCACTCGCTTTGCGTATGGGTTATTTTAGAATCCTTTCCTTTCTCGGTTTTCAGTATAGGCACTCGCACCAAAAAATCGCACCTCAATGTTACGTTTTTGTTTTATTTTTAATTTGGTTGATTTCTTAATTTGTTTATTATTATTTTCATAGATATTATCTATGAAAATTTTAGTTAAATATTTATTTATAAATTAGGATCTAGGATATCTCTGAGGGATAGGTTTAGGGAAGTAAAAATTTTAACTTTAGTGTCGCAGTACATATATGAAAATCTTTTATATGTACATAAAAATATCAATAGTTTCAGCAAGAAAAGTGACGTTCACAAAGTAAATACTAGAAGTAAAAATAAGCTGTTGGTGCATGATACACGTCTACACAAAATAAGTAACTCTTTTATGGGGCAATGTATACACTTTTACAACAAAGTTCCCAATAAAATTCAAAATCTATCAATAAGTAAATTTAAATCTTTTATCAAGCAGGTACTTTGTAAAAAGGCATACTACAATATTTCAGACTATGTAAATGATAAAAATCCTTGGGACTGATGATGCTCAATTACAGGATGCATAGGTAAACCAAATTAAAATGGAAATAACATATAATTGTACGACTAAAAATCTTTTATTTAAAACATTAATTGTATTTTAGTTTATTTGTATTATTGATAGTGTTTTTAAACACGTTTCTTGCCGGATTCTCGTGGGAGGGTTCAAAAAATAATATTTTATAACTTTGACGATTCAAAAGTGATTGTAAAATCCTTATTTGAATAAACCATTTTGACTTTGAATACATTAAACTTTTAAAACTATCTTATCTAAAATAATAACCTAAAAATAACCTTATCTTAAAATAAAAAGCCTAACTAAAAATAAATAACTTATATTTATACTTATATATAAATAAATTATGTTTAGTCAAAAAGTCTACCTCTAAACATATCTGGCTTAAAAGTATTTATGACGCTAGCCGCATCCCCACGTTAGATGGCTAGCGAAAGTCTTTGAAACAGATATAATCCGGTGCGGGGATCATATTTTCCATAGTAATATTAATATTATAAATATACTTGACAAAAAACAAATTATTATTATATTTGTCATAGTTGTAGTTAAAGAATGGCACAATAATATTCAATGCAATGATCCTTCCTTAAAAACTCTTAAAAAGTCTTAATCAATTTTATTCGTCCTACTTAAACGGTAAACAATGTAGGAAATCATACAACATAAATAAAACAAGAAGCAAAGAGAATGTCCAGCAGGGACTTCGTAGGTCTCAGCCGCAAGTCGGTGACAGGTCAGGGTGCGTGACATGATGCCCAGATACGTCACGTTCTCATAACGTTTCTGCCGGTGATTTACTGCCTGCTATACAAGTATAACAGCTACAAGTCCACACAGTACACTGTGAACTGTCAACCAATTGACCCCAAACCTGATAATGCACAGCCAATTATTGTCTACGAATTATCGGCTCTTATATTGTCCGACCAACTATAATGCAATCAATAATCCGAAGTCAATATGATGTACCATAGATAATAAATTATTATAGTTGGGTTTTGGTTCAACATTTCAACGCATTACATATACACACTTGCTTATATATGAAACACTGAATATACCATCATAACAATCTATTAACTACTACTAAGACCACTATCAAAATAGTTTTAGGTCTAAAATTTCTTTTTCTTTTTTTTTATAACTCTATCAGTATTTTATCATTATAATATGTGTACAATATTGCCCGGTGTCAATTTTGTACAACCTTATATTGAACAAGTAACAACTATTATCCCCATAGTCCGGCCACATGTGCGTATATTTCATGGTATTAGTACGTGTTAATAATGTATAGCCAATTTCACGTCTACGACTGCACGAACCAGATTGATTCGATGTATAATCAATTACTTATTGATTTTCTTTTATACCCCTAAGGTGGCTAACCATCTTACGGTTCACCTGATATTAGGCGGTCACCGTAGCCTATGGGTGCTTGCAACACTAGGCGCGTTACTCGCACGTTGCCGATCCTTTTAATATCTAATCATTTTTTTTAAGAACCCCATACTGTAATTCCTTGAGAAAACCTTGGCAGGGAGCACATTCCACAACTGAGCGTTCGCCGGAGTTCTTCAATTTTGGAAATGTGAGACCTTATAGAATGGGGTTTTTCTTAGAAATTTACGCGCAGACTTGTGTCTTCGTTAGATTGAATTGGACTAAGTTTCACCGTCTCCAGTAGGAGATTTGGACAGACAGCTCCCGAATTTCAACGCAAGTTCTGCGAGGTTTCCTTTACATGTAAACAAGAAAAGTTTGCACGGTCCGTGTAATAAGCGTCTCCAGTACAAATATCAAACCGAAAACATAATAAGTTTGCGGTTTGATATATATATATATCATGTATATACATAGAAAGAAATATCTAGGGAATCCAGTACCATAGATTTAATGGGCCATATTATATAGATTAATATAGTTATTTATAATGGATATCCAGTACTTAATGGGCCATATTGGCTTACAACAGGCCGCATTTTAACGTATAAGTCATATACATTGAAATATGAAACATCGATATAAATGGTACATCCATTTTCCTACGTGGGTCACCATGGAGAATGAAGAATTATACAAGTAACCATTATAAAACTGCTAGTTGAAATGGCAATCAGGTTTTAATTTTTTATTTGATCAGCTGAGAAAGGTCGTATAGTTAAAGAAAAAATATTCATAGGCCAAGTACGACGATGTTATTGACAGTATTGAATTTATTATTAGCGCCTTCATTGCATTCGGATGGAGATTTTATTCAATATAATCCTTTGTAAATCGTTATGCAATGTAGCCATGCTTCAGAACAAAAACAAGTCACCGATGATTTTCGATATCTTTGGTGACTTATGTTTATACTTAGGAGATCCTTACTGGATCGTAAAAACTGGGCCAACGTAGGCCTTAAATAATAAATCCAAAGGGGGTAAGTTTTTGTAATTTTAACACAAATTAAAATTACAAGAACTTACCCCTTTTGGCGTCAGATGTTTTTTGTAATAACTTTTTTAGTGTACGATTGTATGTAGTGTGTATGTGAATGTCTGTATTGTGTTATGTCGAAAAACAACAGCCGCGACCTTTCAACCAAAGATTATATGTGACTGACTGACGTGCACGCGCACAGATTAAGCTACGATCCTATCCCCTGACCGACCGCATAATTTTACCGAACACTAACTTTCTAAATATTGCTGCCAATCGATATTTTGAATTACTTCTATGCTGAAAACATATTTTAAAATTTTTAATAGCCAATTATTTAAAACTAATTTTAACTATTTAAACTATTCATAAGCTATTTTTAGAATTTAATATAATGTCTTTAGAATATATCTGAGAGTTGTAGATAGCACTTCTGCCAAAAACGGCTTCTTTTAGCGAATATGCTATCTGCAACTCACAGATATATTTTAGAAATAACGCATATCTAACGTTTTAAAAATAGTATGTGACTAGTTTTAAATAATTAGTTATTAACTTTTTGAAATATGTTTTAAACAAAAAGGATATACGACCTATCCACTGGTGGCGCTAGTTCGTTAGCATCTGCGCCTTTAACAGTCTGTTTATTAAAATTCTATCTTGACGTGAATTCACTGAACGTCTTCCACGTCATACCGGCGGGCGTTTCAGAACAATTGAGATATAAAAACACGTAGTTTTGAAAACTTCATACTACAAAAGTTTATAAGTTACAAAAGTGATATTTATATCTTTGATCTGCCGCCAATACAAAAATATATGTTTGACTCTTTCTCTACTTCGCTTTCTTTGCTTAGCGAGATTGTGCAGTGTAAATAATGTGAGGTAACACGCGCAGGAGCTGCTCAATACAACTCGCGCTACAATCAAGTGTTTGTTGGATTTGAACGAAAAAAACTGTATTGGACAAATTTAAGTCGGAACATAACATGACAAATTGCCGAAACCGAAACTCATAAAGACATAAATGTAACAACTGAAGGACTAGATCACATTTGCCACCAACGAAAATTGACCATTACTGCAAAAAAGGATCGTGCTTATCGGGCTAAGAAGAAAGAAGAGCACAAAAGTAACACCAGCTCAAACCACGGTTGTTATAAGGTTGTAATGATTAAGATGACGTGTGGCGAACGCGAAAATCGACATTTTATTTATGCACGCAGCCATCTAGATAGACTGGGCCACTTTCAAACGATTGCAATTATATTCGTATCGGCGTGGACTAGCCAGAGAAATGAGAAAAATCTATCAATAGTAGATATAACATAGCAGCTGCAATGTTGATCAGTTCGCATTTCATATTGCTGCTGATAAACATTTCGGAACAATGATTTTGAAGTTTCTTGCGACGTGTGTTTTAGATTGAAATTTATTAAATCATCGAATTAACAAAAAAATCCAGGCGGTATACAGTGACTCGAATTTTACTCACTTCGATTTGTTTTTATGAACCTGTTTTTGAAGTCGATTTATATTTTTTACTAAAAATTACTTTATATCAAAATTAAAAATGTAACTAAAATTAAAAATCAAAGGGAGGGATAATGATTACGTCACAATGCGTATGTCAGAGACCAAGATTTTAATATGAGCGACCTATAAAAAACGGTAGAAAGGAACTCAATTAAGAACTCATTTCTAAGATGTGTATAGTTTTGACAAGAACCTACGATTAGAAACCAACGCCATTTGGTGTTTTTGTAACGAACCCTTGACACACTAGTTCACATGTGGAGAATTTTATTTATCAGGCACTATTTGTCAAAAACTTTCATTCAATACTTGGCCTTTCCTAACAATAAACATTTCCGCCGTGAGAAAGATCCACTTTCAGCAAGCTTTCATAGCGCGTCGATCTGACTTCCGATAACGCAACGAGGCCGTGGCTCTCATACATTACGTGAACCTTTACTGCTTGCTAGCTTTATCGACGTAAATATTTTCACACAGTTTTACTTATATTCAAGAATGTGTCGCTTTTACATTTTTATGAAAGGACAAAAAATTATTAAGTTAAGGGGCTAACATAAGTGAAAGTGGCACCCCCATTAGATTTTTCAATTTGTCTTCATCACATAAGAAATTTTGAAAAAGTGCTTAAATTAAAGTTTAAAGTACAAGTAAGCTATTTTTAGAAAGTTTAAGTCGCTATATATTATACATGTGTAGGCTAGAAAGTTCATTTATGCTAAAAGTGGCAACTTTTAGCATAAATAAACTTTCCAGCCTGCACGTTAATGATATCTAGCAAATAAAACTTTGCTAACTAAAAAATTGCTTACTTGTACATAAAAGTTTTAATTTGAGAACTTTTTAGAAATGATTTTGTATTTAATGGAAATTTAAAAAATGTATTGAGCGCTCCATTTTCACTTACGTTAGCCCCTTAACAAAATGCATTATAATTATTGATTAAAATTGCGGGTTGTTGCTTTTATTTCTCATTTTGTGATGTGATTCAAAATTGTTTGTATTAGTGATGCCCGATAAACTCTCGGTGTAGCGATTTTGTTTTGATCTTGTCTTGTCCTTACATTTTCTCAAGATGTGTATTTATCTGCAAGACCAATACCATGACCTTTCCAGCAAGAACACGATAAAACAAACCTGACTTCCCAACACTCTTGCGTCTTGCATTCTTGTTTTCACTGTTTCACTTAACATTTAGCTTAGCTGGAGAAGTATTTCTTCTACGAATTTTGTTAAAGTTACCATGATTAGATAGACCTAATTACCTAAATACCTGCTTACCTAAATAAATAAATCTGTCAGAACCGAGTCAGACTTGCACAGTTAAATATATAATATATAAAATTAGTCAATAGTCAAAATAGGCTAGCAAGTTAATAAAAATAAGATTTTTTCCTTATATATAACTGGATTGATAAATATACTATATCATATTTACCTAAAATCGAAACATAAATGAATAAAAAAAATACCTTACATCTTTCCTTTTTTACCACATTCTACCTAAAGTTCCCCGAGTCCACCTTGTGTCGACCTAATGTGTACTTATGGCCAATTAAAACAAGGCTTGTCAAGGGGGGAAAATGCGCATTTCTTATTACTATTTACTTAGAATTATTTGATTAACGACGCCACACAAACACATTTCCTATAAAATAAAGCGTTCAGTTTGCACGATTTTAAAATGTAAGAACACAATCAAGACGTATGCATGAGCTACGAACACTATGTTTTGCGGGAATGCCATGCATGCCTGGACAGTAAAGTGGTTACCAATTCAATGACTGACCAAGTTCGACGTTGCTTAGCTTCGGATATCTTTTTAAGCAAACAAATTTGCAACTATTTCTCCTAATAATCTGGATTGTTTCCGCTAGATGACGCTTATATGGTAGGTTATTTAAAATGGTAATAATATATTTTTTAATTATTTTTATTTTGATTTTTTATTATTTGTTGCTATACTTTAGAACTCACCTATATTCCTTGCAAATTTCAAGCTTGTATGTATTACTGTTTTTGCAATAGGTATAGCAAAAA
This sequence comes from Apoda limacodes, assembly GCA_946406115.1. Classification (NCBI taxonomy): domain Eukaryota; kingdom Metazoa; phylum Arthropoda; class Insecta; order Lepidoptera; family Limacodidae; genus Apoda; species Apoda limacodes. Next base: position 26,559,283 of record OX291542.1, on the reverse strand, counting down.
ATACAAAAAAAAACGTTTTTTTTTATTTCTTGTATGTTTTTTATATGTTAGTTATAGTAATCCGCCATAATATCACATATTCTGTAAAAAAATCAGCCATTATCTGTTACGATACAAAAATAGAGTCCATTACGCATTTGTGCTTTTTACTTTACAGATTACAAGTCGCAATTTCGGCCCCATATGTAGTACTGCTGCCATCTCTAGGCGGGTGCATCCGGATGTCAGCTTAGCCCTTTCGACACGGTTCAATGACGGGCCGAGAAAATTATCGACGATCCCAAACTAGCCGTATCGAACTCTTAAATCTGAGGAGAGACTTCCTGTATGTGTTCTACCGTTTTTACAATGGGCTGTGTTATGAGGAATTGTTCGAAATGATGCTCACGGCTTCTTTCTACCATCGAACCGCTCGCCATCGGCAGGGAATTTATTCTCACACTTTAGAACCTAAATAGTCGCGTACAGTGTGTTTTCAGAGAAACTTGGGTTGTGTATTGAGCTCCCTGCAAAGGATTTCTCTACCACTAGGACTACAGTATAGGGTTCTTCAATAAAGAAGTTATTAGATTTTTTAAAGAACGGCAACGCGCGAGCGATGCCCCAGATGTTCCAAGCGTCCATAGGCTGCGGTGACCGCTTACCATCAGGCGGACCGTATGCTTAAAAAAAAGTTAAAACTAATATAAATATATATTTACTGTCCTTCAAGTCTATTAAAAGCATTCGTATGACAATGCCTTCGGCTTCGGCTCCGGATGCAACCCACAACCTTGTCTGTATTGAGCAGCCTAGCTCACTTATATTATAATGTAGTATTTGTCTACGTGACGATACTTATTTACAATAAAGTAGCATAATTTTACAAATGTACCGTAAACTATGCGTATTTCATTACCTATATTGTATTATTAAACGTATAACGTAGTGTTAAGTATAAAACACCAAATTTCTTAGTCCTTAAATTGTTATTAGGGATTATATTGTATAAAGTTAGTATCACAATAATTATAATGACTGTTATAGTGACGGTGAGCCTACTTTGTCTGATTTACTATCAATCAGTAAGAAGAACTAGCTGATTCCCCACGGCGTTACCCACGCTATCTAACTTTTCCCGTCGAACTCCCATACGAACATTATTTTCGTATTTTACCCCCTTTGAGGACTATATTTACCAAAATTACTAAAACATGTCATTATTTAATTATAACCGACGGTCTATTAACCAATTATCATGGTTTTATTTACAATAACCAGATTCCCATACAAAGTTTTATCCCTTTTTTTCTACCTAGGGAAAGATTTCCCAAAAGTGGCGAAATACAATCTTCATGATTTTTAAAGGATTAATAACAATTTTTATGGGTTTAACTTAAAAATTACGGACTTTCATACCTTCGAACTCCTAGTATACGCCTTTAAACCTCATCTCAATTTTCGCTAATTTTTTTCTTGATGAATCTCTTCGTCATAAATTTAACCTATGTTTAAAATTAAATTTTTCTAGCTTTAGCAGTTTCGGATTGGCGTTGACGAGTCAGTCAGACCATGTTCTCCTACATAAACATATAGTTAAGAGTGTGTATAATTCTGTCTCGGTCTTTCATTTTAGCACTAATTATATTTCGACGGGAAAATATCATGTACCTATATAAAGCAACCTTAGTCCAGTTATACAGAATCAGAAGCAGTATTGTGATAATGAACCACAACCTCACACAGGAAAAAAGTGGTTGATAAAATGGTTTCCCCCATATTATGATAGGTGTCTGTCTAAATAGCCACAGGTTACCCTTTTTATGAGGATTTAAACTATAAATAAATACATACATAACACAGCAATCACATGAATAAGCATTAGTGGCTTTTAAGTTCATTTGTGAAGATTTCTGGCGATGCAAAAACGATTAATGTTAAAGGTTAACACTCAATTTATATCAGAACAATGAAGAGGTAAAATGTGGTAACAACTCATCAATCTTCGCGACACGAAGAGGCAGAGAACAGAATGGGTGACGTAACGTCAAGATACGTCACGTTCGGCGCTCCGATGTGCCTCCGTCGCGTCTGCGGCTGATTTACGGCTTGCTTACTACGACACCCAGACTTTATTACTATATAAATTCACACGACACCATTTTTTTTTGGTGAGATCAATCTTAGAAAATCGACAACAATTTTGTGTACAACGTGAATCAAGAAGGTTTATGACTCCCTCTATCAAAGCGGGACCAAACTTTAAAATAAATTTAGAAATCGTCGAAAATCCTAATAAACAGGCATATAAAAACCTGCCAAGTACGAGTCGGACTAGCGCACTGAGCTTTACGTACCACGCCACAAAAACACGAACTTGACTCGAATTTGGCCAAGTTTTTTTTTTTTGGTCTTCTATAAAGTAAAGTAAAGGTACTATGTATTACCGCTTTTACGTTAGAGCAAAAAGAAAAAAACTTTAAATAAAAAACTTGGTTTTCATTAATTATGCTCTTACTTTTCGAAGTTTGTGAAAATTTTAGCCTTCTACTTGTTACAGTCCAAAAGTAAGAGCCCTCCAAAGGTCAAACAGAGAGATAGACAGACAGCGTAGGCTTAGTTATATAGGGTCCCGTAGGCACTCTTTGGGTACGGAACCAAAAACGAAAGTTTGTCTTTGTTTGTAATAGTCTTTTACGACGCAACGGAGAATGTATTTACACTGATTTTTGACACAGATATACACAGATACACAACTAAACGTAACTAAAGTGATCAGGCACCTACCAATATTTCTTTGTCGTTCTTGTTGCACCAGCAATGTATCTATAGCACAAAAACAGGTGCCCAAGGCGAGGTTCGTGTCCAAGGCAACACTGCTACAAACCATCGCAACTTTTCGCAGCTGAGTGCAGCACGCCGCAAAAGTTAGTCCGCGTGTAGTTGTAAAGGCCATCTGCGGCCTACAACAGTAGTCAGTAAATACAGAAAGAAAAACACAAAAACTCAGCAAATTCAAACATTTATATAAAAACACTAGACTTTGCCAGTGGCTCCGCCCACCCTAAGTTCGGTTATCGGCGTGGGACTCCTTTATTTAATCACAGTATTAATACTGTGATTTACTCCTTAATTAGCCCGCTCTAAATTCGGTTATCGGTGACTGTGATTTACTCCTTAATTACACTAATGAAGTTTGCTTTATCAAGCTTGAGCCATAGCTATAGTTCGTTTAAGCACGGTTATAGTTATTCACGCGGGAATTCCGGGATAAAAAGTAGCCTATATGCTATTCCAGGACCTAACCTATATGTATGCCAAGTTTCATCCCGATCAGTCCAGTGGTTGAAGCGTGAAAGAGTAACAAACATTCATCCAAACAAACTTTCACATTTATAATATTAAGTAGGATTACACGAATGGTAACTCACTTAGTAACGATTCAGGTAGCTAGGAGATGAAACTCTATCTTCATAAAACTGAAAGGATATGATCGTTGGTAAATAAATTATGAATTTCCTCAGGAAAAGCAAGACTGTCCGGTTTATTTTTCTCTGCAAAAGCTACCGACACTACGTTATGAGATTGCGATCGGGAAATATCTAACGAAATTTATATGTTCAAACTCCAATCTAAATTTGCTTAACGTAGCTAATATTATTGTCACTTAATGTCTGTAATTTTTTAAGTTTAATCAACATGAAAATTTGTAATTGGATAATTAGTTCTTAGGGATCCGTTATATAAAACTTGTGAACTGTTTTCTTATTAACAGGCTTATAGCAAGAACCTGAACCTACTATTATTATTACTATATTAATATTATTATTATTTTGTGCCTGAACATACAACATTAGGAGTGTCAATGTCAATTGAGACATGCCACCCCAAGAGATAATAAGTCTCCTTGAAAATCATCAAATTCACTAACCCAAGTAGCCCGATTTATACCCACCTGCTTTTTTTTATATTTTCTTGATTTTATCGTTCATATTTATACGCAAGACGAGATTTCCCCACGATTTTCACGTAATATCAAAGATTAGTCAACACTGGCAAGTCCAGCCAACCACACCCCAACTCACATATCAAGGTAAGTGGAGAAAAAATTATATTTTTTATGTTATTACTTTTTGTATATCAATGTTGTTATACAAAACTATACTGGTATAAGATATAATTAAGAATTATTATTAATATTATTATTACGACTGGGGCCCTATTCTCAGAATTAGAATCCATATTAAAGTTTCTGTTGCTATCGTAGTTTTGTGTGGTCAAACAAAACTACTGCTTTTCGTAGATAGATGCAAACTAGCATTAGTTCGCAAACCACTGAGTAACTTAAATATTGATTGTGCCAATTTTCAATATACTTGAATAAATTTCTTTATTTAATTATATAACCTTAAATCTACAGCATTATTTTGACTTTTTATAAAAAATAAAAATTATTAAGTTGATTTCTTTAGTTGGGCTGTATCCTTTAGTTCCAGTCTTGTTCTAATAACTATGCCTGGTTATTGTCATCATATGATTATGTTTCAGGAGGAAGAGTCTTATAGATCTGTCACAACTATTTGTCAGAAAATAATTTACGCCAGCTTAGAAAACCAGCAGCACGAATGGACATATAATTTGCAGGCAAGGAAACATGTAGGTACTTAGGTGCTCGTCTCTATATTATTCACAGGTATGACTTCTTTATTATATTATACCCAATGGATGCTTTTATAATTTGCCGTCACTGAGAACAGCACGTTTTTACTATAAACGACCACAGCATGGCGATAACGTAGACACTTATATAATTTATCGTCGCATGGAACGGCACGACATACCATAAAAATAATATCAGAAGATCCTGACGTCTGCGCAGCCGCAGTCACTGAGACAATCCTCGCTGGTATGGAATATTTCATTCCTAACCTGCGAATAGCTGCCGGCGTCAAAAAACGACCGTGGTTTAATAGGTCTTGCAGAGAATCTAAAACTCTTAAGCAAACTGCGTATGAGGCTTGGACCACGGCTCGTAATAATAAGGATCCGAATATTTCTGAGTTAAAACGCAAATTAAATGCTGCCTCGAGGTTCAGTAAGAAAGCAACTGCCAGAGCAAAATTCCAATTCATCGGCAAAATAGGTGGGCGACTTGCGAGCTATCCTTCTGGGAGTCGTGCTTTCTGGTCGCTTGCTAAAGCTGCCGAGGGGAACTTCTGCCAGTCGTCATTACCACCACTGCGAAAGACCGATGGTGACTTGGCCCACAGTGCAAAAGAGAAAGCCGATCTATTGGGCAGTCTCTTTGCCTCTAACTCGAATGTGAACGACGAAGGCGCTGTACCACCTACTTTACCGTGGTGCGGTAAGACCATGCCGGAAATCTCTATAACACAGTGCGAGGTCCGGCGGGCTTTGCTTTCCCTAGACGTTCATAAGTCGAGTAAGCCGGATGGCATACCAGCAGTGGTGCTTAAGCAGTGTGCTCCTGAGTTATGTCCTGTACTCACGCGCCTCTTCACGCTTTCCTACCACACTAGGCAATTTCCGTCTTCATGGAAGACTGCGAATGTGCACCCGGTGCCCAAAAAGGGCGATAGATCAGATCCATCGAATTACAAGCCTATCGCTATAACCTCTCTCCTCTCCAAGGTGATGGAGCGTGTGATCAACACACAGCTTTTGAGATACCTAGAAAAACACGACCTGATCAATGACCGTCAATATGGCTTTCGCCACGGTCGCTCAACTGGTGACCTTCTAGTGTATCTCACACACCGATGGGCACTAGCCATTGAGAGTCAGGGGGAGGCATTGGCATGTAGCCTAGACATAGCAAAGGCGTTCGATCGGGTCTGGCACCGGGGTCTTCTATCGAAGTTGCCTTGTTACGGAGTGCCCGAGGGTTTGTGCAAATGGGTGACTAGCTTTTTGTCCGGCAGAAGCATACGAGCCGTAGTTGACGGTAGTTGCTCTGATAGCATGGACATTAATGCTGGTGTCCCGCAAGGCTCTGTGCTGTCTCCTACGCTGTTTCTACTGCACATCAATGATATGTTGGACATCAACAACATACATTGCTATGCAGATGACAGTACTGGAGACGCTTATTACACGGGCCGTGCAAGCATCCCACGTTCCGTTGTGGAGGAAAAGCGTGAAGAACTTGTGTCTCAAATCGAGATCGGTCTGTCCAAGGTCTCTGACTGGGGACGGGAAAACTTGGTCCGATTCAACCCTTCAAAGACACAAGTTTCACTGTAGTCCCACAATTCCAGAACACTCCCCTCTCCATCTCCAAGAGCATTGGGATCCTTGGTGTTGACATCTCCAGCGATGTTCAGTTCCGAGATCATTTACTAGACAAGGTCAAGCTGGCGTCGAAAAAACTTGGTGTACTCAACAGAGCAAAGCAGTACTTCACGTCGGGGCAAAGGTTGCTACTTTACAAGTCGCAAGTCCGGCCCCATATGGAGTACTGCTGCCATCTCTGGGCGGGTGCACCCGGATACCAGCTTGGCCCTTTTGACTCGGTTCAACGACGGGCTGTGAGAATTGACGACGATCCCAAACTCACTTGCGGTATCGAGCCCTTAAGTCTGAGGAGAGACTTTGCATCCCTGTGTGTGTTCTACCGCTTGTACAATGGATTGTGTTCTGAGGAATTGTTCGAAATGATGCCCACGGCTACTTTCTACCATCGCACCGCTCGCCATCGACAGGGAATTCATTCTCACACTTTGGAACCAAAATGATCGCGTACAGTGCGGTTTCAGAGAAACTTCCTCCCGCGAACCCTTGGGTTGTGGAATGAGCTCCCTGCCAAGGTTTTCTCTAAGGACTACAGTATGGGGTTCTTCAAAAAAGAAGTTATTAGATTTCTGAAGGGTCGGCAATGCGCGAGTGATGCCCCTAGTGTTACAAGCGTCCATAGTAGGCTTGTTTGCCACCTTAGTGGTATAAAAAAAAAACCCAACGCTACAGATAGTCTCTTAGCTACATGAGCTAAGGTTGGAAGCTCTCCGTCATCTAGCAGACCTGACTTGCGCCCACAGATTTTCACTTTATCCAGAATTTGGACCACTTCATAGCAGGAAAAAAAAGAGGAATATAAAATGCCTTTGAAGATTCTGTTGCCTCCTGTTCAGATCACTTCTTTAAGAAGGGCATCGATCAATTACCGTTGCGCTGGCACTATTGGCATTGTCTTCAAGGCTCTGCCATGTCAGTACAGTGCGTATTATGCAATTTGTTTTTAATATAATAAAAAATATCACTGAACCTATTACTTCACTCAAAATGGTCCAGTCAATAATCAAAGAACATTGTTCTGCGTCGGACAAAAGAAAATCATGTTTTTAATCATTATTCAGTTCCCAGAAGATATTATTTTTATAGCGGACTAGTTGAAGAATAGTTCTATGACAAAAAGAAAGTCACGAATTTTAGGGTTGGTTCGTGTATTTTCCTCGGCTCGATTGAACTGTTTTAATCCAGTAAAAATTGTTTTGTTATAGCTTTCTAGTGGTTTTTAAGATAGTTAGAAACTGAAAAACCATGTAACTACCAACTTATTGTAGATAGCAGTTTATGTAGATAATTGTACAACTTTTTTATTAATGTAAAAATAAAAATGTACGTTAATGTAAATGTGATTCCGAACGAGTTAGTGTTAAAACACTAACACCGAGGTTAGTTAAACCGACGTCACGAACAGACCTCTGCGTTTCACTGAGGCTAAAAATATCTTACCTATTATAACCTAAAAGTGGTGTTTCCGTACAATATCCACATTCTTTGCAACTATTAAACAAACCAACACATTAAGTTTTGTTATTGTCGTTTATGAACGAAACGTTTAAAAATTATCTTTCAAAAATGTTTACTTATTGACACTTATTTAAAAATAACAATCTAATCTTATTTTTTTTTTATTAAATGTTACTATTGCCGTATAAATAGGCATAGGGTCTGGCTCTGGTTCTTACTATTAATCTACAGTGAAAGTAATAAGCTAAGTGCAAATAATAGTAATGGAATGAGGATTGAACGCTTGTGATAAAAAATATGTTTTAGCATACTTACATAATTCATTAAAAAGATCGATTACAATCGTTTGGGCATCCCTAATCTAGTTCAAGACGAGGCCGCGTTTAGAAGCTACGCGCCGAGTGTGAACAACGCTTAAAGTGCAATAACAGTTTACTCTCGATAGCAAGAAGCTCAAATCTTTTTATTGTACCATATGGTATTAATAAGGTAAAAGCTTCTGGCTCGATATACTTTCACCATGGACCTTAAATCCATGACTTTGACGGCTCTCTAGTTATCTGTGATTGTGAATCAAATAGCTTTCACGTACGACTCGGTTCGGTTGTAGCTTCGGAACCCACCCCGCCGATATTTATTTGAACATTAAGATGGCGACTAGTGAGTAGCAGAAAATACTTTTTTTATATACATAACGTACGCAGCTAGTCCATCTCAAAATAATATTTGCAAATAATATAAAAAAAAGACTATAAATTATCATGTATGTCCAATGTTTTTATTACATAGGGCGACTTTTGGGTTGTCCTTTCAATCTTATTTTATCACGGATGGTAAAATACCTACTTACTTGTCGATTTAATAAATGCTTTTTTTTAACCGACTTCAAAAAAGGAGGAGGTTCATTATTGTATATCTGTTCTCTACAAATGTTTGTATTTTTTTTATGTATGGGCATAACTCCGTCATATATAGACAGATTTTTAAATTCTTTTTTTATATTTTATAAAAGAAAATAATTGGTGGTAATTTGGAACTGGTGGAAAAAAAAAGGTGGTGTATAAAATTAATGTTATAGTATCGATCTTTTTAGTGTACGAGAAAAAAAGGAAAAATAAAAACTCCTTAACAAAAAAAACAACCGGCTTCAAAATCATGCACTAGAAAGGTGCGAATAATTACTTATTTCCAAAAATCAGATCTGAATTACAGTCTGAAATTGGTGCTATGAAAGTGAAGTGCGTTATAAGCCTTAGTAGTACATAGTTGTTTATTTTTTGTTAAAAAGTTTTTATGAAATAACAAAACAATAATTCGAACAACTTTGTAATTTCTTATTTTAATATAAAAGTTAAACACTTAAATAACAATGATGAAGTAAAATGTGGTAACGACTCATCAATCTTCGCGACACGAAGAGGCAAGGATCAGAATGCGTGACGTAACGTCAAGATACGTCACGTTCGGCGCTCCGATGTGCCTCCGTCGCGTCTGCGGCTGATTTACGGCTTGCTTACTACGACACCCAGACTTTATTACTGTATAAATTCACATGACACCAATTTTTATTATTTAAATTGTACTAAAATCAAAATCGTTATAACTAAAATTGAAAAAATTCAAATTGAAAAGAGCGACAGCTGGAGAGTTTCTTCGCCATCTTGATTCCGAAACGGTAGTAGTTTATGAATTCCTTGCATATTTTACTGACGTCAAAAATGTGATATTGTATCCTATTTTTGAGAAATAAACTATTTGAAATTTGAAATTTAATCAAAATCAAATCTTTTTAGGGTTCCGTACCCAAAGGGTAACTAGCGGAACCCTATTACTAAGACTCCGCTATCCGTCCGTCCGTCTGTCACCAGGCTGTATCTCATGAACCATGATAGTTAGACAGTTGAAATTTTCACAGAAGATGTACTTCTGTTGCCGCTATAACAACAAATACTAAAAAACAGAATAAAATAAATATTTAAGGGTCCTTCCATAAAACAAACGTGATTTTTTTGCTCGTTTTTGCTCGATATTGATAACGGCAACAGGTAGATGCTTAAATATCCACAGAATATTTAGTTATATAGTCTTTTTAAAAATAAATAATTAAATTAAAATACAAAAAATATTAAAGTGGGGCTCCCATCAAAGAAAAACAAAAACCTACATTAAAGAAAACATAAATATTTTGTAGATAACTTTACCTTAGAGTTAGCTATCAGTGTGCGTCGAATAATTATTCTTATATAGTGTACTTAACTGAAAAACCAGTAAAATATTTACATCAATAATACAAAAAAATACAAAAAATACAATTTTAACGATATGCAGTTACCAAATAAGGTTTTAAGTTTCTGTAGCATAAACTTAAATATCAGCAAAGATTTTATAAGTTAGTAGCACGAGAGTAGCCTCAACGCCCTCGTAAGTCTGAAGCCGCAACTCGGTGACAGGGTGCGTGACGTGATCCCCAGATACGTCACGTCCTACCGTCTCTGGGGGTGATTTACTGCCTGCTAACAGCTACAATCCTGTGACACAATGCGGAGTAAGCAACTTACTCATCATGATAAAAGTACTAGATACGTCGAAGACAAATGTTAGTGTGTATAACTAACTTTTTTCGCGGCTCCGCCCGCAGGTCTTGTCCGTAATGAGCGGACCCAAGCAAGCTATAGGTATATATGGAGGGTACTGTTATTCCTGTAGGAGCTGTCGTATTTTAATATAAGTCGTTATATATAAGTCAAATAAACATGATTGCATTAAAATAGATATTTATACTAAATGGTTATATGAAATAAAGTTATAAATGTAATTAACCTTTGGATAGATTTATTTTTCATTTTATAGTTAAGTAATTTAATTTACAGTTATATAACCTAATTAATTAGGTGCTTTTAAGTAAGTCAAAATTACAAATGGTTACCATACCATACATACAACACATATAGCTCTATATACAACAAGGCACAATAAGTACATACATATTATCTTTTCAAGACTTACATAGACATAAAAATACACAAATAACTGCAAACGACTGTACAGTGTACATAAACTGCACGAGAATAATAAAAAAGGCTCATAAATAATAATCAAACGTGTACATGTTAAATTTACAAAAGCTATTAGCAACATCCTGTTTACGTACATTGCAATCCAAAAAGAAATTAATGTAGAGATCAAAGTATTATGGAAATACGAAATGTGCTTTTTTATTTTAATTTTTAAGTTTAGTACAATGTTTTGTAAGGTTTTCATGTTTTAAATGCAAATTAAGAGAACTATGTTAAAATATATGTAATATAATAATACCGATCACTGAGCAAATTTGAAGAACTGCCAATATAAACCCCGTCACATTAAACCCCCGTTACGTTAAACCAAAGTACAACTAGGCATATTATGTTTCATATGTTTTCTTTAATAATCTTTAAATGACCACTCTCGCAGCTATAAATATATATCAGTTTAATATGGATATATTTTGGAATATAAATATATAATATAGCTACGTGTGCTTGGTTACTTGGTTGACTGAAAAGGAAAATAAATGCGGCACATTTCATTTAATAACTACATATTTAGCAATGTTATTTGAGAAAATTACTGATAGTGTCGTGTTGATATTAATCCAAAATACTACATATTGCAACTGAGCGACTATTATCAGAATTCAAAACCACATAAAAGTTTTCGTTGCGAACGTAGTTGTGTTTCTCTGTGTGTAGCCACAAAAACCACCATTTTGTATTCAGACAGATGCAAAATAGCTTTTATTATTTAAGTGAGAAAATTAAATCTTTTGGTAATATTACCGAATTTATAAACGAATAATATTGAGATATTGTTATACCTAATAGTGAAATCGATAGAAAATATTATATCATTATCTAAAACCCTTAATAAGAAGTGTTTCGGCCCGCTTCGTTAACTAGAACGCGCCTTACGAACTGCGCGTGTTTCTGGCAATACTCTGTGGTTGTCATGTAGTCTATGATAAAGAAAATTAACCTAATAAAAATTGTAATTCGTTAATGAAAATAACAACTTTGTATATGAATAGTTTTGTGCTTGAAGTGCCTGTGGAAATAGGAATTTTTGGGCCAAGGAAAGTAGTATGTACTTAGAAAGTTAATTTCTACCATTTATACTTTTTATATATATGCAGATCATGTACCTATTTTTTATGTCTCCTCATATTCATTTCATAAGATATAATTTAGGGCTCTCTTAGGTCCCCTTAGAAGACATTAGGACAGACATACGTGGTCCGTGTAGGTACAACAATAGTACTTAATTGAGGTAAGCAATATTTAAGGTTTTTAATATTATTTTGGATGCGCTTTACCTGTCAGCTTAAGACAAAAAAGAACTAGAAGTAATAGTTTCTCCTTATAGTTTCGCCATATCCGTCAGTCTGTCTGTCTGTCTGCAGCTTAGCCCAGAGACCATAAATACTAGAAAGCTGTAATTTTGTATGGGTATAGATATTAATTAGACTAACAAAGTTTTAAAATAAAATATAAATATAATTTTTTTTTTCCCCTCTTCGTAAAGTGGGAATGATTATTTTACTACTCCATAGTATGGGGTGTCGTTGGATGTCGCTAGTTTTATATTACGGTTGTGTATAGACCATTTTTCGATTTAGCGATGCGTCTGCGAAATAGTGAACTTTAAAGTGCAAACTTTTGTTAAAGCCCAATGTCGTCGTCGTGGTCGTCGTTCCCGCTGCCAGCTAAATGGCTGTTCTTGGGTGTGTGAAAAAATTATGGGAATAGCATATATATAGAAAATGTAGGCAGAAAAATAAAAAATCCATACAAGTATATATTCCATATACCTTTTGTACTTAGTACTATTGGTAAAACTTGGGTTTTTGGTTTTTTTGAGTTTGGTAAAATAAGTATTAAATATAAGTTTATGAACTAGGAAACATTAAAGAAAAATAATATAACATTTATGTTCCAATAACGCATTAGACTAGACGGCGGCGGGGCGCGGCGGAACGCGGGGCTTGGCGGTACAGGGTATGAACTTAATAATCTAGTTGCTCTATCGTAAAAACAGTAACACATACAAGCTTCAATCTTGCAGTTATCAAAGTGTGTGTGTGCTCTAAAGTACAATAACATAACATAATAATAATAAAAACCGGCCAATTATACTTTTGTGAGACGGACCCGAGCCATTTACCATCCTAAATCACCGTTACAGCGCCATCTAGCTATTATTAAGCAAAACAGTGACATACTTATTTGTTGGAAACGATATTCAAAGTTACGCAACGTTGGGCTTGATCATTAATTGGATAGGTGACCGCTTAGCGGCACACTTTTTGTTTTTGTTGAAATTAAATTTACAAACATATATATCGTCGTTTCACACGGAAGACGTCTCTGCTGAACGTAGGTCTCCCCGATATGTCTCCATAACAGCCGGTCTTGAGCCGCCCGCGCCCATTGGCTTCCTGCGGCTCTAACCAGATCGTCTGTCTATCTGGTATATAGAAAACCCTCCCACGCTGCGTCTTCCGATCCGTGGTTGCCTACCTTGCTTCCCCATCTGTTATCGGTTCGACGAGCTATGCGGCCTGCCCATTGCCACTTTTTGGATATTTTGTCGCGCAAAAAATCACCGAGCACAGCTCTTTTCATATCTCACTTAGCGACCCTGAGGTTATTTAAGAGGCCAAAAGTTAGAGATCACGTTTCTGTACCATAAGTCATCACTGGCAACACACACTGATTGTAGACTTTCGTCTTTAGGCACTGAGGTATTTGGTACGAAAAGATATTGCATAGTTTCCTGAACGTTGCCCTACCGAGCTGGATTCTTCGGTTAACCTCTTTCTCAAAGTTGGACCTACCTAACTGGACTACTTGCCCTAGGTATGTGTATTCGTCGTCAACTTCGAGAGTAGGGTTCCCAACAACAACCGGTATAGGCGCGACATGGACATTAAACATCACTTTCGTTTTATCCTTTTTCATTTTAAGGCCCACCTGTTAGGAACTCTGCTAAGGTCTCATACATATATATATATCTAACTAAAAACCTATTCTAATTGTTTAAAACAATTTATAGTCTATGTTTTTTAGAGATAGTGTAGCTTACTATAAGTGCTGAGTATTATTCAGATTGTACTTGCAGAGATTACCCCCTAAATACGAACATCCAAATATCTCTTAATAATATTAGTATAGAAAGATATCCATCAACATATTAAATATAAATTCGTGATTATATTAAGCCTCGAAGTAGAATTGTACCCTCATAAAGCCAGAACGAAATGATAGATAGTAAATAAGCAATGAATTCCCTCGGGTAAAGGCAAACTGTCGTTTCCCCACAGAGCTATTGCAGGTGCATTATGAAATTGCTAGAAATATATTTAAGAACTTTGGGCATTTCCAGATATAATTCAATTGAACAGTTACAACGACCTGCATTTACAAACTAGCTAAAACACACCTATCGATAGGATTAGGACGACCACTAGTTTTTGTGCATATGAGGACATATTATTTGGTTGAAAATAAAATATAGATAATAAATAAGTAACTATGTATTTCAAGAAAGTAACATTTAAAATAAAAATAAAAAATATATTGTGTTAAAATTCTTGTAATGAAATTAATGCGAGAAATATGCTAACTATGACTACAGAATAATGCTACGACAACTAAAGTGGTGGAGTAATAGTTTGTTTGACTGCCGTAACGAAGGTACTAGGTTTTTCGTTATCAACATAAATACAATTTGTGTACTGTAAAAGTTGCCTTGAGCCTGTTTTTTTGTGCCCAATGCTCAGCGATTGGCCCTTTTTCTTTCCGGTAGGCCGATATTAGCCGTTGACAAAACAGTTGACATTCATATAACCGTTTGACAGAAATCATCAACTGATCAGCGGCTCAGTTAGTAGTAGTGACTGCCTGGTCCACTGAGGGGCGCAGATTCGATCCCCCACAAGGGAATTTGGAAAAAAAATTAAAGGTGCCTTATAAGTACAAGTAAGCTTTCAAAGGCTAAAATTTTGTATAGGTTTTAACTTTTTAGCTGTGAGTTATTAAAGAGTCACAATAATTCATGCACATTTATCACTGCCTTAACTAAAATTGTTTTAAACAAAATTGGTTCACAAGTTATATAAATATATGCAATTATTTCAATCTACGGAATCCTCAATTAATACTTGTATGCAGTGAAACCCTTACATCTCAGTTCTTGCAGGGAAACTTAGTACAGCTGCTTATGCTGTTAGAAAAGTTAGGCAGCTTACAGATATTGACACTGCTCGCGTGGTCTACTTTAGCTATTTCCATCCTGTCATGACTTATGGCATTTTGCTTTGGAGTAAGGCAACTGATATTGTTGTCTTTATTTTGCAAAAGAGAAAAGTACGGTCAATCTATAAATTGAGACCTCGAATTTCTCTTAGGGAAATTGATATTTTAACTGTTCCTTGCCAATATATCGTCACTTTTATAATGTATGTACGCAAAAATTTACACTAATTTGCTAAAAATAGTGACCTACACAGAGTTAATACAAGTAAAAGGATAAATTTGGTAGTTCAAAAATGTCATATTCAGAAGGTAACATAGCTCTTTTGCAATACAAAGTATATATTTTAACAATAAAATTCCAGAACATATGGTCAACTTACCTACAAATAAATTTAAAATGTATGTCAAAGATAGTTTAATGAAAAAAGGTATTATAAATTAACTGCTGAGTTTCTTGCCGGTTCTTCTCGGTAGTAAATCATTCCGAACTGGTGCTGACTTTTATAAAATTAATAAATTAATTGACGATTCAAAAATGCTGTGTAAAAGTCTACTTGAATTAGGTTTGAGTTTAAATTATAGTTTTCTTTTTTCATGTTAAAGCCGTTTTTTTTAAAAAAGGACACATTTCATATTTCTGTAGCACAGTTTTATTTTATTCAGAATAAGTTAAAATCCCCTATGGAGTTCGCACGACAATTGGACGAATGTCAGTTGATAATACGGGCAGCAGCACACAACAAATGAAAGCTATTTTATTTTTAACTAGAGCAGCAATTAATTTTATAAGAAATAATTTTAAATTGGATATTGAATAAACTGCAAGTCTCAAAAATGTCACTCCGTAAATAGTTGATACATGTTTTGTATTTATTTGGTAGTTTAGTAAATAAATAAAATAAAATACGTTCAAAATATCTACATAATGATGTTAGTAACAATTATGACTTGCTGACTTGGGGTGGGTTAGTAACAATACATTTTTACATTTTAAATAACTTTTTACAATGCGCCAATCTGGTACAGCACATTGTTAATCCTACGCACTTCACTGAGCACAGTGAAACACTGATTGATGTTGTTTGCTCTGATAATAATATCGCAGTGAGTTGCATTGATGTTGAGTATATACCAGATCTTAGTCACCACGCGTTTGTTTCTTGTGAATTCAATATAAAAAAAACAAAGTGCCGCCGCAGATAGTTATTTTCAGACCACTTAAAAGACATTGACATGAACCTTTTTAATTCTTTTCTTGAAGCAATAGATTGGGAACACATTTTGTTGCACCCAGAAAACACCAATGAAATGGTAGGTGTGTTTAATAACTATATTACAGCTTTATTTGAACTTCACGCTCCAACACGAAAATTGTTTCAGAGACATCAGTCATGTCCCTGGCTCACATTCACTATCAAAGAAATGATGAAACTTCGTAATGATGCTTATAAAAAATATCGAGCTACGGGATCTGAAGTACATAAAAAATAATACAAAGATCTGAAGAGTAGTGTTAACAAAGCCATCTTTAATGAGAAACGCGCGTACTTCAATCAACAGATTAATACTAATTCCCATAACGCAAAAATTCTTTGGAAAAACCTTAAACGTACCATCCCTAATACTAGTAAACGAAGCGGTGGTCAGCTTCCAAATCATTTTGTTGATCCTGATTTAATTAATACACACTTTCTTAATTTGCCTTGTGTCAACGAAGTAAAACTATCTAACCTTACATATTAGGAACACAATCGATACGGGACATCCTCTTTTAAGTTAGAAGCTATAGATGAGAGCAAAGTAATCAACATTATAAAGTCACTCAAGTCAAACGCTTTAGGTATTGACGGCATTTCTTTAGACATGCTGTTGCTTACGTTGCCACGCACTTTAAAAGTTGTAACTGCTATTATAAATAAATCTATAGAAAATAACACTTTTCCCGATGCTTGGAAGATCGCGGTGGTAAGATCTTTACCAAAAACGGATAACCCCGTTTACCCAAAAGACTTAAGACCTATTAATTTTGTCCCTTGTTTGTCCAAACTGGTTGAAAGAACAGTATGTACCCAGCTAACTGAGTACTTAGAAAAAAACAGAATCCTTCCCCAGTTTCAGTCAGGTTTTCGAAAGACACGCAGCACGGCTACGGCTTTAGTCGATGTTGTAGATAACCTTTTGGTCGCTCAAGATGAAGGCATGGGATCTGTGTTGGTTTTATTAGATTTTTCAAGGGCATTTGATACAATAAATCACTCGCTAATATTACCAAAAAAAGGCTTACTATGGGTTTGAATTAAGTTCTATTAAATGGTTCGATAGCTATCTTAGTGGTCGTTCTCAACTTGTCGAACTGAAAGATAATGAAGGAAAAATAAACAGATCCGAAACAAGCCCTGTAACCAAAGGTGTACCTCAAGGTTCAATTTTAGGACCAATACTGTTCGTTTTGTATACTGCAAATGTAATTAATTCTCTTAGCTATTGTAAGTTCCATATGTATGCTGATGACATACAACTTTATCTTTTATTTGATCCTAATTCAACATATTCCGCTATTTCTAAATTAAATGATGATCTAGGACGCATAGTAGAATGGTCTGAGTCCAACATGTTAACTTTGAATCCTGAAAAATACAAATATATGGTACTAGGATCAAAACATCAAATAGATCGCATTATTGGACATAACTTTGTAGTAAACATTAGAGGAACGCCTCTGCAGCGGGTAGCGGAGGCTCGTAATTTAGGTTTTTCTATGGATAATAGTCTTCGATTCGAAAAACACGTGCTGGAAGTGGTCAGAAATGCATTTTACAGGCTTAAGGTTTTGTACCAAGTACGTAATTATCTTAGCACTGAGCTACGAATAATGCTCTGCGACTCTCTGGTGCTATCCAGGCTGAACTATGGTGACGTTGTTTACGGGCCTCGGTTGTTGGCGCGCACAGAGCGAATACTACAATCTCCCGCGCGCTCAAAAACATGGAACTGCGGCCTTTCAAGGAAGCTTCCGATTTGCGGCTACCAAATACTGGAACAGTCTAACAACTATTCGGAACTGCTGTACATTAAAAACTTTCAAAATTCAATATCAAAAATATTTAACACTAATACAAAAACAAACTTTTACCGGTAGCCCTTCACTAAATATGATTCTATAGTTTAAACAACATTCTTTATAAAAATCAAAATAATACAGTAGGTACAAAGTACAGCCTAGCAACACTTTTATCCAGGTATGTACTTTAAAGTGAAAAATGCATGCCTTTTAATTAAATCAGTAAAAACGCTCATTTTTATATATATATATGCTGTCACTGCATCTGAAAGTCATCTGGGCTCCACTTAAAATCAGCGCTTTGGTAGTATTTCTACCAAAGCAAATGCTGAGTGGGTCCAATTTGACACCTAATACCAAGCTGATCATATTATTGACATTATTATTTTAATTAATATCAATTTATTTATTTTTTATTTATGTATTACAATTTTTTTAATAATTTAGTGAATAGTCTTAGAATTAGTTTCTTCTTTGTGTATTTATTTTCTTAATGTTATTGTTATTGTTTTCTTTTTTTTTTTAAATAGGTATTATCTAAATGCTTGTGTAATCTATGTGTAATTTTTTTTTGTTTTTTTTTTATGTTTTTGCTTGTGTTGTATATGTGTGTTAAATAAAGAAATGTCTATGTCTATGTCTATATGTCTATTTTATATATTTTTATTAGAGATTGAAATTCGGTTCATTGAGGACCGGTTATGCTCCTAATTGCATAATATGCAATTTGCGTGCAATGTTTCTGCATCTTTTTTCAGCAAAGAAATACTGTTGGTTTGTACTTAAAACGCTGTTTGCACCACATGTGCGTGAAAGCCAACCGCCTGAACCTTCGCGAACATACCGGATCCACTAGAATATCAGCATTCTGAAACCATTATTATATCAAAATATTGACAGTTCTTTTGGTATGTTTTAGGCTGCAAGTGTATTGTCTCTCTTTCTATGTAAGTGTTATACCATTAATCCTCTATAAGCGCACTCGGATTTTAAGTTAGAAGAAAACAAGAATTGTTACCCTAAAACCAGCTAAAAAGTCGTCAGTGGCGACACAGAATGGTTGCAAACTGTGTCTTAGTCTACAAACACTTTTTGAATTGCTACTCTACAGGTTCAAACGATGATAAAACTCTAGTATGGGAGTTAAGTGAAAGTTAAACTTCTTCTTACGTAGTATTTGTTTCCTCTATGGGGCCGATTATACTCTATATGTGGTCTATAGCCTAGTTGAAAACTGGCTTGTTCAGGAGAAGATGAAACTCGTCGAACTTACGGGCAAGACGATACGTGGTGACTTTTAAGAAGTCTAGTCTTACAGACTTTTAATACCGGGTTTTTCACTCGCCACCCGGTGCCTTATTGTTATTATACTTAATATTACCTTCATTAAAGGTTACCTCCAAGATCGCTGGTGTGAGCAAACTGATTTTATCGTCCTCAGTCTTTGTTCTTGCCAGTTGGTTTTGCCCCATAGTTACCTAAATTAGTTTGTGTAGGTACCTGTAGTTTTATTTTTAAAACTTGAAACACATAATTACTACTATACATAAATAGACAAATAAAAAAATCTATTTCTACGTAACTTGTCAAAAAATAAATTGAGAGCACGCGCTGGAGCGGAGTTAGAGGAGTGGCAAAATGGCTGCGAAGCGATTCAATAAAGGGAGCAGTGTCCAGTGGCGCAGTGCAGAACTTATGGATACGACCTTATCCATATTGATAACATAATATAAGGATGATTTTCGTATACGGAAATCGGGATTGATAAACTTTTGCAGTGAAAAAAATATAAAAAAATAAATTGTTGAAAATAATATTTTTACTCTTATACATAATGTTGGATACAGTTATTAAAAAACTCTTAATAAATATTACTCGTAAAGTTACTATGAAAGAAAAACCCAAGATTTTACTATACTGTATTTATGATTTTTAAACAGATCCCTTAGTTTTTTTAATAACAGCGTGTTGACATAAAAATATAAAATCAAATAACCAACTAAAAATCCTGTCAGGTTGAAAATAAAATGATGAGAATTGCCAGTTTAAAATTTTAAAATTTTTGAACCCCGATTTAAAATTTCACTTTTAAAGTTAAAATCCCCAGTGGAATACGTCTGACAATCGGACAAACGTCAATCGATAAAAGATAGTCAGCAGCGCATAAAATTTAAAAGTTATTTTATTTTAAATGAAATATTTGTAAAATGGAAAAATCATGAATTGAATTAAGTATTGCAGGTTTTGTGTGGTCAACAAATATTACTGCCGTCAGATGCTATATTGTCTAAAAATGGAGTTTAGGTTATTTTTCTCTTACATTTCTACATATCGTCATGGGTATGAAAAGAATTTTAAAACAAATATGAAGAATGAAAAACCGGCCAAGCGCAAGTCGGACCCGTGCACAAAGGGTTCCGTACCATTATCTATAAAACGGCAAAAAATCACGATTGATTTTTTTTTATTTTATTTAATTATTTATTTTAAAAGTGAATATATAACTAAATATTCTGTGAATATGTCAAGCGTCTACTTGTTTCCGTTATCAATATCGATCTTTTTAATCACGTTTGTTGTATCTGTGAAAATTTCAACTGTCTAACTATCACAATTCATGAGATACATCCTGGGGACAGACGAACAAACAGTCTTAGTAACAGGGTCCCATTTTGTACCCTTTGGGTACGGAACCCTTAAAAGCATTTCAGTAAACAATAAACAATACAGTTGTCCTTTGAGAGCATACTTGAAGTAATGCCCACGGCTACTTTTTACACACGCCTTAAAACCTAATAAAAGCCTAAAGACGTTGTAATGATTTGTACCAGAACGCAATGAGTATATTTTTTTACTATCTTTTTAGTTTCATCTAATATAAACATTGTAATTTTATTTTTGATCGTACTTTACAAAAAAACTTCATATTTGTATTAAACAACTTAGGTTGATAGTACTAAATGTTTAAATATTCGATTTAAAAAAAAGGTTTTATTTAATATCTGACCTGACAATATGTAAAAAAAAGGAAGGTTAAATTAAAAATTTAGGTCACTTGCATTACTTACTTTGTTATATCACTTTTTTTGTACTAGCACTCCGCCGCTACTTTATTCCTGCATCTTACGGAACCCTAAACTTTTAATAAGGCATAGCATGTTACCAACTGGTTTAGTGAACTTTTTACCAGTAAAAGAAATTTTAAAATCAGTCGAGTGGTCTCTCTCTCTCTCTCTCTCTCTCAAGTACTCTTAGTATGAATTAAATCAAATAATAAAGAAAAACTATCAAGCGGTAAATATATACTTTTCCATGAGATCCATATAAGAGATAATATTTGTACATTCGAAAGGAAACAACTAATTTCACAATTACTTTTTACAAAAAAACTTCATATTTGTATTAAACAACTTAGGTTGATAGTACTAAATGTTTAAATATTCGATTTAAAAAAAGGTTTTATTTAATATCTAAGAATAACCTACCAAGATCACAAATAATTTTAAACAAGATTAAAGCAAAAATATTTCGTTATGTTTAGTATAAATAAGGCAAAGAAAATAAAAGAGTTAGAGAATAGTAAAGCGACAGTTAAATACTTGTATCGCGCATATTGTGAGGTCCCCAACCCCCTTAACCCCCTTACATCCCTAGCCTATAGCTTAGTAAATAACTTGTGATATGTACGTGAACATTTATTAATATAAATACAGGAAAACATTACCGAATTTAGCCGTAGAAATTTTACAAGTCCGTGGATTCCTAGCGCGTTCGCCAATATCACCTTTGCTCTGCCACTGTGCCGCGTGTTGTCCACCTTCGTCCCTCCGTCAGATTGTCCTTGCGTAAAAGACCTGGAATTGATGAGATAAAGTGTATATATTTTGAACATAAAAGACGTTGTCTGCTGCAAAAGAAAAATCTCCCTTTTGGGAAAGTAGATAGTCCCTTCCTTGTCTCCAAAGTCGTAATTTCTGTTCCACGAAGTTTAGGCTTCAGAGATCAGAAAGTAAGACTTGCCCTATGGATGACCGAAGATGGTAAAGGTCAATCGCCCTCAATCCAGAAAGGCCTTTCCGAAAAGCGCTTTCCTTTTTTACACTAGGACTATCTAGACCAAACTACGTTACAGTCTGAAAACACGACACTTAGAAACAAACAAAAGTTCTCACAAAATTTCAATAAGTGTCGAGTAGTTATTTACGTTAATTAAATTACGGGTTAGGATGGGCTCTCCGAGCTTAAGATAAAAATGTGTTGCTGAAATAAACGGGGTTAATACATACAATATTTCCAAACGGAGATCTTCTAAGAAATATCTACTTTTATAACACAAATAAGTTCAAGATTTAATGAATTTAAATATATCTTTACTCAAGATTCGAAATCTACGTTATTATTGGAAACTCGATTAGAAACAATTAAGGATTGAGTACATTTCAAACTAGGTTGCTAGAATATTTAGTTTTACTGAAAATTGATTATGCAGTTATACTTAGCTTTGAACAAAGGTCTCCGTACGTTAACACGTAACACTCTCACAGTTCGCTCCCTCACTCTATTCACCTTTGCGTCTAATCTCGACTCCCACGTGTTAGCCTCCCTTTAGTATCCTCTTGACTCTCTACGTGTTAGCCTTACTTAAGTTAAAAAATGACTGCCTCGATTCCCGAATTCCTTCTGCAATGCGCTGGCGCACCCTTGTGTCGGAGTAAAGCTGTAACTCTCAATAATACGTTAGTGTTATTCGGCCTTATCGCCTTTGCAATAAGCCCGTAAATCTCTTATTCTTATAACCATGCGAAAACCATCCCTTACGCGAATCATCTATCTCGTACGCACTTGTACGTCTTTCTCGCTCTTGAATTTTGGCGCGTTGATGCATCATGCCGCAAGACATAGCGACAACATCTCAGAACCGACCATCTGTTAATTAATCATTTCTAAGAAAGTTCGCTCGTCTCAAAAGGTTCAAACGCAACAAAAAATATTGTACCTGACCTAAGCATTCCAGGCAAATGTACAAGTTTTAAATAATTTGAAACCTCGAAGTTATAACTAAATTGTTACATAATTGAAATTTATTTAGGTACACCCGTGTGGACCTGACAATATGTAAAAAAAAGGAAGGTTAAATTAAAAATTTAGGTCACTTGCATTACTTACTTTGTTATATCACTTTTTTTGTACTAGCACTCCGCCGCTACTTTATTCCTGCATCTTACGGAACCCTAAACTTTTAATAAGGCATAGCATGTTACCAACTGGTTTAGTGAACTTTTTACCAGTAAAAGAAATTTTAAAATCAGTCGAGTGGTCTCTCTCTCTCTCTCTCTCAAGTACTCTTAGTATGAATTAAATCAAATAATAAAGAAAAACTATCTAGCGGTAAATATATACTTTTGCATGAGATCCATATAAGAGATAATATTTGTACATTCGAAAGGAAACAACTAATTTTACAATTACTAAAGAATCTGAGTTTACTTTAATCCGCAAGTGATCGGCATGACTGAAATAACTAACTACTACATAGAATAATATATAATTTAATTAAAAAGTAAAGGCTCTCAAATATATAATTAAGCATAAACATAAATAAAACATTAATACTTTAAAAAAAGCTGTTTATTTCAAACTTAATTTTTATACGTACTATTTTTTATATTATCACTATATAAATTTCAAAGCAGCCACTTTTTGTTGTGAACAGATAGTTTTCGCTATTGGCTATCTGGACATCTGTTCGCAGTCTGCAATGTTTATTTTTCATTTCTGGAAGCTACATGCACTCGGAAAAGGTTTGCGCACGCTCTGATCGCAATCGTGATAGCTTTGAGCGGACATCCTCCTGAACTACATACGTTTTCTTTTCTTGAAAAAGCATTTTCATTTACTTTACGTTCTAAGTTCTGGAATGGTCATTCTTTTAAGATGAGCTTATATACAAAAAACTTAACGTTCTTTGTTTGTCCTTTTTGCATTTATAATCCATGCATCCGATTACGATAAAACTTTGCGTGAATTGTTGTGCATACCTTGGGGATGGTTTTTTTTATTAGATACAACCTTTTTATAATAGGTGGCGCGCGATTTGACCCAAAAAATATTAGTATTTTTCATAAAGTTTAGCAGCATATTGTGTGTCTTGATGTAAGAAGGAGGGTAGAGAGCAAAAAAGGGATAGGCGAGTGAAGAGATAGAGAGGACTGAATGAAGGTAGATAAAAATAGTGGTTTACTTCTATTTTTCCATGGTAAAATTAATATAGATTTAGACATCTTAAGCCAAAAAAACAAGTGTTTTCAATTGTTTTATTTTAGTTGTATATTTTTTTACTTTGTTGTTTTTTGTGTATACAGTTGTGTTGCATCCCATGCTTGTAATGCTTACATTTTTTTTTGTGTATTGTATTTTCACTGTGTCTCACACCAATTCGTTTATCGTGCGTACTTTCATCACCAGCCTTTTTGGTAACTCGATCAACAATCCTATCGTCTTCTAAACTGTATTCTAACATCTTCAAACCATCATCCAAAAAGAAATTATTATCAAAAAATAAATGTGTGAGATCGTCTGATTTATAGTCTTGATCATAATTCCGGTACTTCAAATAGTCACATGGTTTTCTAGGAAAAGGGTTTACTGATTTGAAATCCCATTCTGAAGTAACTAAGTTTTGTATAATATTATTACTGCTCTCAGAATGAACATTATAGTGATTAAATCTATTAGGTGTAAAGAAAACGCCAGATTCTTTTACATCTGGACCATGTTTATATTCTCTTTGATCTGGACTAACTGCTTTAGCTGGCTCTGTCATTGGCACATGTTCTTTGTCCATTTCTTTATAAGCTAATGTTGTTGTACGTGTCGTTGTTGCATCTCTTTCCAAATTCTTTTTGGTTGTTAATGTAAATTTTGAGCGAACTGGAGCTTGAAGTGATATTCCATGTGGATAGTTAAAAATTGGCTTCCTAAATAGGTGATTAAAGTAAAGAGAAGATCTTTCACTCATATTACTAGTTTTCTTATTGTTATTTTCATCTAAAAGCTTTTCGTTTATTGTATCTTTGACTGTTTTGAGATTTCCTTTCACATCACGTGATTTTTCTTGATTTTGGGACATATCTATTTTATTTTGTATATCCGCTAAAGCTTTAGTTTCTTCACTCGTTGACTGTAAAATATATTACATATTAACAAAAGTCTCACGATCTGATATCGTCTTTCTGTTTTTACAGGCATGTGTCTTTTGGAAACTTCTTGCAATTAAAATTAAATGAAATATTAGGGTAGCTCATAAAAAGATGTGTGTGATAGTCTCTTTTTACCAACTAATTCAGTCCTGCGTGACCGGTGGTGAGCCTATCACTGCAACCCTGCTTCTAATGCAGTGTATGTGGGCGTTTATTAATTATGTAAGGCGTTTAGGGGAAGAGGAGGTTGCCGAATCTCACCCAATTTTACGTGGAGGAGAGGGGGGATCTCGGCAAATATTACGTATTTTTTTAGAGAAAACAGTTAAATGAAGTAAACCATGTTTCTAAACTACAATATGGCTAATCCTACATAATATTTTTTTATCGTGGTTATGCGAAAACAACAAAGTAACAAACTCAAGTATATTATTTAAAATAAATCGAATGCTGCCAAGCACAGATTAATGTATCTACACTAAAAGTACACATTTTGAAAAATTTCACGTGCGATTAGGAGAGAGGTAGGGTTCAAGTAAAATCTCACGACATCTCACCAAGGGGATGACATAAAAATCGCCAAAATCACCTTACATAATTAATAGACGCTACCTATCTGCCTAAGATAGGTGCTTCATATTTGTCCGATATCTGGTATCTGGTGGTAAAATTAAAAAACAGGCACAAAATAATATACCCCCTTTGCCAGATCTCGACGGACTATATATGAAGGATTATCTTGTTTATTTATTTGTTTAAATTTTATTTTAACTATCAGCTAGTCGTTAATCTTATGTCAGGCCTCTTCTCACTCTAACTTTTGAACCATGAGCTCAAAAAAATAATTCTCAAACGACAACACCCTTAAAAAACCGGCTAAGTACGAGTCGAACACGAATTGAATAAGGGTTCCGTGCAATAAGAATTGTTAACTTATAAACTGATTTTGTTAAAAACAATTTTCGTTGGCAGTATTCATAAATCCTAGCTATTGCCAGGATTTTTCATATGCTTCGATCATGCAGTTTAAGAATTAGTAGGGGGACATAATAACTCGAAAAGTATAATCTAATAGAGAAAGTTTCTTGAAGCTATGGCATACCCTAGCAGAAGTGTGCCGTATCAACCAGTGTATAAAGACATATTTCACTATTTAAGCATACAAATAGACACTGTCCCACTTACGAGAGGCGCTAGCACGTGACCGCACGTATAGAATCTTGATTTTCTCGGGTTTTGCGGTATAAAATTTAAATATTTATTTAGAACAATAAAATTAGCAAATTCACTTCGTCATATTAATATATATTTTATGAAATAAGAATCAAGATAATATCACTCTTAATTTCCCAAATAATTACTATAATATTAGCAAATCCACTTCATTATGGTTTTAACTATAACATATATTTTGCTTACATCAAAAGTGTACTCAGGACTGTAACAAAATTTATAAAATTCTTTAAATTTAACTCGTTTGGGTATGCCATCACCTTAAGAACCTCTATAGAATTTGTCCTAATCATCCCTCAGTTCAAATCAAATCTTCAGTATGAAGAGCTACATCTAAAAATGTTTTTTTGACAATTTCCATGCCATATATGTATGTCGTTTACAAAAGACACAAATCAGTAAAATTATATTAGAATCTGTAAAAAAAACAGCAGAATATCATATAACTGACATGCGGACGGAAGGACGTGACGAATTTACAAGTGTTCCGTTTTTGCCATTTGGCTACGGTACCCTAAAAAGAAACTACAGTGTCAAGTGTCTAATGGGTATATTTAATTTTGATACAATATTACTCAGAATTTGGTGTTTAATTTTTTTTCTTCAAATTGTAAATTATTTTATAATTCAAAAAGATTTGAAACATTATTTAGATATCACACTAGATATTTTAATACGATTTTTTAATATATCTGTATAGTTTGTTCACAAATATAAGTAAGTAATTGCTCTTACCATAGAAACAGTAGATGGTAACACATAACCGAATGTAAATGTAAAACGCCATATTGCTAAAATAATCAATATTTTCTTCATTTTATTGGAAAA
Organism: Apoda limacodes; assembly: GCA_946406115.1. Taxonomy (NCBI): domain Eukaryota; kingdom Metazoa; phylum Arthropoda; class Insecta; order Lepidoptera; family Limacodidae; genus Apoda; species Apoda limacodes. The sequence continues at coordinate 26,531,921 of OX291542.1, read as the reverse complement.
AAAGTCCTTTATTCACAGAAAAATATAAATCAAACACACGTCTATTCTCATTGCTCTACTGGATCTAACGTGTTTGAAATTTACAGCCAGTATCATTATGAGATCTCTCATGTTTAGAAAATATTTAAACAATCGCTTACTAACCTTTCAGATATGAAAATATTACGAGAAAACTGTATTTGTTTATTTATTGTGAGTAAGCACTCACACCACACTATATTCAAATAGAGTAATAATGATAATATTATAGTAAACTATTTGATAGAGTTGAATGACATTCGATCAAATGGTCACAGTCCTTTCGCACTAGCTAAGGTAGTTTCTATATTATTATTGGTACCTAGGCGACTAAGCTTTGTTCTGTCTTTTTTTTTATTGTTTAATACAAGTTAAAACGTGTTTAACAAAAAAAACATCTTTATGCCTAGATAACTTATCTTATTTATCTTAATATTTTACTATCATCAAAATTTTAGCCAAATCGTTATAGCCGAGATAGGCAAATATAATAATATAGTATGTACCTACAAGAATTGCTCGTTTAAATTTATAAAATTGCGGAATTTGATAAAAGCTAATACGTTTTAACCGCATGTAGTTAAAAGTAAAAAGACCTTTCGATTTATGTTATTAAACAATTATCATTCTAACAATATCAATTTGAGCTAAATATGAATGAAGTTCCTGGATTCTTAAGACTGATAAGATTACATAGGGACTATAATCTTGTTTTTAGCCCGACATCTATGATAAGGATATCATAATAAGGACGACCACCTCTTTTCACTAACCACTTTAGTCCTGCATCACAAGTGGTCTGGGCTTAGCTTTATATTTATAAGCCTTACAAGTCATTTATCGCCAGCTTTTGGGTAACTATTGGTAAAATAAATGTTCAATTACAGAATAATATATCAATTTCGCTAGTTCTTGACAAAAAATAGGAAATAAGTCAGGATAGGATGTCTTAAAGTAAATAAAAAAAATACTTTTGAATTATTTAGAAAATATTAATTTAATTTATACATAATAATGATCAGTTAGTTAAATTAATCTTGACCAAAAACTGCCTTAACCTCCTTGAGGAGTACATGAACGTCAATTCCATTGTCTAGAAGTGTTTGTACTTCTTTTTGGAAAGTCTCACTCTCCCAAAGAGCGGTAAAGACCGTATCCCACTCGTCGCTGAACAAGTTATCAATGGCAACCCTGAATTCTTCGTCCTCGGCTTTCTTTTCTTTAAACAGAGCATCGAGTTTCTCTTTAGGGAACACGTCAATCACATCAATGATGTAAGCATTGAAGTTTGAGCCGCTAAGTTCGTGACGCCAGCGACCACCACTGCGCTTGTCCAATGAGGATTCTTAAACAAAAAATGGACAATGGAAAATGAAAACTGGCAATTATAAAAAATAAAAGTAACATGCTAGCTCCCAACTTTATTCACTGAAACTGAACAATAAAATTTATGTAAACTGTACGTTTTTCAGTATGAATATTGTGCTTATAATTTAGTAGCATTTCGATGACAAGCCAAACTGTGGTTATATTAGTTGTACAGTACCTACTTGTTGCTAATAATTAACCTTAACCAATGCCTTAACCGTTATTTCATCGCGACTACCGGGGCACAGCCAATTATTGTGAATGTATTAAAAGAGGTAGATAACTTACTAGCACGCAAAAACTAAGGCGGCGAAATTAAGAGAATTGTCGTAATTTGATTCAGTCACATGTCACTTTCTAATATAGCTATCTTCTGTTTCACACGTTCCGTACTATCTATTGCGTTCATCTAAGGTTAGTACGTGTAGATAACTGCGGATCAGATTTCGATTTCGAACAATATGAAGGTACCGTATCTTTACTTATTAAATATCAATATCATTCAAACTCAAAACTCAAACACATATTTTTAATTCAAATTAGATTTTTACTCTCTTTTGAATCTTCAAGGCAATCTTATACATCGAATATCAATAAAACTTACTTTTACTGACTAGTAAATAAAAACATTTTGAATTTGTAACAAGCACGAATTGTACGAATTATGAACAAAAAATAAATAAAACGTGTTTCACCACTACCTCCTGGTTGGCTAAATGGAGCTATTACGTAGAACTTTATCTACAATTAAAAAAAACATACAATTAAAACAATTTAACAATTAGTTAGGTTCAATCACCACTTCTAAACTAGCACCAATTCTAGTTGATTTTTTGCGATTGAACCTAACTAATTGTTAAATTGTTTTAATTGTATGTCATTGTTCTCTTATCACCCGGTAATTATTACCGAATATATACTAAAATGTGATAAAAATTAATATAGTAACTGAAAAGTAAGTAAAATATAGCACTTTTATGTTTTTTCGCAGTCAATGGTAAAAATAAGAGTATAAAACACGTGAAAAACAAATTTAAATGCGGTCCTTTGTAACCATCGCTCCGCTCAGGATTCTACTCTGGAACCCTTTCAGCCTGCTTTCAGGATCTAACTTAGGCCCTCAAATTAAATTCCAATTTTTTTTTTACTTGTATCTACTATTTTTTTGGGCACAGCCCTCTCCTAAGAGAAAAGCTGCTAACTGGCCGTAATGGCCAGTATGCTGGTACAAATTTAGGAATAGAGGCATTATATTAGTTTCTATTTTAGATATCAGAAATCATGCTACTTTCTTCCTAATTTATTTTTAAAAATTATACCCTCTTCATACATTTTGCATGCATTAGTTTTAACCAAATACATAGAGAACTGAACAGCGCATTTCCTAGCCAGCTGTGAAAAAAAATGGCCGCAAAAGTGTGACAGAGACAAAGCGAAACTGTGGTGTCTAGTCTAGGAGAAAATATAAAAAATACACATTATAAAAAACTTAAAAACTAGAGTCCCATTAACAGCGTGGCAAGGTCCAAGCTACCAGCGATCAGGGCTGCATACAGAGGAACCTCCAGACAATGCGTGCCGTGTCTTGGATCAGTACCTTTTGCATTCGACCCTTGTTAAGCCAAACCACCAACGAGAGCCGCTTGAGGTGTTGGTTGACGCTCTTGGCTATCAGACCGTTCATCGAAACAATTGTCGGGACAATGATCGTCGACTCAACATCCCACATGGCTGTCTTCTCATGAACCAAGTCAAGGTACTTGCTAAGCTTTTCCTTCACGGCCCTCACAAGGTTCTCGTCATGCGGGATGATGATAGCGACGAGCACTGCCCTGCCCTGCAAACAATAGTCCTATCCGTGATGATATATAATTATTTCTTTATTTACTAACCAAGCATTTCATTAAGTAGGTCCAGGAAAAAGTGGATATCAATGTTATCCTTTTCCAAGAAGTCAACCACCTGAAAATAATAGTCTTATAATAGACACGTTTGGCTTATGCTTTATTTATTTCAATCTGTATTTTTATTTATTTATAATGGCATTAAAAAATAAGATAAACTTACAGCTCGGAACTCAGGCAAATCTTCCATTTCATAAACGAGGGTTTTGAAGTTTCCTGTTCTCAGGTAGTCCATGGCAGCACGGAACTCTTCGAATTCAAAATATTGTTTTGTAATGTGCTCCATGTCATCGCCAGCCTCGGCCGTGATAATATCGAGGAAGTCTTCGAAATGTTCATGGAACAACTTCCTCTTTTGAGGTGCCGACGACCCGAGGGCAAGAAGAGCCAGAAGAACAAAAGTTTTCATGATTTTTTATTATTTTTGTTGTTACTTCAAGACTAATTCCAATATATTTTTTCAAGGCTTTTATACAACGGTTTTATCTAGTACCATGAATACTGATAAAATTCAAGTAGGTAGGTACTTTTAAACTGACAGCATAAAGATATTATCTAACACTTGTAAGACTTACAAATCTAATTTAAGGTTAAATATCTACCGAAAACACGTTTAAAAAGGTGGGTAATGTATTTATTTATTTTTGTTAATTGGTAGAATGATTGCTAATATTAAATTATGTAAATTATTTCAACACTTTCTTCTCATCATAAAATAATACTAATATTATAAATGTGAAAGTTTGTATGTCTGGATGGGTGTTTGTTACTCAATCACGCTTTAACCACTGGACGCATCGGGATGAAATTTGACATACATATAGGTTAGGTCCTGGAATAGCATATAGGCTACTTTTTATCTCAGAAAATTCAAAAGTTCCCGCGGGAATAACTATAACAGAGTTTAAAGAACAATAGATGTAGCTATAGCTTGCTATAGCAAACTTCATTAGTATAATTAAGGAGTTCCACGCCGATAACCGAATTTAGGGCGGGCGGAGCCGCTGGCACAATCTAGTATCTAATACTGATTAAATTCTAATGTATTTAAAGTTTAAACTAAGAACTAGATATCTTGTCACTGTATAGGTACATTTTTTTTTTAAATATTTGGGTTCACAAACAAAGTCTTAAATCCGGTTATTTATCCGGGCAGAACCGCAAGCAAAAGCTGGTAAGACTTAGCTGAAAAAACTTCCATTAATATAATAAATGTGCAAAGTGAAGATAAAAATATTTTTTACTTAATTTCCCTTAGAGAGCGCAATTTCATCATCATAAAGGAAATACGGGGATACCTATATTTTTTCCGCGGCCCAAACCGCAGGGCACAGCTAGTCAAACAAACTCGTAATCAAAAATTTTAACTTGAAACTTATTGCTTCTTAAACTTCAAAAATCTATCTTATCTTAAGATAAGATACTGGAAGTGAAAACCCGTTTGTATAGTGTGTCTCATGAAATATGGAAACGTGTAATCTGTTGCGGTCTGGTTGCCGTGTCATTCACCGCCTCAAATTATTACACTTACCTACTTTAAAAACTGCATAAACTAGGACTACCAAAAACTAAGTATTTCGTATAATACTTGTAATACTAGTATTATAAGTTAAATGTTTGTTTGTCACTTTGTAACTAAGAATGGCGAAACATTCATTTAAAAGTTTTATCTACTTATAACTCATGCTTTTAGGATTAATATAGGCTATGTATCACGCAGGGGAAACCGAGGGGCACAGCTGTTTTACTCACAACGCTCTATGAAAAACAAATTTTACGGTAAAAACTGAGATAAAGCACTAATGTAGCAAATTTTTTAATATCATTAAATTAAATCTTGTTTTATATCTAAGATTTCACTCGAAAATTACTGGAAATACGGCATATTTTTAACCAACTTCAAAGAAAAGAGGAAGTTCTCAATTCGGATATTTATATTTTTTTTTATGAATGTTCGGGCGTGACTCCGTCATGCATATATGGATCTGCAAATTCCGAGATGGTCCCATATTATGTGAATTTAAATCTTAAACTAAAAAAGTCAAAAAAAAAATGTGTTAATTTGGAACTGGTGAAACACCTTTTATATTAATGATAGTATAAAAATTTTAATACGAGTATAGATAGATGTTTTTAGTGTACGAAAAAAGCAATTTAAAATAAAAACTTTTAAACAAAAAAAAGATGCACTTAATAAAAATAATTACTTTTTTCCAAATTACAGTTTGAAGCTCGTTTTATGCAAGTAAAGTCTGTTAGGTAAATAGACACGAACATCAAACTGTAATTCAGATCAGATTTTTGAAAAAAAGTAATTATTTTTACCCTTTTAGTGCATCTTTTTGAAGCCGGTTGTTTTTTTTTTGTTAAATGGTTTTTATAATAATCATCTGTATACTTAAGGGTGTGCCAATGCATGGCTATGGAAGCGAGAAGAAAATAATTTAAATGTTTTGAGACAATCATTTCTTTTCAAAATTTAAGGGTTTTTAGGTACATAAAAGTTTTTTATATAAAGTGAAATATATCTGCTGAATACAAACGTTGTAATTAATGTAGTCTGAATCAAATCGTATGTTTTTTAACCTAGTTAACTTATAAATTAGTTAAATTATTGCCAGTGGTCGATGACGTTTCTTTGTTATTTATCATTTTATAGTAATTGAGCTTTATGAAATGTAACAAGATGTCATTTATAAACACTTAAAAGCTAAAAACAAAACAAAGTTTGAAATGCCCTCGGCAAGGGACTTTTTAGACAATTTCATATCACAAACGGTTTAACAAGTAACTCAATGAAAAGTTTCAAATTACATCGCTTTCCGGACTTTTATGTCTCGGTTTCTGTCGAGACAATATTATTATAATCTTATTTCAAAATAAGATTGGATGTAGATGATTGCTGAATTAATTATAAATGACATTAATATATTAACGAGTGCTTCACCGTAGCTTTGTCTTTGTATTTTTCGAAATTCTTATTGTAAGAATATAATATTAGATTGAGGACAAAACCACAGGTGACAATTTTAGTCAAAATATGTGTCTTGGCCGTTTCGTTACTACATGAACTATTGTAAAACATAAAAGTAATGAACAGTAATTTTTCACCTAACACTCATGTGACGGTAGAGAAAAGGCCAAGCCACACTTTTTGGCTCCTCATGAGATCTGATAACTTTTTGACAGTTGATAATTTCCTCTTTGTGCAAAGCAAATTTCAAAAATGTGCTTCTGCAGGAATATGTAACTAGTTATAAGCTAGTTTTAGAAAATTTTATATTGTTTCAGGATAAAACTACAAGCTGTAGATAGCACTTCTGCTAAAAGTGGCCGTTTTTAAATACAACTTACAGTTTTATCCTAGAAACAACAAAACGTTCTAAAAAGCACTTTTTTTTCAATTCACGTTTAGAACTAACAATTCCCGGTGCTAGTTAGCAGGGGTAACGCTCTTAAGAGGATAACTGTAACTTTAGACTCAAATCTATTATAGTCTAAGCTCTAATATAATGAAAAATTATAATAAAACTAGTCAAGTGTATTCTGTGCTAGTACGTAACCCTCGGTGCCATGGTCCCATTCGCATTTAGGCGGTTTTTTTAGCTGTGAAGTTTGCAGTGCGTGTTTTTTTTAAACTATTTGTTTCCTTCTAGTCACAGTAATTATATTTTTTTATAAATTTATAAACAATATTTTATTATATGTAAATATTATTATGACATCCCAGAAATATAATATGATATCAATATTATGTAAATCGCTTAAGGGAGGGCTCCAGTCTGAGTCAATATCATCCAAACCACGTCCAAATCCATGATTAAGCGGTCGGAGTAATTGTCTGCTGAATTTTGATATCCCGAGGGTGTGATGATTTAATCTGCTAAGCTTTTATAACTGTACCATTGATTGGTTTTCAATATTTATGACAGTCATACATACTTACCTAAATAAACTTAAAAATGCCGTATCATTAATTCCATCTGCCTATTTACTTTGGGTGCTTAATGTTTTTTACTCAAATTACTGTATATATATCAAAAAGAATATAGCCAATTAAAGTTCTGTAGCCAAAAGGCTTAAAACCGTTATAAACTCGTCATGTACGCCCGTATATCATATTTATAATTCCGCCGTCTTAGGGTCAGCTCAGACCGAGACGCGACAATTGAAGATTGCGAAGATTGAAAATGTGTAATATACCTGTATAAAAGTTAAAGCACTCTGTCCGTCTCCGGGCTGTATCTCATGAACTGTGATTTTTCACAGATGATGTATTTCTGTTGCCATTTGCATTGACATATTCACAGAATATTTAGTTATATATTCACTTCAAAAATAAATATTTAAATTAAAATAAAACAAATATTTAAGGGGGGCTCCCATACAACAAACGTGATTTTTTTTGCCGTTTTTATAGATAATGGTACGGAACCCTTCGTGCGCAAGTCTGACCTGCACTTGGCCGGATTTTAAAGTATGAATCAAAGATTTCTTATGTTTCTTCCGAATACATTTATGAAGCATTTCCCTCAACGTTACCTTGTCGTGTAATAAGCGCAAATCAACGTCATCGAATGTAACTATCGTTTCAATAACAACAAAAGGCTGTTAAAGGGTAGATAAAATACTATCTGACGAATAAAACATAAACGTTTTTAAGTCAAAAATATACTCTGTCTGTTTGTTCATCTGAGGATTAAAAAATAGTCGCTTAGTATAATATTATATTCATGGGTAAGGTTATTTGGTTTTCCGCAATGAAATGTCTTTTAGATAACATCAATTTGAAGAGATTGTGATGAAATGATTCAACCTAGTAATCTTATCATGTCGGGTGTGACGGGTAAGAGTCAGCTATTAAAAGTGTGTTACGTGTTGTTTCCATGGTATTCCCACTCTTGAGAAAGCATTCGTATTATATATATATTTGTTACGTAACTAGTTGTTTATTTGTCTGAAATCGAATTAATGCAGATTATCAATTACGTAAAATTTTCAGTAGGTAACTAGGTATTAAGTCGGTGGTGGCTGAGGGGCTTAAATTCATTTCACGTCCCAAGTGGCGGAGGTTCGAACCCCAGAGTTGGCGTGTACCAATGAGTATTTTCTTAATTTTTCAAGTACACTGATTTATTTATTCACACCACTGGCTTTTCAAAAAAAACAAAGACGTATGTGAAGTCCACAATCCGGACTATGGCCCAAATCACCATCGCTTATGAGGGTAGGCCGTACCCCAAGACACACACAAGACGGGACATATGAAGGCTGGCAAGAAGAAGAACTAGGTATTTGATAATTCTATGTTGCTACTTTTTTGCTGATTCCTTATGGTATTTAATATATTGTAATTATATTCATAATAATAGCCGAATTAATTGTAATTAATTGTTTCACCAATACTTAAAGATTATTTAAATATTTTTATTGCCTTGCATCTTTTGAAACTAATTCAATTCTTAGATTTAAAATAGAAATATGTTTCTCACATTACTAATATACTAAAGCACTCCATATATTTAGTTTCATAATTTAAAATGTATTTTGAAGCGACGTGACGTGATTTTATTATGGCAGAGTAATATGTCCCACACTGTATATAGAAATGCACCCCGCACTCAGTGCGAAGCCGTCGCAAAATAATTACTGACGCGGTAATTTCCCTCGCGTCTCCTCTTTAGAACTCAGTATTTCTATAATAAAATAGAGCACGTTAGGTACTTTTTATAAAACTTAAAAAGAAGGATACTGCATTTAATCTAACTTTAGACGTTTACAGCAAAAGGGTGAGCATAAATAAAATTGAACCAAGTAGTGAGAAATCGCTCGACAAAATGAGCAGAATGAGCGTTATGCATAGCTCAGCTGCAAAATGAATAATAATTTGATTTAGTAACTTGTGATTAGTAAATTTTATTTTATTTGTAAGTTATGTGTATACGACTTAGAAAGTTGTAGGTACCATAGCAATTACAAGCCATTTGAATAGACTGAGAAATTCGAAGATATGTTAATATTTGCGAATTACATTATTTATATTTTTTCTTATTTTATGTGCTTGTTTAATAGTAAAGGATTTATTGTGATTTGTAACTGATATTTACATTTTTATTTATAGTAAATATGTTTCAAAATTCTGCATTAAATAAAAAAAAATGATTTGATAAAACATTGTGTGACCGAAAAGTCAGCGAGCAGTTAACTTAAATACATTTGAAATAAAGCGTCTATAAATGAAAGAAAAAAAAAAAAAAAGATGAGTATTTACATTTAAAACTTTGATGCATACTTAAAAAAAGTTAAAAGAAAAAAAAAACTTAGCGCGGCAAATATAATTTCCAATGAACTTTCTTTACAAGACGCTGGGAGGTTGTCGAAGTTTGGCGATCCGCTTGCCGGTGCCGCTGCTGAGTAAATTGAGTTCTTGGCGCAAAATGGCATACCTCCGAGAACGTTTCGAATTAATTTAGCAGAATAGAACTCTCAACTCGACAGTGAAATGGATAATTATATCTAGTGGTTTGATGATTGCAGATTCTATTTAAATCCAATTGGAAGGATAATAATTTACGATTTAGAAACGGAACCTTTATAGAATTACTATCACTATGTTGTTTGATCGGCTATCTTCCGAAAATGTTTGACTGTCTATCAGTCGAACCTTTATCTTACGACTGCTAATGGATTAATATCAAATACTAACAACTATGTCCTCGACTTAACACCAATGAACTATTTCTTATGGGGCTACCGCTAGAATCTAAGGTGTACAGTAACAGGCCTCGGTCTCTGGGCGAATTAAAAGCAAATATCCGGGAAGAATTCTCAGCGATCACAGAGAATACGTGTCAAGCTGATCCAGAAATTTTGTGTCACGTTTAGAACAATGCCCGCAAAACAACGGAATTCATTTTACGGCATTATTTTTAAAAAGTAAATTCCCAAAGACAGTATTTTAATTAAAAATAAACACTTACTCATAAAACCCATTCATTCTTTTATTACAGAATCTTTATTTTGAAAAGGAGTTTTTTACCATTGCCATTCAAAAAAGGCATTTTATTTATCGATCACAGTGAATAAAACTCACTTATACTCACAAGAGAATGAAAACATTTTGAATTTGGAACAATTGTTAAATTGTCCTAATTGTTATTGTGGTTTTATGTCATTTTTGTCTTATCACCCAATAATAATTACCGAATATATACCAAAATGTGATAATAGTACTTTTTATTTTCTCGCAGTCAATTTTAAGAATTTGAGTATACAACACGTGTAAAAAAAATTATCTCAGTCTTTTGTAACCCTCGCTCCGCTCAGGATTCTACTCTAGCATCCTTCGCTGCTCAGCTTTCAACTTAGCCCCTTGAATTGAATTCCCTTTTTTTTACATGTTATATAATCTACTATTGGTACACCTTATACAATTAAGTTATTAATTTAATTATTTAAAACATCAGAACTTTTTAACCATATCCTATACTTTAAGGAACATGCAGTAGCCAACTAGCGCCTTCACTAGATAATTTTAATTTCCTCCCTCCTCATAATATAATAATGTTACTTAGTACCGAAACGAAATCAAAATAAATGTAATATTTAAAGATACATTGGTGCCTGATATACTTTAAATTTTTGAATTGTTGACTTCAAACAGTCATAGCAGTTGAAGTAAATGAAAGGCTTTATTTCTCAAAAATATGATATCATATCACTTTTTTAAAGTCAATAAACAACAAGTTACTTGTTGCAGCCGTTTCAGAATTAAAATGACGAGAAGGGACGAAATAAACTTCGTGAAAACAGTGGGTCTTTTAATTTTGATTATGATTACAATTAGTATCGAGTAAATTATCTTAGCAACAATTTATTTAATTCCTTGCGTTTTTATCATGAAGGTAGTTGTTAATTGTATGATCAGTTTTTTTGGCCAAGTTTCTGTTTTACAAAAAAAAAATTAAAAAATTTAAATGTATTTTATACACTTCTGCAGGGAGTTTATTAAGAGTCCTCTAAACGATCTATTTTCTTGAGCCGTGTATGGATCATAGTAAGTGTGTGTATATTTTGCGTATTACGATTATGAATATTACTAGGTATTCTTTTTAAAAGATCAATTCCTATAAACATAAATTAAATTATCTAAAACAAACTGAGATGGTAACGTTAATAAATTGATTTCCTTAAAATTACCTCTTAAAGAGAGGGAGAGTCCATGGGAGAAGTTGTAAATTGTTCGAATAGCCCTCTTCTGCAGCGGATAATGTGCGTGATCCCATTACAAAAGACCGTAGGACGTACATCACGCTATTAAAGTAGCAAAACTAAACTATACTAACTAAAATCTCAATAAATATTTTTTTAACGTGTTTTAAAAAAAAATTGCGTATTAAATGGCATGAGCTGTAAAAAGACAGTGCGCGCCAAAACTAAAAGCGGACACAACTAAAGACCACTACCACGCAGCATATTTTGATGATTAATAGGTGTGTATACGCCGCGGCACTTATGTCTAGCGGTAAGCGAAAAGTGGAGGACATGAGTATTATCGCGCACACAATAGTTATTAATTTATGATAGCAAATATTTATGTGATAATCTTATATGTATCAAATGTAAAAACCAATTAAACATTAGAAAAATTTGACCAAAGCCAATTGAGAAAATATTTATATATAGCTGACTCTTAACAAAACACTTGCATCCGCCCCATACTGACATACGCCAGTGTCATCTATGCGTTGTCTGAACGCAACCTCCATAGACTCCAAACCCTCCAAAACCGCTTCTCCAGAGCGGCCTCCGGAGCCCCCTGGTTCGTCCGGAATGCGGACCTGCACAGAGACTTCGAGCTCCCGACGATTCTCCAATACTCCAATCATCCGAACCGATAAATTGTGCAATCCACAAACTGCCATCCTCCGACCGACCACGGCATGGTCGAAAAGCCATTGTTCGCCTAACACGTAAACACGTAGCCTCGGCACGTATTAAAGGCCCCTGACGCCGATCTCGCTATCCGGATAGCGAGAGTGGTCTAAACGACCTCCCCTAATAGACCCCCCCACCCTCCCCCCTCCTCACTGGGGTGGGCTGGTCGAAGAGATTATAAAGGGAGTTTACACGGGGAGCCCTTGAGCGTTGCCCGTCATATGGGCTGAGACTCCTTCAGAGTCTAACTAATAACGTATTATTTAGACTCTGAAAACTTGAATGTTTTTGTTATCTAATTTTAAAACTGAAAATTATTTTGTGAACACTAATAATAACCTAACTATCAAACGTAAAATATAACTTCTAAATCAATCAAATAATTTGTAGGTATATTTTAGTTATATTATTACGTTATTCGTAAAGATACATATTTAGTGTGATGAAATATGTGATAAAAAGAAATATATTTGGTTTATCGGTACATTAATAATAAGAACAGAGCATACCTCGACAGCAATCAGTTAAGTTTTGCGAGAATTCTATGAAAAACTAAAATATTATACTTTTCAAAGGAAAAAAGCCATGAATAGAATAGTCAAGTATACGCATTACATACCTAAGGCTACTACAATACTCTGGTACAATAATTCTATGTGAAAGAATTTGTGACCACAGTAAACGTAATGATAAGGTCTATAACGCGTCATAACTAGAGGTCATAAAACGGGAGGTATGTTAAAAATCGGTTTAAGGATGAGGATCGGAGAGTTGGAGGATTAATGCAGTGGATCAAGATTCAGTTTCTTTGGAAATTTGGTCATGTGCACTAAAACACCCAAAGTTTCAGAGCAATTAGATAAATATTGTAGAAACAAACAAAAAAAAACACATTTTTATATACATGTAGAAAATCTTTAGAATGTATAATTTATAATAGAATTCAGTTCAATTCTTAACAATAATAAATGATTCAAAATAAAAGAAATAAAAAGAAAACTGTTTACTTTTTCAATTTCGGTAAAACCAGTTTTGTGACTCCTTGTGATGATGATATAAAGGGTCGTGCACCCCTCGCACGGCGCATAACGCGCCCATTCATCAAAAACACCTTAAAAATGAATTCTGCGCATTCAAGGTCATTTCATAACTTACGTGCCGGCATGTGTGGAAGAGGACCTATTGTTGTGTAATAATAAGACTTTAAGAGAATTTTAATTTGTCTCTATATGCCATTTTTAGAACACACTTCAGTAATTGGTTTCCCAGAAACGTCTTCTACGACTTCGTTAATACAAAATTATTCCTAAAATCCTTTTGCACTTAAATAATTAAAATACTTTTTTCATAGCGATCTTATAGAACATTATGGTTAATTGATATAAACTACGAGACATTTTCTTATTCATCAGGTATCTCATAAGAAAGTTAATGTACTAAGTTGTCTGTGCAAGAAATTATATTGTTACAATGTGTCCAGCTGCATTGATTTATGTGTACAACTTTGTCTAATAGGGATCAAGGAATAGTCTTAGAGTGAGCTACTGTAAACGTTTCCCTTACCTAGTTGCACAGTAATGTTGCACAGTAATCTTTCTCAGTAATTGCACGAAAGACAAGATTAATCATAACGACATTGTAGCTTACAACAGCTGGCACTCTAGCTGTGGCGGGGAAGTCGGATACTGTAGGTAATTATTCAGACACGCCTCATAGGTTTATGCAAAATGTCGAACTTTGTCGTCATGTTCCAAGAAGTCTCTAATCCTCGAATTAAGCTAGGTAAGAAGATTATAGTCATACCTACCTACATACATGGCAAACGCTTAACAAAGAGATTATATAGGGAGTTTACAACAAACATATAATTGTATTGTATGTTGTACCTAATTTAATACAAGTTTCATCATTAACAAAATAAAATTGTATGAAGAATACCTTTTACTTTAAGGAATCTTAAACCAATAACCACACCAAGAGTGTAAGATTTTTTGTTAAGTTGCTCAAAAATAAATTAATATGAAGTTTTTATAGGGTTCCTTTTCTTTTACCCTTATATTTAATTTTAGTTTTAGGTTGGTATAATGAAAATGAAGTATGTTATAAACTGTTAGGTACATAAACACCAACTTTAAACTGTTATTCAATTCAGAATTTTGGAATTAAGTTATTATTTTTACCTTTTTAGTGCATCTTTTTGAAAATATTTATCTTTATTAAAAGTTTTTATTTGTCATTTTGCTACGGCACCCTAAACATGGAACGTAGGTAGGTATTTATATCGTTATGAAATTTAAGATACTTTGCTAAGTATAAATTTAACACTGACTCGTTACGCTGCGATATAACAACGTAACTTAACTTCTGAAAAGACAAGCAAGCTTTTGAAATTCATGTTTAAGTTCGTCGAATAAAATTTGCAACTTTCAAAAGAGAGAAATGAATAGAAATGACTCTAGAAATTAAGGTTCATGGTAGCCTTCTACCGCTGGATATTGCCTCATTCTTAAATTCCGGTCTTAGCCCATTTGCAACCAGCGACTGGTTACGTAGGACGTCAATCCACCAGTGAGTCACCGCCCAACACTGCGTGTTCCAGATCTATCATACACAATTTATATATCGTATCCCCCATCAAATATATATACTTACTTGCTATCGCGATATTTTATGTTTTGTAACATACATATTGGAAAAACAAGGCCCTCAATCGTCAATGTTTCTTATGTCTATTTTAAAAATAGTGTTATCGTAACTGCTTTAACATTATTGTTCGATTTTTAATATAAATATACTGTTCCACTGGAATAATCAATTACTAATATTGCAAAATCTAACTTTAACCGTAAAACTCTAACGAAAGAGCACATCACAATTCGGTATATATTAGTTTAGATTACCAGGCGCATTTTCCATGACCTTTGACCCCACGTAACATTTAAGCGGCACACGCGTTACAAAAGACTTTTGAAATGTTGTGTATAATAACAAAGATGTTATATACATATTATCAAACTTGTAGTAGATTCCCAAGAATATACACATCAATTTTTTCATGACTAGGTACGTAGGTACTTATACAAAAAATATCAGAATCGTATATAAAATAGATACGTACGCACCAAACATATTATACATAAAGTAAAAGTAACTGGTTTAATAATTTAGTACTTACCTACTCTTAAGTGTAATTCAGTTTTTGGATAGGGTATTCTAATTCTAATTCGAAGGGGTATTTAATAAAAAAATTAAAGTATAAACCAAGCATAGGTACCATAAATAATAATCATCAATCAAAATGTTACCCAATTCATATGAAAATAAATTCATGATAATAAAAGTGAAAATAAGTCGAAACCGTTAAAATATATATGATGGATTGTTCTTCTCATAGGTATTCAATCTAAATGCTAATGTATATTGTAGATAATGAAGGCAGATTCTTTGAGAATCTATCCTTTATATGCAAGTAGTCGAACCGGTGGATAAACTTTAATACAAAGTCCTTTTTCCTTAAGATTTTCGCCAACATTTGGCTTGTAAGCACAAACTAAACAATTTTTTGCGGACTATATTGAGTAATAAATGCAAATATATTGCAAAATGCCGGCCTTTTAGAGGTAAAATAATGTCAACCACATAGTTGGTATACAAGTCGGGGTTTCGATTTCACCTTGTGTCGTAAGTAGTGTATGTTCGAGACCAGCGTGTACCAATGAGTCATTTTCTTAATTTCTTAAGTACATTGATTTTTCACATTCACACCACTGGCTTTTTGGTGAAGAAACCTGCATATGTCAAAGAATAACGTATTTGAATTCCACAATCGCACTGGGCCTGCGTGTGGACTACGCCAACAATGGGGACCTATGAGGCTGATAAGGGCATGAATAATATTATACATATAGTCTATGGTAAAACCAACTTAGTAGTAAACCACTAATAAATTGAACAAAAATTACCAACTACAAGAAAAAACAGATGTATTCAAAAATAACTCAATCTAGTAATTCAATCATCTCTGAATAATTTTATTTTTAAAGTAACAAGACATTATTGTTAACTAGACCATTTACAAAATACTAGATATGCTTAAACTAGGCCTAGCGAGGACACTTTTACCCGCGTGATATAGATGTCACCTATCCAGGAATATATCAATCTAGGAATAAATAGCTTACTAGTTGGAGTTTCAAACCAATTGGTCCATATACAAAAAACATAGAAACCTTACCTCTTCATACCTAATAATAGAGTGATGTATTAAAGTCTTCAAGAACTGGCAAAAGGGGCATAAAATTCTGTAAAATTTTCTAGCCTTTTATTTTACTAGTTCCTACCCACGGTTCATGTGATTGCACAACATGACCAGGCACCACGTACATTTTTTATAGCTAATTCCTTTTTGCACCCTATTTTTGTATAATGTTTTTCCGTAAGTTAGTTTAATTCTCCTTTCTCATTTAAATTTAGCGTAGGTAACAATCAACCGACTGACAGCCTTTTGTGCCGTTTGTGTTAAAAAGAATACATATATATTATAACCACTAGCAAAGTTAGCAAAAATCTGTTAAAAATGAATTATGCACCAAACCATATAATAACAAAAGTTAAGAGGATACACTTCGCGGCGCCTCGCAACGGGCTTCATACAAACGAATTTCTCATTTGTTTTTGACATTTACTGATCAATCACTGTGAAATTACTTAGTCATAATCACAAGCCGAATACCTAGGTCTGTGGTTTTTCCAAAATCTTGTAAAACGTTCTATTAACTAGAAATCTTTATTAAATGATTTGTATGAAAAACTAGAACCCTGTTTAACTTTTGAACTATAAAATTTGATAAGAAACTGGCACACTGCAGACCTAGATATTTATTACTAGAACATGTCTTCAAAATTACGTGGTGTTTGATCATCAAATGTCAAAAATAAGTAAGTAATTCGTTTGTATGATGCCCGCTGCGAGGCGCCGCGAAGTATATCCTCTTAAGCGTCTAAGAACAGCGCTTCACAGCATACTAATTCATTTACGCCACGTTGTCAATCGAACGCCTCACCATGCTTTTCAATTTTAAGCCAGCGGGTCGATTCCATAAAAGATTGCTAACCTTTTTTGAAAGAAATAAGTTTTCGCGACAATCGATGAATTTCATACGTCATTTAAAATGCGCAATGTATATCTTATTTCTATGGATTTCAAACGAGAATTTTTAGCTGTCATTTTACGGAATCGAGCCGCAGGGCACGTTCCAGATCGCTGCTAAATAGCTGCATAGCTGTTATCGTCTAATTGACAACTCGCTTGTCGCTTTTGAGCTACTACGCAGCAATCTCAGTACATTTTTATCGGAAACGATAAAGCAAAAATTTTTTGATGCATCAGGATTGATGAAGCCTGACTTTGTGATATGATATGATATGATTTTTTGATCATCTCCAGGTTTATACCCATTAAGACCTATCTCTGCACTACCTGCCTTTTCTCAGTTAAATCTTTGAAAAACAGATGTAAACAATTTCAATTTACGAGTGTGCAAATAATCGAACTTTAGTAAACTTAACGAGTACTCAGTACTGAAAAGTGTTTTAGTGTAGGTTAAATGTGGATATACAGAAATATAATGTGTTTGATACATGTTTTGCCAGGAAACTTTTTTGTAAGGACTCCAAATGTCATTAGAATTCCTTCTCTAATGAAACATAACATTTTATCAAAGTAACTATAATTTTCACACTTCGTTACGAAAAGTCTTTCAGAAATACCTAAAAGAAGATCCTACAAAGAGACGAAGTCTTAAAACCGAAGAAGGTAATAACCCAATTAATGGTGTTTTTGTTTTAACACATTTTTGTCATAGCAGCACAAATACCAGTTACATTGATATAGGTACTAGCTATTCCCCGCGACTTTGCTTGCCAAACTTTTACGTGAGTAAATAGTATTTAATATAGAGAATCATTCTCTGTCTAAATCATAATCAGTCTCTTTAGCTGCACATCAAAAATCAAGTCACCCCTCCACACTGATGTGACCTAAAGCCATGGTCCGTGGTTTATTCCATTCCAGCCAGCGTTCCACTTAAGGAATCACATAGTAAAAAACGGTCAATGCGACGAGGTGTGCAAAGTGCTCAAAACTTCGGGCTGAAAC
The DNA here is from genome assembly GCA_946406115.1 of Apoda limacodes. Classification (NCBI taxonomy): domain Eukaryota; kingdom Metazoa; phylum Arthropoda; class Insecta; order Lepidoptera; family Limacodidae; genus Apoda; species Apoda limacodes. Next base: position 26,513,537 of record OX291542.1, on the reverse strand, counting down.
AACGCAAGCGTTCAAAAAGGCAATTGAAGAGAAGTTGGCATAGACCGAGGTTTCATTCGCAAAAAAAATTTTTTTTAATGGGAAATCTTGATCGGAATAACATCCATTATATTTCTTTCTCCATCCTTTTACCTATCTTTGTGCCCAGAATCAAATCAATCCCTAGATCCGTTACAACATGAATAAATATTGGCCGGTGGTACCTATCATTCGGGGAAAAATCAATTGCCGTGAAAACTCTCTATTAATATAAAAAAGTATCTTATGCGCTTCTTTGTTCTTCCAGCTTGCTCTTTGCCAAAAATCAAATCACTGTGTACAAAATCTGCTCCATTGCTATTTCAATGTACATTTCCCTGCGATATCAACTCCAGAAAAATAAAAATTACTATCGTGGGAACTATAAATCAAAATGAAAAGTAGTCTATGTCCTTCTCAGTTTCTGTAGCTAAATATATCCTAAAAATTAAGTCACCCAGTTGCTCCGTTGCGACGTGCAGTAAAGCAGTAATAGACCCCTCGATGTCGCTTACTATAGTGTATTTCTGTAAAATCTCTCAAACAGTATGAGAACATTATTACCATTTTCGTCTCTTCAGCTATCCCAGTACGAAAAATCTATTCAGGTCTATTGGGTCCTTCGTTGTGACGTGCAGTAAAGCAGTAACAAACCTCTCGATGTCGCTTACTATAGTGTATTTCTGTAGGATCTCTCAAACAGTATGAGAAGTATGAGAACATTATTACCATTTTCGTCTCTTCAGCTATCCCAGTACTAAAAATCTATTCAGGTCTATAGGATCCTCCGTTGCGACGTGCATTAAAGCAGTAATAGACCCCTCAGTGTCGCTTACTATAGTGTATTTCTGTAAAATCTCTCAAACAGTATGAGAACATTATTACCATTTTCGTCTCTTCAGCTATCCCAGTACGAAAAATCTATTCAGGTCTATTGGGTCCTTCGTTGCGACGTGCAGTAAAGCAGTAACAAACCTCTCGATGTCGCTTACTATAGTGTATTTCTGTAGGATCTCTCAAACAGTATGAGAAGTATGAGAACATTATTACCATTTTCGTCTCTTCAGCTATCCCAGTACTAAAAATCTATTCAGGTCTATAGGATCTTCCGTTGCGACGTGCATTAAAGCAGTAAAATACCCCTCAGTGTCGCTTACTATAGTGTATTTCTGTAGGAGCTCTCAAACAGTATGAGAAGTATGAGAACATGATTACCATTTTCGTCTCTTCAGCTATCCCAGTACCAAAAATCTATTCAGGTCTATAGGATCCTCCGTTGCGACGTGCATTAAAGCAGTAATAGACCCCTCAGTGTCGCTTACTGTAGTGTACTTCTGTAGGAGCTCTCAAACAGTATGAGAAGTATGAAAACATTATTACCATTTTCGTCTCTTCAGCTATCCCAGTACTAAAAAACTATACAGGTCTATTGGATACTCCGTTGCAATGTACAACGTTGCAAACAAACACACACCGAGTAGCAGCAGAACCCGAATGGTTAACAGGCGTTGAACAAAATCTTAAAGCTATTGGTGTGAGAAGGTAGAAAGGAAATCCAGCAACAAGTCGCGCTTGAATATGAGTATACCAGACTAAGGCCAAACTAAAACTTAACAAACAAAACACATTTATATGTTAGTCTTCGAAGAGATAAATTGTATTAGATACGAAAAAATATATAATCTCTGTAAATAACAGTTTTTTTTATGTTTAATAAAGCATTTAAAAAAGACTTACAACTGTCAAAATTTATATGTGAATAAATTAAAAAGTTAAAACAATTCCTAACGAGCGACGGGGTTGCGTGACTTTTGTGCAGATAGGTACTTCTCAATTGCAAGCGCAACAGGTTCAGTGTCAATTAACAGTGTCGAGCAATTTGCATACCACTTTGAAACAAGCCACTTTCCTCAAATTGGAAGCCTGCTGTAAATTTGCGATCAATTGGAACGATGTGACAATGGTCGGTGCAATTGGTTGGTATTGTTACCTACATATGTCGCCATTTACCCAACAATTATTAAGGGAGCAACATTTGAAAACAGCAAATTCAAAAAATAATGGAACATTAAGATTATAAAATCGAACTAATGCTTATTTTAAGCCACTTTAAGCAGAATTCGAATTAAAACGGAGACAACATTTAATTTTCTTTTCTAAAAAGATAAACCGTCCAGATCTCATACATCGATTTAATGAAAAACTCCTTCTTACAACACTACTATTAATGGTAATTCTTTTACCGCCCAGGCTAATTATTAGCCTTTGAAATTCTCTCCCTTATAGGTTATAGTACCTAGTACCTAGAGACAGTCAATCTATTGGCATATTTATATAGAAACTGATTTAGTTGATAATTGTACTCCATTTATGTATTGTATTGTACTATAATATCTATATATATATATATATATATATATAAATTACGTGTCACGCTGTTTGTCCGCGATTGACGCCTAAACTACTGAACCGATTTTGATCAAACTTTGTAAATATCTGTTATTTGATCCAACTTTAAAGATAGGATAGTTTTTATCTCGATCTGTAAAGTGCCAGCCGGACTCGGGCACTAAAGGTAAAAACCAACGTTCGCCGGGTTCCAGAGGGACGGCAGCGGAACAACGTTCGCCGGGACCGCTAGTGCATTTATAAGTAATATTATTCGTGTTATATATATTATTTAAAGTTGGTATATAAGTTATTATTATGAATTAGGATAAATCAATATTTAAGTAAACATAATGTAAATATTTATTACGAACTCAGTGCGCATCAGTTACCTGCTCACTTTGGACAGCTTTTACTTTCTTTGGTCTGCTGTAATTAGGAATAAGCTTGACCTATGTACATTGTTATTTTATATTGTCTTTATTGTAAGTGTCCTCTATTTGTGTACATGAGATAATTGAATAAAAATAAAACGTATATTTTTAAAATAAAAAAATTAAATTAATATTTGAATTATATTATAAAAAGTAGGAAATTCGTTTGTATGAAACACGCTGAGAGGCGACGCGAATCGTGTCACTTAATGACGCGCCTTAATTTCTCAAATTAATTTCAGAAATCTAAACGTTATCTTTGAAGACGTGGTGAATTCTGCTGAATATTTTCTCGTCACTTAGCGAGGAAGACAAGGCGTCTTTCAGATTTGAGAAGTTCAATTCTAGCAATGCTCCTTGCTAGAAATGCAGATAAAGTTTTAAAAGAAGATAATTCAGTTTTTATAACGAATAAAAATCAAAGAAAAGGCGACAAATACTATAGTTTAAGATCATTTTAGTTTATATTTACCTGAATTATTCCTATATTTGCAAAAAAAATTTTTTTTTATCAAAATCAACAACCGACTTTAAAAAGATGTACTTAAAAGGTAAAAATAATTTCAGAAAATCTGATCTTCTTTATCAATTTATATATCACACTTCACTTGTACGACACCAACAACAAACTGTAATTTTAATCAGGTGTTTTGATATTATTTAATTAAGTTGGTTTGTAATTAATTATTCTTACATTTAAATGACCTGTAGGCTTATTTATTCGTACACTAACAAAATACCCAAATTGCTTCAAGTGTGTATATAAAAATTTGAAGAGTTCCCTTGATTTCTCCAAGATCCTATCATTATATCCTGACGTTAAGAACATGGGACCATGGATATCCATTTGTTGTATACCATAACCTTCTCTAAAATATAAAAAATACTTTTCAGAAAACCGCATCAAAATCGGCTCAGCCAAACGCGAGATAAAACTGCGAAAGTTTTTCTGTCTGCCTTTTTTTTTGACCAAAAAATTAAGTTTTGAATTTCCTACATTAAAATGGGACCACCTCGGAAGTATACCGTTTTAAATAATAAAAAGAATTTTGAAAATCCGTCTATATATGACGGAGTTATGCCCGAACATACATAAAAGAGAACTATACAAACATCCGAATTGAGAACCTCCTCCTTTTCTGAAGTCGGTTAAAAAGAATCCGGTTAAGCCACTGAGCCAATTTTGATGAAATTGAGATAACCTTAGAGAAAAACATACCTTAAAAAGGTCAAGTGTGATTCGAATAAGGGTTTTGTACTAAAAGAAAAATTCAAATATCTTAAACCGACTACGTAAAGGAAGGAATCTGGCAGAACCGCTGAGCTGGTGTCGATAACATTTGATATGGCAATAGCTTATTTAAGCAGTACATAGCAACTTTAAAAAAAATCGGCCAAGTGTGAGTCGGACTCGCGCACGAAGGGTTCTGTACCATTATCTATAAAAACGGATAAAAAATCATGTTTGTTGAATGGAAGCCCCCTTAAATATTTGTTTTATTTTAATTTATTTTTGAAGTGACTCACTAAATATTCTGTGAATATTTTAAGCGTCTAACCTGTTGCCATTATTAATATCGAGCATAAACGAGCAAAATAATCACGTTTGTTGTAGGTGACTCCTCCTTGAATATTTATTTTTTCTGTTTTTTATTATTTATTATTATAGCGGCAACAGAAATACATCTTCTGTGAAAATTTCAACTGTCTAACTATCACGGTTCATGAGATACAGCCTGGTGATAGACGGACCGGCGGACTGACGTACAGCGGAGTCTTAGTAATAGAGTTCCGCGAATTACACACTTTATTTATTTTTACTTTATTTAATTTACTTTCGTAAATTTTTGGTCATGGCCTTTTTTTAACATCATAAAAGTCAACCAAAAAAGTAAATTAAATACAGAAACTCTTTGTTTATTTATTGTTTATATTCAGAAGAATAATACGTAAAAAGCACTATTTCCTATACAGTTAACCCGTTAAAAAAAACTATTATTTTCAATATTAGTAAAGGTTATAAATATTACTGCAGTACTTTTTACGGTTTCGTTATCAACGGAGCCCTATTACTAAGCATACGCTGTCTGTCGGTTCGTCCATCCGTCCTACTCTTAAAACAATCTTTATCTTTTGTATCAAACTTGGTAGAAGTCTGAAATTATCACAAACTATGTGTTATAATGGCGGATTAAGTAACAAATAATAAATAGCTTAAAAAGTAGTAATTTAATGGGATCTCCATTATTAAGTCCCCATTTAGCTCTATTGCAAAAAATAATATAAACTTGCAGTAATTAGAGTGTGATTTGTAAGAACAAATAAAAAAAAAACCGGGCAAGTGGGAGACGGTCTCGCGTCATTGCCATTAAAATTACTATATCAGCAGCATCTAGCGAAAACACTCTGAATTATTAAAGAAAAAGTTATACATTTATTGAGAGGAAATTATAATATCTAATGTTAAGCAACGTCGATCGTGGTTTTAGCAATTGGTGTTTGCTAAACGGCACACTTTTTGTTGTCAGATGCGTTCTTATTTTATATAGTGGTATACGGAGCCCAAGATGTGCGAGTCCGACTCGCACTTGACCGATTTTTCTTCAGATATTCTTAAGAAACTCATTATATGTTATTTTCTATGGAACTCTGACAAATACATATAAAAGCGTAAAGCGTTACCACATTAAAATCAATCAAGAAAGTAAATAACAGAAACACTTTAGGTCTGATATCTTTCGCTTATAGGAAGGATTATTTAGTTTTTAACTTAAAACTAACTTAAACAAGTCCCTAACTTGTGCAGCAAAGTTTTGAACTGCTCTTAAGTTTCAACCTATTTATTTCTGGCTGTAACAAGAGGGGGGATCGTGGACTAGACGATTTCTCTTTATAAAACACTATAGTTTTGACCTGCTTATAGACCGGGGTCGCCAGAATAAATGAATAACTGAATATATTCTTTCAACACACTTGCTCTTTAAGTGGCTCTTAATGCATCGCTTTTGAATTCATAATGGAGCTTGTAAGACACGTGTGCTTTTTATTCTTTAAAGTCTAAACTAGTGTTAATTGTTTTATTTATTCTCAGCAATAAAATAGGCTGTTATCGCCTTCGATGGCCAGTGTGTTTACTTCAATAATTGACAATGTTTGCTGCAACAAGCGCAGCACGTGAAAATCGGCGAGTCGGACTCGCGCACGAAGGGTTCCGTACCATTATCTACAAAAACGAGCAAAAAAATCACGTATGTTGTATGGGAGCCCCCTTAAATATTTTTTTTTTTTCTGTTTTTTAGTATTTGTTGTTATAGCGGCAGAAATACATCTTCTGTGAAAATTTCAACTGTCTAACTATAACGGTTCATAAGATACAGCCTGGTGACAGGTGGACGGACGGACGCATGGATAGCGAAGCCTTAGTAATAGGCTTCCTAATTACCTTTCACGTACGGAACCCTAAAAACAACGCGACTCCCTTTTCATCAAAAATATTTGTGTAAACAACACTTTTTGTCTTGTTTTATTTATTTTTACGCAAGTTAGTTAAAAACTGTCGTATGAAACGCGTGATCAATGGTCCGTTAAAATCCTGCCTTCACAAATCGCATTGTTCAACAGTCTACGTATATCTATCCAAGAGAACGAAGAAGTACAACAATTCAGCACCAAAGTCTTCAAACTTTTTAACGTCTCAATATTTCAAATCGTAACGAAGTGGCTCAGTGCCAATGCGGGTTTCGAGACTTTCGTTATAGTCGCATAGAAACTTTTACTTGAAAACTTTTTTTTATTTATTTGAAGCCCAGATTGGTTTAAGACTTACCTTAAAGAAGATTGGTAGATAGCATTAGTATAGGTACATATATACTTACCAAATATAGTAATATAATTTTGTATTTCTGAAACTTACAGGCGAAACTTGACATGATATTTAAGTAGTTATGTACTTATAAAGGGAAATTCTTTTAAAAGGGCACAAATTGTTGATCGATTAAATACGAATCAAAATTGACGAATATTTTATTTTTTTATTGTATCAAATATAACAAAAAATAATAACAACCAAATTATTCCATGAAAACATAGATATTTATCTATTTCTCCCGCTCTTCTTTAGTTGTAAATGACAATGACCTACTGCAAAATGCATACTAATATTATAAATGCGAAAGTTACTCTGTCAGTAACCTTTTAACGCTTAAACCGCTGTACTGATTAAAATGAAATTTGGCATGGAGATATTTTGAGTCGCAAGAAAGAACACAGGCTACTTTAAAACGTTAAGTGTGAGTCGGGTTTTTTTTCTATAGTTGAGGAGTTACCGTTCTACACTTATAAAATTTAGGGCGGGTGAACCCGCTGGTAAAAGCTAGTGTGTCTATAAGTATGATATGTAAGTATTCTACAAATTATTTTATTAGAGATTGCACCAGTTCAAAATTAACATAAATTTTTTTTCTCTTAAAGTTTAAGTTTTAAATCCACTTCATTAATATGAGAACGTACTCTTATAGTAGGGAATAAAAAAAGAAGTTTTGAAATCGGTTCACAATTGACGGAGAAATCATAAAAAAAATATACCTGTCGAACATAGAACCTCCTCCTTTTTTGAAGTCGGTTAAAAATATATTCAAAGTTAAGCAACGTCAAGCTTGGTCAGTAATTGGGTGGGTGTCCGTTTAGTGACACTTTTACTTTGTGTTTGTAAATTACGTAAACGGCGCGTACACGCATTTTTTTTTTCCGAAATTTCTCGTAGTTTGCGGCCGGCCTAAATCGCCACCAGCGATTGTCATTCCACGCCGAAAGCTCGTTTCTGCGCGTAATGGCCGTAGATCGCTGGGGAATGCCTGAAATTACAAATTGACGCAACTACCGTTTACAAAATATCACTATAATTCAAGTTTGCAAGCTTCGTATATTTTACGATTTTATTTAAATTTTAAGCCGATAAATAAGCATAAAGCTGTTGTTTTTAAGAAGTAAACAAAGCAAGCAAAGAAGTAAACAAACACTTTTTTTTTACATTGTGCAAAATTGAATGTTATTCAAGTTTAATTTTGCAAAATAGACGCAGTCCATTCTATAAATTTGCTTCAAGAACTATCTATCACTACTTTAGTTCATGGGGTTAGCATAAAATTTATTATGATTATGACTATATACCCAAACAAGTAGATAATATACCTACATGAATTTAAAATTCATGTAAAATTATTTTATTTAAAAAAAAATACATATTACAAAATTGATGGATATTAAGAATGAAAATGATTATAAAATTAAGTAAATTTATATCCTCGCCGGCTCTTGGCAGACAAATCGTTTAGAACCGGTAGTCAAGTAAAATTTAATTTTATAAATAGATAGTTATTGAAAAGGGTTCTTTAACAGTTTACTTCAACAAAAATACTTTGAGTTTGAGTTATTGACCAAATCAGCTTTATATTTCCACTGTCTAACGTGGCAAACGATGTTCTGCCCTTTCAGTTGCTGCCAGCCTTGTACCCTCATCGCTCACGCCCACGCTATAACTTAGTTCTTTCTTTTTCTTTTTTTTCGGCTCCTCAGGATCGTGGTGTGACGTTAAATAGCCTATATCCTTCGTTAAGAATTGGGCTATTAAATTCAAAATTATTTTTTCAAATGCAGCTGGTAGATACAGAATGTCAAAAAAACTCTGCAACAAAGATGACTTATACGTCTAGATACCGTGTTCGGGCACACAAAACGAGCCAATCCGAGTAGCTGAATTTTCAGGTACTTGCCGTCACACTACATTATACGTAATCTGTGCGTCTGCACAACTTGCATCCGCCCCATACTAGCTTATGCTAGTGTAGTCTTTGCGTCATCAAAGCGCAATCTCCATAAACTTCAGACCCTCCAAAACCGCTTTTTGAAAGCGGCCTCCGGAGCCTCCTGGTACGTCCGCAATGCGGACCTACACAGGGACTTCAAGCTCCCTACGATTCCCCAATATTTCAAAGATCTGGCAGTCCGCCTTTTCGAGCGTACACAAAATCACCCCAATCGACTAATTGTGCAATCCACAACGTATCATGCCCCCACCGACCTCGGCATGATCGTAAAACTATCGTTAGGAGGCCTCGGCACGTACTAACGGCCCCAGATGACGATTTCGTTGTCCGGATAGCGAGATCAGTCTCTACGACCTCCCCGAATAGGGACTCCCCCTCACACGACGCCGACGTCCCCGGGTTCGTCGGCGCCCGAACGGATACACGAGATATCAAAAAGTGCCGGAGCGCTTCTCGCCCCCACTCAATCGCAACCGCACCCGCGTAACGGGGAACTCACCTCCTGGCAGTTCCTCCTTCGGGTTCGAGACTCACGCCGGTTGAAGAGACGCCCCCGAGAGCGACAACCCAAGCCGAGGCTCCCTTGAGCGTTGGGTGCGCTATACGGGCTGAGGCTTCTTCAGAGTGTCGCCCAAAAAAGCCCGGTGAAGCAGTAATGGCTGCAACAGCCAACTGTATAGTAAGTTCAGAAAAAAAAAAGACGCAAACTGTGCTCCCGCGTAAAGTAATAAAAATGTGAATTTATGCGTCGATTATTTTACGATTTATAAAATCGTGCTAAACTATTGACAAAAAAAAGGGTTGATGATAGAAAATCACTTTTCACAAGTTATTACACTAATCTGCTTGCTAAATTTAAGTAACAAACTAAGTTTTCAAAATAATTGTTCGCAAAACAAACAACAATTGTTTTTCTGTCTGTGTTGCCAAGTCTGTAGGTACGTTATTTTCCCATCCCAAGCTTAGTAAGGCGAATACTGAAACGACAATACATATTTTTCACCTAACGTCACTTACATACATTACACTATTTTAGGTTGATAAAGTATTTATTATATATATAGAACATAAACCTTTACCCTGGACTTCTGCAATGTTTAAATAAAAAAAAAACATAACAGATGTAAATATAAATAGAAAAAGAATTACTTATCATATATTTTGTAAACTACGAAATTAATTAATTACCGTATTTTAAAATACATAAATAGTTTGAAAAAAAAAATTTCTTTACAACGAACTGTAACGTCACACTTTGTACTCTTTATATAAAATTTCAACTTTAATTACCTAATACTAGGTACTTTATTAGCAAGACAGTGTAATCACACGCGCAATTGGGTGTGTAAAATTATAGGGCGATTGTTTTTTCATTGTTTGTATAATATAATGAGAGGTCAATCAGTAATATAAGTTATTCATTTCCAATGATAGACTTATTAGGTCTTAAGAAAAAAAATATAATGTATTTATAATGATTTTTGTTTGATTTTCTTTTGGATAACTAATAAAATTTTATTACTAAAATCTTTTAATTTTATTAATTAATTTTTAAATACCATTTTACATATAATCTTTATATTTCCTATGTATTTATTATGTATAGATTAAAATACTCTATAATATAGTAATTAAACTCCCTGATTGTTTCCCTACCCGAAGGGTCCTAACCTTTAAAAAGCTCGAAGTAGGCAAATTTTCTCAGAATATGTGTTATGCATGCGGGTTTCCTAACTAAAAATAAAAATTAAAAGCAAAAAATAAAAATTTAAGAGGGCTTTTTAGAATAGGCGCCGTAGTTCCGGTGGTAATTAAATGACTCTGTAACTTACAAAACTGACGAGAATAAGATGTAAGTTGTACACATTTAAACAATAGCATTGTGATCCGATTCCTGCGGGCTGCTCTAACAATATCAGCAATATCGCTTTCGCAAAAGAAAATTACTAATTCCAATATTTACGCCTTGAATGTGCTCTATGCTCTCTACGCGTGCATTCCATCTTTCTGTTGACTAAAATGAATGCGCTCTATGTTAAATTTGGTGGCACTTACAGTCCGCATTTAACGCATAGGCTGCACACGCTTAGATGGTAGAACAGTGGATATTCTTTAAAAATAGTGAACAGCTATTTTGTTTCTTGACACCATGCATTACATGGCCATGGTCTACAGATTTACCGTCGTATTAAATGCTTACGTTCTATCTTAAAATAATGTATCCCCACAGGGGGTCATCGAAAGTGAAAATAAATAAAAGTAAAAACTCCTAAATTCGGGGTAATCTCTTTAAGGTTGGAAACACCAAAATTACGCACACAGATGTAAAAATGATAGTCGTATTAGCTGACATACACACACATTGATAGGAAAATGGCTCGCAACACTCCGTTTGATGTTTCGGATACGGTATCTAGACGCATAAGTCATCTCTGCTCTGCAGCATACATATCCTTACTTTACCATCTTTATTAATGATGTTGTAATGTATGTACATTTTAATAATATTTTATCGTTATGAATTTGTGGCACTTGCATTTGAGACACTTGGCCCTTGGTCATCGGATACGAAGTCTTTTGTTAAGGACTTACCTAAAAGACTTGTTCTTGCGTCGGGTAATTTAAGGGCTGGATGCTGCCTCTCTCGAAGGCTAAGTTTGGCTGTGCAGAGGTAATGCCGCCAGAGTCAATGGTACTATACCTCAGGGGTTTACTTTAGATTGAATATTCTTTTTTGGAGTCTGGGGTTTTTAAATTTTAATTATGTTTTATTTATTTATTTTTTAGGGTTTTAATTAAGATAATTTTAGTTAGTTACTTAATTATGTAATTGATATTTTTTTTAATAATATATTAAAAACGATAGTACATATACGACATAGTTTAGAAAGCTGAAAGGCCTGATACACTACATATACGATGTGTGGAATAGTACAATGTGTATTTGGGCCTAACGCGCCTATTGTTTGTAATGATTGGCCCCGACTTGTTTAAAATGTCCAAAACATACTAGACAAACTCCGTGACTAGTTGTAGTTCTCCGCGGAGATAGTAAAAGTTTTAGACACCTGTCTTAATTGTTTGTTGTTTTGTAAAGGTATCACTGTCTGTGTCTGATCCCTCAAAGTACATCGGAACTCTAGTGGCAACAGGATATTTATGTGATCTATAAATATATTACCTACTGGCTTACGTCTAAGATTTTGTTACTGGCAGGTTTAAGAAACTTAAGTTAGTATTTTCAGCCGACTTGTGAACGGCGTCTGACGGTTGTGAAGCTGCAATTTTAAACCCTTCCGGATCACATCGTACCGCTACAAGCAAGGCTGACGTCAAGCGTCCTACATCGCGCTATCAAAGTTTCTTCGGCAGTTCAGCATATATAGAAACCGAAGCGCAAATTAATTGGACCACCGCGGTCCCCAGGCATATAACACCTCGCCTGGCAAGAGATATTCTCTTTGCCGCTGCACCACAAAATAAACGAGTTTATTAAAAGTATTTGCTTCACTTTCCTATTTTAATAAGGGGTTACTTGGTGTATGCATTTACATATAAAAACTGTTTTTAAAGTTTTGGAAAATTTAGTGTTCATGAAACTGGACATCGGGTCATTAGTGTTTTTTTTTCACTTTTATTTTTAATTATTTACATGGTAAGAGGCCCAATGGCTTCACACTTACGCCTTGGAAGATAAGACGCCCTTTAGTGTGGGATGCAACTTGCATTTACCCCTTGGCCACGTCCCATCTTCCACCTACCTCAAAAAAAAGGCTGGTTCAGGAGCTGACCCTGTGGAACATCTTAAGCGTAGAAAATATGCCTATTGGGGACCGAGCACCCATCGTTTTTATAAGAATATAGCCAAGCGATTGATCTCCAGTTCCAAAAATCAGAAGGCTGGTTTATATTTCGGTCAACAAATAAGCTGCCAGTCTTCTGGGCACTTTATCTATATTACTATATTATATGGCAGCTACAGCCAGGGCCTTTTTTAATAAGTTTTATAGTTTATTTCCAATAATTTTTTTTATATGTTATTTCGGATGATTTATTTTTCCTTCTAGTAATTCAATAGATACTAAAACAATAATTTATAAAAATTTTGTCAGTATTTTAGATTGAAATTATTTTTAAGACTAATTAGAAGTTGTTTTGACTTCAGGAATAAAAACACTTTGTTCTTATCCCAACAAATATATAGTTGTGGAAGACAAATCACAACATTGCAGCCTTGAGTAACTGCTACATTTGAAAAAGTTGATTACATATTAATATTATTTTTACTCGGTCCAGCGTCGGGCTGAGATATTTGTCGACGATCCCCAACTCACAAGCCATATCGAAACTGTCTGTAAAGTCTGAGGGAGAGTTTGCCTCCCTGTGTGTGTTATACCGCTTGTATAATAGGATGTGTTCTGAGGAATTATTAAAAATGATGCCCACGACTACTTTCTACCATGGCACAACTGGTCATCGGCAGGGAATTCATCCTTACACCTTAGAACCTAAATTGTCGAGTAAAGTGCAGTTTCAAAGAAGCTTCCTACCGCGAAGGTTTTCTCTAAGGACTACAATATGGGGTTTCTGAAGAAAGAAGTGATTAGAATTTTAAAAGGGTTGTCAACGAGCGAGTGATGACTCTAGTGTTAGAACCGTAATAGGCTGCGGCGATCGCTTACTATCAGGCGGACCGTTAGCTCGTTTGCCACCTCAGTGGTATTTAAAAATATGTTTCCTCTTTCACTTACTATTATAACGTGTAATACCTTTTATAATACACTTAATTTTAATTTTTTTTCCGATTAATGGAGGGGTACATTTTTAAATTTTTAAACTGACTTCCGGAATTTTAATTTTTAAATAATTTGACAAAGCGAACTTAAACGATTTCTTGTAATCAAAGTGTGGCCTTATTTTGTATTATAGAATAGTTTAATATTCTCTTAAATGTTATTAATTGAAATCATACAACAATTCCTTTATAAAGCAGAACGTCTCACAGTCAAAGAAGGGGTATAGTGGAGTACTAATTAATTTACGCTGTTCTCAGCGGACCGCCTAGTCGCGCACTGCCATTCAACGCCGTAAGCTCGTCTCAGCGCGTTTGGATTTACCTTGCTTGGGGACGGCTGCGATCAACTTGTGATCACCTAATTGACAACGCTTCCATGGTCTCTAATGTACCAATTTCATTGAAAATCACGTTTGATTTGAATCATTAACAATCTAAACAACTTTTTATTTAAACTAATAAAGCAGGTATATATTACTTTAGCTTACACGGATGTATTTGTATTTCTTCTTTAACAGCTGCCGAATTTGCTAAATAACTACAAAAAAAAATCATATATTTCCTCAAAATAGTTTCCAAAAAGAATCCTGATCTACTTTGGTAGTGTGTACAAAGATAGTCAAAACTTTCAGCAAAATAGACAAAAACAAATATAACTTCTTTTTGCTGTCAACTGAAGGCAGACAAATACCATTTAACTTTATATCAATCAAATACTGCGCAAAGAAATCTATAACAAATCCTAATGAAAACGTTATCTTGGCAGTTGTCAAATCACAACAGTTGCCAAGCCAAATCAGAGGGTTTTTCAGCAACCTGAATATTCTAACAGTCGAGTTAGCACTAGTGCTTGCAATTCAAATATTCGAAAATTTAATAAATTACACGATTCGCTTCATTAAGAGGGCGATGTCGGCCAGAAACCTAAATTGTAATTCTAACGTTGTGTATGTAAATTCACTATAATCATTAGATAATGTCATATACATTATAATGAGATATATATGTTTTATACTTCTTAAGTAATTTATACCGTAATGACGCATTGAAACTTTAAATTTTTTGTATGGAATTTAACGTTATTACAGTTTTGTAGTCACATTTTTGGACTTTTTGCTACAACTTAGAGTCAATGCACTAGATAACAAGCTATTTTAATTATTTAACCACTTTTCATTACTAGCAAATGCAATACACGCTTTAAAAATTTGCACAAGTGTTGAAACAATGGTCATTTTCAGATTTTTTTATTGCAATAAATACAATAAATGAAAATTATTCAGTAAGGTAATGGACTAGACAAAAGCAAGTTGTATAACACATATTTTTTCAATCCTTTAGATGCTATAGTTTAGACACAAAATTTGCACAAAAACGGCTTATATTCGCCGCCTAGCCTATACCGCAGCCTTAATTTACGCCACTCGTACAAATTACGTGTTAAACAGGCTATAGAGTGATATAGAGGCTCGAAAATGATCCTCAGTACAAAGCTAAAAACTGGCAAAATCGTTTCATACAAATCTGAATTATTTAGAAAGATTGAGAGTTTTGTATGGACATGTATAACTGTGACCTCAACTGGTCTGCCTGTCCACATCATGGCGAAAAAACTCAGAGTCCAATTAACTTGACATTGTGTACTGCGTACTAAAGATGATGGCGAGCAGTGCGGTGGTAGAAAGAAATGAAACCTTGCAACGCTTCCCTGTAAAGTTCCATAATGTTGCTTAAAACAAAAATCCCGTGAACCCTCGACATGATTTTTAACACATAGTAGTCTGGGTTATACTAGCCTGCTTTGGTAGGTAAAATGCAGATACCGACGTCTATATTCAAAACATTTCTTTTTTTTTCTTTGTAAACCTACATACATAATATACATTTACCTATCTACTATAAAGTACATGTGGCTATATTTTATTCTATTATGTATATTTCTGATTCATTATTTTTTCTTATATTCATACTGATATCAGCTATGGAAGTAGGTACTATAAGTGGTTAGTAGCTAATGCTTTACCTAAACCTTACTAGGTTTACGCGAGTTCGTATATAGTACATTTCAATGTAACTTTAATAAATTTTGTTCAATAAATGAAAAGAAATAGGCATGACTACGAACAATTCCTCAAAACACATTCCATTATACAAGAGGCAGAACACAAACAGGCCTCCCGCAAACTCTGTTTCGGCTTATGAGTTTGGGATCTGATCGATGATTCTCTCAGCCCGACTTTGAACAAAGGCAAAAGAGCCAAGGTGGTTCCGGGTGCGCCCGGCCAGTAATAGCAACAGTACTCCATTTGAGGACGGATTGGAAGACATAGCATGTCCGTTGAGGAGACATATGGGGGAGGCCTATGACCAACAACGGGTGTCTTCCGGCTAAGACAATTACTACGTCGACGATTTTGACGTGTGATTAAACCAAAGTGAAAAGGATTTAAGGTAACCCATGGAATAAATCTAGTAAGCATAATTAGCAAATTAAAAGCGAAAGTACTGATTGAAAGAGTGAGGGAAAAATGGAAGAAATTATACGGGATATATATATATAGGAATATAAATGTTACTAGCTTATCAGCGTGGCATTCATACGACAATTATACTAGCTAGCTTTAGTTATGGCTATAGTTTATTTAAGTAGAATTTGATTACCGTGGAAACTTTTAAATTTTTAGGGATAAAATGCAAGCCTTTGTCCTACGTCTCTTCAACTATCTCTGTGCAAAATTTCAGCTTAATTGGATACTCCGTACCAACGTGATTGAATAACAGAAGAAAATCAAACTTTCACATTTATAATATTAGTAGGAAAGTCACATTCTAAATATTGGAATATGTTAAGGTGATTTGGGCATGTTAAGAGGATAAATAAAAGATGTACGTAACCAATTTATGAGGCAAAAGTAAATTATAGGGTCGAAAGAGGTAGACCGGAAGACCATTATCAGACAAGATGAGAAACTGATCATGATTTTAAAATAGTTTTTGTTTGTCAGAATATTTTTTATATTGCTGGTTGTTCTCGATTTTGAAACTGCTAGATTTAACGGATGTAAGCACGCAAATACTGTAAATATTTTATCAAATATTTGCTTTAAATATGATTAAATTGTAAATATATACCTTGTCGCTAAAATTTCCATATCATATACACTCAACAAAGACAATGGAATTCCAAATTCAAAAATTAAAAAAACACGTTGATACAATGCGGATGTGTTGACTTCAAAGATCAAGAAATTACTGAAAATAGTACAAGGTGTGTGACATATTTACAGCTTTGGATATTTGAATATCGGTAAATGTACCCAAAATGATGTATTTAAGGGTTCTCATTTTTTTTTCAGTTTTGACCTATGGTACCATCTTATTTATTATTTATATTATTCATTATTATTATTATTATATAATATTATTATTTTTTATATTATTTTTTTTATAATATAATTTATTTATGAAACAATCTAAAGTAAATTAAAAAATAAAGTAGCATTAAGAATATTAATATTGTTTAACATTTGATCAACCTAGTGTCATCATGGGAGTACCAAACACTGTTTAATTAAATAAAGTATTTGTAAATATTTTGAAAACAAAAAATAGTTTATCTTCAAAAACACTTATTTCCTATATCTAATAACATCATAATCAGTCAGTCTACTCAACAACATTTAAAATTAAACATTGAGTGTCTTATGCATAACAATGTTTAAAAGTTTTAATCTGAAATGAAACTTTCAAACAAGCACGAGTAAAGTTGAACAATTAGATGACATACGTGTCTAACTTCAAGACGCGCTTTCATTTCGGGAATGAAGGCAGTGAATTTAGCAAAACATTTTCTCGTCAGTAAACAAATAAGAGAAGGCGCTTTTCAAAATAGTGCTTATTCATTGCAAACAGGGTAACTTTAATGAAGTAATAGTAGGTGACCGCTTACCATCAGGCGGGCCGTAAGCTTGTTTGCCACCTTAGTGGTATAAAAAAAAAAAAAAAAAAAAAAAAAAAAAGGTATTATACAACAAGTAAAAAAGAAGGTAATTTAATGCAAGGGACTAAGTTGGGTGACGAGAGCAGCGAAGGATGCTAGAATAGAATTCTGAGCGCAGCGAGGGTTACAAAGGACCGAAATGATTTTTTTTTCATTTGTTGTATACTCTAATTTTTACCATTTAATGCGAGACTGTAAAAAGTACTGTTATCACTTTTTGGTATATATTCGGTAATTATTACCGGGTGATAAGAGAGCAATGTCATAAAACAACCACAAACACAATTAAAACAATTTAACAATTGTTCCAAATTCAAAATGTTTTTATACAGTCAGTGAGTAAAGGTGAGTTTTATTCACTAAAATGTTTTTATTTACTTGGTGAGTAAAAGTGAGTTTTAATCACTGTTATGTTTTTATTCGCTCAGTGAGTTTCATTCACTGTTATCGATGAATAAAAAGTCCTTTTTCGAGTAGCAATGGTAAAAATTTCTTTTCATCACACTTGTCTTACTCGTAAACAATGTCGTTATTTCTCCTTACCGCCCTTAATACACAATGTACTTTTTTTTTATTAAATTGAAATCATTTATGACTGTCATTAGAATGATGTAACGTTAAGCTTTGCGTCACTATTCATCATCGTCATACGAATTAATTCACACAGTTCTCAGAGGAACGCTGCGCAGCCTCGCCGCCCGTTGCCCTGCCATTTCACGGCAATATCCCTAGGGAACGGCTGTGATCACTAATTGATGCAATTTACACTTCACTACATTTTAATAATTTACCGTTGGTTCCGATATTATGCGCAAATAGCTATTTATATTCACAGGTCTAGCAAAAGGCAAAACAGCAGCAATTTATTTTATCGGAATTGTTGATTGCGATACTCACAATTAACAATTAAATTTATTGACAGGTAGGTTTTGCTCGTGGTTCCACCCGCCCTTAATTCGGTTATCGGTATAGGATTTCAATGGCAATTCCTAAATTACTTATAGGAAAAAAACCGACACACACTTGACGTTTCCAAGTTGCCTATGTCTTTCCCTGGAACTCAAACTATCTCCATGCCAAATTTATTCTTAATTGGGGCAGCGGTTTAAACTTGAAGAGGTAACAAACAGACAGACAGACAGAGTTACTTTAGCATTTATTATATTTATATACATAGATATGGATTGTGAGAACATCAATCAACATACTTTTATTATTTGATACTGCGCTAAATTAACAATTAAAATTAAAAATTGTTAATTGCAATTTAATATTGCCTAATATTTGTGAATTAGGTGTAGGTATATTATGACGAAATTTTCTTTATATATTTACTAATTGCTTTTAAGGCTGACAAGCCTGATTTGACACTCTGAGAAATTGCTTTATGCAGATGTTTTGGGTAAGTTGCTCGCTCATTGTATTTTACTTAGAAATGTCATGAAGTTCTAAATGACAGCAGGTTTCTCCAACGAACCTACCTATACGATATTTTTTCTGATCTTTGTTGATCTGATCACTTTTAGATTTGATGAAATATGTAGAGTAGGTTCCGGAAAGATGAAATCAATCCAGCTTTACAGAAAATCAAAGTTTAGTATACTATATATAATATTTTATACACCGACTTAAATCGTTGTGAGAGATGAGATTAAAAATGGATTCAAACTCATATTAAATGTTTAGGTGTCATTCACGTGGCAGGGTGGCAAACATGCTGGCTGCATTCCCTCGCTGAATAGCTATATTAATATTCTGAGTGAGGAAAGAACCAGCCCTCTTGTCACCAGCGGCAGCGACCAATCGTGGTGAAATACCCTTTGAAAAATCTTTCGCTGGTGAACTACATGGACCAAAAGTTTCAACGGTAAACGGCAAGAGTACGTGGTCTTTCAGAACTTGTATTTTAGTAAAACGGTATTCAGTTGAGGCTGGAGGAAATTGATTAGTAATATAAGATGCAACCACATACAGTTCCCCTGCATAGTTTATCAGATCATTAAAAATAGGCTTTTTTTTAAAAAAATTTTTGTCTATTCAGGTAGGAGGTTAGATTTACTTTTGCGGTCGTATTGGTGGCGCCAATGTTTTTAACTTAAGTTAATATGATAACATTATCCAACTTCTCTATCCATTTAATTCAAATATAAAATACTAAATAACAGCAATAATTTTAGTATCGTTAAAGAGGAAGACATTTACATTTACAACCAAAGAAAAAAGGGAAATGAAAATTTGTATAAAAAATCCATAATAAAAAAACCACATATTAGTCACATTTCTTACAAGTAGGTATGTTTTTTGTGTATATCTCTATTGCAAATTCAACATCTGGTTGGTGTCAATAAATATCAATTAACAGTGACGACAACATCGAGCAATTTGCATTCCACTTTGAAACAAGTGTCTTTCCTCAAATTGGAAGCCTGGTGTGAATTTGCGAGTAATTGTGTAACTAGTGCATTGCGACGTTGAGTGCTATTGGTCAGTATTATTACCTGTATGACTACAACTACAGTTGAGTAAGTTGGTTTCGTGGCCATAAATTTAGCTTAATTTGACAGTTTAGCCTAAATGATATTTTTATTAAATAACGATAGTTTTGAATTAATTATTATCGGGCAGTTCAAACTAGATTTTAAAATGTTAAGTGTGAGTCACATTAGCGTACAGATGGTTAAAAGGAATTGAGCTGAACTGCTGAGCCGATTTTATTAAAATTATGAGGGGGAAATGACATAGCAGTTTAGAAAAAGTCAAGTATAAGTCGGATTTGCGCAGTGAAGATACCCAAATTTATAGCAAACTTCCTTACTATAATCAAGGCTTTGCCGTAGGAATCCTATGCCGATAACCGATTATTACCGGATAGATACCAGATAAAAGCACACAAAGAAACAAAAATAATAGATAGGTATAATCGAGAATCCATCGATCGTGCAGACTATACATCACTGTTCAAATCGTAAAACGTTCAAGCCATACAAAGTTCTCCCCATAAACAAATCACAAGCAGCTGTGACTGAATGCCAGAGTCGAAAAAAATTGCAAACTTAAATTCACGCCCGAATGTTTGCCGTTTGTTAGTTTTTCTACTTACAGCGTGTATTTAACACACTTTCTTTTTGTTAGTGGGCCCTGAAGACTGGCTGTATAATCATAAGCATTACTTCCCTAAACTAACTATATATATATATAGGCTGTCTGGACTATAGTTAGGTAGTTAGGCTATGCAGCGAGCGAGGTATTGCTTATGATATGGGTTTTTTTTTGCTCGATGTTACAGTACTAAATGATTTTTTTTGACGTTAAAAATTCTCCTGTCATGTCATATATGATTCTCAAAAATTTGCGTAAATATTAATTTTTCAATTTTTTTTTAAAACATTATTAAAGAACAAAATGAAGAACTCTTGTATTATTCGCGTCCGACAAACCGTTATCGAGACACAGGTACGACAAAACGCGTTTTTCTAAAAAATCGCTAGCTTCATGTCTCTATACCGCGCATCACACGTGCACAGCACAGCTTTGATGATTCAGTGATACGATGAACTTTTATGTTTGTCGCAGGTAATGAGGATACCAGGGATTACGTGAAATCCCTAGAGATACCACGAAAACACGGAAGATGTCGAATACTCTAATCTATTATTACTTCTTTCTACTGAAAACTTCTTACGATACGTCGTTTTACATAACTGAATATGAAACCGCTGTATTTCGGTTCTAAAGCGGTGCGATGGTCAAAAGTAGCCGTGAGTGTCATTTCGAACAATTTCTCAGAACATATCCCATTGCACAAGCGGTGAAACACACATAGGGAGGCAAAGTCTTTTCTCAGACTTAGGGGCTCAATACGGCAAGTGAGTTTGGGATCGTCAACTTTGAGTCAAAAGGGCGCAGCTGGTATCCGGATGCATCCGCCCAAAGATGGCAGCAGTATATGGGGACGAACTTGCGACTTGTAAAGAAGCAACCTTTGCCCTGACTTGAAGTACTGCTTCGCTCTGTTGAGTCCACCAAGTTTTTTGGACACCAGCTTCTCCTTGTCTTGCAAATTATCTCAGAACTATACATCGCTGGAGATGTCAATACCAAGGATCCCAATGCTCTTGGCGATGGAGAGGGGAGTGTTCTGAAATTGTGGGACCACAGTGAGTGGGGTTTTCTTAGCGGTGAACGCGAAGACTTATGTCTTTGTGGGGTAGAACTGGACCAAGTTTTTCCGACCCAGTCAGAGACCTTGAACAGTGTGGTCTCGATTTGAGACAAAAGTTCTCTCGCTTTTCCGTCACAACCGAAAGTACTGTCATGTGCAAAGCAATGTGTGTTGTTGATGTCCAACATGTCATTAATATGAAGTAGAAACAGCGTAGGAGACACCACAAAGCCTTGCGACACACCAGTTTTAATATCCATGCTATCAGAGCAACTACGGCTCGTATGCATCTGGCGGACAAAAGCTAGCTACCCATTTGCACAAACCCCTCAGGCACTCCGTAAGACGGAAAGACCCCGGTGCCAAACCTGATCGAACGCCTTCGCTATATCCAGGCTATATTCCAATGCCTCCCCCTGACTCTCAATGGCTAGTGCCGAAAGTCATAGGCAAAGAGTCATGGCGAAAGCTATCTTCACGGTCGCTAACCAGGTCATTTTTTTCTAGGTATCCTAGAAGCTGTGTGTCGATCACACGCTCCATCACCTTGGAGAGGAGAGAGGCAATAGCGATAGGCCTATAATTCAATGATTCTGATCTATCGCCCTTTTTGGGCACTGGGTGCACATTTGCAGTCTTCCATGAAAGTAGGAAGTAGGAAAGTACAAAAAGGCGCGTGAGTACAGGACATAACTGAGAAGCACTGTTTAAGCACCACTGCGGTTATACCGTCTGGCCAACTTCACTTATGAATGACTAGAAAAAGCAACGCCCGCCAGACCTCCCGCTATGTAATGGAGATAATCAAATCAAATCAAACTTTATTCAAATAGGTTTCTAAGAACACTTTTGAATCGTCAATACAATGTAAACAATGATAATTTCTGCCAAAAAGAGCTGGCAAAAAGTTCTTTTTAAAGTAATAATACAATACTTTGATAATTAGCTAAGGAGAATAAATATTTACCGAAACACTTATAAGGTAATAAAAAAATAAGTTAGTAAGCTACTAAAAATAAAAGTCAAACATGTTAATTATTATTTTTGTTTTTATATAGCATCCCCTATGCTAACACTATGTGGAGCGTCAAATATCGTCAATCGAGTGAAGAAACTCAGATATTTAAGAATATTCCGATATTTAATAGTACTAGTGGCATAAGCGCCATCATAATTATATTTTTGCGCAATCATATGTACATACATATACTTACTTATACTTAAAATTATCCATACTATCCATGAATATAATATAATAATAAATATTATAAATGCTAAAGTAAATCTGTCTGTTTCCTCTTCACGCTGAAACCGCTGTACCGATCAAGATGAAATTTGGCATGCAGATAGTTTTGAGTCCTGGAAAATAACGTAAGCTACTTGAAAACTTCAAGTATTATCCGTTTTTTTTTCCTCTAACTGAGTAGTTGCCGTTGAAATCCTACACCGATGACCGAATACTAAGAATACAAGGAAGTTTGCAAGAGCAGACCAGCCTCCACAGGCGGCACCCGTTCACAAGTATGACGTTCACAAAATTTCCGGCATGGTCTTACCGCACCACGGTATAGTAAGTGGTACAGCGCCTTCGTCGTTTATATTCGAGTTAGAGGCATACGCAGTTTGCTTCTATATTTTAGTTGCCCTGTAAGACCTATTACCACGGTCGCGTTTTGACGCCAGCAGCTACTCCAGCGAGGATTGTCTCAGTGACTGCGGCTGCGCAGACGTCAGGATCGTATGGTCCTCTATATCTGGTATTCTCATTAGAGAAAGTACCATCTCAGAGATTCCATAGTTTAGAGCAAATCATGAGCAGATATCCCTGCATTAGTAAGACAGCTGGGCAGCTACGAATTTTGTTATTTTTTGTTCAGTTTTTGACGTTTCACTAGATTCGCGTAAAACAGTCACTTTACTAGATTTTTTCAGTAAGAGGTAAACATTCGACAACTTTGGTGATTTCGTGGTATCTCCAGGAATTTCACGTAATCCCTGGAATCCTTATTTCTCTGTGTCATATATGTATATAGATTTTATTTCCTAAAATGCAAATTCTATTAGCTTAATAAAACATTATAGGAGCCTAAAACATTATTTTCGAGGTTGTTAAGAAATAAACTAATAATATTTATCTAATGAATTAATATTTTTTTCGGAATAAAAAGAGCAATGACAACAAATACAAAAGTTGCAAAATATTACGACATAAAAGTCGATTAAGAAAATAAAATACAGAAACTCTTTGTCTTATATTTATCTCCCGCAGGGAGCACTATTTACAAGTTTTTAACTTAAAACAAACTTAAACAAGTAACTCGGGGAGCTAAGTTTGGAATGGCGCTAAAGTTTCTAACGCCTCTTTATTTCTGGTCGCAACAGGGCGCCATTGTGGACTGAACAACTTTTCTTTATATAACTCTAGAGTTTTGTTCAAGCTATGGTCAGGTAAAAATAAATGCAATAAATTATTTTTAAGGTTTCGTAGTTAACAAGGAACCTTTATAGTTACGCCATGTCCGTACGTCTGTCTGAATCATATTAATTTACATATTAATCACGCCGAGTAAGTCGTAAAATTTTTTTTTGGGATACACGTAAATAGGACATCTCTGCTAAATATAAAGTGGGGATCAATTTTTTTTTGCTATAGCAAACATTTTTCTATATTTGTTATGTTGTGTTAAGACGCCGACGGAGGAAGCCGCAAAGTGCAAATCGACGCGAGCGCCAAAGTTCGTTCGACATATCGCTATCTCTGTAGTCGCGTGCGGGGTGCGGGCGGAGGGCATACCTTGCGCCGAGAGTTATGTGAACCGCAGTACCGCGTACCTTACCTACAAATATTTATTTTTGTTTTATGAGTTTAGTAAATCTTTTAGCCGTTTACCTGAGAGCTTTAAAAATATGCAAATAGGTACCTGTTGTGACTGATTCCTAGACGCAGCTAACTAGTAATGCGTAAGGTAAGGTACTTACTTAGTGACGCTAAATGAATACCTACTACGTCATATAATCTTTCATACCATACCAGGGTTGATGATCTAGGGTAAAGTTCGATCGTTCTATTTGGAACTGTCTGGGAATCGAACCCGAGACGTGATGCCGTGATAAATTAGGATTATATTCTCTAGGAGCGCAACTATCTTCAAATGTCTACAATTTCTCCAAAAAAAAAAGTCAGTAGGGTGACCATGTCAACTAGACGATTTACGGACATATCCAGTTCTAGTTTTTTAATAAGTAAATATTTCAACTTTAGCGTCGCAGTACATATATGAAAATCTTTTATATGTACATAAAAATAATATTTCATAACTTCGACGATTCAAAAGTGTTTGCAAAATCTTAATTTGAATAAAAAAATTTACTTTGACTTTGACAGAATTCATTGTCTTTTTTTATTCTTTCATGAGACAGTCCTTTCGGGGTCCATACGATAAAAAAAATACAGTAATTGCGGACGGTTATTTGAAGTCGTCGTAACTTTTTATCCGACGAAATAAGAATTTAGAAAACCCATAACTACTCAATCAAGCTGACGCATCAGCGCAGCGCCGACAAACTCAGAGTCAGAGGAAAACAAGCCAAGTTGCTCCTGGTCTGATCAATCACCAATGATCACGTAGTGTATGATTTACTTATTTTCTGTGTCAAGACTTATTTCTATTGTTTATTCATTTTATTCTAAAATAGGTACCGTAGGGTAACCATTAGGGTATAATTATTGTACCGGGGCTGTTTCTAGGAACCGGGATTTTTCAATGCCGGATTATGATAGATCCGAGATTTCCCGGAATTTTTGGTTTTTTTTTCGACCATAATATAAAGTGATGATAAAGATAACAAATGAATAAAACTATTAGTTAAAAACAGTCTTTCATTAAATGAGCATATCACCGGATCTTTCCAAACATGTTTATAATTCACGGACTTCTTCCTGGACTTTTAGTAAATATATGCTTATATTTTGTATTTTTCAAGCAAACGTTTAGTGTAGTTAAAGATTTTGCTTTGAAATATCGCAGTGAACTTTACATCAGCTGAGGCGATATATCTCAAAAAAATTACTTTTTGCACTAAGGATGAATTAAATAAAATAAAATTAAAACGAAAACAAAATTATTACTACTAAATACAAGGACGACTTCAAATAACCGACCGCAATTACTCTATTTTTATCGTATGGACGGAAAGGACTGTCTCATGAAAGAATAAAAAAAGACAATGAATTCTGTCAAAGTCAAAGTCAATTTTTTTATTCAAATTAGGATTTTACAAACACTTTTGAATCGTCGAAGTTAAGAAATATTAGTTTTATGTACATATAACAGATTTTCATATATATATAGTACGACGCTTAAGTTAAAATATTTATTTCACTAAACCTATCCCTCAGAGATATCCTATTAGATCCTAATTTATAAATAGCAAGATAGGTAAAAAAGTGGAACTGGATATGTCCGTAAATCGTCTAGTTGACATGGTCACCTTACTGACTTTTTTTTTGGAGAAATTGCAGACATCTGAAGATAGTTGCGCTCCTAGAGAATATAATCCTAATTTATCACGGCATCACGTCTCGGGTTCGATTCCCAGACAGTTCCAAATAGAACGATCGAACTTTACCCTAGATCATCAACCCTAGGTATGGTATGAAAGATTATATGACGTAGTAGGTATACATTTAGCGTCACTAAGTACCTAACCTTATTACTAGGCAATATAGTTAAAAAAAATGCATTACTAGTTAATTTGCGTTTTTTTCTATAATAGAGCAGTTCTCATTTATGAAAAAAACCGACTCACACTTGAAATCCTACTCCGATAACCTAATTTAATGCGGGTGAAACCGCGGGCAAAAGCTAGTATATAACCTAATAACCTACGAGCGCTTACCCCCCTACCACTCCCGCGCCGCTGCCGTTCTCGACGTCCGCCACGTGCGAGCAGATACAACTATATAGCTGTTCAAAATTTAAGATAAATTCGAAGGTGTGCGTGAATACCAAAAATAATGAATATAACTTGATTATTTTATCATTTTCTTTCTGACATTTTGTAACTTGACAATATAAGCTGTGGTTCTATTATAATTGCATTATGAGTGATTCAGTTTTTAATACAAAACAAATAGGCGGAAAATACGTCGTTAACAGCGTAAAAACGTGCAAAATGTAATTTTATATAATTTTAAGTAGGTAATATTTTGAAAAAAATATTTGAACAGGACCCTAGGTAAATACTGTCTTTATCCGAATAACAGCATATATGCGTTGAAAAACTCTTAAATTGAAAATTATTTTGGTATTAGGTTTGTATGAGAAATTCATTGTTCGCCGCCTTCTTAAGGAGTTGCTGTAAAAAACCCACGCCAACCTGAGCGCAGAAATAATCGAATTTAGCGCTGAGAACGACACAAATTGTCAACAACTTGTAAATATAAAACATGGACTCGTGACATAATTGCCATTATACTAAGTTTTATTCAAAAGTCTGAGTGCAAAAACTTTTTTAATATCATAAAATAAATCTTAGAAAGTTGCCGATACAAACCTATAATTTCATTCAGCGTTGCATCGTCGGAGTCATTGTAATTATGTAATTCACGTTCTCAGCGAAACGCCCGGCTCGACACGCTTCTGCCATTTCACGTCGGAAGCTCGTTTCAGCGCTTATAATGCCCGGAGATCGCTAGGGAATGACTGGGATCGCTAATTGACGCTTTTTAGATTATTAGATTTATGAAGGGTCGGCAACGCGCGAGTGATACCCCTGGTGTTGCAAGCGTCCAAAGGCTACGGTGACCGCTTACCATCTTTCAATTTGCAAATAATTTCTATTGTATACAGTATTTCTTAAAAATAAAATCGTAAAATGAGCCAAGGTTGCGAGAGATCCGAATCAAAGTTTTTTTTTTATACCACTAAGTTGGCAAACCAGCTTACGGTCCGCCTGATGGTAAATGGTCACCGTAGCGAATGGACGCTTGCAATATATCACCCGCGCGTTTGCTGACTCTTTAAAAATCTGAGGGAAGAACCCCATACTGCACTCTTTATAGGAAACCTTGGCAGGGAGCTCATTCTACAACCCAAGCGTTCGCATGTTATAAGCGTCTCCAGTACTGTCATCTGCAAAGCAATGGTTGTTTTTGTATTTAACAAGTCATTGATATGCAGTAGAAATAACGTAGGAGACAGCACAGAGCCTTTCGGGATACCAGCTTTAATGTTAATGCTATCAAACGACTACCGTCAACTACGGCTCGTATGCGTCTGCCGAATAAAAAGCTAGCCACCCATTTGCCCAAACCCTCAGGCACTCAGGTAAGATGGCAACTTCGATAGAAGGCCTCGGTGCCAGACCCGATCGAACGCCGGGGCTATGTTCAGGCTACATGCCAATGCCTCCCCCTGATTCTCAAAGGCTAGTGATCATCGGTGTGTGAGATACCCTAGATGGGTGACCATCGAGCAACCGTAGCGAAAGCCATAAATCTTTTCTTTTTTCTAGGTATCTTAGGAGCTGTGTGTTGATCACATGCTCCATCACCTTGGAGAGGAGAGAGGTAATAGCGATAGGCCTGTTATTCAATGGATCTGATCTATCGCCCTTTTTGGGCTTCGGGTGCACATTAGCAGTCTTCCATGAAGACGGAAATTGCCTAGTGTGGTAGGAAAGAGCGAAGAGCCGCATGAGTACAGGCCATAACTCAGAAGCACACTGCTTAAGCACTGCTGCTGATATACCATCTGGCCCACTCGACTTATGAACGTTTAGAGAAAGCAACGCTCGCTGTGTTAGGGAGATTTCCGGCATAGTCTTACCGCACCACGGTATAATAGGTGGTACAGCGCCTTCGTCGTTCATATTCGAGTTCGAGGCAAAAAGACTGGCCAAGTCACTATCGGTCTTTCGCAGTGGTGGTAACGACGACTGGCTAAAGTTTCCTTCGGCAGCTTTAACAAGCGACCAGAAAGCACGACTCCCAGAGGGATAGCTTGTAAGTCGCCCACCTATTTTGTCGATGTTTTGGAATTTAGCTCTGGCAGTTGCTTTCTTACTAAACCTCGAGGTAGAATTTAATTTGCGGTTTAATACAGAAATATTCGGATCCTTATTATTACGAGACGTGGTCCAAACCTCATACGCAGTTTGCTTCAGAATTTTAGTTTCTCTGCAAGACCGATTAAACCACGGCCGTTTTTTTGGAGTTACTCGTGGGTTAGAAATAAAACATTCCATACTAACGATGATCATCTCAGTGACTGCGGCTGCGCAAACGTCAGAATCTTCTGTTAAGCAAAGCTTCCTCCACGGGTACCATGCATGAAATTCTCGAAATCTATCTAATATATATATCTGCCGACTTATTACCATTACCATATACGACGCCAATTGGTTGGCCCAGATGAATCGGGTTGTGTGCATGACACTTTAGTCCGAACGAGACAGTGGTCTGAAGAGACAAGAGGCGCATCCACTGATACGGAATATCCGTTCGGATGTGTAGTCACCAGAGTGTACAGTAAGGAGCTCCGAAGTTGCTCTATATCCGGTATTCTCGTTGAAGAAATTACCAGCTGAGAGATTCCATAGGTCAGAGCAAGTTCAAGAGCAGACATCCCTGCGTAGTTATTGGTTTGAGAACTAAGCCACCCACGATTTTGGGCGTTAAAGTCTCCGAAAATAACTAGTTCTGCTGTGGGATGTTGCTCTAGAACTTTGTCAGTCTTCGAAATCAGGTGCTTGAAGAGTCGAGCTACGTCCGTATCACCGCTATGAGAGCTGTAAAGGCACGTATAGATATGAATGTGGCCGCCGTGATCTACGCGCACCAATAATAAAGACAGGTATGAAGCGGCGAAAGCAAATATCCTCCCAGACGAATATACACCGCAATAACTCACAAAATTGTGCTTGAGTTTGTGGCCGGAATAATGTAAGTATGATGTATCGGCCGGGCAGGATATCTGCGTCTCTGTTAAAAATGAGAATGGTCGGCTGCGCAGTTTCTATGTGATGGTGAACTGCGTTAAGGTTGGTGTGAAAACCACTGATATTGCAAAAGTCCACATTGATTGTGGATGGAAATGCCGCTCAAAAAATTTTGAAAAAGTTATTTAGAGTAAAGATAAGGATTGCACAGACAGCTAAGAGGACAAAAGGTGCGGTACTACTTACCTTACCCTACCTTACTCACCGCCAGGAATACAACACTACTCAATGTTAGCGTTATTATGGCCGCGGTTTTCTCTAAGGCTTCCCCTGTTCGGCCTGCTCGGCTGTTCGGTCGAGTACTTGCTATGTCCTGCGTATCTGTCTTATCGTTCGGGCGAGTTATTCGAGCGAGTTCTCGCTGTGCCCTACCTCTCTTTGTTCGGTTGGGATATTCGTGTGATTACTCGCTGTGCCCTACCTCAATTTTTTTTACATAAGGGGGTATCCAATTATAACAATTGATAAAAATGGGGGAGGGGTTGAAATCTCACCAAATATCATTCATTATACTTAGTGCACCCTAACAACGTATTATGTATTTCCTATTCCTGAATAAGTATTATTATTATCAGTACATTGATACTTATATAATTAGTATACTGTAGTTAGTCATATGAAGCATAATTTGCTTAACATTTATTGAGTTAATAGGTGGTGGGATAGGGGGATCTCACCAAGGGGAGGGGGGTCCAAATAATCAAAAAATCTTTCACGTAATTAATGGATGTCCCCTAAGGCACACGTAAGCATTTTGAAGCTTTATATCAAAAATGCCTTTTATTTTCAGAAAAAGGAGACAAAGACGAAACAACTAATATCTCCAAAACTTTGACTTGATCTTGCCTCATTGAAACTTTTCCCGTCTTTACGTGTTGTTGTCTGACAGTTTTATTCAGATGTAGTACATTGCTCTCTGTGGGAAAAGTTTCAAAGTTTATCTACCTACTTATTTTCCTTTTACGAAAAAATACTTGAATTATCTTCATAATAAAACCTAAAGGTGCTCTCTCACCAGGAGCATTCACATGTAATGTTAAATTATTGATTCGACTTTGAGCATTACATTACAATACTACCTCCCTGACTGACAAGCATTCGCGTGTAATATAAAACATTATAGATTTGACTTTGCGAGCATTCACGTGTGATTTAATTGATTTCATAATCCGCGGCCGGCCAGACTCATTAGCAAGTGAAGCGCATTCATATTACAAATCTTATCAAGATTCTATACATTGTATCATTACAAGGTGCGCATTGTAATGCTCGGGACTCCTCCTTCACATATGTATAGGTACCCGTTTTGTATCATTACAAGGTGCGCATTTTAATTTTGACACTGACACTTTTATTGCTACTTATGATTTTTTTTTTTGGTGTTCGTGACTGCAGAGATTCACAATCGATTAACTGTCGATTGCGATAGCAAATATATACAATTAAGTTATTGTTTATTTGTGTGTCACTATAAATTAAAAAAAACGTACAAGTGCGAGTCGGACTCGCGCACGAAGGGTTCCATACCAATATTTATAAAAACGCCGAAAAAATTCACGTTTGTTGTATGAGTTTTCCCCCTTAAATATTTGTTTATTTTGATTTAATTATTTATTTTTAAATTGAATATATAACTAAATATTCTGTTAATATTTCAAGCGTCTACCTGTTGCCTTTATCAATATCGAGCAAAAAAGAGCAAAAAAATTTCGTTTGTTGTATGGAAGCCCCCTAAAATATTTATTTTATTCGGTTTTTTTAGTATTTGATGTTATAGCGGCAACACAAATACATCTTCTGAGATACAGCCTGGTGACAGACGGACGGATGGACGGACAGCGGAGTCTTAGTAATAGGGTTCCGGTTTTTTACCCTTTGGGTACGGAACCCTAAAAATAATTGTTGTTTAGAAAAGTAACCAACCAAACAACCTAGCCTCAGCATTAAGGAGACCTCCCAATAGTGTTAAGGTTGTTGAGGTCGTTATCTGCCCCGCACTTACCGCCCTTCTAGATATCTTTGTTGGACGTCTGTATCTAATCCTTACTTCGTGGCAAAGGTCAATCAAAATCTTTTTTTTTTTTTATTCTATTTGTGCACATTTTTCGTATTTATAATAATTTTTATAATATATAATAAATATTTTAAAACCTGCAAACACGGCGGTGATAGTTGCTAAAAAGACAGTTACATAATAAAGAAAGAATCCTTTTATACCTATCTGGTGCCCATCGGTCCCAAAAACATAAACAATAATAACTTATATCATCTATAAATAAATATTCTCTGTCTCTGATCTTTGTCGCCCGTCAGTGGATTTGTTTTCTAATTTAGTTCTTCAAAAGTGACCTTACGTTCCTGTCTGTTATTTTGTACGACAAAGATTTATATCATGTGAAAAAATTAGGGTACGGGCAAATTGCGAGAAGCTCGCAATCGACTGTTAAATAAAACTTAAATTCCATCTAACTTTGTTCCGGGAATATCGGCCCATCAGTTAAAGATACGAGCACCCAACGGCCGATTAACTGTGTCATTTAGAAAATGGAGCACTCAGCGTGAAACGGTAGATATTCAGTTGGGGCTAGAAATTGATTAGCAATATACATACGATGCAACCACATACAGTTTCTAAGTATGTACGCGGTTGTATATTTTGTATAATTAAATTTGTATATTTGAATTACAAATATATGTTAAGAAATTTTATTAGATTCAATTGCTCCTCTGTCCAAGATTGGATTTTGGCTGTAGTGTTTGTGTCTTTAGGATAATTGAAAAATGACGAGAAGAGTAACTTGTCACTGCAGAGATCTCAATGTTACCAACATTTCTGGGCAATCGTTTTTATCTTTTTCGTGCTTCAGTAAAACATCTGAACATGCTATTTCATATGCGGTTAAAGCTTTATTATAACGGCGACTCCGTGATTCAGTTGGTAATAAACTGCCTGGTGAACTCAGGTTCGATTATCGCGCAGCACAAACTTTTGTGATAACGATAATTTGTTTGTCTTTAATCTTGGGGTTTTCTGTGTAAAATATGTATGTTAAGTACTTGGGCAACCAAAACTTTGCTCGTTTTTTTTTTTTTGAAAAATCGCTTTTTCAATAATAAAACAACTATATAGATAAACTTAAAAACCGAAACCCTATTTAAATACTAATATGGTGTTTATCTAGACGGTAAACAGAAAACATTTTTAAAATTTGGTAAAAAACATTTAAAACAACTAAATACATTTTAGTTATTGCGCTATAAAATCACAAAAGTAAATAATTTAGAGAAATGATATCTATACAAAAAGTTTTAAGAAGTTTCAACAAAAAAGACCACGTGAATCTAAATAAATAACTGTAGACGGTAAGCAGAACAGATTTTATATAGTTTAATTAAAATTAAATAAATAAATTATAAATTAATTGTCGTATATACATAGATTATGTCATTGCTATAGAAATCAGTCATGGTGTCATGGCGATATCACGGAGAGAGGTCATATCCGTTTTTAGCTTCGCGCTCCGGTCGCGCCATAAAGGGAGTGTTTTCAAAACAATCATGGTAGACTTATTCCTTATGTATCGAAAACGTATTGTGGACGTCAGCTGGAAAATTCTATATTATCTGGTCAAATAACCGAAAATCGCGTGTTTTTGTTTATACTATGTAATGTGGTGTTTTTTTTTTTATTTAAGTCTAATATGCTATTATTACTTTGGTTTGATTAAATTATTCATTTATTTCAATCATTATCAGTTTTCAATTCCTACTCATATCAAAATACTCTCAAGAAAGGACCTATGTCTTACTCACTTATAATATATAACTAAATATTTCAACGAATCATGGTCACCGCAACAGGAATAGATTTACAACAAGCATGTGTTTCTGATCAGCTGTGTGCAGGAATAAAATCAGGAATTGAAGGTGGAATTACTGCTATGACTACTTGTTTTAATGAAGGAGAAGATGATGAAGGCCTCCTGTAAATAGATGCACTTAATGGCTTTATTATACTGAGTCGTCCAATCGCTCTTCGGAACGCCTGAATTTTCTGGCCCCGTTTTGCAAAATTCTTATTCAACATATACAGAGGTTATGCTTATGCAGTCATTTGTTTATCGGGCTCTAAAGATTAATTCTCAGCAAAAGAGGAACCATGGGCGTAGCGAGGTACAGGCAGGAGGGGGCAGCTGCCCCCCTAGGTGCCCATTACCTGAAGGAATTGGCTCAAAATGAACATGTTTACTATATTAAAATGACATTTTCTATCAGGTCTGCCCCCCGCTAATCCAAAAGCTAGCTACGCCCATGGGAGGAACTACATTAGGTGACCCTTTAGCAATGTTAATGTATTCAATTGGGATATTACCTCTTATTAAAAGTTGCAAAGACTCTAAAAAATATATACAATTTTAAAAATATAAAAGATTGGTTGAACAAGGTCCTTAATACGGATACTACCCAGAAACTTTAAAAATCTACATTATAGTTAACGAAAAATCAATTGATGAAGGGAAGAGAATTTTCGGAAACTTGACGTTCGCATAGTAAATGCTGACGCTTCCTCTTATAGCAACCTTACCTGTTAAAAACAACACAAAGACATGGTAGCGAAAAACATTAAAAATATGATCGTGCTGTTGAAGACTTAAGAGCGTCACTCATCAAACTAATTATGTCATGTGACGGAGGCCTAGGCATTAAATATAAGTTTCTTAAAAAAAAATGCATCTCAACTAAACGAGAAATGGGGCAAAGCATATTCTCAAATAATTTACTGGCTGAGAATGAAAGTACAAATATCTTCCATCTATCTATACATATAAAATGCTTTGTCCTGAATGACTGACGGATCAACGCACAGCCTAAACCGCTGATCGTAGAGACCTGACTCTTGGAGGGTGTGTTCTTTGTATGACGTAGGCATCCGATAAGAAAGGATAACCCGAAATTCTACCCCAAAGGAGGTGAAAAATGGGGGCAAAATTTGTATGGGACAACGTGATTCCTTGGTCCAATAACAAATTTTGCATAAACCTTTTTTAACTAAATTCATGTAAGACGTATTTTATTGAAATTCATCCCCTAACGGGAATAAAAAGGGGTAGAAAGTTATTTTGGCGGTGATTTGCTTCGAAGTTGATATCAATACTCCTTAATGTTTTTGACTTAAATTACATTTTATTTTGACACATGTTTGAAAGCACAATCCGATTTTCATTCAAAAAGGTTAAACTCACTTAAAAACATAAGCAAATACTCTTTAAAATTGGAATGTCTCGAAAGTCACTGTACTATATTAGTACCTCATTTGAAGGAGAGGTTATGCACTTTTTAGGTTTTTTCGTACTTACAAATTTTTTTCCTACCTATCTATACATATAAAATGCTTTGTCCTGAGTGACTGACGGATCAATGCACAGCCTAAACCGCTTATCGTAGAGACCTGAAACTTGGAGTGTGTGTTCTTTGTATGACGTAGGCATCTGATAGGAAAGGATTTTCCGAAAGTGTCAAGTGCGAGTTGCACTCACGCAATAAGGGTAAACCGATTTTAATGAAATTTTGGTAAGTTGTTATGTACACGCCGGGGAAGGTTTCTGATGAGTAAAACCCTTTTACAATAGGTTAATGCGGCAGTTGTTTTAAAAAAAGAAACAACGTTCGACGGGTCAGCTAGTAATCCAATAATAGCATTAGACAACAGAAAGTTTTGTAACATTTATTTTTTGAATACTTTAAATACACTCCCGGACACATCTATCGGCTCACCTTGTGTTTTATTGATCGCCCATAGCTAAAAATAAATGTTAGGATGAGCATAAAGTTTTTATGCAGTTATAAAGCTGGCACATTTTGTCTTTTTTTTTAGTATATTGTCTAAAATCATATTCAGAATACTGAAAAAAAAGAATTTGCAACAATGAAGTCGAGTATTCGCCTTGAAGGATAAGACTAGTTCTATATTTTTAAATAAAACAAATGTTTTGTCTTGATAATAATTGTGTTGCTCACAAAGGCATCTACGACAGCTTTCATGCGATTACGCATAGGTATAATTTATCACTTTCACTACGAAATTCGGTGAAATCATATCTTATTTCTCTTCTATGTCTTTTTTCAGTTGTTGCATTGTCTGTGGAGCTGGCTGGCGACCCAAAACACACCTCTTTTACTCGTGCTATAAGTGTTCAATAAGGTTCATGTCTGGGCTTTTTGCTGGCCACTCCATTTATTTCCAGCTATGGGCGATCAAAACTTAAAGCACAAGGTGTGCCGAAGATGTGTCCGAGGGTGTATAATACGAGTGTGTTATAAAATTTGAATATTAACACGCTTTAGCGTATATCGGGTGATAAACGCTAGAGCCTTTTTTTTTTTATTACTGAGTCAGGTTATTGTGAACCCGTTTTTTTTTTAAATAAAATAGTGTTCATATCATACCAAAATAATACATTTCGTACCGAGTACAAAATGACGCTTTTTTTTACCCGAGGGAAGAAGCTAGCATCGTAAGTTTTTATTCCGAGCGCAAGAAAAGCCATTTTGTACTCGGTACAAACGTTACTTTTTCTACTACCTGAAAGTTCAATATACTTTTAAAAAAAATAAGTAGAGATAGAGATAAATTAGAAGAAAAATTAAAAACTAGAGTTTATTAGAATGAATGAACATGCGTCCCGGCGCGTCACGTAGCGGCCGGAGCTTAGTGGGAACCGTCTCGAGCGATTCGGACTCTGGCATTTGAGAGTTAAATGTATGCAAGTACATTCACGGGTTTCGAGAGGTAAGCCAGACTTCCTGCTCGATAATAGCTCGAGACTGTTCCCAATAAGGTCCTTGCATCATTCTCGCCCACTGGCGACGTCGTATATTTCTTCTTCGGCCGCGCGAAAAATATAACTGGCCACATCAAGTACGAAATGCAATTTCATACGGTTTTTCGAACTGACCTGGGAATTATTTCGCAACAAGGTCTCAAAAAGTTTTATTTCGATATATGAAACACTCAATAAAATGAAAGGTTGACTTTTCTTTATACTTGATTTAATGAAAAGAATAAGAGTTGTAATAGTACCTTCCTGAAGATCTTTTTATGGTTCCGTAGTCAACAAGGAACCCTTATAGTTTTGCCATGTCCGTCCGTCCGTCCGACCGTCTGTCTGTCTGTCCGCGGCTTAGTTCAAAAACTTCTAATACGAGACAGCTGCAATTTGGCAGGGATATAAGAGTAGAATAAAATCTTTGAAAGAAAAAATTTTTTAAGGGAAACCCGTGAAGTGGGGACTTAATTTTTTTTTTTCTCGTCTACCCCATCGTGTTCTACCAAAACGTGTTCTTTAAATTTTGACTTTTTAAATATCTTATTTGTTAGGTGATCCTCCGTAAGAATACATACTTATTCTGTGAAAAAGAACTCTTGAAAAGTCAGACAGACAGCGTAGACTTGGTAGGTACCTAATATGGTCCCGTTGGCATCCTTTGCGTACGGAACCATAAAGAAAACAGTGGTTGTCATTTTTTTAAATGTAAAAAGCACGACCTGATCATTTTGAAAAACGTGGGAACAAAAAAAATGAGGACATTATAAAACTTTTAATAATTAATTATAACAGATGAACTAATAAAAAGCTTGCATGTAACTTAATTCCTCAAACAAAATTATGGTCCAACGACTTTTAAACCTAGGTATCTATTAATTAACCTTTCCAAAAACATCTTGTTAAAAAAATGGGTACATTATAAAACTTTTAATAGTTGTAACGGACGGACCAATAAAAGCTTGCAAGTTACTTCATTCCTTAAACAAAATTGTGGTCCAACGACTTTTAAACATATTAACTATATTTACCTAATGATGCTTAGACCGTTCAAAACGAACGAGCCGTAAAATTAAATCCCGAGATTCTACATTAATTATCCAATTGCTGACTGGATTTCAGGCTCATCGTAGACCGGCGGAGGCGCGCGCTCGGCACGGAGTCATTTGAAGGGTTTCTTGTCTTCGGTCGTAAAAGATAAACTACAACGACATAATACAGGTGGTTCAGGTTAAGAATGTTGTAATCCCGCTAAAAACATTCTGTCAAAACTAGCCAAGTCTCGATGGAGCTACTTGTTTATCTCTAAAAAGTAATGAAATCTAGACAAAGTCGTGCCAAGTCTAAGGTTCCTTACTGTGATTTCTTTGTTCACAAGATATAAATTTTATAAAGTGGAAATCAAATGATCGTAAGGCTTGAAATTGTTTGAATTTTTTTAATCAACGTTTTCCAAGTGGCAATTTTCCATCGTCAACGGGTAGCGGTTTTGGCGACAGATTGGTGCAATCATGTGATGGAGCACCTGGTTTTGTACCCTTCAACGGCCAAGTCACACAACATTAACTATAATAATAAAGAAATCTCAGTAAGGAACCTTAGACTTGGCACGACTTTGTCTAGATTTCATTACTTTTTAGAGATAAACAAGCAGCTCCATCGAGACTTGGCTAGTTTTTTACAGAATGTTTTTGGTGGGATTTCACTCCTTTTTGTAGAAACGTGGGCATATTGATTTATTTTATTACATTTTCTTATTTGACACATTCAGCAACGTATGCAACTATAGAAGATCTGATACTGCAAGTTGAGTCAGTTCTACCATACACCAAGAAAGATATTAAATGGAAGAGACAAGGCATACCAACTACTTGGTAGCCACTAAGTTCATCGTCGTCTTTTAATATTATCGTCATTTTTTACGATATTATCTTGCGAAATCAAACAGAAATAAACTCAACGATCTTATGTATACGGACAACAAATCAGAAATACCGATAATATTTAGACTCAAACAATAATAACCTTTAAGACTTCTTTTGTCTTAATAAAAAAAAAACTCAAAGAAAATATTACTCAGCCTACTTAATCTATACAAACAAAACGTTAACTCTTAATTATTAGACAAGTGTCAATATAATTAATTATCAATGAACTTTCTAACAAAGGTATTACTACCTAGTACTGAAATACAGCTAAATTAATGATATTTTTAAACGAAACGAAGTAATATCTAACTAAATAAACTTTGCCTTGTGGTTCCGGCAGAACAGAATTGGACCACTCCCTATCTTCCTGGGATGTCGTAAAAGGCGACTTAGAGGTAAATGGGGTCTTATTTCTCAACCCCAAACACAGACTGATATTGGGCAGCAGCAACATCCGGTAGTAGTCTGAATTACCTGCGGTCACCAACCCGTCTGCCCAGCGTGGTGACTATGGGCAAAACAGAATATTGTGAAGGCAGGAAAAAAACGGCCCCCAGTTCCCGGCAGCCACACTGTTCCTGGCTACGGTAGCGGTCGGTATAAGCGTGGGGCAGAGGGTGCTAGGCATCTCCGGGTTACGACAAACGGCTACCATAAACGACGACTACATTTGGCAACGTACAATGGAGCATACCTTGTCGTAAATTTTACCAACAGATATTCTCTGAAGGTGGTACAGGTGTATGCGCCAACCTCGTCTCACTCTGATGAGGAAGCCGAAGCCACATATGAAGATATCACCAAGGCCCTTCATAACACCACGAAGGCTAACTACAACGTTGTGATGGGGGATTTTAACGTCAAAGTTGGACTACAAAAACGCGACGAATCTAGAATCGGACCTTATGGCTTGGGTCACCGAAATCACAGGGGACAAATGCTGGTAATCTTTCTCGAAATGGAAGGGCTCTTTTTGATGAACTCGTTCTACAAGAAGAGTTCCCATAGAAGGTGGACCTGGCGAAGTCCCGACGCTGTGACTAGGAATGAGATAGATTTTATTATGGCAGATAGACGGAACATATTTAGAGATCAGTGATCAATGGGTTCAATACAGGCAGTGATCACAGACTTGTTAGAGGCACTCTAAATATAAATTACAAGGCCGAAAGAAATCGTCTAATAAATTCTACTCTTAGACCTTTACAGTCCCAAGCTACGATAGGATCCGACAAGTTTCATCTGGAACTTCAAAATAGATTCGATTCGCTAGAAACCACAGGCGACGGTGACATAATGACCAACAACTTGGTAAAGACGGTAAAAGAAATGGGACGCAAATTTTACCCACCGCAGAACAAAACTAGATAGTCAAAACTTTTGCCTGAGACTCTGGAACTTATAAGGAAAAGACGAGAGATACCATCTACCCAAAGGTCTTCGTCAGATGCAAGATCTCTAAACGGGCTGATACGGAAGATAACTAGACGTGACCTTCGACGCTCCAGCACACGCAGCATTGAGCTTGCGATTCAGCAGAATAAAGGGTCGAAAATTTTTGCGCGGCAGCTTGCAAAGAGCCATATGACGAGACTAAAAACTGCAGATGGTAAAATAGTCACCTCCAAACCAGAGATCTCAGCAGAAGCCGAATTGTTTTATGGACAACTCCACACGTCATATGCGGCTAGGCCCACATCCCTCATAACCGAAGATCCAAGAGCCAAACTGACTCGCAAGTGGCCGAGGATATCCCGGACGTTGACCAAAGTGAGATTAGGGCGGCTCTGGAACAGCTTAGAAACAACAAAGCTCTGGGCGATGACGGTATTACGACTGAGCTTCTAAAAGTCTGCGGCACTCCAGTCCTTAAAGAGTTAACAAAGCTTTTTAATGTTGTCATCCATAACGGAACTACACCGGAGGCGTGGCGCGGAAGCGTGGTGGTATTATTCTTTAAAAAGGGAGATAAAACTCTACTTAAGACCTACCGACCAATATCCCTTTTAAGCCACGTATATAAGCTGTTCTCTAGAGTCGTCACAAATCGTCTCGCTGGAAGACTTGACGAGTTTCAGCCACCAGAACAGGCTGGGCTTCGGAAAGGCTTCAGCCGCTGTGTATGGCGTTTAGGACTACGAGAAAGCCTTTGACTCTATCGACACCTGGGCTCTGCTAGATTCTCTGCAGCGATATCGTATAGACTGGCGATATATTGAAGTGCTGCGATGTCTTTACAACGCTGCCACGATGACCGTCCAGTTCCAGGACCATAAGACAAATGCCATCCCGCTGCGTAGAGGTGTAAGACAGGGGGATGTTATATCCCCGAAACTGTTCACCAATGCGCTAGAATATGTCTTCAAAACCTTGGACTGGGCTGGGCTGGGCATAAACACGGCGAATACATCACACACCTAAGGTTTGCCGACGACATCGTCATTATGGCAGAGTTATTGGAAGAACTGAGCGAAATGTTGCACTCCCTAGACAAATCCCCTCGGCGAGTGGGCCTTGGCATGAATTAGGATAAGACAAAAGTCATGTTCAACCAACACGTCGTGCCAATGCCAGTATACGTCGCGGGTACCTTAATCGATGTTATCCAGGATTATGGATACCTTGGACAAAAAATCTAACTGGGCCGGATCAATTATGAGAAGGAAGCCGACATCGATCCTCCCAGCTACAGTGGGCAGCATTTGTTAAACTTCGTCAAGTCTTCACGTCGCCCATACCGCAAAGTCTAAAAACGAAAGTCTTTGACCAGTGCGTCCTACCAATCATGACTTACGCCGCCGAAACGTGGACACTTACAGCAGGGCTGGTCCACAAGTTCAAGGTCGCACAGCGCGCAATGGAGCGAGCTATGCTCGGAGTGTCTCTAAGGGATCGAATCCAAAATGAGGACATCCTGAAGAGAACCAAAGTTACCGACATAGCTCGCAGAATTAGCAAGCTGAAGTGGCAGTGGGCTGGCCACGTCTGTCGAAGGACCGATGGTCGATGGAGCAGACGTGTCCTAGAGTCTCCACTGTACCGTGTATGGGAAGGCGAAGCGTGGGACGCCCTCCAGCCCGGTGGACCGACGACCTTAAAAAGGTGGCTGGTGGTGGCTGGATGCGGAAGGCAGAGGACCGGGAGAAATGCCGCGCCATAGAGGAGGCTTATGTCCAGCAGTGGACCAATATAAGCTGATATGAAATAAACTAAACCTAGGATACTAGAAAAGTACTTACTTATAAACACGAACGCGATGCGAAGTACTGCCTAACTATAAATTAAACCTAGGAAACTAAGAATACTAAATAACTAACATTTAAATAAAATATTCAATAAAAACTTCTTTTAAATCTAATAATTAAGTAATAATCAGCAATCCGTCACTAATCATAAAATTCCTAACCTATTCAAATCTTCAAATTGTTATAATAACAATCTGCTAATTAACTTAAGCAAACCTCACAAAATAATAAGCGAAATCAACGAAATGCAAATAATCCCTCCTAATCCCTAGCAAACGTTTTCAAGCGCAGTAGAAGAATGTCGTAAACGATTGTAACGCAGCCTTTTTTTTTCTGATCTGACAATGCAGTTGGCTGTTGCAGCCATTACTGCTTCACCGGACTTTTTTGGGCGAGTCTCTGAACCGGCCTCGTTCTCACCCGAATCGATTAATTGTGCAATCCACAACGTATCATCCCCCGATCGACCTCGGTATGGTCGTTAAACTATAGTCAGCGCCATCTAGCGACGTGTGCGGGTATCACCGCCACTCTTAGTCCAATGCAATATAATTTGACCAAATTTTGAGCGAAATTAATATTTTAGTGTAATTTGTTTATTTAATTTGTGTATTGTTCAAGTAGAATAAAGATTATCGTTCGACTATTTCTTCTTGTAAACTTGTAAGTATAAGCAAAAAGTATAAAAGCCAATCTAGTCTTATCCAGAGTTTTCCTTAAATTTTATTATATGCGTATTAAAAGCAGAAGAGGAGGCATTCGCCCAGCAGTGGGACGCTATAGGCTAGATTAAATTAAAAGATGTGTCCCACCAAGCTGGATTTTTGCAATGACAGTCGATTTTTTTATGTACCAATAGTAGAAGGGGGCATTACCTTATCTCTTATACAGCTGAGACCAGCTAAGGGTTCTTCATCAGATACTTCAGACCTTCGATTTTTTACATCAAATGAAGCGGTCCACCAAGTTGAATATTTTTTGTAAAGGTGGTATGTCGGTCGATGTCTAATAGTTTGGTTGGGCTCTTGTGTTTCCTAATCAGGGTCACCAGCTACTCCAAATCTTCGATTATCCTAGTTTTTATAGGTTTCCCTTTATGTGGCCATTAAACCCTAACTCTGTGCCAAATTTCAGCTCTCTGAGTTTATGGGAAGTACTAATTCTATTCTGATGATCATGAGTGAGTGAGTGTCATAAATGCGAAACTTTGCTTTCGCTTAACTTCGGAACTAAATGACCTACAGACTTGAAATTTTGGATTTTAAGTATGTGATTATAGCTTACTGGATGACGAAAATTTCTGCGTTCTGGTCTTAGCCACAGGTTCTCAAATAGGGGCCTGAAAATGCGGCGAAATGGTTCCTAGTAAAGGATGGTACGGCAGTGTTTGCTTCGCGCTCGACTTGGCGGATGTTATGCACATTAAATAAGTTTTAATTTAATAAAGTTTGCTAGACACAACGCAATGTAAATGTATATAAAAAATTAAAATATATTTCAATGTAGTACGGTCAACAACTAAAGTCCATATAGAATTCATAATCCTTACATTAAAAAATAAATAAAGAGACCTCAAAGTAGTCCATTGTGGACGGGTAGCAGTTATTGCGGCGATACGCAACCGCAATGCGCGCCAATTTAGCACCGTGATAAGCGCGGTAGTATGGAGAGGCGTTTAGTAACAAACGTTTTCAGGAACG
Source organism: Apoda limacodes (assembly GCA_946406115.1). Lineage (NCBI taxonomy): Eukaryota > Metazoa > Arthropoda > Insecta > Lepidoptera > Limacodidae > Apoda > Apoda limacodes. The sequence goes on along the minus strand of OX291542.1, from coordinate 26,470,217 downwards.
TGCTATAAAACGTATTATCATAGCGTCATACCTACTAATAGTCAGCGAACTTCTTTGTCTAGAGTCTAGCCGCTTGTCGGCATTTTGCGCCGAGACCATAGATATATAGAATAGCGTAAAAATCTTAGGTCTGTGACCGAGACAAAGAAGTTCGCTCACTATTAGTAGGTATTACGCTATGATAATACGTTTTGGAAGTCAGTTATATCTCTTACTTGTTATAGGTAGGGTGGGGGCTGCTGTATAATGATACCTTCGTAAAGTGTTCATGATGAAGAGTTTTCGTACCGACAAAACTTTACAAACGTCATAAAGCTCTGTGGTTGGATGTCTGTACGGGAGAAATGCCAGTTCTTTTAAGAGTCTAGAGTCTAACCCAGTGGTGGGCAAACTTTCTTAATGAGGGGCCAGGAAGCTTAAGAAATTTTAAGAGGGCCAGAATTGTAGCAAAAATGCATTTTGATTTGGAACCGTTAACTAATCATATCAAAGTATAAAACATTTTTTATTTGAAATCGTTTAATCATATAAAATTATAAACATTATACACTTGCGCAAATGTTACTTACCTACTTAAAAATTACAAATTAACTTTTATTTAAAGGCCCTGCTATAGTCGGTGTGTGAGACATATGTTTTTGTTTTTTTTTGCCATAATATCGTCGAATGCAGTTTCGAGTTGCGAAGAAGTAACTTTCAAAGTCAAAATATAATTATTGCAGTTCTTATACTAATTATTTCGAAGAACCGGCGGCGAGCCGGATGAAATCCTTTCGCGGGCCGGAGCTAGCCCGCGGGCCGTACTTTGCCTACCACTGGTCTAGCCGCTTGTCGGCATTTTGCCTACTTGCATTTTTTTTGACTGTGATTCAGTGCCGCACTGAAAATATGTCAAGGTTGTCACAAAAAAATGCAAGTAGGTACGTTCCTACTGCTAAGTAGGCTGCCGGTGTTGGATGTTCCCGGGGTTCACAGGAACGGTTAGTCAATGGACCTCCTTTCTAAACATGTTCGTCAGTCTGGTCGACGCCCGCTCCGATCTGACTCCGGCCCAGAAGGTGGCATACCTCTTGGCCTCGTTGGATGGGGAACCGCGTGGCCTTATCCAGCATCTTCCGTTAGACGACGCCATCTGTAAGGTTGCTGGATAAGAGTTACTAGAATGTGTGGCAGTTGGCAGACGCGCACGTTTTTGCCATTCTGGGGCTACCACGGGTTCAGGTTTTATTATAAATGAACTTTTTGACACCTAGTTCCGATTTTCGTTTGGTAAATATCGCAGATTTGGTGCTGTTGTAAGATGGTATTGTAGTTAATACCGCATAGCACTATCACAGCGCTAGCAGAGACCACGGATCGGTTAGATACAACTACCTACATCACTGCGCCAGTCGCTCTCTAGGGTGAACCGATGATCTGAAGGTAGCCGGAATTAAGTGGCTGGATGGAAAAGGTAGTTTCAGGTGCGATGGCCATCATTGAAAAACGTCTATATTCAACATTGAACTGCTGTATGTAGGCTGATTGATACATACTTGCTTTAGTATGTACCTACCTACTCGTAGGTATATTTTTGGCGAGGACTCATTTCGGGTTCGAGGCTCACGCCGGTTGAAGGGACGACCCCAAGAGAGACAACCCAAGCAGAGCCCTTAAGCGTTGGGCACTATATGGGCTGAGACTCCTTTGGTCTCGCCCCAAAAGCCCGGTGGAGCAGAAATGGCTGTATCAGACAAACTGCAGTAAACATTCAGAAAAAAAATCGTAAATTAATCATTAACTTGGAGAGTAATATTTCCGACAACTAATAGGAGCGTGACATGGACTTTTTAACGTGACCATCTTTTTGTTCATGTTCATCGGCCATAATTTAATTCAATAACAAGTTATCCGGTAACTTCTGGAACTAATCTATCCCAGTAATTTTAGAGCACCGTAATGACGAATTAATCATAATTTCATAACTAGGTGCGTTGTAGCTTACACCATCTGGTGCTCTAACTGCGGCGGGAAAGTCGGATTGAAGGTAATTATTCTGACACGCGCGACTCATAGGTTTATGCAAAATGTTCGTCGTTTGAATCTAAATTATCATAAATAATTTTTAAAGTAAAAATAACGGATACTAAACCCTAATCGCTCAAGGTCCGAGCAAACCAGTGCGATCAGCCTGCGGGCACTAGTGATTTCAGCGTGGAGTTCAAATCAAAGGTGTAGTGCTATTACCTATATATACTGCACTATTACAAAGTATCTTGTTTGCGTCAACGAAACACTGCTAATTTTTATACGTATTTTAAGTTTTTTTCCTTATACATCTATTATCGAATATGTGAATGTAATAATAATATAAACCCCTACTGGGTGCTCAGGATAGCAGGTAGGTAATCATTAATTTAATATAAGAAAAAAATACAATTTCCAGGAAAGGATAATGGGCAATTTGGTACTGGTGGCAGCCACTTACCAAACCGACATGGGTTTTTTTTTTTAATTAAATGGAGCTTGTTATTACTAAAATATAATTCTATGGGGCCAAAACTGTAACTTAATTAGGTGATGAAATAATCAACTTTGAAGATACCCAATCATATCTATAAAATGTATGTCTTCTAAGTTCTAAGACTTTAAAAAAAAAACCAGTGAGACATGCACAATAATGTTCTCTCTAAGACTTCTTCCAACGCCTGCTAGTTCCTTTTTATAATACAAATAGTAAAACCCTTCTGCTTCGAGTTCATAAATTGCAAGAAATACACGGATCCATCTTGAACTTTTGCTCAAAAACCGTTAAAAGTTCCAAGTAAAACACAATCCAATCCACAAAATGATATTCTTAATTTATTCTGTTAGTTAAGAAGAAAGTCAGATCCAAATATAATTTGTAAAATATGAGAAACACAAAAGAGAGTACAGAAACAACAGAGTTAACACGAGTACAAAGACGCGAGCAACTGACCGACATACCTGCCTGTTTCACTCTTGCGCGTCAAGGTATACTTTCACGAACCAATCATAACACAGCACGTCGTCAAGTCTACCCCTCTTCCCTTCCGTCCCTTTATCGCTTACATCTTACTCTGCGTCTGCAAGTTTCCTTGCACTCGGCAATAAGCACAAAAATGACAATCAATCGACAAATAACTTGTTTATACTAGTTTTTAGTACCTGGGGACTGAGCTTTGCTCTTTTTTTTTTCAACAACGCCATCTATTGTCAAGTAGCTTTAGTGTTGCTTAACAATGCCATCTATTTTAAAATAAAAGTATTACTCAAATTAATAGTATTACTGTTCAACAATAGATGTCAGGAAGAGTCATATTTTTCAGTTTATCATTGCCTGAAAACAAAGATAAAATACGTTTTCTAAAAATGAAACTAGCTAGATCTATTTATCGCCCCCGAGACCCCCTACATACTAAATTTCATGTAAATCGTTGGAGCGGTTTCCGAGATTCAGACTATATATCTATTGACTCCCTCGCAGCTTAGTTGGTAGTGTGGCCAGCTGCTGTGCAGAGTGTGTGGGTTCGATTCCCGCACTGGACAAACATTTATGTGATAAAACATTTGTGTTTGTCTTGAGTCTGGGTGTATTTATGTATAATATGTATGTATTTACAAAAATAAAGTAAAATATATGTATTTGTATCAGTTGTCTGGTATCCATAACACAAGCTTTGAATATTTATTTATATATATATATATATATATATATATAAACAAATGTTTTTTGGACAAAACACATAGCGCCGTCTGGCCCCAAAGTATTCAAAGCTTGTGTTATGGATACCAGACAACTGATACAAATACATATATTTTATACATAAATACACCCAGACTCAAGTATATATATGTATATATATACAAGAATTGCTCGTTTAAAGGTATAAGATTATTTGCAAAGCAATATTTTAAAAATATTTCAAACGTCAATATTTTTGTTTGTATATGATGTATAATGATATTTAGGTTTGTATTGTAGTTTTTCGTATGAATATTTGTCAATAGGGTACTAACGTATACACATCTTACCAATGGCCGTTACCGGTACCAAGGTCCGTACATTTTTACCCATTCTCTTTTTTAATTTTTTGACTAAGTTCACTATTTAGGAGGTAATTCTATCTGCGGAAATCAACTTTAAAACTGCATCCATGTTTTCGTTGGTCAGTGGCAATTTCACGTAATTTTGTTTCCTTTAACGAGGGAAAATAATGCAGGTGCTGGTAATGGTAGATGCTTCAAAACATTAATATTGTGTTCGGAAGCACGGTTGCGGGATGCACGAGGAATCTGTTAGTAAAATTTGAGAGGGCCGCATGTTTGACATGTCTGATGTAGTCGCTGTGGTTACTAGTTACTCTATCCGCTGCCCGAAAGGCATGGTCTCGATCTTTTTGTTTGCTTTTCGTAAGTAGGTTCAAGCGAGTCTTCAAAGGTATTATATACCAGTGGTGGTCGGACCACTACAACAAAAATACAATATAGGTCCAACCTATAATATTTTGCTTAAAAGATGAAAAGTGCAACTGAACAGACAGATTTATGGCAAGAAAGGTTTATTACAGGCTTAATAACTATTAGACAGATATTGTGTTGATATTCTACATCCAGCATATAAAGAGCTATAAGTATTAAATAACGACAGGCAAATAGTTACGGATATCACAGATATTTTAGGATATATATTACAGAAAACTACTCGAATAAATTATAATTTCGACACATGCTATATATTACGGGCATTATTATATTACAGACAACTATTGCAGAAATTCAACTCAAATCTGAAATATATTTATTCCATTGGTTAAATAAGATAAAGATCGCAGATGTTGCAGACAGATATTGTATCATGAAGTTCAATATAACATTAGAACACTGATTCAGATGTCATTGTAATTAGTATGATATTAGGTGTCAATATTTTACGAAATATACTCGTATAACAGAAAGCTACTCGATTAAATTGTACTTTCGACATGTGCTATATTACAGACACTATTTATTGTATTACAGTCATAAACAGATATTACAGACACTATTTATTGTATTACAGTCATAAAAAGATATTACAGACAACTATTGCAGGATTTTAACTCAAATCTGAAACATATTTTTTATGTACAGTTTAGGTAAAGTAAAACATATTATATTATAGATTAGATATAGATGTATCATAGATATTTATATTGTAATCAGCTATAACTTTAATTTTCCACTATAGGCCCATTTTGTAACATAAAAATATTACATTGCATTTCTAAAATCTATTGTAGGTAGGTACTTTAAATATATATAACAGTTTTGCCAATTTATGACTGAAGCGAGATGAATAAATACAGAATCGAGCGCAAGCCAAAGGGACAAGTCAGTAGAGGGGATTCGTTGGTTTTGGCGCACTTCCCCCCAACCTCAACCCCTCGCCTAAAAAAAAGCTCACCAACTCTTTAGCTTTGTACGACTCGCGCTTGACCACTCTCAATCATCGTTGGTTCTGGCACACTACCCTCCAACCCCAACCCCTCGCCTAAACTAACCTAACTTTTCTGCCCCCGCACGACTCGCGCTTGACCACTCTCAAAACCACCCCTGTGTCTGGGGTGTGGCGACTCGCGCTTGACCACTCTCAAAACCACCCCCTGTGTCTGGGATACGTCGACTCACGCTTGACCAGAACTACCACGTGACATCACTGTAGGTTCTGTGTAGTTTTGTTAAGTATTTATATCATTATCGTAATGGGTCTATCGTATTTTTCTGTTCATTAGTTATTCTTATTTAATTACAATGTCGTGAGTGCGATAATGATGTTTGTGGTGACATTCCTAATACCTTTTTAATTATATTTGTACTTGTAAGATAAATCGTATATATATAGGATAGTCGAGAGTATTCGAGTTACAATTTATCATCAAGTGATTGAATTCATCCTGTGTGATACTGAGGCTGGTTCTATTTACTTCAAAAAAAGCTATGGAGGTATGTGTTTTTTTGCTTTATAATTCTTTATCTATATTTATTATATATATTACAGACCCTCAAAACTATGTGTTTGTTTGAATGTCTATTACTTAAACCAATTTTGTTTAGGTTTTCACTTTAGGCAAATTTTTGATTCAAATTATTATACAAATATGTTTTTAAAGCATAGGCTTATTTTATTACAGAATTCAACATTTAACGTAATGGAAGAAAACACGTTCAAGCATTACTACTACGCTACATCGGATGATGAGCAATCAACTGAGAAGGCCTTAGAAACAACAAAGCTCAAACGGTCTCGTCGAAATAGTATCGACTCATTCTTTGAGGGGACCAATCAGAAGAAAAAGAAACTCAGCTCTACAGTGGCGAGATCTTCAAAAGATGGTATCCCTGGTGTCACATACTTGTCTACTAATAATGATGATGGGGCTCATGCTACACATTTGATAAAAATTGAGGTGTATGACCTCATAAAATTGAAAAAAGTACCAGTAGATGAACATTGGAAACACTCAGAAGTGAGGATCAAATATTATACGGATACAAAAGATGAAAAATATGAGCAAACGAAGGGTATCATATTTGATATCACGAAGCAAATAGCAGAAACCAATAACTGTAAAAAATACTTTTTTAAAAAGTAATCTCTAATAGCTAAATTAATTTATAAGAACCAGCTTCAGTATTACTCGAAATCAACTTTGAATCAAATTGTATCATGTTTGAGTTTTATTGTGAATGAATGAATAAATGATATAAATAAAAAATATTTTTTTGTTTTTTAACCACTAATTACACAAACACACACATAAGAAAAAAACATTTTTTTTATTTTAAAAAGTTTTATTATCAAAAATTGTTTTAAACATATCATATAATAAAATATCATTACATAGAGTGTTATTACTAAAGTGGTTTACAAAATCAATCATTGATTTACCATGAAACTTAAAATACAAATAAACAAGACAATATTCCCCACAAACAGTTGTAAAGTCATTTTGAACTCTTTTATTATTGTAACTCCATATCTTAGTATTCTTATTTAAGAAATATAAATGATGTCTACTAGGTTTACGACCATAAGAATCAAAGTATTCACCTAATCCATTTTTATTAATATGTATTCCCACCCAATGCGATCCAGGTTGATTGTCAACATCTAAATTACTAATGAGAAAAGCAGGTAGGTGCATGAGTACTGGTAATCTATTTGCAGCAAATACATTTAGTTTAATTTTCGGAGAAATTATCTTTAAACATTTTTGAATATCTAAAGTATTCATTTCAGAATGTTGATATTATGAATGTCAAAAGTATAATAAGTCCTTTCATTGAGTTCTAATTATTATATTTTAGCTACTGTAATCTACTGAAACATTACGATTTTTATCTATTTCAATAACATTATCAAATTCAGCATACACTATACAGTTTATTGTTTGTATGAGTGCTGCTTCAAAACGAACTTCAAGTCTTACGCTTCCATGTCTAATAAGATTCCAATGAGACGTAGAACTAGCTGATAAGTCTGGAGTTAAATCAAATGCCATCAAACAATATCCATTTGCATATTGTTCCCTAGAAATAGCATTACCATCATTCAAAAAGTGAATACCTGACCCGGAAAATAGTGTATGGTAAGCTGTGGTAAATATATTGTTGTGAAACATTGGTTGTAAAGCTTTTGATGGTATTTGTTGACCATCTATATACAAACTAAATGTATTTATTCCATAGTTTTCAAAGTTAAAAGGGTTTCTGTTAAAACTTCCATTAAAAGCAGCATTGTTTACAAAACCTATTATACACCTTTTTGGAACTTGACCAATAAATATGTTATCAAGCGTTTTTCCCTGAACTCCTGAAGGTATTGTGAGCACTTTGACTTCAGCTCTGGTTATAGGATACTTAGCGGTCGTTGCACTTAAAACTTTTTGATGTGCTAATAATACACTTGGACTAATTTTTGCTCTACGAACTATAAGTGTAGCGTCAGTAAAAGTAACTTTCAGTTTAGCATCAGCACCAGCCATAAGATTAAAACTTTCTCTTGATCGTACTAGTTTAAGACTAATTTCAACACCATTTATCAGAAACTTTTCTTGATTAAACAAATCCCCATGCAAATGTCCTACCATTTCTACCTCTTTACTCTCACGTACAAATTGATTCCTTTTTTTAAATCCAGCATTAGAATCATCTAGTGAATTCATTTTTCCAGCTGTGTCTTCATACCATAGTCCACAAGTCAGATGAGATTGTTTAGCTGCTGGACCATAGTTTAATAAAGTTTCTATAAATGCCCTATAAGCATAAGTGTTGTTTGGTGGAGATACTAGTTTTTGATTTAAATACACATCGAGTTGATTGAACAGTGAGTGTAACCAGTTATTAGTTGGGGCTACTACTGTAGCAGCAGCTAAGTTGGTGCCATCTTGGTTTCGAATTTTAACTTTTAAATGTAGTAATGTATGAGACAAATCGATATAATCATCCCCCGTACCAGGAATTTGAAATTCAATTGGTCCATCGTCTGTAAGGGATGATATAGGTTTGTAGTGTATCCATTGTCCATTTTCAATACTTGTCTGAGTTGTTGGTAAAGCAAATAAATCCAATTCCGATTTTATACATTCACATGAATGATTATGTAAGAATGACATTATTTGTTTGAAAATATATCTTTAGTATTTCTATTAATTTTATACTTTCTAGTTCTCAACTCTTTCAAAGCTGTTGACGGAATGGAATGAATCCGACGTTGACGTTTCGTTATATAACCTGATCCATTCATTAGTCTTTCAATTTTATCATCTGCTCTTCGTTTTAAATTACTACTTACATCTTTTAACCGTGTTTGCACAGATTCATTCATTGGTTTCTGGCTTATCATATCGCTTAATAATCCCACTCCAGCATTAAGAGCCTCTTTACCAATTACTCTTGCCCCACTTGATAATAAAGGTAGTACTGATCGAAACAGGCCTCCTAAAAAGCTTCCTATTCCATGACCACGTTGATGTGGTATACCTTTATAAATTACACCAATTCCTGATCCTGCTTGGTGTGAATAATATTGCTCATAGGGACAAATACTGTTATTATGCATTATAATCGCTTAAAGTGTAGTTTAACATATGCGGTCCCAAATTGAAATGGTATTTTATTACCAGTGTTTGTTCTTATATCTATTTCAATTGTATCAAATTCTCTTCGCATAACTGGTAAGTAGTGGGGTGGTGAAAATACATGCATCTTATAAGCACCATAGATATATTTCTCGGGGTCTAAAGGTATTATTCTTAACAATGGTGTCATAACATCTCCAACTATTTGCGGATCAATTATATCACAGTAAACAAATAATTGAGAAGGTAATCCTAAATGTAAATTGGGTGGGTATCTTCCAACATTTTTTGTTATTAAATTAGTTTTTGGTTCAAAGCCAAGTTGAATACTTAACTTTGATGATAACGTTAAAGATGATATATTTTTATCGTTAATTTGAACAGAGACCATCTGGGAAACTTTATCATAATGAAAGCGACAGTTTTCTTTTAGGTTTAAGGCTTTTAAAATGTTATCAATATTATCATAATTGGTTGCAGGTATATGATTTTTATAAATAACTGATGATATTGATTTATCCAAAGGTACTATCATTTTCTTAGTAATATACATTATATTTTCACCCTCTTGAACTGTAAACATACTACATGGGTATTGAAATTCTACAACTCCAACAGACCACTGTCCTTCTAATTTTATAGGTTTTGGAAGTTTTGTTGAAAAATTTGTAGTGGTATTACTCGGAAAATATTCCATTGAACTATTACTGAGCAAAGTTAAATAAAAATCTTCCTTAATCATATTTTTTCTATATCTTTTAATGATACCCAAGTATTAAATTTGTTTGGATAACCTTTCCACTTCACTAGTACTTGCTTTCTATTTCCAAAATAACGAGTGTGGAGTATTTTATCTATTTTATGTGGGAGAGTGGGGTTGTATATTACTTTTTGTAATTCTTTTTCATAAAATGTACCTGTAATGGGTTCATTTTGAAGATCTTTTAACGTATAAACTACCCAAGGTGATCTTCTTATAACTGAAGTAATAACAAATATTTCATCACTCCAGTTGCTCTCGTATCCTTTTTGAAATATGTGTTTATGTTTTGTTATCCTAACATAATCACCTTATTTAAACCTGTTTAGAATAGCCTTTTGCCCTTTATCTCTATCATATAAATTATTCCAAACAGTCATAATATTTTCTGAGTTAACATCTTTGGGACACATTTTTATACTTGAATGATAGCTATGATTATAAGAATAAATCAAATCTTTTAAAATATCAACATATCTATATGTGTTATGATGTGTGAAATACCGCCACATTTTTGTCTTTAATGTTCTTTGAAAGCGTTCCACGATACTAGCTTTTATATCAGGATTGTTAGTGGTGTAATAGTTTATACCTTTACTTTTAAAATATTTTTGCACATCCTTAGAAACAAATTCAGTTCCCTTATCTGACTGAATGTGGTTAGGTAAGGATTTTGACTCATTAAATATACTTTCAAAGCATTCTTTTATAGTTATAGAGTTCTTTTTTTTTAAACATCTAGCAAATGCATATTTACTAAATACATCAATAACACACAGAATATATTTAAAACCATCATTATATTCAGAATAAGTGCGCATATCACTTAAATCCACCTGCCACAAGTCATTATAATTAGATAAAATGTACTTATTTCTAGGAAATCTATTTCTTACAGGTTTATGTAATGTGTAAGTTTCTTGTTCTTGCAACCAATTTTTCACTTGTTTTGCTGTCATTTTTCCCTTTAACGAGTTGATGAGTTTGTTAACACCTCCATATCCAGCAGGATGAGAAACATCATAGTAAATCTGATTTATTTCTAATAGGGGGTCCATTTTTCCCAGTCTATTTTTTTCTTGATTTTGTTAAAATGAGTCTTAGTAGGAGTAAAACTATTATCTGATTGCAATTTGTTAAGTGGAATTTCTTCTTTTATATCACCTAAGTAAAGTTTATTAATATATTCTAGTCTTTTTGGATTTCCAATATAAGTTAATGGTATTTTAATTTCTTTTAATGCTGATGCAAACTCTTGCCACCCAATTGGATCACTGTGTTTAAGTGGTCTTAGTGTATCATTCACCAGGTCTATAATGTTACTCCCTGGTATTTTCATATTATTGATACTAACAGTTCCATTGGTATCCCAATCTACCTTATTTTTATTTGAAAAAATTGATTCTATTAGTAATTCACCTCGTTTTATATACGTCTTAGGAATCAATTTCAAGAGTTGTTGCTTTGAATAAAATGGGGTTAAGTCAGTATCATTTATGGTTTTTGATTTTATGTTTGATACCTGCTCAGTGTCAAGGACTGTTTCCTTAATGACATCAGTATCTTTATAATTAGGCGAACTTTCTGTTTTGGTTATAATTGGTATTTGATATGGTCGTCGTTCTACTTCAGTAAAATGTAATGTTCAGTAAAACCTTTGTAGTGTTTGTAAATACAAAATCCATTTTTCTCTATCTTCTACATTACTATTTAAAATATCTTTCATTTCACCATCTAAACGGGATAAAGTATTTAAAGCGCTTTGTGTTTCATTTTCCTTTTTAATTTTTTCTATCAAATTAGGTTCAATTAGAATCATTTTTTTAGCATGTTCCATTTTTGCTTTTATTTTCCTGCTAAGGTTTTAAAATTGAACTCACCAAGGCACTTAGAACAGATCCTAAAATAATAGGTAAAAAGGCACCACCCCTTTGAATAATTACGTTTTTTCTAAGTAGATTTCTTCCTTTACACACCAACTTTCTCAATATATTTTTATATTTTTTTAATTTGTTTTTATCATTTTCCTTGACGGGTATTTTACCCTGTAATACGTTGTAAATACACTCACAAATAAAATTTATTTCTTCTTTACTACAAGATTTAAGTAAAGCTTTTCTATGTCTTGGTTTCAATACATGCAACGATTTTAAAAGTTCTTGATGTGTAGTCACTTTTGAATGCATTATTTATGAATGATTGGAATTTCATTATGTTTGCTGTATTTAAATCCTTTTTTAGGTATATATACAATGCAGTTCTGGTCAGAAGGAAATATTCTCGTTTTAAATCGACACATATCAATTGTGTCCTGTTTTAAATCTATCATTAGGTAGCCATGAGGTTCACTAGTAGCATCTTTGTAGGCATCTTCCAAAAATTTAATGTTTTCAGGTGAGACTTGACGTGCTAAGTAACGAATTTGTGTTTTATCTCGTGGATTTTTAAAGTAGACTATATAACTAGAGTTTAAAGAAATATCTCTCTGTCCTTTACCTTGATGGAATATATTTTGTGTAATATAGAAAACACTAATGTTTCTATGATGACTACCCTTTGTGAATATGTCAACAACACGACCATCAGACTCTCGCATGAGGTCATCGATTATTATTAGTTGTGGTTGTTCTCCATCAAACATACTGAGGTCAGGAATACCTTGGTAATAATTAACATTGTTCAAGTTGTATAACGGTTGCATTTCATCATAACACCACATAATATTAGAAAAATGTTGATTGCAAATCTCATTAGCATGTTTCACAAAATTTTTAACAAAAACTGATTTACCACATCCACTAGGGCCAGCTACAATTACTGTAAAGGGATGATAAAAATGAATCATAATTATTTTTAATGTGTGTTCTCTTTGAAAATGTTCAAATTCATATGGAGGAAAGCAATAAAAACAAACACTTATATATTAAAAACAATATAATTAATAATAAAAAAAAATTACAATCATTAGGTTACTTAATAATAGTTATTACCTTACATTTTTTAAACACACATAAACCAGATACAATTAATACTCTATATTATTATTATTTCAAAACTATAAGTTAATCTTAAAATGACCCCAAGCATATGTATCTGTTGAATTAGGTAAAATATATCTCTTGGTGTCATTACAGGATAGACAAGTTTTATTAATTTGTTGTGTAAAAATAGTATGTTTCACACTTCGAATCCTACACATTTGTGAAACATTTACATTTTTATTAAATAGACACAACTTATAATTTTCCAAATTCATCTTTTTTGTCACACTTTTATTTACACCTTTAGCTTTAGCAATAACCTTACTTTCAATGTCCATTGCATACATTTTTGATCGAATGAAATATTTTACCATTGTTCTCATCCTTAAAATATCCAAGTTTCTTTTTATTTAAAAGTGGGAAACCATAAACATTATCACTAGAATAGTCTGAAGTATCGAAAAAACATTCTAAGTCAGATTTTATATCATTATAAAAATTATCTGTAAATACATGGTAAACTAAGCTATCCGTATCAGTGTATAATAACTTGACACTATTATTGTATTTTCTTTTCATGTAATTATAATGAAAGTTATACATCAATGTTTTTGATATTTCTAATATACAAAATCCTAAAACAAATGGTTTATTGAAATATACCTTAGTCTTTTGTAATTGTACAGCAATTAAAGACTCGGAGAATATAGATAGACTATGAAACTCAGGGCGAGCAATTAAACTTTGTGCACCTTGAATTTTTCCATGGTTTTCCCAGTGGGTTAACAATTTCACATTAACACGTTTTTCAACATTTTCCATAGTTTTACCAAAGACTGCATTATTCATAAGTTTATAAAAATCTTTTTCAAAGTCACTTTTAGCTAAAGTTCTTAGTTGTGTATTTAAATCTATATATTTCTTCAACCGACTTTGCTCAAACTGTAAAACTCTATGAACTCTAATTAATTTCATACCAAGTTGTAAACATTGCTTCAGATTTCTATAGTGAATAATATATTTAGTTTTGTTATATAAATTTGGTACTAATTTTTTATCTTTACTGTTACCGATTACAATGTTTTCAGGGCATAAAGGTAAGTCTGAATGAAGATCATGTAAATTTTCAGGGTATTCAAGATCAACTTCCAGTATGTATCCAATATCTGATGAATCTGATATATTGAAGTCTATGTTCGGGTTAACCCATTTAAAATCTCTTACAGGCAAATACTGAGACATTGCCCAACCATAGAGATTGTTTGCATCAAAATACATTAAGTAAGATTTTGGTAAGTTATCTTTGTAATCACCCATGTTCTCGTTATTTGCCTTTCCATATCTGTTAGAACACTGTGAAATACCACCTCTTATACCAGACTTTACGAATGCTATTTTATCAAAGTCTTTTAATAATTCCAGTGTTATGTTAGTACATTTTAGCATTGCATCCCATCTTAATCCTGGAAGGGTATAATATTGTACAGGGTCGAGTTCATATGTTTTAATACAAATTTCTCTAAAGTTTTCAAAAATATCAGTGAGTAACATTACATCAGTTCTTAAGTATAGATTGGAATAGTCCAACATATTTTTACATTTAAATTGGACCCAAACATTTTGAGCATGTTTATAATCATCATCTGAGACACTGGTATTACTTAAAGAGTTAAAGAAAGCGTCTTGATCTGGAAGAGTTGTAACTTTTAAGGATTCATAAGAATTAACAAATTCATAAGGAAAAACACCTTTCCTAATAAGTTTATTAAAATCATTTTCGTTTGGAAATTGTTTTCTTAATTCTATAAATTGATCTTTTTTTAGATTTTTAGCTAAACTATCTAAACTACTGGCCATGAATTTAAAGGAATCTAAAAACCGCAAATGTACTAAATGACCTCTTATATTAAGTTTTTTTGAGAATGACATATATATTTTTCCTTATTTTGCGGAATGATATCTATTTCTCCATCTTTAAAATTCAAAGCATGAACAATAAAATGAGCATCATAATTACTTAGATTATGAAATAGAATGGGAATGAAAAAGGGAACACGATACTTTGAACTACATAATTCGTGAGCAACACCTCTAAAATTACCAGTATTCCAATCATAGTCTACTGTGATGTCATCACCCAATAGCCCTTCACAAATATAACATAATTGCGATTGTCTAATAGATTCCTTCTCTTCGTTAGTTAATGGAAGTGGACATTTTTGAAAACAATTTATCCTATGTATATTGCTAATATCTTTGTAAATGCTTTCCATAAACATTTTTGCACAATTAGGCCCTGTGTATGTTCTGTATGTAGACAACTTATCATCATACGAACATTTTATATAGTATCCATAACTATAAACTTCATGTTCATGTATTGTTTTTGTATATGACTTCGATGGATCAGGGTCACATGAGGTGACGGGTTTTAAAAGAGCTTCAAAGTCTGCATATATTACAAAAGGTAATTTTAATTTTCTTTGAAACTTATCAAAATAGATTTCATCATTATTTGTTTCCCGATTAAACCAATCTTTTCCTTTTTTATGAATTCCTGGTAATTCAGTAACAATATGAGCACAGTCATGTTTTTGGTGATTAATTAAATTAACTTTAGATTTAAAATATAGAAGGCAACCATCACAGATATGAATAGCATTATTTCGATTTGTTATTTGTTTACTAACCAAGCGTGATAAATTTTTTATAAAACAATAATGACCATTTGAACCATTGTTTAAAAATAATAAGTTAATGTGTAATTCTTTACGACATTTTGTAAAATATAATGGTCCAACGATGGTATTACATTTTTTTTCTTTGTTAAATTCTAATCCGAAAACATTGATACTAATGTTATTCTGTTTTTCTACCTTGGGTATATCCGATAATTTGATTGGGAACTGTATATTATTAAACTTTAGTCTATTTTGATTCCTCAAGTATGATGATACCCTTTCAGAACTTTTATTTACAGGATATAGTGCGGATAATAAAGCCCACTTAAAACATTGTTGATCGTTATTTTTTACATTTATGACTGCTTTTTTACGCTTAATATCTAAAGGTAATTCAATAAACGAAGACCCTCGTTCATCATTTCTAAGAACTGAATTTTTTTTAAAGTCCATGTTCAAAATCTGCATGAATAATAAAATTAACTTTAACAATAGTTAACTCTTTTAAACATTCCTGAATAAGAAATAGTATCGACTCTTTAATTGATGCTATGAATACTTCAGGAGTTTGTATTTTAAGTGACTCATTAGCTTTAGGTGATACAATTCTATACGTTAAGACCCGAGACCCAAAAGCAACTGATATAACAGAGACATTATGTAAATTATGATTATGAATAAGACATTTTTCTTTGTGTTCCTTAGATCGTAAGTGCTGAGCATAGAAGCTTTGGCTAACCTGTAATTCACATATTTGACACATAACGTTCTGTCTATGTGTTGTATTGGCAGATGATGACGTCGATGCTTGTTGTAAATCTTCAACACTAATATCAGCTTGTCTCTTCAAACCTCGACCGACTTGAATTGAAGATTTTCTGTAGATATAACATGCTTATGTTAATATAAGAACACAAATATGTAACATAAAATTTAAATAAGTATAGTTAGAATGTATACCTGAATGTTTCCTCAACTTCTTTACAGATGTTAAACAGTGAAGTGTCATAATACGGATTTTCCAGAGCATTATCTTCATAATTCTCACACGCTCTCATTAGTTCTTTTTCTTCTTCTTCAAAAACATTTTGAAAAAAAACACTTTCTAGTGACATGGTTGAAATAAACCAGTTTAGCTTTGCTTGTGAATGATGAATTAATAATAAATATAATGTTCGATTTTTCTCTTATATATACAAGTCGATAAGGTGATTACTATATTAGTTGATGGTTAATTAATAGTTGCTCGTTACTTATCAATTAGATACTCATAAAATTTTGTAAGGATGGTTCTTATAAATTAATTTAGCTATTAGAGATTACTTTTTAAAAAAGTATTTTTTACAGTTATTGGTTTCTGCTATTTGCTTCGTGATATCAAATATGATACCCTTCGTTTGCTCATATTTTTCATCTTTTGTATCCGTATAATATTTGATCCTCACTTCTGAGTGTTTCCAATGTTCATCTACTGGTACTTTTTTCAATTTTATGAGGTCATACACCTCAATTTTTATCAAATGTGTAGCATGAGCCCCATCATCATTATTAGTAGACAAGTATGTGACACCAGGGATACCATCTTTTGAAGATCTCGCCACTGTAGAGCTGAGTTTCTTTTTCTTCTGATTGGTCCCCTCAAAGAATGAGTCGATACTATTTCGACGAGACCGTTTGAGCTTTGTTGTTTCTAAGGCCTTCTCAGTTGATTGCTCATCATCCGATGTAGCGTAGTAGTAATGCTTGAACGTGTTTTCTTCCATTACGTTAAATGTTGAATTCTGTAATAAAATAAGCCTATGCTTTAAAAACATATTTGTATAATAATTTGAATCAAAAATTTGCCTAAAGTGAAAACCTAAACAAAATTGGTTTAAGTAATAGACATTCAAACAAACACATAGTTTTGAGGGTCTGTAATATATATAATAAATATAGATAAAGAATTATAAAGCAAAAAAACACATACCTCCATAGCTTTTTTTGAAGTAAATAGAACCAGCCTCAGTATCACACAGGATGAATTCAATCACTTGATGATAAATTGTAACTCGAATACTCTCGACTATCCTATATATATACGATTTATCTTACAAGTACAAATATAATTAAAAAGGTATTAGGAATGTCACCACAAACATCATTATCGCACTCACGACATTGTAATTAAATAAGAATAAGTAATGAACGGAAAAATACGATAGACCCATTACGATAATGATATAAATACTTAACAAAACTACACAGAACCTACAGTGATGTCACGTGGTAGTTCTGGTCAAGCGTGAGTCGACGTATCCCAGACACAGGGGGTGGTTTTGAGAGTGGTCAAGCGCGAGTCGCCACACCCCAGACACAGGGGTGGTTTTGAGAGTGGTCAAGCGCGAGTCGTGCGGGGGCAGAAAAGTTAGGTTAGTTTAGGCGAGGGGTTGGGGTTGGAGGGTAGTGTGCCAGAACCAACGATGATTGAGAGTGGTCAAGCGCGAGTCGTACAAAGCTAAAAAGTTGGTGAGCTTTTTTTAGGCGAGGGGTTGAGGTTGGGGGGAAGTGCGCCAGAACCAACGAATCCCCTCTACTCAAGTCCCTATTTCCAAGAGATTGCGAAAATATCGTAATATTGTTGGATAAAAACGAATAGCAAAAGTTTTCTGAAATATCTCTCTGTCACGACCTCGAATGACTACTAGTCCGTATTTCCAAGAGATTGCGAAAATATCGTAATATTGTTGGTTAAAAACTAATAGCAAAAGTTTTTAGAAATATCTCTCTGTCACGACCTCGAATGACTATGTTTTTCAATATTTTAAAGCTTATTTACTTCAACAGGTTTTGAGTAAAACCTGCTCATTTAACTTTGTTGAGCACTTTTGAAAATAAAAATCTATCCATAAAGTATGCTCAATTATGTTTTGGGCTCTGTCACGACCTCCAGTAGGTATATACTCTATTTTATTGTTTTTTTTTTTTCAGCAAAATACGTTCAGCAGTTTTAGAAAAGTCCCTGCTGAAAAAAAAAGTCATTTCTGGCATATACGCCCTCTTAATATTCTTAAGCTTATTGAAGCATGGTATGGATGAGGCTTGTCTGCAAGTTGGAAATTTTTGCGCGTACCTTTGCGCATCTCTCTTATACGCAATTTATTGAAAAAATGAGGGGTTAGATTTCTTGCAAATATCTCAAAAACTAATCAAGATTTTTAAAATAAAGATTTGAAAAGAGGACTAAATTTCCATAAAAAAAACGTGACTGCCGGAACTGTAGGACCAATATTTATAATTTTCTTACAGGGGTAAAAATACAGCTGTCTTGCGCAAGCCCCACCCACTTCGGGCACTTCAACAATAAAATTTATTTAATCCGTCGGCAAATTTTTAATTAGTTACGCAATAATTATTTAACATTTTTTTCTGCTGGAACATGAACATTGCAAGTGTGATAATAGCTAAACTATAAATCTGAGACTTTTTCCTTTTATAGACCTATTCTTGAAAGGCTTTAAAATAGATCCCCGTTGGAAAAACCAAAACCCCTTTTTTGTCAGTAGGTAAATTGTTTATAACTTTTGCAATTTTTTCGAGCGGAATTTTTTTTTTTTTTCTAGACGCGATTACGAATCAAACGATATCTTAGTCATATTTTTCCAAAACTGCTGTAAAAAGTTTGAACAAGTTTCTTGTTGACTAGACTAATTTGTGAAGGGGCAAACTCAATCATGCTTCAACAAGAAATGTCAAAAAACGAGTCGACCTAAAACGCTACATTTTGGCTACGTGGCATCCTTATACTATAAGTTAGATATCTAAAATGAAGCTAATCCATAACACGTCTCTTTCGATTTTACGAATGGTTTTAAATACCTACATACTTTACCTTCTACTTTACGAATGGTTTTAAATACCTACATACTTTACCTTTTTATTGTCGACATTGTATAGTAAAAATACAAAACTTTAAAGTAAACAGCATAGCTAATCTATCAATTAAATTCGGATTTACTTGTATACATCAATTTATATAACACCATTAGTTGTATTTTTGTAAACACCACTTTATACTCGATATATCATATGATTAAATAAGACTTATGTTTGTGATACCTAAACATCAATTTCTACATTTTATGATGAATTACAGAATAGTATAAATATTATAATGGCTTTTCGGCTGCTATCGGCTATCAGCGTAGGATTCCGACTGCATCTTCTTGATTATTATAAGGATCACTCGGCTTCTAGGCAACGTAACAAGATGAAACATACACCAGATTTTTGGTTACACCTCTAGTAATACAATTATTAAAACCGCAATCAATTTTGTACAGTTTTTTTTTTTTTTTTTTATATATACCACTAAGGTGGCAAACAAGCACGCGGTCCGCCTGATGGTAAGCGGTCACCGTGGCCTATGGACGCTTGCAACACAAAAACAACAGCCACTTGTGTGATGCGCGTACAAACATACAGATAAGACAGACGAACAAATCAAATTCTAAAGATACAGAAAAAATCGTTTAATATGACTCCTCCCAATTGACCACTTGCTTATTATTACGTTATTCTAGTAGAAGTTAGGTTTTCATACAAACTTCAAAGGGAGTTATTAGGTTATAGTTGCGCCGCTTAAATTAACAAACAGTTTATATTGATATGCCGCTTACTATGAGGTTTTTTTGACAAAATCAAGCCAGTTTTAGTAACATACTTTATAGCTGTTAATTTTGCACCTCCAGCATGCTTTGTTTTGGGCACTTTAATGCAAAAAATCTGCACTATTGCGGCAAGAAATCATTGAAAAAACTACAACCTGTAACTTAATTCTATAAAATGTAAATGTCATCCAAGTATTGCATTACCGGTTATCATATAACAATGTCTAAAATAAATTATACAAATGCTTCCAAGTATAATCCTATGATTGTCCATGATCCCCCATCTGTTTTTAAAAACACTAAGTCGACAGCGCACTTGAATTGAGGTAGCCACCATTTTAATAGACTAATGACGTTTGTGGTCTGACTATTGAAACTGAAACACAACTAAAATGTTTATATGTGATAGAATTTAATCTAGTATGACTTTTGATGTAACAAAATGTTTAAGTAATTGACCAATATCGCCACCATATCTGTTTTTTTAATTTTTATTTTTTTTTATTTTATAATCTTGTATATAAAACTGATTAATGTCTTTTTAAATGTTCATATTGCTTTTAAAAACGAATTCAAATTATCTTTTTGTCCCAGTTAATGTAGCAAATTAGATCTTAGACATTCTAGGAATTAGACTAGATTAATAGCACTACTTACTGGCCACTATGGAAATACATTTTTAAAATAAAAAAGAAAAAGAGGCAGCACAAAACTCGACTAATATTTTATTTGTTGAAATGTAACAAATAAAATATTATCAAGTGAAAAGATAATCAATTGATGATTAACAGTTTAACACCAACGGCAAAGACCGGCATTAACAACTTGTCACCGAAACTCTGTATAAAACTGTATCAGAACTCATCTAGAGATTCTTACATACTGCAGGGATATACAGACAACACATTTTATTTATTTTCTTTGGGTAGCTCCTACATTGAACTGTTTTGAACAGACATTTTCTCTACAGTTTTATAATAACAATATTATTTATTTATAGATAAATGGTTGTTTCTGACAATTCAATATGTCATAATTTTTCTCACCTTACATACTTTAACACTGTGGATAATGTATGATTTTAATTGTTAGTAAATGCTATAGAATATTCTTTTAATTGACAATATAGAATATTCTTTTACTGACAGTAAATGCTATGGAATTTTCTTAAAACTTTCCATTTTTAAGGCGACAACATGCACAAGTTTGCAGTGAAACATTTGTAAATTCTGATTTTAAGTGTACGAAACACATCACAGCCTGATCAAAATCAGTCATCACAGTTATTGATGGCCTGCTGAGTATTTTACTGGATATACATCAATTTAGGTATCAAATAAAAAACTGTATCTCAAATACTTCAAATGTTACATAACCCTTGGTCAATATATGTAAAGACTATATGGATACAGCCATATCATCAAGCACACATCTTCGGTTAACCAAGGCAAACATTGGTGAATCCCATATAGTAGACCCTCTACCAAACAGTGCTTTCAACTTCAATCTTCAATGATCCAAGCATCTCCAGCGTCTTTTCTTGATATAAATGGCATAAGAGTGTGCAGTTCCTTGTAAACCTCTATGATCATCAGCAAGCGAGGCATTGTGTTCTGTAATACAAAAAGAACACAACAAAATCAGTCCAGATATATATTTTCAAAATGCACAATTTGTGATTGCATTATATCCGATCTTAAGCTATAATCCCGATTTACCACAGCTGTAGTGTAAGTAAAAGTTTATTACTTTTGGGGGCAACTTAATCAAAAAAATCACTGCGTTGAAGCAACCATTTTTTTGAGTTTTTATATTTACGTTTTATGAAACCAAAGAAAATGTTGTTGACCATCAATAGTTTTTTTTTTTTATTAAGTTGCCCCAAAAAGTAAAAGTTTACTGGATATTAGATAACGGCGTCATAGCTTAAGGACGAAAGACTATTTTATAGACAAACACTCTGTAGAGACTAAATACTAGTAAATTAAAAACTTTTGAAGGTGTTACACCTCTATGGTAGTTCTGAAAACCTGGTTATAAAATCTTGAAAGGTTAATTTGCAATGCAACAAACCTTTTGTAATTTTAAATATTTTCAAAATGCACAGTTTGTTATTGCACTAGGGCCATTCTAAAGCTATAATGCCGCTATACAACAGCTAGTTGGTTTTTACTTTTGAAGGCTATAATCCCGATTTACCACAGCTGTAGTGTAAGTAAAAGTTTATTACTTTTGGGGGCAACTTAATCAAAAAAATCACTGCATTGAAGCAACCATTTTTTTGAGTTTTTATATTTACGTTTTATGAAACCAAAGAAAATGTTGTTGACCATCAATAGTTTTTTTTTTTATTTAGTTGCCCCCAAAAGTAAAAGCCTACTAGATATTAGATAACAGAGTCATAGCTTCAGGACAAAAGACTATTTTCTTGACAAGCTCTGTTAAGAGACTGAAATACTACTTAAATATATATTTTGAAGGTGTTACACCTCTATGGTAGTTATGAAAACTAGCTTATAAAATCTTGAAAGGTTAGATTGCAATACAACAAACCTCTAAAAAACTGACATTTACTTAACTTAATATGAATGGTAGACATTTTAAAAGGTAAAACACTTATCAGCTTTATAAAAATGTCTTCTAACCTTGTGTTTAGAAATATGTATGATCAGTTGTACAAATTAGAACTCCACTACTTATTTAGGTATAATAAGCAATAATCACCTGAAATGCTGGGACTAACACCATCGTATTAATATCCCTGTGTTTATCCTGAATCATAAATGTCAGATAGTACAGGACTCTATTCTGAAATCAAATCAATTTTCGACATATAAGCTATATATCATCATAACATAACAGTAACAATAATAACAATAGATTACCTATATTATATTACCACCCATTTTTTTTATAACTTAAATTAAACAGTTGCCAGTATTGTGTACCTAAAGGATGCAATGTGCCCCTATTATTAATCTTAAGCCAGTGTCCAAAAATACCAAACTGTGTAGGTATTTACCATTTTAACCACTTCGTTTATAACAACATCTTGAATTATTTCCCATGTAATGAAGCTGTCTTGTTTTCCATATATGTACTTCACTGAAATTACTACCCCCACAAAAGGAATAACTATCAGCTTCTCTGAAAGCAAATGCAAGAAATCAGATTTTTTCTAGCATTAAATAATGACATTATCTATAGGTAATCCACTGCTGTAGATCAAAATGATGATGAATACATCACTACTTATTTTTATGTTATGTACAAAAACAGTATGTATAATTCTAAAAATTCTGGCTATGCAAAATGGGGAGCTTAACTGCTGCTTAAATGCTTAAGTTTAAAAAGAAAAATATTTACAATTAGGGTGTAGGATTTAAGGGTGGGATACAGAAGCGGGGCAAGGAAGGCTATCTCCCAGTACCATTCCTCTACTTAGAAGCAGAGATGCTTACTTTTTAAAATATTTTATTTTAAAGTAATAGTGGTTAAATTAATAAAGCTTAATGACACAAGTGCAATGCGTTATTGGCACTCTTGCTTGGCTCATGCCCTATACATAATTTACAACCTAACAACTTGTTGCTATGCTCCTCGCAACCTACCTTTATTATTATCAATTAGGTTTTTGTAGCATTGGTATTTTATTAAGTATTTTATTTTTATTATAAATTATAGATTTTTTTTAAATATTTTGACATGGCTCTGGCAAGTAAAATAGCATGGGGTTACTTGAGTTAAACCCCCTTGACCCCCCACAGTGACAGACTCCTTAAATTCAGGCTACTTGATATAGGACCCAACCTGAAAACACTCCTGTTAGAGTAATAATTTACTGTCAAACTCCCATTCTGAAACAGGTGTAAAGTCAACTCGGTAGAAAGTAAAAGTGAGTTTCTGTGCAGCTTTAGAAAACAATGTGTAAAGGAAACAGAAATAAATACAAACCTTCTGTTACAGTATAAACAATGAAGTATAATCCCAAATAACCTATCAGAGTCAAGAAAATCGCCAATTTCATGGCATATAATTGAGCATACAATAGCAGTGCTATGTTATATGAAATAGCAACAATCACAATTGTTAAACGAGGAATATTACTCAGACATTGTCTGTTTAGATAACTTATGGTAAAGATTCTGCAATATTTGGAACCGCTCCGATCCTCTGTTTTCAAAGATAGTTTTAGACCATTGACATTTTCTTTATAAGTTAACTTACAGTCGTTTTCCCCCATAGTTGGAAGAAAAGTATACTAATGTTGGATTTACTATTCACCTAATAGAAAGTAACCATTACGTTATGGAATATAAGAAGCTGTGCCTATTCACTACATACATTTATGCACAAATTATATTTTCGTTTCTTTTGGTTTTTTGCCTACATCGATAGTAGTATATATTATTTAATATAATACTACGTAAGATCGAAAATCTAAAAATTAACTTTAATTTTTTTTCTTCGTTAAATTTTTCCTTCCTTCCTTTCCTTCCTTCTTCGGTTTGGAGACCAGATTTCGCATCATTGCATATCATTTCTCCAGAGTCATGTTTAAATATAGTCCTGTACTTATATCTTAATTTGGCGAAGCGCCATATTCGAGTTTTATCGCGGCGATATTGCGCGTCCTCGTTCACATGTTTTGCGGGAGTTTTTGTGTGGATCCTTCAGAAATTAGGCGTCATGTCCTGCTTATTTCTTCATAATTCACTATTCATGAGCCTTCGATCCACAATTATTAACACGCTTTCGTAAAACATTGCTAAAATATACACATCGAAAAACACTAAATGAATTGAGAAAAATTGAACAAGTAAAAACACCACTCGAGTTTTGGCGCGAATCTTAAGAAGGAGTGGTGTTTTTTTCTGTTTAATTTTTCTAAATTCATTTAGTGACTTTCGATGTATATATTTTAGCAAAGTTTTACGAAAGCGTGTTAAAAATTGTGCAGCGAAGGCTCATGAATAGTGAATTATGAAGAAATAAGCAGGACATGACGCGCAATGTCTGAGGATCCACACCAAATCTCCCGCCCAATCTTGGGACTTGAAAACGAGGACGTGCGGTAACGCCCACACCACGATACAATATAATATAATTGACTTTGACTCTGGCAAATGCATAAATGGTCTGCTAAGACCGTGCGAGCCCATTATAATATTAAAAAAAAAAAAAAAAAACACCACTCCTTCTTAAGATTCGCGCCAAAACTCCAAATTTTTTTTTATTTTTTTTTTGGTTTCATTGTTTCCATTACTTCTAAAATGGAAAAGGCAAAAGCACCAAATTTTTATTTTTATTTGTCCCTAATGACAATAAGGTCTTAGACCATGCTGCCATTTTTTTTTTTGTTTGATTTTCCGTTTTAAGAAAGGCAAATAAAAGGTTCACCCGTTTGGCACTCTGACTGAGCGTTCTTGTAATGAGTATATCTCTTTTCCGCGCTGTGTTGGTCTTTAGCGTAGCGTAAAAATCCTAGGTCTGTGCTTTATCCTATAAAATTATATGTGTATATATATATTTATATTATATGTGTGTGTGCATTTTTACAAAACCGCTAGCTGTATTGTATACAAGAAGCTCATATATGGATGTCCATATAAGCTTCTTGATTGTTTGCCTATAGTCATGTCGGTTGGGCTAGGTTTTGGGTAGGTTCAATACAGTAGGTATAGATCACAGCACGCAAGTTGAACCAAAATGGTGGTCGTCCGCGCAGGTACAGTAACGGACAATAGTACTAATTCTCATATTTTTTTACAAAGTCATTATGTAACTAAGTGCTTACTGTCAGGTACTGCAGTTGCCACACGAGACGACAGTTATTACGTCTCATATAGCCAGTTATTACATTTATAACTTATTTGGCGCCATTAACGATTGGTACCTTATAAGTGATCTGCGGATTTTTAACCCCATTAGCCAGGTCTCTGATTGGGGACGGGTAAACTTGGTCCGATTCAACCCTACAAAGACACAAGTGTGCGCGTTCACCGCTTAGAAAACTCCATTCACTGTAGTCCCACAATTCCAGAACACTCCCCTCTCCATCTCCAAGAGCATTGGGATCCTTGGTGTCGACATCTCCAGCGATGTTCAGTTCCGAGATCATTTACAAGATAAGGTGAAGCTGGCGTCCAAAAAACTTGGTGTACTCAACAGAGCGAAGCAGTGCTTCACGTCGGGGCAAAGGTTGTTACTTTACAAGTCGCAGGTTCGGCCCCATATGGAGTACTGCTGCCATCTCTGGGCAGGTGCACCCGGATACAAGCTTGGCCCTTTTGACTCGGTTCAACGACGGGCTGTGAGAATTGTCGACGATTCCAAACTCACTTGCGGTATCGAGCCCTTAAGTCTGAGGAGAGACTT
Source organism: Apoda limacodes (assembly GCA_946406115.1). Classification (NCBI taxonomy): domain Eukaryota; kingdom Metazoa; phylum Arthropoda; class Insecta; order Lepidoptera; family Limacodidae; genus Apoda; species Apoda limacodes. Next base: position 26,443,646 of record OX291542.1, on the reverse strand, counting down.
TGCCTCACTGTGTGTGTTCTACCGCTTGTACAATGGGTTGTGTTCTGAGGAATTGTTCGAAATGATGCCCACGGCTACTTTCTACCATCGCACCGCTCGCCATCGGCAGGGAATTCATTCTCACACTTTAGAACCTAAATGGTCGCGTACAGTGCGGTTTCAGAGAAACTTCCTCCCGCGAACGCTTAAGTTGTGGAATGAGCTCCCTACCAAGGTTTTCTACAAGGACTACAGTATGGAGTTCTTCAAGAAAGAAGTTATTAGATTTCTGAAGGGTCGGCAACGCGCAAGTAATACCCCTGTTGTTGCAAGCGTCCATAGGCTACGGTGACCGCTTACCATCAGGCGGGCCGTAAGCTTGTTTGCCACCTTAGTGGTATAAAAAAAAAAAAAAAAAAAAAAAAAATAAAAAAAAAAAAAAAAAAAAAAAATATCACCAACCTGGAGTTCAGACTTTGTAAATTTTATAAAAACTTAAGTGCGTGATTGTACCCCACCGCATTCCCCACCTCAATGGACCCGGAAATGTTTTACTGCGCATGGTTCAACTTACGTGCCGCGACTTATACCTTTACCAACATATGATACCCACTCTCACGTTGCCATATCTCGTAGTAACCATCAAAGAGAATATAATCACTACGTAACCATGACAACGGCTAACACCAACAAAAACAAAGACAAATTGTTTTGATGGATAAAGTTTGAGTCTTTAAAAATATTGGATCTATGAAATAATGGAGACTTTGGATAGCAATGCTTGGGTTTTCGATTCACTTGTTGGCTTTCTTCACGGCCCGATTTGGAATATACCTTTGCAAACTTTTATAGAAGAGAAATCATTGCGTGAGTTATATCTTTGAAATAAATAAATCATTATTTAGATAATCGAAGACCCTAAAACGTCTAGTTTTTAGTAAAACTAATTCTTGTCCTAGTGCTTTTTATAGTTTCGTACTGAAAAATTGAAATACCGATAAAAGCAATGATATTTGGGCATGACATCATTGGATACAAAAAATATTTTGGTCACGACCTGGGTTATCGGAGGGCCAGAAGGTTTCACAGTCACTTTCTCCGCAAATGGTCCATAGGCTGCGGTAACCTATTACCATCAGGCCTGCATACCCTGCACCAAAGGTTAAGCCGGCTCTGCGTGGGGGAATATTACTACGACGAAGTTACGGTGTAACCAGTTTTTAGGCATGGTGATAGTTGCAGAGGCGGAAGATAAAATAGTATATTTCGTATCCACCGTGTACAAAATGACCCTTTTTCTTACTTGAGGAATAAAGCTAGTTTTGTCCTGTCCCTCCAACTATCACCATGCCAAAAAATCTTTTTTACTACCTGAAAGTTCGGCCCTGATTTATCATAAGAATCACTTTCAAAAAAAAACGGGTTGCACTCCGGGAGTGCCGCCAGAAGTGAAAATGTTAGGGAATAATTTTGCACGAATTGCTTTAATTATCAGTATAAAAGTACTATCATTTATGTGGTAAAATACAATATTCATTTATTGCCCTATCGTACACAAACATGAAAATTAATATTACATTAAATATTTAACACTTCAGAACTTCGCCGCACGGTAGAAAGAGAGGGGGATGCTCCCTCTCCTACTCTCCCTCAACCTTACGAATTTTCGATCAGGTCACGTGATCCTGACGCGAGTTTAACATTTTTTACCCATCACAAAAAAGTGCACAACACCGCTAAAGAAGTTTTCACTTCAAAAAAATCACGCATGTCCTCAATGTTTTCCCGCCAAATTGTTAGTATTTTATAATGACCATGCCTCGCGGCGTGGCGTGCGACATTTCGATTTTAGTGTTTAATTATTATTATTATATTATTTATAATTTAATATAGTTTTTTTTATTAAAGATTGTAGAAAAAATACTTTTCATCCTGATTGAAAGTTGCACGGAAACTCTTTTTTCTGCGGGTGATACTGCGGACTGCGGCGTACAAGGAACGCCCAGCATAACTATTATTACGTTTTAATAATACATTGTGGTTCACTCTGTACTAAAATCTGTAGGTACGGAAAACTTTGGTGTCCAATGTAATCTTTATTGTTTATTTTTTGCAGCTTTTGAACCAACGGATGATGGAGAAGTTCTCGACCGACCGGAGTATAAGAAAATTCACGTAGAATATCGAAATTTAGTAAGTACTTACCTACTACTTTATTTTAGTAAGTACATAGGTACCTACAACCTACCTAAATAAGATATTCTGCCTGCGGCTTTGAACTGGTGCTATTCGAAATAAATTAATAAAGGAATTCTTGTTTGATACAAAACTTAATGGCCTCTTTAGATGCCTGTAACTATTATTGATTATTACCCATTACTAAAGATCATCCATCAAAATTGGTGTTTGCGTCTTTAGTAAACTGTCTGTAGTCGTTTTTACCTTATTTTTTGCCTTGCTTTGCCTCGGCTAATATACGCCTTACTGCAGGGACACAGCCTCTCCTTGGAGAAGAAGGCTTAGGCAAAAGTTCACCTCCCTGGCCCAGTGCGAACTGACTGGCGGACGTTTGTCAAGCTAGTGGCAACTCGACAGTTGGTTAGGCAAATGTACCTACTGACTACGGCCGACGTTGCTTAGCTTCGCTTTTGGGAGACGAATGCGACTGGGTCACGTACGCATAAATCAGAGAATTATACAGGGGTCTACAAGAAGTAAGTTTTCCTCGTGGTCCCATTATTGGGACAATTCAATGGATCCACGTGAAAACACTGGTTTCTACTGAGGGTCCGCGAGTTCTACATCTCTACCTCATTTATTTAGAACAAAATACTACTTCTACGCGTAAGTATAATTATTTCTAGACAGTGTGGTATATACCAAATGAAGAGTACAGTGCAAGAATGATGAATGTCCAATTTAAAAAAAAAAAAACAACAAACGTCATTAGTTAACTACATTCAAGTAGTAACTTTTTACGTTATCAAACCTGGCTATATTGCTACTAGTCTCTTAAAAACCTTTTTTTACAAAAGAGGCTACATAGCTAAAATGCTTGACTTTACTCGCGAGCACTGCAATAACTTTTCACTTTAATCTGGAATTACTCAAAATCATTGTCATTGGACATTCATCGTGCACTGTAACCTCTAAATATTATAACTGTAAAACAGTAGGTATTATACGATTATTAGTATAGTAAGCAGGATCATTTTAGGAGTAAGTCATTAAGTAGGTAGCTGTTCTAATTGCAGCAAAAAAATACGATTCGCGGCGCCTGACATTGTTCTTCATACAAACCATTTTCCTACTCGTTTTTGACACTTACCAATCAAACATCATGAAATTTTGAAGACGTGTTCTAAGAATAAATAACTAGGTCTGTAGTGTGCCAGTTTTCTGTTTAATTGTATAGTTGAAAAGTTATACAGGATTTTAGTTTTTCGTACGAATGATCACAAATAAGATTAAGTTATTTAAATATTTTTTTAGGATTTTGGAAAACCAACGACATAGATATTCGGCTTGAGATCATGTCTACAACATTTCACAGTGTTTGATCGGTTAATGTGGAAAGCAAGTGGGAAATTCGTTTGTATGAAGACCGCTGCAAGGCGCCGCGAATCGGACAGACATTGCATTCAGATATTGACAATAAGTAATTGTATATAATAAAAATATTACGTTCATATTATTCATTACATTATAGGACAATCAACTATACACATACTGACACTATACTGCTAAGTCGAAGTTAAAGATTTGATTCCCGATAAGGGCAGAAAATTATAAATTGTTTGTAAAGTTATTTCGAGTCTTGGCACCAACCACCTATGTTGCGGACGGAACATCATCGGTGCAAGATGGATGTTACAATTGTAATTACAGGTGGATGTAATGCTGAGCTCGTTTATGGACGACATTGGAATAACCACAGACCAGTTTGAAGCAGCCTGTCAGTTGTCGGCGAGGAACCTCGCTGGTCTCACTCCTCACTTCTACCGCAGACTATTTGAACAAATATGGGCAGCTAACGATTACGATATCTTCGTTAAAATGATGACGCACAAAAATGTCGAACTACAGTTACAGGTAAATAATTGAGTTGTATATCTATAAAGAAGGAAGTATAGAAGAATTATAGCCTAAGCAACCATTTCATAAGTCTCTTCAGCCCGCTGAAAATCTAGCCAGAGCAATCGTAAGGAAAGGTGCGCGGTGAGAAGGCCAAGTCTTCGTATATAGCTCTGTCGGATTTATGAAAGGTAATGACTAACTGTATGAATGTTTAGGCTGTGATACAATCTAAGTAAAATTCAGTCAATTTTACAGGAGCTACACTATAGTTTAAATTATTTAATGTTTAAGGGATTATTAGTTTTTTATATTATTCACATTTCAATTATTAAAACTAAACTAACTAACTAACTAAACTAAAACATTGAAAATTTGAACAAAAAAGTCCGGAAAATTGTCTGCATGTGCGACTAAGAATACTTCTTATTTTCGGTGTACAGTACGTTATACCATATTAGTGTAAGAAATAATATGCAGATGCAAACCTAAAGGGTAATACCATAGTAGGTATTACCTAGCTTTAGTGTTAATACCTACAACATCAAGAACTTATGTTCTTGTATATATTTCTAATTTTTTAGAATCTTGCGGGAACAGCTGAACGTCGGTCGGCCTAAACATTTATTTCATAATATCTAGCGGCTCGTCCGGGTTTTGCACAGGTGGAAATTTCATTTTTTTTAAATTTTGGGATAAACGTAGAGTAAATGTTTCTTTATGTATGACATAAGTAATTTTTGAAGTGAAAACTTCTTTAGCGGCGTTGTGCACTTTTTTTGGTATGGGTAAAAAATGATAAACTCGCGTCAGGTCACGTGTCCTAAAAGACGGAAACCGTAATGCCACGCCTATTATAATTTTTATTTTTAGTATTCGCGATTATGAGTAGTACAGGGAGGTTGGATATGGAATTTTAATTCTATGACAGATTGCGATGTCAAATATACGACGTCAAAAAAGTAAATAAACAAACATTATTATTTCTTGACAATGTCAAAGACATGTCTTGTGACATTTTTGAGTGTTAAGCGCTAATCGTGTGTAAAGGTTTTCACTTCTGCCGGCACTTTTTTTTTTTAAATTACAATATGAGCCGATCACGTGTTTATTTTGCTATTAGTATTTTGTTTAGAATGACAGTTTGAAATTCGTAATATCTTTTGAATGGAATGTCCGATTTGAAAAATTCAGTCAATAAAGTAATCTATACGAAGTCATTTACTTGGATAAGGATTAGTATAAACATATGGTTAAAATGGTCTGATTTTGGTCCGTATTTCTATTAACTTTAAAAATGTAAAAAAGTAATTATAATTATTAAATTAAATAATTAAATAGTTGTTTTACAGATATTGCTATGCTCTTTAATATTGTAGACATTTTTTATTCTATCATCAATAGTTTCAACAGCGCAAGCGATTTGACATTTTATGGTTTTTTTTACACTTTAGGTTACATTATTGAAGTGTTAGTAGAGATACCTAATTTTTCCTAGTAATAAATATAGCTTATGTTACTAAGGGATAATTTAGCATTCTAATGGTAAAAAGCTATTTGAAATCAGTCCAGTAGTTTTTGAGTTTATTCGTTACAAACATACAAAAATACAAATGTTTCCTGTTTATAATATTAGTGTAGATGTATATACTGTACCTATAAGAAATCTGCCTGTCGTGCTGAAAGAATCTTTGCCTTTTATGGGTCCGTAGTAGGGAATGCAATCAAGAGCAGATATTTGAGATCTCGCATGTTAAAGCTGGGCTCTGTTTTCGTGCTGACAGATAATCTCGAATTCGAGATACCTATATGTTTAATTCATTTACTCATGGCTTGCTCACGGTACCTGTTTTAGTCGATAGATCGACTAGTTTGAACTAGATATGTCGAAAAAACATGGCAGATATTGGTTGCAAATAGTTTTTCGTATTCTTAGAATCTCTCTATAGGCATATGTCGTAAGCTAGCGATCGACATGCATCGAGTGGAGGGTAGCAGTAGAGATGGGATGTCGCACCAATAGTATCAAAAGGAGTCAGAAGTAGAAGTGGTACGCAGAACATGAATTAGTCGCACACTCTGTCCGTCTGTCTGTAGGTATCTAACGACCTTAAAGTTCTGCCATATTTCCATTGATGCTAGTGAAATTTTACAGGCTATAGACTATATCTGATTGATTAATTATTTATTGTGAAACATTATTGTTTTAATTCATTTTAATAGGCTTTGGAGTTAATAGAAAGGCGCTACGGGGCACTGCCTAGTTTATTTTCATCAGACATCGAAGACTTGGACGCATCACGTAGTGAACAGAGCGATGATTGGCCAGACACCGATGAAATTATGTCGGAGATAAAAAAGTAGGTTGATTAATACAATTGATTAATGTAGTGACTAGTTTTAATATGATACTGGCACTCCGCCGCAACTTTGTTCCCGTATCTTTAGATAGGTACCCTTAATTCTAGATAAAGCCTATAACCATCGGCATGTAGCTTCTGAGAGGTGAAAGAAATTTCAAATCGGTCGAATGGTTCCAGGGATTACCTACTCTTCAGATATACCTAAACAAAGGCGCGTTTTATTCGACGCTTCCGGGAACAGTTACTTTACGTCATAAAAGGACTACGAAAAGACTTGATTTTCCCCACAACGGTAGCTATATAGGAGGAGCAACGCATTATGAACCTTGTTCACTAAACAAAAAGATACAAATTATAGTGAGAGCACAAAAGTGAAAGGTCGTGTCGAAGTACACAGAGATGCATCACGCGACCCTGGGATCCCGAAGCCTCCACCGCGGGTTCTCTGCGCCATTCCAGTCCAGACACAAATTCAGATTTCTATTGAACAAAATACAAGAGTTTTGTTCGGGTTTACTTACTCAAATTAAAATTAAAATTAAGTTTGTAAAAATAAAAAAAAAGTTCATGAGCTTCATTTGTCATTCTTTGCCCGTGGTCCAAGTGCGTAGTTCGAGTGGTAGTAACCAAGGGCAATAATTTTTGTGCCGGGTTCTACCAGTAGGAATGTGACAAGAAAATTGATAGTTTTTTTATGACACTTGCTCGTAAACAGTGTCATTACTCACACGGGCTTTTTCTTTGTGTATTTTATTTTACAGAAGTGATAGATTTCATCAAAACTTTATTATGACAGCTGTCAAACTAGAAACGGCTTTATCTCCGTTACTTTTAATCAAAATCAAAACTTGATTGTATTGTTGATTGTATATTTGACATCTGTCACTCTTAGCTATTTAGACTTTTGTCTATACGTAGTTCGGTGACGCAATGCAATTGGACCGCTGACAATTGTTGTTTCGACAGCTGTTATCCACGTTGAAGATATTGATGAGATCTATCACTACTGTAAAGAAATTACTAGTCTACAATTAATAGTTTCTGAGATAAAGCCGTTTCTAGTTTGACAGCTGTCTAGAGATCTATCACTTCTGTAAACAAACTACTAGTCTACGATCAAAAGTTACAAAGATAAAGCCGTTTCTAGTTTGACAGCTGTCATCCGAAATGAAGATCTTGATGACTTCTATCACTTCTGTGAAGAAACTACGAGTCTACGATTGAAAGTAACGGAGATAAAGCCATTTCTAGTTTGACAGCTGTCATCCGAAATGAAGATCTTGGTGAGATCTATCACTTCTGTGAAGAAACTACTAGTCTATAATCAAAAGTTACAGAGATAAAGCCGTTTTCATTTTGACAGCTGTCATCCGATATGAAGATTTTGATGAAATTCTGTAAAGTAAAATTTACAAAGAAAAAGCCCGTGGGAGTAATGACACTGTTTACGAGCAAGTGTGTGTGATCGCGTCTCGGTCTGAGCCGACCCTAAGTTTACGCTACCTGCCTGTTCATCCGACCTTCAATGGGCTCTATCCTTTAGACTGGAGTAGGTAGAGGCTTGAATATGTGTTATTTGGTAAGTTTTCTAAAACAGAATAAAAAAATACAAAAAGTAAAAATGTAATCACTACACAAGAGTTTTTGTTGTTTTTGCTCCATCGTAAAAACGGTAATACATAGGGACAAGCTTCAAACTTTAAACGAAAAATAAATAATAAAAACCAAATGCGAGTCGAGTTTGTACATACGGAACCCTCGGCGGCGTGCGAAACACAATAATTTTTTTTGGCTACCATTTCAAGAACGACTTTTTAATCTTTACAGTTTTCTTATGCATGTAGATTGCAGTTAGAAGACATCGAAATTCAAGAGACAGTGCCTAGTGTTCCTCAAGAGGAAGTTGTTGCTGAAAAACAAACTCTTTTATCAAAGCTGCAGAATTTCGAAAAAAAGGAAGAGAATTCTTCAAAGCATCCGGCACCTCCAGTTAAGAAATCATCACCCTTAGCAATAAAAGCTCCCAAACCTCCGCCTAAGAAAGTTGAAGTAGGTATTTTTATCACATCCATACACATCTTGAAGTTAGTTAGTTGAGTTACCTTGGAGCAAACGTTTGAGTCCGCAAATAAGCTTAGGGTGGTCGGTTTCATCATGCTAATTTTACTCTAGTAAGTCGTGTTATTTTCTAAGTACGCCCATAATAAAAACTAAGAAACCTTAGTGATTTCCGATTTTAAAAAAATATTCCCATCTTACATGGGGTACATGCCGTAACCCTTTTTTTTAAAAATTTAATAAATCGTTGTACATAGCAGATATATTTATCTATATATCTACAGTATTTTAGTTATGTAGACAGTAGCGGCGTTAGGAAAGGCTGCGGTAGAAAGGGACCTTATCGGTAAGAGTCTCGAGCTATTCGAACTCTTGATTTGACAAAGTAATGTATGGAAGTCTGACCTGCCTCTCGAAATCCGAATAGCTCGAGACTGTTCCCCTGTACTGTAGTCTTATGATTCCCCCGTATTTGAATCAAATTCTGGTAATTTTTTACAGAAAGGTCTTTTATGTAAACCCACCTTGAGATTTCCCTAACCAACGGCTAACTCAATTGAACCGCATAGTACTTCACTTTAATGTAACAGGTGAGCGATGAAGAAGTCAAAACTCGGCAGGAGTACCTAAAGCAGCAACGTGACAAACTTCTCGCTCTGAAGAAACAAGTCCGTGAACGACGGCTGGGTGCCTCCGAAACTGGAATTGATTCTGGAGGTATTTTTTGACGTGACAACGTCTTATAAATTGGTTTGCCGGGTGACACTTCAAGAAACTGCGTTACGCTCCGCTCACGTTATGCGCTCACAATGAGAGCGAGTGAGAGGCACGCGGCATGGTTAGCCCGCCTAAGAGCGAGAGAGACAGACATAAAAAGTGAAAGGCACAAGTTGTCACGATTCCGGACGGTTGTCCGACACTAATTTTTTAAGACTATCTTTTTAGATTGCAAATTTATTAGGTAAGTTCCTGCGTGTAAGTTAATCGTGGAGTCTTGCAAATTGAATTATTAGTAAAATGTCGCAGTTTGATTTCCAGTTTCACTCTAGGTCGTCTAGGTGCCTACAGAGCGCAGCGTAATTCTAATCTGTAGGTATGGTACAAAAGATTAATTTAAGATTAACAATGCATACTTACAACAGCATTTCGAATACCAATAACATAACAAAATCAAATATTAACAAACGTTTTCAATAAATAAGTTTAAATTGTCTATTGGCATCCGACATCAAGGCGAAACAACCACGTAGTTCAATGTTCTGTTAGGATGTCAGCTTTGAGGCGTATTTTTATACTTTTTAATCGTTTTTTTAAGTTGGTTTAATATATTTGTAATTTTTTAAATTTTTAATAGCAACAAACAAACGGAGAGTAAAGGAAACTAAATGATAAAGGATTAAACTGAACTATAGGGGTTACGTTTTTACCATTTGGCTGCGGAACCTTAAGAACCAACAATTGGAAGACATGATTCCAAGTTGTTGATAAATTACGTACTTTTTTATTTCAACCGCTTGTCGTACATTGACCCCACTAATACTTCTATGACCTAAAAATTATACTTTTTGTGGCGATCCTTTTTATTTAAATTTCATATCGGAACTATAACCTTAACGACTCATGTCATGATTTATAAGATCACACACAATTTGTCAAATTATTGTATATTAAAACTCCAGGGGGCGAAGGCTCGAAAGGCAGCAGGGCGAGGCCAAGATCTGCAAAAGCGGCGCAAGCAGCGCTGGCTGGAGCTCCGCCTCCACCGCCGCCTGCCGCGATGCAGCTCCGTAAGGCACTCGCCTCCAAACTGAAGACCGAGGTCGTCGATTTGGCAAATTAAAAATTGTTACCGGCATAACCAAAGTGTACTAAATAGTAGTAAATGTATTTATTCAAGCTAAATTTCAAGATGCGTAGGAAAAGTAATTCGAAGTTAGGTACTTAATAAACACGGTTGCAAAAATTAAATCCAGTTTTACTAATAGCCTGCTATCTTGCCCGAACTCTGATTTACCGATATCTGTCATACTGTCACATAATAAATATTTTTGGACTGGTCCCAAAGGAATCAAAGCAGCCGACCAAACTACCAACTAGGCTGCGAGGAAGTGGACAATGCAAATTATATATAACAACAACTATCGGAAATATATATAAATATAAGGTCGACATTTGTTGGGCATGCCGCCGTACCGGAGAGTCAGACATATTCTTTCTGGTTGTGGTCGTCTTGCTAACAGTGAGTAGGTACTTGCATAGGCTTAACCTAGTAGCCAGAATTATCCACCAACGGCTTGCTCTTTTATACGGTCTCGTGGATTTCGAAGTGCCGTACTATAAGTATACACCTGCGCCAGTTCTCGAAAATGGGCGTGCCATGCTCTATTGGGATCATCACGGATAGGACTATTTGTAGCTAATAAGCCTGATATCGTGTTGATAGTTCGATCGAAGCGCCACGCAGTGCTCGTCGAAATCACCATTCCCCACGACGAGAACCTCGTGTGAAGGCCAAAAAGGACAAAGCCAGCAAATACCTTGACCTGGCACACTCGGTAACCGCCATATGGGATGTTGATTCGACGATTATCGTCCCTATAGTCGTTCCTGCGAACGGTCATATAGCGAAGAGTCTCTACCAACACCTTAAGAAACTCTAGCTAGATAGCTGGGTCAAGAGTCAGATACAGAAGGCGATACTCCTGGACACTGCGCGAATAATAAGGTTTCTTTCTCTGTCGCCCTAACCACTGGTAGCTTAGGCCCCGCCCCGCTGCCGGCGGAACCCTAGGTTAGGTTTTTTTTTATAATCTGTTTAAATTTTGTATTTTTTTTTTACTTTTATATTCATTATATAAAAAACCTAACTTAAGAATATAAATAAATAAAGAGTATAATAATGAAATAGATGCGTATACATGAGGCAAGAGAGGTATGCCAGGATCGTAGCAAGTGGCAGTCATTGGTCTCTGCCTACCCCTCTGGGAAAAACGCGTGATGTTATGTATGTATGTATGTATAATGAAATAGAAGTTACGCCGTTTGAGCTGTATAATAAGTCATAAATCACTTGTAAAGATACTTTTTTCCACCCTTGTACTTTCTTTAAAATAACTCTTGGGTTGGTATATTGATGTTAAAAACGCTTGCATGTTGCTTGGGAAGTGGGATAGGGAGGGGAAGGTTTATAACAAAAAAATCAAAATAATTGTCTGTAATATTCACCTTATATTTATATTGCTTACTTAACTAGTGACCAATAGCATTATAGTACCTAAGCTTATTTTACACAATAGGTAAATCTATTTAATTCTGTGTATAAATTAGTTTTATGATGGTCAGCCATCTAGACATATAAAATAGTCATAAGTCTACTTTTATCTAGAACTTCGCGTTAAAAGGGGTTTTTATTCCAAGGAATATAAACAATTAATTGACAGCTCTTTTATTTCTATTAAATACGTGGATGTTGACAGAATTTAATAATAAAATTATTACATAAAACGTTATTATATTTACAATATACTCTGACAAATCCATCTACGTATGTAATTTTGGATTTTTTGGTCTCGCAATTGCTGTGCACTGTTTGTTTTTTTTTTATTTATTAAATTAATTTGGTGTTTGTTTTACGAAATTTTATATAAATATGAACTTAGTCGAGAATGTGACAATGCGTCAAGGAAGATTGATATAAACTGTAATAAAATACCACAAAAGATAGGAAATAAAAAGATTATTCCGGTATTTTATTGAAATTTTCTACTTGTAAATAAAAGACACAAGTATGACCATCGATTATGTAGATATATACAGAATTTGTTTTTAAAAAATGAAAGAAAACATTAAGAGATCAATGTAGAATTATTTTCCCTCAAATACATACGTATACAAGTACCTTAAGCATTGATATGTATACTAGGGGACGTTGGAAGTTATAACAATGTAAAGATAAAACTATTGCCAAATCATAAAAGAAAAATTTTACTAACCTAGCTGTGGCCGATTATTTTAAATATTTTGTGTATTATCAATAGAAAAAAAATAATAATACTGAAAGTAACATTTCAACAAAGGGTTTCTAATTTTAAAATAAATAAAACGGGATTAAACGCGTCATTTGGCAAAATACCTTTTTCCGGACTTTCGGCTGGGTTACACCAGCCTTGGTCAAGGGTTTCTAGTTGCATTTTTGTAGTTTCCAAAACTTTATCGATTACCACTCGAGCCATTTTAAAACTTCATAATCCCGTATGTGTACTATATATTAGAACACGTGTCGAATTTAGTTAGCACTTTAGTGGTGTACTGTTATAGTGAAGTTGGCACCGTCCACGTACGGAGGGAGGGAGGGAGGTGGATGCTACACATGTGGATAGTGTACTTCTGTACGTTAGTGCTACTGAATTGTTTTTAGCGGATTTGCAAGGTAATAACAGTTAAGTGCAGTGCAGTATGAAAATGGAGCGGAGCCCCGTTCCACCTGCATGCCTCCGACGTACCTAAGCGTGGCAAATACACGAGCGTCGTTTATACGAAATTATTAGTAATAAGCATTACTTGGCGTACTATAAATAGTAACGTACATAATGCTATACTTTGTATACTAGTAAATTGCAAGACGTCTCCAATTGTGTGAACGCACACCAAATACATGACTGGTGATATACAGTGAAAGTATGGCAGCTAAGTTTATTCCACATAAACTACAATCACTATTGATCAGTATATAGTGGCATGTTACTATAATTGTTATAAAATTATTAAAAAAATCTTGTTATATTTTATATTTCAAGCGTAAAACGAACTTTACGTACCCACACTTAGTAAATATTGTGTACTCTGTATGTGTAGATAGTCTTTAGGTAAAACCGGCAATAAATAATAAAAAAAAATGTATCTCAAAAGAAGTGGGTTCTTTTATATTAAAATTTTAAATTAACTTGTCAAAAATGACGCTACATTTTGAAACCTAACATTTTTTTTTTAATTAAAAGTCTTTGTATAAAATTAGCTATGAAGTGGCATTAGTATTACCAATACAATCAACATTTTGTATTATTATAAGAAAATTTCCCACGGATTTTCTAAATTGAGTTAACTTTTACCACAACCTAAATTATCATTTCAACAGTCGGCCATCGCCTACTGATGTTGAAGAAACTCCGATAACAACGTCTTGAAATTAATGGCGCCTCGGCTAAATGTATTGGCTGGCTGGACAGTTTCCAAATGGCAATATGAAAAGGACTCACCACGCACCGCAACTTACAATTGCTCCGTGTAGACGCCCTTGATGGCCGACTGTATTAATCAAATGAATTTAATTTAAGCTGTGCTTCAACATCATATTAACTTCACCTGTCAGTAAAGTAATAGGTTAAATTGACTGTAATTAATTCCAAAATCTTTCCAGAATCCGGCCATAAGTCACCTAATTTAAAATTAACTGTGATATCCAGCAACATATGAGAAAATATAAAATATTACAGACATACCAAATGTTACGAATTATTATATTTTTACATTAATTTTATTTACATAAGAGCTATAAACCTAGGTGCTAACAATAATAAAATAAAATTGATCTTTATCAGATACATTTATCACATTCAGATTACTTTCTTGTATTAAGAAAAAAAATCTACAAACAACCATAAGCAAAATAAAATTCAGAAATATTTATACAGAGTTGTTGAGAGTAAAGATATTTTCAAATTCCAGTTCACACAAAAATAGTAAGAACAATTAACTGTTGTTTTTTTTTTTTTTTTTATACCACTAAGGTGGCAAACAAGCACACGGCCCGCCTGATGGTAAGCGGTCACCGTGGCCTATGGACGCTTGCAACAACAGAAGTATCACTGGCGCGTGGCCGACCCTTCAATTAAAAACGTGTCGTGCATATAGACTCGTATGAATAAAGGTCAAATCATATCTAAGGTATGTCCATGTTTTTTTTTAAAAGATCTCAAGGGCCACGTTCGTTTTGGGATGCAGAATTATTATTTACGTTTACTTTGCCATCTGTCATCCGTTAGTTTCCTATTGGTGTCAAAAATATCAAAATTTTAGTATCATCTGCAACAAACTTTTGTGCGTTTGTTTACGATATTTTTGTTATTTTTGTCACTTTTGCCACCGAAAAATCTAGATCCATGTGTGGAAGTGGAGTTTTGATGTTGATCTGTCAAAATGCCTACACCTATACATTGTTTATGGGGGGATGTTTGTTTTTATCGTAGTCTGTGTACGTCAACCGTTTGTTTTGCAACTTAAAATTTTGTTAGTAACGTTTGAAAGCTACACGAACGACAGGTGTCAGGGGCAAAACTGGCGTTTGGCAAAATTGTGAAAAGTATTAAACGTAGGAACTTTTTATCCCAAAACGACGCGCCCATGATTGATCATTCTTGAAGTAAGGAACTGGGGGCTAACAAGTGAAGACAATCTCAATTCCAATCGTGCAGCAATTTTGACATATCTCGTTTTAAAAAAGTCTTTAAAAAAATTAAATACTGTAAGTAATTGTAGTTACATTTGCTAAATGTGTAATTTTAATAATAATATTTTACTTTGTGGCTTAAAAATGTTTTTAGTGGTTAGTTTGATGCCAAAATTACAGCTGGATTAAAATTGAGTGTCGAGGCTACCCTACTGAACAAAATGTAACTGTGACACTTCATGATAGTGGCTATTCTAAATTTAATGTCCTTACTCTCAGCAAGAGCTGAGCTTCGGAGAGATTATAATAAATTGGAACGTACATTAAATTTACTGTGTGGACAATATCGTTACAGATAGATTAGTAATTTTAAAACACTAAATGGCACATACAACATACTATGATACATGACACTGTATGTGTTTCATTGATATCAGTCAATGCTGTACAAACTATCAATTCCCTCAATACCCTGAAAAGAAAATTCAGAGCCGCCTTGTACAATGTGAGATGCCATGTCGCGAACAGGAGTGATATGACTGATACAGTGTATCAGTGATTTCAGTCATTGCTGTACAAACCAGATTCCCTTTATACCTTTTGAAAAAAATCCAGAGTGGCCTTGTAGAAAGTGAGATGGCATGTCGCGAACAGGAGTGGAATGACTGATACAGTGTATCAGTCATTTCAGTCATTGCTGTACAAACCGCAGATTTCCTTTTTAAGTACAAAGTGAAATAGCATATCGCGAATTATTACTGATACACTTCCATGTCAGCACCGGTCAAATTAGTTGAAACCGAACTTAGGGCATTTATTTTTAGTGTGATTTTAAGAGTCAGCATAAAACTGGAAAGACAATGAAAAAAGTTCTTGTAGGTATTATTGAAAGTACAGCTGGATTAAAAGTGTTGATTATACAGCAATAGAAACTGACTAATTAGTTTAGTTGCCAAACTTTAATACATGCATTATTTTTGAATGTTGAACAAATTATTTGTTTCCTATTTATGTTACTATTTATAAACACTGATCTCGGAGCATAGAACACAAAAATAATCAAAAGTTTTAGACTCATCTAGTGTCCCCCGAGCTCAGCTTGCAAGGTTATCCAAAATGTATTAAAGTAAAATGCAGTAACCGATAGGGAGTGATGGACGACTGGTGCTGAATTTGTTCAAGACATTGAATTCGTACCACCAAGTGGCTAACAAGCCTACAGCCCACCTGATACTAATCTATACTGAGCTAACATCGGCAGGGACCTCATTCCACAACCTAAGCGATCGCGGGGCGAAGCACCTCTAATCTACCTGTTGTTTTTTATATTGGATAAGGTAAAAGTACTATTACTTTTACCTTATCCAATATAAATAACCACAGGTAGATTAGTAGATATTTTATCTAGCCGAGTTTTTATTCAATGAAGTCCAATAAAGCACAAGAAAAAAGGTAACAGTTTCGGGTATTGGACGCATCGAGCGCCACCCACCGATAGGTTTTTCTGCGTCTTGAAACCGGCGATAGAGGACGCAATAGGCGGGATACAGAGAGTAAAGAGAACTCTCGAACAAGTCTCTTTAAGGCTAATAGGGCATGGCGAGTACTAGATTCGCCATCACTCTCGCACTTACGCACCGCTATATTTTGTATCTACCGCGAGAAACTGCAGCGGGGACACTTGCGAGTGCAGTAAGTCTATTTATAAGAGTGTGCGTAAGACTTCTATGTGATTGTGTGACCGGCTTGTATAAAGATCTTATACTATCCCCCTATATACTATGCTGTAGGTGCATTATTTATATGGTAATGACTTTAAAATCTTCTTACATACACTAATCTATATGAAAAAGGTAAAGAATTTAGATAAATCACAAAATACTTTGAAATTGGATAGAATAAGTATTTAAAATATATTTATTTTTTATTATTTCTGACTATAATTATAATTTATCTACGATCTCTCAGAAGCACAGCGTTGATGACGAGGAATGCAAATAATTATGTAAAAAACCTATCAATGTAAGACTGCAGTCTTCACTCTGTGATTTAAAATTAAAAAGTTACCTATTTACTATGCATTACAATTAATTTTCCAGACGACATTTACAAGTTTATTTCTTTTGTTACTTCCTTTTAAATCTTACAGTTTTTCTTTAAATATTAAGCAAAGTCTACTTCATAGTACAAGGTAATTGACAAGGTTGCTGAATTTTGATGGATCACGCTGTATATTACTTAACAAAAATAAGACAAACGAAAAAACAGTATTCATGACAATTTGGATATTTTGGTGATAGTACAGTGTTAAGTAAGCTTTTTTTTATTCCCATTACTAGCTTTTTCCTGCGGCTCCGCCCACGACAAATTCAGTTATAGACTTAGGATTTCTACAGGAACTCCTTGAAGGAAGTTTGCTATACCAAGCTAAAGCTAATGTTAGTCCACGTGGGATTCGGTTATTCCTGCGTGGCACATGAGAATTTTCCGAGATGAAAAGTAAGTAGCCTTTGTCCTTCTCTTTCTCTAACTATTCCTGATCCAGATCTCAGATTATATGCTCCGTGGCAACGTGAAAGAATGATATACGAACAAAATTACTTTCGCATTTAAAATATTAGTATAGATTGTTGTCCTGTACATTTTATTTTTTAATTTTAATTTTTTTGAGTTTTTTGCTAGCAGAAACATATAAAAATTACTCCACCCGGTTGGTTTAACTTTACTTTTTTAATGTTCTCTGTGTGTTTTTTTATAACTTAAAATCACTATTAATGTACCAAACTTATTTTTAACATATCATAGACTACCACAGAATGAAGACTGTGAGAGGACAACTAACTGATTGGCCGACGCAAACGAAAAGATATATAATGAGCGCATCAGTAAGTCATCATTGTCAATTCTACAAAAACATATTTACCATAAAATTTGTTGAAAACCTTCTGAATTCAATGTGTTTACAAGAAAATCTAAATAGTAGCAATTCCACAACACAGTACAATAGTACCACAATTATATGACGTGTCGTCAAAATTCATAAGCGCAGACATGAATAAACTTTACTAAAGTACTCGAAAGCAAACTCAATTTATTATCAACCTAATAACGAATCTATTTTAGGTACAAGATTGATTGGAATTCAGTTTATTTCTGTCTACGTGTCTTTATATCTGAAGAACGGGCTTCTATAAATCGCGATATAAATTTGGTATTACTGTGCACAATTTAAATGACGGTTCCAAATTATTTCAGCAGATTCGTGACAAATAAATACGTATTACATCTATTCACATCACAAAATTCACTATTTCATTTCATATTAATCATACATCACTCGGCATTGAAATCCAAAATCAATAGTTTAACTTTTGTACTTTAATTATAATTAAATTCCCTTAGAAAAAGGTCTCAAAACCAAACAAAATTATTTAAACTACTTTGTTCTACTTTACAAAGCTAATATTTAGTTTAAACGAACTTATTATACATCTACGAGGTTTGCATCCCATCACCAAAAATATGGACATCTTCAAGGCTTAAAGGCATCAACATCGAAATATTTACCGACATCATTTAGCAGTAAAGTATTCCTTTACATTGAAAAACACCAAATCCATGTTTACCATGCCAAATTTACTACAATTAGTCTCTCTGATACTGGGCTACCTATTTTCTCCAGCGGTCTTATCTCTTCACCAAACATATGGCCTGATAAAACTCTTGTGATCTCTGAACAGAAAATTACTTTTTTGTTGTGCTGATTTTAATTCCGTCCGTTTTTGAAACCAATACAATTCATTTTAACCGATTCCAGAATGAAACCAGGAAATTCTAGCATTGCCATAAATATATACAAAAATACACATCCATAGAAAAATCATCGTTCACACTATATCATTACTGTTTATATTACACATACCAAAAGCATTATATCAAATTACAAAGTCATACATTAATGATGAATAAATATCCTAAATTACACTATTCGCTGAGGTTTTAGATAGTTTCCTCACCAGTATCGTAAAGGTAAGGTAACCCTACAGAACAAAGGTAAGCTTACTTTGTGTTTCACTGGTACGGTGCACAGCACTGCGAGACGTTGAGCTTGTTATATTCCTCAGAATAATAGGGTAACTGGTGGTCACTACGCAAGTCTTGGTCTTTTTGCGTCCCTTTCTTCAGTACTCGCTCCCCCCGCACTACCACCACCACCACCCCCTCCCCCTTCTTCCTCCTCATCCGAGTCCCCATCGTAGTCGACAAGACCCTGTGATGCAACATTTGTATGAGTAAATAACTTTTACTTCAGGATATAATTATTGAAATACCATAGAGAAGAAATTTTAATTACACTTCAATGAGCAGCTAGTATTTTAAAATAGAGTAGAGGTCTGTCTACAAAATTCCTTTTCAATATTAATTTCATATTAAGTTTAAAATTTTATATTTCAAAATAAATGTGTGAAGACAATTAAGATTAAGTGTGCACTAAATGACAATAATACAAGAAAGCTAAGCTTTGTATAGATGTGTAATTATATTTTTCAACTTGGCTAGATTATGGCATTAAACACAATGAAATTGTGAACAGAACGCGCCTATAATAAGTCTTTATAATGTTAAAATGTTTTTGGTGATATAAAACAAATTGTTGTTATAATTTAATATTGCCTAAATATCGTTTGGTAACTGTGGTACACCCAGTAGTACCAGCAGTGGTACCCAGGTTACTTTCTAAGGTAGGACAGCCTATACATATGTGATATAAGGACAGCCTTAACATTTTATACAATCACAAAGTTCATTTCATGCTTTAAAAAGTCTGACAACTTCAAGACATTCATAGCGCCGCGACCGATCCCAATGACCATATGTGAAGACATAGACTAGTCACCCCAGTCTTGTTATGCTCTTTATTAATCGATGGCCGACTTTATTAATGAAATGTTTGTTTAGGCTGTGATATCAGTCCATTTCCATCAAATTGTCAAGTCTGAAGAATGTCACACACATGCACTATCGCACGGGCCGTATACTTTAAGTCGATATAGATGTCATACTTCTAGTTTTGCAGTTAGCAAACATGCTCTGTGTTTTAGATTCAGAGAAGCCCAAAAAGTCTAAAAAATCTAATATTTTTTCTAACCCTATTTTCAATGTAGATGAATAAAAAACTGACAATTACCGTATCATAATAATATAGGAAAACATCGTGAGGAAACCTGCATACGTCAAGAAAAAAGACATCCACAATCCGCACTGGGCCCGCGTGTGGACTATGGCCCAAATCACCCTCGCTTATGAGGGTAGGCCGTGCCCCAACAGTGGGGTAGTATGAAGGCTGGCAAGCATAGAAATATATAAAAAAGATATAATAATAATATAAGTATATAAATAGAATATAATAAAAAAGAGGTAGTAGGACAAGTAGGGTACAAAAACACAAAATAATCAGCTACATAATAAGTAATCACAAAATAAGGTTCTTCACTGTTATCAAAGTATAGTAAACGCCACCAAAGATGAGACTTGGCGAGCGGTAATAGTGGGGAGTTCGCGCAGCTGTACAGTCACTAACAGAATAGTTATACGTTTATCAAACGTCACATAGTTATTTATTTCTAATTAGGCCATCTTAATGTTTTTTTATAACATACGTTTAATTTTTTTTATAACATAATCCAATTATTCTAATACTTTCAAACAAGATAGTTTTTTTTATTATTTTTATAACAAAATAAAATTTCACTTAATAAAAATTACAATCAATGTTGCACTCGTCTGTACCGCGGGCCAAAGCGATACGTGCGCGGGATGCGGAGAAGGCGAGGCAACTACGTCCTCCTGCATAATCAGCTTCTGCGCAGGTTGAATTATGTGGTTTGCGAAGTCTCATCTCTTGTGGCTTTTACAAAGTGGAAAAACTAAGTACTCAAAAAACGAAAAGTATCATCAAAAATAATAATGTGCAATTTTAGTGTTTTATTTTGAGGCACTGATAATTAACAAAATGTGAGTTAATGATTGCATTCCATACATTACAAAGCAGTTAAATCTCCAAAAATTAAAAATGGCTACGTTTTGAAAAAGATAATAGGGTACTTGACAAAATACTCAGACTAATGAATGCAGTTACTTATTTTGTTTTCGGTACTGTCTCCTTATTCGTGGTTTTGTTATTCGCATTTTCAATATGCATGGTTTAAAATAATTTTATTGGTATTCAGAACAAGCAATAATTTATATTACTTCCCAGCTACTTTTCAAACCACATACCCATATACTTTGCCTTATTCCCTTGGATCGGAAGTCGTGATATAATAAGTGCAAGTCGGACTCGCGCACGTAGGGTTCCGTACCATTATCTATAAAAACGGCAAACTGTTGTCGTTATCAATATCGAGCAAAAAATTACGTTTTTTGCATGTGAGCCCCCTTAAATATTTATATTATTCTGTTTTTTTAGTATTTGTTGTTATAGCGGCAACTGAAATACATCTTCTGTAAAAAATTTAACTGTCTAACTATCACGGTTCATGGGATACAGCCTGGTGTCGGACGGACAGCAGAATCTTAGTAATAGGGTTCCTGTTTTTTAACATTTGGGTACGGAACCCTAATAAACTGTTAAAAGGGTGTACATATATAAGTCAGCTCAATCAGTGACATAATTTATGAGTCAACCACGATTGTGTTCTTAAACTATGCAGTGTATTAAGAAGCGTCCTTTGCCTCTTCCCCACCGCACCGTCTAACAACACCTCTGTCGCCTTTATTTCTCAAGGATGTTTTACTTTAACTTTTCTTAGAACATTGTTATTAGTGTGCCTACTCTGTATGTCTGGCTGTCTTCGACAATTAAAGGGCTCTATATTTAAAAACCGTAAAGGGCAGAATGCTAAAACTTTTACAGATATATTATCGGTTCTTTTTCGTACGTACGTTTTTACAATAGCTGCCACGTGTTTAAATAAACCCATTCAAATTTTTTCCCTCGCGAATAAGGAGCTGAGTAATACTTAAAATTTAAACCTTTAGAGTATTTGAACCAATAGTGAATGTTCGGGCTTAGGTGCATTAACGCATACAATAAAGAACTTAATATAATATGAGAGATTTTCTAAAAACAAGAAAAAAAAATTAAACAAGAAAAATATGTTTTTTTTGATTTGTAAAATGATATGTATATGTACATAAATAAAATCATTTGAGGAAATACCCACACATTTCTATTATTCGCACTACTCTGCAATATCAGTGTGTGAAAAATTTAATATAAGCGTTTCTCATCTCTCTATCTCTCTGATTAAAACAGTGCTACAACTCTAAATATTAATATATTAAAAAGTAACTTATGCGCACTTTTATGTACATAGCCATTTTTAATTCCAACAGCCTATTATGTCATAGTCAAATACCCTATTAGGCATCAAAATAGTAACTTATCATATAAATACCCTATTTCACATCAAGCCTGTTCCTCAGTAGATAAAAGGAAAGGAGCGTGAGAAAACCAAAAGTTTACCTTATTGAGTAATCTGGGCGATGATACCTGAACGTCGGTGTGCGTCGGCTTGCTCGACGTCGTCGTGCTCAACAACACTCGACTTGGGCCGTTTGACACACTCTCCGGACTCGGGCATACTTTCTTTTCCACTATTTTACCTGAAATCACAGTAATACATTTTGCTATTAATCTATGGTTTCAAAAAAAAATTTGCCATTGGAGATTGAAATGGCGACACAGACAAAATTATATTCATGCTTAGGGGCCGTCCATTAATCACGTGATGTTTTTTAGCCTTTTTTACCCCCCCTTGGTGATACGTGGTGAGGTTAAGATTACCCCCCAAAAAATCACGTGTATATTTTAGTATCTAAAAAAAAATCCTAAAATTTTTAGAATTTTGACGAAAAAATAAATATTCGTGATATCTTACTACATGTGATATTTCGTGATTTTTGCCGGACCCCCTCCCCCCACTTTCGAGCCTCATGTGATTAATGGACGGCCTCTTAGGTATTTTTAGTATTAGTCCTATTGCTATTATACAGTATAAGTTATGTCATAAGTAGGACTTCAAGTCCCGCAGCCTTTTTTCAATCTCGGTATTTGCGGGACTAAAAATATTCTAATGCAATTAGGTTGGCCCGTAATGTATTGAAAGGAATCGTTCTACTAGCGCGTTGGAGAGATAACAATCGCTTGTAAGTAAAATGAAGTGTTTTTTAGTAAGGGCGTAAGAAAGCCAATACCGCATAAACAGAGTTAATATTAGAGAACGCAGACTCACCGCCTTTCACTACATAACACAATATTGACTTTATCGGAATTCATCGAGACGCCCCCGACTGTTTATCTACTTCTATAAATTACAATAACGAATCAAAGCAATCACAAATAAAGCCCACTTGCAATAAATGTGTATAGCGTACCTCATTCTCTACCTCACCATCGACGTATATATCTTTATATATCAACAATATTAAGTGAATGGCCTCACCAACATATCTAACAAGTGATGCAAGAGCAGCAAGTTATAATGCAGAGACATGATCGGAAGGTACAGTGCGGTTTCAGAGAAATTTCTTCCAGCGAAAGCTTGGGTTATGGAATGAGCTCATTGCCAAGGTCTTCTCTAAGAGCTACAGTATGGGGTTCTTCGAGAAAGAAGTTACTAGATTTTTGTAGGGTCGAAAACGCGCGAGTGATGTCTCAAGTGTTGCCAGCAGGCATAAGCTGCGGTGACCGCTTACCATCATTCGCAAGCTGATTTGACACCTTAGTAGTATAAAAAAAAGGTAAAACTGAATATTGTAATAAACCGACGATTCACAAACAATCATACTGAGCTGACAAATTCTTCGAGTACCTAAATAGACAGAATAGACTGCTCCATAGTGTATAATACGTATAAGCTACATATATACATCAAAAATATGTATTATACATGCATGCCAGTACTGTGAAATCTACGAGTGAAAAACAATTAAAAAAAAAGTAAGAAAAAAAAATATAGTAAATTTAATTTTTAGCAATTTTAAGTACTCAAACATATAAAGGATGCGGGCCATCCTGCGGGAGATACTGTGGTCTCTGATGCCCATGCATAACGATCCACACATGCTGCACGAATATATTCTATCGTCCATTGGCGGTGGATTTCTCCTGTCAATCATCAAAAACCTAGTGCCATTTAGTAGAATGCAATAACCGTATTGTATCTACACTAATATTATTACTAATAAATTTATAGATTTGATTATTTGTTTGTTTGTTTGTATTGAATAGATAATAATATTGATGATTTAAAAAAACAATTGGAACCGGTAAGTGGCGCTGCTGTCGGTAAGTCAACTACTAAACGGCTTGACCGATTGGGTTGAAATTTTGTATGTGTATTTCCAGTTTCACAGACACGAAAGTATTATGCCATTAAAGAGAAAACATTTGATTGTTTTTGTTTTCTATAATTGAGGAGTTGCCGTAAGAACCTACGCTGATAACGAAATTAAGGGCGAGCGAAGCTGCTGGCAGAAGCTAGTAAAACATAATTTATGAATTAACTGTTTTTCGCTCTTGATTTGCCGTTTTTGGTCGAAACTCTGATGTGTGAGATATATATGATGCGAACGTGATCTCTAACGGCGCCTTATCCCTATAGTAGAGTATCGACGTCGTAAATCGAATGTTTTCCTTCATTGAGTATAGTTTTTAAAATATCAGATGAGCTATGTGACAGCTGTCATCAAAATCACGTATTTTCAGACGGTAAAATGAATGCGTGACAATTCCATATTTTATAGTTGCATGCACAAAAAGCGAGACGTTCCTCGGATTGTCTTAACTATAAAGTATTAGTTACCGATTTTGCAGACAAAATCAATCGAAAAAATGGTGACTTTATAAATTGAATATTGGATTAACGCTTTAATATATATATATGTATATGTATATAAACATGCATGTTGTTTGTTTGTATTTGTCTCATTGCATTGAACCTTCGTGAGTTTTTGTGCCCACAGCTGCCGGGAAAGTTTCTGAATAAATTTATTGAGAGTGGAAAGGAGTAACAGGAAAAAGAGGGATAGGGTAAGAGGTTATTTTATTTTTCAATTAAAAATATATTAACGTTGAAACAATAATCAGTATTAATGATCAATTATTAACGTTGTCCCAGCACTTTTCCTGTTAATTTGACAGCTGTCTATATTTTATAAGGTATGCAATCAACTTACCGATGGCATCTAACGCGTGATGTGTGTGCGGTGAGTTGTGATGCGTATGTGACTGGGCGGCCTCTAGCGGCGCCTCGTCCTCTAACTCGTCGTCGTCGTTAAACCACATTTCCTCCTCCTCATCAGGTTGCCGAGCTTCACGGCGGTACCGCGTACGTAGAAGAGATGGAACAACAGCTTCGCCCACGCCGACACTGCCACTCACTAATCGAATGAAAAAGTTTTTTATGAATGATATGTATTTACAAAAAAAATTATAAGTATATACTTGTAATCATTGTCTGGTATTAATATCACAAGCTTGCTTACATGGTTGGTTACTTTGAAAGCTTCTAACTTCAGGAGACTTCATAATATTCAGGAGAAGAATACACTTCAGAACCTTTGGTGCATTAAGACAAATCCAACGTCACCACACAGAGCAGGATGCTCTAAAAAACTTACTACAAAACTATACTGAATGGCAATGTACATGCACTTGGCTGTCAAACTACATTAGAGTTAATAGCAGATAACAAAATTGAAAAAAAAACATCAGAATCCATTTTTTTTCTTTTAAACTAGACTTTGCCAGCGGTTCTCCCAGTCTTAAATTCGGGTATCGGCGTAGAAATCCTTTATGATACTGTTAAGGTTTGCTTTTTTTTTTATATAAAAACTGAGGTGGCAAACAAACACCAGGTCCGCCTGATGGTACGCGGTCACCGAGGCCTATGGACGCTTGTAACACTAGGGGCATCACTCGCGCGTTGCCGACCCTTTAAAAATCCAATAACTTTCTTGAATAACACCCTTAGAGAAAACCTTGGCAGGGAGCTCATTCCACAACCCAAGCATTCGCGGTAATAAATCGCAATATACGCGACCATTTCGGTTCTAAAGTGTAGGAATGAATTACCTGTTGATGGCGAGCGGTGCGATGGTAGAAAGTAGCCGTAGGCATCATTTCGAACAATTACTCAGAACACATCCCATTATACAAGCGGTAGAACGCACACACGGAGACAAGTGTCAAAAAGAAGAAAAGAGCATGATCCGGTTGCTTCCGGGTAAAATTAATGTGGGAAATATGTAGTTGATGCAGAAAAAAGTAACATTTAACTTTTGAGGGATATATTGGGTCCATGTTTTTTAGCGGGTCCGCAGAATTCCGGATACATGAAGTCCGTCTCAAAACATACGTAGGCGCAGAACTTTCTTATTTGAAGGTTCAAAGCAATATTAGTGCCATCTATCAGTTGTATTTGACAATAAATATTTCAGTCAACACGAAAATTAGCTCAAAGTATTTCTCCACAGATGGCTCTACTACTATAGTTCACCTTCTCGAGAACAGATGGCGATACATGTATTAAATGTGCTGAAAACAAAAAATGACCTACCTCTTTCCCTTTCTTTTAATTTATCTTGATGTTGATCATAACGCGTTTTTAACGCTTTAAAAGTTTGAACGTATTCCACTTCATCTAAGATCTTCCCATAATTCTCCACAACATGCGAACACAGTGATTTGATATCTTCTAATTTGATAAATTCAAATAATTCTAATATCGCAGAGTCAAGCAAGTTGTACCTGCAACATAAATCATATGGATAGTATTATCCATAATAGCATAAAGAATTAAAAAAAAAATTAAGAAAAAAAATTTGGTAGAATTTATGTGTACTGTAAGAATTACTATTTTGGTAGGATTGTCATTAATGGCCACCAATAAAAGCAATGCGAGATGTCTACCCACCAGGTGCATAGAACTACCTATGGCCGTAAAAGTTGCGGGATACAACCCTTCTTTAACTATAGAAGTCTCATTAGATCTATGTTCAGCAATGGAAGTCTAGCTACCTATAAATTAATGATAATAATTATGGTACTATTAAAATACATCCATGCGATTTGTGTAAATAACTGAAACTCAAGTTCAGCTTATTCAACTCCTAAAAAATATTTAAGGGCACCCTTACCATTGGATTTAATTTGAAATATTTGTAGTTCCCAAAGTGGTCCGGGTCAACGATAGACTCGACAGTGGTATACGTTGGCGTGACAAAAGAATATTTTAAATGCTCAGCGACTGTTAAAATTTGCATATTCCGTATTTATATATGGAGCAAATTTCAGAACTAATTTTCACATTTTTTGTCGAGTTTTGGAAATATGGGGGAAGTTAGCTGCAGGGGGTCCACCAGAACCAGCAAAATTTGTGGTCTCCGAGAAAAAAGGTTTTGGAACCTCTGATATGTCATGGGATTTTATTTTAAATGTCATGAAACTAACTTTTGAACTGTCATCAGAATTTATTTTACACAACATTTTGCCAGCGGCTCCACCTGCCCTACATTTGATTATCAGCGAGGGATTCTTTCGGCAATATTTGCCAAGTTTATTCCCGTACGTCCAGTGTTTGAAGCGTGGTTGAGTAACAAACATCCAAACTTTTGCATTCATAATATCAGTAGAATAGGATATATTGTCATGAAACTAACCTTTAGACTGTCATAGGATTTTTTAAAATGTGTGGTCCTAAAACTAACCTGTGGATCATTGATTTTGTTTTAAATACATAGTCATTAAACTTACCTGCCATTATTTCTAAGGAAAGCATCTATCACAGGTGCAAAGAGATTTCCCTTAATAATATATCTGTTGTAATATTCATCTTTCAATGCAATGATCTTTCTCATGAATCTTAAAGCTCCGAGTACCAGAAATGTATGCGTAGATCTCATCAATACTAGTATACGACGAAGTAGATCCTAAAAAAGAGAAAAAAGTAAAAAGTTACTTATATTTCTTGTAAATTATACACACTTAATAGTATATGTTTATACTTTTAAAAACACCTTATATAGTTTCTTAATTTAAGATTATTTTAAAGACACAAAAAATACAAATTACACATTTCCTACAATTACAATTACACATTAAAATTTGGCCTTTAGGATAGATTCTTAATGGAGATTTAATTTAAGATAAATAAATTAAGAATGGCAAGAATCAAAACCTAAAAATCCAACAAAACTCTTAGAATTAACGAACCTTGTTTAATATGCAGGTTTTGATATGGTATGTGTGGTGCTCTACGCAGAAAGATAACAGCTCCAGAACCAGCCCCAAAAGCTGCACAGTGTGGTAGTCTTCCTTTAGTGGTTTTTCACCAGTTGTGTTGTCCAATAAAGGTGCTGCAAAATATGTAATTAAATTATTGGCACCATCTTTATTCTCAAAATTATAATATAACTTAGATCTATATTCGAGAAATTTGGGAGACTGACGCGATTACAAATTTTTCAACTCAATTTGCAAGTTTTTAACCTCTTAAACAAGGTGTAAGGTTGAAAAGCAGCAGCATAGAAGCTTCAAAAGAACTACAAACACCACTAGTAAAATATTATTTAGAAAACTTATTTTATTGTTTACTCACAAACAATATTATTGTGGTAACTTATAGCATACTAAGCTTGTTTTAAGTTTTTACTTATGACAAATAGTGACCAACATACCTATAAGGTTCTGTATACTATGTTTATAGAAGAAATTTAGAAAATCAGCTTTTTCACTCTTGTTGACAGATGCCAGCATACTCTCTGGGTCGAGGAGTATACGCAATACACCCATTAGCTGCACAGCTCCCCCAAGTTCAGGATCACGGTCCCGAAGCATTTGCTCTATCACAATGTTTAGCAACATTTGTTCCTGAAAACATGCAGTTTTACAATAATGAGCAATATGTATGGTAAACAGAGATTAAAGACTTAAGCCTAGCCTTTAATTCAAAAGCAATGAAAATTTATGCTACATATTTGGAAAATTTTGGAATCCTTTTAGAATTAATTAATTTTTAGAATGACTATATGTAAAAACTTGTAAAGTGTGTGTAAACTTGCATATTTTACAATTCTGTACCATTACTGTTACCCTTTTTACTGTTTGTTTTATATCCTTGTTTTTCTGCACCATTAAAACTATAGTTACAATCTTCATTTAACCCAAGATTACTAAACTATCCTACCGTTGCTGTTACAAAACATTCATAAAAGCTACATCAAAATAAAACAGTAATTAATATAAAACCAATGAAATGAATCGGTACCTAGGTTCTTCAGTAATTTGGTTCTTAGATAGTTGTTGCTTCAGGAACAGGTATTAGCCGTAATCAGCAAAAAAAAATCTACCTTTGCTCAAAAGTTACACAATATAATATCTATTTTTTTCCAAATATAGATGCAAATTTTTTAATAATATGTAGTCACATGCTATTTTTATACATTATATGGAGTAAGCCCTGTTTATTGGGTCTCCTGGCTCCATCTCTCATAAAATTACAAAACTGGACATTTATATGCATATTGCAAGGCTAATATGGAATAAGGTGTGAGTGTGTGTGTATGTGCTTGTTTGCGTGTTTGTGTGTAAGTTATGAGGGTGTATGAGGGTGTGTGTATGAATGTACATGTGTGAGTACAGATATATTTTGTAAAATATAGGTTTTACAAGTTTTTAATTAGTTTATATTTACTTAACACTACATTTTTACATATTTTATGACACCCTTGCTCTACATTTATGTACAAATTACTTTAGACCACAATAAAAGCATGTGACACACTGACGGAACAAATTACTATAATTTTTTTGGGAAGTGATTTAGCTGTGTAATGTTTACAATTGTTAAGGAATCCAGGGTTAATGTCTCCTTAGATTACACTCTTGGAGTTAGCATTAAAACACAGGTTTTTCTTTTTAAAGTGATAAGAATTTATGTGAAATTTTTCATTACATACTTATGCAAGCAATCATTTGTTACCCCATAAATTGACACCTAAAATATTGTTTTTACAATTATGATTGAAATTCAAATATGATTAAATGCTCACAAAACTAACCCATAAATCCTAGTAGCCATGATAGTTTAATTTAACCCACATGTAAACCACTAACAAAATTTAAATGAAGTTGAAGATTTCAGCTGGTGTGTACAAAATAGACTCTAAGAAAAAAAAAGGATTTCAATATAACTACCAAAGTATTTAATAAATGAAATTATACATATAAATTGTTGGGAGAAAACAACTATTTCTCTAAATAAACAAACTATTGTTTATAAGATAAAGGGACTAAAAGAGAGATAAATTTTAAGGGCTTTTAGGTATTATATATATTAATATTAAAATTTTAATCATTCTTTTTTGTGTTTGCATTAATTATCATTTTTTAAAGACCTACTGAGTCCTAAGAAATATAATAATAG
Source organism: Apoda limacodes (assembly GCA_946406115.1). Lineage (NCBI taxonomy): Eukaryota > Metazoa > Arthropoda > Insecta > Lepidoptera > Limacodidae > Apoda > Apoda limacodes. Next base: position 26,413,236 of record OX291542.1, on the reverse strand, counting down.
GGTTCCCTTGATGTATATATTGTTTAACATTGGAATAGTTAAATATCTCAACAACTGAGCAGAGGACATACAATCAAGAGATAAATAAATAAGAATATAGACACAAACCTCTTCAGTGTTGTTTGCTTGTTGTAATGTATAATCCCGCACCACAGAAGGTGAAAACTCTACAATATATGTTAAGATATCTATGGAAGCAGTTTTTGTCTTCTGATCATCTATACCTAAAGTAATTTCTAATGCTGGCAGGATCCCCAATGTAACTAATGTTTTATAGAATGCATCTTTATCTTGTGGCTGCAGGTTTTGTGAGAAATAACAGAATTCTTTTAAAAATAACACCGAATCTCTTCTTTTAGAATTTGGAGTTTTATCATCCATAAGCAATTTAAATAAATCTGTTAGAAATTTGTCATCCTCTTCAATAAGCTTTACTATCTCCACTTTATTGAAGAATATGAAACTAGACAATGTGGACAGCAAATTATCCTCAAAAACAGTTGGGGTGGGCAGAACAATGTCTTGTATGTATTGAACTCTGTATGTTTGATGAATTTTTGCTAATAAATCTTGATTTTTTATAGGAACTGCCTCACGAAATTTTGCTAATTCTCGAAGATATTCTCTGTGCTTTTTAGGTTGTGGCAAACTAGGATCATATTCTAGACACCCCACAACATCAAAAATAGTGTCTTCAGCGAACATAGTATCAAATAGTGCATTTTTGTTCAGAAGGAATATACTTTTGAATATTTCATAAAGATGATGTAGTCCTTCAACATTCTCTATATCTTCACACATGTGGAAAAGGTTAAGTAACTTTTTAATATAATGTTGGCTCTCTAATGCTGCAGCTAGCTTATCTTTACGAGCAGGGGATACAAGACAGCTGTTTACTAATTCACTTATATCTTCTAACCGGCCCATTTCACATGCAGGTAGTTCAACTGGTTGAACACTGTCTGACATTTCATCAAACCGTTCATCTTCTGATTCCTCAACAATGTCTTGAGTGATTTCTACAGATGGATCTTTACCTTGGACCTAAAATATTTACAAAAAGAATTTAATATTCTTCCTAAAGTGAGCTTATCTTCCTACCAAGTTTATCCATTTCTAAAGGCTAAGGTAACAGCTAAACATTATCCTTGTCTATAGGCTACAGTAACAGATAAAAATTAATTGGGCATGATGGATAATCTTGAATTAGACCTGATGCAGCATTGAATCCAGTTTAACAATGTGTGCAACATAGTGTCATTGTGACATACAATCCAGTCATCTAGTGTACAGTAGCCTATAAGGCAGGGATCGATGCAGTGCTATCACTTAGGGCACGTGAGATCTGGGATAAATAATCAGAAAAATTTTCATTTTTTTTACCTGTCATCCGTTCATTGCAACATGGGTCAAAAAATGCCTCTTTTGTGATGCCACAACAAGGGCCTAGTCAGCAATAAATAGTTTTTATACATAAAATGAAAAACTAACTTAAACTATTGATACTGAAGCATTGTCAGAAATTGTCATACCATCCCTAAGTTACTTTGACTATAATTTATAAAAAAAATGGTTTCTTCCTTAACTCACTATGGTAGTTTTTGACTGCTATATAGAGTACTTAGGTATATAGAAACACTCACCAACTTTAAAAATTTTGTTAATAAGGTAATGATTTAAAATTTAAATGATCATATTAATATTAACACACATATAAATATGTATAGCATTCCAAATATTCTTCTATAGTACAAAATTAAAGCATCTACTAGGCACCAACTACTACCTATTGTCAAAAAGTAGCACTTCAAAAACCTATCTATTGAGATGGTTATGGAGATGCTATTTTTCATGCTAAAACTTTCACTTTGATAGCAAACTGAAAGCCTGACTTTTGTGTGTGACATTACAAAAATTTCAACGTGAAAAAGCTTCTGGAACAAGTAACTGCTTTAAAAATATGCTATGTAGTAATTAGATAAAAAACCTATACAATGTTGGTTAACCATTTTTTCAGGTGATTAAACTACATAAATTAAGATTAGTTTAAATACCAATTATTTTCTTTTTTTTATCTGTATTAAGTATTAGAATAAAGTACCTAAGTACAAGAAGATAAACTCTGATGTTGGTATTCTGTAACAGCAGTTAATTATTTCCAAATGCCTAACCAGAACTAAGTCCAAATCCAGTTTTCAAATAGCACTGAGGTTTAATGATATGTAAAAAGCTATCCATATTAAACAAAACACAATTTTGATAAAGGTCATAGTCAACTTTACCTGACAAATTTTCTCCCAAATTTCATCACAACCAGCCTTTTCTTGAAAACTGAGGGCAAGATCAAAATTATCTCCTTCTGACCACACTATTAAAGTGTCTTGTTGTTTTTGATATGCTGTATCAGGCTGTATTTTACTTTCCAATAATACAGAACCATCAGACTCTGCCCTCACGAGCAACGAAGTTCCTTTTAACCTATCAACATAACAGGATGATACATGTCCAGTTCCTCGATCATCCCACTGTCTGTCAGCGTTCAGAGCGTAAAGCTTAACTCTTCGTCTCGTGTCTGTCATTATAGTCAGTGCTTGAAACTTTGTATCCAAATCAGTATTAACCGTACTATGACTTTAATCTAATACAATGAAGTATTAGATACTTTATTTCCCATTTGTACGAAAACATGTGCACTTCTGTAACAAAAATAAAATGTTTAAATAAAAAATACACAGGTGCTTACTCAACAAACTGCAATTGCCTTTAATTACATTTTGTCTTACGTTTGAAAATATCCAGTAAAACAAACCTTTTAGTGAAATGCCAGCACGTTAGTCTATTGACGACGATATTATCATAACTAAATAAAGTAATTAAATGAACAAAATCATTTTTATTGAAATAACAATGGAATTTAACTTCACAAATCGTAGGAAATTACAAACAAAACAATAGAGAACTTATGCTTCACAGCTGTTATTCAACTTAAAAAATATAATCTGCCATCCACATAACTATTTGTCTTATCAATTTGTTAGTTATACAAATAATCAGAGTAACATGAATCTTTAAATCGTCAAATTGACGTACCTTCAAATCGGTACAATATCAATTATCGCCATATTGGATTCACAACAACGCTTCGAAGATGGGGTTCTCAAAATAAAAGAAATACGCGGCAATTTCAAATAAAATTTAAATTGGAAACATTGATATATTGGAAATTGTATAATCTGGAACAAGAGAAATATAACAAAATTACACAAAAAAATCATGAAAATATATAGTTGCCTTATTTTTAACTTATGCATCGATCAGGAAGCATAGGGCGGGTTTTTTTAGCTGTTACGATTGCATTTGCTATCCTGCTGTCAGTTGCGAAATTTGCTAAATTTGCGAAAAATTGCAAGCTACAAAAACAGACCCTTATATCATCGATAGTATGAAAATACACATTCGTGATTAATTTCTACCTAAATTATAATACATTTAGATTGTGATTTGTTAAAAACTCCAGACAAGTGTACACAGTGCCGATCGCGATCATAGTGATATCGTTACTTTATTATTTTAAATTAGAAAGATTTATATATGGCGTATCAGAATTGTTTGTTGTTTGTGTCTCATCAGCTTTTGGTAGCAAAATCATAGCATTTCTAATGTTGACTTTTAGAGTTTTGTCTAATCGATGTTGCTACGAAATGCTGCTACCAAATACCCATTTCAGGAGGCGGGTATTTTTTTACTTTTTCTCTTTGTAAAATAAATTACTCAAACATATACACACACGGAACTAGAACGGTTAAAAACTGTCGTGAAATGCATGCATGTGAATAAATTATCAGATGCGCGTAGACGGAAAGGTTAGTTGATGCTAAAATGATGTTTTACTATTAAATTGCAACACGGCTCAGAAGAAACGCCCTATTAGCGTTTCGTTCGAGCGGTTTTGCTACAAAACATTGCCCACAAAAACTCATGTCGGAAGATGGGTGTTTTATATTAACTTTTGACAGTTGTCAAATGTGAAAGTTTGAGAAAAAGAAAAGTATATTCTGGTATTATTATAAAACTATATAACTGCAACGAAAGTGGTTGTTATCGTTTCAGCAGCAGGTTAAAGTAAATAATAATCACTCAACAACTTAATGTTTTTGTATATTTTTAGTAAAGTTACAATAAGTATTTACAGCGTAACCTTTTGTTATTAAATAGAGTTTAAGGTATTAAAGGAGTTACGGATTTACATCGTTAAGGAACTCCGGAGTGTTTAGGAGTTACTAAAATAACAAATGAACTGTATCTTAAGTACATAGATAATAATGCGTGCGATTCTATTACTACCTATATATATTTGTTTGTGATGCAATAGTGAAGGTTGTAGTAAGGCCTTGCAATTCTGCTTTTTATTTTATTTCCTAGTCTACTTACTTGCTAATATTTACAATAAAGGACATATGTTTGTTATAAACTACAAGAAAAACAAGTTAAAATTCTTGAAAATATACATACACCGAATTGTTAAGAAATGGCGCAAAACGCATTTCGTTGAAAACATAATAGCAGTGCTTAATTTTTTGATTTCTCTAAAAAAGAGGGGTCACAAAAACCCCTCTTATAACCCATTTTTTTTCAAAAAGAAGACCATATTATTCCCCATTTTAATGACTTTTATGACTCCCCTAAAATAAAAGGGGTACAAAAACCCCTGTTGCCCATCCCCTGTTTTTAAAGACGGGTGTTTCCGTATAACTTCCAATTTTGATGATCGATAGAGTCTATCGCTACTAGCAATGTTTGTATTGGAATCACTCACTCCTCTCCCCTCCAAATCAAAACTATTTTATATGGAACTCCAGAGGGCAGATGCTGGCCGAATTCATGATAAAGGAAGGCCTCTTTATGCTGAATTCCTTTTACAAGAAGCGCCCCCACAGGAAGTGGACCTTGATGACTCCGGATAGGTGCACGAAGAATGAGATTGACTTTATCATGTCAACGGAAAAGCAAGAGTTCAATGATGTCTCTGTGATCCTCACGGTCAAAACCAGGAGTGACCACCATATGGTAAAAGGCACATTGAACCTCAACATAAGGCTTGATAGGTCTCGACTGATAAAGTCCACGCTCCGACCCACAATCATCCAAATCCAAAACCCAGAAAACTTTCAGCTCCAACTCAAAAATCGCTTTGAATGCTTAAAGGAAGACGCATGAGTGGACGATACCAACGATATGTTTGTGGAAACTGTCCATACGGTTGGGTCTAAGTTTCTTTAAGACCCATCGCACAAATAGACTCTGTGAAGACTCTAAGACTTATGGACGATAAACGAAACCTTAGGCTGCAGTCTTCGGATGATGCAGTGTCATATCGGTGGCTTAATAGATAGATCTCAAAATCACTTGCACGTGACAAACGCCACTTTAATACATTACGTATTAAGGAGGCAATAGAACGGAATAAAGGTTCCAAAGTGTTCGCGAGAGATCTGGCTATTGAGCGAAGCTAAAGCTGGCAAGGCTAAAGACGGAGGACAGCAGCATTGTTTCGTCTGGACCAGAAGTCTTGGAGGAGGTCGAGAAATTCTGAGTAAGCTTGCTTGCCACCCTAGTTGTATAAAAAAATGGATATCTTTCTATTTCGACTAGTAGGTCTTGTATTTCACACATCTTGCAACACGAAATACGTGCACAGCTTACGGCAACATTCACCAAATTTCTGATATTCTGCGGGGTCTAGTACACAATGTATGGCAGATGCGCCTCTCGAGAAAAAAAATCTTGCGTCTGGTAAAGGTGTGATCCGGCGCGCATCGGAACCGTGCGGCTGACGCAAGAAGTTTCTTACAATCTGCGGGGTCCAGTATAAAATGTATGCGCACTAGAATTTTTCCATCGGAAATTTCTCGTAATGTGCGCCCTTAGCGCCTTAGGGCGTGTTTTCGGAGCTTGCAATTTCTCGCAAATAACGCAAATTTGGCAATGAAGTGTCCACGGAGCTTTGATGGCTAGCAATGATTGCTCGCAATTGACAATTGTTCATTCGTTCGTGATTGCATAAGATGCAAACAATACATTTGACAATTGCTGTCACTGTCATTAAAAAAAAACTGTTTTGTTATAAAACAGAGACACAAAAATAAGGCAAATGTTAATATTCTTAATATATTTTAAAGTAGTGTGACTGCCATTCATTAAGAAAAGAAAGAAAGAAGACATAGTCATATTGGTTTACTGCAGTTTGTTGAATTTTACATAAAGCACAGACTTTGAATTTAACCTCCAAATCCAAATCGGTATTAGGCTTTAGTACTATAGAACAAATACATATACTAGAAAAGTATAATTGGCCTCTCCACGTAGGACGTTGTCGACTACAAAAATGCGTTTGATTCTATCAAGATTCGCTAGTGTTGCAGTCTCTCCAGCAGTATCCCATTTACTATTGGAACATCAAAGTGTTGAAAGTGTTTGTGTAATAGAGCTACAATGGCTATCCAACTTCAAGGCCAGAACATTGAATATATCCTACAGTAGTGCCTTCAGTTTTAATTTGTCAGACCCTATCTAAATTGAACAGTGGATTTCTTAATGGGCTGCTTTCATACCAAAGTTACATCTATAGCTCCAATAATTCTAGGAAAGCCAGAAACAATTTTTGAAATACTAGAAAATAGAAAAGTATAATTTTCCTCTCCGCATAGCAATTGTCAAGTACAAAAAGTGTTTGGTTCTATCAAGATTTGCAAGTGTTGCAGTCATTCCAGTGGTGTCTCATTGAAAATTAGTACATCAAGTGTTGGAAGTGTTTGTGTAATAGAGCTACAATGTCTATCCAACTTCAAGGCCAGAACATTAAACAAGTCCTACAGTAGTGCCTTCAGTTTTAATTTGTCAGACCCTATCTATATTGTACACTGGATTTCTTGATGGGCTGCTTTTATACCAAATTTACATCTATAACTCCAATAATTCTAGGGCAGCCAGAGGCAATATTAAATGCTTCAGACACCATCAAAACCTCGAAGGGTTTATGCTGTTTGATTTCACAAATGACAAAATGATGATTGATATTTATATGACAGTTCTAACATTTGAATACTCTTGGGTTTGCACAAGGTGCACCGTTGGGTTGTAAGACGAAAGTTTCAAAGTCAGCCCAGCGGCTCGCTTCCGTAAAATGATAGCTAACAATTCTCGTATGAAATACATCGATTGTCGCGAAACCGCATTGTATATCTTATTTTTTTCAAAAAAAGTAAGCAATCTTTTACGGAATCAATCCACTGGTAACCTTCAATGCTGTTGATCTCCTTATTTGAAGACTTTAGATTTACCTGTTAAAGACTATAACTCCTTTGTAGTTTAGTCTTTTATATTATTATCATAACTATGCTGTGAATATTGTCTAGTATATTGAAATTTGTAATATGTACTATAAATAGTGTTCACATTGAAATTATTATTATTTTACTTTATCATCACTTCCAACGGTCCTTTTCCTACGGTCAAAGGGGGGTAAAATGGGGGTTCCTACACCTTTTTTTTCATTCTGCATGATAAAGAAACTGAAGCTGTGTCGTGGTAATTGAAATATAGAGACATTACTAACCATTTTTCACAGTGACATCTGACTAACAGAAATATGCTACCTAATATAATATTCAGAAACAATTCAGCTCATCCAACTAATATTAAAGTAACGCTAAAACCGCTGTACCAATTAAGATGAAATTTGGCATGGAGATAGTTTGAGTCTCGGGAAAGGACATAAGCTTCTTGAAAAAGTTAAGTATGAATCGGTTTTTTTCTATAATTGAGGAGTTGCCGCTGAAATCCTACACTAATAATCGAATTTAGGGTGGGTGAAACCGTGGGCAAATTTGGCATGGAGATAGTTTGGGTCCGGGGAAGGACATAGGCTACTTGAAGTGTAAGTGGGTTTTTTTTGTATAATTGAGGAGTTCCAATGAAATCCTACATTGATAACTAACTTTAGGATGGGTGAAAACACGAGCAAAAGCAAGTGTTTAAAAAAAATTAAACTGCCAAATTCCATCACTAAATCCTACTGTGGTTTAAAAATATGCATTGATGGAATGCCACCCAATTCAATTGGTGGGCAATCATTGAATCATCCTTTAGGTTTTGTTACACAATTCCTGTTTTTGTGCAAACTGCATATTTCTTGATCGCGGAATTAATGCAGGAGTAAACCACTAAAATAAGAATTGATACCCGTCTACATGAGCCAAATTTCAATTAAGAATTTTTACAGAATAGGGAGTAATAAGGAATAAAACAAAAAAAAAACTGTCTTTCATGTCTATAATATTAACCAGATTACAATTAGAATCATTATAGTAGTGCAAAATAATAATTCAAATATTTAAACTTACACCTGATACTTATATTTTGTAATTGCAATTCAATGGGTGCACTGAATCAATGACATCACCATCAAACTCAAGATTAACACTCCATTTTGCTATTTTGGATTTCATTTTTTTTTTTGTCTTTTAATAATTCAAATCTACATATAAATATATAAATCAATCACACTGTTTGAACGATCAAAAGCTTATTTTCTTACATACTTTATATATGGTTAAAAAATCAAAAGCTAACTTAGATACATACTTATATTACTTAAACACATGTAACCATCAATACTGCTATTAACAATAACATCAATGAACAACCTTCTGAAGAAAAACCAAAAACAAAATAACTAAATAATAATAACAATATATTCTGGTTTATTTATAATTTTATCTACAAGAAATGTCCACAAGACATGTCAATGTTGTCAATGCTGAAGTTAGAAAAATCTTTATGGCGTTTTTCTCTATACTCTTCCACTAATTTAAATTGGCAAAGCGCTTCATTCATTTACTTTTTCTTCTGGTAGCCTGACATTTGCATTTATTGTTTGTAAAGGTTCTGTAGTTCTATTGCTTGGTGTTTGTAAAGGTTCTGTTGTACTATTGCTCGGTGTTGTTGTTTCTATTGCAAGTAGTGAAATGTATGGTTTTCGTGACGACAATTCATTCATAACATTTATATAGATCCATGTGCGAGGGTCATTGCCGGATTTGCTACTGCGGTCTTTTACTATTTTATGTGTCCTTTTCATCCCGTTTGCCCATTTGCCTATTGCCCTGCTTACCCAATCCAATGTCAATTCTCTCTTTTTCTTCATGCATTCATGTATCCATCTACTATACGGAGTCTCAGCCTCTGTAAAGATAAAAAAAACACTAGTAAATTATACCCATAAACAAACACAGAACATTTTTGAATCTGATTATACCGATTGGGACCAGGCCTAGTCTTTCGTTTTGACTTTTCGAACTGATTACCTACCAATCAAAATAAATTCATATAGGTACAGTGTAACTTCTATTGAGAATATTAGGGGATATCCTTGTCAAATAACTATTTTTAAAACCACTAAGACAATAAGTGCGTTGCCGACTAATAAAATGTGCGATAAAAAATGTTCTGTAATGAAATAAAAAGGAAATAATTTCAATTTCTTTATAGTAATTGTTAAAAACTATCTGAAATTAACACTTTTAAGACTTAAATTTAATGGCCAATACAGCGAGACTTCAACTTTAAGGTGCAGAAAATGGCCGTTTTTAGGGTTCCGTACCCAGACTGTCCCAACGGAGCCCTATTACTAAGCCTGCGCTGTCTGTCTGTCCGTCTGTCCGACCATTAAAAGGCTCTATCTTTTAGACTGAAATAGACGCCTGAATTTTTCACAGAATATATGGTATAATGGTGGATTATCTAATAAATAATAAAAAGTTAAAAAAGGTAAAATTTAAGGGGGGTCCCCATACAAGAAATACATTTTCGTTGTTTTTGCACTATCGTAAAAACAATAATACATACAAACTTCAAATTTGCAGTAAATATTATGAACTCTTAAAGTATATAATAAAAACCGGCCAAGTGTTAGACGGGCCCAAGTGATTACTATTTTAAATTACCAGTACAGCGCCATCTACGTAATTTACGAACACAAACAAAACAAAAAGTGTGCCGCTAAGCGGTCACCCATCCAAGTACTGACCAAGCCCGACGTTGCTTAACTTTGAATAAAGTTTTCAACAAAACAATGTGTCTTTTACCGTCTAAAATTATACCGTTACAGCGCCATCTAGCTTACCATTAAGAGAAACAGTAACCATATTTGGTTGTTGGAAAAGATATTCAAAGTTAAGCAACCTCGGGCTTGGTCAGTACTTGGATGGGTGACCACTTAGAGGCACACTTTTTGTTTTTGTTTGTGTTCGTAAATTACGTAAATTTACATGCGTATTATTAACATCGGTCAATTGCAAGTCGGACTAGCGCACCGTGGATTTCGTACCACGGTTTAACGTAATTTACAAAAGCAAACAAAAACAAAAGCTAAGCAGTCACCCATCCAAGTATTGACCAAGCCCAACGTTGCTTAACTTGGAATATTGTTTACAACAAATACGTTACTGTTTCTCTTAATATGAGCTAGATGGCGCTGTCACGGTATAATTTTAGACGGCAAAATTACACATTGTTTTGTTGAAAACTATATTCAAACCTAAGCAACGTCGGGCTTGGTCAGTACTTGGATGGGTGACCGCTTAGCGGCACACTTTTTGTTTTTGTTTGTGTTCGTAAATTACGTAAAACCGTCGTCCGTAAACCTCGGTGCGCGAGTCAGACTTGCAATTGACCGATGTTAATGTTACGCATGTAAATTTACGTTATTTACGAACACAAACATTAACAAAAAGTGTGCCGGTAAGCGGTCACCCATCCAAGTACTGACCAAGCCCGACGTTGCTTAACTTTGAATAAAGTTTTCAACAAAACAATGTGTCATTTTACCGTCTTAAATTATACCGTTACAGCGCCATCTAGCTTACCATTAAGAGAAACAGTAAACATATTTGGTTGTTGGAAAAGATATTCAAAGTTAAGCAACGTCGGGCTTGGTCAGTACTTGGATGAGTGACCACTTAGAGGCACACTTTTTGTTTTTGTTTGTGTTCGTAAATTACGTAAAACCATGGTACGGAAACCTCGGTGCGCGAGTAAGACTTGCAATTGACCGATGTTAATGTTACGCATGTAAATTTACGTAATTTACGAACACAAACATTACCAAAAACCGTGCCGCTAAGCGGTCACCCATCTAAGTACTGACCAAGCCCGACGTTGCTTAACTTTGAATAAAGTTTTCAACAAAACAATATGTCATTTACCGTCTAAAATTATACCGTTACAGTGCCATCAAGCTCATTTTAAGAGAAAAAGTAACATATTTGTTTGTTGGAAACAATATCTCAAGTTAAGCAACGCCGGGCTTGGTCAGTACTTGGATGGGTGACTGCTTAACGACACACTTTTTGTTTTTGTTTGTGTTCGTAAATTGTATGATCACATTTGTTGTATGGGAGCCCTCTTCAATATTTATTTTATTCAGTTTTTAGTATTTGTTGTTATAGCGGTAACAGAAATACATCTTCTGTGAAAATTTCAACTGTCTATCAGGGTTCATGAGATACAGTCTGGAGACAGACGGACCGATTAAATAATTAGAATTGGTTGTTACCTAGTGCATTGACTATAAGTTGTATCAAAAAGTCATAAAAAGGTAACTAAAAAATGGATTCCAAACAAAAGGCATCATTATGGCATAAATTACTTAAGAAACGTATAACAAAAACATCTCATAGTAATTTATATGTCATTATGTAATGATTTTAAGTACATTTACATGCACGTCGTTAGTATTATAGAAATTAGCTGTCTGGCCTTTATCACCCTCATAAGGCAGAAATCAGGAATCCTTTTTAAAAAGAAACCGGCCAAGTGCGAGTCTGGCTCGCGCACCGAGGGTTCCGTGCAAACTTACTATATGTTGTATATTATTAAAAATATTTTGATTATATGATGTAACTAAAAATTTATGGCAATTTTTCCTTTATCTGTGCTATAAGACGTTGCTTCGTACCAAATTTCAAGATTCTGAGTTCACGGGAAGTACTCTGTAGGTTTTGATTCCCTTGCGAGTTTCGAAAATTTGCGGCATAAACGGCTGTATCTTTTGATTGCGTTGGCTCAGAAGTTTGATGTTTTCACAGCTCCAAGGGACAGGAGACCTGAGTATTTTAGCTTGATACCTCCACGAGTTCCTGAGAAAATAAGGGTTCCAGTTTTTCCTTTCAAGGTACGGAACCCCAAAAAGGTTAATTACGCAAGTGCCCAGCTGGTTATTCAGAGGCCTCCCAAGAACTGGATAAATTGCGCTGGAAAAAAAGTCAAATGTCAGTATTGAGATCATCTAAAACAGCAATGGTAGTTGATAATCGAAACATTTTGAACATATAAAGTAAACATTTAAAACATAAGAATCTACTAATTATTATAAACTAGATTTTGCGAGCGGTTATCGCCGTAGAACTCTTTAATTATACTAATGTAGTTTGCTACAGCAAGCTACAGCTATAGTTCGTTTAAGCTCGGTTATAGTTATTCCTGCAGGAACTTTTGAATTTTCGTAATAAAAAGTAACCATGTTCGATTCCAGGACCTATCCTACATACATGTGTGCCACGTTTCATTCAGATCTGTCCAGTGGTTAAAGCGTGATTATGTAACAAACATCCGAAATTTCGCATTTATAATATTAAGTTGGATATGGGCATATTAAGTACACTCACACGTTAAATGTTAAATGTTATTAACTTATATTATGACGATGATGCCAGTTGAGTTGCAGACTGGGTTCGCCCTGCACTTCACCTGAAACAGTGACAAGTTAAGGACTTAGAACAGCTCAGTTGCTATTTCTATATAAAATTGCTAAATCTGTTAATATAGTAATGATCAAAACAAGGGGCCGACTCTCGACGACAATCCCAATTTCAATCATACGGCACTTTTGTCAATACTTTCAAATACTTACATTGTAATTACATTCAGTGGTGTGTAATCTTAATAATACTATTTGATTTTGTTGCATAAAAAGGTTTTATATATTATATGATCGATTTATTTGATTCTAAATCAAAGTGAGTGTCGGGAGTTACCCCATATATAACCACATATACTTAGTTGGCAAACAAGTCTCTAATTACTTCTCCCTTGAAGAACCCCATACTGTAGTCCTTATAGAAAACCTTGGCATGAGTTCATTTCACAATCTACTTATTTAATTTTAAATAACTTGCCTCTTTTCTGTATTTGAGCTAAAACAGTTAATCTGAGATTGGTGATTGAACAGTAAGATAGCCCATTTGTGAATGCATATTCATTAAATAAGACATGTTAAATGTTATTAACTTACATAGTGACGATGATCCCAGTTGAGTTGCAGTCTGGAATTTGCTCTGCACTTCACCTGAAACATTGATAAATTAAGGATTTAGAATAGCATTGTCTAGACTCTTCTTTCACATCTTTGCCCCTGTTCTGCTTGAATTTAACCAGTTAACTGATGTTTTATCAATGAGTCCATTTGTGTTGCATATATATGCCTATGCAAAATAAATTATTTGGACAACTTGCAAAATGTAGATGATCCTTGTTGTGCATTTGCTCTGCACTTTGCTTGAAATGGTAAATTGTAACAGTAAGCATCACAATGAGTTCCCTTAGTGGTATAGTATAAATAACTACAAAGTGGTTAGCCAGAATAACTAAAAAATATCATATTGTATCATTTTTTTTTAAAACATTGGTGAATCCAAGGTATATTTTTATTGGTACTACTACATTCATATTATACATTTTTTTCTGGACTTAACACAAAAATCATCTGGTCCCAAACTAAGCAAAGCTTGTACTATTGACACCAGACAAACCATAACAGAAATATTAACACATATGTAAATTATAAACCTACTTTTTTTTTAAATAAATATGTATTATACATAGGAAACAGTCTCAAGATAAACACAAATTTTCATTACATAAATGTTTGTCATGTGCGGGATCAAGCCTGCACTTCTCGGTTCCGTAGGTAGCTACTACTAGCAACAGAGCCCTGGAGCCACCATGGTTATTGTCTGACCCAAGCTACTTTCCAAGTACACTTTTGCGAAATAAAAGAATAGTGTACCCATTTTTACCTATAGAAAAAGCTATTATTGGCAGCTCTCAACTGGGATGACCAGTGTGTATAACAAGTATAACAAGATGGTATTTCATATCCTTCTCCATCTCCAACTCATTTTCCAAGTTTAATGAGATAAGATATTTAGGTATTTAATTTTTTTAACTAATATAATAAAATCTAACAAAAATAAAAGATTTTACTTAAAATATATTACTAAAATATATATAGTAATATACTTACAGCATATATGTAATACATTTTCTACAGATAACTGTCCAAAGGTTGCCCTTTGTTTAGCAAATGGTGTAGATCTTGGGTTATATATCACAGGAATCAGTAGTTTTGCTATTGCGCTAACTAAGTTGTGAGTTTCCAGACCTCAGAGCCCCAAAAGTCACTGTAATTCACACAAATATATGTATTTAATTACAATACAAAACCAGTTAATCACTTTAGCAGAATGTCTTGAAAAAAGAAGTAAGAATTTTTAAAACAAAGACATAGTCAGCAGATTAGATCTCAGGCCACAACTCAAACCTGCACTAAATAAAACATTATTTACAATGGAGGTACAAGTGGAGACGCTATTGCTGTGAACCTATATATAAATAGGTTCGCAGGTTTAATTCCTGACTTAAATATATGTTTATCCAAATATCATTCTATGCTTGTAAATTTAATGCCTAAATAGCATAATAAGAAAAATTTGAGTCATAATATAGGTATTAATGTAAAGAAGTATAAGTAATATAAACAACAAGATGAGCCAGGAAGATATTGTATACTCAGTAAAGTTTATCTACATGTTACACAAATAACTATTAATAACCAAGAAACTAAGGATTTTTTCGAGATTTACTTATTCTCATTATTGAATCACAACTAGGAAAAGTTTTCAACAGCAATATCCCAGCAGAAATGTAAGAGAAAGAATAAAATTTCATGCAACATCTAGAATTAAAAAAGTTAAAGCTCCTTATTTACGGTTCTAGTATTTTTCAGTATTCACAGATTGAAAGATTGGACTTTGTGTATTTCCAACTAATTTTTTATTTATTTGTAAATACAAAAGTAACAATAGTGGATTGGTGAGTGTTATATTTATTTATTAGTTACCTGTCAAAACAATTAATTGTTTGAAGAATTGCTTTCATTTCAATATAAGCCAAATCATTTCGCCAGCATCCGTGATGAAAGAGACATGTGTTGAAAAATTTAATATAATATAAAAATGGAAGGCCTCCAAGTTGGAAAATTTTGGTTTGTTTTACCTAAAACAAAAAAGGGCATCACAACATATAAAACAAACAAACAAGTGTGAGAGAGGATTATACTAAGTGGTGATGGACATATTAATGCATGCAAAAGAGTAAAAATTAATATTTTTATATTAAAAGTTTTGATAAATTTTGTTAAACATTTAATGAAGGGGGTATTAATCAAGGATAGAAGACAATGCATGTTGACAGAGCGAGGAATTTTTGGGTGGAGGATGTCATATAGTATATAGGGTATTTGGGGCAGCTGAAAAATATGTAGTCTACAGTACCTTCGTCAATGCCACACTCACAAATAGAGTGGTCCCTAACTCTTATTTTAGCTAAAAATACTGGAGTACATGCATGTTCCAGTCTGGGACGGCATATGGTCGACGTAACTAATTTGTCACAATATTGAATTCGCAAGAACCAAGGTTTTGCAGGGATAACAGGTTGTATTTGGCCATGATAACGGCCCTTAATGGATGAAGACTGTTTCCATACATGACTCCAATCTACTGACATTGGCCTTTTAGCTGAACTGAGAAAGTCTAAAGAGAAAAGTTTATTGAAGTTTTGTATATCTGACTGAACTACTTCTTTAGCCCAGTGGTCAGATTTCTCATTGCCTTCTATTCTACTGTGGCCTGGGACCCAGGCAAGGACAACCTCAATATTAACTTAATAGGTTACATGTGTCACTGAGGCCTTCAGTAAACTCCATCACCAAACAATTGGCACACATAAAGAAGCAAACAAGCATACTGCCTGCCTGATGTTGAGCAGTTATAATTGCCTAAGGACACTTAAGTCAAAGTCAAAGTCAAAATGGTTTATTCAAATAAGGATTTTACAATCACTTTTGAATCGTCAAAGTCAAATATTATTTTTTGAACCCTCTCACCTTCCCGCCGGTTCACAATGTTGTTTAAAAACACTATCAATAATGCAAATAAACTAAAAATACAATTAATGTTTTAAATAAAAAAATTTTAGCCGTACAATTTTATGTTATTTCCATTTTAATTTGGTTTACCTATGCATCCTGTAATTGAGCATCATCAGTCCCAAGGATTTTTATCATTTACATAGTCTGAAATATTGTAGTATGCCTTTTTACACAGTACCTGCTTGATAAAAAATTTAAATTTACTTATTGATAGATTTTGAATTTTATTGGGAACTTTGTTGTAAAAGTGTATACATTGCCCCATAAAAGAGTTACTTATTTTGTGTAGACGTGTATCATGCACCAACAGCTTATTTTTACTTCTAGTATTTACTTTGTGAACGTCACTTTTCTTGCTGAAACTATTGATATTTTTATGTACATATAAAAGATTTTCATATATGTACTGCGACACTAAAGTTAAAATTTTTACTTCCCTAAACCTATCCCTCAGAGATATCCTAGATCCCAATTTATAAATAGCACGAATTGCCCTTTTTTGTAACAAAAATATTGTATTTACATCAGCAGCGCTACCCCACAATAGGATACCATATGTCATTAAACTATGGAAATAGCTAAAATATACTATTTTTGCAGTGTCAACATCGGTCAATTGTCTTATTTTCTTGATCGCATACACAGCAGAGCTAAGTTTTTTGGCTAGGTTATGAATATGAGGACCCCATTGAAGTTTGGAGTCCAGTGTTATTACGTATTTGAAACACTAAGAAGCAATTGTTGAGAAGGTTACATTACATTGATTAATTTGTTTTCTTTTTACAGTCCCAGAATATATCCCTCATCATTCAATACAAATAAGAATACTGTATCTATATTTTTTGTTTCCATAGCTTATTTATTTGTTAAACATATTCCCCACAAATAAGGGTCTATAGTGTTCTTGATGCACCAGGTGTACAGAAGCCTTGAAGACTTTATGAGGAATAAAACCTGACAACTTACATGGTCATAGTGATGCACCTACCTTCTATAGAAGATTCAACCGTAGTTTGACTTTCACATGTTCTTATTAGCAGCTCTTACTAATTTTGCAATTTCGTCCAGTTATTTTTTACTAGGCTACGTTCCAAAACGCAATGTGTAAGTTGAAAAAGTAGTTATGGACCGCCCGGCTCAGGGTAACTTTCTATCTGTCAAGTTGAATATTTTACACTAGGGCTATGTTCCAAATCACGCCGAGTAATTATCGCCCGGTAAAGTGGAAAAATCAACCCGTTCGGGAACGAGCGTTTGACAGTTAATTTTCAAACTGACAGGAGTGATTTTCAACCTTTTCTATGGCAGTGTAAAGAATTCAACTTGACAGTTGGAAAATTACTCTACCCTGGGCGTCCCAAAACCACTTTTTTAACTTCCTCGTCGCGATTTGGATCGCACCCTAGGCTATGTCCCAAAACCCACCGAGTAATTATCGCCCGGTATTGACAGTTAATTTTCACACTGACAAGAGTGAATATCAACCTTTCTATGTCAGTTTAAGGAATTCAATTTGACAGTTGGAAAATATCCAACCCCGGGCGTCCAAAAACCACTTTTTTAACGTCTTTGTTGCAATTTGGAACGGGTTGGAAATCAACTATAGCGGGCGATTGTCACTCGGCAGGGAATTGGAACGTAGCCCCAGTACGTATATATGACAAAGCAATTAGGTGCTTATCACAAGAAAATAATGATTTACGTTGTTACCACGAAATGCACGCTCCTGTTTTCTAACGTTAAAGATACTGTATAAATTGTATCCGTTTATTCATAATAATAATTTTTTCAAAGACCTTGCTTTTTATCCATTACTTTATCTTTTGCAAAACAATCCGAAATCTATTAAACAAGCAAGCAATTTGTGTTTTTCACGACACACAACTTTGAACTGATAGCTGACAGCTGTCAATAGTACAAAAAAAAAATTGAAAGCAAACAACGCAATAACCTGTTTTTTTTGCCACCGTGCAATAAGCTACGAAAACACTTATTGCTTTCATTGCGTTCATTTGCACGCAATACAATCGCAATGGTCTCCGAAAACACGCCCTTACTCTCATTTATGGGCGTGTTTTTGTAGCTTGCAATTTCTCGCAAATAACGCAAATTTGGCAATGAAGTGTCCACGGAGCTTTGATTGCTAGCAATGATTGCTCGCAATTGACAATTGTTCATTCGTTCGTTATTGCAAACGATACACTTGACAGCTGCTGTCACTGTCATTAAAAAAGAAACTGTTCTGTTGAAAATGGAGAAACAAAAATAAGGCAAATATTAATATTTGGAATATACTTTAAAGTAGTAACTGCCATTCATTAAGAAAAGAAAGAAAGAAGACATAGTCATATTGGTTTACTGCAGTTTGTTGAATTTTACATAAAGCACAGACTTTGAGTTTAACCTCCAAATCCAAATCGGTATTAGGCTTTAGTAGTATAGAACAAATACATATACTAGAAAAGTATAATTGGCCTCTTCATGTAGCAATTTTTCGACTACAAAAATGCGTTTGATTCTATCAAGATTCGCAAGTGTTGCAGTATCATCCCATTGACTATTGGTACATCAAAGTGTTGAAAGTGTTTGTGTAATAGAGCTACCAGCCAGAGGCAATTTCAAATGCTTGAGACACCATCAAAACCTCGAAGGGTTTATGCTGTTTGATTTCACAAATGACAAAATGATGAATGAATGATGATTGGTATTTATATGACAGTTCTAAAACTGTCTACATTTGAATACCCTTGGGTTTGCACCAGCTGCGCCCTTGGGTTGTAACACGAAGATTTCAAACTTAGCCCTGGTAACCTTTAATGCTGTTGATCTCCTTATTTGAAGATGTTAGATTTACCTGTTAAAGACTATAACTCCTTTGTAGTTTTGTCTTTTATATTATTATCATAATTATGCTGAATATTGTCTAGTATATTGAAATTTGTAAAAATATGTACTATAAATAGTGTTCACATTGAAATAATTATTATTTACTTTATCATCACTTCCTGTCCTACGGTCATCTGTGTAAAAGGGGGTACCTACACCTTTTTTTTCATTCTGCATGATAACGAAACTAAAGCTGTGTCGTGGTAATTGAAATATACAGACATTACTAACCATTTTTCACAGTGACATCTGCCTAACAGAAATATGCTACTTAATATAATATTCAGAAACAATTCAGCTCATCCAACTAATATTAAAGTAACGCTAAAACCGCTGTACCAATTAAGATGACATTTGGCATGGAGATAGTTTGAGTCTCGGGAAAGGACATAAGCTTCTTGAAAAAGTTAAGTATGAATCGGTTTTTTTCTATAATTGAGAAGTTGTCGCTGAAATCCTACACTAATAATCGAATTTAGGGTGGGTCAAACCGTGGGCAAAATTGGCATGGAGATTGGGTCCGGGGAAGGACATAGGCTATTTGAAGTGTTAGTGAGTTTTTTTTGTATTATTGAGGAGTTCCAATGAAATCCTACATTGATAACTAAATTTAGGATGGGTGAATACACGAGCAAAAGACAGTGTTTAAAAAAAATTAAACTGCCAAATTCCATCACTAAATCCTACTGTGGTTTAAAAATATGCATTGATGGAATGCCACCCAATTCAATTGGTGGGCAATCATTGAATCATCCGTTAGGTTTTGTTACACAATTCCTGTTTTTATGCAAACTGCATATTTCTTGATCGCGGAATGAATGCAGGAGTAAACCACTAA
This sequence comes from Apoda limacodes, assembly GCA_946406115.1. Taxonomy (NCBI): domain Eukaryota; kingdom Metazoa; phylum Arthropoda; class Insecta; order Lepidoptera; family Limacodidae; genus Apoda; species Apoda limacodes. The sequence continues at coordinate 26,393,182 of OX291542.1, read as the reverse complement.
AATAAGAATTGATACCCGTCTACATTAGCCAAATTGCAATTAAGAATTTTTACAGAATAGGGAGTAATAAGGAATAAAACAAAAAAATTACTTACTTTCATGTTTATAATATTAACCAGATTAAATTTAGAATCATTATAGTAGTGCAAAATAATAATTCAAATATTTAAACTTAGACCTGAAACTTATATTTTGTAATTGCAATTCAATGAGCGCACTGAATCAATGACATCACCATCAAACTTAAGACTAACACTCAATTTTGCTATTTTGGATTTCAATATTTTTTTTTGTTTTTTAATAACCCAAATCTACATATAAATATATAAATCAATTACAGTGTTTGAACGATCAAAAGCTTATTTTCTTACATACTTTATAAATGCTTAGAAAATCAAAAGCTAACTTAGATACATACTTATATTACTTAAACACATGTAACCATCAATACTGCTATTAACAATAACATCAATGAAGTACCTTCTGAAGAAAAACCAAAAACAAAATAACTAAATAATAATAACAATATATTCTGGTTAATTTATAATTTTATCTACAAGAAGTGAATACAAAACATAATGTCAATCAATTGTTGTCAATGCTGAAGTTAGAATAATCTTTATGGCGTTTTTCTCTATACTCTTCTACTAATTTAAATTGGCAAAGCGCTTAATTCATTTTTCTTTTTCTTCTGGTAGCCTAACATTTGCATTTATTGTTTGTAAAGGTTCTGTAGTTCTATTGCTTGGTGTTGTTGTTTCTATTGCAAGTAGTGAAATGTATGGTTTTCGTGACGACAATTCATTCATAAAATTTATATAGATCCATGTGCGAGGGTCATTGCCGGATTTGCTACTGTGGTCTTTTACTATTTTATGTGTCATTTTCACCCCGTTTGCCCATTTGCCTATTGCCCTGCTTACCCAATCTAATGTCAATTCTCTCTTTTCCTTTATGCATTCATGTATCCATCTACTTTACGGAGTCTCAGCCTCTGTAAAGATAAAAATAACACTAGTAAATTATACCCATAAACAAACACAGAACATTTTTGAATCTGATTATACCGATTGGGACCAGGCCTAGTCTTTCGTTTTGACTTTTCGAACTGATTACCTACCAATCAAAATAAATTCATGTAGGTACAGTGTAATTTCTATTGAGGATATTAGGGGATATCCTTGTCAAATAACTATTTTTAAATAAATAACCACTAAGGCAATAAGTGCGTTGCCGACTAATAAAATGTGCGATAAAAAATGTTCTGTAATGAAATAAAAAGGAAATAATTTCAATTTTTTTATAGTAATTGTTAAAAACTATCTGAAATTAACACTTTTAAGGCGTAAATTTAATGACCAATACAGTAAGACTTCAGCTTTAAGGTGCAGAAAATGGCCGTTTTTAGGGTTCCGTACCCAGACGGTCCCAACGGAGCCCTATTACTAAGCCTGCGCTGTCTGTCTGTCCGTCTGTCCGACCATTAAAAGGCTCTATCTTTTAGACTGAAATAGACGCCTGAATTTTTCACAGAATATGTGGTATAATGGTGAATTATCTAACAAATAATTTAAAGTTAAAAAAGGTTAAATTTAAGGGGGGGTCCCCATTCAAGAAACAGAGTTTCGTTGTTTATGCACTATCGTAAAAACAATAATACATACAAACTTCAAATTTGCAGTAAATATTATGAACTCTAAAGTATTACAACAAATAATAAAAACCAGCCAAGTGTGAGACGGGCCCAAGTGATTACTATTTTAAATTACCAGTACAGCGCCATCTACGTAATTTACGAACACAAACAAAATAAAAAGTGTGCCGCTAAGCGCGAACCCATCCAAGTACTGACCAAGCCCGACGTTGCTTAACTTTTAAACAACAAAACAATGTGTCATTTTGCCGACTAAAATTATACCGTGACAGCGCCATCTAGCTCATATTAAGAGAAACAGTAACGTAATTTACGAACACAAACAAAAACAAAAAGTGGGCCGCTAAGTGGTCACCCATCCAAGTACTGACCAAGCCCGACGTTGCTTAACTTTGAATAAAGTTTTCAACAAAACAATGTGTAATTTACCGTCTAAAATTATATCGTTACAGCGCCATCTAGCTCATTTTAAGAGAAACAGTAACGTATTTGTTTGTTGGAAACAATATCTCAAGTTAAACAACGCCGGGATTGGTCAGTACTTGGATGGGGGACTGCTTAGCGACAAACTTTTTGTTTTGTTTGTGTTCGTAATTTGTATGATCACGTTTGTTGTATGGGAGCCCTCTTCAATATTTATTTTATTCTGTTTTTAGTATTTGTTGTTATAGCGGCAACAGAAATACATCTTCTGTGAAAATTTCAACTGTCTATCACGGTTTATGAGATACAGTCTGGTGACAGAAGGACCGATTAAATAATTAGAATTGGTTGTAACCTAGTGCATTGACTATAAGATGTACCAAAAAGTCATAAAAAGGTAACTACAAAATGGATTCCATACAAAATAATTAAAAGTATTAAGGCATCATTATGGCATAAATTACTTAAGAAACGTATAACAAAATCATCTCATAGTAATGTATATGTCATTATGTAATGATTTTTAATACATTTACATGCACATCGTTAGTAATATAGAAATTAGCTTTCTGGCCAATATCACCCTCATAAGGCAGAAATCAGGAATCCTTTTTAAAAAGAAACCGGCTAAGTGCCAGTCTGGCTCGCGCACCGAGGATTCCATGCAAACTTACGTTGTATATTATTGGACGTTATATGTTGTATATTATTAAAAATATTTTTATTATATGATGTAACTAAAAATTTATGGCAATTTTTCCATTATCTGTGCTACAAGACGTTGCTTCGTACCAAATTTCAAGATTCTGAGTTCACGGGAAGTACTCTGTAGGTTTTGATTCCCTTGCGAGTTTCGAAAATTTGCGGCATAAACGGCTGTATCTTTTGATTGTATTGGCTCAGAAGTTTGATTTTTTCACAGCTCCAAGGGACAGGAGACCTGAGTATTTAATATAAATTTTAGCTTGATACCTCCACGCGTTCCTGAGAAAATATAAGGGTTCCAGTTTTTTGGGTACGGAACCCTAAAAAGGTTAATTACGCGAGTGGCCAGCTGGTTATTCAGAGGCCTCCCAAGAACTGGATAAATTGCGCTGGAAAAAAGTTAAATGTCAGTATTGAGATCATCTAAAACAGCAATGGTAGTTGATAATCGAAACATTTTGAACATTAAAAGTAAACATAAGAATCTACTAATTATTATAAACTAGATTTTGCCAGCGGCTCCACCCGTCCTTAATTCGGTTATCGCCGTAGCAATCTTTTATACTAATGAAGTTTGCTACAGCAAGCTACAGCTATAGTTCGTTTAAGCTCGGTTATAGTTATTCCTGCAGAAACTTTTGAATTTTTCGTAATAAAAAGTAACCATGTCCGATTCCAGGACCTATCCTACATACATGTGTGCCACGTTTCATCCAGATCTGTCCAGTGGTTAAAGCATGATTAAGTAACAAACATCCGAACTTTCGCATTTATAATATTAAGTTGGATATGGGCATATATAGTACACTCACACGATGTTAAATGTTATTAACTTATATGATGACGATGATGCCAGTTGAGTTGCAGACTGGGTTTGCTCTGCACTTCACCTGAAACAGTGACAAGTTAAGGACTTAGAACAGCTCAGTTGCTATTTCTATATAAAATTGCTAAATCTGTGAATATAGTAATGATCAAAACAAGGGGCCGACTCTTGACGACTAGTCAATAATTTCAAATACTTACATTGTAATTACATTCAGTGGTGTGTAATCTTAATAATACTATTTGATTTTGTTGCATAAAAAGGTTATATATATTATATGATTGATTTATTTGATTCTTTTTTTTTTTTTTTTTTATACCACTAAGGTGGCAAACAAGCTTACGGTCCGCCTGATGGTAAGCGGTCACCGTAGCCTATTGACGCTTGCAACACCAGGGGTATCACTTGCGCGTTGCTGACCCTTCAGAAATCTAATAACTTCTTTCTTGAAGAACTCCATACTGTAGTCCTTGCAGAAAACCTTGGCAGGGAGCTTATTCCACAACTTAAGCGTTTGTGGGAGGAAGTTTCTCTGAAACCGCACTGCACGCGACCATTTAGGTTCTAAAGTGTGAGAATGAATTCCCTGCCAATGGCGAGCGGTGCGATGGTAGAAAGTAGCCGTGGGCATCATTTCGAACAATTCCTGAGAACACAACCCATTGTGCAAGCGGAAGAACACACACAGTGAGGCAAAGTCTCTCCTCAGACTTCAGGGCTCGATACCGCAAGTGAGTTTGGAATCGGCGACAATTCTCACAGCCCATCGTTGAACGGAGTCAAAAGGGCCAAGCTGGTATCCGGGTGCACCTGCCCAGAGATGGCAGCAGTACTCCATATGGGGCCGAACTTGCGACTTGTAAAGTAACGACCTTTGCCCCGACGTGAAGTACTTTATTCTATTCTAAAATGAAAGTGAAATTAAAATGAAGTGTCGGGAGTTACCCCATATATTACCACATATACTTAGTTGGCAAACAAGCTTGTTGTCTCTAATTACTTCTCTTGGCATTAAAGAACTTGCCTCTGTTCTGTATTTGAGCTAAAACAGTTAATTTGAGATTGGAGATTGAACAGTAAGATAGCCCATTTGTGAATGCATATTCATTAAATAAGACATAATGTTAAATGTTATTAACTTACATAGTGACGCTGATCCCAGTTGAGTTGCAGTCTGGAATTTGTTCTGCACTTCACCTGAAACATTGATAAATAAAGGATTTAGAATAGCATATTGTCTAGACTCTTCTTTCACATCTTTGCCCCTGTTCTGCTTGAATTTAACCAGTGAACTGATGTTTTATCAATGAGTTCATTTGTGTTGCATGCCTATGCCAAATAAATTACTTGGACAACTTGCAAAATGTAGATGATCCTTGTTGTGCATTTGCTCTGCACTTTGCTTGAAATGGTAAATTGTAACAGTAAGCATCACAATGAGTTCCCTTAGTGGTATAGTATTAATAACTACAAAGTGGTAAGCCAGAATAACTAAAAAATATCATATTGTAAATATTTTTTTTGAAACATGATTCACCAAGGTATATTTTTATTGGTACTACTACATTCATATTATACATTTTTTTCTAGACTTTACGAAAAAAACATCTGGTCCCAAACTAAGCAAAGCTTGTACTATTGACACCAGACAAAACATTACAGAAATATTAACACATATGTATATTATAAACCTACTTTTTTTGTAAATAAATATGTCTATACATAGGAAACAGTCTCAAGATAAACACAAATTTTCATTACATAAATTCAAATTCAATTTAATTTATTCAGTTTAGGCTACAATAATTGAGCACTTATGAATGTCACTACGCCATCGGTTCGTAAGTCTACAGGGCGGGAGACCTTGTACTGAGAAGAACCGGCAAGAAACTCAGCAAGGGCATTTCTTTTCTCCCTTTCTCTTACAGCGTCCAATTAAAATATTGGAAAATGCCCTCCCTATCATAAAAGGACACTTTCCATTACAAACATAAAAAAACATGAAATATGAAGCACAAGCACAACATAAAAAAGTATCTAATATATACAAAAGACAGTTTATGTATTCATCACTAAGGAATAATCAATGTCTTACAGTATTAATAAACAAAACAAAAAAGTAAGACTAAATACTAAGAATACAAAGAAGTTTGCAAGAGCAGACCAGCCTCCACAGGCGGCACCCGTTCACAAGTATGACACATGAATCAGCCATCGCTTCGCTCAACCATGTTTTAGGGAACGTAACGACCCAACACACACGCCACCACCGCAGAGACACTTTGAGAGAGCATGACACACTCAAGCAACTCCAATAAAACTTCGATTGTACTAGTTACAATGTGTGTAGTAAAGGAACAAAATATAAGAGGAGAAGATTGGAAGGTTCGTAATGCTTTACTACCGAGAAGCAACTTTGTTGAGAAACAAATGTTTGTCATGTGCGGGATCAAGCCTGTACTTCTCGGTTCCGTAGGTAGCTACTACTAGCAACAGAGCCATGGAGCCACCATGGTTATTGTCTGACCCAAGCTACTTTCGAAGTACACTTAATAGTGTACCTATAGAAAAAGCTATTATTGGCAGCTCTCAACTGGGATGACCAGTATGTCTACAAGTATAACAAGATGGTAGTTCATATCTTTCTCCATCTCCAACTAATTTTCCAAGTTTAATGAGATAAGATAAATATTTAATTTTTTTAACTAATATAATAAACTCTTACAAAAATAAAAGACTTTTACTTAAAATATATAACTAAAATATGTATAGTAATATACTTATAGCATATATGTAATACATTTTCTACAGATAACTGTCCAAAGGTTGCCCTTTGTTTAGCAAATGGTGTAGATCTTGGGTTGTATATCACAGGAATCAGTAGTTTTGCTATTGCACTAAATAAGTTGTGAGTTTTCAGACCTCAGAGCCACAAAAGTGACTGTAATTGACACAAATATATGTATTTAATTACAATACAAAACCAGTTAATCACTTTAGCAGAATGTCTTGAAAAAAGAAGTAAGAATTTTTAAAGCAAAGACATAGTCAGCAGATTAGATCTCAGGCCACAACTCGAACCTGCACTAAATAAAACTTAATTAACATAGTAAAACTTACACTAAAAGACGTACAAATGGAGACGCTATTGCTGTGAACCTATAAATAGGTTCGCAGGTTTAATTCCTGACTTAAATATATGTTTATCTAAAAATCATTCTATGCTTGTAAATTTAATGCCTAAATAGCATAATAAGAAAAATTTGAGTCATAATATAGGTATTAATGTAAAGAAGTATAAGTAATATAAACAACAAGATGAGCCAGGAAGATATTGTATACTCAGTAAATTTTATCTACATGTTACACAAATAACTATTAATAACCAAGAAACTAAGGATTTTTTCGATATTTTATTTATTCTCATTATTGAATCACAACTAGGAAAAGTTTTCAACAGCAATATCCCAGCAGAAATGTAAGAGAAAGAATAAAATTTCATGCAACATCTAGAATTAAAAAAGTTAAAGCTCCTTATTTACGGTTCTAGTATTTTATAGTATTCACAGATTGAAAGATTGGACTTTGTGTATTTCCAACTAATTTTTTATTTATTTGTAAATACAAAAGTAACAATAGTGGATTGATGAGTGTTATATTTATTTACTAGTTACAGTCAAAACAATTAATTGTTTGAAGAATTGCTTTCATTTCGGTCTAAGCCAAACCATTTCGCCAGTATCCATGATGAAACATGTGTTGAAAAATTTAATATAATATAAAAAACGAAGGCCTCTAAGTTGGAAAATTTTGGTTTGTTTTACCTAAAACAAAAAAGGGCATCACAACATATAAAACAAACAAACAAGTGTGAGAGAGGATTATATGCAGCAAAAGAGTTATATTTTAATATTAAAAGTTTTGATAAATTTTGTTAAACATTTAATGAAGGGGGTATTAACCAAGGATAGAAGACACTGCATGTTGACGGAGCGAGGAATTTTAGGGTGGAGGATGTCATATAGTATATAGGGTATTTGGGGCAGCCACACTCACAAATAGAGTGGTCCCTAACTCTTATTTTAACTAAAAATACTGGAGTACATGCATGTCGCAGTCTGGGACGGCATATGGTCGACGTAACTAATTTGTCACAATATCGAAATTGAAAGAACCAAGGTTTTGCAGGGATAACAGGTTGTATTTGGCCATGATAACGGCCCTTAATGGATGAAGACTGTTTCCATACATGACTCCAATCTACTGTCATTGGCCTTTTAGCTGAACTGAGAAAGTCTGAAGAGAAAAGTTTATTGAAGTTTTGTATATCTGACTGAACTGCTTCTTTAGCCCAGTGGTCAGCATTCTCATTGCCTTCTATTCTACTGTGGCCTGGGACCCAGGCAAGGACAACCTCAATATTAACTTAATAGGTTACATGTGTCACTGAGGCCTTCAGTAAACTCCATCCCCAAATGATTGGCACACATAAATAAGCAAACAAGCATACTGTCTGCATGATTTTGAGCAGTTATAATTGCCTAAGGACACTTGAAACACTAAGAAGCAATTGTTGAGTAGGTAACATTACATTGAGTAATTTGTTTTCTTATAACAGTCCCAGAATATATCCCTCATCATTCAATACAAATAAGAATACTGTATCTATATTTTTTGTTTCCATAGCTTATTTATTTGTTAAACATATTCCCCACAAATAAGGGTCTATAGTGTTCTTGATGCACCAGGTGTACAGAAGCCTTGAAGACTTTATGAGGAATAAAACCTGACAACTTACATGGTCATAGTGATGCACCTACCTTCTATAGAAGATTCAACCGTAGTTTGACTTTCACATGTTCTTATTAGCAGCTCTTACTAATTTTGCAATTTCGTCCAGTTATTTTTTACTAGGCTACGTTCCAAAACGCAATGTGTCAGTTGAAAAAGTAGTTATGGAACGCCCGGCTCAGGGTAACTTTCTATCTGTCAAGTTGAATTATTTACACTAGGGCTATGTTCCAAATCACGCTGAGTAATTATCGCCCGGTAAGGTTGAAAAATCAACCGTTCTGGAACAAGCGTTTGACAGTTAATTTTCAAACTGGCAGGAGTGATTTCTAACCTTTTCTATCGCAGTGTAAAGAATTCAACTTGACAGTTGAAAAATTACTCTACCCCGGGCGTCCCAAAACCACTTTTTTAACTTCCTCGTTGCGATTTGGAACGCACCTAGGCTATGTCCCAAAACCCACCGAGTAATTATCGCCCGGTATTGACAGTTAATTTTCACACTGACAAGAGTGAATTTCAACCTTTCTATGTCAGTTTAAGGAATTCAACTTGACAGTCGGAAAAAATCCAACCCCGGGCGTCCAAAAACCTCTTTTTTAACGTCTTTGTTGCAATTTGGAACGGGTGGGAAATTAACTATAGCGGGCGATTGTCACTCGGCAGTGAATTGGAACGTAGCCCTAGTACATATATGACAAAGCAATTAGGTGCTTATCACAAGAAAATACACAAAAAAATAATTATTTACGTTGTTACCACGAAATGCACGCTCCTGTTTTCTAACGTTAAAGATATTGTATAAATTGTATCCGTTTATTCATAATAATTATTTTTTCAAAGACCTTGCTTTTTATCCATTACTTTATCTTTTGCAAAACAATCAGAAATCTGTTAAACAAGCAAGCAATTTGTGTTTTTCACGACACACAACTTTGAACTAATAGCTGACAGCTGTCATAGAGGAAACAAATACGACAGCTGTCAATAGTAAAAAAAAAATTATTGAAAGCAAACAACGCAATAACCTGTTTTTTTTGCCACCGTACAATAAGCTACGAAAACACTTATTGCTTTCATTGCGTTCATTTGCACGCAATACAATCGCAATGGTCTACAAAAACATCGTAAGATCTCAAGACAAACGCTCTTTAGGGTGATTAAAAAAATTTGGGGTAGTACTAAAATTGAAAACGGAAACCTTGTTTTTGGCTGCCATTTGCATTATTCTGTCATTATTTATTGTTATTGGATATTGTTTTTAATTTGTTTCGTTGCTTATTATATGTGTGACTGAACGGTATAACATTTAATGATGATTTATACATGACTTTATTATATCAGTGTGGTTCCAAGTAAATCTTATTAAGTAAATCTGTCCAATTATTGTTTAAGGTGCGTATGGTTTCATTACCTCTTATGTTATAAGTTTATTCGTTGATTCAGAACTGTTTTAGAAACGTTCACCCAGAATAATTTGGTGTAGTACTTAGTTACTAAATGATAATTTCCTTTATTTAGATGTACTATGGAAATTTTATGTTTTGTCTTGATAGCCCAAAACAGAAACCTCTTTTTAAGGCTATGAGTAGGCCCTACTCCCCGAACCAATTTACCCTAATTTCTTAAAAATCGTGGGTAGTACTGAACTAGAGGGCTGATCAATGAAAACAGTCTCAATTTCAATCATTTAGCAATCTTAAATTATCTTTGTTAAAGGCAGTTATTTTACTTACTTTGACTGTGATGCATATTTTTTAAAACTAATTGTGTCTTAATTACTTTGTTAATTTAAAAGCTCATCCTAAATAAGATTTAAACATTTTTGTGATATCAATACTTATGCCCTTAAGTACCAAGTTAATAGATGTGTTTTAATTCTGAAACTGGCCATTCACACTCTGGGTTGCTTTGCTTGGCTCATGAACTATCCATAAAATACAATTTAACAGCTTGTTGCTACCTGACTACAACCAGAAACTAGTTTACAAGGAACTATGGCTAGCTGCCAAATTTTCTTATTTAATTTTACTTATTGGGATGCTCTACTACAGTAGTGCCCATACTTTTTTCTATGAAGATCTACATACCAAAAATTTATGACTGGGAGATTGACGCTTGTACCTATAAAACTTTTTTATTAGTAAATAATACAACTACACTAGGTGGAAATGTTTAAATTTGAGTTTAAAAATAGTTATAATATACAAAAATTAATCAACATGATTTTGTTGCGTGACATTGGTGGTCTTCCACAAAATTTTTGAATTTGGGAATCAATTGAAGCTAAATGCATGCAAGCTGTAACATGCAACATCTTACACTATAAACCCCAGCACCCATGCAGCTTTTCTCTTTTGTTTCCCAGGGACCATAACTGCTTTCTAAACCATAGTGATGCCATTGATATTATTTTATTTGAACAAAAATTTTTTTTGCATAAACTATATGCTGCGATGCACTAAAAATGTACCCACTGTAGATCAGAGTAATTTAAAGGAGGCTCAAGGAAAAGTAATTTTTTCTCAGCTCACATTTTTGTACACACGTACCTAACTTTAAACAGTTTCAAATGAAATCAAACATTCAAGTTGGTTTCTAAAAACACTTTTGAACTGTTAAAATAAACAGAATTATAAAACATATATTAATATCTACTATTTCATCAGTAGCATCATAGTTCCGAAATTGTTCTGGTCAGTCTCAGATCTGTCAATAATGTCCTTCATCTGTTGACTTTTTACATACCTACTTCAGTTGTTTAATATAGTTAAGTCAGCTATCAGTCTTTCAGAGTGCAATGGCTTGCTTTACAAAATCAAAATTATTAAAAATAACCTTAAGTTATAGATAAAGTGGAAAAGCAAAGAAGTAGATCCCAAAAAAACTTGAGTGATTGAGAGACTGAAGATGGGACTGAGATGTGACAGCTGTGTGTGGCTAGCCCTGTTTCAATTTATTGCTATTAAAACCCACCTTGTGAAGAGGAATTGTGAAACCATCCATTTTTAATGATTTTCTGAAGCTTAAAATGAATCATTTAAAAGAACCTTACTAACTAAGAACCCATCCCACTGTTAAACATTTTTCTCTAAATTTGTCTAAGATTCACTAAAGCAGTCATGTCATAATCAGATTTTTTTCTAGGGTTACAAGTTAACATGACTAGTGCTACATTAAGTATAGTAAGAATATTTAGAGATTTTCATTGTATATTTACAATATCTAAGCCAATGTGGCATTAAGCTTGCCATTGTACACATGTCTGTGCAGAAAGATTAAATAAATAAATTCCACTTCTTTAAGCATGGTTTTTGTGATTTATTATTAATCTTCCTGCCCAGTGGACACACTTTTATTGAGGTATCTTTATAATTTTTTCAAAGACTTAATTTTAAATGCACAGTAAAAAAAAATAAACATTAATATAAAAGTCTGCCGCATATTTGAACAAATATCCTCAAAACAAAGTATTCTTAGATAAAATTATTATTTATCACAGGAATGGGATGCATAAGAGAAATGCCTAGTTTTTTTTTGTATCATTAGGAACTGCATAACTCCGTCTATGTACGACAGTTTTGTTGTAATCTTAAATCATTTGCTATTTTCCTAAAATGCAGTGAAACAGTTGGGTTTTTGAACAAAACATTAATAAATATCACATTCTTTGCAAAACATGGTTGTTTTCTATAGTGCAGGATTTCATTCTGCAATGCAACTGCTTTGGAGCATAATCTGGAAGATGTGTAGCTTCATTCACTTCTTTGTTTTGCTGGCTGACATTAGGATCATATATAAGTCAAAGTCAAAATGGTTTATTCAAATAACGATTTTACAATCACTTTTGAATCGTCAAAGTTATAAAATATTATTTTTTGAACCCTCCCACCTTCCCGCCGGTTCACAATGTTGTTGATTTCTACCAAGAAGAATCTGGCAAGAAACTCGATAGTTACTCTTTTAAAAACACTATCAATAATACAAATAAACTAAAATACAATTAATGTTTTAAATAAAAAATTTTTAGTCCTACAATTTTATGTTTTTTCCATTTTAATTTGGTTTACCTATGCATCCTGTAATTGAGCATCATCAGTCCCAAGGATTTTTATCATTTACATAGTCTGAAATATTGTAGTATGCCTTTTTACAAAGTACCTGCTTGATAAAAGATTTAAATTTACTTATTGATAGATTTTGAATTTTATTGGGAACTTTGTTGTAAAAGTGTATACATTGCCCCATAAAAGAGTTACTTATTTTGTGTAGACGTGTATCATGCACCAACAGCTTATTTTTACTTCTAGTATTTACTTTGTGAACGTCACTTTTCTTGCTGAAACTATTGATATTTTTATGTACATATAAAAGATTTTCATATATGTACTGCGACACTAAAGTTAAAATTTTTACTTCCCTAAACCTATCCCTCAGAGATATCCTAGATCCTAATTTATAAATAGCACAAATTGCCCTTTTTTGTAACAAAAATATTGTATTTACATCAGCAGTGCTACCCCACAATAGGATACCATATGTCATTAAACTATGGAAATAGCTGAAAAAAATACTATTTTTGCAGTGTCGACATCGGTCAATTGTCATATTTTCTTGATCGCATACACAGCAGAGCTAAATTTTTTGGCTAGGTTATGAATATGAGGACCCCATTGAAGTTTGGAGTCCAGCGTTATGCCAAGAAAGACTGTTGAATTAACAAGTTCTAATTGCTCGCCATTAATATTAATACATGTCTGTCTCTGACTAACATTTGGTAATGTAAATTTAACACATTTGGTTTTTTTTTCATTAAGTAGCATTAAACCAATTTTCAATTTTAGAAAGGGTATTATTTAATTCATTATGATATGTCTGTTGTCTCTTAACTTTAAAAAGCAAAGAGGTGTCATCAGCAAATAAGACAATGTCATGGTTTTTTACATTATATGGGAGATCATTAATGTAAATAAGAAATAGAAAAGGACCTAAAATTGAGCCCTGAGGGACTCCCATAGTGACTGCTGATCCCGGAGATCTTTCACCGTTGACATCTATTTTATGTACTTTCCAACTCATATAGGATGTCAAAAGGTCGAAAGCTTTGCCTCTAATACCATAGTGATGTAGCTTCCTGATAAGATTTTCATGTTAAACACAGTAAAATGGCTTAGATAAATCACAAAACACTCCAAGGGCGTCATGCGAATCCTCCCAGGCGTTATATATATTTTTTAATAGTGCCACTCCTGCATCGGTTGTGAAACGGCCTTTCATAAAGCCAAACTGTTTACTACTAAGTAGCTCATTAATCCAGAAATGGCTTAAGATTTGACAAAGTATGATTTTTACAAAAACTTTACTGAGTATAGGTAGTATTGAAATAGGCCGAAAATTATTAGGATCTGTTTACCTGATTTAAAAAGAGGTATAACTTTCCTAAGTTTCATCTTATCAGGAAACACACCACTATCAACACAACTATTAAAAATAATGACTAAGGGTTGTGCTATAACATGAATAATTGAATTTATAGTTTTTACAGAAAGTCCCCAAAGGTCTGTGGTGTTTTTAATTTCTAATGTTTTAAATGTATTAATGATATCCGTAGGACTAATGTTTTTAAATACAAAGTGAACATTACATTCAGGAACACTAGTTTTTAATAATTTTTCTCCTAAGATTGTACTTGAGTTTAGATGTTCAGTTGTTTTGAATGGAATAGTCCTAAAAAACTGTTCAAAGGCAACTGCTACCTCAGAATTAGTTTTAAAACTAGCATCATCTACAATCAACTCAAAGTCCTGACAAGAATTCCTAGCTTTACCAGTTTCATTATTTATTATGTTCCATGTAGTTTTTATTTTATTTGTTGAATTTTTTACTTTATGTCTGAGGTGAATTGCTTTTGCAACAAGACAGACCTTTTTAAAGGTTTTTGAGTACTTTTTTAAATATTCCGTAAATATTTGGCTTTTATTATATGTTTTTTCTTTATATAATTCATACAGTTTACGCCTACTTTTATGAATACCTGGGGTAGCCCATTCACTAAAACTAAAGCAACTGGAAATAAGTTTCTTTTTTGCAGTAAATATTTTATTATACTCTGTAGTAATAGTGTCAAGAACAGTATTGTACATATCATTTGGGTCGCCATTATAAAGCAAATTCTGGAAGTTTATGCATTAAGTTAGATTTAAATGATTCAACCCGTTTAGTTGTTATTGGTATAAATTTAATTTCCTTTTTAGTAGTACTATTCTTTCTTTCTAAAACCACTAACTGTCCACAATTATCTGACTCTAGATTGCTTATAATTGATTTTTGAATTGGTTTTATGTCAGTAAATATATTGTCGATGCAAGTGGCACTGGATACAGCAATTCTAGTTGGTTCACAAAACAAATTATTTAAATTAAAAGACTGAAATAAGGCAAGCAATCTGGTGCTTAATGAGCTATTTTCCAAAATGTTTATATTGAAGTCTCCACAAACAAGTTCGCTTAACTGAGAGGCTCACAATGTCTTTACGTTCCTTAAACTTTAGCTGTTTATTAACTAAAATTAAAGAGCCACCATGGATAGCATTTACTTGGCTGAACGGACTTCCCACCTGGTGATTAGTGAAATTGAACATAAACTGATGGCTGCGTAGCCAGTGTTCAGTGATACATAAAATGTTAATCTTTTGGCAGTTTATGAACAATTCAATTTCTAGTTCTTTCTGAGACATTCCTTGTATATTCTGATGCACCAGGTTCAATGGAATATTATTTTTAGTATGACAAAGTTTATTTTTTTGTTTCTGTTTGCATAAAACTTGAGTAGACATAGATTGTTTAATATAATCATTATTAATGTTGGAATTATATAATATGCCAAAGTGGTCCTTTGTTGTCTGAAAAATTAATTTAAATTATTACATGTCAAATTATTATACTGCTCAATAGAAGCAGGTTGTTTAGTTAAATGATTAGCTGAAATGTCAATTACACTATTATAATTGCACTGCTCAATAGAAGCAGGTTGTTTAGCCAAATACTTGGCTGAAATGTCAATTACACTACTATAATTACACTGCTCAATAAAAGCAGATTGTTTAGCCAAATTATTGGCTGTGGTATTAATATAAAATGATAGCGACAAGGCTAACACTCTGGTACAATGGTGTGTGAGATAATATTTATGTCTTGTCCTTATATAATTATGTCTAAAAATACTGTTAGTATCTATCACATGAAAGTTATTGTTATTGCTAGACATAGTATGCAAAGCTAAATTTAACTCACATCTAAGGTTGTTTTCCTCCTGTGGCAAACCCTTACAATAGGGAAATGTAAACCTTACAATTTTTTTTTACTTTAAGTGCGCTTATACTATTATAATATTGTCTTAATTCACTTTTATTTACCCCTGTTACCGATAAATATTACTAATGTAGAGGATGGAGTGATTTTGTCAGACTTTATTAAACTTCTTATTATATTAACATAATTAGCATTTGGCATACAGTTATTTAAAACCGGTTGTCCTACACTTGAGCTGAGAAAGTGTCCAAAACCTTTTCCCATTTCTTCACAAAACATTATTATATTGTCATCAACATTTCAAATGAGTCCTTATTGAATAGAATCTTACATGTGTCATTGTTTTTGCAAGCAAAGTGACTCTCCACTCTTCAGACCAATACATGTCTGTCTTAGGATATTGGAGTGGAGATGTTACTATTGTGATACCAATATATACCTGTAGTTCAGTGGTTCCTAACCTTTTCAATCTTATCACCCCTATGACTTATTTTAAAACAGATTTTACCCTACTGTAATGTTATCAAAGAAAACACGACCTACATGTAATTATTAACTTTGCCTCGTGGTTTGGCTCGCATAATAACTGATTCCCATGGGAACTCTCAATCGGGGTAAAAATTATCATATATGTTAATCCAAACCATAGTCTATCTGCCTTCTGAATTTCATTAAAATCCGTTCAGTCAATTATACGGGCTTGGGTCACAAAAATCTTTATGAACATTCAGTCTTGATATAAAAAAAAAAAAATGCTATTCCACCACCACGCCGCGTTCTAGGTACTCTGGTTGTCATTGTTTTATTTTACAAGGTTTTTGTTAGGTTAGTTTGACTTAAAGCGCAGCTCTAGCAAAGCCATAAGTCATTTTCCACAATAGGCCGTCTCTTGACTTTGTTTTTACTATTACTAAAGTTAAATAACCACTCTCACATTTATAAGTGGTATCTAGCAAATGGTAATAACATTCTGAAAGTTCTGTCACGCATGGTTTTAGCAAAATGTACCCAGCCTATAATTCTTACTATAAAAGTTCTATTCTTCTTCTGCTTTGGCTTTAAAAATATCATGATCCCTAAAAAAGTGTTTTTTTTATTAACCACCAAAGAGTTGGATTTACCATTATCTAAGTTGGAAAAATATTGGTTCAAAGGAAAAATGATTGAACCACGGAACGTTATCTTGTCAAGATATTAGTCATATTTCCATGAAACTAGATAGTCAGATAGAATACAGTAATGACCATGCTTTTTTGTGTTCAGTTATTATATACATCACAAGAGAACTATTATCATTTTTAGGTAATAGTTATAAAAGTTATTATCTATAACCTACCAACCTTATTACCCCTGCAGAATTGCTGTTTTAAACCCATGGGGGTAAACACCCCCAGGTTCGAAACCAAGGCTTTAGCTCCTTCAGTGTCCATTAGTGGAAACCACATCATCATCAACATACTGGCTGTAAAAATTGTTCCATTCCCAGTTTCGTGTATCTTGGAGATCATAAGCTGGTTGCATCAGTTCTCTGTCATGTAACCAATAGTATAATTGATTCCTTTCTCCACATGTTACATCTTATTCTAATGCTGACAAAACATGCCATGTACCATCATCATTCTCTGAGCTATCTGAACTTTGAGAGTATTCTGGTATTGATTTGCATCGATTGGATAGGGGATAACCGTCAGAATCGTTATCCGTGAAATCAATTTTAGAAAATATATTGGTAAAAAATCGAATGTATTTGGTGGTGGCCGAGGCGTTTCGATTTAACTTTGCGTCCTGAGTGGCGCCGGTTCGAGACCAGCATTTACCAATGTCTTTTTTTAATTTCTCAACTACATTGGTCATTCACACCTCTGGCTTTTTGTTAAAGGAAAAAATCACGAGGAAACCTGCATATATGTCAAATAAAAGACGTATGTGAAGTCCACAATTACACAGCACTGTGCCCGCCTGTAGACTATGGCCCAGATCACAATTACAGGGTAGGCCGTGCCCCAACAGTGGGGACGTTAGAGGCTGATAAATCTAATAATCAAGGAGGATTACACATAACTTATCAACTTTTTACCAAAAACATTTAGTTTCTAAATTAAAAATTCTAAATGAAAGCAATGATCTACAAGTAAATTCAAACAAAGAAACTAACAATTATGGCCAAGATAATGAGAAGTAAATGTACCCTTGCGCGGAAAAATGCTTGTTCGTGTCCCGTCCGACACCGTTTTATGAAAACTAACTAAAGGCAAATATCAAACAATATTTTTTTATGTTTGTATGGATCCAATAGATGATACACTAGAAACTTTTTAGGGTTGCCAGCGTAAATATAACAGCTAGAATTTTGATAAGACAATGTCCTATACATAGGATGCTATGCAGGACGCCTAGGCAGGAGGTTATGACAGCTCTTTTAGGATATTTTTGTGTGACTTTGCAATCTCTTTTTTATTTAATGCAGCACTATTGAGTCCAGACAAGAAATTTGACGTTTTGTGGTTATTCTGATTGATAATTGTAGTTTTTTTCTACTTTTATCAGAAACAAACTATAAAATAAACAAAATCCACAGACAAAAATGAATATAATGTTGAAAACCAGGCAAAGTGCGAATAGTAGTAAAAGTAACATTTGACTGCCTTAAAGGCTTAGTGCCTACTAAACTAATGGAAATGGGTTCAATCCTCGCGCAGTAGAATTTTACTTTTCTTGAGTCTGAAGTATGTATGTATTTATAAAAAAAACTGTATTCAAGTATTTGTATCAGTTGTTTGGTCTGGTAAAATGACTAATCATTGCTCCAAACATGCATTATCTGATATGTTATTGAATTTTACACATAATTAAAATTTGTCTTAAACATTTCAGTATGTGAGTAAGGGACCAAAACACCAAAACCTGATGCATTTTGGCTTTCTTAATATTAACAAGTTGTTATAAAATGAATGCACTATGTCTTATTTGAGTTCTTCAGAAAATGTTGGGTGAGTTACAATATATCAACAGATAACTTATTGTTGTTCTTTTACCTGACAGGCTTACAAGGAAATATCATGCTTTTTTTTTCCATACAAACTTATTACCTTTTTACTCCCTAGTTTTTGGAATTAGATCTTATTATGTATCATAGATTTACACAAACACTCTGTGTTTTGCTTTGTAAGGTTCCATACCAAATCAAAACTGTTTGTCTGTCGGTCTGTCTGTCTGACCATTAGAGAGACGGCTCTATCTTTTTGACCTACATAGGTAGAAGACTAAAATTTTCACTGAATATGTGTTATAAGTGCGAATTGCCTTACAAATATTAGAAAGTTCAATAAGTAAAAATTTAAGAAGGGTCCAAACTTAAGGTCCAATACAAGAAACAATTTTTTGTTGTTTTTGCTCTATTTTAGAAACAGGAATAACTTGCAGTAAAAATAGTGTAAGTAAGTAAAACAACAAATAATAAAAACTGGCCAAGTGTAAGATGGCCCCGAGCCATCTTAAATTACTGTATCAATGCTATCTAGCGATTATTAAGAGAAACAGTAAGTAACACATTTGTATATTACGTTACGTTGTGAGCCCATCGCCTACATACAATGTTTCTAAATCAAAGTGGCTTTATATATGACCCGTAAGTCATAAATACCTGCTTTATAGTTATAAGCGGTATAATAAAAGGCAAGGGACAGCATAATGTTTTACCAATTCTAGACGTAACCTATTTGAAGTCAGGTTTGGACAGAGATCTTTAATTTCGTTATTATTGATATGAAAACATTTATTACTGCAATCAAAATCCAATTTGCCTTAATTTCAGAAACTAAACAGATCTTTTCAGATGGCAGTTATCACGAAGCACCAGTCAGTTAGATAATTTGAATCTTCTTCTTGCTGTACCTTTTGTAATTGTGGATATTATTAGTTTCAGTGGAATTCCACAAAGTTTATCAGATGCAAGCTGTGCAACACAGTATAAGATGGCAGTTGAGAGTGCAACAGGAAATTGTGGTGATGTGAACATTTTTTTACATGATAATTCAGGTGAAGAGCAGGCATACTTACCACACTTTAATGATAACTTTTTTCATTCAAAATTTAAAGTAGACGCTAATGAATTGTACACATTTCAAGACTCTGATATCATAGCAGGAGAGATAACTGTCTGTCATACAGAAGATAATTTGATCTTTACTGAAAGTGATGGTATTAAAGATGAATTGTTAGAAAATTCATGCAGAGAATCAGATATTATTAACTCTTTTACTAATGGTGAAATTAAGGAAGAAGTGATTCCTAATGGACATTATTCACCAGTTCCAAAAAATCCTGTGACTGCTATCATTAAAGATAATTCTATAAATACTAAAGCATTAAAAGGTAAGATTCAAAATCCAATTAAAAATCAACAGTCTGCAGTTAAAAGTCAAAGTAAAGTTGTCAAGAATGGGATTCAACATAAAGAACCAAGTCAATCAAATTCTGTTATTAAAATTCGTCGGCCAAGTGTTCATAGTGCTAAGGATGTTACTAATAATGCAGCAGTTCCTTGTGTTAAACCCTCTTTTAATACAAATCAAAGTAAGCCTGCAGCAGGTAAACAAAGTGGACCATCAGAAACATTTCTGGATGTTTTCAAAAGAGAGCAAGGAGTGAGTGAAAGCTCTACTTTGATAGTTGATGAAACACCTTCAGTAGTGGTGAAAACTGAACCTACAGCTCTATTGCCACCAGCAAAGATTCCAGTACCAACAGCCAAGAAAGCAGGTTAGTTTGGTTTATTAATTAGTTCCTAGTATATATAGGTTTAGTTTAAGACTGCCAAATAAAATGTTTGAATTGGTCTTTATTCTTAAAATGACCTTAGAGGTTCAACCAATGTCCACATGTAATTATTGTTAGAGATAATTAGATTTATAAAAGAAGAATCTGACTGTCTTATTCAATGAATTATAACCAATAGGCATGTAACCCTACTTTCTTGACGCCTACGTCTGAGAAAGGGTTTTGGAAACTTCATCATGTGAGGGGGTAGAAAGTGGGTTGGAAGTTTGTATGAGAATCCGTAAATTTTGAAGCTTAATGCTTAAAAAGTGGTATTTTCCTTAAGGTTGAAAATCATGATTGACATGTTTCACCGTTTTTGAAAAAAACATCCCTTAGGGGGCAAAACAGGGGATGAAAATTTGTATGAGAATTCTATGGAAAATGCTAGTTAAGTATATAAATAGTCCATTCATAAAAGTAAAGTTTGTTTCTAGTGTTTTTGACAGTTCTATTTCTTTCAAGGGATTAAAGACAAAAATGTTTTAAGCTCTCGTATTTGTGACAGGTAAACCTCAGTTTTATGCAAAAGTGCGCCGCGGGCGTGGGCCTACAGTACACGAGGCCTTGCAACGGATACCGCCACAAAATCGTGCAGTACCTCTTTCGAATCGAGCATGGCACGCGCCTGGTGACGATCTATTTGAATGTGGACCACTGGATGATAAGCTAGTTGGCCCATTTAAGCAGATTGAGAGTAGCAGCAGTGATGACGACTACATGCCGGACTTTGGTAATTATTCCATAAGTGTTCAATTAAACACTTGGCATTACAAAAATCGCACCTCTTGAAAAATGGTCTTTGAAATACTTTTAACCCTATTTTTTGATCAGACAATGAAGTATCGTCGAAAATGCAATTTATTCAGATTTCCGAAAAAAATGTTAATTTAGTTATTTTACCAATTCATACAGACAAAAAAGTTAATTGTAAATGATTAAAAAAATACGGATTTATATTGTAAGTAAAAATAAGAATAAAATATTCCTCTGATTACTGCTTTCATACATGTTGCTCATTCACATGTATATTTTAGTTATTTTGACGACAGTAAAGGTGCGTTCTATTGACAGCATTGAGAGCTATGACATCGCATAGGCATTGAAATCGTTCTGTTCACCAAATGTAAACAAACAATATGGCCGTTCACTATTTGACAGCGCGACCACTACTCTACCTCCTGAGCATGTGCAGCCAATGCGATGAATGCTGTCCGAAAGTGACGTCATTGCGCATTCATATTTGGTCAACAGAACGATCGAATGTGCGCATAGAGAGCATTGAGCGTATTCAATGCGTATAATGCTTGTCAACAAAACGCCCCTTAAGTGATTTTGTAAATCCAATGTTGGAAATAAAGATTTGAATTCGAATTGAATTTGAATTAATACTAGATTTTAAGAATCATCAGTGAAAATATTTTTTTCTATCATTCATGAGTTTACATTTTGTTTTCTAAAAAAATATACATTATATCATAAGTAGTTTCTTCCAAATCTGATGACCTTGTTAACTTTGTCAACTACCCTATTGGATGTGTCGTTTACAATCATCGAAGAAAGATTTTCAGTGTTTTATTTGTGTTCGCTTCGTTTTAAAAACGATACAACGATACGATACAATCCTAAAACCTGGATATTGTAGAGCAGCCATGTCAAATTCACAGTTATTATTGGGAAAAAACGAATAAAGATCGGAGCATCTGCAGGTCGCAAGCCTAATAAAATTGTACTTAATTTTTTTCTTAAAAATAAATGAAACAGTAAATATGTTGCCTAGATTTCGGCTTTTTTAGGCCGTTTTCAATGCTTTTTAACAATTGGCTACTGTTGTTGGTCGCATATGGCCTTTACAACTACACGCGGACTTACTTTTGCGGCGGTGTTGCTTGCACTCAGCTGCGAAAAGTTGAGCATTTTCAATGCGTATTATTATATTCTATATGAGCTACCAGCTAATGCCAGCGGCTTCGCCCGCAATGAATGCGGTTATCGGCGTGGGGTCAGTTCAGTATAGTATAGCTATAGTTGATATACTATGATAACTGTAGCTATATTTGTCCAATTCGGTTATTATTATTATCCCTGCGAGAACATTCAAATTTTCTGTGTCCCAATTCCAGCTCAATCTGATGCCTCGTGGCGAAATAAGGACTAATAAACATGCATTTATGTAAGGATTCTTAAAATTGGAGCGGGCAAGATGCATAGAGGGCTGCTAGTTTGACATGCCTGTTTAAGACTATACTTTAACGTGAAACAACAAATAATGAAAACCTTCACAGTGTAAATCAGGCTCGGGCAAGTGTAATGTGTAGTTGTGAATAGTTTTCTTTAAGATGGTGCTGATTCAATAATGCCTAGTCATTTCTTAGATAGCATTTACATGTCGAATTGCAGTTGTTTTTTAGTATTTCACTTTTAGATTGCGCTATAAAATCCCGACTAGCAATTGAGTGAATACGGAACCCTCGGTACGCGAGTCTTACTCGCCCTCAGCTGATTTTATAATTATTTTGGATTATTGCTTTTTTTAGAAGCAGGTTCTGGGGCCGTGTGTGTCGAAGAAACCGCTGTAGAGTCCCGTGGTGCGCGATTAGCACTGCGAAGAGCTGCATTACGGAGGCATGTCGTCAAAGCAGATATATCATTGCGGTTTGCAAAGGACCATCAGACTGATCGAGCTCTTGCTAGCCTTATCAAAGTTAGTAACTTAGTTTATTGACCTGTGTGCTCTAACCATTGACAAAGCAAAGGTTGTAGCAAAGCTTATCGACTCTGTCTTTCGGAATAAGAAACAATTCCATTTGCGGCTTGTTTTCCTACATTTTGACAGATTATTATACGGCACAGACCTACTGCAACGTACAAGAACTGTTGTCGCTCACAAAACGATATAGCCGGAAAGCACTTATGCTTTGGTTGCTGTATCAAACTCCTAGCTCGTTTTGGCAAACTATTCTGACCCGTTGGCAAACATCAAAACTACCTTTGCCATATTAAAATGCTGTGAACTTATGCGACATTAGAGACAAACATGTGTCACAGCAGCCCAGTGATTTTTTTATGTCTACAGGTAACACCAGGGGTTGAGAAATTTAGGAGAAGCTTTTATTTGGGTTCAAATTCTGGCACACAAATGTTTGTTTGTGCATGTGCCGTTTTTATTTCTGGTCACCATAATACAGGGCTCCCTAGTCCGGGGCTTTTAGATAGAATGTGTGTGTTTATTAAAATTACTCAATTTCAAGTTGCAATTTGGCGCAGTTCGAACATTGCCTTCTTCATATTTTCGTAAGAAAGTTCCTGGGGAACTTTGCTCATTTTTTTTTCACAATTTAATTCAATTGACAATTTAAGTAGCTTTATTGTTGCTTAACAACGCCATCTATTGTCAAGTAGCTTTAGTGTTGCTGTATCAGTAAAAATAATAGTATTACTAATCGCCAATAGTAATTGTATGTAATTTATGTACATACATACAAAAATTGCTTGTTTAAAGGTATTAGATACATTAATTTTATTTGTTTATATTAAATCCGGTTCTAGTGATGCAGATTCGCTACTTCCGCTTAACTTTAATCCGCTAAGCTGTTAAATCTATTGGCTATCCTGCCGAGTTACACGATTGCCAAATTTGCAAGAAGTTGTTAATGAGAACAGGTTTTCAGACTTCGTTTATGTTATTTTGATGATTTAGTACGTTTCGGCTTAATGTTAATAAACCTATTTTAAACTCTTGATACAATTAATTGGTAAAGTACTAATTAATTCCCCATTTTACTTGTTTCCCAGTCTACAAGTGTTTAAATGTTTTAAAGATTATGTTTTTAAAGTTGGCAATGTTGTCTAGGAAATAAACTTTTTTGTGTGAAAAAAACCTTGTGAAGGCAAACGCCCGCCTGATATTAAGCGCTTAATGTAGCTTAAGGACGCTTGTTACACTAGTAGTTCTATTCGCCTTAAATTTTTTTCAATTATTTCTTGAAGAGCTTCAATTGTATGGTGTCCATATTAAATGCTTAGTTTGGTACCAAACGGCGCTGTGTAATTTGTACAAAAATTTATATTAATACTGTTGCCCCTAGGTAAAACATTATTAGTGAACTCGCTTTACAACCTATTTAAGTGTTTGTGGCAGTAAGCATTCTTGAATATTTTGGTTCTAAGGTGTTAAGAAAACACATTCAGAGCTACAATTGAAACAGAGGTCACTACTGAGACATAAAGTTCATGCAGATTAAAATCAATCAAAGGCCAGCAGTTTTCACTGCTGCAAATGTACGCCTGTGATTGGTAAGATGGAATGTACCACATGTCTCAGTGCTGACCTCTGTAGGCCATTGTAATGAAAGTCCTTATTGCTTTAAAACTTATTTGCCTCTCAGATTATGATTAATGTTAACAGAAACAGCTAAGCGGCCCATGCAATTCGCATGGTCTCCCACCCCAAACCCTGAATCACTTGTTGGCCATGCGAGGCATGTCTGCTTTGCTGACTTCACAAGAACGTAGAAGGCTGAGGTAAGCTTTAGAATGAGGTACTAAATCCAAACACAGTATAATGTGTAATACATTACTGGAGGTTATTATAAATAAAATTAATAAAAAAAAAATATTTCAGAAAAAGAGATCTTATTCGTATTTTTCGAGTCTCTCCCTGTGGTGCTTTGTTAAAGACCAAGTTTCACAGCCATAGGTTATGCATGGTAGAATACAGGTGTTGATTCCTTACTCTTCATAATATTATTTTCTAGTTGTCTCTATTAGTATTTCTTCCAGCCGTAGGATATTCTTTTGCTAATTTCCTTCGGCATCTGGTCCTTGGAGGAGTATTTGCCCGAGGTAAACACATTCCATGACATTCGAGCACATTTCCATTTATGACTATGTCCACCGTTCGGAGTTTTGCTTTCCTTCATTTTCCGTCCTATTTCTAATCCTTTTTCGACTAGGAGGTGGATCATGATTTCCAGATTTTTGGATCCTCTTCGAGCAGAGCTAAGGCATCGGTAAATCTAAGGTGATTTAGGTGGCTGCCGTTGATGTTTAGCCCAAAAGGGTCCCAGTCCAAGTTTTTAGAGATACTTTCTGATACGGCTGTAAAGATATTTGGGAATTGTTTACCTATTATTCCAGTGTTATGCTGCCTTTGCTATAAATATTTTTATTGATGTTGATTGGCTTGACCGTGGTTTAGTGTGTCCAGTGCTTTAGAGTATACAATAAATGCAATTTATAGCGGCTTCTGGTGCTTATTATATAACTAGGTTAGCTATTTGACAGTGTGGAGATCGATCGTGTTGAAGTTTTTTTTAAATCCAGCTTGTTCGATTGCTTCGTTTCCTCTAGCGTATTAATATCCAGTCTCACATTACTTTTGCAAACACCTTATATACGTTTGATATTAAGCTTATTGGTCTATAATTGCTAATATCATGTGCTTTGGCACCTTTCTTGTGTAGGAGTATTATATAAAATTCACCCTATTGATTTGTAATAAACATCTGTTAAGAATGGACTTATTCCCTCCATTATTCTCCTTATTAATTTAGGTCTGGTGATTTTTTTGGGATTCTATTTCTTTTTCTACTTCTTATATACGTATAGCTGGTACAAAATAGCTTTTCCTTCATGATGTTCATGTTTTTTTTTACTATATTTGTTACTAGTTGTATTGTTTTTCATTATCATGGATAGTGTGGTTGCTACCCTACCTTATTTCAGAATTGGTAATTACTAAGAGAGAGGTTTAATATCGTGCGTGTCTGCTTCCTTGTGGTGTGGGTTAGAGGGTTACTTTTTGTTGTTTATTATGGTTTTCCTACACATTTTTGGTGGAGTCAAATTTAGGATACTGTGTACAATGCGGTGTTGAAATTTAAAGTTAATTAATAATAATTCAAAATTAAAGTTTTGCATAGTATGTGTGTCGCTGAATACCTTGGATACAATAAAATCTAGTTTTAAGTATTATTTTTAAGTTGTTGCTAACTTTTCTTGATGTTTAACTGAATCCTGATAAGACCAAATTTTTGTCGGGTATCTGTTTGACTGCCAATAACCTTTTTTTTTATCAGGGAAGCGTGTAGGAACTAGTTTAAAAAATTTTACATAAAAATGATTCTCCAAGTCTTGAAACGTAAAGAAAACAAAATATTTTCGATTTCTATTTTCGGACCTATTCCAATAACTTCTCAAAAGAAGTTAACAATATACTTAGATCTATGGTCCCTTGAAACCTAAAAAGAAACTGCTATCTATGCTGCATAATTTGCCACTCTCAAATAAATCGAACCTAAAGGGAACTTCCCGTTGACATAAAATTATGGCATAGAATTTGGCAAGAAACAAGGTCTCACAGCATTAGTAAAAGAAAGCATCCGAAATCCGATAATTTACATCTATTTAAAAAAAAAAAAAACATTGAACTACTAACTTACATTTGCAGTTGAAAAATTGACCGTGTGTGTATGGGAAAACTTTCTTCAACTACAAAGTTAGTCGAAACCCTCTGTTTGCGAGTCAGATTAGGAATTGTCTCATTCATTATTATTATATATCACACGTTAACATTCTGTTTTAGGGAAAGTGGTTGGTCAGGCGGAGAGAGCGGGAGGGCGAGTTCAATTAGTAAAACGTGTGGGGGCGACGAGTGTACACAGACTCCTTTGCCTTGTGCCCGATATTGCTTGACTCATATCACCTTAGCACCAGAACAGCGGCTTTACGCATCGTGTTCAGCCGTGTTCGCCGGGGGAGAGCGCTGCAAGCAAGCGCTTTTACCGCTGCACGATCAAACTCTACTATGTTCAGAGCATGCTTGGAAGCGGGTTAGTTTTCATATCAAGTAAATGTTCACTTTTATGATTGCTGAAGTTTATATTATGTTGTAGTGTTATAAAGTTAATAAATTTAATAATTTACCAAGTGTTTTGAATTATAGTTGTTTCAAGTTTAATAAAGTAATGTAAAGAAATGAGGGCTTGAAAATAATTACCCAGAACTAAATATGCGTGTCGGATCTTGTGGCTTGAATCCGCTTATTATTTCTAGACACTGGAATTTATTTGCTGGGTATGGCTTTGATGTTGTCAGTATGAGTTAATAGAATAAAATACAAAGAAAGTTTAGTTTTACAGAAACTTATAGATGTATAAGATGTTTGTAAACTGTATTATTTCAACCATGAACAGTGCTGAGCATTGTTGTCAAACTGTGTATTTCCTATGTGGATTATGAAGGAGATATGATAGAGTGCATTAAGCGTCAACTTCAATATTCTAAATCTGCTTTTTAAAATGCATTTTGTAGCATATCATGGAGTAGAATTCACGGATAAATCACTGGCCACTTAAGGGTCCTATAGTAGCTAATTTAGCGCTGCCATTAGAAATTATTTATTTTCTCTTTGTTCAAAACATTATTCAAAAATGTACTACATAGAAGTTATAACAAGTCATAAGCTACATTTACAACATTTTGTATTGTTTGTGAAACACATCTGTAAGCTTTTGTTAACGTTTCTGCTAAAAGTGCCCACTTGTAGCAGAAATTTCAAATAAAACTCACAGATGTGTTTCAGAAACAACACAAAACGTTTAAAAATAGCAAACTAGTGTTATAACAACTATGTAGTACAATTTTAAATAATGCTTCGTACGAAGATAAAATAAATATACCTTATGGCGGCGGTAGTCAGCTGCTATATGCGCCTTAACGGTTTATCATAAAATAAAGATTAAATATCGATCAAAATAGAGTACTCGTGAAACTGTTTACCAAAATTAAAGTGTTCCGATGTAAGAAATACAAGAAATTTTAAGTCAAAACATATAAAACAATACAATAACTGGCTATCTATGATATTTAAGATAAGAAGTTTAAAATTATGATTGATTAGGCAAAAAATCTTAAAACGCCAATTTTTCCGCTTTTATTTAGCTCATTACTATCAGTGGCCAATTATTGTTTGGTGACCTGTTACCAGTAGAAATATTCCGAGTTCGACCATTCAGGATAATTACGACAAGTTGACCCGCGTTTGGCGACCCCGCAAGCTGGTACGAGCGCACGCATCGACGTCACCACGGCGCGCTAAACGACGCAAACGTCCCACCACGAAGCACCGCCCACCGCCGAACAATGTGCAACCCGCCAATGCCTTATCAGGCAAGTATAGTTTCTTTTTACGATTTCTACTCGCAAAAATGCTTTTAAAAGATTAATTATCGTTAAAAAGACTCTTTTTCACACGAGAGTAAAATAGAACTAGGTGGTGTTCCAAAACCCACCCGGAAAAAACAAAAACGCCCTATGCCGTACCAAAAAGCCGAGAAGAGAAAGAGAAAGTTAATTGAAAAGTCAGTTTTACCGATTGATTGTTACTCAATTCATTGACCAATTAGGTCATTTTATCGTCAAAGTTATAAAATACTATTTTTATGTGGATTTCCACCTAGCAGAATCCGGCAAGAAACTCGATAGTTACTCTTTAAAAGAAAATGGTTTACATAACTAGTATGCATCATGAAAAAAAAATACAAATTAAACCACAATGTTTCAAAAAAAAAATATCAGGAACTTTTTTGTAAAAGTGTATTGGCAATGCCCCATAAAGGACTTTCTTATTTTGTGTAGATGTATGTCATGCAGTAATAATAAGCATCTCCAGTATTGTAGCCCACCGTAGGTCGTCGAGAGACAACATATTATTGATATGCAAATGAAACAACCCGCGACGGATAGCCGTGATCCTTATTTACAAATTTTACTGTCCGTCCATACTTTGCCGTCAATAACGAATCTTATGCATCTGCCGTACAAAAAGCTAGTCGCCTGTTTGCATTGACCCTCGGGCGAAGAAGACCCTGGTGTATGTGGTACTAGATCGACCGCCTCCGCTAAGTTTTTTTTTTTTTTTTTTTTTTTCATACCGCTAAGGTGGCAAACAAGCTTACGGTCCGCCTGATGGTAAGCGGTCACCGTAGCCTATGGACGCTTGCAACACCAGGGGTATCACTCGCGCTTTGGAAGCAGTTAAGGCTGTTGCAGCCATAACTGCTTCACCGAGCTTTTTAAGGCGAGACTCTGAAGGAGTCTCTGCCCCAACGGTCAAGGGCTCGCCTTGAGTTGTCGCTCTCGGGGGCGTCCCTTCGACCAGCGTGAGCCTCGAACCTGAAGGTGAGTCAACGCCAGGAGGGGAGTTACGCGGGTGCGGTTGCGATTGAGAGGGGGTGAGAAGCGCCCTGGCACTCTTTGATACCTCGTGTATCCTTGCGGGCGCAGGCGAACCCGGGGACGTCGGCGTCGCGTTAGGAGGGAGGCCCTGTTAGGGGAGGTCGTCGCTCGCTATCCGGATGCAACCGGTTGCAAGTGTTTTGGTTTATAATACAGAATAAAAGTAACTATTTGACACCAACGGCGGATTTGCCTGTCAAAAAGTGGCACATCAAATACCCAAGATACCCATCTTAGATGATGATCCTAGAGATGTTAGTTTTTCATGCTACAGCTGCCAATATATAATGGGACGTTCACCAGCAGCTGACGAGGATGACGGAACAGTGTGCTCGGTTGTCAGGACGTTCTCTTCGGATATCTCTCCTCAGTCATTTCACAAAGAGAAACCGAATTGTGGTCATGGAAACATCTCGAGTAGGTAGTAATTTACTTAAACTGGCGCCGGCTATGTATCTATGTTGTCTACTGAAGAAAAAATTGGTCAAATATTGGTCTGTGTGATAACAATAAATATTTATAGTAAAACAACAAAAAATAAAAGTTTTTTGAATGGACGCCCAATAAAAAAAAAAAATTTTATTTGTCAGGTAGACCGCCATAATAAAACATATTCTGTGGAATTTTCCGGCTTATATAAATGGTGGCACGTAAGTTGAACCTGCGCAGTAACACATTTTTGGTTCGTTAGTACATTTGTCCGTACTGCACCTGCGCAGATGGCATTTTGGTTCAACTTACGTGCCGCGAACTATACCTAGTTTGATCAAAAAGATAAATCATAGTAATAGTCGGACCGACAGACAGACAGCAGGGCTACGTTGACATGGCATAATTTAGGTACTGTCTTCGACTCTTCTGAACTGTATTAAAAAAAACAATAAATTACGTAATTTAAGGGAAATTTATAATTTTATAAAGCACTAGTTGGCCCGGCAGACGTTGATGTGTGCAGCACATCAAGGAGCGCCCTCTAGTGGCTAGGAATATAAAAATTGACAACAAATAAATCTTTTTCATAACAAACACTACGATGTGCCAACTTTCATGACGATTAGTCAACGCCTGACGTTCAAATGTGACGTCACAGTAATTTAAACATACTACTGGAACGGTTCGCAAAATGGTATAACTTCGTGGTTTTCATTACCAGAAGTTTCTCTAAAACTTAGAGCTAGGATGAAACGATGCCGATGTATTATAAACTATATATGTATATAGAGTATAATCTTTACCTTTGAATATGATGAATTATTACCAAAGCTCATTATTAACTTCGAGTACTGAAAATCCCAGTAAAGCCAAATGGGTTTTTAAGAGTTTCAGTATATCAGACATCTTTCTATAAATTAGTACTAAAACATTGTAATGTATCAAATTGTTTTAAGCGTATTTACACTACACAGCACTCTAATTTATTTAGTGACGTATCTGTTTCACTCAAATACAGCCGTGGTACTTCCACTAAGCCGTCAATATTTGCGCCTGCAAGGTGGTTAAGGCAAAATTTAAGCGATGTTGACCCAACAAGCTCAGGCACCGGTTACGAGCCGTTTACGGTGGCAGCATTCTTATGAATGTGGATA
Source organism: Apoda limacodes (assembly GCA_946406115.1). NCBI lineage: Eukaryota > Metazoa > Arthropoda > Insecta > Lepidoptera > Limacodidae > Apoda > Apoda limacodes. The sequence goes on along the minus strand of OX291542.1, from coordinate 26,361,829 downwards.
CATACACAAACTTAGGCCAAACAAGCTCCAGTACCGGTTACGATGCGGATACCGGATGCGGCGGCAGCGATTGTATTAGAATCTACCCAAGATAGAAAGACATAAGCAACAGTGTCACCTGCATCAGCCGGGCGACACGTGGTCGGCATGGCAGCAGTTGACGAGCGATCCTGCCTCGCCTATGCCGTGGTATATTTGCTGTACTTTGGCTGGTACAGGCTGGAATTCAGTTTAAACCGCAACACCAGGATCGGAGTCGATTTTAATTTTTCTTATCGTTATCACTCAAAATTGCGTGTAATAACGTCACATCACTTTTTAAATGTAATGTAATCATATTGCTCGAACGAAAAGTAACGATGCTCGTTGGGAATCGACGTGATTGGTTGAAATTGAACGGAAGTCCTAGAACGCCATCTCACAGATGCTGTTCATCGTCACATGCCAAATAATATTGTTGCCACATCAATTTTATGTACTATGTATCTCAAGACGTTGATCATGAAATGATTCATTTCAATGATTCATTGATTATGAAAGTTATTAAAGTTTTAAGAGATGTTTGTTCAGCTGTTCATATAAGTATGAAGGAGACCGATCGTAACCATTAGGCGCGCTCGACCTCGCAAGAAACGTTTTTGGTAGTAATATTTCGTACAAAACCGCTTATAACGTTTAGTCAACATTAGATTTTGCTACCAAAAGCTAATGAAACGCAAACCGCCAACAATTCTGCTACGAAGAAGTTAGATGGAACGCCCTAATTATATTGATATATCTTTGATTAAACATCAATGCCATGTATTATAATTATGTATATAAACACATGTATTATCTTTAACTCGAACTTTCACCCAAGGAAGTTCAAGGGAAATTAAAATATTAAATATATTGTGACTGTTCTTCGCTGTCTCCGCAATACGAGTTCATGTAATACAAGTCACATTGTTTCGTATTTAGTATCCGCTTAGTAAGAGCTGGCATGATTTAGATTATAAATGAAATGTTAATTCATTCTTTCACTACGATTTCTTTCTGTTAATTTAAGGCAATCCAAATACTCATCTATTTATTTGTATTTTATATTTTTCAGATATGAATGTGGGTTCCAACTCTTCGACCTACGACAGTTCGGAAGACACTGCATTGGGAGGCCAAAGTGAGAACGAATATGTTGTCATTAGTAGCAATGCACATGAATTAGGTAAGATAAATGTTGTATGGTGCTGACTCAAGTTTTTTTCCAGCGCCATGCGATAACAGCCCCACTTTAGTCCTTTCGTGATTGGGGGTGAGCCTATCGCGCAACATTACTTTTAATGCAGAGTATCTGGACTAAAGTGGTAAAGCGATATTATAAAAGACTTGGGACAGAATATATATCCCCTATGCCAGATCCTGACGAACGAGAAGCAAGGTCAGGATTGGACGAGAAGAAGAATGAAGAAAAATAATTGTACATAGTGATGTTTTATTTAACATTTACATGCTCAAGGCTTAAACTTTAATCGTCAGTAATATAAACTAAACCACACTCTTGCACTTAGGGTTTTTTTTTAACCAATAACTAATATTTTTACAGATGTAAAACATTGCAAAACTTGAATTGGTGAGTTGTATCACTCCTGTAATTTTTAAAGAATTAAAGATCAAAATATGCTAAAACTACAAAAGAAATGTAATGAAATAAAAAAATGTAACGTGGTTGACAGCTATTGTAGGGAGAACTCACTGTAAAAAAGTGAAAAATCATATTTAAAAAAATTTTAAAAAAATCTTATTTGAATAAATATGCTGTGTTTTTGATTACTTAATGTTTTATGCAATATAAAAGCTTACCTATCATAACCTAGAAAAAATCTATTCCGAAAATCCCGAAAACGTAATGTTTTTATTTATTTCCTATATTATTGTTGTTTGTCCGAAGTTTCGTTTATTTTATTTTCATTTTTCAGAATTTTTAAACACTTTTTTTTATTTTGTTATTAGTTCAAAATCCAACTCATTGAGTTTCCGAATGAATGTTTGCCAGATAATTTATTTCACAACAAAAACATAAATCCGTAATATCAACTAATATCCTAAAAATCAATATTTATAAGAAAAACATCAACAAACAAAGAAGAGTGTAGGTAAGTCACACATATAATCGAAATAGCGTTTATCGTATACCTACCATTGATCGATCTACCCACTATCATTTAAACATTTAATACTTACAGCAACTAACTTCGTCAACTAAACTCATTACTAACAAGATTACTGGGTAGAAATAAAAAAAATAACCACGAAGGCTAAGGCAGGAGCTTGCTTCGCTTCGCTCCTAACCTTACACGGCCGTGTTGGGGTTCCCTAACTAGATTACTGGGTAGAAATAAAAAAAAATAATCACGAAGGCTAAGGCAGGAGCGAAGCGAAGCAAGCCCCAATAGTCACAATATATTAACCTTCTAACCTAAACCGGCGTCTACTCGTTTTGTAAGCAGCAATGGTGAGATTCATATATAATATAGGTTAGGTAAGTATGGACTTATCTAACCTATAAATCTCGTTTCTAGTGTCATCGGTGCGTTCTCGAATGTCTTCCGAATTTCTAATTTATCCATGGAAAACATTACTTTGACTTGTCGTAACATCGAGTTTATGATAAGATGGTAAATGATGAAGTTGTCAAATGTTAAAATTAGATATTGTAACTCTGGTTATAAAATTTCTGGCAAATGATATTGTGGTTAAATGAATATTTTATGTAAAACAAAAGATCTGGATGACAAAAATTCTGTGAACCGTTTTCGGACAAATGAAATTCGGATAAAAATAATTCGAAACATAAATAGGTTACCAATATAAAACTGGATCGTCCGTGTCTGCTGAATTGTGCGTCTGTAGACACACACAACCCACATTTACTTGGCTGTTAAGTCTCATATAGTTTTCTAAAATAAATATCCCTAGACATTTCATACATTGCCATCTTGTCTTTGTACTATGGGTACAAGACAAGTAATATTTTTTTGTTAATACATACATTTACCAAGAAAACAATAATGTTGGTCCTGTTGCTCTCAATCAACTAAGCTTTTAGGCATTTATAACTAAAAAGCACGGTCAAATCCACATATTGAGTCATTCTTGTTTACAAAATATATTTTTTACAGAAGTTGCAGAAGTGGGTCACGTGCCTCCAGACGATATACTAGATCCTGCAGTTCTTGGTCAAATCCCCGACGAGGCTTTCACGGAGTTTTTTAATCAAGGTAAAAATCGACCCTTTTCGTAGAGTTGTATGCAATGTTTTTAAAAAGGTGCATGTTAACAGTAGAGACGGAGAAAAAGTAGAAAGGTCGAAAAGTAGAAATTGTCTAATTTAAAACTGCGCGCCCCTCCACTTTGTATTTATTTCAATAGAGAGTAGATGTGTTAGTGCGACGAGACGACTATACCAGAGTATATCGAGAAAGTTTTCTGTTGAACATCGTGTCAGGTTAAGGTTAACAGAGCGAGATAGCGCTAAATTCGTCATAACCTGTCACACTTACGCACCGCTGTGATTCCTCGCATCTGCACTATTCTGCACGAATGCTTAGATGATAGAAGGAATTATTTATTTAATCTTTATGCACAAAAAAATGTGAACAATGGCGAGCTTTATGCTATGAGGCATTCTCTACCAGCCAACCATACTTAATATGATAAATTGTTGGCGGTACAGTAAGAGAAAGAAATAACAAATATACAAAAGTATTTTAAAGTATATGAGTAAACCTATACTATACTAGATTGTAATAATAAACTGATTAATACATATAATATATAAATAAAGAGAATACTATATACTAATTTATATAATAATAAATTTACATAATACTATACACATACATATATAAATACATACATACATACAAACATACATTAAATACACAATGTTAAATCTTCAATTGTAGAACCATATTTTCAAACTTGTATCTGCTTTAAATAATATTCTTTAAGCTTACATTTAAAGGTGTATTTATTCTGAGCACTGCAGATATCTTTGGGGAGGCCGTTCCAGAGTTGTAAAGCCTGAACTGCGAATGAATGAGAGACAAAACCTGAACGGTAACGAGGAGTAGAGAGACTAGTACTTTGAAAAGAACGAAGTGAACGCTCGTGAGTAGAGCCAAGGTATTGAAATCTAGATTTTAGGTAGTTTGAAGAGTTAGAATCGTTTAAAATAGAAAAGAGAATACAGAGTATTCTGACGCTTCTGCGTTGACGTATGGCTAACCATCTGAGTTGATTGCGAAAACCAGATATGTGGTCATATTTACGAAGACAGAAGACGTAACCGATACAGTTATTTAGAAGTCGATCTAATTTGTTGAGAAGGTCCGAGCTTAAGTCTACATAGCATACATCACTGTAATCAATTAACGGTATAATAAGAGTTGGTACCCGTAGAAGCTTAGTTTTGGTGGGTCGAAAACTACGAAATCTGTAGAAAAAGCGCAGAGAGGCCGTGACTTTCCGACAAATTTCTTTAACTTGCACTGACCAATTCAGAGTGGGTTCAATAATCAAACCTAAGTCTTTGAAATGGTTACAGAAAGGAATTTGATTATCATTAAATAATATAGGGTGAACAAGATCAAAGTTTATTTTACTTATTTGCCTAGGACTACCAACTACGATGCACTGACATTTATTAGGATTCACAATTATACTGAATCGTTTAGACCAATCGTTAATGTCTTTCAACACCTTGTTAATGTCACGAATGGCTAAATCAAGGTCGTCAACTTTGGCTTGAGTATAAAGCTTACAGGAAAGGAGATTAATGAAAATGGAGAACAATAGGGGTGATAATATTCCTCCTTGTGGCACGCCGGAAGTAAGATTTTGTCAATTCGAAACTTACCTATCTAGACGGACTGCTAGCTGGCGACCACGTATATAGAAGGAGAACCAACTTAAAGCTATCGCAGATACCTTGATGGACCCCAGTACTGCTAGGAGGAGATCATGGTCAACAGTATTGAAAGCATTAGAAAAATGAATTAGTACTAATACTGTCACCAAATCTTCCTTTATGCCATCACGTATATCCTCCGTAACCTTAAGTAGCGCAGTACTTACGTAGTGATGTGTCTTAAGCGAAATCCTGATTGTAACGGGCTAAGAAAATTGTTGTCATAAACATATTTAGTGAGCTGTTGATAAAAAAGCTAATACTGAAATTGATCCAAAGTGACTAATGGATGAGGGATTTATCAGGAAGACGCCATATATCAGGAAATTCTCCAGTAAACAGGGAGAAGTTGATGATGTGGGACAGGATTGGAAGTATAGAATCAAGTATGTAGAGAATCATGGATCTACTCATGTCATCACATCCAACTGCTTTAGACTTAATAGAGAGAATGATCTTTCTCACATTGTCATCAGCAACTGGTAGAAAGGAAAACGGGTTATTATCTGGAATAGGTAAAGAACTAATGTCGGAAATAGATAAAAGCTTAGTGACATCATCAAGGGAATGTGTTTTAGAGAAATGGCAATTAAACTCATCTGGAGTAAATAAATTCATGATTGGGAGAGTTGGAATTAGTTTTGCCGAAACCGAGATGATTTTAGAAATTTCCATAAATCAGTTGGAGAAGGACTAGAGAGTTTATTGAGGAAAAACTGGCGTTTAGCTCTTCTTACCATCTGGTTGCAGCTATTTCTTACAGCCTTATATTGAGTCCAATTACTCTCAGTGCGCGTTTTCTTGAACTTTAAGAACATACGATCCCGTTTCGTCATTGCAATGCGAGTTTCGTCGGTAATCCATGGAGCAGGTGGCCCTATTATCCGGAATGACCGAGAGGGCGCATGTACATCGTATAGTGCAGTTTACTCCCGATTTGAAATGGCCACTTTTTCGTCGACGGTGTCCGCAGAAAATAATTTGGACCAATCAATTAAGTCCACATCTTTTCTAAGATTGTCTTAGTTCATATTTACAAAACTACGTACAAAGACAATCTCTGGTTTACATTTGAGAGGTTTTATTTTATATGAGGCATACACTAAATCGTGATTTGAAAATCCTGGTGCCACAAATTGGCCAAATTTGGCAATGCGTTCAACTGAGGAGGTCAAGATAATATCTAAAAAAGTGTCAGCAGTCTTCATGTTATGGTGGGTTGGTTGTAGAGGAAGAGGTGTAAAACAAGCTGATTCAATTTTATCTAATAAATTTGAACGTCGTGTAGATATTGTAACTAACCCCCCGAAGAACACATATACTAGCTACCCTTAACGTACCTACCTAACTAACCAGCATGGAAAGAAAAGATTATAAGACGTAATATGAACACGAAACTTGAAAACTGAAGTATAAATTTATAGAAGGATTGGCTATGTGATTGTCTGAGTGGTAGGACCTAATTGTGTAACGTAGACCGCAGGTCCTTTAAGAGAAAGACTGAAACACCGTTCTAGTAATGAAAATAGTATCATCTACTTCTATGCGCTTTTTATTTTTCTAAAAAAATAAAAAGGCGGGAAGCTCCACCCAGCGCTTCCCACGGTACGTGTCCATACCGAGGCTAACTTAGCGCACATCCCCCGAAGGAGTAGAGGTGTGAAATCATAAATGGTATAACCATTAAATTATCGTTGCAGCCGAAGCTGAAGCCCGAAGTCTTTATATGTAGTTTCAGGAACAAATCCTTGTGCGTGCATAGCACAAACACTTAGCCTTAGGCCAAAGAGTGTGACATCCGTTTGCACAGACACAGCCATGACTTTGTCAAGAGAACACGCCTCGTGTTAAGCACACTCCGAAGAGCAGGACGCAATAAGCCCCACTGAACCATTTGTGTAGGTACTAATTATTATGTACCAATGGAACAGCCATGGAATTCACCAAGAGGGCACGCCCCATGCTTAACACACTCCGAAGAACAAGACGCAATAAGCCCCACTGCATCCATGTAACTTCAGTCGTAGATTATAAATGATATATTTCGGTTTTCAAGCCGGCGTCCACACCATACATGATCAAAGATTTATAAACAGGTTAACTGTATAGGTATATTACCAGTTCAAGTACGAAGAATTATAGTTTATAGTTTATTTGATCGATTAACGACTTTTTTCGACTCTGACAGACAGCTCGGGGCAAGGACCTTTACCCTTCTACACTGTGTAATCTGTTGTCGTCGTTCAAGTCGCTCGGCACTGAACTCACATTCGTATTTGACCCAAACAAACGGATCGAAACGTTAGGCGAGTGATGTTCAAACCGTTTGTGAGCTCAGCCGATGTAACTTGAAGCCACTAACGAATGTTAACGATAAACATTCTGAGAGACCAGTAGGTTTTAAGCTTCCGATCCCCGGGCATGCCTCCATCATCTCCTTATCTCCTCTTTTTACTTGTATTGTATAGCAGCAGTATAAGCAATCAAACATAAGAAGCAACATCCATCGCTAAATCAAGCAAAAGAATCGCGTTCCAATATTCAGGTCACTACAACACTACCACCTTTTATTAGCCATCAGAAAGGTACATAATTCCTCTCATATTAGAATGTATTCACTCAATAATACATTGCATTTTATATCAATTTATCGCATTTTGCATATGCCCACCTCATACGATTTCTTTATATATTGTGGCCACGCGACGCTCGCCGCTGCCTATGTATGTCTACGTAAACTTATGCTATCCCGGGTGTTCTAGTAATGAAATTTATTTTATTTTCGAATTTAGGTTTTTAACTACATAAATGTGTTAAGCCCGTCTTTAGAAAGTCTACAAAAATATTAAAGACCTCCACCGCCACGATCCTGGCTAACTTTTTCTAAGTCCTCGATCTTCCACGATCTTATTTAATTATTATTTTGATAATTATGTTAGTTTTATATAACAATTTTTTTTTTTTTTTTATTATTAAATTTTATTTTTATAAAATTTAATATTATAAAGGACGAAGATGGCTTGGTAGACGGGTAGGCTTGGCAGATGGGTACAATATGTTCAGTAAATCGGTGTTAAAGTCGCCCATGATTATATGATGTGTGTATGCCGTACTTAAAGAGGAGAGCACGGAATCTAAATCAGAAAAGTAGAATTACAGCGGTGTGTAAGTGCTATCTCGCTCTATTAGCCTTAACCGGACATGATGTTGGACAGAAAACTTACTTGATATATCTGCCTAATACTGTGAACTTCAGCTCTGTATGCTAATTTGGCGGATCAGTTGGGCGATAGATCCTTAAAATGCCATAGGAACTCGAACATTGTAGACAAATCCGCTTTTTCTCGTAGTTGATTTCATTGTAAACTAGCTAGACGACAAATCCGAATGTATTGAGTTTTGTCGAATTCGGAATGCTTAATTGACCAGATTGTATTTATCGCATTAATGTTTGTATTTTTTTATTTGTTTGTTTGTTTTAATTGTATTTTTTGGCGTGAGTGAGGGTTAGGCTAAGAACTCACGGAGGGGTTAGCACCGGCGCCCGCCGTTTTATTTTAAAACTCACGAGACCGGAGCTCTGTGCGGTTACGCAGCCACGGTAGCGATTATCGCCCGCAAACTTGACGGGTGATAATCGCAAGACGGGCGGTTATTAACGTTGTTCAGTTGAGTTCCAGAAACCGTCATGGACACACAACAGGAACGAGCTGTAGCGTAATACTTACTTCACAGAAGAATTAAAAAAAAAGAAGGTCCAAAAAGTTCTAGGTGCATCACTTATTCAGGAAAGAGATCGTTATGCATTATTTGTTCTTATTAGTGAGTTAAAGAAGCAAAAAGAAAAGTTCTTTAATTATTTTCGAATGTCGCTACCTAGTCATTTAGAACTTTGAAGAAAAATTACGAACGCTCTTCAAAAGCAAAATACTAATATGTGAGATCCTTTATCACCGATGGTCGCTCGCCCGCCAACCGGCCGTAGCCCGCATAGGCCGCGGGTACCGCGAAGCACGCGATTCTACAAGTTGCCCGCTAGCACTGCGGGACTCGCAAACAACCGCACACGACGCGGGTATAAATCGCGTCCTGAAATTTGCTATCTACATTACCATGTATTACGTGTTTCTACGAATTTTGCGGTTCCGCTACCGTGGCGGGTGCGAGTGCAAGTCGCTCCGTGAATTCTTAGCCTTAGGGCGCGGGTTTTTAAATTAGACGATTTCTAGTTTATTCTGATTTATTTTGTATGTTTCTATTATTGTTGTCTGAAACAATCATTTATTTTGACATGGTTCTTTGCTTTTATATTTATTTCTTAGACATCAACAGTGTTTTCAATAAGGCCATACTTAAATTATATAATTTATTAAAATATATTTAATCATATGTAATTTCTTTATTCAAAATTAATTGTGGAATATTGTCCAATGGCCAAGATTGGTTTGTTTACATTGTAGTTGGGCGAAAAAAGTAGTTTGTAGCAAATTTATGGTACATGTAGGTATTAGTGACTTGGAATTTAAAATTATTATATTATAAAAGTATATTATTTAATACCATGCTGTGATATTTATCTTTAACTTCATGTTCGTAATTTAATTTCAACTCAAACCTCTCTACTTATTTACACTTTTTTGTTATTAGAAATAAAATACATACTTGTAGTCGTTGTCCATGTACTGTGTAGTCATTTTGCTCTACCGAAGTGAATGTCAGATTAATCCAATATTTATGAAATGATTTAGATTTATAGGAAAAAAAATGTGGATTTATTTGTGTATGTGTCGTTTATTGACTACCTTGTACAGTATTGTTATAAGTAAATAAAAATTATATTTCGAAAAGGCTTGTTTTTGTTAGTTCTTACTTAAGCCGGTGATAGTGTTGTGCTAGTTGCCCTTCACGGTTGGATATATGATAATGCATTGAGCCTTATAAATCTAAACGGCGGACGCCGCCATCAGGGTATATATCGAGTAAGCTAATTCCGGAATAACGTGTCTGGTTCGGAGTGAGATAGCATTAGATTCGTCTTACGGGGTATTAGCCACGATATAGTGTGTATACGGATAGGGTGAACGGGAAAACTTGTTTTAAGATATTTCACTAGGTTCGTCTGTGGCGCCACGGTTTTAGTACAGCTGCTCTGGCCAACCGCATGTCAACCCTATAACACTATCACCGGCCTTAACATCTTGTAGATTGTCGTAGTTTTGAAAATGGTATGGAAAACTGTTACTTTTGATGTGTCGTGGCGTTGCTATAGCATGTCCAGATTTAAGTTTGGTTTTAAAAGTCTTTGTAACTGGATAAAATGCTTTTATCTAAAATGATGCAATATTTAGCTTTTGCTAGTAACTACTGCTGAAGACCCATTTTTTTTCTATTCTTTTTTTTTCTAATCTATACTGGATTAAGTTTGGGTCGTATGTACTGTGGCATCTGCTTTACCATTGCATTGCCTTTCCCAAGGTTTCTGTTGCTTTTAATGGGTGTACCTATTAATATTAAAGTCGGGTAGCTTATTGGTGTACATGACACGCACGCGCACACACTTTATGTTCAGACATATCAGTCGCAGAATCTCGCTGCAGGTAGGACCATAAATCAAGTTTTAGCGTAGTCTAATCACGTATGATAATGGGGTACATTAGATGTGACTATGAATATGATACTGTTTAATGAATTTTATTAATATTCATTATGTGTTCATTTGTTACTGTATACATAGTGTTCTTTCATAATGATACTTGTTTACATTTTTTTAATATTTAAATCTTAATTTAATATTGTTTTTAGAGTTTGTTGTTTTGCTGCTGCGCTCAAGGGCATAGTACGATTTTTTTTGATGTCATACAATGATTTGGTCTAGACCTGAAACTTAATCGATGTATGAAATAAAATAAATTTAACAATTGTTGTTTTTGGCGTTAATTTTTTTTTCACATTAAAAAAAAGGAATGTTATTAAAAGCGGCTTTGTGGTTTAAAATTCTTCAGTGTAAAAGTTGCCCATACCGTCGCATTTAAAAGAGTTGCCCTGCATTAAGAATATTTAATTATAATATTGTTTTATTTTAATTTTCAATGAGGCTTGTCAACAACATAAAGACACTAGTGCTTACTTACTACACCTTGCTACAAAATCTAAAAGTGCGAAGGATTGCGTCGAATCATACGCTCAGCCAGAGCGTTTTATTACTGCACCTGCAGCGAGATATTGTGACTGGTATATTTGTTTGACTGCACTGTTTTAAAACGTTGGTATCACAGCCAGGTTAAAGATCAATAGGCAATATGCATGTATAATTTTTATATTTTCAATCAATATACCTATTCAAAGGCTACATGGAATCCGAGGAGACACTAGCGCTCATGATCTAACACTGTAAAAGCGTGAGCGGCCATCGGGAAAAACTCCTTAACAATCGACAAACCATGACTTACTGAAATGACATTACTGAATTGCATAAGATCTCCTAGATTGCTAGACAGCTGAAGTGGTATTAGTAACCAATGACATGTGAATTGGTTACTTACGTACAATGGCCCAATTATGAGTCTAAGTGCGGGAAACATAACCTATCACGCGAGTGATGTACCCTACACCTTAGTGTTATGTACGAGCGTCCATAGGGTACAGAGTCCGCTTGGCATCAGGCGGACTTTATGACCTTAGTGTTATGTACGAGCGTCCATAGGGTACAGAGACCGCTAAGCATCAGGTGGACTTTATGCTTGTTACCTTGTCGCTGTAGACAATGATTGACACAATTATTACAATGATTATCAGACTACAATTATTGGCATGCACGTTATATAGAGTGATTGACAGTGCCAATAATTAGACAAAAGAAAAAAAAAACTCTAATGAATATAAGATGCGTTCTAAATTTACCAACACGTTATTGTAAGATGAAAAAACTTTATGAAAAGTAACAGTAAAGTATAATCGACATATATGCCAAAAACTATATCACCCTGTTATATTTTGATGGAGTAGGGTGGAAGCCCAGTGACTGGTTCCCTTGGTTGCCTTGGGCCTAGTCACTTGATGTTACGAGAAAAATGTCATCAGTAACTTGCGCGTCGTTTGTTGAGACAGTTATGTACGACAACTTAAGTACTAGAACGTACAAAGAAATTGCTTTAGAAAATCAATATTGAGCCTCGGCTTATAATATTTAAGTCGTAAGTTAGGATGACAGGCAAAATTCTTAGTAGTTATCTACCAAAGAGCAAGCAGGTAAGTATTCGTAGGTGCAGTGTGTAACGACACGTAGTGGCTGTAGGTAGAGTAAATAATATAACGGAAGATGTGTACTATATTGTATTATATTATATTGTTATGTTATGTTGTATTATATTGTATATTGGCAGAGATGTGAAAAGTATTTCAGCTATCTGTAGATTCTTAATAGTAATACAATCGCTGCTTAAATACATGGCTAATTGTACGTGCACGCATCTTATATTTCCTTACAACGTGCGTAGATTTAGATATGATGCATTTTCTTAATTAGGTTGTTCATAAGGCCTTGTATGTAAAGGGCAGGCGTATACTGATTTTCAAAAGATTTATTTTAGGTCATCCGCTGCAAAATATTTTATATATTAATTTAATTTATTATAGTATAGCCAATAGCATATTATAGCATCAGTAGTTTTTATTATAAAACCGTAATACTAACATAATTCTAATTTCTTAACAAAGTGTACTAACCATATTATATTGTTTTTTTTTGTCGATAAAATAATAGTCTTTGTAGTGGATTTTTGTAATTAATTTGCCAAATTCTCACTGAAAATCAGTGGTATGGCTTACTGCTGAAGCTTTATACTGAGTGCGGTCCTTTTTGGCTTGGCGCAACAAAACAGTTTCTATTTAGTATTAGTAGAGTAGTATTGTATTTAGTATGTACTTGTTTCGCGCTTATGGCTAAATAAATTATTGCTTTTTTTCTTTTCTTTATTTTGCTTATTCACCTTTCTACAATACTCTTCAAGTGCAATCAAATTTACTGAACGACATCATCTTAAGGTTCTAGTGTCTGTGTGTTCACGTATATTGACACCTAAACTGCAAAATATTAAGAAGCTGCCATGAGGGGTTCCGCCGATTGGTTGTTTACTTTTCTCTTTAGCCTTCTGGTTTGGGAGCTTTCATTTTCCAGATTGACGATATGACACCCTGTCATCTTAAGACACTCGTCCACAAAAGCTAGGGAATCTGATTGCTCGTCTTTTGAAGGGTACTTACCAAAACTGTTGTTTGAAAATTATTTGAGTGAGTCGATGTAAGTGTTTTTGTAATTTTTTTTTGTTTTGCTAACCCTAGCAGTTGCCATGGCGAAAAATAGTTTGACTGCTTTACTCACCAGATATGGCCCCAAGCAACCTTTTATTGTTTTCTAAGTTGAAAGCGCTCGGAAGACAGATTTTTAACAAATAAGAAGGCCATCGTAAACTATCATTTTGCAGAGAAAAATTAGACGGGTTAGTTAGTTACTACTATTTAGACGGGTTAAATGGATAGGAGCATCGTTGGGAGAAGTGTTGTACAGACCACCCTCGTAGATACCCATATTAATGAATTCTAAAAATGCGTAACGCAGACACTGAAAAATCCGAAAGCAACTGCCAAAATCATTTAGATAGTGCACTGTACTGACTAAACCGACGGGGCAGGTCTTTTGTGTGGTAATGTGGATGTAATGTGGATTTTCCGTGATAACAGTTTAATACTAATGTAGGAGGGGCCTCGTTTGCGGAAACTTCAGAGCTGACAGCGGCGTTAGAGGCGGTCCTAGACGAGCGAGCGCTGGATTCAATTGCAGACTGCGTGTTTACGCACTCGCCGCGCGGGTCGCTCGTTAAGAATAAGGTTAGTTCTCAAATATTAACAATGTTGGTCGCCTCTACTGGTAATCGGACTTTGCACATCCAACGTTCTACCTACCACTTGCGCCTCTTGGTCTTGTACCATATTTTCATCCTTATTGCACAAAGAATAAGTGCCGTGTTTTAATGATAACTTTCCTTATTACAGATGCAAGTTTCAACAATGAATCTTGAAATGTCGTCGAGTGCACCCTCATAACATTATAATATTTATAAGTTAAAATATGTATCATAAATTTTAGGAACAAATTTTTTAGTCTCAGTTGTAATAATGTACTTCATGCTTTAACAGAGTGATTGCCTAGGTTAATATTTGCAGTATTTGAATGTATGACAGTAGTAATTAGTAAATTTTGGTAGTAGATAGTTTGGTTAAAACTGCTGTAATTCTTAAATCTGTTTATAGGTATGTACCAACTCAAAAATTAACGGAAATTTTATGAGCAGAGGTGTGTGAATACAGCGCCTGCAACCATGAGTGAATAAAACTCGCTGTTCACAGATAGTCTTAAGAGAATACGATTCGGAGCGCCTCTCAGCGTGCTTCATACAAACGAATTTTTCACTTATTTTTGACACTTTCAATTAAAACACCACGAAATTTTGGAGACATGTTCTACTGATAAATATCTAGAACTGCAGTGTGTCAGTTTTCTGTTTAATTTAATATTTCAAAAGTTATATAGGATTCTAGTTTTTCATACAAATGGTTTAAAAAAAGATTTCTAGTTACTAAAAACATTTTACAAAATTTTGGAAAACCACAACAATAGGTATTCGGCTTGGGATTATGACTAAAAAAATTACACAGTGATTGATGAGTAAATGTCAAAATCTAATGAGAAATTCGTTTGTATGAAGTCCGTTGCGAGGCGCCGCGAATCGTATTCTTTTGAAGAACTATCAAAATCTGATGAAGAACCTTATGTTACCTTATTAATAGCTTGGATGACGGAGAATTCGATACGAAGCTGATGATAGCCCAGTATATGTTTAGAAATTCGGCATGAAACTTTGAGTAGCATGTGAAAAATAATATGAAATGAATCTTTTCGAGTTCGTTAGCTTGTTCCTGCTACTTGCTTTCTTGTTAGGTTTGGGCGCCTCTTATGGCAAGTTCTAAACCTCGTTTGGGTCAACACTGGTAGTACTAAAAGCAGGGTAGCTACTACATTTTCTACAGTGCAGAAAGAGACAGAATAAAACTTGTAAAATTGAGTAGTTCGAATCCGTGCCTGGTAAAAGTCGCAATTTAGTTCAAATATCAAATGTTACATAACATTTTTGATTCGTAATATTCGAGATAAAATGTCCTATTCCTTAAGAGCTAAATTATGCATACTAAAATGCGTACTAGAGTCTTAAATGGCGTTCAAATCTGTTATAAGTGATTATCAATGCTGTACAGAAGACATCCATGAGATTCTGAAAATTATAGTTGATGATGAATGATACGCTAAATATTTTCTAAATTATCTTTCTACAAGTTTTATTGTAAGTACAATGTAATAGGTTGTTAGGTCGTACATCGATGTTTTCTTCGTTCGTAACTTTCAAAATCTTAATTTCAAAACGATATTATTAGCGTTTTCCTTGTAGCATTAGCATGTTTTTACTGTTTTCTGATACCGCCTCACTATATATACAGTCGGGAAATTAGTGATGCGTCGAAGGAGGAAAACTACAATTCTTACTTATGGTATTCTCACAAAATTATAGTATCAGTTTGACGTAAAGACTCAAAATAAATAAATTTTGGATATATTACAGCTATTTTAATCTGATTTTGGTAGCACGCCCACGCTTTACTTATACTTACCAAATCAAATCAAATTTGTTTTTTTTTTGTATTCGTTTTAAATTAATAGCAATTTTTATCTCTCGCAAGTTAATTTTTAGACTCTTTTTAAGACATTATAGCATTTTCCGACTTCAGCAATAACATATATATTTTATACTTGCTATTGCCCGCGGTTCCACCCGCCCTAAATTCGGTTATCGGTGTAGGATTCGAACGGCAACTCCTCAATTATAGAAAAAACAACTGACTCACATTTGACGTTTTCAAGTAACCTATGTCCTTCTCCGGGACGCAAACTATCTCCATACCATATTTCATCTAAATCGGTTCAGATGGTTCAAGCGTGAAGACGTAACAGACAGACATAAAGAGTTATTTTCGCTTTTATAATATTAGTATGGACGGATTTAAGAATAAATTTAGTTTTTGAAAATGACTTGATCGTAGAGCAAATCTCATGCCAGCTCCAGCAAGAATATAAAATACTAGCTTTTAGTGTCGGTGTAGGATTTCAACGGCAACCACCCAATTACCGAAAAAAACCGACTTACACTTGACGTTTACAAGTAGCCTATGACCTTTCGGGACTCAAACTATCTCCATGCCAAATTTTATCATAATCGGTACAGCGGTTTAAGCGTGAAGAGGTAACAGACAGACAGAGTTACTTTCGCATTTATAATATTAGTATGAATTTGTTATCTACGGATTTGTTTTAACAAAGAGTAGCATAAATAATTGGATAAATCTCTAGGTAGTAAGTAAACTGAAAAATTATGATTGCTTGTAGCATCTGCTATTTTTTTGTAAAGATGAAAGTGTTGTCACAAAATAGGCATGTATAGTACAGAAGGCGCTACGGATATTTCCGAATTTAAAATTGACAGTTTAAAACCAGTCTCCCTAAATTTACGTATTCCGAACATCTTGTAGCTAACTTCAAAGACACAAAGATTTTTAGCGAGCATTATAATTGGTTTACTTTTTACGTACTCAATTTTAAGTACCTATTGTTGTGAGACTCACTGATCTTTGGGAATTTCTTTGAAATTCCTTGAACTCGAGTGTACGGAGAAGAGTTGTAATATGTAGCGACAAATCTGTACCTTAAAAGTATTTTTTTTGAGTTGTGAATAATTCTGACATATTTACGTAAGTTTTTAAAATGTTTCCTTCAATCCTCTAATAAAATTAACATTAAAGCCGATTAAACTAGAATGACTCGTATAAGATGGGCGTTGTTCAGAAGCCGCATACCGAGTGCAAAAAACACTATAGTGCAAGCTATTCATGAAAAATAATTCGAGATACTTGATAAGGAGTTTTACAGCTCAATATTACTGTTCGCGACTAGACGGCTTTATTACAAATCAGTTGTAACACAACCATGTTAGTGTTGGCATGATTGTAAGGTCAATGGTTGTGGGTAATTTGATCGATTTTGTCGGCTCGAAGAGCCTGTTAAAAGTATTTCGTGAATCGATATACCAGTTCGAATAAAATTAATCGATACCACCTGCATTTGTTAGGCGATAGTTTCAATTTGTTTTTGTGAATGGTTGTTTTAGATGTGTTAGTTGATAGTTGAGATTTAGAAAATAGTTTAGGTGTATGTTAGAGATGTACATGTGTGGAAGACTTACAAGCAATACCTATGTCTTGTAACATAATATGACCAAATTTACCTGAATAGTAAAACTTAATTGCATTTTTAAATTTAAATTATGATGTAAATATTAGAATTGGAAAAGTTTACATAATTGTTTTTGCTTTTTTTTCTCCGTATGTCGTCAGTGTGTTGCAGATGCAGAAGTTTTAAAATTTTCCGTTCCATTACTAATTTAAAAATTAAAACGGTATTAAACGCGTCCTTTTTATGGCAAAATACCTTTTTCTCGACGTTTCGGCTGGGTTGTATTCTATCCCATTTCTGCTTACGGGTTCAGTTATATTATTGTCAATTCTACGCGCAGACACTATAATTATATATATATCTTATATTTGTTTGGACATTGTACCCTATCTGGTCTCAAACTAAGCAAAGTTTGTAGTATGGATAAATTGTTATATACCATAATAGATACCTGACAGTGGATAAAATTACATACCTACATATACTTTTTTTTGTAAATACATACATAATATATATAGTTAACACCCATATGTATGTTAATTTGCTATTTATAATTCTACGCGCAGGCACTATAATTATATATGTATCTTTTACCATATTTGTTTGGACATTATACACTATCTGGTCTGAAACTAAGCAAAGTTTGTACTATGGATACATTGTTATATTTAATGGATACATGTCAGCGGATAAAAATACATACCTACATATACTTTTTTTTTGTAAAAACATACATAATATATATATATATATATATATATATATATATATATATAGTAAACACCCAGGCTTAAGACAAACACAAATGTTCGACACTTAAATTGTTTGTCCTATACGGGAATAGAGCTCCCGCCCCTCGATTTAGTAGGCAGGCCATTACGTACTGAGCCACGGAGCTCCCAAATCTGATCAGCCAACATATCTATAAACTGAAAAAACATGTTAGTAGAATTCCGATCAGTAATTTTTGAGTTTTAAAACGTGGTACTAGCAGAGAGACGGACGTTGCATTTTACAATACGTGACCACAAGTTGTCCTATGATATGAGTTCTGCCAGTCTGGCTCAGGACCGGCCGTGGTCGAGACATATGAAGGAGGCCTACGTTCGGCAATGGACGTCTTCCGTCTAAAACAAACGAACGAATGAGTTCTACATCCATTGCTTCATTATTTGTGCCAAAGCCTTAAAAATAAACAAAAGACCTTTATATTTGCTGACATACAAGTTATTTTGGTGATAGATGGGTAAGGTCTCTTGGGGTTTAAATATTACTTGTGTTATTTAGTAGAGGAGTCATTATATCTGTGTAGAGTTGGGGTTTCTGTTATATTTTCGCCTTAGTGCATACCTTCTCTTTCCAATAAAATTATTAGCTGTCATTCAACAGGCCAATTATATCTTATGATAAGGTAATGAAAACGATAACTTCAAATAGTCAGGGCATGACCATGGGAATAATGAAAAGTCTCATAATCAGCCCCAGAATGGAATGGATTTATTTTGTTTAGTGCTATTATCCGGCTTATTTTTGTATTTATTCAAGTTTGTTAAAATTTCCTTAACCGGGGTATTCCTGTAAAGTAATGGCTTTTAGGTTTGCATCCTAAAATTTGCAACCTTTTCCCCATATCTCGAAATTTCTCGTATTAACTTGTAATACATACTAATAAACCAGTGAATATTGCTTTGTTTGTTACACAATACCACAGTATACCAATAATGGGGCTCTAAGATAAGAATGCATCTCAAGGATGATAGCGGTGTTACCACTATTGATTTGCCATCTCTCTCGCACTCTAGCTGCGCTGTATTTTGTGTCTCGATCGCTAGTCACTGAATACGGGATAAGCACACTTTGCCATTGATGTAAGTAACGTCTGTGTATGTGTGTCGTATGGATAGCGGCTCGTTTTTGTATGAAGCGAAATCTCTTGTATAAAAACAATTAAGCTTACTTTGAACTAATCAAAGTTGTCCATCGATGTTACATTAAAAATCGTAAAAGACCGAAATGCTGCGTTCCAATTAATCTTGCACCATTTACAGTTAAAAATAAATTTGTTTGTTTGATTTAAAGTCAAAGTAATTTTTTTTTGATTTAGATAAGTATAATCACTTTTGAATCGTCAAAGTTATGAAATACTATTTTTTTGATTAATTTAGTTATAGTTTCCCAGAAACATCGGCGATAAGTTTGTGTCTGTGCGTACGAAATTATACAGAGCGCCATATATTTGTGGTACTACTGTGTTAGGTACTAAATTAAACTGTCAAGGGTTATATTTAATTAAAGTATTTAAGTAAATAAAGTTTCAGTGTGGCTAACCTAGCCTAATATTCTTTGCTTCACGATTTGTTATCAAACAAAAAAAAATATGAACCAACTGAACTCATAGATGTAAGTATTATAATTAATACTGTAGCAGAAAAATAGAACCAAATAAAAAACAATATTTTTGTAAAATTTTTCTAATTTCTTGTTTCTAATTTAATCTTGTGTGAGTTTTTTACATTTAATTTTGTTGGTTCATACTTGAACTGATGTTAGTTAACATTGTATTTGTAGAATTATTTATTGGTTCGATTACCGCAAAGTACACCTTAAAGCATTTCTTTGGTTAGATTTTAATTTTAGTGATGATTCATTTTTGTGGTAAATAATACTTAACGTTTACAAAACAATATGAAAACAAAAATATAATTAAATAGGTTAAAAAATGGTCAATATTATGATCTTGTTTCTGAATGTTTATGGCAAACCATTCGCTAGAATAGAATTTGCAACATGCTTGATAATAAAAAAGACATCATGAAAATTGAAAAAAAAAATGATCACAGATTACACAATAGTATTGATTGTTAAAACTCCAATTGTTTACTACTACTTGTCTTCCAAAAAGATGCTGATTTCGAAGTTGCCAAAAACTTTTACCTTTAAATACTTACGAGCCTGCGTTCCAAAACGATTTACTTGTTACCTTGTTATATATGTCGAAGGACAATAGGGAAACATGGATCATTGCAAAAATCCTAGGAAGTTTGCAAACGACCGGATTATTAGGAAATAAGAATAAATTTTGTAATCTTCCGAGCTATATTCAGGAAAGTTTAAATTAGGAGTAATCAAAATTTTAGCGCTGATTGGTTGGGATAAGTTACGATTTACAACATCTTCTTTCTGATTGGTCAGTACCTAGATAGCTTTTTCGTAAAGATCTATAGAGTTAGAAAAGTAAGGCAACATTATTCAGAAGCAGTAATTTAATTTCATATTAGCATAAATTTGGATGCTTTCTGCCCACAAAAATTAATTTTTCGGAAACTACATTCTACGCTAAGCAGCGTCTGGCTGTTATTATATAAGAGTAGTAAGCGGATTAAAAAATTCTTAAAGTCGAGCGACCGCTTGCATCACAGCGTCTGCCAATTAGGACTGGACCAGTGCGGTAGACTAAGGTCTTAAGCCTGCTTAAGAATGTGCCTGTGCTTCTGTAGTGGATACAGACAATGACGGAAACAACACATTGGTTGACATTAACATTCGGTTTTTTTTCTTGATAAAATAACTTTGAATAGCTATAAACACTGGATAGAACGATTTGACTACAAAATAAGCAGATAAGCACTTCTGTTTAACAAAGTTTACAAAATTCATACCAGCCACTCAACGCTTACGATTCATGATAATTCGCGATAATCCTAAAATGAACTCGGATTTTTGCAACAACCCTTAAAATAGCTCGGAGTATTACAAAACTCATTCTCATTTTACAATCATCCGGTCTTTTGCAAACGTCCTAGGATTTTCGCAATAATTCGTTTTTTTCGATCATCCTACGACATATAAGTGTCTCTGTTTAGTAAAATTATTTTTACTGACTTTGGAATTTCTATGGCAGGGTAATGAATATGACTTGACGGTTTGACAGTAATGTTTTGTATGTTTGACGTTGGGATTTTTGTTTTATTGTTATAAACTGCACTCTCGATTGAAATAAAAAATAAATGTCATATGGCTCTGTTCCAATTGTCTTTTACTCTCCGTCGGGTAACTATCTCACGGTAACCTTGATTTGGAAAGAGCCTTTGACAGTTAATATTTACACTGACAGAAATGAATATCAACCGTATCTATAGCAGTTTAAATAATTGATTAATTAAAATGAATGAATACTCTGAGCTGGGCTTTCCAAAACCACCTTTCTAACTGTCCCGTTATTATACAGATGTCTTTCTTATTATAAAGGCGATACCTGCATAGTTTATAATAAATTGGTATACGCTTTACTCTTCATACTCCCCATCGGTACCTGCACTTTCGTTTTGTAACATTATACAAATACAATAGTTTTAAGAACTTACTAACTCTATGTATTTATTTGTACGTGCTAGGTATTTATTATTTGTACTTTTTGTAGATCGATTCGAATAGACCATGAAAATGTGACGTCAAATTAGTTAAAAACATACTCTAATCGCGTACATTAATTTTGTTTGTTTTTACCTAAACCACAGAGTAAAATATAGAAACGTCAAATTCTCGCCTGATTTTGACGTCACTACTTCAACGGTCTATTTACTGCGTGTAAGATGTAAGTAAGTATTTTGCACATGTAGCTTAAGATTTTAATTCATTCATTTGTAAGTCCGTAGGTAGTTAGATGGTGGTTAGATTTGTTATGTGATGTGGTTGATGTAACTTAAGGTAGTGTGAAGCGTTGTCCGTGTAATTTATCTATACTTAGGCTATGTTCCAAATCACGCCGAGTAATAATCGCACGGTGAATTTGAAAAATCAACCCGTTCTGGAACGAGAGTTTGACAGTGTATTTTTACACTGACAGGTGTAAATTTCAACCTTTTCAATGGCAGTGTAAAGAATTCAACTTGACAGTTGGAAAATTATTTTACCCCGGACGTCCCAAAACCACTTTTTTAACTTCCTCGTTGCGATTTGGAACACACCTTTAGAATCAAAAATTCTGACGCTCTGTCAGCGCCGTTTTTTGGCGTAGTAGGTTGAAATTCTAATAGGGAACTACAAAGACTGGGTCAGTTATTATTATTTTAAACGTTCAGTAATGAACTTGACTATCATACTACTATACTACTAGTGCACTAATTTAGTAACTTTACTGTGAATTAACTATTTAATAGTATTTATGAAATTAAAAGTAGAATAGCAATCATTTGCTTTCAGTTCATTTCTGAACGCAAACAATCACTATAAATGACTGTATTTCTACATTTAAAGGCCTAAGTAGATACGATACTTTTATCATCGGCGTCAGGCAATTTTGCGACTGCATAGGTCGTATCAAAATCGCGCGTTTTAGCGATTTCTCAGATGCTGTGTCGTGTTTTGGCGACTTGCTGCGTCTGTACGTCCAAAAGCCCTCAGCCGTTGCATTGTGCTTCCGATAAGCGACTGGAGTATGTATGTGTGCGGGTCGGGGTTCGGAACTTCGGATCCGGCACAGAACGGTCGTGTCGTCGATGTCTGAAGTGTCGTGTTTGCTGAGGCCCTAAGCTTCTTTAATATCAGTTAAGAAAAACAGCTTTTGTCTTTGTTGACAGTACTTGTTGTCTCGATTGCCCGTAGAACTACGTTCTGTTTTAGGTTCAGAGGGGTCAGCACGAGTAACTATCGTATTTAAATAGTTAACTTGAGGTGACGTAAACGCTCACAGATAGCTCTGTTCAATATTGTTCTACAAAATCGTTGCTTTACATGATTTTACGTACCTATTCAAATACGTAGGCTGTGCTAAGCCCTCGGAAAGTACAGTGTGCAACAGAGATAGTAGATCATTCGTATTGACTAATCAACAATTTTAATTAACCAGTAGGTTTGTACGGATGTGAACCCAAGCTATTTACATATAGCCTGAACACAGCGAAAACATTCATGTCATTTATACAGTCGGTCATCGCAGGCGCCTCGACAGAGAGGAATAGTGAGACGAGACATGGGGCGAGCACACCCGACTAGCCAATGTCTTTACAAATGGCGTCTAGAGATTCTAGACGTTGCCGGAATTAACTTCATTACCAAAGGCGATGACCGGCTGTAGGAGTTAAATCTATATTTAGGCTGTGGCATTAGGTAGATATTCTTTAAGGTCCTAACAATTTCGGTGTTATTGGAGTGAAAATCTTTTTATATACCTATGTTTTGCGGGAAAAATAAAGCCGTCTATTCTTGTCTGATTTTAAATCCGTACAAAATTAAACTGTTTTTATTTTTAATAAACAGGCTTTATACCTATTGAAGCTGCTAGAATTTTAAAGATTCTGTTTTTATTTATAGGAACAAGTAAGATAAAGCAGTTTTAGATAAAGTTTTAGATTGACTGTCTCTGTCACTCCTAACTACTAAATCTGCACTGTGTGAAAGAGAAAAAAGGTCGTGATTTAAAAGTGAACTGACTGAATTTGATTGTAACAATTTTCTCTTTCTCACTCGCTTCATAGAAATGAGCATAATTTTAATGCTATTAAAGCTTCTACAAGCATGGTCACAAAAAATGAAAAAAAATTAAGCTTATATTTTTTTTTGTTTTCTCAGTACCTACTTATATTTTGATTGTCTCGTGGAAAAAAAAATTACTTGTTTATGAACTTAGTTCTACGTTTTTGTTGACTTAGCCAAGAGTTAATTTTAAAGTGTGTTCTTTTGATCTCGAGTAGATTCGCAAGAATAGCAATGTTAAAGCTGACGACATTTGTCTTTGTTACAAGAGAATAGATAATAAATCTAATTTGTATAATCCGTTTGTTATTTACACGTTAGTCCTCACCAATCAGTCTTGGACCGCCTGCATCCATTGGCTTTCTGCAACTCCAAAAAGATCCTCTATCTTCCTGGTAAAAAGCTGTCTTACTGCGTCATCTAGTCCATTGTCGCCATTCAAGAACCTTTCTTTCCCCATCGGTTAGACCAGCGATCTGGCGAATTGATTCCTTATTTCCTACTCTACAGCGCAGAGAGTCATACAGATAGAGATAGACAGCCCGACGGATTTAAAAATATCGTAATCAAATAGAAAAACGTCATGTCATTCTGTTAAAATTATACAGGAAGGTTTCCTGTGAAAAACTGTAGGTGAAAAAAAAATATTTAAGGGGAAGCTCTCCCATACATTGGGATTTCAAAAACCCACTAAAAAGTACAAAATATTTCTTAGGAAAAAAAAACAATTTTTGATAATAAAATTATCTTATATTAATTAATCATAAATGTAAACACGGTGGAAACGCTAAGTGATCTCACTCGATTATTTCTAAACCATATACGATATCGAAATACTGATTATTGATGTTGAACGTTAGACGTAGCCTATGGATGCCATCTAGTGTTAGAAGCGATTACTAGCGTCAGAGGCGGATTAAATGTCCAGAGCGCCCTAGGCAAGCACCTTATAGGCGCCCCTCTGGCGGCCATAAATAAAAAATTATATCTAGTATACTAGTAGTAAGTAGTATACATTGATGATGATAATTGTGTGATATAACTTGTAATGTTTGGTCAGCGTTAGCAAAGAAAGTGCCTAAAATTCTGTGTTTTTAAGAGACCTTTAACTTTTTATGTTTTCTGTAAATATATAATGCATATAGTTATTATACCTATCAACCGCCTGCAAGAAAATATAGATAGTAAAAACACCATCAAAATCCGTTGCGTACCCCGTAGTTAAGAAGCTCTTAGCTTGTCTTCGATCATTTAAAACGATGTATGATACTAAAATACCTCTCAGCATCCACACCGTTGACTGGGCAATTGAGGCTTTGAATAGCTGCCTTTGTAAAGCCAGGATAGCAACATTTTGTTGCTACTAAAACCGCATTACCTACACCAACAGGAGTTTTTTGGTTGACCACTCTGTGCAGTTGTTTATGGAGATGAGAATCAATCAGTTCTTCCTGCGTTATATCTTTAAAAAATAGGAATTTTGTCGAAATTTTAATATTTTAATTTAGTATATAATTTAATGATTAATATCAAACTTGTATCCACTAAAGTGACAAACAAGCTTACGGTCCGCCTGATGGTAAGCGGTCACTGTAGCCTATGGACGCTTATAATACTTAGGGGTATCATTCGCGCGTTCATTCAGACCCTTGAAAAATCCAATAACTTAGGTAAGTACAAGGCGTTGTAGGTATAATCAAGAAGGCAGAGCACGCTTCGGAAGGTCTACGTCTCTATAGAATTAAAGAATCTTATTATATTGTAAGTAGGTGCATACTAGTACTTACTGACACAATTACTTTTTTGTTATTTTTTAAAAATTTCGCGACCCTTTGTAACCTCATGCCCTAGGCACATGCCTAGTTTGCCTTAGGGATAAGCCTCTGACTAGCGTGCTGATGACTTCATAGAAATCTTATTATACATGTTATAAACAATTGCACGAGACCGGCAATGCAAATTTCATAATCTTAGATTCAGACCCCATTACAAAAAAATAAAAATAATGATTTAAACTAATCTAAATATATATTTGTAAGTGTAATCGTGAAAAACATGACAGTAAAATATTAAATCAATCTTTATTAGTAAATTTGATCTTCACTATTGCGGCAGACCTGTTATAAATTTATAGGTAAGTCATTTTGATTCACAGCTTGTCCTAGCGACGTAGGGCGTAGTGAAGACAGTAATATTATATTCCTTGGTGCAGATGTGGTGACGGGTTAGGGTGCACGCAGGAGCAGTGTCGTTAGTGGCTGTTGTATAGGTATAAACAACCAGCTAACCACACTGCCAACGCGGTCTACCCTTTTAGGTTTTCTTCTTTAAAGCGAATCTTCGTTTTTCTGACTTCTTTTCTGGGGCTTGAATGTCAAATTTCTTGATCTTCTTTACACCTAAGAAAGAATGATAAAAACGGTAGTTACACACGTAATATTTCACAAATACGTTTGCCTAAACAAATACAAATTCTGTCAAAAGTCGAGCTATACCTTACACTGTTAAATAATTAACTATTAAAATAAAATTAAAATTATGGCACCTTAATACCTATCGTAACTAAAGAGTATAGGTACAAGCTGCTTCCAGCGGTTTCACTCACGGCAATTAACTGCTTCGTTAAGGGTTAAAGCCTGAAGGGTAGTATTTAACCTTTCTTAAGAATTGACCTATCAAAAACATATTTTTTTTAATCTGACTGGTCTGGTACCTATTTCCAGAGAATAGCGTGTTCAAACCAACAAACAGAAATAATAGTATCTCTAATCACTGGAACTGAATAAAGCTTTTTATTTAAAGTGATAATTTTTACAAAAATACAAAGAAGCAAGATTTTGTGTTCCTTGATGGGTTTGCGTAAGTATGGCTTTGCCCAATTAAGTGATCAGAATTATAATATCATTTTAGGAGGTTACAGATAAACCCATATTTACCACCAAAACATTATACAAAATACTTACAAATAATAAACAAATTCAAATTCAATATAATTTATTCAGTTTAGGCTACAATAATTGAGCACTTATGAATGTCACTACGCCATCGGTTCGTAAGTCTACAGGGCGGGAGATCTTGTACTGAGAAGAACCGGCAAGAAACTCAGCAAGGGCATTTCTTATCTCCCTTTCTCTTACAGCGTCCAATTAAAATATTGGAAAATGCCCTCCCTATCATAAAAGGACACTTTCCATTACAAACATAAAAATACATGAAATATAAAGCACAAGCACAACATAAAAAAGTATCTAATATAAACAAAAGACAATTTATGTATTCATCACTAAGAAATAATCAATTTGTTACAGTATTAATAAACAAAACAAAATAGTAAAACTAAATACTAAGAATACAAAGAAGTTTGCAAGAGCAGACCAGCTTCCACAGGCGGCACCCGTTCACGAGTATGACACATGAATCAGCCATCGCTTCGCTCAACCATGTTTTAGGGAACGTAACGACCCGACACACACGCCACCACCGCAGAGACACTTTGAGAGAGCATGACACACTCAAGCAACTCCAATAAAACTTCGATTGTACTAGATACAATGTGTGTAGTAAAGGAACAAAATATAAGAGGAGAAGATTGGAAGGTTCGTAATGCTTTACTACCGAGAAGCACCGGCAATAAACTCACTAGTTAATCTTTTATACATCATATAAAAATACAATATAGCCTTACACTAGGTAATAACATAATAAACAATGTTTTAATTTAAAAAAAATATTTCAAATGCCCCAATACAAATCAATTAAGTTCTAATTTTTCCAAGCATTTTTATCATTTATGTATTCATCAACTTTGTAAAAGCTTTTTTTCATTAAACTATCTTTGACATATATTTTAAATTTATTTGAGGGTAAATTAACCACATATTCTGGAATTTTATTGTAGAAAAATATACTTTGTATTGCGAAAGAGCTATGTACCTTCTGAAGACGACATTTTGGAACTACCAATTTATCCTTATTCCTTGTATTAACACTGTGAAGGTCACTATTTTTAGCAAATAAGTGACAATTTTGGCGTACATACATTATACAAGCGAAGATATATTGGCAAGGAACAGTTAAAATATCAATTTCTCTAAATAGTTCCCTAAGAGAAATTCGAGGCCCTAATTTATAAATTGACCGTACTGCTCTCTTTTGCAAAATAAAGACAGTA
This sequence comes from Apoda limacodes, assembly GCA_946406115.1. NCBI lineage: Eukaryota > Metazoa > Arthropoda > Insecta > Lepidoptera > Limacodidae > Apoda > Apoda limacodes. The sequence goes on along the minus strand of OX291542.1, from coordinate 26,333,899 downwards.
TCAATATCAGCTGCCTTACCCCAAAGCAAAATGCCATAAGACATGACGGAATGGAAATAGCTTAAGTAGACCTAGCGAGCAGTGTCAACATCTGTAAGCTGCTTAACTTTCCTAACTGCATAGGCAGCTGAACTGAGTTTTCCTGCAAGAACTGAAATGTGAGGGTTCCACTGCAGGCTATTGTCTAATGTAATACCTAGAAACACTGTTGAGTCTAATAGTTCTATTTCTTCTCCGTTTAGGGATAATTTTGTACGTATGTTTTTGACATTTGGCATCATAAATTTTAAACACTTAGTCTTTTTCGCATTAAGAAGTAAATTATTTTCCGTAAACCACTGAAGAACCTGAGAAAGCGCACTACTTACGTCGTCAAAATTAGTTTTATTTCTGTCAACTTTAAATAAAAGAGATGTGTCATCAGCAAATAGTACAATCTTGCACAGCTTCTCCACAAAGAAAGGCAAGTCATTTATGTAAATTAAAAATAGAAAAGAACCTAAAATAGAACCTTGAGGAACTCCTAATTTTACTTCAGAGCTATTGGATTTTACTTCATTGATTTGAACCTTCTGCATTCTACTACTCAAATATGAGCGGATAAGCTCAAGAGCCAAATCTGCAATACCATAATGACTCAGTTTCCGTATAAGAGTTTCATGTTGCACGCAGTCGAATGCCTTTGATAGATCACAGAAGATACCAATAGCATTTTGTGACTGTTCCCAAGCAGCAAATATATGCTGTATAAGGGCAACACCTGCGTCAGTTGTGGAACGCCCTTTTGTAAAACCAACCTTCAACCTGAGGATGAAGTAATCCATTTAAGTTAAAATGTTTAAGCATCTGATTGAACATAATTTTTTCAGCAGTATAGAGATAGGTCTAAAATTATTAGGATCATCTTTACTTCCACTTTTAAAAAGTGGTATTATTTTACTGTATTTCATTAAGTCTGGGAATATCCCTTCGTCAACACACTTATTAAATATTATGGCTAAGATTGGTGCTATAATATCAATAATTCCGCTAAGGACTTTGACTGATATACCCCATAGGTCACAAGTTTTTTTCTGAGTTAGTAATTTAAATGTCTTTATGTTGTCTTCAGAGGTAACATGCTCAAATTTAAATATAGCCTTGCATTTATTTACATTACATTTTAATAGTAACTCTGATTCTAATGGAGAGAAATTTAATGCATTAGTTGTAATTGTAGGCATTTCAGTAAAATATTTATCAAAAGAGTTAGCGACATCAAGATCTGAATCAATTATTTTTGAATTTACAGTAAGTGAATAATGATTGTCACGCGGTTTAATTTTTCCTGTTTCACTATTTATTACATTCCATGTGGCCTTTATTTTATTATCAGAATTTTTAATTTTATTACTTAAATGTATTGATTTTGCAACCCAGCATACTTTTTTTAAATATTTTTGAATACATTTTGACATAGTTGGTGAATGTGGGATTGTGGTTATATTGTTTCATTTCATACAACTCATACAACCTAGTTCGACTTCGGTGTATTCCTACAGTAGCCCAGTCCTTGAATTTCATTTTATTATTTGGCCTAAAAGTTTTTACTTTAAACACTTGCTCGAACTCATTACTTAAGAAATCAAAAAAAATATTTTAAAGATTATTAGCATTATCATGCATGAAATGTAAAAATGGAATTTTCTTTTCAATATTAACTTTAAAATTGTTTAATCGAGCAGAGGTCACAGGTCTACAAGTTACTAGTTGAGATTTTTTTTTATAGTTGTGTAGAATTTTTATTATTTGACCACAGTGATCGGACGGCAAATTGTTAATAATAGATTTATCCTTTACTTCAACGTTACAGAAAATATTATCTAAACATGTAGCTGAAGTCGATGTAATTCTAGTTGGTTCCAGAAACAAATAATTTAAGTCAAAACTTGTAAATAAGTTAATAAATCTATCTCTTGTTTGGGAACTCTCTAAAAGATCAATATTAAAGTCACCACAAACAATAACTGACTTTTTAGAATGACAATTTTTTTTAGAACTTTTTCCATTACAGGCTCAAAAGAATTATAATTTGCAGAAGGGGGGCGATACACACAAAGTATAATATAATTCTTAAGTTCTATACAAGACAATTCTATTATGCGTTCAAGTGAGAGGCTAACTATATCCTTTCGGTCTTTACACTGTATATTATTATTAACAATTATTAATGAACGTTAGTGTTTTATATAGGCATAATTTTACTGTTTAATTGAGACAGTTAGGTAATTAGTATCAAAATCAAACAGACAAATTTGAAATTCGTCTTGTATAAGATTTTACCAATAGCACATAGATGTACATGCCTTTATATACCTACCTACTGAAGGTTTTCATTCTTGAAATATTGACGTCTCTGCAAGTTTCCTGAAAAACAAAAATATTTATTTGTTGGATTAAAAAGCTCAATAAGTACCTACGTAGGTATTAGATGTAGTTATCTAAGTACCCACGTAGGTATTAGATGTAGTTATCTAAACATAGTTAGACCATAAGGCGTGTGTTCGTGATCTGAAAGTGTTGTGCAAATATTTTTCAAACCGCAAATATTATAAGAATACTGAAATTTTGCCAAATCATTTTAAATTAATCCACCGATTAAAGTCTCGTACCTAATATCTTTAATATGTCTATGAAGAAATAGCATTTAATATTCAAAGTCAAATTTTTAATTCAAATTAGGTTTTAATAATCACAAAAAAGCGCTGAAAATTAAGTTTTCTTGTCTTAGATCTTGATATATTGTCAGCGAACCCCATAATTTTTTCAAATTATTGATTAGGTATTGATTTTTATTAAAAGACTAGCTTCTGCCAGCGGCTTCGCCCGCCCTTAATTTCGTTATCGGCGTAAATTCTTACGGCAACTCCTCAATTATAGAAAAAAAAACAAACAATCAAATCTTTCCTCTTTAACGGCATAATACATTCGTGTCTGTGAAAACATGGAAATACACATACAAAATTAATTTCAACTCAATCGGTCAAGCTGTTTAATAGTTGACATACCAATAGCAGCGTCACCTACCGAGTCCAATTGTATTTTAAAATCATCCAGAAAACCATCGAAATACCGATATAAAATTTTAACTCAATCGTTTCAGCCGTTTAGAAGTTGTGTGAAAAAGGAAGTAGTTACGTAATTAAGTAATTAGGAATGTACGGAAGGATAATTCTTACTACCCGTTGTCCTATTACCCGTTTTCCCATAGGAATGAAGCATTTTCCCGCGGTAAAAAGTAATCTATGTTCATCAGGGATAATGTCGGCTTCTAATGGTAAAAGAATTTTTCAAATCGGTCCATTAGTTTCGGAGCCTATTCAATACAAACAAACAAAGAAACAAACAATCAAATCTTTCCTCTTTATAATATAAGTTTATATAGAAAAATCGGCTAGAATTTGTATATAAAGGTTAGTTTTTTAATTAATTAAAAACAAAAAGCTATACACTAGCTGGCGTTTTTTTTCTCGTCTACCCCATAGTGTGGTGTATCGTTGGATAGCTCGTTTGAAAATAATGACGGTGTGTTAAGACCATTATTTAATTCAGCGATGTGTTTGCGACATATTAAGCTTAAAAGTGCAAATTTGTGTTAGAGCCCAGTGTCCAAACTGCCAGCTAAATGGCTGTTCTTGGGTGTGTGAAAAATCATGTTTCAAATTGTCGACGAATTTAAAAAATGTAGTCGGAGAAGTAAAAAATTCGTACAAGTTCCATTAAAAGGTACTTAGATGAAATTGGTACTTGTGTAAAACAGGTATTAAATGTAAGTTTATGAACCAAGTAACATTGAAGAAGAACTAAAATTATATCATTTTGAATACTAAATTAATAACAATTTACGTTCGAAATCGGGCGCAACACTTGGCGGTACAGGGTACAAACTTAAGACTGCGACCTTCTTGAATGGGCAGTTTTCTGTTCGTTTATGAAATCGATTCCACTGTCTGTATTTATTTTAAGATATCAGTTAAAACATAGTTTAAAAAAAAAACGGCTGGACCTCTTGCTTTTCGTTTTTTTTTCATTACTCCTTACAACTAATAATTTATTAAATGAAATGAAGTTACTGTAAAGCTAGAAAATTACTGTAATATAATTTTTATATCTTATGTGATATAACTGAAATTAATTATTTTCCACTTTTACGCTTTTCGCCTATCTATAATATATTTTTGCCACTGACAAATGAGCTCTATTTGAGATAAACATTGTCGATTTCAGCTGAACGCACATAAATTTATATTCGCATTGGGGGCCCTCTTTATAACCTAGTTGCTCCATCGTAAAAAGAGTAACACATTGCATGTGCTGTGATCATAGCGTGTGTGAGCTCTAAAATATAACAACAAATAATGAAAACCGGCCAAGTGTGAGAGGGGCCGAGACATTTACCATTTTAAAAAAAACTTAAACAACTGTATCGGTACAGCGCCATCTAGCCATTATTAAGTAAAACAGTAACACATTTGTTTGTTGGAAACAATACTCTAAGATAAGCAACGTCGGGCTTGGTCAGAAATTAGGAGGGTGACTGTTTAGCGGCACACTTTTTTTTTTGTTTGTGTTTGTAAATTACGTAAATGGTGGCAGGTACGGAACACTCAGTGCGTAAGTACGACTCGCACTTGGCCGATTTATACATTATACTATGCTCAAAGAATATATATTCTAACAAAGTATAGTTCGAATTGTAAGTACCTAGTACAGAAAATTTCCTTATCTGAGTTTTAGCGGGAAATTCTGTAAATAAATAAAAAATTTAAATAAAACCGAATTCAGATCCTCCTCCTTTCACAAAGTCGGTTTAATATTTCAGACACTTTTTTTGCTGTAGATACTTTCAGTTTTTAATTATAGCGTTCACTTTTCAGATTTTGTCTGTTCAATTGATTTGTTTCCTTTCAATTGGGTTGGTTTACATAGGAAACAATAAAAACCTTTTTACACGTAAAACGTTTGATGAATAAAGTAAAATAAAACAGCAAACTTACGTAAACCGTTACAATTTAGGAAAATTACCTAGTCTGTCTCCATATTTAGGGACAAATTAGCAAAATTACCTAGGTCTTTTTACATATTTAGAGTTAAATTAGGTAAATTACCTAGGTCTTTCTCCATGTTTAGGGATAAATTAGCAAAATTACCTACGTCATTTTCCATATTTTGGGACAAATAAGAAAAATTACCTACGTCTTTCTCCATATTTAGGTACTAGCTTTTGCCCGAGGCTCCGCCAGCGCTAAATTCGGTTATCGGTGTAAGGTTCCTACGGCAACTTTATATGATTAAATTATTATATAGATTAGATTATACAAATTGCTCTTGGAATGGCGTTGATATCCCGTATAATGTTTTTATTCAATGGGCTAGTGTTGTCGGATTAGCTTTAGAATATTTTTGATATCTTGTATCACCGCACATAAACATAATCATTCTGAGTGAGATCTTGGCTCCGTAATGTCCTGAGATGAGTTCGTGAGATGAGTTTCCCAAGAAATATTTCTTTTAACAGGTGCATGGAGACTGTTTGGTAGTTTTTATTGAAATCTGTTTTTTTTTTTAAATTTAGCGCGTGATAAGTACGTGACGTAGTATTTGGCTTTAATATTGAAAATTAAGATTAAAGTGTTTCACCGTTTTTTGAAAATTATCCAAAATAGGAGATCAAAATTTTTATGAGAATTCGCATATTTTTGCAAGTAAAATTTTGAATATTATTTCTTTTTCTCTAAAGTTCACGCGGACGAAGTCGTGAGAAAAAGCTAGTATATTTTATGATCCTATTTTTAATATAACGGTCTTTATTTACCCGCTCTAAAACCAGATATACTTTATTCCATCTAAAAACAGTTTCCAACACTAACTGAGTAGTAAATGTCTTCATCTTGATCTTTAGTGCTTCTGCCAGGGATGACTCTCAGACCAAAACGAAAATGTTGTCTGTTGTCATATAAGTTGGCCTCATATATCACTAAACAGTATGCTCAAAAACTTTGTAGAAATGTTGCAGCAGGGTGGCAAAATGTTGGCGCTCTGCTGGTTTTTAATATATCCACTACTACTAATAAACTAATAGTAATAATATTATAAATGCGACAGTAACTTCGCCTGTCTGTCTGTTACTTCTTCACGCTTAAACCACTGAACAGTCTAAAATGAAATTTTGCATGGAGATAGTTTAAGTCCCGAGAAAGGAGGCTACTTGAAAACGTCAAGCATGAGTCGGTGTTTTACACTTACAACTTTTACTACACTACTACTTTTCGACAAAAACGAAAACAGTTAAGGCCCACCCTGTAGCACAGAATAAGGAATAGTAAAGTAGTTTGTTAGAGCAAGCTATAGTTGTAGCTATAGTTAATTTACGTGGAATTCGGTTATAGTTATACCTGCGCGAACTTTTCCTATGCCTGCCTATGTCCTTTATCGTGTCTTCAACTGTCCCTGTGCCAAATTTTGGTTAAATCGGATGCTGCGTTACATTGCAACGCTAGGCAATAACAAACAAACTGACATGTTATAATACCTATATTATAATCAGCTAATTATACCTTTTAACATTTTTAAGAGCTTCTACTTAAGGGTCCTATTACAGCTCACTAGCGCCTTCATTATATACACTCAATTTTCTTTTCGTAGAAACCGAAATTCTAAAGTCCAAGTGTCGGATATATAAAACTATTTTCATAATATCTGTGAGTTGTACTTGGCATTTCGGCTAAAAGTGGCCATTTTAGAAAATTTATACCCCATAAGTTGCTTTGTTATCTGTCCTTTTGCGTCTAATTAAAGTCAACTTTGGCCAACTTCTTGATATTGGATCCTTCTGTAATTTTGCATGTAGTTGGGGTTTACGTGACAATTTAATAATATACAATAGTCTGTCTGTTCGACTGTTCCTTTAGCTCAAAAGTAAATTTTCACCTAGTTCTCGTAATAAAGGATCGTCTGCAATTTATAATGCAAAAGCGGGGTATTGTAGCATAGAACCTTTGTAGAGGTAAGTACCAACCTCTACAATGCTTTATTTTTAATTTATACTTCTTTTTGGCCTAATTTTTAAATTCAAATATATTTTGCAATAGGAATAACGACGTTTTTTGTCTTAGCGAGAGTCAGTTTTTGGATTTCAGATTGAAAAGATGTAATTTGTTTAGAAAATCTTTACAGGTCCTATAGGACCTTCTTATCATCTTTTTGGCCATATAATAATAATTATATAATAATAATAATATTAATAAAAATCATTCGTGACGCGAACATGTGAACAAGTTTATTTTATTTACCAGAAAAGTATTCGAGCAGTTATAGACCATCATCCCGCGACAACGTGGTAATGCAATATGAATTTTTTTTTTGTCTGCATCGAAGTTTTGATTCAACTTAACCTTAAGGGTCATTAGTACCCATAAAAGCTTTTCTTAATTATTTTTCATTTTACTTGTTTCCTCTAAATTACTAACACAGCGTGTTTTTTTAACTGAGGAGTAAAAGTTTCAAAATAAGGCTTTTTCTTTTTTAGAGGTCTTATACAATTATGTTATAAGATTCTTAGTGATAATTTATATACCTATTTCACTGCGATTTTTTGACACCTATACTTGCACACCAGCACAGTCCTGTCTTCACGGTCGTTTTGATGATAAGTGGCTAAATGTTATCGCTGCATGCAGTATCTAAACTTTTATGGATTTGAACAAAGTTATTTTTTTCCTTGAGTATTATGCAGGTATGAGGATGGAGGTGGCCTTTTTACAATTGCACCGCTTACCATCGGCAGGTAATTCATCCTCCACACCTTAGAACCTAAATGGTCACAGAGCGGTTTCAGAGTAACTTCTTATATAGTTAGTAGAATGAGGTTTTCAGTTTATAACTACGTACGAATTAACGATTATTTCCGTGCTTTCGCTTGTGCTGTGAGTCCTATCTTCTTGCCAATTTCGATTTTTTGGCAGGGTCATAATATGGGTTCTGTACCCGAAGGGTTATTAGCGAAACCCTATTACTAAGGCTCCGCTGTCCGTCCGTCCGTCCGTCTGTCACCAGGCTGTATCTCATGAACCATGATAGTTAGATAGTTGAAATTTTCACAGAAGATGTATTTCTGTTGCCGCCATAACAACAAATAATAAAAAACGGAATAAAATAAATATTTAAGGGGGCTCCCATACAACAAACGTGATTTCTCCGCTCGATTTTGTTCGACATTAATAACGGCAACAGGCACTCCTAAAACATTCACAGAATATTTAGATATATAGTCACTATTCAAAAAAAAAATTAAAATAAAACAAATATTTAAGGGGGGCTCCCACACAAAAAACGTGACCTTTTGGTCGCCTTTATAGATAATGGTACGGAACACTTGGCCGATTTTTTTCTATTGCGTTGACTTAGAAGATTGTTTGTTTACAACAACAAGGGACTGTTTTGATATTAATTTGATTTGATATTTATTTAAACTTGATACTTCTGAAAAACAAAGTTATTGAAGGACAGTCAGACAGACAAACAGACGAACAATAAAATGA